>OY970818.1:2402500-4802500 GCA_963853775.1 Xanthia togata | reverse complement strand
CTCGGCGGCTATAGAACCGGGGCGGTAACAGATGTGGTCATCGTGTTCACGGGATTTTGTTTTCAAACTGCTTAGATATGAAGTTCTTCGATAGTACACCCACATTTAATATACACGTATAATTACCACGGCAAGAATTGTCCTCACAGAGTTCAGAAGAGCTTGCCATAAACAAACGGAACCAATTTACTCCCACTTTGTTCTCGAGAATTTATAACAACAAAGGACGAAACGACAAAAAAACTGAAGGACCGAAACGGGTTTTGAACCCTAGGGTGCTAGCTACCAACAACACGACCAATATTGAGCGATTAGTAAGAAATATAGTATCGATTTCAATACGGAAAGCGGAATTGTTGCCGGAAAATAATATATTAGTCTTTTTGGCTTATTTCAAGAACTAAAAATCAATCTGTCTAGCCTTTTTGCAACTATGTTGGAGTCGGCTTCCTGTCTGAATACCAGTATTTTACATGGAGCGACTGCCTATCTGACCTCCACAACCCAGTTACTGGGGAGCACGATACCTCTTAGTTAAGACTGGGTGAAAGAATCGCCGCGATAATTAGCGGTAGCCCGCGAAATTCAAATTTTCTTTTATGTTTTTTTGCAATTCCCAGGTCAGTGTCAGGTTGTATCATCATTAGAGATCGGATATTCGGATGCATATTTACCTAAAGTTAATTTTTGGCTAGGAAATTATGGAAGTGGCTTCGTAATTTATTTTTTCTTAACTTAAATCCCGGAATTCAAGAAAATCCGGGAATGCAAAACTAATCGGATACATGGAAACGACGTCAGCCCTCTTGTGAATGTTACTTTTGCGGTGTTAACATAAAAAATTATATACCTACCTACTCTACTGTAAACATTTTTTAATGAAACTCAAGGCACCAAGTTGTTTTTCACTGTGTGCTGTGCGAATTTGGCAACCTACTTTACAACAGTAGCTAGCATTTTTATAGTCAAAAAGTAAAAAAAATATCAATTCCGGAATCGCGAGATTTTTGCGATCGATACAGAAGTGCTTTCCATAATAGCCAACACCTCAACTTTAGGTAAATATGCATCCGAATATCCGATCTCTAATCATCATCAAAATATGATTCGCGATCGTAAAAATATGTATTTAAAATTAGAATCATCAATCCAACTCTCGAAGTTAAAATTGACCTCAAATGTCATCATTTCATGAAAATATTCAATAGGGTAATCTGAACTTAGAGTTGTATCCACCGAAGTTGTCGTCGAAAAAAATATACTGACTAGAGGCTAAGACTTAGCTTAGCGTTCTCTTGTGTAAAGACCAGGCGCTCCAAAAAAAAAATTTCCACGCAAACTCCGCCCCCATACACCCCGCCACTCCACTGTGTGCTAAACGCTAACACATCAGTAATAAAGTTGAATATCGCGTGCGCTCTTTGGTCGTGTTCGAGCACGGAACTAAACGTCGTAAGTTTCAATTCTTATTTCGTTTATAACTAAAGTAATAATTAATCTAGAGAGAATATATCTTATATCTGGATAATAAACTATATTTTCTTACTGTCAATCATTATTTTTAGACATTAAATCCGAGGAATCTGGTTTTTATTTCAAATAAACTTTACTAAGACATGATTTTCGAATAAAAAATTAATTGAGCAAAATTATTCCAGTTACGTAACTGTCTTATATATGGAAAGAAAAAGATCCAATAAATCATATACTAAAGTTTTGTTTTGATTGTATGCGTAACTTTTACAGAATATTAATGCAAATTAACATATAATTTAGGGAGCCTCCTCATAACAACATTCGGTACTCTTCTTGTTTATAATATGACATAATTATGTACTTAGTACTCATGATATTGTATACTTTTTCTCAGACATAATTACTAATAATCGTATAATCTGATGTTCTATGCGATAAAAAACATTGTTTTCTTCATTTTCAGTTATTGTGCGTTAAGTTAATGTAACTATCGATTATAAATGAATACATTATTTAAATTAAAAGCATTGATTTAGGTTCCGGCACTTAATTTTCTTCGGCTGAAAACGAAATATTTCCGCCAAAATTTTTCGAAAGCCGAAAACTGAATTCGGTTGGACTCTACAAATTTGACAGCTCAAACATTGTCCCGTCTCTTTCTTCTGCTGCTTGTAAGTGAAAGAAAGCATACATTTTCAACCGACTTCAAAAAGGAGGAGGTTCTCAATTCGGTTGTATTTTTTTTGTATGTTTGTTACGCGATTACTCCGCCAATTATGAATTGATTTTGATGATTCTTGTAATACTTGTACTTGAAATTTGGTCAAGATCTGATGAGGGGTTTTTGAGTTAGCTTCAATAATACGTATTTTTCCCATCTAGTATAATTATGTGGACGATATTCTAATAGTTCTTGTCACTGTAATTTACATAGCAGGTAATGGGTATTCAAATTTTTGTGGGGGTTTTGTGTAGGTACCACAATTAAAAAGTGAAAAATAAAATCTTTTTCATAAAAAATAAAACCGACTTCCAAAAAAAACACTACAAAGCGAAAAATAACTTTGATTTCGGAAGTCGGTGACAAAAAAACGAAAATAAAACCCCAAAGACACCGACTTCCGAAATCAAAGTAATTTTTCACTTTGTAGTGTTTTTTTTGGAAGTCGGTTTTATTTTTTGTGAAAAAGTTTTTAGTCTTGCAATCTTAGCTTTACAGTATGATCGGTAGTTGGCATGTGCACGCAGAAGTGCGCAGTAGCAGTAATTTTATCAACTTCCCAGTCTAGTATTTCGATCATTTTCCTCATTTGTTTGACTTATTAAAAGTAGGTAACGTGGAAACAATGTTACTCTTTTACTCTTTAAAATTAAACGGATATTTACGTTCTGACCGGGTTACACGATGCTAGTTTTAGGGTTACGTATGTCCGAATGAAAAAACAAAAACCCTTATAGGATCACGTGTGTCCGGCTGTCACAGCCCATTTGTTCCGAATCTAATGGAGCGATTAAGTTGTTTGGTACACATATCAATTTCTGTTACCCAAACACGGACGCGAACGTAAATAAATAAATTTAGAATTCGTTTTGCACGCTGCACCGTATGAAATTTCTAATGAAAGGCTCACATTATAGAATTCTTCTATAATCTGAGATGAAAGGGCTGATTTTTAAAATTGTTCTAGAATTTAATCGTTTTAAAGTTATTTAAGAAAATTGTTTTTTTTTTATACAGAGAATAGTTATATTCTTATTAATTCCAGGAAAACCTATAAGAAGTCTATGGTCTTATAATAAACATGGTAAATCTCCCACTATAGTGCGTACAAACTTACATCAATTTGCAGTTGGACAATGTTAAGTTTGTTCTGGGCATAAATTCATCCCAACTACGGAACCCATCTCTGTGCGTGGTCCGACACACACTTGGGCGGCTTTTGAAGCTAGAATAACAAGCGATATCCTGGCTTAGCACAAGCTGGAGCTGTTTATACGGTGCTAGATTTAAGCATTGCAATGACTTAGTCCGTAGAGTAAAATGATCATAATTATTGGATACTAGATTTGCCGGTCGTTCACACGAGGCTAGTTCACAGCAAGGATAGTAAAAAAAATCTACTAGTGCATCCTATTAAACTACACTATACTCTATTTGAAAATAAATAAGATAGACATTCTAAACTTTTTTACAGTCCGTTCAACCGATTTTGACATCTATTGCGTTTGTGGCATGGCAAATGGCAGCTGCAGTAAATAGTTGATATCGTAACCACTTTTTTGCTTTTAATGCCATCCTTATGTCTAAGGTATAGAAGTCAGAATCGGTTGAACTGACTGAAAAAAAAGATTTGTTTAAATGGCTTACTATCTTCCTCACTTGCTTACTAGCCCAAAAATGAGGATAGTTCTGTATCTATAATATACGAGGCGAGAGCGACTAGCTTACTAACACGTTCTCGAACCTAGCTTGAAAAATATTAGTCTCCTGTTACCCTGGCATTATCGATTATGCCCGGGACAAGGTAATATAATTTGGTGGAAATTATAACATAGCTGGAACGGCAGTTTCAACATAGATACGATCGCTATACGACCGAATTCGGTCGCAAAGTCCTAATAGCTTACTTAAAAAATCCCGTATTTGTGAAGCACGGCGCGCGCGTCTAGGGACCATTACGACTTTGCGACCGAATTCGGTCGTAAGTATAGATAGTGCTATCCACTGAGACGCGCCCCACTCCGCTCCGCTCCGTACTAAAGTACAGCTTACAGTACAGTAATCGCGGAGTGGGGCGCGTCGTCGTGGATTGCACTATCTTTACAGTGTTCCCTATTTAGGTCGAGAGAGACTGCCGATGCCGGGGCCTGGTCGGTTAGATTTTCAAGAGATGTCAGGACATACAGTCAAGGGTCAATTAGTTTTGCGGGAAAGTCCGAAAGGGATACCGTGGCCCCCTTTTTTTTTCTTTTTTTTTTTTTGGGTGTGAATTCATCAAATGACTTCTCCCGCTCTGGGTGGAGCGGGAGGGCGTGTCAGACTCTTACTTACTAAAACCCACCCGTGTTCCTTCTGTTGCCTGTGCAATGCCAGGGGGCCACGGTATCCCTTTCGGACTTTCCCGCAACCCCGGCAGGCAATGGTCTCATCGGACCCCTTCACTCGCTGACACTCTTTGAGGCGCGCGTGGAACACAACGCGCCGTCGACCCGGGCCTGGTCCTTACCGGACGGCGGGCTACCCATTGCTCACCGTCCGCAAGCCCGCGCCTACGGTGGCCGGGAATCGGCAATAGATTCCCGACGCCCAGGGCGTCTCCTCTTGCGGCGGCTAGGGGCGTGAGGGCGCGAAATTTGCCTCTCCCTCACGCGCTCCGCCTCCTCCTTTGCGAGCATTACTGCTTCGCAGAAGGAGGTGACGGCCTCCCATGCCCTCTCGCTCCGTACCATGGCCTGGACCAGGGCCGGACGCGAGAGATCCCCGCCACCGATCGCCTCCACGAGGACACGGCGGTGCTCTGCCCAAGCCGGGCATACCTCCACCGTATGCTCCACCGTGTCCTCCGGGCGATCCACGCAGTGATGACACCCGGGCGTTTCCTCCCGCCTTATCCGAAACAGGTACCTCCCGAGACAGCCGTGTCCGGTGAGGACCTGCGTCAGGCGGAAGGTGAGGACGCCGTGGCGCCTCTCCAGCCACTCCTCAAAGAGGGGACTTATCGCCGCAATAGTGGCGTGCGTCTCAAAGAGATGTCAGCAAGTGAAGGGGTCCGATGAGACCATTGCCTGCCGGGGTTGCGGGAAAGTCCGAAAGGGATACCGTGGCCCCCTGGCATTGCACAGGCAACAGAAGGAACACGGGTGGGTTTTAGTCAGTAACAGTCTGACAAGACCTCCCGCTCCACCCAGAGCGGGAGAAGTTATTTGATGATTTCCCACCAAAAAAAAAAAAAAAATTTTTCTAGTAAAACTCCGGAAACGTGACGGGTATCGATAGAAATCTAATTAAAAAAAAAGAAACAAAGATTTGGTGTTTTTTTTTTTGGTGTATAGGTACTAGGTACACCACTGCTTACCTCTTCTGAGAAACAATGAGTGATGTTAAGGTATGTAAAATAATATTCCGTAAGTACCTAACTTAAAACTAAACTAAACGCCTAAGAGGAGGATATCGTAAGCTACGCTTGCCGTGGCTGGTCTGTGGATGGGTGACCATCTTAACATACCGAGACTTCTCCGTGCCTCGGAAAGCACGTTAAGCCGTTGGTCCCGGCTGTCATACGTGGATCTTTGACAGTCGTTACGTGCCGTCAGAAGCCCGAAAGTCTGGTTGTCAACCAGTCTTACCAAGGGGTATCGTATTACCCAGTTACTGGGTTGTGGAGGTCAGATCGGCAGTCGCTCCATGTAAAATACGCTATTCAGTTGCATTCGGTTAGACTGGAAGCTAGGCAGATTGAGTGATTGCCGTCTCGATCCCGTTGGGAATATCCGGATAAAAAGTATCTCATTTCCTAACCCATGTCATGGTCTAATGTCATGGTCAAATTTCATCAAAATCTGTTCAGCCGTTTTAGCGTGAAAGCGTAACAAACAAACAGACAAATAAATATTAGTTTAGACGGAATCAATAAATTATTTCATTAATCAGCAGGCGAGGCGGCTTCATACAAGAAGAAATGATAGAATTTCGAGTTTTAACAGGTTTTTTGTTTTGTTAGAAACTAGATTTACTATTTGATTGAATCGATTCTCGATTTCTAGAATTAGATCGGGCGTTTTATTTTAGAAGTGAAAACTTCTTAATGCGCATTGAACGATTTTTGGTAGGGGGTAAACTTATGGATTCGCGTCACCGCGCGCCGTAGTGCTGTAACCAAAATATAGATGGCGCTAATAACAGTTTTAAATTCCTTTTTTTATATTATTTCTTTTTGTGGCGATACAGGGTAACATAATGGTGTTGAACATTGTTTATATCATAGGTATATACCAGTTTAAAGTTGTACACTTTTGTCGGCAGTCAACATGACTGCCCATTTTTTTAATTTGTTTAGGCTCGATTTTGACCATCACCACATCTGACGTTAGGTCATGACGAGATCGACGATGGTGAACACTTTAACTTTCATTTTTACAAGCCCCATTCGTTTTGGTACAAGTATTTTGCCATTTTGGTACGTTGGGATCTATCATTTCTTGCAATAGGGATGATGCCTGGGTCAAAAAAAAGAAATTCTATTTAGTCCGTCAGTCAGATAATACAAAAATATTAGACACGTATTTTTTGCTTTATCATATTAATAAAAAATTACTTAGATACAACGCATTAAAGTTGGGGAGTGGGGGTTGATACGTCACAAGTATGTATAAAATCTACATACAAGTGACGTCATGGCACATTATAATAATGGCCGTAATCTTATGATACCGTAAAAAAAGAAAAAATACGTGTGTTATTTTTTCATAATCTACATTACGGACAAAAATCATTTTTTTAGTCATCATCCCTTGCCGCTCTGAAGTTAGGTTGCGCATGCGCGCTACTGTTTTATAAAGAAAATTGACTACTACGCAGTCATTTGTAGCCTACTTCAGAGTGGCAAAGTTATTTGACAGGAAATGTCTATTTAAATAAAAATGAAGTGCTGTTCGTTGGTAACGCATCATTTGAGAACGGCTGGGCTGGACCGATTTGGCCATTTTTAGGGTTCCGTCCCTGAAGGGTACCAAACGGAACCCTATTAATTATGCCTCCGGTGTCTAGCCGTCTGTCTGTCAGCAAGCTGTATCTCATGAACCGTAATAGATAGACATAGACGGTTGAAATTTTCACAGATTATGTATTTTTATTGCCGCTATACTAAAACAACAAAATATAATAAAAATTAAATAAATTCTTATTACTTAATTAAAAAAAAAAAAAAAAAAAACGTTTTGCATACCGTACCGTTTGTTTTCCGTGTGAAATGAAAGGGCTTGTTATGAGGATTTAAATAATATTATATATATTTTTTTTAAATCTTCTTCTTAACCTTCTGCGACTGAGGTGGTAGTCTATCGGACACCACCAAACACAAAAAACGTTGCCAGATCGTAACATGGCGTGATGTAGCTCTGTCTCGCTCGGTACCTTCCTGTAACGGCTCGCGCTAACGGTCAGTGAGGCGTGGGCGACCCAGCCGTGTGCACATTTGGAGTTTTTGACTACCGGTGTCCCGCAGACGTAAGTACAGCAATAAACGTTGATTCTGATAGACGTCACCTCACAAATATCTTTTTAGATTCATAGTGTCTGTTAGTCGTTTCATCAGTAACATATTAATACTACCATAGTGTCTCTCAGACATAACCTCACATTTAATTTGCTAAACTTATAATATTCATACTTTTATAAATGGCGACTCAAAGTACAGATAGTAGGCCACCAAAACGAGACAGCAGTGGAAGATATACAAATGATGATGAGCAGATTGAGGAATGGCTTGAAGAATTAGAAGAAGATATAGAGTTTAGCGATTTTGATGATTCGGTAGAAGATCCTAATTATGTGGAAGGAAATGTACATCAAGAGGAAAACGAAGACCTCGAGGAACAGAATGCCCAATCGAGTGAGAGCGATTTTAGGTCTGAAGACGAGGAGCCCCTTAGCTCTTTGGTTTGTGGTAACCAAGATGGGTCCAAACTACATTGGAAAAAACGTATATTTATGATAGAAAACGTAAAGAAATAGCGAGGACAAGCAGAACTCCTGCACATAATATTATACAAGTATCTCGGCAAACAGAAGAGCTTATTTTCAGAAGTTTTCAAGAACTTTGGTCTAAAAATTTTGTGTATAGTTTTTGGTCTAAAGGTTTCATCATCTCATCATATTAGAAGCATAGATGATAAGACAATGAAACCAACTATGATCGCCGGCTATAACCATTCTAAAGGTGGAGTGGACGAAATCGATATAAAAAAAAAAATTCAAGCAGTCGTAAAACACGCCACTGGCCCATGACGATATTTTACAGAATTCTGGATTTAGCTGGTACTAATTCATTCGTCTTATACCAATCTTGTCCAGGTGCCAAGCTGCGAAGAGAGGACTTTTTACTATCTTTGGCAAGAGAATTGGTTTTTTCTAGCTTAAAAGAACGCGTTTATAATGACAGGCTGCCCAGAGAACTCCGTCTTACTATAACGCGAGTTTTAGGCAATGATTTGCCTCCCCGTCCACCCGTGGCTCAGTTTCCAGGTCCTGCTGGAAGGAAGCTATGCAGCATATGCCCCAGCAAATTGAAGAGGCAAACAAGGTACCACTGTTGCGCATGCAAAAAGCCAATTTGCCTACAATGTTCTCCACTATGTCAAGACTGTAAACTTAAGTTTTAGATTTAGGGTTAACTTTGAGACTGATTTGTGCCTAATTGAACCGTGATATCACGTTGTATTTTTTTTTTTAGAGCTAAAAGATATCGCTTAAAAGATTAATATTAACGGTTTTATAGAAGTTTTATTATTTCGTTTTTTTTTAATAGTTTTGTAAGTTTATGCGTAAAAATAATTAAAATACCGATCTCAATAAATGATTCCATAATGAACTCGTTTTTTGTTTTGAGAATGCTTTTACATTTTTATTTCATTATACACTAACCCATTAATCGTAAAATAAAACTAGAGCTCTATTATTTCGAAAGGTTATAAACGAATCATGCTGTATATAGTGACGCCTGACAGACTACACCTCAGTCGAATGTTGTTGAAAAACCCACCTCAGTTGCAGAAGGTTATATATAAAATTCTCGTGTCACAATGTTCGTTCCCGTACTCCTCCGAAACGGCTTGACCGATTCTCATGAAATTTTGTGAGCATATTGAGTAGGTCTGAGAATCGGCTAACATCTATTTTTTTTAAATTATTTATATGGCAAAACAACGTTTGCCGGGTCAGCTAGTAATTTTATAAAAAACATCTCCCAAAAAAAAAACGCTGCAGTGAAAAATTTCGGAAGTCGGTGGCTTAGAATGTTGCCACCGACTTCAGAAATAAAGCAAGTAAAAACATTTGGAAGTCGGTAAAAAAATTGTGAATAAGGCGAAGCTTTTGTGGCATCCAGCCAGTGTAACTGTATTGCAGACTCTTTCGACCGTTGACCCAAGCAAGCCCAATTTTCTGACGCCAAAAAAATGTAGCCTAACATTTTAGAATTACTGATATTATTATACGAGCGAGGACTCCAACACACTAGTCTTTTTTTTGTTGTTCTGTAAAATCTAGTTATTCTTCTATGTTGGTCGCAAACCATATTATACATCTATCACTACATTTATAAACATATTATAAAACAAGTCCCACGCCGCGTATTTTCAAACGGTTTTCACTAGATGGAATGATTCATCAGTAAGGTTATGGTGAGATTTTGTGTAGGTAAATTGGCTGAAAGACGATGATTTTTGAACATGTCAGAAAAAATCATGCCTGCTGGGAGCTTTAAGGCTCGTGCAGACCACCGCGACGCGACTCGAACAATAAAATTTCTAAGAAAGCTTCACGGTATAACAATAGCCGGTGTCGCGTCGCGCTAGTCTGCACGAAGCTTTACTGGCGTGCGCGACGTAAAGTCGTAAACCAATAGAGTTTATGAAAACATTGTATTATGGAATTAATACATAGTTTACCTGAATTAACACATCATAATACTTTCAATCCCGGAGGTACAGACGCCAGCAGATCAACCTACCCGAAACTGTCAAATTTTCCCAATCAACTTTGAACCTTATCATCTAGTAATAAAGTTGAAAATCTATTAAAGAAATTTGACACATTGTAGTAGGTGGATGTGCTGGCGTCTGTACGTTCCCGTGTGATATTTTCCGACATCCACGCGGACGAAACCACGGATAAAAGCTAGTGCTAAATATAATAAAGCTGAAGAGTTTGTTAGGGTTCCGTACCTGAACGGTGCTAAATGGAACCCTCTAAGCCTCCGCTGTCCGTCTGTCTGTCAGCTGTATCTCATGAACCGTAACCAAATAGGTAGAAAGTTGAAATTTTCACAGATCGCGTATTTCTATTGCCGCTTTATTAATAAAAATGAAATAACGTTAATAATTAAAGGGAGGTCCCCGTACAATAAACTACAGAAAACGGGAGAACGGATTTGGATGAAATTTGGCACATGGGTAGACTATTCGTCATTCCAACACGATCCTATTGTCATTTTGCTAAAAGTTCGTAATCTGCTAAATTCATAATGGCAGATCATTGGTTGATCATTGTATTCCACAAACACGATACTCGTAACGAATTAAAAGCAATGACTGCATAATGACGTTCTCATGGTAGGTCACTGATCAAAGGAACTGTCAATTTTTTTGCAGATTACCGCATATGTCAGTCATTCATTTGTCATTATGTACGAGATTACCAATAGATGCCATTTCTTTCAATATAGTGTCAGTGGCTGACCATTGCAGTCATAATGACGCCAATATACTACGTGGAGCAGGACGCTTGACATTTCTTAAAACCACGTAAAGAGTGTCATGTTCTTTACCCGTATACAAAAAATCAATCAAATCCAATGAATACTTTAGCCACAGGAAATTATTTTTCATTTTCTTATTTTTCTACATGATGTAGATCTGAGTCCGTAATAATAGGTAAACATTGTAAGGTCAAGAACCTGTGCAAAACGTACGATTCTATCCTCTACGTCTCAATATGCTTGAGAGACAGAGAAAGGTGTCATACGATTCCACTCTGACGCGCCCCGCCCAGTCCCACAAAATAATACTACAATTAGAAAGAAAAAGAAATATTACTTACGCACATTATGCATTAGTGGTGCATAGACAATTGCGAGTGTGTGTGTGAGCGGAATTTTTTCGGCAAAAAGTCTCGGGACTCGGTCAGTGTCGTGTCAGTGCAGCGGCTCCCTTTGAGGAGCGCACATCGCTACTTTGTTTATTACGAGACGAGCCGCGCGCGCATTGTCGTGATTTTGTGAAAAAAAAATAGTTGTTATTTGTGATTAAAGACGATTTAGTGTGACTTATTGTTCAGTGTTAGTTAATTAGGTATCGATGTCGCTTGTGCATAATGAACAACGGTGGAAACCTTGAAAATTTAAAAATTTGGCTATTGATGTAAATTCTGATTGTGATGTGATATTATGTGATTAATTATTCAATCAGTGATCTTTTAATTAACAACGCGCAACTTAGTGAGTTTATGCCGCTAATTTGTTGTTCTCCGACTAAACTACCTACCCACGTCCACCTACGCCCCGCACCGCCGCGCAGGCGCCGCCCCCCGCCGCGACCCGCATCGGGCCGCGCAACAAAGTCAAAGTCAAAGTCAAAGTCAAATAATTTATTTCAATTAGGCACAAAAAAGGCACTTTTGAACGTCAAACTTTACAAAAAATAATAAATAAAACTGATTCTAGTCGCCCATTCCAAAAGGTAGTTTTCATATGGAGAAGAATGGGCAAGAAACTCCACCGTTACTCTTTTAAAAAAATCATTATATCTTGTATACACTTATTATATAATTATATGTGAAGACAATGCACCTAGAATAAGATTACTATACCACGATAGGTAAAAAGAATGAAAAATGAAGGAATGACATAATTATGTGATAGATGCATGGTGCTCACATACTTACAAACATTGTAAAATTATACTATATTTCTAACATTATAATAAGTAATACTAATAATAATAAGTCAGTGTGTGAGTTCAAGTAATCACAAAAAATAATATAAAATAAATGTTTAAAAAAATAATAAAAAAAAATTATACAATTAAATTAGCAACCAGTTCGATTTTGTCTAGATTCTGAATTGTCCTATGGAGCAGGACCAGCATGTTTCCAAGCATTTTTATCTTGGATATAATCCTCTAATTTGTAATATGCTTGTTTACAAAGTGTACTTTTTATATGATTTTTAAATTTTCTTTCATTTAATTCTAATATATCACAAGGTATTCTGTTGTAACATTTAACACAGTACCCCATAAAAGATGTATTTACTTTAGATAGTCTGAAAAATGGTTGATCTATTTTATCTTTATTTCTAGTATTAAAATTATGTCTATCACTTATTTTATTAAAAAGATGTAGATTTTTTCTCATATACATAATATTTGAATAAATGAATTGGCAAGGTACCGTCATAATATTAATCTTTTTAAATAGTTCCCTGAGAGATTCGCGACGACGTAGATTATAAATGGCTCTGACAGCTCTTTTTTGTAAAACAAAGATGGATTCAATGTCAGCAGCCCGACCCCACAGTAAAATGCCATACGACATAATACTGTGGAAGTAGCTAAAATAAACCAAACGCGCGGTTTCTACATCTGTTAACTGTCTTATCTTTCTAACAGCATAAGCGGCCGAGCTTAGCCGCCCCGCGAGAGATGTTATATGGGGTCCCCATTGTAATTTCTCGTCTAGCGTGATTCCAAGGAAAACTGTTTGATTAATAAATTCCAGTTTTTCTCCATTCAATATGATGTCACATTCGCTACTTCTAACATTTGGTAATTTAAATCTAATGCATTTGGTTTTTTTATTATTTAGTACCAAATTATTTACCGTAAACCAATCTTGGACCTGAACAATAGAGCTATTCACGTCGTCAAGATTTGGTGACCGTCGGTTTATTTTAAAGATCAATGATGTGTCATCTGCAAATAACACCATCTTTGGCTGATTTAGAAATATTTGAGGTAAATCATTAATATAAACTAAAAAGAGGAATGGACCCAATATCGAACCTTGAGGAACGCCCATTACCATTTCAGACCCTAATGAGTTTGTGCCGTTGACTTGAACTTTAACCTTTCTATCTTTCAGGTATGATCTTAACAAATCATGAGCTGTATTCCTAATCCCATAGTGGTCAAGTTTCAGCAGAAGTGTCTCATGGTGTACGCAATCGAACGCCTTCGAGAGGTCGCAGAAGATTCCAATGGCATCTTGTGCTTCTTCCCAAGCGTTAAAAATGTTCTTTATTAGGGTGACACCGGCATCAGTGGTACAGCGCCCTTTGGTGAAACCGTACTGTTGGTCATGAAAGATGGAATTTTTATTAAAGTGACGTAACATTTGATTGAGTATCAACTTTTCAAACACCTTACTGAGAACTGGCAGAATTGACACAGGCCTATAATTGTTGGGTTCCTTACTATCACCGGATTTGAACAAAGGAACTACTTTACTGTGTTTCATGAGGTCCGGAAAGACGCCTTGGTCTACACTAGTGTTAAATATGAAAGCTAAATAAGGCGCAATGGTTTCGATGACTGATCTACATACTTTTACAGACATTCCCCACAGATCTTCTGTTGATTTAATTTTAAGATCTTTAAAAGCTTTTATAACAGCCTGGGGGTCTGTATGCAGAAACCTAAACTCCAAAGGGCATGCCTTTACATTCTTTATAAGTAAGGCAGCAGCAAGCGCGGGTGAGGAATTTAAAGCTTCAGTGGTTTTATGGGGAATATTAGCAAAAAAGTTTTCAAATTCCTGAGCTATTTCTACATCTGAGTTGATGGGACCATGTGCCGTCTCTAAATTAAATTCAGTATTACGCTGTTTTTTCCTACCGGTTTCATTATTAATTATTTGCCAGGTAGTTTTTATTTTATCATCAGCTGATTTTATTTTATTGCTAATGTGAAGAGCCTTAGCCATTTTGCACACACTTTTAAAAGTTTTAGAATATTTTGCAACATACTGATGAAAGCTTGTATTATTCATATGTTGCTTTAGGCCATAACAGGTTAGTGACTTTTCGTAGTTAAAGCGTGTTTACTTTTTATGCAGTTGATTCTGCTATTTATTTTGTTTGAAAATTGCAATTTTTCAATTTTCCATTAACTACTAATCTTCGTCTTTTAAAATGTTTCTATGGACTAGTACTGTGCTTGTTTTAATTTAATGTCGTAAGTCCAGATCCACATTGTATTAGTAGATTACTAAATTTATGAAATCAATGATAGAACATTCTGACACTATTGTAATAGCAGACTTGAGGCCCAGGGTTAGGACATAGGATACTTTTCATCGCGGTAAACAAAGACGAAGTCGAGGGCAGAAACTAGTAATATTATAAATACGAAAGTAACTGTCCTATCACTTCTAAATCATTGAACCAATTGTTATGATATTTGACAGATATTATAGGTAGCCTAGACTGGGACCTGGAGAAGCACAAGGCTACTTTTCATCCTGGATATTTGTATTAAACAATTATGAAATACAAATACAAGCATAGTAGAGCAGAGCTGCATATTTATTGCATTAGGTACCCATATACATACAATGTGGTGAACTAAGGTGGTGTAGCGCATCAAAGACATGACGTCACACAAATCCTGCATCGCGCAATTATAGTTTACCGCGCTAACAACTTAAAGACTATCCGACATCAAGAGTCGGGCAGTCGGCCCGCCAGACACAACACCCTGTCTGGTTGGAGGATCCTCCCTTTTCTATGGTGGATGAGTGAACTTTACACCCTGTGCCTCATGCCCCTAAAGTGGTATTTTGAACAGTAATTTTCTCAATATGTCTATAATAACTAAACATGAAAATAAAAGTAAAAAAGTAGAAGGGATACAAGAAACGTGTTTTTTTAAACGAAAAAATATGCAATTTTAAATATTGTACGGTACAGCACCTTTCGTGTGCGAGTCCGACTCGCATTTGGCCGCATTTTTAAAACAGATAATTATGATCACTGTGGAGTGTGGACCCCATCGGGCACAGCCAAGCAAGTCTATGGGTCTAACGGTCGCTGTGTCTTGGCTTAGGAAAGTCTTGTTGTATCTTTCTATTAGTAATTTCTCAGTAGCAGCCCGGAGTCTGGGTTCTATACCTAGGGGTGGTCCATTATGTGACATTGTGATAAATGGAGGTTTTAGACTAACCCCTCCCCCTTATCCAAAATTACGTGAATTTTTGGATACAAAGTATCTTTAAAAAATCTGATTATTTTATCTGTAAACACAGGTTTATTTCGTTGCCTGGGAACGGCGAGACATGGTCAGGCGCAGTTTTTCGGTTAAGTAATCGCGCGTTCAAAGAAAAAATGAATACACACATATCTAACCTACCCCCATTGTGATATTTCCAAAACCCCTCCTTTCTTTCGAAACTCACGTCATTAATGGACGTTCCCTAGGCTCGTTCGGTGTTACAAAAACATAACATAGCCTGTAGCCCTGTAATCCCCGAAGAGGTGTGCCTACAGTAAGTAGGTACACCCAAATTTCGCCCCACACAAAAACCACATTGCCAAGCGCACTTTGCCGTGCAACATGGGACTTAACATAATTCAATTATCTTTATTGCAATCCATAATGTACACATACAGGTGGAAAGAATAAATAAATATAAACAAATATGGACTGTCGAGAACAGTAAAATGTTAATTATGTAGGAGAGAGGAAGCTTATTACTTAATATTTAAGTTATTTCCTATTTTATTTTTTTTAAGAACAGTATTACTTAGTTATTATAATATATTATTATCTTATCTATCACTCATTTATTTTCTTTTTTTTCTCATTTGTTCTCTGAATAGAATACGTTTATGTAAATCTATTTATAATTTTTTGTATATACATATCTAGCGAAGTGTGGGTGTACCATAACTATACCGACTAATTTCAAGGATTTTTATTTCAGACGTGAAGTTATGGTATGTAAAGTACCTATCTCCAGTTATTATTGTTTACTATGGTTTTTTCGCACAAAAGAATATTCTAGGTTGAAACTGGCTGACGGGGTCCGCAAGGACCGATCACTGCCGGGGTCGCGGGAAAGTCCGAAAGGGATACCGTGGCCCCTGGTAACGTACAGGCAACTGAAGGAACACGGGTGGGTTTTAGTCAGTAAGTCTGACACGCTCCCGCTCCGCCCAGAGCGGGAGAAGTTATATGATAATTTCCCACCCAAAAAAAAAAAAAGGTTGAAACTGGTGCTGTCTAAACCTCCAAAGCAAGGTTGGAGCACGTTTTCGGGAGCTATACTTCATGTTAAATGCATAACTTTGTCGAGCAAAGTGGTAAACTTTCATAGGTATGAGGAACAGGGTGTAAAGTTCACTCATCCTCTATAAAAAAGGGAGGATCCTCCGACCAAACGGGTGTCGTGTCTGGCGGGCAACTGCCCAACGATTAATGTCGGAAAGTTATATGTATATGTCGATAGCGCGGTAAACTCTAATTGCGCGATGCAGGATTTTTGTGTGACGTCAGGTCATCGATGCGCAGTTCGCAATTGGCGATGTATAATTGTATAAGCCGCCACAAACTCTTCGTGGGAGTTTTTAATATCATTGGATGGAACAAGCTGCCTAATGGTGAGCGGTCAAAGCCACCTATGAACTTCTGCAATACCAGAACAGGCATGGCAGGTGCGTTTCCAGAGGCAAAGCTGCATTTTTTTTTTCGTTATTGGAATTTTCTTCACAGTAAGGCTGCTTTTCCACCAGAGATGTGCTATGCTACGTTGCTATGGCTGCGTTTGATATCCACCAATCATATTCACTGGTCCACAGCATTGGTGGAAACGGGTTCAACTAAGCTATGTTTTTTACATGGAAGGATGCGAGCTATGGATGCGCGAGTGGTGTAGCTTTGTGCAGAGCAGTGCCTTCCCTACCGCGTCGATGCATCGCATAGCTGGAGCTGCGCATATCTTACTCGCTCCGCTACAAAGCTTAGCATTAGTGGAAACGGTCACATAGCTTAGCTTTTAAATCCTCGCAGCATACCTGCATAGCACATCTCGGGTGGAAAATGGAAAGCCTAACTGCTTGGTGGCAGATATATCAGGTAAGGTGTTAATACTTCCCTGGACGAACTCCTTCAGATCTCTACTGCAGTACTTAGTGCTACAAAATCTTTGTAACGCTCAATTTATATAATCTCTTGCTTTAACGTTACTCTTTAATTCAAGTCTTAGGTCTCTTTAACAGATTTCAGAAATACAATTTCATGAAGAAATAGTTGTTTTTTAAAGGAATTCAGTCTTCCTGCACGCTAAGCATGACCACAATAGAAACGGGTTTTGTCTACGGAAGAGATCTGTCTCATTTTGTCTATTTTTCCGTCGACAAAACCCGTTTCTATGATTGTCATACTACGAGTACTGAGTCGGCATTGCATCCCACAAGCATTCGCTCGACCTTAGTAAAAAAAAACTACTATTCTACCTCGTCATTACAACACTGCCTACCCCATTAACACAAGCGGCTGTAACGCTAAGGCTAAACAGTTTCGTCATTGCAATGTGCCAAGCAGGTAGGTACTTAGTAAAAACGAGTTTTTGGGTTACCAAAACAGTCGGCGTTCCAGTTTTTTTACTAGCTAAGCAAATTATTGATTTGTTATGTATTCGCGATACTGTATGCCTGTTACCTACTTGGTTTTATTTTTGGTTAGCAGTGTAATATTTTAATTTGGACTATAGCGTCTTACTGCAGGAAAAAAGCCTCCATTCCACTTGCCTTTGTCTGCATTTGAGGCCAACTCTTCGCATATTCTTTTTCGTGTGATTAGTGACTAACCTGGGGGTCTACTCCCTAAGCGAAATCTGTAGTTTCGGCCCAGCTTACGGACGCTTCCCTCTCCGTCTCACACACTGAATGTCCGTAAGTGAGACGGAGAACGGGTTGGCCGTAACTTCGGCCGAAACTACGGACTTCGCTAACGGAGTATACCCCTGGGGGTCTACTCCCTAAGCGAAATCTGTAGTTTCGGCCCAGCTTACGGACGCTTCCCTCTCCGTGTCACACACTAAATGTCCGTAAGTGAGACGGAGAACGGGTTGGCCGTAACTTCGGCCGAAACTACGGACTTCGCTAACGAAGTAGACCCTCTGGTGTCAGTTTTTATGCCGCCCCTGGGTCTCTGACTTGGCTTCACATACCGTCGAGAAATATCTCTCATGCACACCGGTTTCCTCACGATGTTTTCCGTCACTGTTTATGAAGCAAGTGATAATTATACAAAACGCACATGAATCCGAAAAGTCTGAGGTTCGGCCTTGAGTTCGAACTTGACTGACTTGGCAGTCCGAGGGTCATACCACTAAGCTATGTATGCTGTATATAATAAAATATGAAGTGAAAGACAGTGATGTAGATCTTATTTCAAACACACCCGCACGCGCTCGCACTCACACATTCTTGTACTGGACTTTTATTTGTTCAAAATTCAGTTAGTAATAATTATGTAACAGTCTAAGAATTACTCCTGTCCTATTTTCGGGAAATGAGGTCTGATTGTCCTTAATACAGGCTACTAAGTAACCTACCTAGGACATCAGATCGTAAAATTGTATTGTTACTTACTCATCTCAGATGTAAACTATTCCTAAGCTGTCATCCTACTTTGTAACAGACTGTACCAACTTTTTTATGAAATAAATTACAAATTACAAATTTTGGTCTAAAGCATCCCACTGCAGGACAACGGCCTCCTTTCCACTTGCCTCAGTCTACTGCCACTTGATGCCAATACCTTACATAATATGAAGTCAAAGACAGAAATTTACTTCAATCAAAATAGGCATGGCATACGAACAATCCTCTTCTGGGCCTACCGCGATACCATTTCGTGCCTTTTCGGACCGACTACAGGAGTGATTGTATGATATTATATAGATGATAAATTCATTATTAATTTTATTAGAATGCCAAGTTTAATCTATTATAAATTTATAAAATACTAGCCTTCGCCAACGGCATCGCCCGTGGAGGTCGGATAAAAAGTATCCATAAGTTAATCCAGTACTATTATACCATCTGTGTGCAAAATTTAATCCAAATTCGAACAGCCGTTTTTGCGTAATTGAGTAACAAACATCCAAACTGCGAAGGTGAGTTTAATTGTTACGCTTTCACACTAAAACGGCTGAACAGATTTGGATGAAACTTGGCACATGGGTTGTCCTTCTAAACTACGCAACGGATGTCGATGCAGTTTTCACCATAATTTAGATAATTTATTCCGGACGGTTTGTCTGTATACAGGGTGTCCAGTAAATAGCACGACATACTGCAGGGGGTGATAGCTTGGGTCACTACCTATCAATACAACACAATATATGTTCAGCAAAATCTTACATTTTTTTTTCACCACTGTAGGTTAAACTTAAGTGATAACAAAATAGTTCTGTGAAAATTTAAACAAAAAATAGTATTTCTTGAAAACATTCTTGTCTTTGATAGAAAAAAGACTTATCAATGAGTAAAGTAACTATTCACGAATAATTTGATGTAAAAAAAAAGTACTAGAAAAGGATTTTTTCATTACGAGATGCTTAAAAATCTGTTTCAAGGTAGAGATTTTTCGGTATTTCGGAAAATTTTGTAAAACTGTTAATCCGTAAGATTTTGCTGAACATATATTGTGTTGTATTGATATGTAGTGACCCTAGCTATCACCCCCTGCAGTATGTCGTGCTATTTACTGGACACCCTGTATAACATTAATATTTTAACTTACATAATTATGATTAAGAAATCACGATGGTTTTGTCAAGACGAAAAACTGCGAAGCATGTTCAGTTTGTGTCGGCGTTCCATTGTAGTGGCATAGCATCGCGTTGGAGTTTACAAACATTGACACGTAAAGGCGTCTTGAAAGACCAACATTATGGATATAAAAGAAAACAATTCATTTCAGTGCACAAATTAATCAGTCTTCATGTTCTCTTTGTGTGAGGGAGTGGGCCGGTATTCCGAACCCAGATGCAACACTGCGGCGGTTTGTATAAGACAAGCCTGCCCAACCAATTTTGAAGGCGGGCTATATATTTGATTCCGTGTCAGCAGGCGCGGGCCACCTAGTAAATAAAACTTGCCTAAAGTTAACGTGGATACCTAGCTATCAAAATTAAACACAACTTACAGTTACTGATAGTTTGGATAATCTATAAAAAAAACTTTACTGATACCTAACAAGATGTTTTTATGCTATCAACCTTATTTGGCGACAATTCTTTGGTCGATGATAAAATCAAGTGTGAAAAGAAAATGTTTTATTGTTGGCTGATTGCGAATAAGAAAAACATTCAGAAATTTCATATGAAATATTTTTCTATTTTAAAGACCTGCTTTGAAGGCCTGAAATCTGTTCTCAAAAGACTATCGCCAGCTGATAGCTTTTGGTGGGCCAATTCAAATGCGTTGTCGGGCCACATGGTGGCCCGCGGGCCTGGGGTTGAGCAGCCTTGGTATTTAAGACAATGAAAGGCGGATTCAACGCAACACATAGTATTATTTGGAGAAATGGGTTAGGTTAGGTTAAAACTGTGACCAACCGCTACTTCCAAGTTGCTCGCAGCTAGGCAGGCTATTTATTATTAGCGCATGGTGTTCGATACCAGCAGTACTGACAGAGCCGAGTACTTATAAGCTGTATTGTAGTCGTTTTTGTAAAAAAAAATGTCTTTCGGAGCCGATCATTTTGCAGACAGTTTTCAAATGTCTGTGGTGTAATCGTGTTTGTAATACTAAAGTAGTTACTACAAACATGATTTCATACGGACGCGGCTGCGTTGCAGAACAGCTACTGTCTGTGTTGCACCCGCCTTTGTATTTACGCTACCTGGCCATTTATTTATCGTGTTTTTGAAATGTTGGTCTTTGAATGGCGTCATCTCTTTCACTCATACCAGTGTGACAATCTCTTTCTAAAGGACGATGTGTCATTTCAACGCCCGAACACCATGGATTGGTAGCTATTCTTTTGAACAAGTACGTTTAAGTATCAGTGCATTGCAACAGGCTGTTTTTAAATGGTGATTGATCTATAACTACCCTTCTTTATACTGTCTGTATTTCTGTTATACCAGCCGGTCTATGTGAAAAATTTGGTGAAGTGAGCCGTCAATAGTGGAGTACAGTAAGGAGAAATGACAGCTCAATGTACCTAAAATTTCAGAGTAGTTTTTCGATTTACGATTTTTTTCGTCTTAAATCATAGATTTATGTTCTCTGGCTAAGTTTTAGGTATTGCGAGGGTGACACTGAAAGTTCTTAGAAAATAAAAAACTGAACAAAATAGCAGTAATTACTTTTATTATATCTTTACAAAATAGTGTCCATTTACATCAATACATCACTGCATCCAATGGAACCACTGAGAAAATATCTCGCGTTAAATTCATGCTGACGTAACACAGTCAATTTTCAATTTGCCGCTAAATCGTAAACAAATGACAAATGAATAAAATACATACACAATAATATTGGCAGTTCCATTTTCAAAATTTGAACTTATTTTTTTACAAGTGGCCAGTTCTAAAAACTTTTAGTGTCGCCCTCGTATCAGTCCCGACGATCCGACTCGCGGGCACAGTAAGCTTGTTACATACTAAGCTGCCGCCATAAAGGCTCGACAACGCGACGCGACTCTAGTAGATCAGTTTCCATGATGTTTTCATAGAAATTGTTCTATGAGTCCTCAGACCAAATACAAAACCAGACATAGCACTGTCAATAGTGACGTGGGGGCGGTTTCGTAAACATGTGTGCACAAGTGAGGTGTAGTTTTGATTTTTTATTTGACCAAGAGTCGCGTCGCGCCTGTCTGCGTGGAGCCTTCGAATCAGCACTATTGAGTAGCTCAAGAACAACCAAAACCAAACCTGAGATGACCCTCAGACGAACATATTAGCCAGTCTGATAAGGCGTTTTTCTCGAAGCCGTAAGGGTGATTTTCGTAGAGCAATTGTTGGGGAAGACCACAGAAACAATGGATGGACTGTGTGAAAGATGATATGGCTAGAAAGGGGGCGACTAATGAGATGACGCCTAATAGAGAAGTATGGAAGAAAAAGACATGTTACAACCACAAATAAATTGGGAAGAGGGGTGGAGAATTTTATTATGAAGTGCTTACAAGTAACTTAGGAGGCTCAATCCGCACTTTGGACGCGTTTTCGTACGAATTTTACCCATGCGAACACACACGAACGCGCACGAACGATCCCGACCTTCCAAGTAGGTATTAAGGGAGCGCACAGACTGAGTGCGAGTTAAGCTTCGTGCAGACTAGCGCGACGCGACACCGGCTATTGTTATACCGTGAAGTTTTCTTAGAAATTGTATTGTTCGAGTCGCGTCGCGCCTGGTCTGCACGAGCCTTTAGTCGTACGTATAGTTCCGACGTTCGAAAACAATCCGAACTTGTTGGGATTTTTAGTGCGTTCACCGGAGTACCTACTACTTATTTGACGGAGAAAAACGTATTCAGTGTGCGCACTCAATTCGTACGACCACGGTCGTACGTTTACGTACGATACAAATTCGTGTCCAAAGTGCGCGCGGTCTTAGTTGTTGGATTTCGTCTGGGTGTATTTTGTATTTCAACATTTTAAGTGTTTCGTACCCAAAGGATGGCAAACGGAACCCTATTACTATGCCTCCGCTATCCGTCCGTCCGTCTGTCTGTCAGCGAACTGTATCTCATGAACCGTAATAGGTAGACAGTTGAAATTTTCATCGTGTATTTCTATTGCCGCTTTAACAACAAACAATAAAAATTTAATAAAGTTAAGTTAATTTAATAATTAAAGGAAAAACGCCGAAACAAAAAACACGTTTCTTGTATTGTATATCACTCCAAAAAACTTTTTCGGTGTCTTTGGGGTTTTATTTTCGTTTTTTTGCCACCGACTTCCGAAATCAAAGTTATTTTTCACTTTGTAGTGTTTTTTTTGGAAGTCGGTTTTATTTTTTGTGAAAAAGTTTTTATTTTTCACTTTTTAGTTGTGGTACCTACACAAAACCCCCACAAAAATTTGAATACCCATTACCTGCTATGTAAATTACAGTGACAGGAACTATTAGAATATCGTCCACATATAGGTACTAGATGGGAAAAATACGTATTATTGAAGCTAACTCAAAAACTCCTCATCAGATCTTGACCAAATTTATATGGGACCACTTCTGAAGTATGCCCTACCAAACAAAAAATCATAAGAATCAATTCATAATTGGCGGAGTAATCGCGTAACAAATAAACAAAAAAAAAAAAAAGCATACAACCGAATTGAGAACCTCCTCCTTTTTGAAGTCGGTTGAAAATGAAGAGTAGCCTATGTCATTCTTCAAATCCCAGGCTACCTAATCATCCCACCCCATCAAATTTCATTAAGATCGGCTCAGTGGTTTTTTAGTCGTGAAAAGATCACAAACAGACAGCTACTTACTTTCGCATTTATAATAATTAAGTGCCTATGAATGATGGGCCCTTATTGGAGCTCCAACATAACTGGTAAGTGTGGGTGTACCATCATAGGACTCTGCCTGCAGTGCCTATCCGTTTCAGGAATACTGACACTGTACCATGTAGGTTTCAATCAAAACCAATTATTGAGTTTCTCGCCTATTCTTCTCCATACGAAACTACTTTTTGGAAGGTGTAACTATATTCAATTCTTTTTTTTTTCTTCTCTTTATATGACATTCAAAAGAGCCTTTGACGTATCGGTGTTACCGTATTTGAGACCTTAATCACCACGATTGCCGAAAGAAATGGCGATCAGGTTGTGTGTTTATTTATTTTATTTTGGCTTGGCTAGTATATTTATGGTAAGTTGCCTTTAAAAATACCCAGTCTAAGCACTAGGTTCCATTTAGTTTTAAATCTAGGCTTTCTCATGACATGTACTAGGCTATCATGATCAAACAGGAGGTACATTTTGAAATAATACAGTTTGTGGTTCGAAAATTAAAATTATTCGTATGAGAGAATAGAGTTCTGTCTGTCACTGGCGTGGCGAGGTAAAATGTTATAGGAATTTATATTCTGCTATAACTAAAAAAAACAGATTAGGTAAGTATCTATACAAATTTATTACATAAATATAACCTTCGATGTGTATTTGTTTTAATTAGCTCTAAAAACATACTGAATAAAAGTCATAAAGTCGAAGCGTCCAGAGAACCACGAACGAATAAGAGTCATCCTAAACTTTTGAACGGTAAAACCCGAAGTTAGCCGACAACAGAAAAAACAAACTTTGTTTTCGAAAAAAGAACTATCGACCGATCGATTTTTTTGTGTTTATTTATCGAAAACGCGTGTAGAAACTCGGACGCGAGTACTAGGCGCTTATAACCTACAAGAGTATCGATTCGTAAACATTCCCTCCAAAAAAAAACGCGTCTCACAAAAAAGGGGTTACGTGGGACCTGCTTCGGTTAAAAAAACACTGAGTACATGAGGGATAGTCCTCCGTACCTCCGTTTTTGATCAGCGGCCGCCCCACTCGGATAAAACCTCCGTGGTCTGAGGCGAGCTACCCCGCATTTCTGCCCAAACACAACTTAATAACACTGAGCCACACGCTCTTCACTTACAATGTTCCTTGTGCTTTTCTTCCTCATACGATCATAGCACGCCGTTTATACATTTACCTATTTTAATACACTACACTGACACAAGCATCCTCACTTCCACCGACATCGGAGTTTTTTTTTTCGGGGAGCGTTGTCGCGTGCGTTTGCCGGCCGGTAAACAATGCACACGGCTTTACACAACACTAAAACTATACTAAATGTTATTTAACGTTATTATTTACATTATTTCACTGAATAAATGCGTGTAATGTTGTGTTCGGTTCATCATAATCGCGTAGCGTGGCGCGTTTACTGTTTGTAGCAGGTACGCGCGGTACGTATCGCTCGATCGCACTGGTTTCGTGCGCCCTCGGAGGGGGTCGGGTACGCCGCCGCGGGGGGAACGCCTGTTTTACCGACGCACGGTATTTCTGAACTGTTTTATCTACATTTGGAACGGACAGGTGGCGCGGTTGGTGGTTCGAAGCAAAAAAGCGCTTGAAGCGAATGATTTTTTTGGGCACAAAGCGGTTCGATTTTTATTGATGATTTTTGTTTAGTTGTTTTATTAAACTTATGAAAAAGAAATGTAAGTGCGTCTAAATTCCATACCAACAGTTCTTATCTTTGTAAAGAAATAAGTGTAGGTACTTAGTTTTAATAGTAAATATACCGACAGTTATTAAAAACACTTTTTCGTACACCACATACCACATACATGTAGGACAAACCGTAATGTTAATTACAATTTATTATGTTATTTTAGTTATCATCATTTTAGACCTGTATCCGTACTTAGGTATTTTTTAATTCCTGTGATATCTTAAGAAAGTGAAAATCCCCAAGAAAGCTATATTTATTTCCAGTCTATTATTGAGAATTCTTAAAAGGACGAAAATTATCCAAGCATTATTTCTGCTGCACAGTTCAAAAACGACAGCAGTCCATGCTTCACTTAAGTTAAAATTATACCCCTTCCGTTTTAAACAGTCGGCTATAAAGCGCTTTATATGCTGACTGAGCAAACGTCGGTGATGCGCTTGTCACGGAGAGAAAAATAAAATGATAACTTTTTGTAAGCCTGACAAAACTTAAACGTACTGTTTACGCAATTTTTTTTAAATGTAATGTAAAAAAATAGAATTCAGAAAAATAAAATTGCTGTTCTAATATGTTATCTTTGCTCGAACATTTCAGACATTTCATAATATTATTTTCTCATACCGCTGTCAATAGCACAATAGAAGATGTTTTAGATCGAAAATGTATGTCTAAAACGGGTAAGAACAGAACCAAGCTTTTTAAAACGCATCGCATCGTCATCGGTCGAAGGCGGTCGGCCCACAGGGTCGGTCTCTGCGGCACGGCAGTCGTCAGAGCCTCACTAGGTACTCAGCCAGCGGTCACCAACCCGTTTGCATTTGCTTGTCTTTCGTGCTTGCTGCAGACATTCCACTGACGCCTCTATTTTTAGTCTATTAGCAGTAGATCACGAGATGAATTAATTTATGAGAAACATAAATTTAATAGTAGAGAAGAATTCTCAGAGCAAAATAATGAGAATAGCTCGTAGTTCATACCGTATTTTGTATTTACCTACGTTTTTAACCGACTTCTGTAGTCAACCCAAAGTTACATGCTCTGTGTTCAACTTCAACCCGATGTAAGCTAGTAAGTCCTTAAAGTCTCAAAAACTACGGAACCGATTTTTTTAGTAATGTATGTACAGACGCCAGCACATCAACCTACTACAATCAATCAATTTTTTTTAATAGATTTTCAACTTTAAAACTAAGTAATAAGGTTCAAAGTTGATTGGGAAAATTTGACAGTTTCGGGTAGGTTGACCTGCCAGCTGGCGTCTGTACGTGGTTTGTTTGATATGAGTATGACATTCGCACAAAGGTACTAAACAAGATAGCTAAGATCTTGCTTCTTTATCAAATAAAAAATATATATTTGCCTTACTTCATAGGAAAATCAATACCGACTACCATAATAAAAATTATAGGAAACAATTTTTTTTATTATCTGAGAAAAATACCTTACCTTCGAATTTACATAATTTCCGAACGAAATTATACAAATCAAATTGAATGTCAACAAGCCACACGTATTGATGTTGGTGATGTAACATTTATTACTAATCATAACAACAAATTTAGTAACTATTACAAAAAATCGACTAATTGAGTTAAAAGTCAACTAAAAGCTGACATCGTTTTAGGTCAAAATGATTTATTTCCGTATTTAGATAAATAGTCAAAATTAAAGAGATTGTGAGCGTGTTACAGAATCAGGCAACTGGTATTAAAACTCAAGAAATGTGAAAGTGTTTACGTCTCAAAAAACCTGACAACGCACGGTGAGTCCGATCTTCTTCGCGATAACTAAGAAGAATAAAAATTCATGGAGTGAAATTAAACATGAAACTCAAGCTCAAGATCAATTGCAACGTAGCTGTAGGGACTAATGGATAATGTCTGTAGACGTTTTTCTCTCTGATCCCTTCGTGAACATAGCAATGCACGATGCACGGTGAATTTTTAGTAGTTCCAATCCCAAATGTTCTGAAAAAAAATCGAAGGTTTATACAAAAGCGACGCCAAAACCAATCTGCCGAGCCTTTTCAAACCATGTTCAGGTCAACTTCCAGTCTTGCCGGATGCAGCTGAATACCACATTTTACTTGGAGCAGCTGCCTATCTGATCTCCACAATCCAGTTACTGGGTAACATGTTACCTCTTGGTAAGACTGATTGTCAGATTTTTGGGCTTCTGACTACCCGTAAAATATCGTCAAGTATCAAAGATCATTGTCATAATATTTTTTACATTGCATGTTACATGAAGACGTCGCGTCCTTCCGTTCTATAAAAGGCCTGAACGCAAGGGTGTGTAACTAATCGCGTATACTCGTAGATTGGAAACCACTTTTTTACTTAGGCTTAGGTAGTTAAATAAAGGTAAACAAATCGTAAATAGTTATTTATCCAACATGTGAGGAAAGTTCGTTTTTCCTAGGAGTTTTGATTTTGAGTCTTGAGGGAACGAAGGATTGAAAAATAGAATCACGAGCGCAGCGAGTGATTATAAATTTCAATCCTGAGTAAGCGAAAGACTCAACAAAACGAATAGCAAATGAACTTGCTCACAAGTTGCATACAAAACTTTTCACCACTCCCAGCAAGAAAGTATTCAGTCATCATAGGTAAATAAATTAAATAGACACAAAGCAAATCAAAATAATTCTTTATATTTTAAAATATCTTTAAAACTTAATTAAAAAATGTAGGCAAGGTTAGTTCCTGAACGGGAGCATTACTTTCCTCACTGTTCAAACAGTGAGGAAAAACGAACTTTCCTCACTGTTCAAGCAGTGAGGAAAACCAATTTCCTCACTGTTTTCTTAGAGAAAAGACACTTCTTTCGTGCGGGAGTGGTGAAATAGTTATTTATCCAACATGTGTGGATTATCTTTAAAACTTAACATAAAAAAATCAGGCAAGGTTAGTTTCTGAACGGGATCATTACTTTCCTCACTGTTCAAACAGTGAGGAAAAACCAACTTTCGTCACTGTTTTCGTAGAGGAAAGACACTTCTTTCGTGCGGGAGTGGTAAATGTACGAAGTAACCCAACGTAGTTCTCGCCGAGCTAGTTTTCTGATTTTGCCGAAGATGAGAACTAAGTTTGGCAAAAAAATGTTAACATTTGAAGGAGCACAATTGTACAACAAAATACCCTCATGTATTAAAAAAATACTTTGACGGTTTTATTTTCATTCTCAAATTTCCAAATGGACCTCCAAAACAGCAACCGAATGTCGGTAACAGAAAAATAAAATTAAAAAATGTGACTAAACTATACTATAATTGAATTAAGATTACCTACACATTTAAATAAACCGTTTCGTGTTCGGTTGAACATTAAAAGCAAAAAAGTGGTTACAATACCAAGTGGTTACTGAAGCTGCTATTTGTCATGCCACCAACGCAATAGAAGTCAAAATCGGTTGAACAGATTTAAAAAAAATTCGACGCATGTCCTAGCGGACTCGGGGGAAAAAAATGGCAACACTGACTAAAAGAACAACAAAATTTTATAAATTTAAAATTTATTAATTTAAATATTGTCGGCCTAAATAGGCAGTTTTGGAAGTTTTTTCTTGTGGCTTGTGTGAGTCGAAAGAACTGGCAAATTCTCTCATTCAATCAAGACTGTTTTGCTCAATAGCGAAAAGTACTACTAGTAGTAGTCGAGATTATCACTAAAAGTAAGTAAGCCATTAAAGAAATAACGTGAGTTCCTATGTCCGTCAACCTCACACTGAAATTATGGTCAATTGATATTTTTGTACATGTAGATTATTGTAGATGCTGAAATAAACTATAGTAACGTTTGTGATTGGCTAACCTAACTACAAAACATATTCATAATATTTTCACAGACGGTGCTAGAGCTGAAAATACAAGAATGGAACACTACCCAACATCAATCTTGTTAATTTCCTAACAAAGAAGTTGGCTGGCAAGATGGTTAATGGATTGACCCACGATCAATATGGATTGACCCACAGACCAAGGTAAGCTTTTTCTCATTGTTCAACCACATTTTATTCAATATTTTGGGAAAAGTGTGCAAACCTCTATCACTAAGCTTTTTCAACATAATTTATGGAATACCATCCAGTCCAAAAGCACTATCTTTTCTAGAAGAGACTGCAACCATGAGCTCCTGTATTAAAAATGGTTTTATCAAGAAGATATTTACAGAATTTCCCTCACTAGCAAGAGAAAAATTTGATTTACTATAATTACACAGTCTGGGGTATATTATTGCAGATAATCTTGAATCCAACTATCATCATTTTTCTTGCAAGAATATGTTTTATTAAATTTCCGCATATATTTCCAGATTCTCGACAGAGGCGTACATCGATTAAAGGAGCTGCAAAGTTCAACCCAACTAATTTTGATCTTTCTGTTTTCAAAGTAAGTTTTTTGAGGGCTTTTAAACTGTATAAATGTGTCATCTGAGGAATTGTTTTTAAAATTAATATAAGCCAACTTATATTTTTCAACTGCTTCTGAGCATTTTTTATTCCACCAAGGAAGAGGAGGGGATTTAACCAAATTCCTATGAGATGAGTTATTCATAGAAGAATCAGTATTGAAAGAAACTGGCGTATTACGATAAGGAAGACACTTAGTAATTGCAGAATGCAAAATTTTACAAAACGCAGAATAAGTTTCCAATGGAGCAAAGTTTTGGTCCTGAAAATTAGATAATTCTAAATCTACATTTTGTTCATTTAAAATCTTCCAATCATCCAATTTAAAGTTAGGATATATGGGCTAATGTGTGTTGCTACTAGTGTTTCCTAAACTACTATAATTACAGGAAGATGGTAGCTGCCAAGTGGATCATTATGTACAGACCAATCACAAGAAAGAGCCAATTATGAGGACACCAAGGACAAAACTAAAGCATTTGGACGCCACGTCAAAGAACCAACTGTTGTCACTTCACCACTATTTAATAAAATTAAATTACTATCATCAATAATTTCCAAAATATCCCTACCTCTTGAATTTGTAGAATTACATCCCCATGTAGTGTGATGGGCATTGAAATCACCAGCAAATATCATTGGTTCAGGCACTATTTTATTAAAGATTCTAATTTATGTTTGTTAAAAGAAGGAGTGCAATTTGTTGGACAATAAAAACTTACAATGCTAATTTCTGTATTATTTACAGTAATTCTTACACAAATATTTTGTGAGGAATTGTCAGAATATGTATTTATGTTTCTGTAATCTATACTATTGTGAATTAAAATAGCTACACCATTATATTCCTTTCTATTCTGTATCCTCTAATGTTAAAAGGGGTATTTCCTGAAATACCCTGGGACTTCAAATACGTTATATTCCTTGCAGCAGTCTTCATCAGAACCAGAAGAAGTATCCTCTGGTGCTCGTCCGTCCGGGGGGCCTTCTCCTTTTTCCGCTTTTTGATTCCCCCCATCTTCAAATAACTATTTACAACTATAGATTTAAAATATTTATAATTCGTCTCGTAATATGTATAATTTTTTGGGAAATGTATAATGTATTTTTTAAAACAATATCAATTTTGGTGCCTTGTTTGTACGTTTCCCGCCACTCTCTCTGAGAGAAAATCAATTAGTCGTTGATTTTAAACAAACTGGCCGCTGTCAAAATTGTTACGTAATTCGAATAATAGCCTTTTTAGACGCATAACGTTCACTCTTTAGCGTCTTAATCAGACTGCAATTGCTATCAAAGATTTTAGAGTTACGTAATACGAAAGTCGTAAAAATTTCAATTTCTCGTTTAAATGTTATCAATTCTACTCAATTTCTTGAATTTGAATTTGAATTTCTTTATTTTGCATAAAATATGGTACATAAGGTCTTAAATATAAAAAGTTCCACATATTTTGCTTACTTACATATTTCAGCATGCAAAAAACAAACAAAATACCTTATAATAAAATTATAGTACAAAACCACTTACATTTATATTGTTACTACTGAGGTAAAAAGTAAAAAAATCCTTAAAATTACGTTATTTAATTATATTACTACTTACTAGTGAGATCGTATTTCGAACTTTGCTTAAAATTTAAGAACTCAGTTATTGTATAAAACGTATTAATAAAGAGCCATTTCTTAAGTTTCTTCCTAAAGTAGTTTAGTGGCAGCTCTCTGATCTGTTTGGGTATTTGGTTAAAGATTTTGACTGACATATTGTAGCAATTGTTTTGAACTAGTGTGCTTCTGGTGACAGCCAGTCGGGTTGGATCTCTTGAAAGGAATTTTTTATTTACTATGGCTTTAGTATATTGCTCAGAGTGCTTTTTAACAAATAATCCAACTTCTAATATATACAGACTAGGTAGAGTTAGTAATCCTAATTTCTTAAATAATGGTCTACAAGATTGTAACGGTCCGGCCCCACAGATTGCCCTGACACATTTTTTTTGTGTGATAAAGACATTTTTAGCCTGAGAGGAATTACCCCATAAAAGAAGACCGTATCTAAGAATTGACCCGACGTAGCCATGGTACGCAGCCATAGCAGTTTTTTGACTTGCTACCTTCTTAAGCTTTTTTAGAGCAAAGACAAATTTGTTTAGATTAGAGCATATCCGAGTTGTGTGTGCTTTCCAGTTGCAGTGTCTATCTAAGATAATACCTAAAAATTTTGTATCAAGTACTTCTACAATTTTAGTGTTTTTATAATATAAGTCTAAAGGTTTTAATTGAGAATTGTTATAATTAGAGAATTGTAAAATTTTAGTTTTAGAAATATTAGCTGTTAGGTTGTTGTCCTTTAACCAGTTCATTATTGATTCTACAGTGTTGTTTAATGAATATTCGTAGTTGCTTTCTGAGGTTTCTGGTACTATAACGGAAATATCGTCCGCAAATAGAATGCACTGATGTGATGTTACTTGAGGAATATCATTTATATAAATAAGGAAGAGAAGAGGGCCTAGTACACTTCCTTGGGGAACACCGAACTTATTTGTTTTGAAAGTAGATCTGAATGGGGTAGACACAAGTTGATTATTTAATTGTTTTATTTCGACACATTGTTTTCTGTTGCTTAAATAGCTTTTAATCCAATCGAGTGCTTTGCCTCGGATTCCATATAGCTCGCATTTATTGAGTAAGATTTTGTGATCCACAAAATCGAATGCTTTGCTCATGTCAAAGAAAATGGCAGCAACTCTATTACGTTTATCGATGTTTTCTGTTACTTTTTGTATTAATGAGAATGCAGCAAGTGTTGTAGATTTATCTTTTTGAAAACCATTTTGGTTATTTACTATTAAATTAAATTTATTTAAGAAATTCATTATTCGAGAGTGAATTACTTTTTCAAAAATTTTAGATAAAATCGGGATTAACGTGATGGGCCTATAGTTGTTCATATCTTGTTTGGAGTTTCTTTTGTGAAATGGTTTTACTATTGATGATTTTAAACTTTCTGGAAAGGTTCCTTCCGTAAACGATAGATTTAAAAGGTGACTTAAAATGACAGCCAATTCTTTATTGCAGTTTTTTAGTATGGCTGTAGAGATGCAATCATGACCTACAGCTCGTGTGTTATTAAGTGAATTTATAGTTCTTGAAACTTCTTCACAAGAGGTGGGTCTTAGATAAATAGTTGAATTTGATGAATCTATTAACTTGTAATTTGGACGAGAGTTGTTCTCCTTATTTGTTATAGATATGAAGAAATCGTTGAAAGCAGTCGCAATTTTCATTGGGCATTCAACGTTTTTTTTATTACAATCTATTGATTTTATTGTTTCAAATGTTTTTGTATCATCTGTTTTATTTTTTATGATATTCCATGTGGCTTTACATTTACTTTTCGCATTTTTTAAATATGAATTATTGTTTTGTTTTTTAGAGTTAGATATACATTTTTTAAGTAATTTGTCATATTTTGTGTAGGCTTTTTTGTTGTCGTCAGTGGAATTTTTGTAATAACGGTATCTTATTGTTCTTTTGTGACAAGCTGATATTTTCAATCCTTTTGTGATCCATTTGGGAGCGTTAACATTGGAATGTATTTTAACTTTATTTATTGGGAAGCAAAGATTGTAATATAATTGTAAAGTTTCGTGAAATATATCAAAAGCTTTATTAAAACTTTCTTGCTCTAGCACTTCGGACCAGGTTAATTTAGATAACACATCTTTAAACTTTAAGGTATTTTCTAAGCTGTAGTCCCTTTTCATTTCATACCAGAAGGGTAATCTTTGTTCTTGGTTTGACGAAAATGATAGGGTTTGACCGGTGTTGTGATCTGAAAGGAATAATGAATGAACTTCACCTTTTGCATACTTGATATTACTAAATATATGATCGATGCATGAATCTTTACGAGTTGGTTTTTTAATGTGTATTTGTAAATTATTATTCAATAGGATGCTTTTTAAGTCCTCTAAGGATGAACTTGACTTAAGAGTGTCGATGTTTATATCCCCCGCTATGATAATATTTTTATTCCTGTGTAAAGTTAACTTATGTAATAGAATTTCTAGTTTTTTAAGGAATGTTTTTGTACTGGAGTTTGGAATTCTATATAAACATACAATTATACATTTCATGGTAGGTATTTCTATTCCACAACATTCAAATTGTTTTTCAATTGACATACTTTCGCACATATTTATTTGTTTAAAATCTATAGATTTTCTGGTTAGTATGCAAACCCTACCGCGTTTTTCATTTTTTCTTGAAAAGTTACATGCTACATTATAATCTTTTATGTAAATGTTGTGCTCGTCGCTTGATTTGATAAAGGTCTCAGTAAGACAAATGATATCCATTGAAGTACCGCTTTCTTGAAATTTATTTAGACATAGTTCTAATTGTTCTTGTTTGTTTAACAAACCTGCAATATTTTGATGCAATAGCGTAGTGTTACATGCTGACGTGGTCTCGAAAAAAGGTTTTAGTGGGGATGTCATCTATTTTTATTGTTTTAGGGAAATAATACGGAATTGTTCCTTTAATTGGAATAGCAGCTTCTGTATTTTGAGTGACAGTGTTAACTGCGATTGGTTCTTTGTTCATGTTGGTAGAGGTGTACACAACAACTGGATCTTTAAATGAGTTAGTGGCAGTATTCATTACTATTGGCTCTTTGTACGATAGAAAAGTGTGGCTGTAGTATTTTGTGTCTATTATAAAATTAATGTTTTTACAAGTATCAAATAAATAACGTTTTTTACTAAAATAATGTCTGCCTATATCTAGAAAGGTACAATTTTCAAAGTTTTGTGACATATTTTTTAACAAGCTATTTAACAGCATTTCATTTAAATGACTGTTATGCAAAACACTTAAAATGATAACATTCGTTTTTTTAATAAATTTCAGTAAAAACGCTAATTCTATTATTATTTTGTTCGGGTTGGTGTCGTTTTCACCGACACATAAGATTAAAAAGTTGTTTTTACAGTCACTTAGTTCATAGTTTGTTGACAGTAGTTCCTCCGTCGTCGCGTAAGGCTTTATCGTTGATGTAATTATGTATTTTTGATAGTTCGTCTTGTTTCTTGAATTTATGAGTGTTGAAGCGATGTCCGTGCATTGTTTTCCACCTAATATTTGTATTTTTGGTTTTCGGACTGATCTAATAGATCGTGTGCTGCCCTCTATTGGCTCATTTTGGGAAAACGGTTTTTTATTACGCGTCACAGTAGCGCCATCTAGGTGTTCTTCCCGCGTGAAATCCAACTTAGCGCCACCACTATTTTTCGATAAATCCTGATTTACACATCGGATAGTTTTGATAGGAGGTACATATTTTCCTATTGTTAGCGTTGGTCTCCGCGTTGGTGTAGATTGCTTGACTTTTTTAGGTGTAGATGTTGCGTAAGTTGTTTGCAGTTGTGAGATAGTATTTCGCTGTTCTATTGTTTGTGTTTTTAATGCACTATTTTCAAGAATTAAATTGTTTATTTTGTTCTGGGCTTCTTGTAATTGTCGTTTTAGGTCTTGTATTTCGTCCTGTAGTGTTTCAGTTGGCTCATTTCTAGTTGACAGATCTGGTAAACTTTTTGTTAGATAGTTGTCAGCTGACAGTGTTGACTGGAATGAATCATTTAGCGAATCATGTAACACAGATTTCTTTTTGCGTATGGTTATATTTTCGCTATACATTTTTTTAATTTTATGTAGTAATAAAGTAAAACAAAGAATAATAAAAACTCAAAAAGAATTGAGTTCACCGAGGATCGAACTTGGACTTGATAGTGTAATCACCCCAACACGGTATTGTTAACGTACTTGCTATTTGTGCGTAGTCTTAGTGCTTGAAATAGCTGTCTATATACTAGCAAATACGATCGTTAAAGAAGCGTCCCGAAGCGCGCCGTTTAAATTTTTTGAAATTGTTTGCACTTTTGTATAAACTTTAGTTTAGTTTTTAGTTTGAAATCACATGAGTAGTTCGGCTGGGTTTATGTAAGTAAAGTTTTTATGTTTTGTGACGTACTTCGAGCTTCGAGCAATGTTTATACTCAAATAACTTTTTACACTAGATTGTTTACAAATTTTTAATTTGTTAGTTTAATGTATTTTGCATAGTTCTTTTCACAAATTGTTGCTAACGTTTTACAGTGATATTTGTTCGATATCGCACTCGTTACACAAAACTTTCACCACTTTAATACAGAATTACTATTTTTTATGATTTTTTTATACGGAGCTTGCTGTTTACCGTGGCAGTGGCGCCATCCCCAATATGCATCCACTCCATCTTATTGAAAATGTGTTGCGTAATTAGATAGCTGTTCTTGCAATAAGAACAATTTATTAGGAGGAGCTAATTAGTAATTAGTCTTGTCCGATGAGCCACAGCCACAGGATTGTTCGGTTGAGCAGTAAATACCTTAGTGGTATACATGCGAGATGCCATAGTAAAAAAAAAAAAAAAATAGTAATTAGTGAAAATAAAATTTAGTTATAGTTCTCTCGGTGTAGCATGGTGTGGGTGACAGGTGACAGAAAAAGTAAAATATATTATAATTTACTTGTTTTTACTGATTCTGTATTTTACGGCTGATCCGTACCTATATACAGATTGTAAATTCAATAAATTTACCCTTTCTGTCACCTGTCACCCGCACCATGCTACACCGCGTGAACTATAAGGCCTCTGCCTCGAATTTTGCGGGCAGCGGGGCGGCGGCGCGGAAGCGGCAAGATCTTATGCGTAAAATCAAATGGACCGGTTCTCGAAAACAGCGGCGCGGGGGCGGGCAACGAGCGGTGCACTCCAGTCAAGCGGTGACCGGCCGCACCGCCGCCGCCGACGCCGCCGCCCCGCTGCCCGCAAAATTCGAGGCAGAGGCCTAATTATTGGCAATGTTTTTGTGCAGGTAAGGGAGCAGGAGCTACCCGCCGCCCCCCGGCGGCCTGCCCCCCCACCGCCTGCGACAACCGCGCACTATTGCCGCTTAATGTTTGGACACACCTTAACTAATATTATAAATGCGAAAGTGAGTTTGTCTGTTTGTTACCATTTCACGTTAAAACGGCTGAACAGATTTGGATGAAATTTGGCACATGGGATCCCGATATTCCCACGGGAACGAGACTTATGCGGGTGAAACCGCAGACACAGTTATCAATATTATAATATACCTACGATCAATTAGCTATTATGTTACAACATTCGGGGCTCCGCCGTTCCACCTCGAGGAATAAAGGTGTTACCGGGGTGATTCATTAATATATCGATCCTAATACCAATCCTATAAAGGTTATATTTAAATAGAAACAACAATTTCACTGAAGTTATTTATGGTTGCAAATGTGTAATGTTATAGTACGACAAGGTCGCGGCACTCGTAGTCATCGCCGCAGTCACTCTATATCTCCTCTATGGCTATCTGACTGTTGGTCTCCTCGCCGATGGATAACATATTCGAAGCCTTCCTGTGCTCGCACGAGAGATCATCACTCTACGCTCGGCACCGGTCGCGGACGGACGTGCGCTGCGGTGTGTTCCTGAGTTCCTGTTTGTGGTTCCTGCTGTGGAATCCTGATATCGTCGTGCAGAGCGACGAGCTACGTAGTCAAGGACTACCGACTGTTATTAATTGTCTGTCTTTTTCAAGACACAATTAATAAAGTTTTTCTGTTAACAGAGATCAGTCAAAACGTAGCGCGTCATTGGCCCCTTCTGGGTAAAACCACAGTTTCGTGGTCCTCGGTGGATACCATACGGTGCCAACGAAGCCGAGGGGGTGTTGACCCAATCACACCCGCCGAACCCCTTCAGGGCTAGGCAGTCAGTTGGACGGGTCCCAGTGTTCGGCCTTGGGGGGTCTCCTAGTCGGCATTGGTGACAGTTTTCCTTCAACAGCTACACACCTAGTGTCGGTTGGGTGTGTCTACACCCTTCGCACTAGACTTGTAGGACCCCGTTGCACATTAAGATAGGCAACGGGCAAAAATCAATCTTAGGGCTCACCCTTAGGCACACAACCTCCCTGCCTATACCCGGCAGGGAGGGTTTTACACATCCCCGGTAGTCCGCCCGGGGAGTTAGGCATAGGGAAAGATAGGAGTTATTTATTCCCCAATTTAATATCCCCCGCTAGATACTATGAAGGGCATCCTGAAAGAGTTCGTCGAAATCTTTCAGGGCGTCTTTGAAGATGACCCCCGACTTAAAGCCAAATGGGGCAACCGATTCGCTGCATTACAGCGATCCCTCTCTGGTCCCTCTGACCGAAGCGTCTCTACGTTTAGTAACGCATTAAACATCCCTGCCGTCGCGCGGGATAGCCCGGTCAGCCCGTCAGTGTCCATGGACACAGACGAGCCCATCCCCACCGCTTCAAAGCGCCCCGTTTCCCCTTACCCGTCAGATGAAGAGGCTAAATTCTCTTCTTCCTCTTCCTCCCATTCCGACGACGACGGTTTCATCCCCGTCCAAGGAAAAGGGATGAAAAGGAAGAACAAGAAGCAGAGCTCCACCCAGGCCAACAAGGTCGTTGCGGTAGAGGACTCTGAGTCGCCCCTCCCTTCCCTAGCCCTACCCGCTACTTGTGCCCCCGTAGCTTCCCCCTCCCCCGCCCCCCGCCCGATAGCGTCAACCTCCGCGCAGGTTGCCCCCACCCCACCTATTTCTGGGCCAAAAAAGGTCCCTCCGCCACCACCCGTGTTCGTACAGGACAAGGGGAAATGGACGGATATCTCAAAATAATGTTGCGATCAAAAGATCGCATACACCAGCGCCAAGAACACCCAGCAGGGTATTAAAGTTACAGTCCCTACGTCCCGTGACTATAGGGCTTTTACAACGCTACTGAGAGAGAGACGAGTGTCATACCACTCGTTCTCCCTCCCAGAAGAACGTCAGATCCGCGTCGTCATCAAAAGGATCCCGAAGGAAATCCCCCCTTCGGATATCCTAGCCGACCTTCAGTCGCAGAAGATCCCCGTCGATGAGGTCCACCGTATGCACCGCGGCAAACGCGGTGAGGCATACGACATGATCCTCGTTGTTTGCTCCCCGGTAGAGGGTCACCACCCTATATTTCAATTGAAATCCCTATGTTCCCTCGTGGGTTTCTCTATTGAGAAGCCCTGGAAAAGCGGTGCTATTGGCCAATGCCACCAGTGCCAGCTTTACGGCCACTCACAACGGAACTGCCACGCAAAACCCAGGTGCGTCAAGTGCCTGGGCGAGCACGGCACTCCCGAGTGCACCCGGCCAAAGGACCACTCCCTATGTCCCGACCCACCCAGCTGTGTCCTCTGCGGGCAAGTAGGTCACCCGGCTAATTACCGCGGCTGCCCAAAAGCCCCCAAATCCACATCCCCCAAACTGACCAAACGTTTCGACGCTCGTCAGCAAAGGGAAGCTCCTTCAGGGTTTAAAGTACCCTCAGCTCAGATGCCCCAGCGACTAAGCCCTCAGAGGCCAAGTCCGTGGAATTACCTCCACCACCAGCAAGCTTTCTCAGCCCTGGCCCCCTCTCAACCCATAGGCCCCTCTCAACCCATACCCTCCTCTCAACCCATACCCCCCTCTCAACCCATACCCCCCTCCCAACCCATTGCCCCTACCCCCCCCCAAACCACCACCATCCCCCGTCTCATGGACCCCCGCATTCGCATCACCGCGCCCCTCGTCTAACCCGCACCTGCTCCAGTAGCATCGCGTCCCCCAACCTCAGCCCCCCCCACAGTCGGCCCTAGCATGGCCTATAACATTATTAGTTCGACTTTTATAGCCTTCCTCTCCCCTCGCGCTATCCAAATGGCCCAGGAAATCCTGGCCGCTCAGGCCGCTGGCGACCTCTTCAGGTTGCAGGCCATCTACAATGCGTATCCCGAGATCACGCAAGCCCTGACCTCAGCACCCCTACTAGAACCCATAATGTATAACACCATCAATACTAGGTTCAAACCCCGATCCCTCAAGTTAGGTTTTTTCAACGCCAATGGCATTAGAGGCCAACGGGATGAGATCGCGACTTTCCTTCGCGACCATCAAATTGACATCCTCCTTATCCAGGAGTCTTTTCTCAAGCCATGCAACCGCGACCCGTCAATTGCCAACTATCGCATAGTTCGCAATGACAGGACGCGATGTCACTTGGGCGGCACCCTTATTTACTATAAAAAGGATCTATATTGCATCCCAATAGACCCACCTCCCCTCTCACGATTAGAAGTCTCAATCTGCCGCTTAGGCATGACCGGCCATCAGCCGATCTCACTAGTATCGGTCTACGTCCCACCCCTCAATACTTCGGAGAACTTCCAACTCCTCTCAGACGACCTCTCTATCCTACTCGGCATGAATGACCCTGCTATCTTAGCGGGCGATTTCAATGCCAAGCATCCCGCCTGGAATAGTTCCAGAACCTGTACCAGAGGGCGACACTTGTTCGACCTCTCTAATTCGCTCAATTTTGACGTCATCGCCCCGATGACCCCAACTCACTTTCCCCACGTTACCCATCATAACCCCGACGTCATAGACGTGGCGCTCCTTAAGAACGTCGCTCTAAGGTTAGAATCCATAGAAACGGTGCAAGAGCTTAACTCTGACCACCGCCCAGTAGTCCTAAAAATGGCCCCCCGCATAGGTCTCCCCGACCCCTCTCAACCCGCTCTCACCAAAAGGGTAACGGACTGGAAGAAAGTAAGCACCCAGCTGAAATCCAACACGTCCCCCCAATTGGACGCCATCCCCGACAAATTCGACTCTATCGCGGACACAACGGCCGCGATCGACTCACTCACGGAGCACGTACAATCAGTCCTGAGCGACTGCTCTAGGGAGGTTTCAGCGTCGGGCGACCCTCGCTGGAGCCTGCCGGACGATGTACGCGCGCTGCTGACTGAGAAGAACGCGGCCGTTCGTGCCTACAGCAATTTTCCCTGCTCCGCTAACAAAGCCCATATGCGCTATTTACAGAGAACTGTAAAGACACGCATACAGGAGCTGCGTGACACGGGCTCGGACAAGATGCTCAGCGAACTAGAGCCCACCCACCTGGCATTCTGGGAACTTCAGAGGAAACTCAAGTCCCAGCAAGTGGCCTCCATGCCCCCCCTGACCCGTCCCGACAAGACCATCGCGTTCGAGGACTTAGAAAAGGCTGAATGCCTAGCAGACAGTCTAGAAGCTCAATGCTCCCCTAGCTCCCAACCGGTAGGCCAAGCTCACCTCCTAGAGGTCGACGCCGAGGTCGAACGTAGATCCTCTCTCCCTCCCGTTGAAGATCCTGATAGTCCTCTGCCTCCCGTCACTCCTGACGAAGTGCATGACATCATCAAAGGTCTGAAAACCCGCAAAGCCCCCGGCTCTGATGGAATCACCAATAGGGTGATCCAGCTATTCCCTGCCCACCTGATAATGCTATTGGCCACCATCTTCAATGGTGCCCTAAGCAATAACATCTTTCCCCAAGCATGGAAAGAAGCCACGGTCATCGGCATACCGAAGCCCGGCAAGCCCAAGACCGAGCCGTCGAGTTACCGCCCCATCAGTTTGCTCAAGGTACTCGGCAAAGTCTATGAGAGGCTTATTTAAAAGCGCCTCAGAGATTATGCCGAAACCAAGGGCCTCATCCCCAACGAACAGTTTGGGTTCCGAACCCAGCACTCTAGCGTGCATCAGGCCCACCGGATTATTGAAAGCATATGCGCGGGCTTCCAGCGCGGCTTGATAACCGGTGCAATATTCTTCGATATAGCGAAAGCGTTCGACAAAGTCTGGCACAACGGCTTATTATATAAGCTCTACAAACTCGGTGTGCCGGATCGTCTCGTGCTCATCTTACGGGACTTTTTGTCAAACCGCACCTTCCGCTACCGTATCGAAGGAGCGATATCCTCCCCTCGTCCTATCCGCGCAGGAGTCCCTCAAGGCTCTGTGCTCTCCCCCCTAATCTTCACGCGTTTCACCAGCGATATCCCAAAGAGTAAAAGGGCGCAGTTGGCTCTGTTCGCAGACGATACGGCCATTTACTACAAGGGTACCAGCACTGACTCGATAGCCCACACTCTCCAGACCTCAGTCGACATGCTCGGCACCTGGTTTAGAAAGTGGAGGATCGAAGTCAACCCGGATAAAAGCCAAGCGGTTCTCTTTAGGAAACCGCGCAAAAGGTTCAAACCCCCCCGACCCATCACCATGTTCGGCAAGCCTATCCCTTGGGAGAAGCGAGCCAAATACCTAGGTGTCGTCCTAGATCAGCATCTCACCTTCAGTGAGCACATAAAGCAGGTCCGCTCGCGAGCCGCTTTCGTTCTCGGTAGACTCCACTCTGTCCTGAATGCACGTAGCAAAATGTCACTTAAGTGCAAATTGCGTACGTACACGGCGTGCGTTCGTCCCATCATGACCTATGCGGGAGCCGTATTTGCACACGCAAAACCCCGCCATATTCATAGGATGCAAACGCTCCAAAATAGATTTCTCCGGAAAATCACCGGTGCCCCCTGGTACGTTAGGAACGAGATCCTCCATCTCGACCTAAAGATCCCCACAATCCACCAATTTCTCAAACGCAATTCCAAGCGTTTCTTTGAGTCCGCCGCCAAACACCGCAACCCTCTGGTTGTCGAGGCCGCCAATTATGTCACGAGTAGAATCAGTCAGACCCGCCGCCCAAGGCAAATCCTTACCGACCCAGACGACCCCATAACCCTCCTCCAGGAGAGCAATAAGGCCACAAGTACAGTGCACAAAAAACACAGACACCGACCCGCATTCCGACCTCGCCGCCGAGGTCCTCCGCGATCGCGACCCGCCCGAGTAAATAATACTCCCCACCGACCCTTGCTCGCAGAAGCGCCAGCCCGCGTTTTGCTGAGAAATGTAGTCTTAAATTCCCCGATTAATAATAATGAATCATCTTTGATCCAGCCTGTCCCAACTTGCTGTCCTCCCCCCAGCGACGCCCTAAGCCGAGGTCCGTACCCCACAGAGGGTGCCCTTAGCGAGCGTTCGCCTAGTTTTAATTTAGAATAGTTTTGCCCCTGGCTGGAGGCTTTAAGTTAGTAGCTTAAGGCAGCAGCAGGATTGACCGGTTAAGTAGTCATCACCTCAGAGGTGAGCTACGAGATGCCCTAGTTAAAAAAAAAAAAAAAAAAAATGCTCGCACGAGAACATCGGCTGAGTGGGATACCTCACATCGCCAGTCTTGAGTGTCAAAGATCTCTCTGTTTGGTTCAGTGGCATCCTATAAATAAAAAGAAACGGTTAATTAATATTTTTAGATAAAACCAAGCCTACATTAACTAAATAAAACCTATACGATAAAATTACGTAATCTTTTCGAGACGTTCACAAAGTTGGGAGATATGAATGCTGTGCGTGTTGATTACTCTATTCCCTTTTCGCAATTTTGAGAGGAATACACGAATCGGCGTAATCGAACACTGTTCGTTTGTTCCTATTTGCTGTTTCTGTTTTCGGTTGGCTTCATTGGATTTATACGTGCCTACAAAGTACAAGTATAGTAATGTAGTATGTAGCAGTGTAATTTACTAACCTAATAGTTATATGAATACCTACGGCTTGTAAGGATTTTGGGCCCAACTCAAACTGTTTAGAAACAGTTGCACAGACATGCGATCTGAAATCACTGTCCGAGTCACGGGTCCGAGTCGAATCATTCGTGAGGCTTGGAGTAGTCCCCCATAGCATCCTGCGACGCTACATCTATTGGATGCGGGTCTATGTTCAGTATGGTCAATTTACTGTTTAACACCATATTAAGTGTTTTCTGGCAGTCTTCTATCAGTTTTTTTATTAACTCCATCTGAAAAAAAAAAACTGTTACGTCGAATTTCAAAATTCCACTTTTGCAGTGGACAAAAAGTTATTAACAACAATGCTTGTTTAGTGGCTCTTCGTAGTCTCTTCTGTTTGATATAATGCTTAAGATAAGCTACTTTAAAAATGTTGGTAACTTTCACGACCTTCACTCGACAGTCTGGTTTCAAATCGACGTCGCTGACTGAAGAGTACACGCTGTTTTCGGGCGTGTTGGGGTCGGTCCGCGAGAGCTCTGAATACTCCATCTTCTCCGACTGCATCTCGGGGTACGCCAACTCCTCGTACTTCAACTCCTTTAATAATTCCACTATGAATTCGCAATCTGAAATAAAAAATGACCTACGGCCTAAGAAATTCAATACTACTTTATAATACTACGAGACGAGCAAAGGGGCAGTCGTAGAGTGGACCGTTACAGAATTTGGAACTACATGGACCGTATGTATGTGAAGAATGACCTTCTTCGTGCGGCGCGGAGCCGACGGAAATGTGCGCACGCGCCGTAGCCGCTCCACGCCGCGCCGCAACTGCTCCGCTCGCTCCGAGAACTGCGTCCCGCACGCAGTTTCGTGCTCACTATCTGTATGAAATATTATACTTCTAGATGTTGACTTTAATAATAGTAATGGGGGTGGTGATCTCGGCTCTTCATTTCAGAAATCTTATCATGAACGATGAGGAGCACCGCGCGCAACTGCAGATTGATTAGTAGGAGCAGAACGGAGACCACACATGGGGTCTCAGCAGTATTTGGAACTATCTCATGGAACAATACTGTATTGTTCCATGAGATAGTTCTTTAGTTCTGAGACCCCATGTGTGGTGTCAGCAGTATTTGGAACTATCTCATGGAACAATACGGTATTGTTCCATGAAATAGTTCCAAATACTGCTGAGACCCCATGTGTGGTCTCCGTTCTGCTCCTGCTGATCGATCTGCAGTTGCGCGCGGTGCTCCTCATCGTTCATGATAAGGTTTCTGAAATGAAGAGCCGAGATCACCGCCCCAATTATTATTATTAACTAAAAGTATAATATTTCATACCAAAAGTTTATTTAATACACATGGGAGCATTAAATATGCAAAATATAAATAATTAATATTGAAAATTGAAATCTTGACATTGACATTTCTTCGTCATGCCACCAGAACTAATTGTCATTTAATTTTATTCTTTAGAAAATCTTGATCTTCTTTAAGAATTAAAAAGAATTGATTTTACATTGATTGACAACTCGTTGACACGTTTGATGAAACTTCTTTCTAATCTAATTTTGATTTTTGATGGTTTGATTTTGGATAATATAAGTTTGAATTTATGTGCTGTATTGTTAAATTGTGTTTCATCAGGTGCTGGGCAAAGTGCCAACGGTGTCGATCGACAAAACGGACGGATGTCAAATCTACCTGTCTCCGGAGACGCTGGACGTCGAAATCGTCAGTTCCAAGTCCTCCGAAATGAACGTGCTCGTGCCTCAGGGCAACGGAGACTACGTGAGTACAAGCCTTCTTTCAATTAAGCCAATTACTCTAATACATTCTAAACTGGACTTTATACAAAGATTGTCCGTTGCGTGACAGTGACAATAAGAAGTATCTATACAAGGAGCAGTCATTATGCTAATTTAGTTTAGTCGTAAGACAAATAACGTAGCTTCTTTATTTAATTTAGAGTTTGGAGACTTTCTCTTCTTCAAGATGTACTTATTAATTAAAATTTAAGCATATTTTATTGTTGACTGCCTCGTTGGTCTAGTGGTCGCAAGCGCTACTGCTGAGCATGAGGTCCTGGGTTCGATTCCCGGGTCGGGCAAAGTGTAATTGGGTTTTTCCATCTCGAATTTCTCAGTAGCAGCCCGGAGTCTGGATTTGTGCCCGGTTGATGGCAATAGGCTCGCCCCTTATTACAAGGGACTTAAACATAACTGGCGAAATGTGGGTGTACTATAGATACCTCTGGCTAACCCTTCGAAGAATACAGGCGTGATGTTATGTTATGTTTATTGTAAGATTTTTTTATTTGTGCGATAGTTATTATACCGATTTCCATGATGTTAATGAGCTGGTTGTTTGTTATGCAGTCGGAGCACCCGGTGCCGGAGCAGTTCAAGACAGTGCTGAACAAGGCGAAGAGCGGTATCACCACCACGCCCGTCGAGAGCACGGGCTAGAAATTCGCACACACTCGGGAACAAACCTCGTCCACTAGCCAGATTTCAGTACCCATTCGAGGCGAGGCGAGTCTTTATTTAAATTCTTTGCACGGTCTACATTAGTTCACTTACCAACGATTCGCCTCGAAGCAACCACCAACAAGCTCAAACTATCGATGTACAGACGCCAGCACATCAACCTACTACAATCTGTCAAATTTCTTTAATACATTTTCAACTTTATTACGAAGATATAAGGTTAAAGTTGATTGGGCAAATTTGACTGTTTCGGGTAGGTTGACCTGCCCGAATCTGTCAAATTTCTTTAATAGATTTTGAACTTTATCACTGAAATATAAGGTTCAAAGTGGATTGGGAAAATTTTACAGTTTCGGGTAGGTTGACCTGCTGGCGTCTGTACCTTCAGTCGTGCGACCGACGTTCTCGAGTCCCATGTGCGTCTATTTAGTCTTGTATCGATCATCTTATTTAAGAACTGTCTTCAATTCTTGCTCATTGCGCTCGATTGTAGTATTTAAATATTATTAATCTAATACGACGTAGATATAACTGTAACTCAAGTATTTACTGGCTGTTATGGACCCGCCGCCGCCAGAAGGAGCACGGCAGGACTTACTATAGCCATGCGCCTGCGGAGCCATACCGTGAGGCCGCCCCGCCCCGCGCCCGCGCCTTGTCCTCGTGCCGCCAGGGGCGCCAGTGTTCGTCCGCCCTTTGTATTTCTATGTAGTCTGTGGCCATTTTCCATCGTCGCATCGCGGATGTCGCTCCTCGTCTTTTATTCCATTCAATCAGAACATAAACTATATGTACAGATACTATAAGAATGTACTTAATACTAAGAACCAGCAAGTCCATTATTTCTATCGAAGCCCTACACAGCGGCAGCAGCCGAAACACTTCCTTAAAAGTCACTTCTTTAAACACCTTTGTGTGTAATAGTAAAAGTACTCTGTGGTGTGTAATGTAAAGATGTTCCTTACAATGACATTTGAGATTTTGACTTTGTGAAGAAGGTAACATGCTTTGGAGTACCGCTCGGTACGGGAGTTAGTTAAGTTAGCTGTAAGGTGTGTGACTGACTGTCTCGAGTATGAGAAGTAAGAATGGTTTGCATTCTCGACTTTCGATATCTCTATTAATAATGTTGTTAATAATTGCGCGATCATTAAACCCCGAAGCTTGACACGCGTGTGGTCTAATTTTCTTACTTGTATTACTTCCTTGTGATCATCAATCATTGCATTATTTTATGTCGATGTCTATCTTATTGGAAAACTCACCCAGATTATAAACTATCCTAGGACATGCTATTTTATTTTGTGATTGTAATTATTATTTTAAAATAAATATTTCTTAATTAAAATTAAAAAAAAAAACTGTAATTTGTATTAAAATAATTAATAATTTGTCGACATCGTTAATTATGTAAGAATTGCTATTATTTATTATAAAAACCTTATTTTGAAGAATATAATACTGTATTGAACGTTTGCATTTTGTTAATTTATTTGTCGAGAGATTTAAATTATTTTTAAGATCATTGATGTTTACTTGTATGATGTATATTATGCATACAATTACGTACGTATTAGTACGATGCCGTGAAAACGTCGTAAGTATAAAAGAAGTAACTTTTCAGGAGAAAAAAAAAACTGCGTGCTATAAAAAAATTGTACGGCGTCTCATGATTTTTTATTAATTAATATGGAAATATAGCCCGCTTTTATATTCAGAACTGTTCGATAATAAAAGATTGTCCGATATGCATAAATCAAATAAGAAACGACACGTTCGTTGCAAGGTATTTACGCCAAACTGACAGATGCAAGTATTTGCAAGGTTCTCATTTACTGTCATAGATGGCACTACCAGTATCGAATGAACAAATTAGTCAGATCAGGATGTGCGAGGTTTTCTTCGTAGAAACGCAATAGAATTCATTTCATTTTCATTAGTTTAGTTTCATTTTGACAGTTCAACAACATTCATTGCGTTGTTTACGTTGTTCAAATATTTTTTTCGAACTATGAAGTAATGCGTAAGCAATTTGTTTCAAAACGATTCAAATTCCGATTGATCGTGTATAACGTAATTAGGGTACAGTTCGCGCTCGTCAACGTTACAACTATACACGAGCAGTACGCAAAATTCGTATATACATTGTAAATTGTAATCACAGATTTTAAAATAGCGTTACAATCTAAACGCGAGCGACTTTCCTATGGCTGCATTCTGGCCTTGTATAGATTGAAAATACGCGTTTTCTTTTAGTGCCTTTAGTTTAGTATCTATGTCGCATCACTATCAAAACGAAACGTCAAACGCGGTCGCGTATTGACGCTTGCATTCGCGTTTGCCGATAAAAATATTAAACGAATTTACAGATAAACTATACAAGAAAACGTGTCAATTCCTCATACATATTGTAGATTAGTTATTAATTAATAATTCAACATGGTTAGACATAGAAAAGTAGTTTCACTTAAGACGGATAAGATAGATACTAGTAGTAGTTCGGAAAGTAGTGAATCGTCTTTCGGTGGTAGAATGTTTAAATTTCTTTCTGTTTGGAAGACCGGCGTCGGCTTCGTTTGTTTCTTAATTGCTGTATATATCAGCACTTTGGGGTATCTAGAAACCCGAGTAAACACACCATTCGACGATGATAAGGTAAACAATACGTGACTATATTAACATTGTTTTTTTGTGTTTTATCATTTTTAAGCCGGTAAGCGCCCCGTTGTTTAGTGATCACTAGTGCAACTGCTGAGCAAAGGCTCCTGAGTTCGATTCTTAGGACAAGCAAAGTGTTTTTCTCATGGGAATAACTCAGTGGCACCCAGGAATCTGGTTTTGTGCCCGGTTGATGGCAATAGGCTCGTCCCCTATTACATGAGGCTTAAACATATCTGTCGAAATCTAGGTTTACTGTATTACACTTCTGCTAACCCATTAAGAAGTACAGGGTTTATGGTATGTTTTAATTCTTAGTTTATGCGTTAGTTTATTGCAGATTAGTGATAAAAGTGTTCTTTAGTTATGAAATTACTATAAAGTTTGATGTACAGTCATCCACAAAAAGATGTATACTTTGACATGAAATAATTAGATTGAGCGAATTGTTCATGATATTATAATTATTTAGCTTAACAAAATTTTGTGTTTTATATTTGTATGCCGTAGAAAACATAGATGTCTCTTTAACTACTACCCCTTATTTTTACACCTATGTTTAACAAATAGAAAACCGTGACTTTGACGACTTCTTGTAGTACACACATTGGGACATTGTTATGTTTTTTTTTACTTGTACCAACTACCAACAGCTGTTTTGTTTCATAAGTAGGAGCATATTTGGTGTCTACAATAGGCCAGTTGATGGATATTGAAAAATCATTTAGTAATGTTCCTTATTTATTCATTCAGTAGTACGTTTAGTTTTTTTTGCATAGAAGTGGTTGTGGTTTTTTTACCTCAAAATATGAACATTACAGTAAAATATTAACATTATCAGAACTAATTTTTAATTCACGGTCTCCTTTGCCCCCCCGCTTGTGTATTACCTAAAAACAAATGATTGTACTGCCCCCTATTACATGAGATTGATGGCGACGAGAACTGACTTTTAATGATTTTATACTGTAGATCACATCTAAATGAGTAGTGTTAATGAATTGGTAAAAATATAATGTTAAATTCGAGATTTTTTTAAATAACTTAATATATGAATATTTTAGATTATGTTTATAGTACATGGTGTAATTAATTTGTAAAGTTATGTTTACACAGATAAAAAACTGAGCATCACGTAAAAACTATTAAGCGCTATTATGTACTTATCTTTTAAGTAACAATTATACTCATTTTATATTCAATAGCTTTAAGGGTCCGTGCAAGGTATCAACGTACGTATTACATAAAGACGTATTCTTTGTTTTGCATGTGGTCGAAAGGGATTTTTCAAATAAGTTAAGTATTCATGGAAAATAGCAAATATTCACAACAAGTTTTCCGAAAAATGATGCGAGACTGACGTTTGATCACTGTTTTACAAGAAACTACTTTTGATTTTGAACATTTAAAAACATCATCAACATTGCTTTATGGTCTACTTGTGTGTGGATGAACCACTTTTTTGAACTTCGATACAAAATATGGCAGTAATGTTAGAGCAATAATGTTGAAAAAACCAATAATGTTGAAAAAACCAATTTTTTTTTAAAAACCCACTCCGTTATGTCTTTTTTCCTATTATTTAGCAAACCATAACAAGAAAATTAAAAATCACACATTGGTCTTCAGCTATCCTTGAGATAAAATCAAAATTATATTTGATAATTATTCAATATCTTCATTAAGTAAATCAAAGGCGAATTAAACCATATTTTTGAGAGCGCAAAAGTGATGCAACTATTAACAGGTACTGTGACTGACACGAATGGTTTAGCCCCACGAAAACTGTACTTTTATGGTTACACAGAAATAATGTTTCAATTATATCAAGCTTTCTTACAATTAGATATGTAAGTTATTGACAAAAAAGGGTATTTTTCGTGTACGGAGCCTTAATGATATGACAAAAAGGATGACATGACATAATGAAAAAGAAATAAATGTAAGTTGATACAAAGAAGGCTACATATACAGGGTGTTTGGCGCATGGACCGACACAATTTTTTCAGGGATTTGGGAGGTCATTAGCTAGGTTCTACCCTTACACCCTTTGTCCCAAATGTCACGGTTGGTTACATATGATTATTTTTTTAAAATGAAAAAAATTCCCAAAATGTGTCCTTTAATTTGAAATAACTTTTTTGTTTGTGGGTGTAGTGGCACAAAACAAATTTTGTTGCATTCTCCGAAGTCTTTTAAATCTAAAAACATCTTTGTTTTATACAACTGGTTTCAAGAAAATTCCTTACACGCTTCCAAAGTTAATTTTTTTATTTAATGAATGAAATTTTACAACTTCTAAATTAATTATAAAAAAAACTTTTGGGACAAAGGGTGTATGGGTAGAACCTAGCTAATGACCTCCCAAATTCCTGAAAAAATTGCGTCGGTCCATGCGCCAAACACCCTGTATACATCACCTCTGTCCCAAATCACCTTGAGTTTCGGGTAGGTTGACCTGCTGGCGTCTGTACTATCCCAAGATGTCCTGTGTGTAGTTCTTCTAAAACCTGTTGTCTCAGGGTTGCCGGAATCATCACTTGTGTTCCTTTTATAATGCAACCGTCCTGTATGGTCAATTTGATGTCATTGTAGCCGTATCTTCTCACTGAGGTACCATTTTTTAAAGCTTCCAATAGAAGGTTATATATCTATAAAATATGTATCTATTATTTAGGATATGTCATATAACTGTGTATCTATTCTAGTATAGGTATTGTATACTTTTTATTTGCACCAACGACAGCCCCATTTTATGTCCACGCAAATCACTATCCATTCCAAAGTTGCCTGGAAGAGATCGCGGAAAGCGATAAGGCCGGCCATTGTATATTTTGTAGTGTTTATTTTTTTTTGTTATGTATTTTTGTGATGTACAATAAAGTATACATAAATAAATAAAACATTTATTCTTATTGAGTCTCAATTTTTTTTTTGTAATATCAAGCGTATTCTTAAAATAAGTTGTTCTTCTGAATGTCCTTGAATGTTTAGATATATCATCGAAAAAACATTTCAATCCAGCTACCCCTTGAAGCAAACAATCCATAATTTTTTGCCATAGATTCGGGGCAATCTTGACGCCAAATATAAGTCTATTGATTTTAAATGTGCTCTTGTGTGTGCTTATTATTTGCATCTTAGCACTTTCCTCGTCCATCATCATGTAAGATAAGCTTGACTGATATCAAGTGTGCAAAATGTTTGACCTCCGTTCACCTCTACCAGAATATCCTCTATGATGAGTACATTTGTCATAAATTTGTCTGTGATGTTGGATCGTATTAAATTCATATCCCAGGGGTTGGTGTCACCCCGGAGGACACGGTGGAGGTATGCCCGGCTTGGGCAGAGCACCGCCGTGTCCTCGTGGAGGCGATCGGTGGCGGGGATCTCTCGCGTCCGGCCCTGGTCCAGGCCATGGGAGGCCGTCATCTCCTTCTGCGAAGCAGTAATGCTCGCGAAGGAGGAGGCGGAGCGCGTGCGGCAGAGCCGCCGCAGGAGGAGACGCCCTGGGCGTCAGGAATCGATTGCCGATTCCCGGCCACCGTAGGCGCGGGCTTGCGGACGGTGAGCAATGGGTAGATCGCCGTCCGGTAAGGACCAAGCCCGGGTCGACGGCGCGTTGTGTTCCACGCGCGCCTAAAAGAGATGTCAGCAAGTGAAGGGGTCCGATGAGACCATTGCCTGCCGGGGTTGCGGGAAAGCCCGAAAGCGATACCGTGGCCCCCTGGCATTGCCCAGGCAACGGAAGGAACACGGGTGGGTTTTAGTCAGTAAGAGTCTGACACGCCCTCCCGCTCCACCCAGAGCGGGAGAAGTCATTTGATGATTTCCCAAACCAAACAAAAAAAAAAAAAAAGGGGTTGGTGTCATGGACTATATCTGAGGAGTTATCCGTGTCCTGGAGCTTCACGTGTTCCGGCTCCAGTTGGTTGAGTGTGCAAACGCGAGCAAGGTGTCCAACATGTTTGCACTTGCTGCACGTATCTTTAATGCTGCAACACCTGCCAGCTTGATGGTCTTTGCTGCCACAGCGAAAACAATTGTCTCGTAAGACTCTTATCGGTAAAGGTTTATGCTCTTGCTTCTCTTGCTTTTAACTGTGGTTAGCTTGTTGAACAGTTTTCATGTTAGGTATGTAGTAAGCCTTGGTTTGAGGAGTGAGCTGCTGGTGACATATAGGTGCTGTCGGATTTTGCTACTTCAATTTTGGTTGCTTTATTAATTAAGTCATAAAACCAGTCACCATGGATTCCTGTAGTATTTTAGTTCAAATATCGGTGTCATTTAATTCATTTAATCCTCTTATAAATTGTAAGTTAAGAAAATTATCACAGATCGACTTCTTATAATTATTGCACGTGAACTCGCAATTTTGAGCTAAATGTTTCAACTTTGACGAGTATGACATGACTGTCTCGTCAGAGCCTTGAAGTCGTGAAATTAATTTATGTTGACGAGCCCAAATGCTTGGTTTTGGATCTATATAGTGTTTTAATATTTGAACCAAGCTGCCGAATTCTAGTTCACAAGGATCGTTTGGTGCGCACAAGTCGTAAGCTTTCTGGTGTGATTCCGGTGGTAATAAACTAAGCAGCGCGAGGGTCTGGATTTGTGTAGCTCGCCGTCCCAATAAAGGCCCAGGCCCGGGTCGACGGCGCGTTGTGTTCCACGCGCGCCTCAAAGAGATGTCAGCGAGTGAAGGGGTCCGATGGGACACGGGTAGGTTTTACTCAGTAAGAGTCTGACACGCCCTCACGCTCCGCCCAGAGCGGGAAGAGTCATTTGATTACTTCCCAGCCGAAAAAAAAGTGTGGATTTGTGGATTGTGATAATTATTTAGCTTCATGTAGGTTTTTTAATCTCTGAACAAATTTGTTGAAACTTTCTTGTTCCTGTAACGGTTGAAAGTTAATTCTTGGTTTAACCCCGGCAGGCGTCGGTCCCATCGGACCCCTACAGTTGCTGACATCTCTTTGAGGCGCGTGTGGAACACAACGCGCCGTCGACCCGGGCCTGATCCTTGTCGGACGGTGAGCTACCCATTGCTCACCGTCCGCAAGCCCGCGCCTACGGTGGCCAGGAATCGGCTTGTGATTCCCGACACCCAGGACGTCTCCGGCGGCGGCTAGGGGCGTGAGGGTGCGAATTTTGCCTCTCCCTCACGCGTTCCGCCTCCTCCTTGGCGAGCATTACTGCTTCGCAGAAGGAGGTGACGGCCTCCCATGCCCTCTCGCTCCGTACCATGGCCTGGAACAGGGCGGGACGCGACAGATCCCCGCCACCGATCGCCTCCACGTGGACACGGCGGTGCTCTGCTCAAGCCGGGCAGACCTCCACCGTATGCTCCACCGTGTCCTCCGGGCGTTCCACACAGTGACGACACCCGGGTGGTATAGGGCCTCCTTAGGGTTAGTCAAACCAAACGAAAAAAAAGCAAAGAAACCTTTACACTATTTTAAACCTTTTCCATTAATCTTATAGGTAGTAAAAGAAACCGGTCTACAGATCCCGAACCGTTACTGGGGCACGTACAGACCTGGAGTGTACATGGGCTTGAAGAGCCGAGAGCCGCGGTCCCCAGTATTCGGTATGATGTGGTACGAGCTGTCCGCATCAACGCATAAAGGAATACGGTAAGAAGTCTAATAAATATTTAGCAATTATTTTACTGGAGCAGTGGGGTACGCCCACTTACGAGTCAAGAAGCAGTCGGCTGGGCAAAATACATGCTTGGCTTTAATTAAAATACAAATTAAAAAATATTATCTCGCACGTTTTTAAAATACGAATACGAATTTCAAAATATTTTTAAGTCGTGTATTTGTAATATAAAATACAAAATACAGTATTTGAACCATTTTTATTTAAAATACAAATTACAAAATATAAACAGGGGTCTCAGGTTATGTAAATAGAATAGAACTAATCCAGCCCAGCAATTTAATTAGTGAAAGAATTTCCTTTCATGTACACTGAAAATAACCGTCTATGAAATTACAATTACAAGTCAAGATATTTGACAATTTGACCATTTGATGTACAGTGCAGGTGCAGCGTTGCCAACATTAAAGATTGAAATATTTAGCGGTCGCCATTTTGCTTACGAAAGCTATCGAGCGCTATTTTCTACAAAACGCACCCATTCATACGATCGCTAAATGTATTTATGTTGCAAATGTATTTTGGAGCCGTATTTCAAATACTAACTACAAAATACCCCAGCGTCAGGTATTTGAAATACCAATTACAAATTACATTTTTAAGAAATAATTGAATTACAAATACTAAATATGTATTTGTATTTCAAATACTGCCCAACCCTGCTAATATTAACCAATAGAATCTAGACTCCGCTTCAGAGTTCAGGTTAATTTTGGAACATTTCTCCGCTCCGCTGTCTCGCTCCGCTCGAGTGGACAGACAGCCTTGAGGTATGATTCTAAACCCTGCTGTACGTAGCAGTGCTGCCTGCTTCTACCGCTGTAGGCTGGGTGTCGCCGTTTTTGTTGACAATTTACTTATCAGCGTTCACGTGTTACCGCTGTGATGAACGCCGCATAGCGTTTGCAACGCTCTGCTTAGCGCCGAGAGTTGAAATTCCAACTGTGTGTTTTTTCAACGCGCTGGGACGAGAGTGCGTCCCAACGCGTTGGATTCTCAACGCTCGGCTCAACACCGAGAGTTGAAAATCCAGTGCGAACGTGGGCTTACTGGACTGACGTGGCAGCAGGGCGACACTGCCGCGTGAAGCAGCAGAGTTCGGAATCATAACTTCACTTTGTGTGAATAATTTCATCACCACTGCTCTCAAAACGGTGAAGGAAAACATCGTGAGGAAATCGGCATGTCCTAGAACCAAAAATTCGAAGACATGTGACATCTACCGACCCGCACTGGGCCCACTCCCTCTCGAAGGGTGGAGGCCTGTGTCTTAGGAGTGGAAACATTATAGGATGATTATGCTATGATAAGTTAAATAATCTTTATGGATATAGATAGTGCAATCCACTGAGACGCGCCCCACTCCGCTCCGCTCCGTACTAAAGTACAGCTTACAGTACAGTAATCGCGGAGTGGGGCGCGTCGTCGTGGATTGCACTATCTGTATTTTGTAAGATTTCCTGTATCAATGACACACATAAAATATAACTGACTACGAATACTGACTGTCTCGTTGGTCTAGTGGTCGCAAGCGCTCCTGTAGAGCATGAGGTCCTGGGTTCGAGTCCCAGGTCGGTTATTGGGCTTTTCCATCTATAAATTCTCAGTAGCAGCTCGGAGTCTGGATTTGTGTCCGGTTGATGGCAATAGGCTCGCTCCTTATTACATGGGACTTAAACAAAACTGGCGAAATGTGGGTGTACAATAGGTACACCTCTGCCTAACCCTTCGGGGAATACAGGCGTGATGTTATGTTATGTGTATAAAAAATATTTACCAATTTCACAGACATTGGTGTGACCAAAATGACCAGCTGGCAACATACGGCTGGCTCAGACACGACGGGGTCACATTTGGGGAGCAACTGATAACAGATCTCCCCCACAACATCACTACTTCGTTTATTAAGACCCCCGGGGGTGAACACGGGGGTCATTGGACAGCTAGGATTAATGTTACCACTAAGGTAAGGATTTTCTTAAAAATCAAACTGAAATTTGCATTTTGTATGGATTATTGAAATTTGTACATGACTTGAGTAAGCATGGTGATCAATGCTCGTGTAATCTGTATGAGAAGAGTCGGTCTGTCTGTCTGTTTGTTCCGGTTAATCTACGAAACGGCTGGACCGATTTTGAGGGGACTTTCACTGGCAGATAGCTGATGTTATAAGGACTAACTTCGGCTACTTTTATTTTCAACCGACTGCAAAAAGGAGGAGGTTCTCAATTCGGTTGTATGTGGTTTTTTTGTTGTTGTATGTTTGTTACGCGATTACTCCTCCAATTATGAATTGATTTTGAGGATTATTTTTGTTTTTGGTAGGGAATAGTTCAGAAGTGGTCCCATATAAGTTTGGTCGAGATCTGATGAGGGGTTTTTGAGTTAGCTTCAATAATCCGTATTTTTCCCACCTAGTATATGTGGACGATGTTCTAAAGTTCCTGTCACTGTAATTTACTTAGCAGGTAGTGGTATTCAAATTTTTGTGGGGGTTTGTGTAGGTACCACAACTAAAAAGTGAAAAATAAAAACTTATTTTTCCAAAATATAAAACCGACTTCCAAAAAAATACACTACAAAGGGAAAAATAACTTTGATTTCGGAAGTCGGTGTCTTTGGTTTTGTATTTTCGTTTTTTTGCCACCGACTTCTTAAGTCCGTTTTTTTAAGTTGGTTTTATTTTTTGTAAAAAAAGTTTTTTAGAGAATTAGAGTGTTTGAATAAGATTATTATGTAAATTGTAATTGTCATCGAAAAAAACATTAGGTTATATGATAAAAAAAATATAATTTCAGGGTCACGCCAAAGCTCCGTTCATGCTTATCTGGTATGCAGCACTGGACGAGGCACTTGGACCTGCAGCTCCACATTCCAGGTTGTGGTTTGAAGATGGTTCCATACTGGGACATACCCCACAACTACACAACTTTAGAGTCAACCTAGTTCCTCATAAAGGTAAGCATGGAGGTGCAGTCTTTACCGGTGGTTAGAAGCCTCACGATCACTTTAAGGGCCTGCGCAGACGGCAGAGGATTTTAAATTGATCAATTAAATGTAAAACTTATCTAATGGAAATAAGGTATATATTTCAATGCTCGGTGATGGACTTTGACTTAAGCGCAGTTTTTCTGGAGCATCGAAGAGCACACTGGAGGATATCGCGGCGGTATGCGCCGGTATGCGCTGGATTCTGCCAGTCTGCCACACTCTTTGAAAAGCAACTTTTCGACTGCGTAGTCGCTAGTGGAATAATCAAATCACGGCCAGCGGTGGCTACTCTGCGGATGCCGCGGCATACCGGCGGATGCTCCGGTAGGCTGGCGGACGCTCGCGGTACCGCAGAGGATTTTTCTTGTCAGTGTGCGCTGGTGGATAGAGGAATGCTCCTCGATGATCTCCCCTGCCGTCCGCCATAGCATCGCCTTGGATGAGTTGGCTCGTGGCGAAGTGATAACAGCTGCACGGGTCTTTTGAAGGTCAAGCTACGCTTGTCGTGGTCGTACCATCCGTTACATACCGAGAACCCTCCGTGCCTCGGAAAGCACGTTAAGCCGTTGGTCCCGGCTGTCATTCGTAGATCTTTGACAGTCGTTACGGGTCGTCAGAAGCCCGAAAGTCTGACAACCAGTCTTACCAAGGGGTATCGTGTTACACTGTAGGTTGTGAAGGTCAGATAGGCAGTCGCTCCATGTGAAGTACTGGTATTCAGCTGCATTCGAAGCTGACCCCGACAGTTGGGAAACGACTTGGCAGATGATGAATTATTTTGTTTTTTTCTGAACTGAGGCCTCCGGAACATCAAAAATGTAATAGCGGAGTGCGCATTCTGTAAGTTCTTTACAGAACACGGATTTTAGGTATGGAGCTACAAGTACGCGGCGCGGTCGACTTGTCGGGCCAATTGTGAGTGTAACGTAGTCAGAATATATACAATATGGCTAATATAACTTGGCAGTTCCGAACTTCGCGCAGAAGGCTGCGCAATAACATTTTTTAGGAACAAAATGGTGACATGAGGCGAGTGTGAGTGAGAAGACATGCGCGAAAATTCGTACTGTCTATGTTTAGAACTCCATTTGAAATAAGATTAGACATTTAAACAAACCCTTTTTGCACTCCGTACAACTGATTCTGACTTCTATACCGTAGGCATAAGGATGGCATTAAAAGCAAAAAAAGTGGTTACAATACCAACTGTTTACTGCAGCTGCCATTTGTCATGCCACCAACGCAATAGAAGTCAAAATCGGTTGAACGGACTGTAAAAAAGATTTATTTAAATGTCTAATCTTATTTCAAATGGAGTTTTGTTATATCGGCCGTATTGTAAGTTACGCGATAGAAAGAGAGGCAACTTCTAGGTGAATATAACTAGGTAATTAGCGCTGTGCGACCTGAATTGCACTTTATTGTGTCGTAGCAGAGTCGCTTTTTATTTAAATGATTTTGCGGAGTGAACCATCTGTACTAAGGCCTTCACTTTTCAACCGACTTCAAAAAGGAGGAGGTTCTCAATTCGGTTGTGTTTTTTTTTTGTCTCTTTGTTATGCGATTACTCCGCCAATTATGAATTGATTTTGATGATTCCTTTTGTTCTTGGTAGGGCATAGTTCAGAAGTTGTCCCATATAAGTTTGGTCAAGATCTGATGAGGGGTTTTTGAGTTAGCCTCAATAATACGTATTTCTCCCACCTAGTATATGTGGATGATGTTCTAATAGTTCCTGTCACTGTAATTTACATAGCAGGTAGTGGTATTCAAATTTTTGTGGAGGGTTTGTGTAGGTACCACAACTAAAAAGTGAAAAATAAAACCTTTTTTTTACAAAAAATATATACAAAAAATATATAATAGAAGTCGGTTTTATTTTTTGTAAAAAAAAGTTTTTTTTAACCCCACTTCAAAGAAAGGTTATGTCATGATATACTAATATACTTCGCCAGGTATAGCATTACCGAGACACAGTGGTCACGTGGGAGACACAAGCAACGTCATCACATCTGTGTTACCAGTAGTGTGTAATAATAACTCCCCAACCACCTTTATTACTTGTGCGAATCGATAAAACACTGAGGTTTTAATTAACAATTACGTTGCGATATGTTTAAATTGAATTGTTTCAATTCATTAGACACACGAAACGACCATTTAAATGCTTTGTATATATTTTTTAACAGAATGGTGACAGAAAATCTTACCTTAATTCGTGTTTTGTTGCAATAAAGTGGCAACTGGATTGTGACGTAAGCATGTGTCACTCCCGGAATGCCAGACCTTGTTTTTTTAGACCATGGGTTATATGATATTTAGTACCTGGCGCTTTCTTTTTCAGGAAAGCTCCTCCACACATCATATTCGGAGGCTCATGCACCAGGGCTCCATCTACTCAAGGAAAAGTTCTACTCGTTACTAAAGATTGAAAGACACTCCATGTTCGGGAAGCTGGCTGTCCTAGGACAAGATGATGATCTAAATATTAAGGTATGTACAGGGTCAGATTAAAATTGCTAGGGAAACCCCGCAGAAGTCAGGGTGGTCAAATCTAATGATGATAAAAGGAAAAATTAAAAACTGATTTGTTTTCTTTCTTGTTTATACTAGCGGCTGCTGACCCGTTGTTAACTGTTCATTGGGTCTTAAGTTCCATCTTCTTCTTTTCGTGTGGTGACGAACCTGGTGTCAGAGTTTTAAAGCCGCCCAGGGGCCTCGGACTTGGTTTCACATGCCGTCGAGAAATATCTCTCAGGCATGCCGGTTTCCTCACGATGTTTTCCTTCACCGTTTTTGAAGCAAGTGATAATTATACAATACGCACATGAATCCGAAAAGACAGAGGTGCGTGCCTTGGGGTCGAACTCGAGACCTATAACTTGGCAGTCCCAGGTTGGGAAAAGTGCTACATATAGTGCAATCCACGACGACGCGCCCCACTCCGCGACGACTGTACTGTCAGCTGTACTTTAGTTCGGAGCGGAGCGGAGTGGGGCGCGTCTCAGTGGATTGCACTATCTATATTGGGTTTTCCCATTTGAAATTTCTAGCTCCAACAAGTACGAGTTGTGGGTTCGAACCCAGGCGGGCAGGCAGTTTTTTATTGTTTTTTTTTTTTTCAATTAAACCTTTTATAGGCACTTTTGAATTGTCAAAGAGTCAGTCAGTTAGTCAGAAAGTTGAAGCTAGTTGCCCATTCCAAAACGTAGATCTCTATGGAGAAGAACGGGCAAGAAACTCCAAGGACACTCTTTTAAATATAGAAATTACATAATCCTGGGTACATTACTCTTGTTGATTCTACAGTGTTACTGGTAACTCGACGCACCCCTTGCAGGACGTCATAGTAGGGTCAAAATGCAACAAACCAAACAAACGGTGAAGGAAAACTTCGGAAATGCATGTCCTAGAACCGAAAGTTCAAAGACATGTGACATCTACCAACCCGCACTGGGCCCGCGTGGTGGATTACGGCCCACTCACACAGTCCCAGCAGTGGGAATATTATAAGCTGATTATTCTACTGTCAATAGGCTCGCCCCCTATTACATAAAACTTCAGTACACAACACATAACTGTCGGAATTAGGGTGCTTCAGGGTATATTTCTACCTAACACTTCAGAGAATACAAGCATGATGTTATGTCTTTTATCTACGCCCCTGCTATAAATCCTCTATAAAAGTTTCTGAAACAGTTAGCTTATTGCCAACATTAAGGCGCTGACAACAGACAAACGGTAAACGTAGGCTTGACTTACTAAAAAAATAAGCCAAATCTATATAGTTTGAGGAAGCGGGTAAAAAAAAAATGTTATTCTTGAACATATTTCTCAGAACTTAGTTGTTACCAAAACACGTTTACAAAAACAAAATCTCGATACAAATTAACGGTAAACTAACCTTTTAATTTGAGTTCTAATCCAAAATATCTGTATTAAATATCAACGAACGTTGGTATTTTAATTAATAACAAGAATGTCTTATTTGAATGCAGAACTTGGTTGCTTTTTATTTTCGATTACTTAACTCATTTTTGAATAAATGGATAATTACTTCATATTTTGCAATAAATTACAAGCGTTGTGTCATTGCGCTTCTCTTTCTTTTCTATGCAGTCCGACAGTGACAGTGGTTTAGCAGTGACATTGGTTATTCGAATTTACGTCGTATCCCGCCATTTGTGTTCAATATTAATATTGCAATTTTTTTTAAAGTGGTACTTTGTTTTTTTTTTTCGTTTGTTTTGTTTGTTTGTCCTATACATAGTTTCTTTGTAGGTATTAAATACTCAGCAATTAAACTTTCCATTAATTTACATAGAGTTCTTACAACACTGTACAACACCCTATGGTTTCAGAACGTTTTATAGAGGATTCATAAAATGGGACATGGGTGTAGTTATCTACACCCATGTCTCATGTCTTGTATGCAACTGTACATAATTAGGTAAAACACTCATGTGATAGTATTACTATTATTACCCATACTCGTATTTAATACCCCTTATTATACAACAGTTGCATAAATAACTATTATTTCATTGACATTTTTAAATCTATACATATTATATATAAAAGAAAGTCGTGTTAGTTACACTATTAATAACTCAAGAACGGCTGGACCGATTTCGCTAATTCTTTTTTTGTTGTGTTTGTTAATGTCAGGAGAAGGTTTTAGGTAGGGTAGGTAGAGTAGGGAAGGTAGGGTAGGTAGGTTAGGTAGAGTAGGGTAGGTAGGGTGGGTAGGTGCGCCGTAGATAAGTACTTAGTGCTACCCGTGTGAGGCCGGGGCGGGCAGCTAGTATGGGAACAGGGTCCAAGCTAACAGTGGTCAGGGCTACTGAGAGAGGAACCTCCTAACGATACGCGCCGTGTCCAGGAGTACCGCTTTCTGGATCAAGCCCTTGATCCAGCTGCCTAACGAGAGCATCCTCAGGTGGTGGTCGAGGCTCTTGGCTATTATGCCATTGGCTGTCACGACTATCGGCACAATGACTGCTGTATCCACATCCCACATGTCGACAACCTCGTGAGCTAGGTCAAGATACTTAATTTGCTTATCTTTTTCAGCTTTCACGAGGTTCTTGTTGTGCAGGATCGCTGTATCAATAATCATTGTGCGATGTTACGATGTCATTATTCTCTTCCACAGGAAAAAGAAATAAACTTTGTGCCGATACAGATGTTGGTCGAGACTCCATTTTGTATCGATATAGTGTATACCACAGAGGACTTAGCCACCCCTCCCTTGAAGGGAGATAAGTATACTAAGGCCCTGGAGGCTAAGAAGATGGCGTTTGATCTTGAGTTCGAGGAGAAGTTCAAATTGGATGAGAAGGGGTGAGTTTTTTTAATTTATTCCGATCCTAACCCGGTCGAATAAAATATAACCTAACCTAACTAAAAATCGACCAAACTGACAGCAAGTTGACGGAGCCTCGCGCGGCGGGGCTCCTATTTCTGTCTGCAGTATTTAAAGGACCTCTAACCTATCCAAACCGAACCTCGGGGTGCCCCGACGTCGACCGTCTAGGGATAGGACTTTCGGGTCAGGTTCGGTATATACTGTTTTTTTGTGTAACATCTTTCATTTCGTTTTCCTGCAACCTGTGGCAGTGATTTTGTGAAAAGGGACGGACGTGTGTAACTGGAAGCTGGGGAAGCGCACGCTATTTGATTTGACCAATGAGCGCGCGCGATGCTAGAGTTGGCCGTCAGGTCAGATGGTACCAACCCATTTTTCGAGAGGTTGTAAACAGGATGACGATGACATCATATGCGACTAGCGTAAAGCTCGCTTGTTTATGTTTAGTTCTCACATATGGCTAAATAATAACAGCCGCACAGGTCGCTCGAAGGTTAATCTATGCCACATATCGAGACTCCTCCGTGCCTCGGAAAGCACGTTAAGCCGTTGGTCCCGGCTGTCATTCGTAGATCTTTGACAGTCGTTCCTGGTAGTCAGAAGCCTGAAAGTTTGACAACCAGTCTTACCAAGGGGTGGGGGAGGTGTTACCCAGTAACTGTTGAGCGAGTTGAGCTCCTTAAGTTTATGAGTTGAGCTCCACGATTACTGACAAATGCTTGCACTGACAGGACAGGTCAACTCAAATCTGTGTAGTTCTTTTCTCAAAAGACCATTTCTAATCTACATGGTCCTCATATGGCCTGACCAAGATTATGTCTGGACTTTAAAAGAGACTGTGACCTCTGAGTTTGTTTCGGCCTTTCTTCTCAGAGTAAGTCAGATTGGAAACGCCGAACTCATCTAGCTATTTTTAATCTTTTTTTTAAGATGACGTGTAAGTGATTCCAATATCTTATTTACAGAATAAACAATTTCATTTCGTTTCATTTCATTTCACTGGGTTGTGGAGGTCAGATAGGCAGTCGCTCCATGTAAAATACTGGTATTCAGCTGCATCCGGTTAGACTGGAAGCCTACCCCAACATAGTTGGGAAAAGGAAGGAAGATTACCGAGTCTTGCCTGTCATTATATCAATTTGTTATGGTCTAAAATATTATTATTTTATTACAGTTACCCACCCAACGACGTAGCGATAGCCCGAGCCGCGCTATCCAACATGGTGGGTGGAGTGGGCTATTTCTTCGGGGCAAGCAGAGTTCAGTCTCAGTACACGAAGGAACCAGTGCCGTACTGGAGAGCCCCCTTATACACTGGAGTGCCTAGCAGGTGAGTTTGACCTTTGTGGCCATAGAGTTATGGGTTGTTTTTGTGTGGGAGAATGTTGATGTTAAAGGCTCCTACTGAGTCCTGACAGCCTGGTACTTTGACGCGGCATATTCGGCAAAATAGGCATAATTTGAAGAATGTTCGCGGTAAGAACAGATTCCCAGCTGGAAGGAAGGAAAAGATCAATTGAAAATGATCCTAATTTCTCACAACAAGGTTAAGGGTTAATTTCGTGTGAACACATCAAATTGTCAAGCAAATTTCAGTCCCAATACACGAAGGAACCAGTGCCGCACTGGAGAGCACACATAATACCCTGGAGTGCCTAGCAGGTGAGTTTGACCCTTGTGTCTATCATTTTTAGGTTTATTTTCCCGTGGACTCTACAGTCAGATGTTCGACTACTTCTTCGAAGCTGACCGGGAGTTTGACACTTAATGTCGTAGAGTCAAGTGTCGTTGTCGCGTGTACTCGACAGTCGGGAGAATGTTGACGGTAAAGCCTCCTACTGAGTTCTGATAGCCTGGTACTTTGGAGTGAGAGATTCGGCAAAATTGGCATAATTTAAAGAATTTTCGCGGCGAAACAGTCTTCTTACTAAGTTATAGGACCCTGGTACCTAGAATGAAGGGAGAATACTGGTGAAACATTTAAAACTTTCTTTAAACTTTTGATTTTATCTCTTATTTCAATGAAGTTAAGGGTTATTATAGGGTTACAAGCCGAACTGGGATCCCATCGGCGCAAATGACGAAATTTCATACCGTATTCTTGTGCAAGCGTACGTGTCATACGTGTGGACACGCTAGTCAGGAAATCAATTAATTTGGTGTCCGGGAATTTGAGCTTAATGTCAATGTTATTAAGGACTGTTTTGCATGATCGACGGTTATTAAAACCAATTGTTTATTCTTTCCAGATCATTCTTCCCTCGAGGTTTCCTCTGGGACGAAGGTTTTCACGGCCTGCTAATCGGCCGCTGGTCTCCGGACATTCAGATGGATATAGCAGCTCATTGGATGGACCTCATCAACGTAGAGGGGTGGATTCCGAGGGAACAGATATTGGGTACAGTCAAGTGTTTTATGTCTTCGTCAGTTTTCAAATTCTTTGCTCTATCCAGTCAGGACACATAATACCTTTTGAAGGTACGGCACTAAGCAGACTATTGCATCATAATCATCACCATTTCAGCCGAAAGATGTCCACTGCTGGACAAACGCGCTATAGATCAAAGTAGCAACGTCAAGCTGACATCAACCTAAAATCTTTTGAATGACTTGGCCATCTTGTTAGACTTCTCTGTTGGACTTCAAATGATGAGGATCTTTTTTAATTATTGCGCGTCTTTTTAAAGATAAAGATAATTTTATTTGTCTAAACATGCGTATACATGCAAATTAGGCATGCAGGATGTCACAAAAAATTCGTACGTACATGTTTCACCCGTAAGGCGTACAAATTTTAAAATTTACAAAAAATAAAATTTAAACTAAATTACAAACTAAAACTAAATTATTAAAGGCACTTTAATCCGAGTGCCTATATAGTAGCGTCACTCAAAAAGTCACTTATATTATAATAACATTTGTCTGTTAATAAAATTCGCATCTTTTTTTAAATAAATTTACTGGCAATGTTTTATATGACTTTATATTTTATTGAAACATTTTGGAGCCATACAGAAAACGCTTTTTTCCATTAATACCGTCTTTGACGTATGCGAACACAGTTGATTTTTGTCACGTCTGTTACGGGGGAAGGTGTCAGCTAGTCGTGGAAATAGAGCTTGATTTACCCTAACAAATGTCGCAATTTCAAAAACATACAGAGATGGTAGAGTTAATAGTTTGTGTTATTTAAATAATGGCATACAGCTGTTTAATTTTTGACTTTTAAACTTGGTTAGCGGTAAAGTCCCATTTTGATATTACGCGGTACTATAAATCTAATTAATGATTCCGTTTTGAATTGACATTCTAATAAACTGTGTAAGCTTCTTTGAAACTGTTTTTACCTCTTTATGTCTAATCTGCCTTCTTAAATAGATTGCCAAATGGTCCACGGTTGTGTGGTTTATAAAATGATTTAGTAACTACAATGTCTTGTTTTACTACCTCTAAATTAATATCCAAGATGGCGGCGTTCATGGGTGTCGTTTTAATGGTTTTCGAGGGTGCAAATGCACTAGACCAGTCATTAGACCAATGAGGCAGTTCTTAAAACTTAATCAATTTTTTTTTTCATGTGGCAGGATCGGAGGCTTTAGCAAGAGTTCCAAAAGAATTTGTGGTGCAAAGCAACGCTGCTGCCAACCCTCCCATGCTGTTAATACAACTGGCTCACATGGTGAAGATACGGCCCGAGCTGTTCGTGAGTGGCTCCAAGTATCGGAGCACGCTGGATAGGATGTTCAGCAGGCTGCAGGTACGCTCCTACTGAGGTATAATAGCCTGGTACTTTCGTAGGGAAGCTCTGTTAAAAATGTCAAAAAAGGCCCTAGTGTGAGTTTCTTTTAACCATCTCGCTTTTACGCATCGACCGCGTTCGGCGCTCCGATTGGCCCTTCCAGTGAAGGCCAGTAAAGGACCAATCGGAGTGCCGAACGCGGTCGATGCGTAAAGTCGAGATGGTTAAAAGCAACTCACACTAGGGCCTCAGATAGGAAACGTTTTTCAGTCAGTTGTAGAAACGAATTTTAACTTTTAAAGCTGTCGTTAAATACTAACCTTCTACTAGCTTTTTAATCTATTTTTTTATATTTGTAACTGCAATTATTATATGGATATTTATTGCACGGAATAAAACTTTCAATTTTTAACAGGACTAACTATTTACACTATGTAAACTATGAATATACAACTAACTATTATATATCTTAATATTATAAAGAGGAAAGATTTTTTTGTTTGTACCGAATAGGCTCCGAAACCACTGGACCAATTTGAAAAATTCTTTTACCATTAGAAAGCTTAGTTTTCAGGGAGTAATATAGGCTACTTTTTATCCCGGGAAAAACAACGGGTCTCGCGGGAAAGACCACGGGAGCGAAACCGCGGGCAAAGTGCTAGTATTATATAAAAGTGTGTAAAGGATAAAATAAAAACATAAAAATAAAAGAAAGAACTCATTGAGCATCAAAAAAATCGTTCGCGTCGCTGTCAGCGGAAAAAGTGCCCAAGACGTTGGCAGCATTGCCACGTTGTATGGCAATGCTGATTCTTTGACCTAAGAATTGGCCAGCCCTCTGCGATGTCCCGAAATACTCGGTGAGCACTCGGATCCCACGGCCCTAGTGTTTCAACCCCAAATGGCTTAAAAATATAGCTACCAATAGGGTTGTTATATTTGCGCTGTTTGAGGTTTTCTGCACCTGCAGCAGCCGCCTCAGCCCAGCCCGCCGCGCTAGGGAGATGGGATGGCGTGAGGGTGCCGACACAGGTTGCATCCCACACCATAGGCCTACCCAATTTCCATTAACATTTAACTTATTGCAGAAAGCAACGTTAGACTCGATTTTAATGGTCCTTTGATGAAATTAATTAAATCATTAAGTGTTAATGATCCATTACGTAATGGGGCTTTAATGTTAACTTTCTGCAGTTAAGATGACAAACCTGGTAGCCTCCTTCTAACTTATGGGGCCCTGGTAATTTGTAGTGAGAATTCTGATGAAAATGTTCAAGTTTGATGGTGATGTGGCGGCCATCTACACCGCCACATGCGAACTACGCATCAAAGCCCAGACGTCACACAAATCCTGCATCGCGCAATTAGTTTTCCGCGCGAACGACATATACAGTATGGAAACCACATATATGCAATAAATGAAACCACATACTTGTTACCGCCTTTTCTGACGATACACAAAAAATGGACGAAATCGGTCCAGTAATTAGGTCAAAAAGTAGAGTTCTAATTTTGATCATATTTGAACACTCTGTAGAATTGGATCACTAGGTCAATGATTCAATGAACTTGAATCCTGGAACATTGAAAAACGACTTCGAAATTTTAATTTCGTCGAAAATTGTCAAACTGGGTATCAAAGCGCCAGCACCGACAAAAATGCTACGCGCGTGCATAGTTGCTTCCTGGGGTCAAGGTACTTATCTATACAGAGTGTTTACTTTTATAGAATTTATTTTGATATTTATTTTGTTTGAAAATTGTTTTTTTTTAATTTACGGTTTTTTATTTAATATTTAATTTTGCTATACTTCTGTGGACTAGTATTACTTGTGGTTTCAATTATTGCATATATATGGTTTCCATACTGTATATGACTATCCGACTACAACGCCAGACACAACACCCGTCTGGTCGGAGGATCGTTCCTTTTCTATAGAGGATAAGTGAACTTTACACCCTGTTCCTCATACCTCTAAAGTGAAAACAGCCAGTTTAAAAGTAAATAATGATCACTTTGTGGTTTAGTCGTGGTTGCCCGAATATAGAAATGATATAACTATTATTATAAGAGCCTGGTATTTTGAGGTACTTTAAATTTGGTCGCGTATCGCTATTCCAGACACCTAGCTGAAATATCACATGAGATATTTCAGCTATAGTTTGACCGGGAACGCTGTTCCGCGCCTTAGAAATGCGCGGCGAGGCGTGGGGCAGCGTTGACGAATGAGCGCCGTGACCGTTGATTAATGAGCGGCCTGCACTACCCCACCTGGTCTTGCCGCGTACCACACCTGAGGCTCGGAACAGCGGTGCCGGTCAAACTATAGGTATTATAAATACTTAATACCCTCCAAACCGGAACACCAACGCTTGGTGGTAGAAATATGTGTGGTTGTAGTACTTCCCCGGACGTATTAAACCTAGCTTATTCATCTTCTTGTTACCTCTGCAGGCCTGGTACCAATGGTTCCAGATATCACAGAGAGGGGATGAACCAACTTCCTATCGATGGAGGGGACGGGATGATGATGGGCTACAGTTGAACCCCAAGACCTTGACCTCAGGACTTGATGACTATCCAAGGTAAGGAGCCAGTTAGGTTTCATAATCATTTCAGCCGAAAGACGTCCGCCGCGGGTCATGGGCATCCCCCAAGAGTTGCCACATCAGTTATGTGGAGAAAAATTTAAAAAAATAATTGTATGTCGACCGGGCACAAATTCTGACTACAAATTCCAGATGGAATAATCCAATAACACTTTTCCCGACACGGGAATCGAACCCAGGACCTCATGCTCAGCAGTAAGGCTTTTCAGCACTAGACAAATTGCTAAGGAAAAAATCTCATCCCGACCTAGGTAACGAACTTAATAAATAGAGAACACATTTTAGAGACATATTGAACATATTTGGGATTTGATTAAAAAATATTTCTTCTCACGTGTATAATTTCAACATGAATGATGTAACCAATATTTTGTAACAATATTCTGATTTAAAAGGGTGTCCGTGGAGTTTCTCGCCCGTTCCTCTCCATAGGAACCTACTACGCTTTGGAATGGGCAACTAGCTTCATCTTTCTGGCTGACCGACCCCTTGACAGTTCAAAAGTATCTGTAATTGGTTTATTTGAAATAAAGGATTCGGATGGGTATCCTAGTTTACTGCGATCAACTCTACCTAACTTGACCCGTTTGGTCGGGGTCGATCAAACGGGTTAATGTAGGTTAGAACTGACCAACCTCGCGCGAGGCGAATTGGTCGCAGTTACTGAGCACTCCAACCAATTGGATTAGGTTAGAAGTGTGACCAACCACGCGCGAGCCGAGCGGGCGGTGCCGTTGCAGTGGCGGGCAATCGTTACATCCAAGTTGGTCGCAGTTACTTGGGAATTTAGGAATTATTAGAGGTTCACCGTTCACTAAAAGAAGTGCATTCATTTGTTCTATAATATTTTTAGGAAAGCTAAGGGTTTATTTGAGTTTCGATTAAGTACATGCCAATATAATGTTGTTTGTATTGCAGATCGTCTCATCCATCCGACATAGAGCGACATGTGGACCTGAGGTGTTGGATGTTCGCGGCTGCAGACGCTATGATGACCATAGCTGATGTGCTGCACAGGGACTCTAGCAAGTAAGTAGCTTCGAAGATATTATATGGTTCGTGTGAACTGCTTGTGACTTATGCTCGCCTAGTAGTTTTCTCCCTTTGGGCGCGTTAGGTCCAATTTGCAAAATGTCTAACTGTCCAGTTCGCAATTGGTCTAGTACGCAATTGGTCCAGTTCGCAATTGGTCCAGTTCGCAATTGGTCCAGTTCGCAATTGGTCTAGTACGCAATTGGTCTAGTTCGCAATTATTGGTCTAGTACGCAATTGGTCCAGTTCGCAATTGGTCCAGTTCGCAATTGGTCCAGTTCGCAATTGGTCTAGTACGCAATTGGTCTAGTTCGCAATTATTGGTCTAGTACGCAATTGGTCTAGTACGCAATTGGTCTAGTTCGCAATTGGTCCAGTTCGCAATTGGTCCAGTTCGCAATTGGTCTAGTACGCAATTGGTCTAGTTCGCAATTATTGGTCTAGTACGCAATTGGTCTAGTACGCAATTGGTCTAGTACGCAATTGGTCTAGTTCGCAATTGTTCTAGTACGAAATTGGTCAAGTTCGCAATTGGTCTAGTACGCAATTGGTCCTGTTTCCAATTGGTCTAGTTCGCAATTGGTCAAGTTCGCGATTAGGGGGCGTCCTTGATTACGAGAGGTGTTTTTTGACACGACTCCCACTCAGGGACCGTACAACCTCGGTTAAGAGTTAAGCTTTTCGAAGTGGTAAGCCGTTTATGAGGTTACCTTTTTATGATGTAACTCTTTGATGAAACTCAGTAAAAGGGTTATGTATCTCTTCAATATGGATAACCCATTGAATGGGTTCTATACTTGAAACCCAGTGAAAGGGTTACCCCTTCATTATGGTTACCATATGGTTATTCAATAACATTGTGCTAAGTAGGTGAACTTTTTATGTGTAGCCGTGTGTACAAACGAAATGATGACCTCCACCGGGACCTAAAAGTTGATTTCATCGAAAAAGTGATCCGAAAACTTGCAGAAGCTCACGAACAGAGACTTAATCAGCATGTGAACGTCGAGGCAATCCAGCTTCTCGACCACACAAACATAGTTAGAAGACTAAAAAGAACAAAACCGTTCGAGCTAGAGTTTGTCATGGAATAAGTGTAAAGTACAAAAGTGCCAAACAAACACAAGAACGAAGTGTATTGGCCTTAATAGAGACTGTTTGGACACATTCTTAGTAAAGACAAATTAATAGTTCAGGTTATAATTAAATTACTTTTTAGCCTCTGTTGGACATACAATAAATAAATAAATAAATTTGATATTTTCTTTATCCAGGTATGAAGCTACGAGAGACCAGCTCGGAGATGAAGACTTACTGAACGACTTACATTGGTCCTCGCATACACAAACTTATGCTGACTTTGGTAAGTCTGATCAACATCGTCGCCATTATCAATCCTCTGCTGGACATAAGCCTCTCCAATAGGGTATTACACCCATTTTTGAAAAGTGTCTCAGTTAGATTCTATAGAGCTAATGAACCACAAAAAAATCACAAAATTTTAATTCAATCGTTAAGTGCCATAAAAATGCATTGAAATTTTGCATTTTCAAATTTCGCGCGTAATTTCACGAAATACTGGACGCCATATTGCTCTGTGGTCATGACGTCAGTTCACTATGTAAACAAATTTATAGATTAAAGGTACGCTGATAGTTGACAGTTAACACTCCTAAGCTTACATAGCCGTACGACGTAATAACATGGCGACTACTGTCTAATGGTGTTATGAAACAGATTAAAAAAGCTGAAACCTTTGAATTGAATTTTAAAATTTAGTTTGCTATTTTATGAACTAAAGCTAACGTTTTCCGACTGCTTTTTGCCTAAGCTATCTCAATAATATATTTTTAGATTTTTTCTCACATAGAGTAAAACACCCTATTGCACGCTATTCAGTTCGATTCTCGCCAACTCTCATCCTGCTGCCAACTGTCAACATACCATTCTTCTCTCGTCATTATCTACCTGCTTTTTCCCAACTATATCGGGGTCGGCTTCCAGTCTAACCGGATGCAGCTGAAACCAGTATTTTACATGGAGCGACTGCCTATCTGACCTCCACAACCCAGTTACTGGGTAATACGATCCCCTTGGTGAGGTAAGATTGGTGTCAGTATTCTGGCTTCTGACGACCCGTAACGACTGTCAAAGATCCACGAATGACAGCCGGGACCAACCACCCATCCACGGACCAACCCCGGCAAGCGTAGCTTAACCTGATGGACCGACCCGTGTGGCTGTTCTTACTCAGCCACGAGCTCCTCTCGATTCAAAGAAAAAATAAATGGAAGAGAAATAAGCGTAATGCTATATTATGTGTTCTTTCTAGGACTCCACACGGACGGTGTCAAGTTGGTTCGTCAGCAACCTAAGAATCCCTCCGAGGGTGCCAGGGTCATCAGAAGTATCACTGTGCCTCCACAACCAAGGCTAGTCACCTCTGCGTTTGGTAAGTTATCTTATACAGCACAGTACGGTACGTCATCACGATCATAGACGCCATAGTGAAATGCAACTGCTGTACTTTTAGATAGCAAGCGCGTGCGCAGGTGACGCGACGGTGAGGGTGGGAGCGAGACAGAACACTGGATTTACTCAATATTTACACACTGTATTTATTTTACTGGCTTGATTTCCGTACGTATTTTTCGGGTGACCACTGAAAATCAGCGCTGTGCTGTGGGTCCTCATAGCACAGCATTATGCTGAGTGGAAGCCTTCTTGTCACTGTCACGACGTGCAGCTGCCGAATATTTATGTTATATTTATATTGTCGTTTTTTTCATTATTTCTTCTTATGCGAGTTAAGCCAACGAAAACTGATACCATGGATTCAGTATGTGATTCTGAACCCATCTGCGGTGAAGCTTTCGTCTGTTAAGTATTAAAAAAGAATAATCTGCTGTTTCATAGAATTGTTATATATTTAAGCTTTATGTATTTATTTAAGTATATGTTAATTTATTATGTTGTACGTGTAGGTTTATTTCAATATTTTAGTTTAAGACTCCGCATATTTATATTTTTTTCTCTTCTTGTTCTCACACACTATTGTGTACATTTCTTTCTCATTTCTCCTGTCGCAGGTCTGCTGGAAGAAATTTCTTATGAAATAAGCAGTACCTTTGTACTCATAATTATGATTATGTCTTATCTGTATCTATTTTTCTGTGTGTACATAAATAAATAAAACCTACGCGGTCAAATGTATGGAAGAGCTGATTTTTTTTAAAATAACCTACGATATTTTTTTAGGGTTCCGTAGTCAACAAGGAACCCTTATAGTTTCGCCATGTCCGTCTGTCTGTCTGTCCGCGGTTTAGCTCAAAAACTATTGGTACTAGAAAGTTGTAATTTGGCATGAGTATACAAGTTAATGACGCCGAAAAAGTGGTAAAATAAAAATTTGGAAAAAACTATTAGGGTACCTCCCCTACATGTAAAGTGGGGAATATATTTTGTTTTTCATCCTTCCCATATCGTTGGATAGGTCTTTCAAAAATATTAGGGGTTTGCGAAGACCGTTTTTTGATTAAGTAAACCGTTCATTTACTTATCAAGCTTTAAAGTACCAATTTTCGTTGAGTGAAGTGTCCCCCCCTCTACCAACTAAACGGTTGTAGTTAGAAATTCAAATGTCACGGCATTAGTACTTATACAGGGTGTTTGGCAGAACGTTGAACATACGAAAATGGTGGATAGGTGGGGTCATCTGCTACTTACACAATCCATTTTTTTTTTTTTTTTAATGTAAGTTGAAATTTATTTTCAAGTATTTTTTACATATTTCTGTAAGTTTGAGGACTTATAACTTTTTTTGTAGCTAACATCTGAGTAAAGCAATAGTTTTATAAGAATCTACCAATATTAACAATAAAAAAAAAATGCCTGTTTTATCCATTTGTGATAAAAATTACACTCTAAAGATAAGAAAGTGGTGAAACTAGCAGAAAGCAAAAAAAATTTTTTTTTTATATCCTGGGGTCGAGGGCCAAATAAATTAGGGCTGAGTAAGTAGCAGATGACCCAACCTATCCACCATTTTCGTATGTTCAACGTTCTGCCAAACACCCTGTATATAACGAAGTTTAAAGGAAAACTATTACACTTAAATGGGCTTTACAAGTTTACGAGTAATAATTGACTAACTTAAATTTGCTGTTGCAAAAACATGTTCTCCCATATATTCCATATGGGAGAACATGTTTTTCAATTACAAAGTTAAGTTTGTTCTTACGATAAATTCGTTCCAACTACGGAACCCTTCATTGTGCGTGGTCCGACACGCACTTGGCTGGTTTTTTTTAAAACTTTAGTTTCAGAATCATGTACTGAATCCATGGTATCAGTTTTCCCGTCGACATCTCTGCTGTATATTATGTAGTCAGCTAAATTAATTCTTGAGCAAATTGTAAATACCAACTCAAATTGTTCGTATAATCAAATCGAAACTGTTATTCAATGACAGATGTATGAAATAACATAACGGGTCAATTTGCTTAAAAATATATAACTAAATTTTTTTCAGGATACGTCAGCCTGTTCCCGATGTTGCTGAAAGTACTGAAACCAGATAGTGACAAGTTAGGCAAAATATTACAAGATTTAGACAAACCTGAACTGTTGTGGTCACCTTATGGCTTAAGGTGAGTCTTATAATCTAAGGATTTTTTTATTCTTTTCAAATTCAAATTAAAAATATTTTATTTCACATAAACCTATAAGGGCACTTATGAAACGTCAGAAGCTAGGTGCACGGTTCCAATTGGTCGTTTCCTATGGAGAAGAGCCGGCAAGAAACTCCACGGTTACTCTTTTAAAAGTAAATGGTATTTACAATCTTTTCAAGTTACAGTGTTTATAGGTATGAGAGGACACTGTAGGCCTACGGCCTATTTTCTTATACGAGACGATTTTTAAAACATAACATCACGCCGTAATCCCCGTAGGGTAAGGCAGAGGTGTACCTATAGTACACCAACATTTCGCCAGTTATGTTTAAGTCCCATGTAATAGGGGGCGAGCCTATTGCCATCAACTGGGCACAAATCCGGGCTGCTACTGAGAAATTCCACATGGAAAAACCCAATAACACTGCCCGACCCGGGAATCGAACCCAGGACCTCATACTCAGCAGTAGCGCTTGCGACCGCTAGATCAACGGCAATGAGGCAGTCACGTGGAAAATATAAAAAAACCTTCGTGATTACAAACAAGAACTCTACAATTTCGGAGAAATTAAATGAAATTGTTTATTCTGTAAATATGATATCGGAAACGTCACGTCATATTAAAAAATATATCCTTACATATTATAAAACAAGTCCCCCGCTGAGTCTGTCCATCTGTCTGATATACTCAGAAACTACCGATCGGATTTTCAAACGGTTTTCACCATTGGACGGAGTGATTAATGACAAAGGTTTTGGAATATAATTCATTAAGGTATTGTGTAAATTGACTGAAATATGATGATTATTGTTGAAGATGTCTGATTATATATCACTTCTTTTCAGATCCCTCTCAAAATCAGCTCCACTGTACATGAAGAGAAACACAGAACATGACCCGCCATACTGGAGGGGCCAGATTTGGATTCCTATTAACTACCTTGCGTTATCCAGTCTCAAGTACTACGCTAGCGTGGAGGGCCCGCATGCGGTGAGGGCGGCCGAGTTGAACGCGAGACTCAGAGATAATGTTGTTCGTGAGTATTTCTTCATTATATGATAGCCTGGTACTTTTATAGCTCCGTACTTATTAGCTGGGTTCCTATAAATTACCTTCCGTTGTACTCGTATAGTATACAGTACTGCGATAGTACTCGTATGGAGCGCCCGCAAGCAGTGAGAGCGACAGAACGCCGGAACACGAATTGTTCATGAGTATTTCTTGGTTTTATGTGATGATAGGGATGATGCCTGGGTCAAAAAAAAGAAATTCTATTTAATCCGTCAGTCAGATAATAAAAAAATATTAGACACGTATTTTTTGATTTTTCATATTAATAAAAAATGACTTCGATACAAAGCAATTAAAGTTGGGGAGTGGGGAGTTGCTACGTCACAAGTTAGTATAAAATCTACATACTCGTGACGTCATAGCACATTTCAACTCAATGTATCGCTGTAATCTTTTGATAACGAAAAAAAACAAAAAATACTTGATATAACATAACATCACGCCTTGTTTCCCCGAAGGGTTGGGCAGAGGTGTACCTGTAGTACACCCACATTTCGCCAGTTATGTTTTTTAAGTCCCATGTAATAGGGGGTGAGCCTATTGCCATCAACCGGGCACAATTCCAACTCCGGGTTACTACTGAGAAATTCCTGTTGGAAAAACCTAATAATACTTTGCCCGACTTGGGAATGGAACCCAGGACCTCATGCTCAGCAGATGCGCTTGCGACCACTAGACCAACCAGGCAGTCAAGGTTCCTATATACTTCGTGTAATTTTATGGGTTCGTTTACCTCTGTATCTTTCCGTGACATCACTGCGGGCCCTATCAGAATACCAGCGCTGTGACATTTATTATTAAATGTCGCAGCGTCATGCTGAGATAGGAGCCTTTTGGCCTCGTACAGGACTTTCTGCTTTATTTTAATTTTTATTGTAGAAGTGAAAACTTCTTTAGCGACGTTGTGCACTTTTTTTGTGATGGGTAAAAAATGTTAAACTCGCGTCAGGACACGTGACCTGATCGAAAATCGACCGTTTTTTTTTTTTAATGAGTGTTTGTTCAGTTGAGATCTCCTGTGCTTGTCCTAATAAATACTTTTTCTTTATTTTTCACCACGCGTTTCAAAAAACTACCTTCCCTTTCAGTACTCAATATTTATATAAATCTTTTTTACAGGTAACATTCTAAACGAATACAAACGAACGGGGTACCTGTTCGAGCAGTACTCAGGCGAAGACGGCAAGGGATCTGGCTGTAAGCCCTTCAACGGATGGACAGCTTTAGTAGTCCTAATCATGGCTGATGAATATTAGAATAAGTGTTGAAGAGAGTATGGTTCGATATATTGGTAATGTTTAGCGGATGAATGAAAGGCGACTAACAAAAGGCATTTACAATGCAGGTGTGAGCGGAAACGCCGGGACCGACGCCCTAGAAGGACATATAGCACAGAATAGTACAGAAGGCGTATTAGTCGTTTTCGCCGCCCTAGGCATGTCCTCTCTGACCCCGATGACCCCACCACACTCCTCCAGGAGAGCACAGATACACCCGACACCCATCGTACCGACCTCGCCGCCGAGGTCCTCCGCGATCGCGACTCTCCCGAGTAAATAACACCCCCCCCCGACCCTTGCCTGATGAAGCGCCAGCCCGCGCCGCAGCTGAGCGCGTAACTTTAAATTCCCCATATAATAATAATGATCGTACCCGCTAGCGAGCGTTCGCCTAATTTTAATTTAGAATAGTTTATGCCCCTGGCGGCTTTGAGTTTACCAGCTTAAGGCAGCCACAGGAAAGTCCGGTTAAGCAGTAGCTACCTTAGTGGTAACACTGCGAGATACCATAGATAACAAAAAAATAAAAGAAAATGGCGCACTCCGCATTTTAGGTATGAAGCTACAAGTACGCGGCGGCTCGACTTGGCGGGCCAATTGTGAGTGTAACGTAGTCAGAAGATAGAAGAGTTACGCGATAGAAAGAGAGGCGACTTCTAGGTGAATACAACTGTAGGTGCAACGCTGTGCGACCTGAATTGTACTTTATTGTGTCGTTGCAAGAGTCGTGTAGTGGTTACACCGCCACATACGAACTACGCATCAAAGACATGACGTCACACAAATCCTGCATCGCGCAATTAGAGTTTACCGTGCGAACGACATATATAAGACTATCCGACATCAACAGTCGGGCAGTCGGCCCGCCAGACACAACACCCGTCTGGTCGGAGGATTCTCCCTTTTCTATGGTGGATGAGTGAACTTTACACCCTGTTCCTCATGTTCCTATTGTCGCTTTTTTTTAAATGTTTTTGCGGAGAGAACCATCTGTATTAATCTGTGCATATACTGACCTTATTGGTGATGTTCTTCAGAAAGGACAGGTGCGTAGTACTCGCACCGGCGGGCGCGTATGACCAGATGTATGAACGTAAACGAAGCAAAAGGAGTATGTAAGGATCGTAGCAGGCGGCGTTCTGTAGTTTCTGCTAGAGATGTTACGGAGGTTGTTTTACGCGTCTGACATACACAAAACAATAAACGGAGACCTCGAACGCGAGCGTGTATAAAAATTATCTAGATGACATGCTAAAACTTGTTTGTACTCTAGTCAAGCGAATCGCTGCGTTTTGGTCTTCGATATAACTCCGATTCAAAGAGGTGTAATATCGGCTTCAGGTATATTTACCTGGCACATGCTGAGCTGGACTCCCATTTGGTGCAACCATGAGCCACACACCGCACTTTTTATTTTCGTTGATCCATTACTTTAAAGTGTGTCAAAAAAAAATAGCTAGCCAATAGTAATAATAAGTAATAAGTAATAACGTTTATTTGGACCAAATAATATAGCCTAATACAGAAATGTTACCAAGAACTAGTAAAAACATTTATATAACAAAGAATTAGGCAGCTAAACTAAATGAACTCCTGACTTCCGAACTAGGTTAATCCTGTATCTCAGAAATCAGGGCTCTTCCATGGCGGAATTATAATATAAAAGCTGAACATTACAAAAAAGACATTTACAACACTTAAGAAACTATTTGATTAGGCCAAACTAAGGGTGTTTTTTCCCTTTTCCCCAAATTTAATTTTGATAGAAAATTTAAGAAAACAAAATTAAGGTAAGTAAGATTTTATGTTGTATATTGTACTTGACAGATTAATGTTAATAAGTATGTATGTATGAATGTATGCGTGTGTATGTATGCGTGTGTATGTATGCGTGAGGGTGTGAGGGAGTGTGTGTGACGGTGTGCTTGTGTTCGAGCGTGAGTGAGTGAGTAAGTGAGTGATTGAGCGTTATATTGGTTTGTGAATTCAAGATTATGAGGTAAAAGTGTAAGTTAATGCAAATTAGGTATAATCCGGTGACATGATTCTACCTTTGAATATTTAGGATTAGTTCCGTTTTGGTATAATCAAGTGTCATGAGCCATTTAGTGACTGCTTTTTTACATTTTTGTATAGTGGCATCACAATGTCTTGTTTTCTTTATTTTTATTTTTTGCAGCTATTTCCTACTAGCTAATTATTTATTATTTAATCGTGTTTTTGTATGTTGTTCTGCCTTTTGTGTGCACTAAATAAACGATTTATCTATCTGTCTATCTAATATTAATCGGAAGTTCCGACCTTTCGGAGTCAGAATCGAAGCTCCGTAACATTTCTGGTTTCGCCTGCTGCGTGACACACTGGTTAGCAATACAATTAATATAGTTGTTAAATGACATGTCAAAAACGCGCGTCAATTGATGCAATTTATACCTTATAACAATAGCATAAGAGTCACAAGTGGCGCGTTCGTGAGTTAGTTGAAACAGGTACTTAATAAATTAAGTGCGATTTTAATAAAGGATTCGATGGAAAAAGTAATTAACAAAATCTGATTCTCGTTTCATATCGTTACGGACTATTGTCTCATTATACTCGCTCTGGATTTTCAACTGTCAGTGTTAAGCCGAACATTGCGAATCCCAGAGTGTATCCCAATGGGGCTCTGTTGAATTTTCAACTCTCGGCGCTGCGCAGTGCGTTGAAAGTCTGCTGCAGACCTGGGCTAACTTTAGTACAAGCCTATACCTTTGAGCCACTTTCTGTATTTCCAACCTTATTACAACTGTAGTGGTTCTTAATACAAAACTGACAACTATGATTTTGACGTATTTAAAAAAAAATTAGAACTGTTTTCGGAATAAAGTTCAAAATTCAAAAACGCCTCGATGGTTATAGCTTAAGGATTTGTAATAGGGCCGTATAAAAATAGCCCATATCGTGGTAAAAATACAGACACTGTATTGTCAAAACAAGATGGCGGCGTTAGTTCGTAATTTGACCACGCGCCAAAAGAACTTTGTAGCGCTATACGTCATTCAGCTTTCGAATACTATATCATATAAAAATCAATTGCCGTGCGTTAGCCTCGCAAAAACTCGAAAGTGGCTCGACCGTTTTTTGAGGATGGTTTTGGAAAAACTCAAAACAACAGTCAAAAAATCGATATTTTGTCTCATCTAGTAGATCCAAAAAATAGTAGTCTGTTTGTTCCGGCTAATCTCTGTAACGGCTGGAACGATTTAGACGGGTCATTCACTGGCAGATAGCTGATGATAAAAGGAGTAGGTAACTTAGGCTATTTTAAAAAAGTTAGGTTTTTTTAGAAAAATAATGAGGTCCTGAACAAATAATACAATCGCAAATTGGTTATTCTAATGACAAATCTATTCCTTCAGAAAGGACAGGTGCGTAGTACTCGCAACCGGCGTGTGTGACCAGATGTATGAACGTAAACGAGGCAAAAGGAGTATGTAAGGATCGGAGCAGATCTTACCCCCATGGGGAGAAGGCGTAACTTACGAGTACTGCTCTCAAAACGGTGAAGGAAAACATCGTGAGGAAACCGGCATGTCCTAGAACCAAAAATTCGAAGACATGTGACATCTACCAACCCGCACTGGGCACGCGTGGTGGATTACGGCCCACTCCCTCTCACAGGAGGAGGCCTGTGTCCCAGAAGTGGCTGTGGAAACATTATAGGCTGATTATGCTAATAAATCTTCTTGAAATATAATGCCAACCACGACTACCGTATTCTTGATTATTAAAGCATTAAATATACCTTCATAGCTGTCGCATATCACATTTTCATCAACTTAAGACTTAGAGCGTTCATCCAAAACGAGGCTGGAGGAGCTCGTGGCTAAGTAGTAACTGCCGCACGGGTCGATCCGTCAGGTTAAGCTACGCTTGCCGGGGTTGGTCTGTGGATGGGTGACCATCTTTACATACCGAGACTCCTCCGTGCCTCGGAAAGCACGTTAAGCCGTTGGTCCCGGTTGTCATTCGTGGATCTTTGACAGTCGTTACGGGTCGTCAGAAGCCCGAAAGTCTGACAACCAGTCTTACCAAGGGGTATCGTATTACCCAGTTACTGGGTTGTGGAGGTCAGATAGGCAGTCGCTCCATGTAAAATACTGGTATTCAGCTGCATCCGGTTAGACTGGAAGCCGACCCCAATATAGTTGGGAAAAGGCTAGGCAGGCAGGCAGCTGGCATAAGCACACCATCGCCATTTTGATTTTTCTGTAAATAAAAATAATATATTTATTTATTAGACAAATAACGAAAAGTTGCGGTGTGTGATGAAACTGATATATAAAATACAAATTACTGGTACTTTTGAATTGTCAAGGGGTCACAAAGATGAAGCTAGTTGCCCATTCCAAAGCGTAGTAGGTACCTATGGAAAAGAACGGGCAAGAAACTACGGAAACTGTTTTAAATCAAAATATTGTTACAAATATTAGTTATATCATTCTTGTTGAAATAATACATGTGAGAAAGATGTAGAAAGAAGTGCACGATAAGAGTCAGTAACAAAAAAAAAAAAAAAAACAAGCCGTGGCAGCTGAGAGATGACCAGTCCCAACTGACGGCGCCCGTTCACGAATATGACGCATGGATCAGCACCATCCAGCTCATTCATTTGCATGTATATATTATGGTTTATGGTTTAAGAACTTTATTCTCAAAAAGAATTACATTCACTTATATGAGAAAAAACTTATTTCTACTTAGAATACATTAGCGACGCGACGGTTACACAACAAAATTGGTTAGAATAATGCACTACCCGAAGATAACTTAAAGTTTTAAATCCGCTAAAATGTGTTTCTTTAGAGATTTTTTAAATGTAAACATTATTTTTGATCTTTTATATGCCGAGGCAATTTGTTGTAAAGCTGATTATTATTATTATTATCTCATTTATCGATTTTTACTGCAACTTTGACGGAAAATCAAAATGGCGATGGAATGATTAAGCCACTTTGGTCATATGCCATTTGAATTTTACTGGCTACCTTAGCGCATATCTCTTAATAGATAGTAGTGATGCTCTGGAGTCTAGTTAGAGTCATCTAAAAGCTTACAAGGTAGATTATATTATTTATTATACATATTATTGATATTACACTGGAACACCATAGTGGCGCAAGCGCATCCATGTTTGCGTTGCTAACAAAATATATAATCTGTTCCAAAAGTATAAACAAACCCTGATGAGAGTGTAAACAAACCCTGTTCAGGTTAAATTCTTACGCAGCAATTATAGCTCGAATAATATTATTAAATTGTAAGTGAAAAATTGATGTTATTAAATTAACCTCAATTTGTCAAACGAAAATATCTTTAAGGTCATTTAAAATTAGAATTTCAGTTTTAAGTGTTCAAATAATCAAATCAAAGCACTTAATTTGTAAATGGCACTACACATTGTTATGGCATCCACAGGTTTTCTAATTGTTTACATTTGCGTCATATATTTTTGGAACAGACTATAAACAGCATTATGGTGGGTACTCCACCTGGCGAGTGATTGGTTGCACAACTAACATCGCTGTGTACAGACCCCAGCACATCAACCTACTACACTCTGACAACTTTCTTTAATAGATTTTCAACTTTATTACTAAATTATAAGGTTCAAAATTGATTGGGAAAATTTGACAGTTTCGGGTAGGTTGACGTACGCCCTCGTACCCACGGAAGATTCTCAATGCTCGGCTCAAAACCGAGAGTTAAAAAGCCAGAGCCAAGCATTGAGAATCTAATAGAGTGCATCCCAGCGCGTCAAACTAACACACTGTTTTCGATTTTCAACTTTCGGCGCTAAGCAGTGCGTGCTTACCTGGGATAATGTCCGTGAGACATCTAATAGAATAAACAAATCGAAGTAGTGTTGCTAGACTAAATTAGAAATAAGTGTTAGTCGTATTTGAGTTTATATATTTTTTATTTTCGTTATAATCTTATACTTCCTATTCCAGTCTTCCTAGATACTGCTTATTAAAATAAGTATAAAAATGTCAGCCACATCCTACCACAAATAATTTATTTTCGCAAATGAAGTACTTAATACAAATATATATTTTATTTACTTTAGTTTGTACCTAAATGCATTCCTAAAATAAAAACAAATGTAGGAAGGGACATCTATCCTATGTCCCTTTCGACGTTTGGAATTTCCAAAACCCCCGCGTCGATTTGTTACAATTGTAAAAAAAAATAATTAACGGACTAAATAGTCAGACATATAATAAAAAAATATTAGACACGTATTTTTTGCTTTATCATATTAATAAAAAAATATTTAGATAAAACGCATTAAAGTTGGGCTCGCCACGTCACAATTCAGTTTAAAGTCTACCGGAGAGTGACGTCATGCCCCATTTTAACTCAATGTATTGCTGTAATTTTTTAATTACGTAAAAAAAGAAAAATACTTGTCCAATATTTTTTAATAATCTATGACGGACAAAAATTTTTTATGTCATCATCCCTATTATATTCAGACCGACCATGATTCTTCGGCCATATTGTACTTTTTTATTGATCATGTTGATTTAAATGCTGATTTTATGTTAACTGCTTTTTATTTTTATGAAAATAATAAAATAATTGTTCTCAAAAGATGTGCAATCGAATTCGTTGATTAAATAAAAAAATATTAACTATCTATTATGTAAATCGCGTAAATAAAGACAATGGTTCGTGATCAATTAATTACTTATTGTTTAATTTATAAATTTTTCATTTCAGCGTTGTAAATATATTTTATTGTTAAATAAACGATTTGGAAGATACTGACTAGTTTTATTGGAAAATATCCCACAGGAACATGCCATCGGGATTAATAGTACCCTGATGTGTTAATCCAGGTAAACAATGTATTAATTCCAAAATACAATGTTTTCATATAACTCTATTGGTTTACTTTACGCGCCGCACGCCGTAAAGCTCCCAGTCGGCATGATTTTTACGACATCTTCAAATTTCAGTCAATTTACGCAAAACCTTAATGAATTATACACCAAAACCTTCCTCATGAATCACTCCGTCCATTGGTGAAAACCGTTTGAAAATCCGTTCGGTAGTTTGTGAGTTTATCGCGTTCAGACAGACGCGGGGGGGGGCTTTGTTTTATAATATGTAAGGATGACCCACCGACAGACGTTGCCCTGTCCCGAATTTCAATTACCATAGAAAAACCATTTCCAGTTATTCCCGAATTTTCCAACAGGTATTCCAGACAACTTTTCAGTTTTTTTTCCCTAAATTTCTAATTCGGACATAGAAAAATCGGTCCAGATCGCTCAAGTGACGCTTACCAACGAACAGCATTAATTTCATTTTTAAACTATGGTGTTAAAGCTATGGTGTTACCCTTTGGGGAAATAGCACAGATGCACCTACATTCTTTATCCTTCAAAAAAAATTAGTTAGAATTCTGGCAAATATTAATCAAACCGACAGCTGCAAACCTCACTTCCAAAATTATAATATCTTAACACTCCCCAGTATATACATATTAGAAACCTGCAAATTTGTTCATAAATATCAAGAGTTTTACACAAAGCGCGAAGATATACAATCACGTTTCACACTCCGACACAAATCAAGATTAAACATACCGCAATCTCGACTAAAAATACACTCAACAAGCCCCTATGTAATGTCTATAAAAATATATAATAAACTACCTGAAATAATAAAAAAAGAAGAAAATTTAAACATGTTTATAAAAAAACTAAAACAATTTTTAACAGAAAAATGCTATTATAACATTAATGAATTTATAAACGATAAAATATAATTTAATAATGTATAAAATTTCTATGTGTATTTATAAAGAATTCTTATTTGGATTTATTTTAGATATATTATTATTTCATTTTTTTTTGTATTTTTAAAGCTTCCTCTCTCCTACTATATCTTTGTCTTTTGCTGTGCCCGACTGGGTCCATAATGATCTCATTTTTAATTTACCACATAAGTACACATTGTGGAATGCAAATAAAGTTTGAGTATTGAGTAAACAAGTTTTGCCCGCGTTTGCTTGCGTGGATAGCTATTTCCCTTTTCGAGTTAAATTCAAATGAGACCCGCTGTGATCTTCAGCCTTTAAGGCTAAGAACTCACGGAGAGCACCGCAAACACTTTACGAACGCGTAGTACAGACGCCAGCAGGTCAACCGATCCGAAACTGTCAAAATTTCCCAATCAACTTCGAACCTTATGCTGTAGTGATAAAGTTGAAAATCTATTAAAGAAATTTGACAGACTGTAGATAGTAAATTTATGACGACGCGATTTATGCTCGCGGCTCGCGCGATTGTATCCGGGTCCCGCTGCCTGCACCCGCCACCGCGATGGGCGCGGCTGAAAACCGCTCCGTGAGTTCCTGCCTAAAGAATTTATTAAAAAAAACGAACGAATCTTACTAATAACTTTATTATAACTATACAAATACTACAAAACTATCACTATGACATTCACTCAGCCGTTTTCAAGTCTTCATTTTTACCACCCAGTTTCTGAGCCTCAAACATTAACCGTAGTTGCTCTGTTGCGCTTATAGGCAACCTATTATTAGCTCCGAATGCTGGGTCCGGCAACTCAGCAGTATTTAACTCAGGTATCTTGTATGTGAAGGGTGTCCAAGGTCCTTGGATTGACGGGAAATCCGTGTACTGGTATTTGCGCAGACGTGTGCTAGAGTTGTCTCCTTGTTGTGTGCGTAGGACATCGATCCATTTTGTAATTTCTGCGTGCGTTTTGTTGTGCATGTTCATCCATACGCGGTCTCCGTTTACTGAGAACAGATATTTTTTTGATTAATTCTAGTGGTTTTAATGGTTCATTCATTAGCCATTATATTTTGACGCTAGTTCGACTCGTCCAATAGTCTGGCGTTTCCTAACTTCTGTCTCCTACTCTGTAATCCGGCAGGATAAATACAAAAGTTAGTTAAAGATTACAGAGTGGTCGCATTGTTCGTTGTCGTTCTGCAGTCCGGTCCGGTTCTACGAGTAGGTATTATATGTAAATTAATAAAGATATTAATTTAATTTGCAAATCTGTGTTAAAATGATTTTTTACTCGCTAGCTGACAATTCCTACAGAAATCGAATAATCTGGCGTTGTCGATAATTGGCCAACAAAAATGGGTGCTGGATTGTCAAGTGCCTATTGCAGTTTGCGTTAATTCATATTATAGATAACTTCTCTAGTTAAGTTTCCCTTGGTTTGGTTTGGTTTTATAACAGGAGGTAATTCAAAACTTATGAAACGTCAGAACCTAGCATGATTCCAATTGGTCATTTCCTATGGAGAAGAGCTGGCAAGGAACTACACAGTTACTCTTTTAAAAATCAAATTGTCTTAATTCCATTAAGCTATGGCAGTCCACTGCTGATCATAAGCCTCTCCAATCACATGCCAGTTACCTCAATCTAAATGTTCCCTTGCTGGCACACAGGCCCACTCCCACTCACCGATAGGAATCTATGAGAGGGAGTGGGCCAAAATTCACCACGTGGGCCCAGTGGTTAAGAGTAGGCAGTGACAACTTACAATATTCAGCGACCACCACAGGTCCTCTGTGTCGGCGGGGCTTTAAATATACAACGACACCTGGATTCACCTTCGCAAATTCCACTAGGTCTTGTTCAATGAAATCTCTGAAATAAATAGTAACAAAAACTTTGTTAGGCAATACTTGGTGTGATAAGCTATTTCATTATCATATGGAGTAAATAAACGACGAATTTGAAGTCGGAATATACAGGAATATGCTATGAAAAGAGTGTAAACTTTTTGGTTTTTCTTGTCAATAATGGTAAAATAAAAATTTTGGTAGACTTTAGCAACAGGAGACTAAGCTAAACCTTATAAAATGAAATTATAATCTATCTATTAATATATATATTAAGTTACCTCATTCCACGACTAGATCCATTGCTTTTACAGAATTTGAGCACAACTCGTTGCAACTGACACACGTATCGACCAATACCGTTCTGTAATGGCGCCCGGACGAACCCGGGCTTTAAGAACAAGCTCCTACCCGACATTTTAATAGAATATTCTGTAAATTATTTGGTTTTATTTATTCGATTTTGAGGTTAGGTTTGGCTAGTGTTGTGACATTTGACATTAGTACAGTGTTGCCAGATGACCGTCTCGCTTTCTCCCCAAACCTTCCCCGAAATCCCCCTAAAATTCAGGTTTTGAAAGAAAAAAACCCCACAATGACTAAATATTTTTTAAATAAATTATTTATTCATAGTATTTTTTTTTATTAAAATTAATTTAAAAAAAAATAGTTTATGATACAATTTTATACTATTTCAGCAATAGCTTCCATTATTGAATCAGCTTCGTCGTTTGCAGTTCCGTACATTTTTTCTGAATTAAATCTGTTTAGCATCTTTGAACTGGGTATAAAATGAACTTATTCTCAAGATGTATTCGGCAGTGTGAATGGCCAATCTGTTTCGAAGTTTATCTTTAATAATAGCTACTTGAAAGAAGGCTCTTTCCACAACTGCGTTAGAAAAAGGCAATGACAAAATTCATAATGCCAATTTGCTAACATGTCCGTAAGTTCTATCACCGACTGCATTTTTGAAATTAAACTTCAACCCAGAACTCTTCGGTGTGTTGCGTGGATTTCCAGGTTGTACGATGCAAAGCATTCCATTCTTGTACCACAGTCGTCGACATCATTGCAGACGGTCTTAAAAAACAATGCAAAAAAGAAAGCCGTGGCTTTGGCCAGACTAGTCATGTTAATAAAAATCCACCAAGTCCCTCCACACCCAGTTTTCTCCCTCCAAATATCCACGCAAAAATATTGTCCCCCCAATTCTCCCCCCCTAACTATAAAAAACCCCTAAATTTGGGGGGATTCCCCCCAATCTGGCATTACTGCATTGGCAGTTGTCATCTAGTACTGCCAGTCAGTAAAATTAAATAAAAACTACATTCCATTCCATTCCTTCCTGTGTTTTGTTTTGATTGTTACAATGATTTGTTAACAAAATAAAAGTAAAATAATTGCCATAAAAAAAAAAGTTATGTAAATTATTAGGGTTGTTCAAGAATCAGCTTTCTAATACGGAACATATTTTCGTAAACGATAAAGACAAATCAGTTTCATTTTGACATTTCAACAACATTCATTGCGTTATTTACGTTGCCCTGCAGTTTTTGTTTTCGGACTTACGGAGCAATGGATTAGCAATCTGTTTCAAAACGATTCAGATTCGGATTGATTTTGCATTACGTAATTAGGGTACCAAGCGTTCCTGAGAAAAAGGGTCTTGACAGACAACGAAGTCATCCTCTAAGGGTTTAAATTTTTCATTTTGAGTTATGCAACCCTAGAATCTGACTGTTACCTTTTCATGCCGCAACGGTAGAACGGATTTAGTTGAATGACATACGGATAGGCCATGACCTGGGTTAGGACATAGGATATTCTGAATCCCGGTTGTAGGTACGTCCCTGTGGTCCGACATTTACGCGGGCGAAGCTAAAGCTAGTTAAATATAATTATAAAATTACTTTTATTGTTTTACATTGTATAGCAACATATAGAAAGAAAAAAAGAAAGAAAGAATTTATACGTTTATTTGCGGTAAACATGACGCAAAAAAGAGCTTACACAAAAAAAAAATTTAGAAAAGGTTGCGGGAAACATGCGACACATCCACGCAAAACGGCTATCGCTCAGCATTATGCTGCGACCCTATGCAAGACAGAGCCCCAGCGCTGGTTTTCAGCGACAACCGGCGCCGAAGTATTGACGTCATTCGGTGCAGCAAAAAACAATAACTAGGACGCTGTACCGGCACTGTACAGCAGTACTGTACACAGTACAGCGTACTTAGAGAAAAATAATATAATTCAATTTAAATGTGATTAAAATAAAAGAAAAAGGAAACATACATGCTACGAGAATATCATCCTGATGGAACAATGCTGGATGAAGGGGCAGTCCAGCCTTCCCGCAATTATCTCCAGTACGATGTTGGGGCTAACCCGTAGGTACCCTGAACACCAAGGACGCGGCGCGCTTGCGCATGGTGGCGTGCCTCTGCGAACATACCCGAGGCGCTGCAGTATTGGGGTAGCCCCATCAGCGCCCTCAACGTGTTATGGTACTAAACGCGGATGGCGCTGTAAGTTCTATTAGAGTAGTCACCCCATAGACTGCATGAGTACAGGGATGTACCATCGAAAAAGTTATTTATTTAGTTATTTTATTTATTTAACCATTTATGTACACATATAAATAAACAGACAAGATGAAAAGAACAGAAAAATACGTACAAAGGTGATGCTTATTTCTAAAGAAATCTCTTCCAGCATACCTGCGATAGGACAGAGGGTAAAAAGACTTTCTGTACACTGTAAGGACTATTTCTGCTTGCAGCGCTCGGCGGCTATATAACCGGGGCGGTAACAGATGTGGTCATCGTGTTCACGGGATTTTGTTTTCGAACTGCTTAGATATGAAGTTTTTCGATAGTACAGTACGCTCTAAAGAGCGTAACCTTACGGTTCGTGCAGACCAGCGCGAGGCGACGGTGCGACGCGACTCGAACAATACAATTTCTAAGAAAACTTCACGGTGTAACAATAACCAGTGTCGCGTCGCGCTAGTCTGCACGAAGCTTTAACCTCATTAGACCACCGCACAAATCTGCAGGCGATCATGTTACCTCTAACAGACAACGCCCTCCACTCCCGTTCCATGTCTGCGTGATCTTTGAGGTCGACAGTCAAAACATGCCCCAAGTATGTAAACTGGTTAGGGCTTTTCAAAGGAGTGGGAGGTGGTATGCTTGCCGGACATTTTTCTTTCCATTTTATTTTATATCCGTCGCTGTACCCAATGGAGACTTCACCGATAATTGGTTCTTAAAAAGATTTGCAATCTCCAATCAAGGTCATTAATACCATCGATGCTCACAAGAAGGGGCGTAAGTGTTCTTTTTCGCACCGCTGAAATCCCCCTTACAATGTTTCACAGCTAGAGCGTCCATTCTTGTTTCCTCTAATTTTGGTCCTGATATTTTAAGCACCATTTTAACCGAGACTTGAACGCTCTTCTGCTATCGCACATTTCTTCATCTGAAAATCTCGACTTAGGCCTACCATACAACACCCAATCGAGGAACTTAGATTTGGCCACCCTGTCGCCTCGCTGACATGTTTGTTCCACCCGGCTATGCGTGGGCCACCCCTGCCCTTCCCCGTGCCTCCCCGACTCGCCACTGGCACGTCACGGAGGGCAGTCACAATGTCGGAGTAAAGCGTATCTAGAACAGGCTTGTGACCACGGTCACTACAAAAACAATCAGCACAGCTGACATATTTAGGAGGGAAGTCAATTATTTCAAGTCGCTTAAAAATAACACTCTTTGGCATACCTACATAGAAACTTGTTCTAACCCCTCCGAGGTCGGTGCGATTTAGAGGCGTATACGCGCGAATGTCAAACGCCACTTCTGGGTGGTCTCGTAACCGATATACTGCGGGCCACTTGAGATTAAAATGACGATATCTCTAAAGTTTTGTATGGGAGCTGTTTATAAAACTTATGTCGTTGGAATCGTTATGAAATAAGCTAACACATAAAAAATGGATAAGTTAGTTTTCTTTTCGTAATAATTGTTAGGTAATTTTAATGTAAATACATGGGGAGGGGGCTTTTTCCAATTTAGCTTGATAACAATCTCTACTCTAGTGTAACTTGCTACTTTTGAATTTTGTCATAGACGGGATTTGAACCCGCAACTTTAATCACTGGAAGGGGTAAATATTATTTTCTGATGACTAATTTAATGTTCCAATGTTAATTATTAAGCCCAGGAATACATACTTAGATAAATTCCATATCTTGCGGTTTTCAAATAACGAAAATAAATAAAACGCACTGTATGAAATACTTTCAAAATATTTATTACAAAAAATCATAATATTTACATACACAGTCAATGATTAAATACAACTTTAATGTAAAAGTTAAGAGAATGCATTTAAATTGCACATTTATTCAATCGCCATTCATAGATAAAGGATTGTAATGAAAATTTAAATAAAGAATCCTATTCATTATACGACTTTTATAATGTATATCTATTCTGAAGTCACAGATATAGACATACTGAGAATATTAACTAGTTGTGTAATCAATACAACTTTTAAGATTCGATCATCCATTTTAGCCGTTTATTTCATTCAAACTTTTTATGCTTTATTTTGTTGTTAGGACCTGTACACACAGTTATGACTTATAGAATAGTTATGTACTTTGTCCCTAATTTAATTACCTATAATAATAGGTTTTTAATAAAACATTTTGCATTTATTTCAATTATAAGCAGTTGGTTAGAGAGGGGTTCAAAAATGATTATTTCAGACATTTGATGAAGTTATCCCACCCCAGTATGGTGAGGAAGCCGATGGATCAAGCAGTGGACTGCATAGAGTAGATTAAATACGTATGTCAACTCATTTTTTTTGCTCCAATAATATACTGACATTTTTAAATGGCTTTTGTACTGACGCCAGCACATCAACCTACTAAAATCTGTCAAATTTCTTTAATAGATTTTCAACTTTATCACTAAAACATAAGGTTCAAAGTTGATTGGGAAAATTTGACAGTTTCGGGTAGGTTGAAGTGCTGGCGTCAGTACTTAATATTCTCAGGGACGATGTTGAGTGTACGATTTATTCTAATAATATTACTTTGAAAACATAAAGATAGAAGATATTCTATTTACCGAAGACTTGAAAAAGAAAAATGGCTGAAACGCTTCATCAAATATTGTTGTAAGACATCAATTCTTTAAAATTTTACCAAGATGTTATATTACACTTAAAAATAATAATGAGAAACATAAATACTTAGTGTATATTGCACTTATAATAGTATACGTTTGATACCCTTTCTCTTCGGTATTAGAGGCGAATTAGCAAAAGAGTATAAAGTATTTTATGATTTAGCTCATTTTAGTCAGTCGGATTAGTCGGGAGAGTCATTGTGACTAAACTAAATTTAGTTTTAGGTCAATTTTTTGTGGGTATTCCGGTTGTCGGTTCCAAACCTGGCATGTTGGATAAAGACCAACTACATGAGGTAATATTTTGGTCTGAAATTGCTAACACCAGTGAGCTAGCGTGGTGATCAATGCTCGATCCTACTGTCTGAGAAGAGGCATTTGATTTGTATGAAAGTTACAGGCTAAATTCATGCATTTGGAAGAGGCTAGCTAACAACCAAAAGGCTACACGATTTTGTTTGCATCATTGATTATTGTAATGAAATATTTAAAGAATGACTTTGTAAAGATGATTGGGAGTAAAATAATCACATATTCACTGATAAAATAGTGCCCTAAATTATGAGCTTTTATAACCAGTACATTGTCGACAGCTGAACTTTTGTAGAATAATGATAGGTGTGAGCTTAAAGGCTCCCGCAGAAAGGCGCGACATGATGGTGCGACGCGATTCTGATAGAACAATTCCCATGAAGTTTTCAAAGAAATTTTTCTACTAGAGTGGCGCTACCGGTCTGCGGAAGCTTTCATTTCTTACGACTGGTCGTGCTTAAAATAAAAGATTCATATTTAGGTAAGTATGTACTAAAATTGACACTAAATTACCATCACAACGACTTCAAAATCGACTAACGACTAAATTACTAAACTGAGAGTCATTTACTAAAACTAATAGCTAAAGTACACATTGACTGAACGACATTATTGATGCAACATCGTGAGTGAACGAAAAAGAAGGTCTGTGCTGACCACACCTTAGAAGTGAAAACTTACGACTAGAGCCGAGTATACACGATTCAGCGCGGAGTAATCACGATTCAGCTTCACCGACCGACAAAATATAATCTACGTTACGTTAAAGTGGTTCTTATGAATAATTTTGAAGGTAATTCATTGATTTCAAACACAATTTCTATAGTGACACAATGTAGATGTTGTCATTGAATGTGCATTACCGGGCAACTGCATTGCAAGTTCCTTAGTGCGATTACAAAATATACATTTTTATACAGTAGGAACAGTACGGCCGATGGCCGGTCTGAACATTAGGATCTCCGAACTGTCGCGCATGTTCTCTCACTCACACACCTAATGTATACAACCATTTGGTTCCTAAAAAAATTATTGCGCAGCTTTCTGCGCAGACCGGCCATGATTCATTATTGCTGTTGGCGGCAGGCAGTCTGATGCAGGACAGTGAATAGACCGCTGTAAAGAAATCTATACATATTTCGTTCAGCCAACATGTATTTAAAACTATACATTTATTATTTATTCCTCTCCTCCAATTGTTTAATCCTAACTGGCACCTGTACCGCCGGTAGGTCCACGCTTTTGGCTCGTCGTCGGCCATTTAATATTTCTGCGGGCGTTAGGCGCGCTTGTGCGAGTTCGGGGAACATCGAGTGTTTCCGGACTGGTTCGGGAGTGCGAAGACTCCCACCTGCGAAGGGTAGATAGGAATTATTTCTTGTTTTTTTCAGACAGCAGCGTTACGGAGCGGTTTTTGTATGGAATTCATTTATTAAATTAAAGATTTTAGGAATTGCAATTGATTATGAGATTGGTATTCGCAGTATCCTGTTATTAGAGCAAAGGACGACAATTCTGGTCATATAAGGGAAAGATATAAGATACTCTTAAAGCTAACAGTTCCATTCATCTTTTTTTCATTTTTCTAATATGTGGAAAATATCGTGGGTTTATATTTACACACTGTACATTGCTCCAATTTTGTGTAATACTGTAATGTGTAACCGTATGTCAAAAATATTAAATATTCGTATACATATTTAAAACTGTATCTATAGATACAAATCTAACTGTGTATGGCAAACTTTAGTCGATACCGCTTCCGAGCCGCTTGTGTCTGGTGGCGCAAGGTTTATTTTAATTAAAGGCATTAAAAAAGAACACATTTTATCATCTATTTACAAAATAATTTAAGTGTGTTCTTTTAAAGATAAAAAAGAGAGAAAAGCAAAGATTTAGGCCAGAAAAAAATATACAAGTTAATTTTGAAAATATCAAATGAATGTAACTACTTTTTATCTAGCTAACATTCATCCATTTATATAAAAAAGAAAAAAAAACAAATAAAAAAAAAATATTTACAGACAATCGTTATTTTCAAATTGTTTTAATGACAGTTTATTTACAACAAAAAACTATTTTGAGTAAGTATAACATTCTACACACTTAATATTTAAAGTTTCCCTGCATACCTCGCAGGGAACTTAGCTTGAAGATACACAAAATTACAATACACACGAATAGAAAAACATCGTTCTTCTATACTTATACAACGTTATTTTTAGTACCTATAGAGAAAAATTGAAAAATATCTACAAAACGTATACCTACCTAAACAAGAAAAAGTTTAAACACAACGCTGCAAAAAAAAACGGTTTTTAACTTTTTTTTGTTTCGGTTTGCACTACACTAAAAATAACGTTGCATAAGTTGAGTGGAGGAAATCTAGCAAAAAAGTTATTAGTTCATACTTCGCCATTGACAAAACTAGACTTACTTGTCAGTCATGACAAAAATATGCATAGAAAAAAGTTAAATATATATTTTTATCATAAAGGACTAGATATAACAAGCAAGCTTGTTATAATTCGTTACATAGAAATTCATACAATTTTATTGAGCGCCCAAAACGCAACGCACATAAAAGACGCGCGCCTCGGACGCTTGATATGAGTAGGGCCTAAGCGTTCTACATACTGCATCGAATGCCATCCGAGTCCATGAAATGACGATCAGAAGTAGCAGTACTAATACGTCAGTCAGACGGTCAGACACATTATGTTTTAAATTATAATTCGAAAGTACAGCATTCTTTCCTCTTTTGCAATTAACTTGGGGGAAAGTTATGCCAAACTTAAACTACCTACGCAAAATGTATGGATAAACTGAATTTAATTCAAAAGTTACTCGTGGGGGATTGTAGGTACATTAGAATCGAATTGATCCGTAAGAATTCCGAACATCTGATCAAAACCGATCTCGAATTCGGATTTAGTTTTTTGTAGTCGTGTGTACAAAGAATTAATGGTAACGAGCGTCAACGCTAAATGCTATAAATACAATACGAGATCAGCTTAAACTAGAAATGTATAGTACAATTAATATTTTTTTCACGACTGACAGCCGGTCTTTTCGGTAATGTCACCGTGATCAGTTTGAAGTTAGTTTTCATTCCACTTGATGCTAGGGTTTGACATTAATGACAGCTAACTTCACTTTTGTTTTTTACCCCGGGTCCACACTCTTCAGGAGGCAAGAGGTGAAGCGAGCGCAATTAAGTGTCGATGGCGCTTTCGCCTCTTCTCGACGTCTCTCGCTTCGCGCTCCGCTCGGTGTCAGTTTTTGGACTGGAGGCGCGAGTCGTGGCGGGCAACTCAATAAAATGAGACTGGATGGCTAGCACTCGTGTAGCCTCCGCTTGCCACGGCTTATGTAAGAACCTCCACCAGGCGCACTCCCGAGAGTGTGGACCCGGGTTTACGGATAGGTCGGCTGAAGTCTAGATGTCTTGATGGAGTAACTAAGTTCATTCCAACTATTTCTAACACATAACATTACCACAGTGGTTCCAATACCTTTGTTAACACGGTTCCTGTGACTATGGCCTGAGCTGGGCATGTTTTGATTAGAATTTCTATGATGTGCTACAACGACACCAGTGTCTTGCGTAGAGTGCTACACTTATCTTTTGGCGCCTGAATGACATTGACAGGGGGGTGTCGTTGGTGAACATTTGTGAAATTGTCACAGAAATTGTATTGATAAAACAAGATGGCGGTGTGAGTTCCAATTTTCGCCACGTGCCAAAAGAACCTTGTAAAGTTGTGTTTACTTCGAAATTGATATGAAAGAATGGCTGCTTTGATAGTCTATTGGTTGTAAGCGTTTGGGGTCGTGAGTTCGATGCCAACATCGGTCAGTTTTTACGGTTTATTTTCGCTCGCTATTAGGTACATGTAATATATACGAAACTGCAGAGTTCACAACGATTCGATTAGCTGTCGAATTAGATAGTAAGGTTCGTTTAGGGAGAACGCTACAAATTTGTAACTGTATGGCAGAAAATGTTTAAATGATAAATAATAATGATTAGGTATTTTGTTACATAACCTAAATTAATCTGCCGAGCCTTTTCCAAACTATGTTGGAGTCCAGTATAATGCAGTCCAGATGCAGCTGAATACCAGTATTTTACATGGAGCGACTGCCTATCTGACCTCCACAACCAGTAACTACGTAATACGCTTTGGTAAGACTGGTTGTCAAACTTTCGGGCTTCTGACAACCCATAACGACTGTCAAAGATCCACGAATGACAGCCGGGACCAAACGGAGGAGTCTCGGTATGTAAAGATGGTCACCCATCCACGGACTAACCCCGGCAAGCGTAGCTTAACCTGATGGATCGACCCGTGCGGCAGTTATTACTTAGCCACGAGCTCGTCACGTAACATAACCTAAGTGCTACTATAAAATAAAGGAAAATTTTGTAGCATTCCCCCGAAACGAACCTTACAATCGAATTCAGGCCGAATCGAATGGTTGCGAATGGGTGTGCTGGTGACATGCGAGTGTGTTACTCGTAAATAATCATAAATACTTTGTATTTATGTGTGTTGAAAAATGATTCTCAACGAAAATGTAATTAGCATAAGCATAATCAACCTTTAAGAGGTCTGTGTTCCCACTTGGGACACAGACCTCTCAATAAAAGGGAGTTGGCTGTAATCCACCACGCGGGCTCAGTGCGGGTTGGTAGATGTCACATGTCTTCGAATTTTTGGTTCTAGGACATACTGGTTTCCTCACGATGTTTTCTTTCAAAGTTTTGAGAGCAGTGGTGATGAAATAGTGCCTGCCTGGATTTGAAATCACTCGACTCGTACAGTCGGGGAAATGTAATTGAACTCATCAAAACATGCCTAGCTCCAACCATAACCCAGGATGTTCACCGGCGCACATTCCACACACAATAGCGACAAGAGTGCTCACCTAAATACAGGGTGACATACCCTTGCGTCGGGGCTCCGCTGGCGTCTCCTCGGGGGGCAGAGTCTCGCAGCCGTCAGCCCTCGTACGTGCACCTAATTTTGGAGTGCTGAGATAAAAATGCCGCGTGAGTTCGTGCAGTGTTACCAGCTCATGCATTAATAAGATTTCTAGTTTAGGTACCATTGCCATTAAACTATATTAACACTAAAAATGAGTAAGTGATTTCAATGATTTTGCATCATTCTGTCAAAATCACGGCGATCTTTACAGTCAGGAAAATTTATTATTAAACAAACTGACACGACGTCAACTTTCCGTGTTATGGTATTATTTCATACAACTGTAAAAAATGACAGTTGTGAATATGACGTGGCCATATCTTAAAATTGGTAATTTCGTGAAATGGCCAGCTAACATTGGCCACCACCTCAACGTTTAATGATATGCCAGTCGACGGGTTTAGCAAAAATTGCCAAGTAACTGAGACCAACTTGGAATTAGCGCTCGCCAGCCACTTGGAAGTAGCGAGCGGTGCCGCAGCAGGCACCGCTCGCTACGCTCCTCGCTCGGCTCGCGCGCGGTTGGTCACAGTCCTAACCTTTTTTTTTTTTGTTCTCGGGGTGGAAAATCCTCATGGATGTCTTCCGCCCTGGCGGGCGGGCGGGCGAAGGGGTCTGTCAGACTCGTACTGACTAAAAACCACCCCGGTGTTTCATCTCACACCTACGTCGGGGGTCGCGGGAACGCAGATACTTCCACGACGTCACAGTTCTAACCTAACCCATTTGGTCAGGGTGCTACATAAGCGGCGTACATTTTTTAAATTAATTTTAAGTGCTATGTTGCATTTCACGCCGCGGGAGAGGCCGGCGAGCGCTTCTTCCAAGTTGATCGCTTTCCATAATATCATATTTGGAAACCTAATAAGTACTTTTATTGAGTGGTCACCCTACTTTGTTTGATTCGTTGTATGCCGCTGCCATGATGCACAAAAAAAAAACAAAGCGAAATCAACGCCTCTACCGGTGGATAAACTTACTATTTGACGATATGATCACTAATGTTTGGCCGCATCATGAAGTAGTCGTGCGTTTTAACTGTTCATATTATTAAACGTTGAGTATTCAATGATCTAGCTAGGCCACATCATGATGTGACCAGCGGTCGATGTTAATTTCATGAAATGATCAATTTTAAGATCTATCCACGACAAATATACAGACAATTGGTTGGTAATCCATTTGCTAATGGTCGAACCCTATCTATCACCAGTTTTGGCATACTTGAGATAGAAAAACCTATCTATAGGTTTAACGTCCCATTAATATTTTAGAGACTAGGAATCTAATGAAATGTGACACAATAACAGATAGAATTATATTGTCTACCAACAATAGCGATCTGTCTATTATTGGGTTCGACCGTAAGATAACCCCTGATTATAACAGTAAATAGGGTATGGAGTAATGTCAAAACGTTGACATTTCTCAGGTGCTGTCAAATTTATGAGCATCACACCACAGTACCTACCCTTTTACACTGCTACAACTATGATTGATATCTGATACTTACTTCTGCTCGAAGAGTATCTTGGTGAGCCTGGCGACTTCGCCCCTCAGCTGGTGGAGCTCCTTATCCTTCGCTTTGGACTCCTGTTCAGCTGCCCTCTCCCGAGCAGCGAGGCGCGCTCGGATGTCATCAAAACTGTGATAAGAGTATTGGTTACATTAATAGAATTACCAGCTTGTTATTGTCCCATGGCAGGACAAAGGCCTCTTCTCATACACAGAAGGCACGAGCACTGATCACCACGCGCGCTCAAGACGGGTTGGTGATTTCAGACTTATATTAACTATAGTTTGTTGCGCCACTTCTTCTTCCCAGCAAAAGCACTAGGAAGTGGTGAAGGGTGGGCGTTTTGGGGGACTGTCTTATGTAATTTTGACGTTCGAAAAGTGCTGATTGAATATATGACTTTTGAATTTGAATTTTGAATATAAATCTAGGTTTCCTCACGACGAAAGAAAAACTTCCTTCTATGAAATATTATTTTGTATTTATATAATATTTTATCAATGTTTTACTGCATTAGTGGGTCAATCATAATAGAAAGAAGATCGTCTAATATCTTAACAGAAAATCATTAGCAGTAATAACATTTTTTTTAAACAGAATTCACCAGATCTATTCTGTAACATCTCACCGAGAAAACGTAGGCGAAGAGAGCCTAGCATCAAGTGAAATGACAGCTCACTCCAATGAGCTGTCATTTCACTTCATGGTAGGAATTGACACTATTGACAGTTGACTTCGCCTAAGTTTTTACGATGGTATTTTTACAAAACAGACGGGCACTACCGGAAAAAAACTTAAAAAAATAGGTTTCCTTAAAAATTCTATGAGGGCAAATTATTAAAGAAGAATACAAAGCATAATGTAAAGTGGATTTAAAACTAGAGTTGAGTGGAGACCACTGAATACTTAAGCATAACCCTAATTATGTTATCTGCACCATAGGTTAGAATCGTGAACTTGAAGTGAGCTGTCAGTCATTTCACTTAAGTTTTATCGGCGAGATATTTACAGAATCGACTGGCTGGATTTACTATAAAATCTATTTCAAGGGTAGGTACTTACAGCTTCCTCAAACACGCACACTTTCTTGTCAGGTGCTCAATCTGGTCCTTCGAAGAATTCTCCACTTGCTTGATCTTCGTAGCATCATCTGATCTTTTCTCTCGTAACTCTTTCTCCCTCGCCAATGCCTCTCTATCGTTAGTCGGTTAAGGAAAGACAGTTAATTGGTATGTAAAATTAATTTATATGCTCTGCCGATAGTATGGGTTTTCACCCTACTTTTCGGGTTGTATTGCCGATAACTGGGGTTTCACCCTTTGTTGTGGATTTAGTGTTGCCATTTTTTAAAGGAAATTAATAGGTAAAAAAGGGGGAAGAACTCAAAAGTGTTTGGTTTTTAAGTAAATGTTAAGAAAAATCTTTGTATTTGTTTAGTATCTTAGTAAAATTGATATTATTTTAAGAATTTAACAATATTCCTGCTTTTAAAATATTTTAACAATGGCAACATAGGCAGAATAAGAATAACTTTGTATGTGTGTTTAACATTTTAGCGGCAATAACCAAAAAAGTTTTATAATTTTATTTATTTTTATTTTTCACACAAAATAATTTTTAATATCGTATAAAAATAGAAAAACAAGTAAACACATCAAATGAATGATAACAATTTGAGCAATGATGAGCTAGATTAATGAATTGTATTAAAAACGATTGTATTAGCAGCAGTAATGAAGGATATTCAACAGAAAATATTATTTTAAGCAGACAAATTTAAAGTATTTTTTATGACTAAGTAATAATAAACATACTGCACATAAAAAGCTATAAAAACATCATAGAAATAACTGGTTCGTTTAAATATTATAGAGTATTTTTTCTATAATAATACTACCTTATTGCGACTCTTCTCGTATTTTGGAATCCCTAGAGTCCTCTCACGACCCTCGGCGTTTAGCCATTTAGAAATACGACCCAGAAAGGAGATGAACAACCTAGGTACATAATTTGATAACATTGTAAAAGTCATATTTATTTTTAATAGAGTAATCGTACAATTTCTTGCCGGCTCTTCTCCATAGGAAACAAGCTATTGGAACCGTGCTTCTGACGTTTCTCCCATATGTTTCTTTTATTTTATTTTATTCTTGATTTTCGGTGGTGCAAGGACTGTGCGTGGTTACTTGTTTAAAAAGCAGTGTGCCGAAACTGTTTTTTCTTTCTTAATCAACATCTATTCAAAAAGAGCTAGTTTATTCTTCATAAACAGGGACTAAAATGGCTCTTTAATCCCTAGGGACTAAAAGTTATTTGAATGTGGATATTGTTAGTAAAAGTTCCAATCACCAAATATATCAATCACGGACATTGCATGAACAAGTAACAGGCTGTATGATAAAGTAAACCGTGATCTAGCCAAATTATTTTGTCATAGAGGGTGATAAAAAGGAGTGTCCACTGTCCACTAAGCTCGAGTGACGTACTTTGAATCCCTTGCTGCGCTTTGGATTCAAAGAAACACTCTCGCCTTTAAAATAGTTGTTTGCTCCCTAGGCAAACAATTTAATATTTTTAAGCTGTTTAAAAAAAAATGTCTGTCAAATACCCTTAATCACAATGCTGCTTCTAACAAAGAATATTTCTAAATGATGACTAGATAATAATTATGATGTGATATAATAACATATAAAATATGAGGTGATGAAATATGATGTGATGATAAAATAACTGGTGAAATGTGGGTGTAGAATCAATCTGTCTGCTTCTTCGGGGAATGCAGGCGTGATGGTATTATGTGTTCATGATATGATTTCAGTCCAATTGGCAGTATTTTAATAATAAAATTATGCAAAGAAAAAGTCTAAATGTTAGTAACAATTTTAATTTAATTTTATCTGTGGTATTTAGGACAGCAGCGCCTCTGTGGGGGATTATGGAACTAGTAATAAGTAATACACGCAGAAGTGGCGTAATCCTGAATTATTGAGATACAAGATGTCCGATGGGATTTCGCATCGGCAAAAAGGACGCACTTCCATACAAACTTTTTTAACCCTTTTAGCGGGTGAATTTTCAACAATCCTTCCAGTGGTCACCTTCCCTATTTATTTTTGGTATTTCATAGTTAATCCCATAGAGAAAGTTGTATAATAATCATGAGTCTTTCACTTGAATGGTTAATAGTGAATTAAAAATTACCGTGCTTAATTCTTGTTCAAAATTTAATGCTTCTAGTTCTAGATAGGCTCTGTGCGTTGTCTGTCCGTAAATTGAGGATTTTTACTGAATAGATTTTATTAGTATTTTATAGATATTAAATAAACGATGTAAAAATGAATTTAAAAAAAAAAAAAAACCAAGTCTTAAAAATAATATAAACGCAGTAATTTCACATTGATAGTTTCACATTAAGTCGATAGAGGCGCTGCTGTCATTCTGTTTTTGGCATTTTTGCTCAGTTTTATGGTTTATTTGCGTTGTTCGCATGTTAGGAAAGGCAAAAGCCATAAAAATAAGCGTAGCTAGGATTCCTTTTTAAAATGGTACTACTTTTGGTATCAAACCTATGTCAGTTTAGGTAAGGTGCAATTATCGAAAAATGAATGTGGCAAATTGTCAAGAGCGCATAAACTGTACCGTTATTGCGTAAATACACTTTGAATCACAATCCGAAAGTTTGATGGATGATCCATTGCGTCATAGGTGAGAATAACGCAGTGGACGTGGGTAACTGTCAAAATGAAACCCAGTGCGATCAATTGTCATTTTATGGGTACCCCGCTGCTGTGATTGATTGAATGATTTATCAACCGCCAATCACATCATTTTACACACGCTTGAAAGTCACATTCATTTTGCGATTATTTTCGTTCGGGAAACTGGCCCATAGAGACCGTTCACTATAACTTGTCCCTTTCCGTCATGTTGGCACCATTGCTTGTCAAGCTTAGTTTCAATACTAAGTTCAAAACGGCGACTGACAAAACAGTGTTACCAATCCTGTCAAGGGACTAGTTATAATGAACGCACTGTAGAACCGTGCCTCTAGTAGGTACAATTTTTTTTTAGGTAGGTATGTCAAGTTACCGTAACATATTTTTCAAAATCCATCAATCGTAAAAATCTTTAAACACCTCCAAAAAAATTCTTGCATTTTGACAAAAATATGAACAATTAAGTAAACGCTGCAAGTATGTGCCTACGTCTTTACGATATTAAGATTTTAAGGATCCTGGCTCGCTGTAAGCCCTGCTCCACATTTATGTGATATAGCCAGTAAGCCATTTCAGTGTTAGTTATTTCATTATAAATTGAGTTTGTATGAAATATTCATGTTGGCCTTTTATTAGACAAATTGGGAATCCCATAGTTCTTTCCAGCAAGATTCCAAGAAATCTGTTGTGAATCACACAACGTCCAGGGACTATTTATTAATAACTACCTGACCCGACAGACGGTGTCCTGTCCAGAAGTTCTTACAAAAATCCCAAAGAAAAATGGACGTGAGGAACACTTTCCAAAATTTTCTTTTCCTATAAGTAAACCTAATTCGGACTATCACGAACAGTTTAAAACAAAAAAATAGCCGAATTGGTCCTGCCATTCTCGAGTGATGCTTTTACCAACGAACAGTATTTCATTTTTATTTTGATTCTATCTGGCTGATAAAAATAACTTTATTATGTGTTCCGTTTTTTGCCATTTGGATACGATTTATCTTACATTAAACACCACTGCTGCATGGTTCACGTACTTACTAATTTTAAGATATTGTTTTAATTTAATTCAATTTTATAATAATTTTAATTTTAATTGTGATGTTAATTATAATTTGATTTGATTTTAATTTAATTTTGTTCAAATTTTATATTTAATTGTGATTTTAATTTTAATTATGATGTTGATTTTAATTGTGTTGATGATTTTATAATTTTTAATTCTGTTTATTTGTACCTATGATCCAAAGATGATTGAAATAAATAAAATAACAAAAATTACTAGAAAATCAAGAGAAGTTTTTTTTTTTAAAGAAGAAACTTCACAAAAAAGTATTTTAAAAAATCAGGTACAACAGCAGAAGCCACATAATAAAAACGCCTTATTAAATTATATGGGTACTGTTTCATCTGCATCTCAAACAAAAATTTGAACTCCGTAATCGTCAACACGTAGTGACGAAACGGGGTGAACAATGTTCTTTCCTTCACTGCATGAGAATAGATAATTGTTTATTAAACAGCAGACTTTTCAACAAAATGTGGAGCAGGCTTCAAATTAAAATCTAATATTGATTAGTATTGTCGTTTAGCTCGACGCAACAGCCTGGCTGCTAACGCCACTGTGACGGCTAGCAGAGTGGCGATGAGAGTCACGCGCAGAGAACAGCCTCCCCACGCACACAGCAGTAACACGATGATCCCGACACTGTGTAACAATGAGGCTGATTCTAACATTCATAGCGAACAAGCTGGCGGCAAACTTGGCGGTAAGTTTTCACTGCTTCCTAAGGACATCTGACCAATACCAAAAGAGGTAGGTGCAATGTCATTCAAAGACAATGCTGAAATATTTCATGAGCCTGGGCCACGGCACCATATCTTCAAGCCGGAACACAGTATTGTTTGACACTAGAAATTGGTACTTTCTTTATCGTATGGTTGGTGGCTAACCTGGTGCCAGAGTTTTTATCCCACCCGTGGGCCTCCAACTTGGCTTCCTATGCCGTCGAGAAATATCTCTCAGGCTGTTTCCTTATGATGTTTTCTTTCACCGTTTTTAAAACAAGTGATAACTATACAATACGCACTTGAATCTGAAAAGTCAGAGGTGCGTGCCTTGGGTTAGAACTCGAGACTTATGACTTGGTAGTCCGACGGTCACACCACTAGGCTATCACTACTATGACTGAACCTAGAACTTACATTTACTTATAGATGGTTAGAATTTTTTGCTAATTCGCCATTCTGTAATCCATTTCAGAACAAGGCGTATTAAAGCTATACGGGGAAGTATGGTATCTTCTAACTCTAAAAGTTAATGATTTGTTTCTTATAACATATTTTATTTATTATTTAATGTTTTCTCCCAAATAATTTTATTGAAATATTGCCTTTTGGACATAGCTTTTTTAATGATATTATAATGTAAATGATGTGTTTTGGTGATATGTATATCTGTATGGGTGAAGTTGTGTGAAGAATTTGAAAGATGCCTTTTAATAATTTGGTCAAGTCAGGATTTCACTCAAAGATACAAAAATACGTTTCATTTAAGGACGTAATAGATCAGAATTCCTTTGGATGAATATTGTTTCCACTGGATAAAAATGCCAAACGATTTTATTTGGATAGATAAATAATACTATTTACTTAGTAGGTATCTCTCATTGATATGATTTTTACAAAACTTCGAAATGCTGAAGATTGTACAAGTCATAGAAAGACATCTCAGACTCTTTGAAGTCATACGAATTTTAGATGATGAACATAATGTTCCTGCCTCTTCTGCAATGAGAAACAAAGAGTGAACGGTTTTCGTACGTGTGGGAAATACGGGTCCAGCACAGATACATTCTTACAAAATCGATGGGAATGATTTAAAAATAAAATTCTTGTGATAAATGTACCTATTTTAATTTTGATACATTTCTGTTTTGTTTTCAAAGTTTTGTCATCTCAAGAAAGAAAAGTAATCCAAGAGAGACACTAAAGTAAAATTGAATGAAGACCGCGCGACTTTAATGATGACTATAAATATCTGTTTTGTATCATTGTCTGTATCCGTACAAGTAGATGCAGAGGCAAGTACCTCCAATATACAGGCATCTTTCAAAATAAATGATTTAAATTCTGTGTATTAATTAAAATTATGTTAATGACCATGAAATATAAATAAAATGGTAGTTATCACTCTATGGGTGAAATTTGACATGCGATCATGGTAGCCAAATTTGTCCAAAAGACTATATTTCAATAAAATTAGTGTTAAAATTATTAGTTTTAATAAAAAAATAAGGTTTTTAGGAACAAATTTCGCTACCAATTGTGTTTGGTTGAATTAATGATTATTTTTTAAATGAGGGACTATTTCTACCCGTATTCAAAGATTGGTGATAACGCTATTTTAAGGGAAAATGATAAAATGAATTATTTTAGAGGCCCAAACGTTTGGCTATAATCAGGCACAGTCTACAAATCTGTAAATCCTTACATTATTCCATAATACAATATTTCCTGTTTTTATTTTTAACGTTTTTATTAGTTAAGTATTCAATGTACAAGTATTTTAATTTTTTTCAAAATTAAAATTTATCCCGAAAAACAATAACATATATCTTTGAATACGGGTCTCACCAAAACTTTAGGTTTGCAAACATGCATATTACAACATCATCTATATAGACGAAGTTATGGGTTCGATGATATTAGTCTCAAATTCTCACTGACCTTAGTTCCTGCTCAGTGACGTCTAATGTTCTTCCACAAGCAGCTGCTTTCACAGCTAAATGGTCGTATTGGCTTGATTGCGACTGCAATTGTGACTTTAATTCTGGAACAGACATTTGGTAGTAACCACTAGCTAAGACTTTTGCACGATGTAAACTATATGAGCATAGAATTAATCATTGAATCGCTTTCATCTTTTAACAAATCTTAAGACATGTTTAAAAAAACTTCACAAATAGTGAGATTTACAAGGAAAAAGGGAACCCAGAAGTGGGCTACATCAGGCTGATAAATAAAATCTCTTACCAACAATTTCTTCTATCAATTCCTTCTCCCTTTTAATTCTATCTTCTTCTCCTTCCTGCCGACACTCTGTCTTCATTCTCGAAAGGCAATTCTCTTTATCTTCCATAAATTGTTCCCATTGGTCATCTGTAATAGGTAGTATATTATGGTTAGTTAAATTTAACAATTTTAATAGTTTATTATGGGTAATTAGTGTAATTACGGTAATGCAAAATAAAGTTCATCAAATTGAGTTGATTGGCGGCAGACATAGATAAGATGGTGGTAGTTAACCAGGCGGACTTAGAATAAGCCCTACCACCAACCAAACCGAGCAGAAAATATTTCCCCCACTGGGTATCGAAGCCGGGACCCTGAGTCTGAGTGGTTAGACCACGTGTTAACCGCTAGACCACAGAGGTGGAGTAGGTATGTCGGAAGTGCCCTGGGTGGGAGTAATCCCCGAAAACAACTCGCTGACTGCCTAATTATTACTTTACAAAGCTTGAAGTATTGTTTTTACTTGTAGTTACTTCCGATACGTTACAAGAGTAAAAAAATAAAGCTTAATTGGGCAACGAAAAGATCGAGTTGATCACAACTGTGATCATAATTTGACTCACCCATTTCCTGTCGATGCTGTTCTTTGAGCTTGTTGACTTGTTCCATTCTTTCCGCTATGAGCTTCAGTCTAGTAGTTTCTAGAAGATTCTTAGCCTCGTCTGCTGATGTAGCTGCTTGTTCTTCTATATCTCTTACCTTTTCCGACCATTCTTCTATTAGATTTGCTGTAAAAACAAAAATATTAAAAAATAATTTTTCGTTTTTATTGACAGTAATTGTTGTTACTATGTTTAACATGTAGTGTTTTATATATCGTATCGTATGGTATCAATTATTCCATTTCATAATCAATATTATCAAATTAATAAAAGAAAAAAAATTGCCAAATTAATCAAAACAGGTAAATATTTGACAGCTATTTGCGACGTTGCCAACTTTTTGGATAAGCACTCTTAAACAAAACTGGTCAAATGTGGGTGTAATAAACGTGCACCTCCCAACCCTTTGGGGAGACAAGGCGTGTTATGTTATGTGTTTTTTAAATGATTTTATGGCATTTTTTTTCATTTAAGGTCTAATTAAAATACAAGACAATAAGTCCCTTGTCTATGCTTTCTTGTTATACATTGTGAATTTGAATTACACGGCCTGTATAGCTACATGGCTCTCTGTTTTTTCTTCAACCTACAATTTTTATAAAGATACAATAAAGACATCAACCATAACCATCATACCTTTCTCCTGCTCAAATCGTTCGCTCATCTCCTCACACTTGTTGGCGTATGTAATGTCGGCTTTATCTAGCATATGTCTGAGCTGCATGATGTCCCAGTCTGCTTTGCTGTGAGCCTCAGCGACGGCGTGCTCAAACTGAGCCTCTTTGTTCGCTAGAACTTCTTTTAGGTTCTCGAACTGAAAGAGAAAGGTTGAATTAGATGCCTAAAATATATTTTAGATGTCAGGTGTAAACATGATGGTAAGTGGTAAACTATGGCCTTCAGCAATACTGGAGGCATGCGTTGTCATATTCTAAGAGACAACGCATTGCTGCGTTGAAATGTATAATGTGCCTGTAATTGCACTGGTTACCATTTTTTTTGTGTGATACCTAGCAACAAGTCAACACCTGTCGCTTCAGCTGGCCTAGGTGGAGCGACTAAGAGCAGCTGGATGACAGTAGCTGAGGATCAAGCTAAATGGCGAGCGATTAGACAGGCCTATGTCGAGCTGCTAAAAGCTAATGAAGTTAAAAGGCATATTAAAATTATTTCTTTGCTGATATAACTTTTTGCCCTAGTAATGACCTCTCTTCCTGTCTGAGTTCCTTGCATCCTGGTCATACTCAGCCCTAACCTGTGCATGGGTTGCGTGTTCTCTTACCACTTAGACTAGAATCACTACTAGTTTAGCTAACTCTGCTAACCCTAGTATTACCACCAGACTGGTTAGTTCTACTCACCCTAGTAGTAACCTCTCTAAGCTTCCTGTCTGCATTCCTAGCATCCTGATCGGCCTCAGCTCTGAGCTGTGCGAGTGCGTTCCTGGTCCTCTCCGCGTGACTCCTCTCTAGCGCCGCGCGAGTGGATGCTGCGGCAGCATGATGTTCGGAGCGAAGACTTTCAACGGTTTTCGAGTGCTGCTGTTCTAAGCGTTGGATTTCCTGAAATGAAAATACACTCGATGGAGGTAAAATTTATGGTGTTAGTAGAGTTTTATTTATTTTACTTTTTTAACATAATCGATAGCCATAAAAAATACCTATACATTACATCATAATCATACGGTCACAAGACAACAATGATCTATATCCAAAATTGCTGTTCTTGACTGTAATTCATCCGCGGTGTTTAAGGTTAATGGAAGAGGCTGTGACTTCTTCCGATCCCAAGACACTGTCGTAGGGTTAACCACAACCTATGTAAATTAATCAAATTACACTCATTACTGTCCAGCTTCACTCATCCCCATACACTCACTCACACACACACACACACACACATACACATCCCCACAAACCTTACACTACACTTCACTCAAGCGTGCCTCTTTTTCCTTTTTGTTATTCTTTAAATCCACTTAGATGTTCTTTTCTAAAAACATGTTTCTCAATTCTACATATTTTGGATGATGATAAGTGGAAGAGCGGATTCTCCTAACACATAACATTTCCTTGCTTAAAAGGAGTCTCCAAATTACATAATGTAAACCAAGTATGTTAATTGAAATAAACATTTTTATTTTATTTTATTATTATTTATTTTATAATTAATGAAAAGCTTGTTTTGTTTGTGATATCATTACAAGAAATTTTTAATTCTGTTATTCTCTGTTTCAAAAATCAAAGATAAGAGATTACTAACCTTACGATACCTCTCCTCCTTCTCTTTCCCGCTGACAATCTCCCTCTCCAACAGCTCCTTCAGTCGATACACCTCAAGCTTCAGAGCCTCCTCTCTTGTCTCCACCTTCTGCAGCTGAAGAGTCAGAGACTGCACCGAACGTTGCTGCTCCGTGACCACACCTCTTAGCTGTTGGAGTTCCGCTACCTGAGCTGGTGAGGGCTTCGGGTCGGTTTTCAGTTGGTCTACTGTTGCTGTGAGCTGTGGAAGAAATTGTTATGAAGTTAGCAGATGTGAAGAGTAGCATCCTTTGACTTACAGTCGAATACAAATATGTTCAGTTTTGTCATGCAGAATTACAAAGTTTTTGTGAGAACCGAAAAATTCTGTGTAGCTTCACAAAACGCAGTCCACCAGACACGTTATTTTGTTTTCTCAGGTTGCATTGGGGTACTTAATGACACGATAAGAATCACCTAATAAATGTTTAAACACCGCCATAAGATAAACACACAACACAAGATAAATAATGTGAAAAACATCATCATTTCCAAAGTGATTATTATGTGCTTTTTGTAAAGTGTTTTTTAGTTGTTAAATTACTAGCTATATGGAATGCCTCTCTTCTTTATTATGTTTGGCAGCCTGTTTCTTCAGTTTCCTCATCTTTCATTCACTATTCCTTCTAAACGTATTCATGATAAGTACTAGGCTGACAGAGAGCTCACCTCTTTATTATGTTTGTCAGCCTCTCTTGCCCGTTTCTCCAGTTCCCTTCTGCCATTCACTATTCCTTCTAAACGTATTCATGATAAAGTACTAGGCTCACAGAAACACGCAGAGCTCACCTCTTTATTATGTTTTTCAGCCTCTCTGGCCCGTTTCTCCAGCTCCCTCATCTTCCACTCGCAGTCCGCCAGCATACGTTCTGCTCTCGCCGCGGCTTGTGACCGCGCCGCCTCGTGTGCTGCGCGCCATTTTGATGTGCTGGCTTCTGATGCTGCTAACGCCTGGAACAGATTATTACAATTTGCTCAAGACGGGTTGGCGATTTCAGACTTATATCAGCGTGGTGATTGAGGTTCGTGCCTTCTATGTATCAGAAGGGGCCATTGCCCTGTAGTGGGACAGTAATTGGTATACAATTTTGGTGGAGTTAATTTTGATAGTCCTCTCAGTAAGGGGTTCAACGTTAAGGCTACTTATTTATACACAGGACGCTCAGAAAATGGGCCACCAAGTACTGGCAAGTCTGATTTGAGGATAATGCGTTGGCACTTAGTACCTACGAGATATTTAAATAATCCCTTAGTCCCCTTGAAAAACAGAGTGAGACCACTGAAAATGCTGTTGACGTAGCCAGGTTTTGGTCGCGGTACGAAGCAGAATTAACTGCACCCAAGATTAAAGGTAAAAATAAACTAGTTAATACTGGATGTAAGGGACACCGACGCACAAACTATTACCATGACTAGTACATGATTCTAGACCTGTAGACCATAGAAATGTATCTGCCGTTACCTACAATGTTACGCGTTCCATGCATCTTTCTGGGAGAGCCATGTAACTTTACAGTCAATGAACTCAATATTCAATCAGCCTAGCCTTTTTCGGGTCGGCATCCAGTCTAACCGAATGCAGCTAAATACCAGTATTTTACATGGAGCGACTGCCTATCTGACCTCCACAGCTCCGTTACTGGGTAACATGATACTGCAAGGTAAGACTGGTTGTCAAAGATCTAGGAATGCAGCGGGGACCCCGCCGTGTCTCGGAAATCACGGTGATCAATGGTATGATCAGGAACTTTCAAGTAATATCTCACCTCCTGCGCTTTTTGCTCCTGTATAATCTTCTCCTGCTCGAGTCTATCCTTGTCTCGTTCTAGCGCGAGCACTCGCGACTCGAGCTCTGCTCTCTGCCCGAGAGCATCCTCCAGCTCTGCTCGAATCTGACGTAGTGATTCATCTGGAAACAGAAGACATTTAAACAGATTTCAATATGGCTGTTTACGAGTAAGTGATCAGAGTCTAATTTAAGTTTTCTTGTTTGTCTTTTACACACTGTCTACGTCTCTTATCCAATTTTACTGTCGCAGGTCTGCTGGAAGAAATTTCTTATGAAATAAGCAGTGAAGGTTCTGCTTATTGCATAAGACATTTCTTGCCCTCTATCTTTATGTATTTTTCTCTATTAAGTGTTTCTTGTGTTAGGTACATAAATAAATAAATAGATTTTATTAAGTCCATAATACCTCAGCTTAAATTCAGTATTTATCTCGATCGCTCACTACTGCTCGCGGACTGAGTGAGATTGAGACTTAGCGTCGGGGAGAAGGCTCCAAGGCGCCGATAGCTTAGGTAATTTCTTTTTATGGCGAAAAAAAAAAAAAAAACATTTCTGCTTTAAAACATAGTTCAGTTATTATGCAAAGTTTCATGATCCAACTTAAAGTATTTTTGAATACTAGCGGTTTATTGTTCGATTTGAAGGTAACGTAATGAATGTTGTCGAATTGTCGAAATGAAAGACATTGCAATTGTTAGTTTTTGTCGCAATTGCCCCACAGGATGATGATGTCTCTACATTGTCGATGGTTGGATTGGTTGATGTGAAAAGTAATCAAATGAAAATAAGAGAGTTCTTGTAAAAGAAATGCAGGTGTTTCTAAGATCAGCGACAAAATACATTAACCTTTTTTAACTACTTTAAAAATAGTGCAGTCAGCGGCAGCTTTGTCGTTCTTTACGGTAAGAGTTCCTCCACAAAGAGTTTGGATTTCTGTATATGACGCCGGAGCTGCACCGGTGTTGAACCGCATGTTTCGTTAGCAATGCTTGACTGAACTGTGATCGTTGATTTACTATTTAACTTGGCATCAATGCCAGTGTACACGCGGTTCCGGTGCGGCGGAGGTGCGGTGCATGTGCGATATTCATCAATATATGTAAATTACAGGTAGATTTGTAATAAAACTCTTTGTGAAGTTAATATCACTACTTGTACTTTTAGTGTTATGAATATTGTTAATTTTTACCATTCCGCCTGTGCAGCTGCTCAGCTAGGTTGGAGGAACAGGTTCTGGCTGCAGACAGCTCTTCTTCCAGAGACCGGCTTTTCTGACGAATCAGCTCCGACTCCTTGTATGCTGACGCGAGCTCGTTTTTTAACTCTGAAACGAGGGTGCGAGAAAGAGGTAAGTTAGATTAAGGTAAATTAAAAGATGAGATGCTTCGAGGATAGCCTCATTGGTCCAGTGGGCAAAAGCGGTAATGTTGAGCATGAGGTTCTGAAGTTCATGAGGTGCGATTCCCCCAGGTCAGGCAAAGTGTTATTGGGTTTTTACACCTGGAATTTCTCAGTAGCAGCTCATTATATTTTAAATAGAAATAAAGAAAAAAAAAGTTAAACTTAAAAATAAATACACGTGATATTCTCCCCCTTGTGATTTTTTCCGAACCCCCTCCCCCCTTTCAAGCCAGAAGTGAGTTATGGACGAGCCCTTTCTTATTTTCCGTCTTTTTTTTTCTTTCTGTTCAGTGTTTTTGTGTGAATATTATGTGCCTTAATCTGGGTCAGTAAAATATTTTTGTTTATAAAACTCATTGTTTCATATTTTCTTTGTAATACAGTATTACATACATACATATAAAATCTATGTCATTTACTGCTTTCATTTAACAGTGCAACATGGTAAGGGCTCGCAAGTCTTTGTTCGAACACAGGCTTTTGAAATACACTTTATTTAGTGCAATTTACTCCGTCACCACTGGTCTAAAAATGACGAACGAAAACATAATAAGGATACTGGCATGTCCTAGAACCAAATATTCAAAGACATGTGACATCTACCGACCCGCACCGGGCCCGCGTGGTGGATTACGGCCCATTCCTACTCACAGTGATGAGGCCGTGGGCTGGTTATTTTACGTTTACGTGCTTGCTATCCAACGGATCCCAGAAATCCTTTAACAGTTTCGTCAGAATATAATTCGTAAAGTTATTTGACAGCGTGGGCAGAATCCGGCTGCATCAGTTTATATTTAGTTCTGATGGAATCTTCGCGAATAAACTTTAATTACGGGAAGCGATCGAGAAGTTTTTGGCGTCGAAAACATCCTTGTATCATCTATCAATGTTGTTTGGCTTCATATTTTGGGTAAACTATATCATCACGCCGGTTTTTTTGGAGGAGGTAAGAGGGAACAGGGGCTGCGAGGAATTTGATAAATAGGTATTTGAAGAAACTATTGCCGTCGCGCTGCGCCCGAAAAACCAAGTTAAACCCCGCAAAGTGCGATAGGGACAACTGCAGCTCAGACCGATTATATCACACATTTTTTGACGAAAACGACGTTTGGCATTCTCCTTTTTTCTCCTCGAAAACTAAGCCGATTTAATAATTTTTTACATTAAAATTTTAAGAAAGAGTATGTCTAAGTTCCTATTATTTTCTTTTATGCTAAAAACTTTTCCGAATTAGTCTGGTAGTCCTCTAATCACGGCGGTAAAAATGGGGCATTTTTATAATTTTTGGAGGGTCATAGTTTCCTTACTTATTAATTGCTGAAATAAAGGAAATGACAGGGACATGCCTATAGGGACCCAGATTTTATAAAAACAAAATGACAGCTCTAGAGGCATTATTCAGGAAGAAAAACGGGGAATACGTTTGTATGGAGAATCACGGGCCCTGTTCCCTCTTAAGATTTAAATCGTTAGATTCGCCTATCGCGTCAAAAGATAGTCGCCTTTCTGTTTCGTTTTGGCATCTTTGACACACAATGACGCAGTGACGACGCTTATTAATCATGTGTGAGCTCACTTCTCAGTACCTATGCACACTTTTTCGCGTGGTGTCAATCATCGCTTGGCTATGTCACTTTTTGTTCTGAAAACCGGAAAACGCCCTCTGTCGGCGGGACCACGCGTTCAAAGTCAAAGTCAAATCATTTATGTCAAATAGGCCCTTTTGAAAATTCAAAATTTACAAAAAAAATTGAATTGATTCTAGTCGCCCCTTCGAACAAGGTAGGTTCAGGTGCACCGAACAAGAAGTGAAGATTGCGTATTCTTGCGACGATCGCTTTTAAATAGGACGCAGTCTTAAAGTAGGTACTATCGAAGAAATTCATATCTAAGCAGTTTGAAAACTAAATCCCGTAACCACAATGACCACATCTGTTACCGCCCCGGTTCTATAGCCGCCGAGCGCTGCAAGCAGAAATAGTCCTTACGATGTATAGATATGAAGTTCTTTGATGGTACACTCATATTTCGCTAGTTATGGTATAACTCCGAGTCGAGGTCGAGCTTATTGTGAATAACATGGTCGCTGCTGAGAAGTCTGTAATGGAAAAACAAGTTACACTTTGTACAACCTGAGGATCGAAAGCCTTGGATGGATCCACTAGCTAGAAAACTCGAACGGGGCAGTCATTGTTGTTTACGTTTAAAAAAACAAACAAATTACGCAACTGTACCAGAAATATTTAAAACAGTAGTTCTATACGAACAGCTCAGGGAAAACCATCTTAGATATTCATAAATATCCAACTTTCACTTGAAAACGATCACATCTGTCAAGTTTACACTTATCGTCGTTAAAATTAATTTTCCAATAATACTGACCTCCTTAACCGTTGAATAAGTTTGAAAAACAAAAGTCAACTTACATTGGGACGTAATTTTATTGACCGGCGAAGCTTCTTGACTTACGGACCGGTATCAGTAGCTATTAGGTAGCTGTTATCAGATACACCTACCAATGAAATGCTAATTTATCTGTTTTTTTATTTGAATTGTTAGTGACAATAGGTACTCTTGGTGTGCTTATTATAAATAAATAAGGCAGTGTATAGAGTGCCGCTAGCGGCATAATAGTGGCGCTGCCTAGAACGGTTCAAGTGCCGTAAGCATTGTATTGTGATTGTCACTGTCACTGAGTCTCTGTCACTTGTTATTTTGTTTGATTGTTGAGGTTAGTTCGCAAAACACCACATTCCCAAAACATTACATTCTCTTGTGCCTAAATGGACCCTGGCGCTGGCGCCCGTTGTGTGGTCACAGTTCTAACCTAACATAACTTACCTTTCAGCCATTTTCATTTGCTACTTCATTTTTCGTAAATTCAGTCATTGTAGTGACTTTTGATATAATTAGGTATCTAAAACAAATACGATCAATCAATTCAACGAACGACGAACTAACCTAAACAATCAAACATAATAACAAGTGACAGTGACAATGACAATGCAATGCTTACGTCAATTTAACCGGCCCGAGGCAGCGCCACTATTATGCCGCTAATAGCGGCACTTTATCCGATAGGGATAAAGCGTAAAAATAAATAGGTACATATCGACTGGTAATAATAAACTTACTGATCGGTATTTATTATTTTTAGCGACAGATAACAGTTACAATTACCGACCGTAATTAGTTATAATCACCGTCCGCATCCGTTATTATGTAAAGTTTTGCCCGATAACTATTAGGTATACCGATCGTTAAAGATAGCCATTAGTACCTACTTAACAGAGGTAACAAGACCTTAACAAAGTACTTCACTTTCAATATTAATTAGATTTATATATTCTAAACTTATGAAGAGTCTACTAATCTATTAAGAGGCAACAGGTGAAACCAATTCACTGTCTCCAATTTGAAATACTTAATCGTAATTTGACATTCGATGAGAGAACAAGAAAGATGGCGGCTATTTCGAATTTCGAACGTTCTTAACAATTTGTTTGACAGTTTCGACTCGGGGCGACGCCATTGTGAAAGATTGATAGCCCAAATAAAAGATAAAGATGCGTATAAAAGAAATCGCTTCTCATTTTGTGCTGATTGGTGAAATGGGGATTAATGAAGACAGTGGGTAGTAAATTGTTATATTCTGAACGCGCAAAGTAAATTTAACGTAAATTAGAACGATATTAAAATTGAAAATACTCGTTTCGCTACATGATTCAAAAAATTCCAAATTCAATATATTTTATTTCACATAAACCTACATGGGCACTTATGAAACGTCAGAAGCTAGGTGCACGGTTCCAATTGGTCGTTTCCTATGGAGAAGAGCCGGCAAGAAACTCCACGGTTACTCTTTTAAAAATAATTGGCTTTTACAATATTTTCAAATAACAGTGTTAATAGGTATGGGAGGACAGTGTAGGTCTTTCAACAAGTACTCAACAAAATAATTATGGTCAGCAAATCTACAGTCCACTAAGCCTACAGCGTTCTCACATTCACAAAATAGAAAAGAATCTATATAAAGATGAATAAATTATTAAAAATAAAAACGTATTTTAAACGAAATGACGTGATTGCTATTAGCAAATCTATCAGCTGTAACAAATCTGAATAATTATCATGTTCACAAAAGCTACCAATAAAGAGTTGAAGTATTGTAGGTATTTATTGTCAAATAATAGCGTGATTATGTCAACAATGTAAAAATAAAAATGTAAAAAAATATATATTTAGACATGGTAATTTGGGAGCAGTTAATAGACACTTACATAATTTGCCGTTAATGAGCTACCAGGGAAGCCACATGTTCAGAAGGAATTATTGCCAAACTTCCTTGTCCAAGTTACAGGTCTGTGATACTCGTGAGCATAAGTAATCCCAAAATGCTATACGATGGTTGAACTTTCCACTAAAAATCGTTCGAAATAAAGTTACCCTTACATCACACGTTCATGCTAAGGCTTCTGGGAACAAATCAGAAGAGTAGCATCATCAGTGCGGGTTGGTAGATGTCACTCACGTCGTCGAATTTTTGGTTCTAGGACATGCCGGTTTCCTCACGATGTTTTCCTTCACCGTTTTGAGAGCAGTGGTGATGAAATTATTTACACAACGTAAAGCGCCTGTTGGAAAGAAGGCAACGTGTCGTTAGCAACAGAAGGTATTTCATAGAAATTCTTAGAAACGAGTCGTGTCGCGGCGACACGTCGCCTGCAGTTGCCGTCTGCGGTCGGCTACGAATGGTAGCTTAAGAGGGAACAGGGCCTGCGAGGAATTTGAAAAATAGGTATTTGAAGAAACTATTGCCGTCGTCTTACCTCAAGTCTGCCTCCGTAGAGTGCGATAAGGACAGCTCAGAACGATTATATTACAAAAAAAATTGACGAGATCGACGATTCGTATTCCTCTTTTTTCTCCTCGAAAACTGAGCCGATTCAATTATTTTTTACTTTAAAATTTTAAGAAAGAGTATATCTAGGTTCCTACCATTTTCTTTTATGTTAAAAACTTTTCTAATTTGTCTGGTAGTCCTCTAATCACGGTGGAAAAAATGCATTTTTGTAATTTTTGGAGGGTCATATTTTCTTTACCAATAAGTTTCTGAAAAAAAGGAAATAACTGGGACGTGTCTACAACCGACGTTGATTTTATGAAAAAAAAAAGATTGCTCTAAAGGCATTATTCAGGAAGAAAAAAGAGGAATGCGTTTGTATGGAGAATCGCAGGCCCTGTTCCCTCTTAAGGGCTCGAACCTACGACTTACAATTCGTAAGTCTCGACCACTGGGCCAACACTGCTCTCTGCAGAACTATAGTGATGTTATAAATATTTCAGTGGCAAGAATAAAAATAAAATAAACGAATCTTTCTCAAAAATAACCGCCAATACTTATTCAAAGAAAGACAATTTCGTCATCAATACTGAATGTCCGTAAACAAAGAATAAAACTGATCACTGTACTAAGAAATGAGTCAGAATGACACACGATGCATGTAATGACCCACGCAGAAGAAAGTGAGGAACGTCTGGCGAAACGCCAGGTTTCGACGAACAAAGTTCGTGGTTCGTGCATACGGCTGTGGGACGTTGCGAAATTGGTAGACGAAATTGATGTTCATTCAGTTTTTTTACAACCGTATTTTCCTATGGTTTTAAAGCCTGACAACCAGTCTTAGCAAGGGGTATCGTGTTACCCTATAACTGGGTTGTGGAGGTCAGATACGCAGTCGCTCCATGTAAAATACTGGTATTTAACTGCATCAGGTTAGACTGGAAACCGACCCCTCGCCCGATCCGCGCCGGAGTGCCCCAAGGCTCCGTGCTCTCCCCTCTCTTATTCTCGCTATTCACAAGCGATATCCCTAAATGCAATAAGGCACAGTTGGCTCTGTTCGCAGACGATACGGCCATATACTGCAGGGGCAAAAGTCCCACCCAGATGACCCAGAATCTACAACGAGCCGTCAACAAGCTTGGCGCTTGGTTTAGAAAATGGAGAATCGAAGTAAATCCCGACAAAAGTCAGGCGGTGTTCTTTATGAAACCGCGCTCTAGACCCCCCCGCCGCCCCCCTGAGCTCACCATGTTAGGCAAGCCTATCCCTTGGGAGAAGCGAGCCAAATACCTAGGTGTCATCCTAGACCAAAACCTCAACTTTGCAGAGCACATAAAGTCGGTCCGCTCGCGAGCCGCTTTCGCTCTCAGTAGGCTCTATTACATCCTGAAGCACGTAGCAAATTGTCACTAAAGTGCAAATTGCGTGTCTACACAGCGTGCATCCGCCCCATTATGACATATGCGGGCGCCGTATTCGCCCAAGCATCCCCCCATAACATCCACAGGATGCAGACGATCCAAAACCGATTCCTTCGGAAAGCCACAGGCGCTCCCTGGTTTGTCAGGAACATTAATCTCCACTTAGACTTAAAAATAACTACCATCCACCAATACCTAAAATGCATGTCCAAGCGTTACTTCGACTCCGCCGCCAAGCACCGCAACCCTCTGGTTGTTGAAGCGGCCAACTATACCCCTTCACGCATTAGTCGTATCCGCCGCCCTAGGCACGTTCTATCCGACCCCGATGATCCCACCACCCTCCTCCAAGAAAGCAGTAGGGCCACCAGTACAGTACACAGAAACATTCGACATAAAACTTACCGACCTCGCCGCCGAGGTCCTCCGCGATCGCGACCCTCCCGAGTAAATAATACTCCCGCCCGACCCTTGCTCGCAGAAGCGCCAGCCCGCGTTACGCTGAGAAATGTAGTTTTAAATTCCCCGACTAATAATAATGAAAACATAAATTTGATCCAGCCTGTCCCACCTTGCTGCCCTCCCCTCAGCGACGCCCTAAGCCGAGGTTCGTACCCCACAGGGGGTTCCCTTAGCGAGCGTTCGCTTAATATAAGTTAGAATAGTTTATGCCCCTGGCTGGAGGCTTTGAGTGTAGTAGCTTAAGGCAGCCACAGGACAGTCCGGTTAAGCAGTAACTACCTTAGTGGTATATCTGTGAGATGCCCTAGTTAAAAAAAAAAAAAAAAAAAAAACTGGAAACCGACCCCAACATGTTTGGGAAGAGACAAGACGATAATTTTCCGATGGTTTTAAACTTCGTCACAGATTTGACAGCCATTGCAGAAGCGACGAGTTTACTTACTTGAACATGCAGATGGATACAAAATTCAAGAAGGCAATTGTAAATTGAGTAGTTCAGCATAGCAGTGTAGCGGTTACACCGCCACATACGAACTACGCATCAAAGACATGACGTCACACAAATCCTGCATCGCGCAATTAGAGTTTACCGCGCGAACAACATATATAAGACTATCCGACATCAACAGTCGGTCAGTCGGCCCGCCAGAAACAACACCCGTCTGGTTGGAGGATCCTCCCTTTTCTATGGTGGATGAGTGAACTTTACACCCTGTTCCTCATGTCCCTAAAGCAGTACACAGTTTAATCATCATGGATCTACCTGCTCAACCCTGGGGCGGTAGTCTTAACATAGATAGCGGTCATTATACGACCGAATTCGGCCGCAAAGTCGTAATGGCGTCCCTAGAAGCGTGCGAGATGCTTCACAAGCACGGGATTTTTTCGTGCTTGTCAAGTAATTGTGAACTTCTAGGGATGCCATTAAGACTGCGACGGAATTCAGTCGCATATCGATCGCTATCTATGTCGAGACTGCAGGGCCTGGGATGGAATGAGTCAATGAGTTGTGTTGTGTCAATGTAGCTAATGTAGCACTTAGAGATGTGTCCCTCACTCATGAGGTGCCTCGTTTGTTACTCGAATTTCAACATTGAACCACCGCGGACGGGTTCAATGATGATGTTGACGTCCGCAAAAATTTACATTGACAATATTGACGCATCGCGAGTACTCGCGAGTGAGTATTGAGTGAGCTTAGTGAGCGCATGAACCGACTTATTTTAGTACATAATTAGAGAATGAGTGAGGTGAGGTCTCAAAATTTTGAAAATACAGTAAACATTATGAACTTAAAAACATTAGCATTAGATTGGTAATAAAGTGTCATTGATTCGTTTATTTTGGCGGTCAACAATTTATGAGCGAAAGAAAATTATGTGTGTGAGGGAGACGTAAAAATTGGAATCGTGAGTACTCGTGAGTAGTCGCGCCCGTCTGCCTCGCTACCTCGGATTATCGGCTGAGTTCGGCACGGGCTCGGCTCGTGAGGTGAATACCGCCGACGTGCGGTTACTCGCCTCAAATGAGGGGTACCTTGTGAGGACCTCGCGAGGTAAAATGAGGTACTCCCTCAACCTCATATAAAAATGATAAGTTACCCATTACTAGTAGCACTGAAATGTGTTCGCTCACAATGGGCCTTATCAGAAGGCTAAAAGTCATCCAAAGGACAATGGAGAACTATACTTGGAGTTTCCCTCGAATCAGAAGTGAAGAGATCCGCAGGAGAACTAAAGTAACCGACATAGCCCGAAGAATTACTAAACTTAAGTGGCAATGGGCAGGACACATTGCTCGCAGAATAGATGGCTGATGGGGCTGAAAAAGGCTCTGGAGTGGCAATCGCGTACTGGAAGGCGTAGCGTTGGAATGCCTCTCATAAGAGAGACAGATGACCGTGTGAAGGCCGCAGGAATACACTGGATGCGAAAAGCACAGAACCGCTCGAAGTGGCGGTGCTGGGGGGAGGCCTATGTCCATCAGCTGAAATGATGATGATGATAAATGTAACTACCGCGTCTTTTCATCCTTTGAACCGAAGCATGCGAACACGCGGTACTTACATGAGCGAAGCTAAACGAACTGAGCTTCGGGTCTGTACTTAAAACACGACGTGACAGTTTTACGGCCAGATACTGCAGGTATTTTGTTCTCTCAACATTGACATTGACAATATTGACGCATCGCGAGTACTCGCGAGTGAGTATTGAGTGAGCTTAGTGAGCGCATGAACCGACTTATTTTAGTACATAATTAGAGAATGAGTGAGGTGAGGTCTCAAAATTTTGAAAATACAGTAAACATTATGAACTCTAAAAACATTAGCATTAGATTGGTAATAAAGTGTCATTGATTCGTTTATTTTGGCGGTCAACAATTTATGAGCGAAAGAAAATTATGTGTGTGAGGGAGACGTAAAAATTGGAATCGTGAGTACTCGTGAGTAGTCGCGCCCGTCCGCCTCGCTTCCTCGGATTATCCGCTGAGTTCGGCTCGGGCTCGGCTCGTGAGGTGAATACCGCCGACGTGCGGTTACTCGCCTCAAATGAGGGGTACTCGTACCTTGTGAGAACCTCGCGAGGTAAAATGAGGTACCCCTCAACCTCATATAAATGATAAGTTACCCATCACTAGTAGCACTGAAACGTGTTCGCTCACAATGGGCCTTATCAGAAGGCTAAAAGTCATCCAAAGGACAATGGAGAGCTATGCTTGGAGTTTCCCTACGTGGTCGAATCAGAAGTGAAGAGATCCGCAGGAGAACTAAGGTAACCGACATAGAAGGCCGATGAATTGCAACTTAAGTGGCAATGGGCAGGACACATTGCTCGCAGAATAGATGGCTGATGGGGCTGAAAGGCTCTGGAGTGGTGATCGCGTACTGGAAGGCGTAGCGTTGGAATGCCTCTCATAAGATGGACATCTCATATAATTGTTTATAATTTTACTTTATAAGTCAATTTATTTTAATTTTAATTTAGTGTTGACATAATCTACTCATTACAATGTTTTTTTATGAGTTGTATTGCATTATGTAGCTAGCGACCTCGACAATTATTTATTTTACCTCGATGGTCCTAGTTCATCAATTGTAACTTCTAGTTACAGCTATATGTAAGCGGACACGCCCTTTATGCCTGGAGGCTTTTTCTTTTTTTTTAGATATTGTTTACTTTTAGTTATTTTTATTTCTGCTTGAGTATAGTTCTGGATGCTTTTGGTTGGTTTAATGGCGTGTGCTAGCTGTCATATGGCTATTAATTATAGCTATTTAATTTATAATTTAAATTATTTTTTGCATTGTAAATTGTCTTGCATACTGTTGTATAGAATCATTTTTTATTTTTTTTCTAACTGAACAGACAGCTGTGCTGCTGGGGAGTTTGTTGCGCCACTTCTTCTTCCCAGCAAAAGCACTAGGAAGTGGTGAAGGGTGGGCGTTTTGGGGGACTGTCTTATGTAATTTTGACGTTCGTAAAGTGCTGATTCTCAGCCTAGTTTGAATAAATGACTTTTGAATTTTGTTTTTTTTTTGACAGATGACCGTGTGAAGGCCGCTGGAATACACTGGATGCGAGAAGCACAGAACCTGTCGAAGTGGCGGTGCTGGGGGGAGGCCTATGTCCATCAGCTGAAATGATGATGATGATAAATGTAACTACCGCGTCTTTTCATCCTTTGAACCGAAGCATGCGAACACGCGGTACTTACATGAGCGAAGCTAAACGAACTGAGCTTCGGGTCTGTACTTAAAACACGACGTGACAGTTTTACGGCCAGATACTGCAGGTATTTTGTTCTCTCATTTTGTTACTTTAGTAACCTCTATATTACTTATACTCATAAACTCACGTTCGATCTCCTGATCTTTTTCCTCAATCTCCTTCCTGTATGAGGAGATTAGCTCCCTCGCCCGCTCCGCCTCATCACATCTGTTGTCAGCTAGCTCTGTCAGTGATGCCACTTGCGACTGGAACTTTGACTCCTGGGAGACAAGGGTTTTCCTGAAAAGAATTAGTAAACGTTGCAGTTAGTTTAGTGGCATGAAATGAAATGAAATTGTTTATCCTGTAAATGACGTATCGGAATCACTTTTACTAGTTTTTTTTTTTTTTTAAACGAGCGTGCATGACAGCGGTCGCGTATGACGTGTAACATCTGACATCTCACCTTGGTAATAAGCAACATTAAAGAGGCGGGGCCTCGTCAAGGTCATTTCTGACAGCCAATTCAAGCACCGCGCATGCTCATTGGTCAAATCAAATAGCGCGCGGTTCCCCGGTCTTGTGACAAACTTCCCTCCCTTTTCACGAAATCACTCCCAATAAGGATTTGATTATTTTGTTTTTTTTAGATTTTGATTTTTCTGCTTGTGGTGACTGGTCGTCATGCTGATCATGGTTTTGTTATTGTTATTAGTAATAAACTGTTTATTTATTTTACCTCGATGGTCCTAGTTTATCATTTATAACTTCAAGTTACAGCTATATATAGGTATATGTAAGCGGGCACGCCCTTTATGACTGGAGGCTTTTATTTAAATATTGTTTACGTTTAATCTTTTTTATTTTTTATTTTAGTACAGTTCTCGATATTTTTGGTTGGTAATTGGCGTGTGCTAGCTGATATATTTATAATTTAAATTATGTTTAGTGTTGCATAGTGTAAATAATTTTGCATACTTATATAAAATCTTTTTTTTTTCTTCTAATTGAACAGACAGCTGTGCTGCTTGGGAGTTTGTTACTAAAGCACTAGGAAGTGGTGAAGGGTGGGCGTTTTGTGGGCAAAGATAAGACAGTTCATATGTAACATTGATGTTCGAAAAGTGCAGATTCTCAGCCTAGTTTGAATAAATGACTTTTGAATTTGATTGCATGAAATCGAGTCGAAAGATGTCACACATCAAAAGAATAATCTAGATGCAATCGACATTTCCTATCTGAGAAGAGCTGGCGAAACTTAGGGGTCAAAGTCTCTTTTAAAGTCCAGTCATAATCTTCTTCAGATCAGATATTTGGCAACAAGGACGGCCCACTCGATGGTAAGTGATGATAAACCATTGATGGACTGGGTTTTGTTCTACAGCATGTACCATAAATGTGTGGTCATATTTAAAGGTGTGGTAAAGACCATCAAATTGAATAACTTTCTCCATGGGATCAACATCGAAATCGGGAGAAAATAATCAGCCGACCCTTACAAAACTTCAACAACTCAATCAATCTGCCTAGCCTTTTTCGGACCTTTCCCTAACCTAACGGGATGCAGCTGAATACCAGTATTTTACATGGAGCGACTGCCTATCTGACCTCCACAACCCAGTAACTGGGTAATACGACCCCCAACCACCAGCCGTTGGGACCAACGGCTTAAAGTGCTTTCCGAGGCACGGAGGAGTCTCGGTATGTAAAGATAGTCACCCAACTCACCCATCCACGTACCAACCCCGGCAAGCGTATCTTAACCTGATGGATCCATACTAATGAATGTGGGTCGATTTGGTTGGATCGTTACTCATTGAAAACTATCAAACAAAATGTTTCAAATTCATCATACCTACGTTTAGACCTAAAATTAGACCATTTAATACTTCCCACTTGAAACATCCAGGCACACTGGCCTAGCCCTGTTTACGCCTGGGTTTAAGTCTGGATTTATTTATCTACGCCTCGAGTGCATCTGGATATCTTTGCGGTTATTATTTTATTATTTTTGGGATGGAATTTTTATGCGGGCTACTGACTTTCCGTGCCAGATGTGCTGAAAAAGTTAATCCCTCCAAGAGGTACTCCATACTTCAATTGAATGAGACGAAATTCAAACTAGTATAAAACGCACACTATGCAGGCAGGTATATTATAAGTTGGGGGGTTACATCACTGATAAAAATGCTTGGCTCATTGCTGGTCCTGCTCCACAACCACAACTAATTGATTAACATTTTGAAAATACTTTTGGAGCTGGTGAAGATTGTAAGACCATCTTCTCCTCATATTGTATAAACTCAATCTCCTTTGTATTATATAATTGCATAGTGAGTACTATGTACTAAAGAGCTACCATTTATCGGGTAATATCTCTTTCATTGACTTGAATGTGCCCTGGCGGCTGTATGTCATGCTCACTCAGATGTCTCGCTGATGGTGGCGCGTGTGTTGGATCATTTAGCTCCCTTCAAAATGGTGCTGATCCATGAGTCATGTTCGTGAACGGGTGCCGTCAGTTGGGACTGGTTCAAATTCAAAATATTTTTATTTCACATAAACCTACATGGGCACTTATGAAACGTCAGAAGCTAGGTGCACGGTTCCAATTGGTCGTTTCCTATGGAGAAGAGCCGGCAAGAAACTCCACGGTTACTCTTTTAAAAATAATTGGCTTTTACAATATTTTCAAATAACAGTGTTATTAGGTATGGGAGGACAGGTCTTTCAACAAGTATCATCTCATCTTTTGGTCATCCCTTTTGGTCATCTCTTAGCTGCCATGGCTTATTTTAATTTTTGAATGGTTCTTTGTTTTTATCTTTTTATTACGGACGCTTTTAACGTGCACGTCTTTCTACATTGTTCTCACGTATGTTGAAATTGTTTCAACATAACGTGGTGTCACCCTATGTAACATTTCTAAATACGTATGTCCGTATTTTTTATGGTCTACATTATAGAGTATTTTATCTATCTATCTATGAATGATGTAACCAATACTTTGTATCTTGATTTAAAAGATTGTCCGTGGAGTTCTTCTCCATAGTTCTGACTGACCGACTCCTTGACAATTCAAGAGTGCCTATAATTAGTTTAATTGAAATAAATGCTTTGAGTTTGAGTTTGAGGTATAGAGAGGTCGTACATCCACATTTCACCAGTTATGTTAAAATCCGATGTAATAGAGGCGTATTGCCATGAACCGGGCGCAAATCCATCTCGAACATGAAAAGCGAGGCGTTAACCACTATAACCACCACTACATTCGTTATCAATCCGTCCAGCCTTTCCGCAATTGTTGGGATTGGTTTGCAGTCTGACTAGATACAGCTGAATTCCAGTATTTTAAAGTTAAGTCTTGTTGCATTTGACTACCCATAACGACTGTCAAAGTCGCATGACAGCCGGGACGTGTTTCCCATGCACGGACGACATTAAAGTAAGGCCATTTTAATAGGTAACATTTGACAATTCATCAAAATTCAACAACGTACCCTTGTAACGGCGGGCATAAAATAATATATTTTTTCGTTTTGTTAGAACTGCACAATTGCTTAACTTTTTTCAATTACGATTACATATTTATTGTAATAATGACCGATACGAGTAATTTTACGATTTGCTTTCACTAAACTGACAGACGTCAAATGTTACCTATTAAAATGGCCTTACTTTAAGTTATCAAGGAATAAAAATAAATATAACCACCGATTGTTCATATTATTATCTTTCCTCGTATTTTAACAATATTATTATAATCGTAGGTATATTATACGCTTAAAATCTAAAATAAATTTATTATTTCATTGTTATTTTCGCAACGCGCATTGTTTTCCTAAAACATTGTATAAATTCGAGTATAACTAGCAGTCACGTATTTTGCAGGAAACTGTTTAAAGATAGTTATATAGTTTACTAACGTTAATGTTGTGTATACTCTCAGTGGTAACCCGCGAAATTCAAATTTTCTTACGGTTTTTGCCCTTGGAAGGTCAGTCAGAAGTTATGTATCTTGATCAAAATATGATTCGCGACCGTAACAAATATGTATTTACAGAATTATAATGATTAGAATCATTAATACATCTCTCTAAGTTAGATTTTGTTCTCAAAATATGTTATGATTTTATGAAAAAGTCTTTCAATAGCGGACCAGATGACATCAATATTACTGTCATTCCTTCCGATAATGACGTAATAATATTAAAATACTTAGATCATTTCAACCACCACACTGTCAGTAGTAATGACATTACTTGAATGTGATGTCATTATTATTGATAGTGTCTGATCCGCTTATGGAGCGAACTTTCCTCACGACATTCTCAAAGCTCGTCAATGAGAACACTAACACTAGGTCACAGATCCGTGCCTCCATGATCCGGGCCCGTCTTGTCGGGCCAATTCAGTGAGTGTAACGTAGTCAGAAGATAAGAGTTACGCGATAGAAAGAGAGGCAACTTCTTGGTGAATATAACTGTAGGTAATTAGTGCTATGCGACCTGAATTGCACTTTATTGTGACTAAGTAAGAGTCGCTTTTTATCGGAGTGCCCATCTTTACTAATCTGTGCCCATATAAAAATTCATTAATTTACGTTCACGTCCGTGTTTGGGTCACAGAAATTGTGTACCAAAATTAAATTGGTCCAGTAGATTCGGAGCAAATTGGCTGTGACAGTCGGACAGCCAGCCAGCTAGACACACGAGTGATCCAATAAGGTTTCCGCTTTTTCATTTTGAGGTACGGAACCCCCAAAAAAGACAGATAATAAGCTGTCCACCACTTCTTAAGCTAAATTCCCGTTTGCTGGAATATTTTTCTAACGAATACCATTTCATCTTAACTAATATTCTTATTGCGGACATTTTTATGACTAACAAATTCAAAGAATGCTGGTTTCGTAATCTCTTTGCTTCCAGAGCTTTATTTATGAAATATTGTAGGCAGAACTGGAGCATTGGAAGATTCAAGATGTTCTAGCAAATACATATAACTGCTGTAACAAGTAGGTAAGGTTTGCAAACCTACAGTTTGCTTCTAAACTGCACGCAAGATAAGACTGCGCGCGACTGAAATCGAAACTAATCGTATGCCGCCATCTTGTCGTTTATGTAACGTCAAATTAAGTGAAGAATGTTTTAATTAATTAATATTAATAATTAATTAAATAAAAAGAATGATTAAATAAATAAATATTAATAATTAATTAAATAATTCAAGATTAATAATATTAGGATTCAATTATTAATATAGATTTAATATTTTAAATAGTACTACAGTATAGAATTAAGCACGCCAGCGCCACTAATAACAATGTTGACTGCCGTAGCGAGCCCCCACTCCCCAAGTTTAATATAAAACGCATTAAAGTTGGGGAGTGGGGGCTCGGTACGTCACAAGTCAGTATAAAATCTACCGGGGAGTGACGTCATGCCACTCGTCCTATCCGCGCAGGAGTCCCTCAAGGCTCTGTGCTCTCCCCCCTAATCTTCACGCTTTTCACCAGCGATATCCCAAAGAGTAAAAGGGCGCAGTTGGCTCTGTTCGCAGACGATACGGCCATTTACTACAAGGGTACCAGCACTGACTCGATAGCCCACACTCTCCAGACCTCAGTCGACATGCTCGGCACCTGGTTTAGAAAGTGGAGGATCGAAGTCAACCCGGATAAAAGCCAAGCGGTCCTCTTTAGGAAACCGCGCAAAAGGTTCAAACCCCCCCGACCCATCACCATGTTCGGCAAGCCTATCCCTTGGGAGAAGCGAGCCAAATACCTAGGTGTCGTCCTAGACCAGCACCTCACCTTCAGTGAGCACATAAAGCAGGTCCGCTCGCGAGCCGCTTTCGTTCTCGGTAGACTCCACTCCGTCCTGAATGCACGTAGCAAAATGTCACTTAAGTGCAAATTGCGTACGTACACGGCGTGCGTTCGTCCCATCATGACCTATGCGGGAGCCGTATTTGCACACGCAAAACCCCGCCATATTCATAGGATGCAAACGCTCCAAAATAGATTTCTCCGGAAAATCACCGGTGCCCCCTGGTACGTTAGGAACGAGATCCTCCATCTCGACCTAAAGATCCCCACAATCCACCAATTTCTCAAACGCAATTCCAAGCGTTTCTTTGAGTCCGCCGCCAAACACCGCAACCCTCTGGTTGTCGAGGCCGCCAATTATGTCACGAGTAGAATCAGTCAGACCCGCCGCCCAAGGCAAATCCTTACCGACCCAGACGACCCTATAACCCTCCTCCAGGAGAGCAATAGGGCCACAAGTACAGTGCACAAAAAACACAGACACCGACCCGCATTCCGACCTCGCCGCCGAGGTCCTCCGCGATCGCGACCCGCCCGAGTAAATAATACTCCCCACCGACCCTTGCTCGCAGAAGCGCCAGCCCGCGTTTTGCTGAGAAATGTAGTCTTAAATTCCCCGATTAATAATAATGAATCATCTTTGATCCAGCCTGTCCCAACTTGCTGTCCTCCCCCCAGCGACGCCCTAAGCCGAGGTCCGTACCCCACAGGGGGTGCCCTTAGCGAGCGTTCGCCTAGTTTTAATTTAGAATAGTTTTGCCCCTGGCTGCTTTAAGTTAGTAGCTTAAGGCAGCCGCAGGATTGACCGGTTAAGTAGTCATCACCTCAGAGGTGAGCTACGAGATGCCCTAGTTAAAAAAAAAAAAAGAAAAAAAAAGTCATGCCACATTTTAACGTATTGCCTACTCAATGTATTGCCATAATCTTTAGATTACGTGAAAAAAGAAAAAATACGTGTGCAATATTTTTTAATAATCTACCTGACGGGCAAAATAAAATTTGTCAACATCCCTATTGTACCGGTATATCAGTTTTATTATGTACAAAACAAGATTTTTCATTAGACCAAGGTTTAAACGAATTACGAACTTCATTCCAACGGTGATAAAGTTCTAAATACAAAAATGAGATTTTTAAGCCCGTGTCTAATTTTGTATTAAGAACTTTACGTTGATCAGGCTTAAGTTCAAATTCAATAACTATAGCTCGAAGGTTTGTTCTGGGACAAAAGTAAGAACTCGTTTACAGAAAGGCTAGGAGTCAATAGATTTACACCATAGCCTAGACAGTATTAATTGTGCTGAATAATGGCCGATTTTTTTATAAACGTATTGTATTTTTTCTAAATTTTCTTTGTGATGGATGACGCATATAAAATCAATACATATTTCTATATAATTTATAATTTAAATTATGTTTTGTGTTACGTAATGTAAATTGCATACTATTAAATAGAATCAATTTTTTCTAACTGAACAGACAGCTGTGCTACTGGGGAGTTTGTTGCGCCACTTCTTCTTCCCAGCAAAAGCACTAGGAAGTGGTGAAGGGTGGGCGTTTTGGGGGACTGTCTTATGTAATTTTGACGTTCGAAAAGTGTTGATTCTCAGCCTAGTTTGAATTTTGAAAATATTTTGATACTTTTTGCAAACTTTTTTTCCTTGTGGTTTAGTAGTTACAAGCGCGGTTGTTGAGCGTGAGGCTTTGAGTTCGATCCCCGGGCCGGGGAAACTAATATTAGGGTTTTAGTTGATTGGTAAAGCGCGTTGTGCGCCCTCCATACGAATTTCTTTGTCTGTCTCTTTCTGTTATACAAGTCAGTAGTGTGTGCGTGCGAGTATCGAGTATCGAACGGCGTTCCTGACGGTGGTCGACCGCACAAGTTTTTTTACATTATGAACTCGGTAGCTGAATTTATATATCCGGTTATTGACCGTAAGCTCACCCCCTTTGTAGTCTAACGCATATCAGTAGTCGTAAGACTTGCATTACGAAAACCAACCTTATTGTTACAGAATAAAGGTCAATGTAAAATTGTTATTATGGACGTTTTGTTGAATGTTCTTTACACTACTGTTTATGCACTACCCTTCGGGCAATGCCCTAGTAACCTATGAAATCACCAGAATATTTATACAAAGAAAAATTTGTAAAATTCTGTTTATAAGGTCACCTACTGACTATTTTGCTGTCTAACTAAACTCATTAACCTATAATTATATTTTACTAAAACTAACTCCGCAAACTTTCTTTGTTTCAAATTTAGAATACGCATGACTCACTCCGTGCGTCAAACGGGCAATATGGCGACCTTGAAACGTCAAAAATACGCGCGAAAATAAATTTACAGTGTAAGTCCGTAATTTGTTCACAATATCTGGTTATTTGATACTGTAAATATTGTAGGATCACATTTTCTGAACTTCAGAGTTCATTCGGTCATTTAAGTTATAAAAAATCTTGTGATTTTCTGTGAAGTTTACCATAATCTGCCAGCCTGGCTAAGCCTTATAGTGAAGAATGAAAGTCGCCTCTAGTATAATACATTACTAGCCAGTGACAGATCCAGGATTTTCGTTTGGAAGGGGCTTGAACTGAGTGCAGGTTTTAGCAACGTACCTAAACAGTAAATAAAAAAGCCGGCCAAGTGCGAGTCGGACTCGCGCACGAAGGGTTCCGTACCATATCGTACAAGAATGACCACTATGTACTTCATATCTATACATCGTAAGGACTATTTCTGCTTGCAGCGCTCGGCCGCTATAGAACCGGGGCGGTAACAGATGCGGTCATCGTGTTCACGGGATTTTGTTTTCAAACTGCTTAGATATGAAGTTCTTCGATAGTACCTCAGGCGGCGTCTAGCAGTTGCGCACAGTCCTTACAGAAGATATTACAAGAATTCTATTAGCTAATGTTTGCCTAGCTCTGCAATTATTCGCTTCTCTTCACTCAAACGCACTGACAGCGTAAAGATGCTCTTACACGGTCAATTAATTGAGCAAATCTTGGAAATTGACGACAGCAACCGCGAGCCATTTTATGGCAACTTGTATAGAAATAATTCCAAGGTTGGTCTAGTGGTCGCAAGCGCTATACTGCTGAGCATGAGGTCCTGGGTTCGATTCCTGGGTCGGGCAGTGTCATTGGGCTTTTCTATCTGGAATTTCTCAGTAGCAGCTTGGAGTCTGGATTTGTGCCCGGTTGATAGCTATAGGCTCGCCCCTATTTTGTGGGACCTAAATATTAAGTAAGTACTAGGTATAGGTACACCTCTGCCTTTCTGGGAAACAAGGCGTGATGTTTATAAATTGCCATGAATTGCGCAATTTTTGTCACATATAAACAATGGTTTAGATAAAACGCATTAAAGTTGGGGAGTGGGGCTCGCAACGTCACAAGTCAGTATAAAATCTACAGACGTCATGCCACATTTTTACGTATTGCCTACTCAATGTATTACCGTAATTAAAATAAAATTCTTTGCTTCATGGGTTAGACAAATTCTTCTGCTCAGCAACGTAAATAACGCATTAAACGTCACGTCAACTGTCAAAATGAAAGAAATTGCGATCAATTGGCATTTTATATGTGAAATTAGTTACCCCGCTCGCTGGGCTTATCCTACATATTACAAAAGGTCTGTCTGTCTGAACGCGATAAACTCAAAAACTACCGAACGGATTTTCATACGGTTTTCACCAATGGACGGAGTGATTCATGAGGAAGATTGAGGTGTATAATTCATTATGGATTTGTGTAAATAGGGTGTTTTACTCTATATGAGAAAAAATCAAAAAATATATTATTGAGATAGCTTAGGCAAAAAGCAGTCGGCAAACGTTAGTTTTAGTTCATAAAATAGCAAACTAAATTTGAAAATTCTATTCAAGGTTTCAGCTTTTTTAATCTGTTTCATAACACCATTAGATAGTAGTCGGTATGTTATTACGTCATACGGCTATGTAAACATAGAAAGTGTTAACTGTCAACTATCAGCGTACCTTTAATCTATGAATTTGTTTACACAGCCAACTGACGTCATGACCACAGAGCAATTTGGCGTCCACTGCGTCCAGCGTTTTCGTCAAATTACGCGCAAAACTTGAAAATGCAAAATTTTAATGCATTTTTATGGCACTTAACGATTGAATAATTTTTTTTTGATTTTTTTAGTGGTTCATTAGCACTTTATAATCTAATTGAGACACTTTTAAAAAATGGGTGTAATATCCTATTGGCTGAAATATGACGAAGATTGTTGAAGATGTCGGAAAAAAAACATGCCGACTGGCGTGCGCCGCGTAAACCGATTGCTTACCTGATGTACTTTTAATCCCGGTAGAACGTTCCCTTGGGATATTTTCCAACATACGAGTACATACACGCGAGAAAGCCGCGGGCAAAATTTAGTTATTAATATAAGTCTGAAATCACCAACCCGTCTTGAGCGCGCGTGGTGATCAATGTTCGTGCCTTCTCTGTATGAGAAGAGGCCTTTGTCCTGCAGTGGGACAGTAATAGGCTGGTATTATTAGTATCACGTCATTATACGTCATCCGCGATTCAGCACAGATCAATACAGATGGTTCACTCCGCAAAATCATATAAATAAAAAGCAACTCTTGCTATGACACAATAAAGTGCAATTCAGGTCGCACAGCGCTAATTACCTACAGTTATATTCACCTAGAAGTTGCCTCTCTTTCTATCGCGTAACTCTTAGATCTTCTGAATATGTAACACTCACTGAGGCGGCCCAAAAATTCGAGCCCAACGCGTACTTGTAGCGTCACACCTTAAACAAGGTGAGTGAACCATCTGAGGTCCTAGTGTGAGTTTATTTTAACCATCTCGATTTTACGCATCGACCGCGTTCGGCGCTCCGATTGGCCCTTCTCTAGTGAAGGCCGGCCGGCTGCCAATCGGAGCGCCGAACGCGGTCGATGCGTAAAGTCGAGATGGTTAAAATAAACTCACACTAGGGCCTCTGTATTAATCTGTGGCTTCAGTACCTACTAACAGGAACACTCCGCTACACTGCTCTGCACGGTTTCTGTGCTTGTCTTCGCTCAAATAGACAGTGACAATAACAATAATGTATCTCTATAGCGTTAGCCAGAAAGTCTTACAACCAGTCTTACCAAGTGGTATCGTGTTACTAAACCTAACTGGGTTGTGAAGGTCAGAGAGGCAGTCGCTCCATATAAAATATTGGTATTCAGCTGTGACTGACAGAGGACCCCGAAATGGCTACACAGTTGATGTTATTAGATATTTATTTTAGTAGTAATGTTTTTCAATATACATAAAGTATCAGTAATGTAAATACATAATGTTTAAATCTAAAATCTAAAAGCTGATCCGGTAACCTTGCCAATGACGACACGTGGCGCCATGCAATCAAATTATTTACTAAGAATCCGGAGGATATGCGTAGAATTTAAACATAAGTTTCTGGAACTGTTTTCCATGTTATTGCAAGATTATTAATTCTGATTACTATAAGCATTTTCCTCTAACGCTATAAATACATCTGCCAACCATTTCCAACTATCTTGGGGTCGGCTTCCAGTGTAGCTCATAAGCATAATCAGTCAGCAATGTCCCCACTGATGGGACAGAGACCTCTTCTCTTCGAGAGACAGCTGTGCTGCTGGGGAGTTTGTTGCGCCACTTCTTCTTTCCAGCTAAAGAACTAGGAAGTGGTGAATGGTGGGCGTTTTATGGGACTGTCTTATGTAACTTTGACGTTCGAAAAGTGCTGATTCCTCAGCCTAGTTTGAATAAATGACTTTTTCACTTCTCGATATAGGCTGCACAAAATCGAATTTTGTGCACTAGTGCATTAACGTATCTATCTACTCATAGATGTATATATATTAAGGAAAAGAAAATGAGCCATGCAGCCAAACACAATAAGAAGTTCATAGATAGAATTTGTTATTTTATAATATTTACTTTAATTTATTTACCGTGTTTTTTAAGACATAAAACAATTTCCTTCAGTATTCAAAATTTTACTTTGAATTTTAATTAAAGAAATGTTATGTTATACTACTGTTTTATTTCCTCCCAATCGAAGTGAAAAGCAGAGATTATACTCGTCCACAAAACTCATTTTAAAAATGGTTCGTTTTGTGCACTTGTTGTAAAATCTACTATTGAATTTTTGAATTTAGAGGGAGTGAGCTGTAATCTACCACGCAGACCAAGTGCGAGTTGGTAGATGCCACAAGTCTTCGAATTTTAGGTTCTAGGACATGAAAGTTTCTTCAAGATATTTTCCTTCAACGTTTCGAGAGCTGTAATCCGATGCATTTGATACAAGTATTTTACATGGAGCGACTGCCTAACTGACCTCCACAACTCAGACCCTTTGGTATGATCGGTTGCCGGGTTTTCGGCCTTCTGATTCCCAGTAACGACTGTCCAAAGATCAACGAGTAAAATTAACTTATCTTTGATAATATCCTGTATGATAACAAACAAAGATAGGTAACTGAACTATTCAATGTATCCGTAGGCTGTTCGTAGCTGCAAGAATTTCGTAGAGGGTCTACGATATCCTACAAATATTTCGTAGGCCCTCTACGGCCGCTACGAAAAGTTGTACCACCTTATCCTGGATATTAATACACAATATATCTATAAATACCTTAAATTTCCTCGAAATATAGATTGCCTTTGATTATATTATTTTATGGTTCATAATCGAAAGTTTTGATCTGGTCATACAGGCTGCGTCAATTGATACTAAATAACTTGTTCGACTGTTATGGACCGGAGGAGCTCGTGCTAAGTAAGAACAGCCGCACGGGTCGATCCATTAAGCTACGTTTGCCTGGGTTGGTCCGTGGAGGGGTGACCATCCTTATATACTGAGACTCCTGCGTGCCGTTAGCGGGTCGTCAGAAGCCCGAAACCGACAACCAGTCTTACCAAGGGGTATCGTATTACCCAGTTACTGGATTGTAGAGGTCAGATAGGCAGTCGTTCCATGTAAAATACTGGTATTCTGCTGCATCTGGTTAGACTGGAAGCCGACCCAAAATAGTTGAAAAAAGGCTAGGCAGATTGATTGATTGTTATAGGACTTATGTAGTACATCTTAAACACTTTGTATCGGCCTAGCAACTAGACTGATCCCAAATGTTTTGTAAGCATTTCGTTCAAAGGATTTTTGTTACGTAAATTGTTATCTTGTTTAGTCTACGAACAATATAGAAGACATCATATGATAGAAGTCATATTGAAGCATATGTTTGATGTTGGTTCACATGAAACTGTATTTTGTAGTGCGGGTGAGTAGGAAGTTTTTGAAGACTCCATTATTTGAGTAGGTCATCAAACTGGTTGCCAATTAAATTGTAGATCTATATAAATCTAATATCTAGATATAATAAATCATCAATAGATCCATTTTTTACTGTGGTAAATGTTACATCAAAATACCTTGTGTTTTAATTTGTTATTAAATGAATATAATTTTAAAACTCATATTATAAGTACACTTTGTAAACAAGTATACAGGGTGATTGGAAGATGCATGCAAAGCTTTAAGGGGAAGATAGTACAGACAATTTAGAACAATTTAAGCCATGGTGGTCTCAGACGAAATATTACCAATTTTTTTTTTTAATAAGGTTTAAAAAACGTATTGATACATATTTTCTGAACTTTAAATGTCTGTAAAAAATGTCTAATGTTCACAGAAGCCTAAAAAATGTTTTGCTTGATTGCTTACACATTACATTGATTAAATAAATCAAAAATGAACTCATATATTCAATTTGGCCATAATTATGCAGTTTACATAAAATTTTGGGAATTTCCGAAAAAAAAAACAAATAATAGGTTAAAAAAATTAGTAAGACTTCGTCTGAGACAACCATGGCTTAAATGGTTCCAAATGGTCTGTACTATCTTCGCCTTAAAGCTTTGCACCCATCTTCCAATCACCCTGTATTACAAATTAGAGGATAATATCCAAGATAAAAATGCTTGGAAACATGCTGGTCCTGCTTCATAGGACAATCTAGACAAAATCCAACTGGTTGCTAATTTAATTGGGCATGTATTTAACGCGGGGAATAATTAATGTGAATTTGGGATTAAAAAATAATTAAAGCCGGTAGCAAATAGGTATAGTAGATTGGCAGCTACAGCGAAAGATAATTTTAAGTAGAAATTAGCAGCGTAATAATTAGTTGTTGGCTTTGTTTGAATTTAAACTGACATCGTGTTTTGGTAACTGAATTTAATGTTAGTTGAACACTTGACATTGTCATGGTGGTTGTGTGGTCACAGTTCTAACCTAACCTAATCTACTTTTCAGCCATTTTCAGTTACTACTTCATTTTTAGCCAAGGGTTTTTGCTAAAGATGAAAGAAATTAACATTATACTCTCCTAAAAAGTGTGTTTTTTTATATGGAAGCCTATAGTTGCCTATAATACAATAACATAACATAACATCACGCCTTGTTTCCCCGAAGGGTTTGGCAGAGGTGTACCTGTAGCAGGTACACACACATTTCGCCAGTTATGTTTTAAGTCCCATGTAATAGGGGGCGAGTCTATTGTCATCAACCGGGCACAAATCCAGACTCCGGGCTACTACTGTGAGATTCCAGATAGAAAAACCCAATAATACTTTGCCCGACCCGGGAATCGAACCCAGGACCTCATGCTCAGCAGTTGCGCTTGCAACCACTAGACCAACTAGGCAGTCAATATAATACAATGTTTGTTAATATTAGTCGCCATGTCATTATAGTACCTCGCCTATGATTTCAATTGGCCATGTTTAATATGTTCGCTACCTTAAAGTAGCACCCATTATTTAGTTTTTATAATACAATTCCTTGCATTTTGAAGCTCATCTAATATAATTATTGCTAAAATATTTAATCGCTGCCAAGTTAGTTTTTTAGTAGCAAATAGTTAGTCACCCTGTTAGTTGTTAGTCGCCTGGAAAATAATTAGCCATTTAATTGAACCTATATTATTATTATTATGACAATGATTATACATCCTGTGATTACTTCCTCAAAAGAATTTCCAAATAAAAAGATACAAATAATAAGTCAGTCTTAATATTGGTATTTTTTTTTTTTGGAAAATCTTGGAACACACTTACAATATTTGTACAATGTGATGTATCTATGACATAATTAATTTATCTGTCATTGCTTAATTTTATATTATTTTTACCTATTCTGGTATAGAAATTTTATTTTAGGTACATCGTCTTCACTTACAGTTCTATAATTAATGTTTACAAAATATTATAAAACATTTTAAAAGAGTAAGGCGATTAACACACGGCACCGCTCGACCGCGCGGTAGGAGCAGTTTGCGGTAGAAACGAGCACCGCTCGACCGCGCGGCGGGCGGTGTACGTGTGTTAGGCATCTACGGATTTATTAGAGGCCAATGCGACATGAGATCCGCTTCACCGCCTACCGCGGCGGTGCGCGGTGCCGTGTGTTAATCGCCTAACCGTTAAGTTTTTTGTCTATTCTTCTCAATAGGAAACTATATTTTAAATGGGCAATTAGAATCTATTCTATTTTCTTGTGAATTTTGACGTTAAAATGTGCCTTTTATGTGCCTATTTTACGTTGACTTAGGATTAAGTAAATAATTTATTAACTAGCACTTTGCCCGCGGCTTCGCTCCCGTGGTTTTTCCCGCGGGACCCGTTATTTTTCCCGGGATATAAAGTAGCCTATGTTACTCCCTGAAAACTAAGGTTTCTATGGTAAAATAATTTTTCAAATCGGTCCAGTAGTTTCGGAGCGTATTCAATACAAACAAACAATCAAATCTTTTCTCTTTATAATATTAGTATAGATAAAACGGTTAAACCCCAATTACAATAATTAAAGACACATGCACTTGAAATAGAAAATTGAAAAACAAAGAATAACAATGTGTTGCAAATGCCTTTATTTTAAACAATTTTGCGAACTCATAATTAATCTAAATTACCCTCCTATTATAATCCTACGTTTTCATGTGGTTTTCACTATTATTTAGATGTTTTAATATTGACTCAGTGTCTCTGTCAGAGGCAGTGGACCGACCACGCGGGCGCAGTTCGGGTTTCCTCACGACGTTTTCCTTCACCATTATTAAAGAGCTGATTAAATAAGTAAGGGAAATATTTAACTGATCCTCAAAAACTTATTGACCTCCTAATGCTGAAGATTTTTTGAATTAATGAACCTATTAAAACTTTTTAAGCTTCTAGAATGCACACTTTTTAAAATCATTGTGCCTCTTATTAACTTTCTAGCCATTAAGCTAGGGTACCCCGATCATACGAGTCAGGCTAGAGCTGTGACAAACCGCGCGCGAGCCGAGCGAGCAAATCGAGGGGTGCCGCGGCATGCAGAGGCCGGCGAAATTAAAATTAAAATTATTTGAGGTACACAAAAAGAGAGAAAAGAAAGCGCAATAATTTAAATTAATATAGTGTTCAATATTATTTTTAGGAGCGGAAAATAGGAATTATAAAAGCTTCGATTATATACGTCTGCCAATAAATAATGAACAAGTGCAACACGAGTCTAATAAATCAATATTGACACACATCCAAACATGCTTTTTGAAATGCGTTTTAGTTTTTTTTTTTATGAAGTGCGTACGAAGCATCGGACATGTGATATTCAGCCAAGATTTGTCATCGATGTTATATTATTATTGCGTTTAAGTTTCGTATGTTTATTAAAAGAGTTCCTTGTATTTCAGCTACACGTCAAATTAATATTTTTTAGCTATTATCCATAGTATAATATTTATTTACTGTTACCACTTACATTTGTTTTTACAGGTCGGAACCATATACTACAATTATGTAGTCACAATTTCCACACTCAGAGTCGTCACCCAAAAACCGAGTAAAGACCACCACCAACAAAAATAAAGTCGTTTAAACGAAAAAAAAACTAAATACAAAATAGGTATATATAGTCTTCCAGACCGTATTTCGGGAAAGGCGGCCAATCTCAACGGAGACTAGCCTTCGGCGCGGGAGATATTATAGTGCACAAGTGTGTGCGCAGACAAAGGTGCACTCTCTCTTCCCTCACTCTCATAGTCCGATGGGACGGCAATCCGACACGACCGGAGAGAGATCAGGCGCAGGACCAACGGCTTAACGTGCTTTCCGAGGCACGGGGGTATCACACCGCCAACTTCCAAACTCCGGGCTGTTACTAAGAAATTCCTAATGGAAAAACCCAATAACACTGTCCGACCCGGGAATCGAACCCAGGACCCCACACGCTCAGCAGTCGCGCTTGCGACCACGAGACCAACGGGCAGAAGACGTAAACTTAAAAAATATACTACCCACTCAATTTCCACAAATTACAATTTCGATTTTTACAAACTAATGGCAAACGTAACTGTAGTCAGAGCAAAATTAATTAAATGGTCAAAAGAAACTATAAATAACAAAACAAAACTCTTGTCGGTGTATTCTAACTCTTGTCTGTGTGTTCTAACTCTATTGTCTGTGTATTCTAACTCTTGTCTATACAGGGTGTTAAAGTAATTGCGTGCCATAGCTTAGGGGTAGGTTCAGTATCGATAAAGAAAGCCATAAAAAAAAAAGATAAACAACCTATTAGCAATTATTAACTTTAAATAAAACTTAAAATTATTTTATTTGTTTAAATGCTTTAATTACTTACCTACTATCGAACGCGAATCGAACTAACGCTACGACGGTATGTAAGTTACAATTCGAATTTTCCCTTCGTACGGCGATAATAATGTTTTTTTTTTCTTTTTTTTTCTGGCTTTCTTTTTTCGATACTGAACCTACCCCTAAGCTATGGCACGCAATTACGCTGCATATTTATTTAGTTAATTAAGTTAATTATGTTTATTTTTAATATACTACTGTTTGTTTTCCATTAAAAAAAAAAAAAAAACGTAAAGTTTGTAAGTTTCAAAATTCAAAATTCAATGGTGAAAACACCTATTTATCCTAACTAATAAATTAATGTGAAAGTAGTATTGCAGTTAGTATTATTTCTAAATTACATGAATCAAATCAAGAAGATTCAGAAGACTTGACTTAGTGGTATATAGAGGTATGACAAAACAGGGTGTAAAGTTCACTCATCCTCCATAGAAAAGGGAGGATCCTCCGACCAGAGGGGTGTTGTGGTCAACTGCCCGACGATTGATGTCGGAAAGTTATACACACAGTATATTGCTGCTAGCCGATTGCGCAATAAACTCTGTTTGCGCGATGCAGAATCTGTATGACGTCAGGTTTTTTATACGTAGTTTGCATGTGGCGTTGTAGTTGCCGCCACAGTGGTCAAAATCATAACTGCGAGCCCATTCTCACAGTCGTTCTAGCTCGATACATTCTCAGATCGGTAAAAGTAATATTTCGATTTTCCATCAGGAAATTCTCTATTTTGTTTTAGTCCCATGTAATAGAGGACGACCCTATGAAGCAGTATCTACTCTACAATAATGTTTATATTTATCTCTTGACACATGACATTTAACAAAAGAGACACAAGCCAGCCAAGACACGAAACCACGCGACACAAGATATTAATAACTAGTTTAATTATAATAAGGCCTAATTGGTCTAGTGGTCACAAGCGCTACTGTAGACCATGAAGGCCTGGGTTCGATTCCCGAAGTGTTATTGGGTTTTTCTATCTAGAATTTCTCAGTAGCAGCCCGGAGTCTGGCTTGGTACCCACTTGATGGCGATAGGTTCGCCCGTGTTACATGGGACTTAAACATAACTGGCGAAATGAGGGGTATGTACTCAAACTCAAACTCAAAGCATTTATTTCAAATTAAACCATTTACCACGTTCGAATTTTCAAAGAGTCGGTCTGTCAGAAATATGAAGCTAGTTGCCCATTCTCCCATATCTGTATGGTTCTTTCCTCAAAAGACCATTTCAGACACAAATCTACATGGTCCTCAAATTGAAATGCTCTGACCAAGATTATTTCCGGGTTATTATATACACATTGACATTAATGAATGTTATATATTCATTGACATGAATATTTACTTTAAAGTATTATATTATTTTAATTATTGTGAATGTGAAGACTATGCAGATATTCCCTTTTGTTTTGTTTTTTTTTTTTTTTTTTTTTGTCAATTAGTTTTTATCATGGTCTGGCAGTTTGAGTAATTTATGTGGCCTACCCAAACGTCCTTTCTTTGGTATTGTTCGTCGAATCGTTGAGCTCCTTAAATTCTGAGTTGAGCTGCACGATAACTGACAAATGCGTGCACTGACTGGACAGGTCTTCTCAATCTGAATGGTTATTTCCTCAAAAGACCATTTCAGACATCAATCTACATCGTCTTCACATGATCTGACCAAGATTATGTCTGGACTTTAAAAGAGACTGTGACCTCTGAGTTTGTTTCGGCCTTTCTTCTCAGAGTAGTCAGATAGGAAACGCCGACCTCATCTAGTTTTTAAAATATGATTGACGTGTAAAAGTGTTTGTACAAACCTACTTGCAGAAATAAATCATTTATCATTTATCATTCCAAAGCGTAGGAGGTACCTATGGAAAAGAACGGGCCAGAAACTCCACGGAAACACTTTTAAATAAAAAAAATGTTACATAATATTGGTTACATCATTCATGTTGAAATTATACATGTGAGAACAATGTAGAAACACGTGCACGTTAAAAGCTTTCGTAATAAAAAGACAAAAACTAAGAAATAAAATAAGCTATGGCAGCTGAGAGATGACCAGGTACACCTCTGCCCAACCTTTCGGGAAATACAGGCGTAATGTTATATTTATGTTTAATATTAAATAAACTAGCGACTCGCCTCTGCATCGCATGGTTAATATAAATTGACTGAACATCGAAGTTTTTTTATTATATTATGGTATAATATAATTTTCCAGCTTTATTAGAACCCAATGGCTAGGCACGCGACGATGGCAAGAGACCGGACGGCATGTCTTTATCTCCATGGAAGGTGGGTAGGCCTTTAGTGTGGGATGCAACCTGTGTCGACACTCTTGCGCCATCCCATCTTCCTGGCTCGGCGTGCTGTGCTGGTGCTGCTGCTGCGGCTGCAGAAAACCTCAGCGGCGTAAGTATAATAACCTTACAGGTAATTATATTTTCGAGCCGTTTGGGGTTGAAACCCTCGGGCCGTGGGGTCCGAGTGCTCACGGCCTCTTCAATGAAATCTCAAAACGGCTATTTGACACTTCCCGTGACCCAAGGGCTGGTTTTTACTTTGGCCAGAGGCTAAGCATTGCCATACAACGTGGCAATGCGGCCAGTCTCTTGGGTACATTACCAGTCGACAGCGATGCGGATGAATTTTTCGATGCTATATTTTAATTTTGCAATAGTTTTAGTTAAGTATATTTTTGCTAATTTTATAGTATAATATTAATATTATACTTATGAAGCGTCCGGAATAAATTCTCTAAATTCTGGTGTCAAAATCTGTTGCTTAATTCAGGAGAAAAACGCTGAGACAGACACGAAAAGAAACTTGAATAATATAAATAGATAAAAAATATGTATAGACACATAGATCTACTTCAATATACTAGGAAAACAGAGAAAATCAGCTGTTCTAAAGTATCACGCAATTTGTAATAGTCAACAGAAGAAAAATATTGAACAAAGCGACAAAGAAAAAGATTGAGACAAAAGTGTGAGTGATTGCCAACACGGAGTCACACGCAAGCGTGGTGACCAACGCTCATTTCTTCTCTTTATGAGAAGAGGCCTTTGTCCAACACGCGTAGCATGACAACCACAGAAGCGGGTTTTCTACGGGTTTTATCGACGGACAAATAGACAAAATGACAGATTATGATTGTTTATCTGTCATTTTGTCTATTCTTCCGTCGACAAAACCCGTTTCTATTGTGGTCATGCTAAGCGTGCTGCAGTGTATTAGAAGAGGCCTTTGTCCTGCAGTGTATGAGTAGAGGCCTTTGTGCCTCAGTGTATGAGGAGAGGCCTTTATGCCTCAGTGTATGAGGCACCTTTGTCCTGCAGTGGATGAGTAGTAAAGGTCTTTGACCCCCAGTGTATGAGGATAGGCCTTTGTCCTTCTCATACACAGAAGAGGTCTTTGTTCTGAAGTTCAAAAGTTACTGGCTGGTACAATTTTGCAAGAAAGCAGCAGAAATGTTATTCTCTAAAATTCACTTCATAATTCGAACGGTATGTCGGTGATAATCCGCGATGATTTTCTTTTAAGGTGGATCCGCAGTTGTAGCTCGCAAAATTATTTTCTTACATTTTTGCAATTTGTAGTTCAGTGTCAGGTTGTATCTTGATCAAAATATGATTTACCGAATTATAGTCATTAAAATCATTATTACATCTCTCTAAGTTAGATTTGTTCTCAAATGTCTTCATGATTTCATGAAAATGTTATTCAATACGCAAAATCCGCAAAATATGATTCGCAAAAGGAATCATATTTTGATCAAAATACAACCACCAGCAAATTGCAAAAAACAAAAGAAATTTGGATTTGGATTTCTCGGATCCTCCTTGGAAACAAATGACTTCATTTTCGAATTGTGTGCGGTCACTTGAGCGAGTTTCGAAGTGAACTATTCAAATTAGAACACACTAATGATTCGGTAATTAGCATACTGAAGGGCACATAACTATAATTAGCCAATAATGTTACCACAGCACTGTTGGGACTTAGACCTCTTCTGTGAGAAGGAGTGGACACGCAGGCTCAGATAGAAAGACACTGCCTACTGTCTATTACTTTTTACAACTCTCATAGACGAAAAAAAGGTCGGATATTTATTTACAGAGACTAAAAATGAATATTAGAACTACTTACTGCTCATCCAAAGGTTTTTCCGCACTTTCAAGGACGAACGGCTCACTGACACTGATTTCTTCTATAATCTCCTCTATAATCTCTTCTTCAGTCTCACTTCCGCTCACTTCTGCTTCACTCTCACTCTCACTCTCCTCACAGTTCTCTAGTTTGTCAGTCACTTCACTCCTATCTCCTATTTCTATAAAACCACTGTCACTATTATCACTAGATATTCTTTTTAAAGTTTCTGGACTTTCAACTTTTATTGTCACTGCTTCATTGTCATTATCACAATCATTTACATTGATAACTGTTGTGTTATCAGCGAAGATAATGTCGTCAGCATCTTCGAGAAATTCCTCGTCTTCTGAGGAAAGGGATTCGAATGAAGAGCAGACTTCTTCGTCAGTTTGTTGCTCTCCATCATCGAAGACTATGTGCTTTCTGAACGTAACTCTTTTCTTCCCGCAGTCTGACCGGTCGTCGTCAGAACATCCTTCAGTGTCAGATTTCGGAGGTTTTAAGTTGGATTTCTTCGATATTCCCGGTGAGTCACCGTCTGGTTCCAAACTGTTATTATCTCCATCTGTGTTTAATAGTTTATCTAATTCACCTTTCAATTCATTTCTATAATTTAAATTTCGTTCGTCGATACTTTCGTATAGAGGCTCACTCCTATCGATCTTGCTGTCAGTACCTCCCATTTGTTTGCTTTCATTTAATTTGTCGACGGTACAGTCTATAGTGCGCGCGATCTCCCGTAGTAATGCTTCCGCATGTTTTTTTTCGTCCAAATCTGGTTCGTTTACGTATACTAGAGACACGTGTTCCTTGTTTTCGTTGCTCTTAGAATATTTCTGCAGTACCAGAGCTTTGACGAAGTCCGCATCGTCTGAAGTATTTTTGGCTTGTGTGGGAACAACGACGTCATTCGCCTTCCGATCAGAGTTGCTCCTTTGCAATACATTTGTCTCTTTCAGGGGGCTTATTCTGCAAGACTCGGTTCGCACGTTCCTTCGTTTGCCCCTCTTCCTTTTCCCGGCCATAATCTGCAGTATGGCACCGACGCCAGTTTTCTGGTTGTTGTAATCAGTTTCAGGTAATAATAAATTCACTACATCTTTCCGTATTGTGTTGAATTTTTCGTGCTCAGTGTCGTTTCGTTGCGCGCGCGCGGTAACTGATGTTAATTTTGTTTGGTCGGGGTTCGGGAACTTTCGGGCGTCGTCGGCTGTAGCCGGCGTGGCCTCGAGTTTCCCGCCTTTCCGCTTGAAGAAATTAAACATGGCGGCCGTGTGTTGTCATGACCGCCTACCACGGCGATGTCCCACCGACTGTTCGGTGAATAACTGTAAAGGATAGGCTATTTCTAATATATGTGTATGTTTTGCGGTACATTTAGTGCAGTGCGGCGTCTGTTTTGATTTTTTTTCTTTGATTGACTGTTTATCAAGAAAGTATTATTAATAGTGTTTGTTTAAATAGTTGCGTGAGGTTTTGTTGGTAACGTGTTGTAATTACGCGTACATTCCTATTTAAAAAAGTAAGACTGTAGGTACATAAATACGTGTATATGCTTCGGGTACATTGCCTGCTACATCATTCTCTTTACCGAACAGTACTTATAAACACTCTTCCTAATTTATAGTCTCCTGGTACTTCTAGCTAAACTGTTTTAACATTGTTGAGATGTTTTGGCAAAAATCTTACAAACAGATCGATATATTGTGGATAGAAGAAGTCTAGTAATTAAAGAATAGATTGATAATGTAAATAATATAAATAGGAAATATTTACTACATAATTCAGTCTTAAAATTAGCACAAGTGCTTATACAAGCTTCAAGGGTTAGTTAAAAAGGGTTTTGGCAACATTTCAAACGGCTGTCAAATATTTCGCCGAAAATGAAAGTATGTAAAATCTATAGAGAACCAAATACTAATTATGAATTGCAATAATAATTGATTTCCTTATACCACTAGTAGCTTGGACCCTGTTCCCGATACGGGTGGGCTACTATTTTCATATTTCTTAAAGCTTCTTCAAACATTTTTGAATATGTAATTTATATTACATATGCATTTAAATGAAATAAAGGAAATTAAGTTTCGGGAGAAAGAAAAGCATTTGGAAACTTCATAAATACTTTTTACACATAAAACACCTAATTCAGTGTCATTATGGCAACTCCCAATCAATATTTTAGTGCACTACCTACAGAGTGATATTTCATAATTTGACAGCTATTTACGACGCAGGCCAAATTTCATAACGATCGGGCAGTGTTAATTGGGTTTTTCCATCTGGCATTTCTCAATATTGACGACATGGTTGGTGCTGTGGTTAAGCGATTGACTGCTGGGCTGCGTGTCGCGGGTTCGGTTCCCGCACGGAACAAATATTTGCATGACCTACAAGTAGTTGTTCCGTGTCTGGCTGTTTGTGTATGTGAGTTTAAATGTTTGAAAACGCTCCCACAATAAAGGAGAAATTCCTCAAAATTCAAAATTCAAAAGTCTTTTATTCAAATTAAGCTGAGAATCAGCACTTTTCGAACGTCAAAGTTACATAAGACAGTCCCACAAAACGCCCACCCTTCACCACTTCCTAGTGCTTTCGCTGGGAAGAAGAAGTGGCGCAACAAACTCCCCAGCAGCACAGCTGTCTGTTCAATTAGGAAAAATAAAATGATTCTATACAATAAGTACTTATGCAAAATAAGTTACATAACACAACACAAAACATTAAATTATTAGCCATATGACAGCTAGCACACGCCAATATACCAACCAAAAAACATCGAGATCTATACTCAAGCAGAAATATAATAACTAAATGTAAAGAATATCTAAAAAAGAAAATAAAGCCTCCAGGCATAAAGGGCGTGCCCGCTTACATATAGCTGTAACTAGAGTTATAATTGATAAACTAGGACCATCGAGGTAAAATAAATAAACAGTTAATTACTAATAACAATAACAAAACCATGATCAGCAAGACGACCAGTCACCACAAGCAGCACCCGTTCACGAGCTTAACGCAAAGATCAGCCATTACCCCCCTCGCCATATTTGAGGGAAGGAGGCAACCCGACCCCCGACGCTACCGCAAGCAGTGACATCTAAGGGAGCATGACGAACTTGCTGCCAGTTTTTCAGGAACAAAATAAAATATGATCAGTTTGTCGAGGTCGCTAGCTAACCACATATTGCAATACAACTCATGAAAATCATTCTAATGAGTAGATAATGTCAACAAAAAATTAATAAAATTAAAATAAATTGACATATAAAGTCAAATAAAATGAATAATTTACCTAAGCTTATATAACCTGTCAGTAGGTAGGCTAATTCTGGAGAAAGAACATAAACATTGTCTTGAGCCAATCACAGCGACCAACTATTCTTATCATTTAAGTAGTCGTTGATAGAATAGTATGCCTTTGAACAAAGATTGGACTTTAATTTAGTTTTAAACGCATTAAAAGGCAAATCTAGCAAAGAAGAGGGTAGCTTGTTATAAAAGGTTATACCAAGCCCAACAAATGAGTTATGAACCTTATGAAGCCGGTGAAAGGGAGCACGTAGTTTATCCTAGTGAGGTCTTTAAAAAAAAAAAAAAAATAGCAGCTCCGAGTCAGGATTTGTGCCCGGTTGGTGGCAATAGGCTCGCCCCCTATTACATGGGACTTAAACAAAACTGGCGAAATGTGGGTGTACTATAGGTACACCTCTGCCTAACCTTCAATGAATACAGGCGTGATGTTGTGTTTATGTATGTGTAATTGTGATATAAGGAAAACAAACAATGATATTAATAGTATAGTAATGAGAAGGATATGAAATGCGATCGATCATCAGTAAATCTATAAAGAGTGTTGGCTATGGGTCATTATTCTGTTTAAATCGTTCATTGATGACATCATTAAGAGCCTATAGTGCCTCAGCTCAAATTTAACTCGCGGACTGAGTGATAGCGAGACTGAGTGGGGAGGGAGGGAGCAGCTCCAAAGCGCCAATAGTTTAGGTAATTTAGTTTTAAGGCGAATAATGGTAATTTAAATAACGTATAGAATCTGCTTTATAATTAGTTCAGATATTATGCAAAGTTTCATGATCTAATTTGAAGTATTTTTTTTTGCTTTGTTTTTTTTTTTCTATCGAGTAAATTTTATGGCATTGTGTTATCGTCAAACAGTTTACTTAACGTTAATCCTCAACTTTAACATATATTTATTTCAAAATTAATGCTGCAATATTTTCGATATAACGGAGGATCGAGCTAAGCAATCTGAGGTAGTACAGACCCTTAAAATTATGATAAGGTCTTAGTATTAATTAATGTTAAAGGAGAACATAGGAAAGTATTGTTCAGGTGTACTAGCCAAGACTCGGCTCTCCCTCCGTGCCTCGGAAAGAACGTTAAGTTCCCGGCTGTCATTCGTAGATTTTTGACAACAACTGTCAGTTGTAACGTTGGCTGTTTTTGACATAAACTGGGTTGTGGAGGTCACATAGGCAGTCACTCCTTGTAAAATACTTGTATTTAGCTGCATCCTGTTAGACTGCACGCGTAAGATGTCCACCATAGAAACGGATTTTGTCGACGGGAGAATAGACAAAATGACACATTCACAATCTGTCTGTAAGCCGTCCAAAGGCAAGCAGATGATAACCAATATAATAAAAGTGTGACATTTTTGAGCCGCAGTAAACTAATTGCTATCTATTATTATTCCACAGGTATTTTACGTAAAAAACTTGGCATTACCAATGTATGTCACGTAGTGAAAATATCACTGTTTTGTAACAGTTTCGTAATGTAAACATTTCTGAGATAATTGACGATGGTTTTTACAATTCTAGAGTACGATAAATTACTTCAAATAGACAAACGTTTTTAAAATAAATTATGTTCAATCTGCTAACCAACTATGTTGGGTCGGCTTTCAGTTTTACTGGATGCAGCTGAATATCAGTATTTTACATAGAGCGCTGCGAGAGGCCTATCAGGGCCTCAAGTCTGCTGTAACAATAGTGTCAGAATGGTCTATCATTGATTTCATAATTGTTGATTTTGACAAGTTTGGTAATCTACTAACATATTGGCGTCATTATGACTTTCCAATGGTCAGCCACTGACACTCCATTGAAAGAAATGGCATCTATTGGTAATCTCGAACATAATGACAAATGTATGAATGACTTAGGCGGTAATCTGCTAAAATTGTGACAGTTCCTTTGAGTTTAGAACGTCATTGTGCAGTCACTGCTTTTAATTCGTTACGAGTATCGTGTTTGTGGAATACAATGATAAACCAATGATCGACCATTATGAATTTAGCAGATTACGAACTTTTAGCAAAATGACAATGGGATCGTTTTGGAATGACGAATTTAAGAAAATAGCAGACTTGGCCCCTGGTCCCACGACTCGGTTACTGGGTAACACGATACCCCTTGGTAAGACGTTCGGGCTTTTGACTACCCGTAACGACTGCCAAAGATCTACGAATGACAGCCGGGACCAACGGCTTAACGTGCTTTCCGAGGCACGGAGGGGTCTCGGTATGTAATGGATGGTCACCTATCCACGGAACAGCCGGCGACCGCGGCAAGTGTGGGTTAGCGTTCGATCGACCCATGCGACTGTTATGATTTATCCAAATATGTCCCTTTTAATATGCTTTTGGAGGACAAGCAGCCTTATAATAAACACATACATAACATCAAGCCTGGATTCCCCGAAGGGATAGGCAGAGGAGCATCTATAGTACACAACAAGGCTCGGCAACCGGTTAATTTTCGAAACCGGTTTTGGTCAATGACCTCAAACCAAAAACGATTGCGGTTTAGGTTTTGGTATACCAGTATTTTAACCGGCGAATAGGAGAAAACGGCTTTTAAAAAATCCGTTTCTGTTAAGCGAAATTAACCGGTTAATTTGAGTATTGACGGTATAAACGAGTTCTACCTACTACGCCATCTCTTTTAGAACTACAATAACAAAGCTCTTGATCTACGCCAACGAATACGCAAATAAATGTGACAAACGGCGGCGGCGGGCGTGTGTCTTAGTGAAACCGGTAATTCAGTTTAGAGAGTTTTAAAATTATATTCTGTTATAACAGATAACCAAAATTATTTAGGTTTAGTCGAAACCGTTTCTGTAATTAACCGGGTAATCGATGAACGGTTTTATGAACAATATCATCCGGTATTTAAAAACCGGTTTCAAGCTAAGGTACTCACACATTTCACCAGTTATGTTTAAGTCTCATGTAAAAGGGGGGAACGTATTGGCAACCATATAAAAAAAAAAAACATTTATTACAGGTACCTACCACATAACATAACCCATATAAGAAATCATTAAATCATACAAATTAAATAATTAAAATTCAATCAATCATCATAATTAGCTCATATACATTAATTACATTAGTATCTTACGTGTGACACTACGAGTATATGTAACTTGTTTGTAACAGCAGTGTCGCACATACGGACAGTCCAACCTATTTACTATCATATTCTTATAACATAACATAACATAACGCCTTGTTTCCCAGAAGGGTTGGGCAGAGGTGTACCTGTAGTAGGTACACCCACATTTCGCCAGCTATGTTTTAAGTCCCATGTAATAGGGGGCGAGCCTATTGCCATCAACCGGGCACAAATCCAGACTCCAGGCTGCTACTGAGAAATTCCAGATAGAAAAACCCAATAACACTTTGCCCGACCCGGGAATCGAACCCAGGACCTCATGCTCAGCAGTAGCGCTTGCAACTACTAGACCAACGAGGCAGTCCATAGTAAGTAGTCAATGCCAGCTAGTCTATGGACAGCTGCAATACCAGAGGCAAATCAGGAGCGAAGCCATCTCAGAGACAAAGCTGAACTGTTTCATGTTCAAACCGGAACATAGCAATGCTTGGTGGCTCGTTTTTTTTATGAGTTGTATTGCAATATGTGGTTAGTTAGCGACCTCGACAATTATTTAATTTAACCTCGATGGTCCTAGTTTATCAATTATAACTTCTTGTTACAGCTATATGTAAGCGGGCACGCCTTTTATGCCTGGAGGCTTTTTTTTTCTTCTTTTTAGATATTGATTACACTCGATGTTTTTGGTTGGTATATTGGCGTGTGCTAGCTGTCTTACGGCTATTAATTTATAATTTAAATTATGTTTTGCGTATTGTAAATTATCTTGCATACCATTATATAGAATCAATTTTTGTTACCGAACAGACAGCTGTGCTGCTGGACTGTTTGTTGCGCCACTTCTTCTTCCCAGCTAAAGCATTAGGAAGTGGTGAAGGGTGGGCGTTTTGGGGGACTGTCTTATGTAATTTTGACGTTCGAAAAGTGCTGATGACTTTTGAATTTTTGATGCCGATGGGCTACTATTTTTTATTTTTTTATTGCTTTGTTTTAACAAATATTTAAAAATGTAGTCAAATTCTGTCAGATAAGATAGAAAATTGAATAAATGACAAAATAATAAATATTTTCTGATGTTATTAGCAAATGAGCAATTCCCAGCTACAAGTCTGGCTGTCTTAAATAGGCCTCCTCTATTTCCCCCCATTTATTTTTGTCCAGTAATAGTTTATTTCAAAATGGGATTGCAAAGTTTACAAATGTTGCATCTATGTATTTTTTAGGTTCAACTATACAATAAAGACGGGTGAAGTACTGTTCTCCTCGATAGGCTAGAATTTAGCCCGTGTTAAGGAGAGACAATGCCGGTCCCCTGATTGGCGGATTATTATATAATGTGTGTTTAAAATTTAAAGTTTGAGACAGCATCTGGACATAAGTGTAGTTACTATAAAATAGTTATCAATTCAATTCAATTCAAAATATTTTTATTTCACATAAACCTACAAGGGCACTTATGAAACGTCAGAAGCTAGGTGCACGGTTCCAATTGGTCGTTTCCTATGGAGAAGAGCCGGCAAGAAACTCCACGGTTACTCTTTTATCTACGAGTATAACAAATAAATAGGTTTCATTTCATTCACTTATGTAAACAACACTTTTCAAAAACAATACATAAACTTGATAAAAGACCATAAATTCAACCAAAATTAAAATCATAAACACAATCAAATTCACAATGGATAACACAATTAAATCAAAATTAAATACAACATCAAAATAGAATCAAAAACCAAATTAAAATCAAATCAAAAGGGCGTGATAGTGATCATTCTATTACCATTATCTATACTAATATTATAAAGAGGAAAGATTTGATTGTTTGTTTGTATTGAATAGGCTCCGAAACTAAACAAACTTAAAACATAAATAAACTTTTATCCATATATACTCCCTGACTAAACACGAAGTTTCAAATTCAATTCAAATTCAAAATATTTTATTTCACATAAACCTACATGGGCACTTATGAAACGTCAGAAGCTAGGTGCACGGTTCCAATTTGTCGTTTCCTATGGAGAAAAGCCGGCAAGAAACTCCACGGTTACTCTTTTAAAAATAATTGGTTTTTACAATATTTTCAAATAACAGTGTTATTAGGTTAGTTAAAATCAAACTGACCAAATTGGTTGCAGAAGTTAACGTATTACGAAACCGAGAATCTTATTACAAAATATGTCTCTTTAATACTGTATCTATTTAATTTAATTCATTGTTTAATTTTATGTTGTACTTGTATGCCACTCAATACTTGTATGCTGTTACATCTGGAGGAACCTTGGCTCCTAAAACACAGGCTTTTGGCCTAGTTTAGGAGGCATCAGTTCGCCCTATAATGTGACTCTATTGTACAACATTCTTTAGTCCTTGTGTACATATGTATTTCATTATTACGACACTAACTTATTTGATGATGCAGATTTGGATAGGGAGCGTAGGGCGTTGGTGGTTCGGTGCAATATGTTAGCCCGCAGGCTTGCACGTCGTAGTAGGGATATGAAGGTGTATCTTTTTAAGGTCTACTGCCAAACCTTCTACACGTGTAGCTTGTGGGTGAAGTATACGCAGAGGGCCTACAACGTCCTACGCGTTCAGTATAACAATGGGTTTAGGACGTTGATGGGGCTTCCGCGCTTCTGCAGGGCTTCGCAGATGTTCGCGGAAGCCCGTGTTGATGATTGTCATGCCATAATGAGAAAGCGGGCGGCGTCAATAATGGGTAGGTTGTGCGGAAGCCCCAACAGCATCCTAAAAACATTGTACGACAAGGTGGACAGCCCCTTTATTAGGCACTGGATGCGGAGACACGTGCCACCATGTGTTGAGCCGCGTATGCATTAGTTGTTGTTAGGTTATAGTTAGTAAGTTTTTACTAACATCGTTTTTAAGTCTTTGTTACTAATACCATATGGATTGTATGTACTTAATTTTTATGTATGATCCGAAATAAATGAAATATATATATATTATTGCGTACAAATAAATGTTTTAATAAAAAATAAAAAATACTGGACAAATTTGAAAAATTGTTTTACCATTAGAAAGCTTAGTTTTCAGGGAGTAACATAGGCTACTTTTTATCCCGGGAAAAATAACGGGTCCCGCGGAATAGACCACGGGAGCGAAGCCACGGGCAAAGTGCTAGTGTTATATATAGAGGATTGGAATGGGAGAATGGAGTAAACAAAACTCAGCGAGGCCGTAGACGTTATTAGTATTGGCAGCAGTTCAGTGTATTTTAAATTATGAGTTTAGTAAGTACCTATATATTTTTGTTCTATCGTCATTAGATATCAGAGAGCAGTGGTAGTCCAGTGATAACGGCCTCGATTAACGAGTTCGAATCCAGCCAGGCCCTTTTTAGGGTTCCGCAGTCAACAAGGAACCCTTATAGTTTCGCCATGTCCGTCTGTCTGTCTGTCCGCGGTTTAGCTCAAAAACTATTGTTACCAGAAAGTTGTAATAAGGCATGAGTATACAAGTTAATCACGCCAAAAAAGTGGTAAAGTAAAATTTTGAAAAAATCAATTATTTAGGGTACCTCCCCTACATGTAAAGTGGGAATGATATATTAATATTATATTATATTAATATAAGACCGTTATTTGATTAAGTAAACTGTTCGTGACTTATCAAGCTTTAAAGTACCAATTTTCGTTAGAGTCAAGTGTCCCCCCCCCTCTACCAACTAAACGGTTGTAGTTAGAAATTAAAATGTCACGGCATTAGTACTTAAATATAACGAAGTTTAAAGGAAAACTATCACACTTAAGTGGGCTTTACAAGTTTACGAGTAATAATCGACCAACTCAAATTTGCGGTTGCAAAAACATGTTCTCCCATAATATTCTGTATCGGAGATCATGTTTTTCAATTACAAAGTTAAGTTTGTTCTTACGATAAATTCATTCCAACTACGAAACCCTTCATTGTGCGTGGTACGACACGCACTTGGCCGGTTTTTTTTGTTTTAATACCTTGCCCCACACTTGCAATTTCTCCTGTATTGTGGGTGCGTTTACAAACATTTAATCTCACATACACAAACAACCAGACCGCAACCACTTCTTGTAGGTCATACAAATACTTGCTCCGTGTGGGAATCGATCCCGCGGCACGCAGTGCAGCAGTCAATCGTTTAACCACAGCGCCAACCGTGTCGTCACTTCACTTTGTGTAAATAATTTCATCACCACTGCTCTCAAAACGGTGAAGGAAAACATCGTGAGGAAACCGGCATGTCCTAGAACCAAAAAGTTCGAAGACATGTGACATCTACCGACCCGCACTGGGCCCGCGTGGTGGGTTACGGACCATTGCCTCGAAGAGAAGGGCCTGAAATTTTACATAGGCTGATTGTCCTAAACAGATGTTGATACCCATCATCTTGTATACCTCTGTCCACCCCCTCAGGACATACAAGCGTGATATAACTGAAAGCAGAACATCATCATCTGCTGAGGCTTTTGCCAACTGTGTTGAGCTCCACGATTACTGACAAATGCTTGCAATGACAGGACAGGTCCACTCAAATCTGTGTGGATCTTTTCTCAAAAGACCATTTCAGACTAATCTACATGGTCCTCATATGGCCTGACCAAGATTATGTCTGGACTTTAAAAGAGACTGTGACCTCCAAGTTTGTTTCGGCCTTTCTTCTCAGAGTAGTCAGATAGGAAACGCCGAACTCATCTAGCTAATTTTAATTTTTGTTAAGGTGACGTGTAAAATTGATTCCCATATCCTATTTTACAGAATAAGTAAACCATTTTTGTGTTGGGGTCAGCTTCCAGTTTAACCAGATGCAGCTGAACACCAGTATTTTACATGGAGCGACTGCTTATCTGACCTCCACAACCCAGTAACTAGCTAACACGATATTCCTTGGTAGTCAGAATTTTAGGAATCTGAAGTTCTGACTCATCGTAACGACTGTCAAAGATCTATAAATGGCAGCTGGGACCAACGGCACGAACTCTCTCTCGGTATCTGAGGGTCACCCATCCACAGACTGACCTTGGCAATAGTTGCTTACCTCAACCCGTGCGGATGTTATTACTTATCCACGAACTACGAGCCCCTAATAAAAATGAATACATTTAGAACAAAATAGACGCTTGCATCCATAAAACCAAAGGTCAGTGTCTTGACTAAATATAACCACGATATATGCGCGCGCGCAAGGAAAGTAGTCTGTGTAGTGATGTGTTATAGTGATTTATTGTTAGACGCATATCGATAGAGAGAAGCGTAGTTTTTGAATGAGTTACGGTGATTCCACAAAAAAAATACCTACACAGATTAGGTGGAGTTATATTTTTTAAATAATGTTTTGTTTTTATTTATTTATTGATATGAAACTTCAACGATTTTCTCACTAAATCATACTGAAACAAAGATTGCATTATAGTTTTAGGAGTTGTGAATTCGTTACTTACAGAAGTGCACAGCACTAGCAGAGAACTTAAGAATAATTATTCAATAAATAAATCGAAGTGTACCGTTTTGTAACTAACATAACGTAATCAGCATAAAATGTTCCCACTCTACTGGGCAAAGGCCTCTTCTCATACAGAGAAGGCAGGAGCATTGATCGCCACGCTTCCTCAAGACGGGTTGGTGATTCATAACTAAAACTAAAAAAAAAAAAAATGCTAGCTTCTTTTTACTATAAACTTTGTTGTTATAAATCCTTCCATGTTTACGCTTCAAACCACTGCCAAAGTAAAGGTCAGTACCTCAATAAAATGTATTATTCACACGATCCACGTGTTTATTCACGTTCATAATATATTTAGAGAAAGTTCGGTGTAGAGACGTGCCGCGGTGATTTATGATAATAATTTATCGACTTTGATCGATAGTTGTTACGGTAAATAAATCTCGGTATTGGGCTGAGGTAGTGTTGTTGTTAAATTGATGTTTACGGTTTTTTGTTTGAAGTAAGTTTGAAATCTATAACGAGGTGTTTGAAGTAAGATAATAATTATATATCTATTTAGATTTAAATCAATTACCGTGCATTAGTCTCGCAAAAACTAGATAATGGCTCAACCGATTCGAATATAGTTTTTAGGGTTCCGTACCCAAAGGGTGAAACGGGACCCTATTACTAAGACTCCGTTGTCCGTCTGTCTGTCTGTCCGTCACGTGAACCGTGATAGTTAGACAGTTGAAATTTTCACAGATGATGTATTTCTGTTGCCGCTATAACAAAAAATACTTATATACTTTAAGGGGATCCCATACAACAAACGTGATTTTTTTGCCATTTTAATAGATAATGGTACGGGACCATTAGTGCGCGAGTCCGACTCGCACTTGGTCGTTTTTTTTAGTTTTGTTCGCCTCATTTCTGGGGTGGTCTAGAAAAAACCCAGAGGAACAATCGAAATTGTAATTTTTACAGGACGTCTCACGGGTCAATTAGTCTTTTATATATTATATATAATTCTTCTGTGCATCTGTATGTCAATGGACTCCTAAACTGCTGCTCTGATTTTGATGTTTTTTGTGTGTATTTGAGTGGGTCCATGGATGGTTTAGATTCACAATTAAACTCTGTAGGTGTTGCTGTTCAGGCTGAACGCCTGTCAGGTCCACTAGTTTAAATACAAAATGCTTAAGGCTGTTTTTTATAGGCAGATAACTTTTATCTGTGCAATAAATAATGCGGTCTGAGAGCTTTTGTATAAAAAAATATGGCAAATTGTCATATTTATTCTTCAGATATGTAATGCATGCCCAAGCTCATACATTTTTAAAAGAGGCCAAAATGATGATTTTTTTGTTAAGCTTTATTTTCAATACAGTTGTAAATAATACATTATGTTCTGAAAAATGCCAATAAGTTTTTAACTAGATCTTAAGTGACAGCTGCTAGCCGATGTCTAGCCCCGATACTAGATTTTTATTAGCTGCGTCATTATGAGGAACGTCTGTATACCAGTAAATTCGGGAAATCACGCGAACAAAGCCACAAACGAAAGCTTGTCCAATCTACATATTTCCTTCACTTGCAATTCGACCTTACAAGCGGAGCTATTATTTACCTAATCTATCCGTCAACACCATTTTCAGTCATTACCGATCTCACCTCAATAATAAATCTGCACCATGCCAAATGTCACTTATTTTTATCGCTAGAGATTGTAACGTAGTATAAATCAGAGTAATACGCACTAACACCACGACACGTGGTGCTCACGTTTGCATAACACAATCTTATTGTAATCGTTTTTAAACGCAGAGGACCGATAGAATGTTTGGCCCGCATGATTTAATGACGACGATTTTTCGGGTCTCGCATAACCAAAGTGTGTTAATGGGACCTTATTGTTAAGGCTCTGCCATCCGTCTTTCACAGGGCTGTATCTTTTGAATCGTAATCGGGAGACACTTGAAATTTTCACAGAGGGTGTACCACTATGGCCGCTATAACGACAATTAATAAAAATAAAAAGTTAAAAATTAAAGGGGTCCTCTTATAAGAAACATGCTTTCTTTTTGGGTTTTATTTGCTTGATTTATAATGGCAATGATAATGTACCATGGTACAGAAACTTTCATATGCGAGTCCGACTAGCAGTTGGCCGGTTTTTATAATTAGGAGTTTCTTTAGATTTCATGATCACAATCTTGTGATCAATTGAATATACACGCAAGCCATGTCAATACTCTTGTCGGTTTTGTTTATTTTGTTATCTATTAATACCAGCCATCATTTACTACGCACTCATAGACGCGTGGCTGTGACACGCGGAGTGTCGTATCAGTATTAATACAGCAGATCCGTGACTTACTGACAGACATACTGGCACTGAAGATACAAACTTGTGAAGGTGTCTTGCAAGTTTATAGAGGTGATCGTCATAAGTTTATATTTCTACGAAAGAAAGTCAACAGGGTTTGGAGCTGAAAGGATGTTAATGCTATCGAAAATGAAGGTTTTATCTAACATAACATCACGCTTGTATCACCGAAGGGTTATGCAGCCAGTTATGATTAAGTCCACACGTTTACGTAGAGATTGCCACCAACCGGGCAAAAGTTCAGGCACTGGGTTGCTACTGATAAATTTTCTCGACTCCAGACAACATACAACACTCATTTAATGGAAGTTGACATTCACATGTCTAACCATTTGTTCAAGGAAAAAGCAATTGAGATAATTATATTGACATTAAGTAAATTAAATTAAGATACCACAGAAAGTTAACCTTAGTGTACTCAAATCACAGTCCTTTACTTCTTTTAATTCTTTTATTAATACGTGGTGGTGGTGTAATTGTGCCGTCTAAAAACTTCATGTACAAGGTGGGGAAAAAGTAATGTCATAATGTGAATATGCCATATTTTTTGCTATGAGCGTCATAATGTCATTGTGATTTGACACATGATAGACAGAGTCAGATAGAGAATTAGTTAACAATGCAATGAAGCGATACACACAACTCAGGCAATGACGGAAATGTTGAAACACTAATTTCTGGGCCGTTTAATCTCTCGTTTCGGCGATTTGAACGGGCTGGCCAGATTGCTAGATCTGATGGCGCCTTTGGGCTTTTTGAAATTTTGCGTTTACCAATATAAACCATAAAGATTCGAAGTCTTGAAAGCCAATATTGAACAATAAATAATCAAATTGGAGCCAGATTAATTCAAATTGCCGTAAAACGAGCGCAATGAATGTGCATCTACTTAGGAGGTGGCCATTGGACTGATATAATTTTCAGTAAAATTTTAAATTTTGACATTTTAATGTCGCCAATTTTACACTTAAAAATTGTATTTCCGTGAAAACAGGGCGCATTTTTTTATTTTCAGTAAAATGACAGCCAATGCTAATTCACATTATGACATTTCTTTTGCCCCACCTTGTACTTAGCATCAGTCGATAAAATTATTGAATTACCTACAACCCCACCAAAATAGATAAGTTTTAGGTTTAAGAAGAAATATATATAATTTTTGCAATTTCCTTATAATTTCGTAACACATTATAATGTCCAAATCATAGTAACGCGAAATTATTACTACCACTATTAAAAATAACGATCGGAAAATATCAAATCTCATAAATCGGAAACACGACTGGCACAACTATTTCCCTAATATAACCGAAATGTATCGATAAATAACGCACATCACTATGCTACTAATAACAGCTGATCTAACGGAAAGACGGCGCGTCCGGCGTCCGGTTTTAAATACTGTTCCACGCACTCATGCTTACTTTATTGTTTTTTTTTTAGACTTCGTCTGCGGTTCTGTTTTTGAATTGAAGCTCTTGGTGGTGTATGCGCTCCTGGTACTTTTGATGGAGTTTTTTTATTTGTATGTAATTTTAATTTATACATTCAGACTTTTTTTATTTAGTTTTTTATAAACATGTGCTTATTATTATTTTAAGACTTAGCATAAATATGTATATTGTGTAAATAGACGCTACTAGAATAAATAAATAATTTTATTTATTATTGAACAGATACAAATATCTGTTCTGTGGTAACACTAGTTGTCAGACTTTCGGATTTCTGACTAAGAAACCTAACTATACTTTATTTATGAGAGCTTGATCTCTGCGACAGCTGTCAGTAAAATCACGCCTAGCAAGTCCTGAATTTAATAATAGTACCGACAGTAACTGTCAATGTCATACATAATGGCCATGCCGACCGAATGAATTCCTACCCTAGGAATGTCAGTTTGACAATATAAATGTCGCAGAGATCAAGCTATCTTATAAGTAGTATCAATAAAAGCTTCGATATAAGAAAAACAAGTCGGGAGGTGTCGTCGGACAATCGGTTGTAACGAAGTTCCGTTCGCTGTATATTATGTATTAAATAACAGGCACAATGAAATAAATTAACAACTATTGAGAGAAACAAAATGTAAAAAAAAGAAACAGCTGATGCGTATCCCGCACATCTAAGTAATAATATCAGTAATATACCGGGTCAAATTAAATGAACTAGCAAAACTCCGCAGACAGTAAACAAAAAAAGAAGTATTTTTAGAGTCAACCAGTTAAGACCAGTGGCAGTGTTGTTACTTGAAGTGTGAGTTGATAAAATCTGTTTTATCGTGTTAAGACGCCAATACATGGCAGTGGCCTTGAGTGGTTAACTTGCGTGTTCTGTGCTGAGCTCACGTAACGCGTCGTACGTCCAGCCAGTAATAGGACTCGCCCATCAAGAAGCGCTGTCCCAAATTAGACGCATTATTAATTTATTAAGCATAAATCAAAAGGTATTTTAATAAAATACGTATAATAAAAGATACATAATTAAATTATCTTTAGAATGGTCAAGGTTTCAGAAAAATACTCTTGATAGTTTTTACGTGATTCTCAGTTTATTATCCACGTTAGACATAAATTTACAAATTAATTACAATATGCAAAATAAACAAAATCTAATATATAATATATTCTTGGAAATTAGACCAGAAGTGACTTTTTTTAAAAGAATTTTAGAAATACCTACAGGAAATGATTGAAATAAGCAAATCAGACTAACGAGAATTTAATAACAAGAATCGAATAACAAATTAACTAAACGAAAAAAAATACACAGACACAATAATTAGAAATGTAACCGACAGAGTGACGTTCTAACGATGTTGTTCCCACGACGATCCAAGTGAAAAAAGGGCCGGTGCTAGTGCCGCACCGCCTTATATAGGTCTTCCCCCTCTTCATATCTTCCTATCTTCTACACGGTCTTTCCTGACTGGAGACCGTCCTCGGACTCCTTTAACTTCTAGCTTCGAAGATTTGTCTCCAACGTTGGCATGGAAGGTCCCGATTCTTCACTGCTTGCAGGTGCAGTGCTGATCGGCATCTCCAGCTGCTTCTGCGTGCCAGAGATGCAAGGTTCTGGTTCCTCATCAACTGGCTCAGCCTCGTCAATGGACTGTTCCGACTCCTCGTTTTCTGCAAAAGAAACAAACAGACCACACGAGAGTCAATTTTGTAAAATAACAAACCATCCATTGTAAGCTGTTGATAAGATAGCTCTTTTCAACACCACACATTTTAACATCATAATAACTTTGGGCTAGCCTAGCAAAGCCTACGCACATTAGGTGTGAAACATACAAATATCTAAACCACCCGGGGCGAGACTTGTCGGAAGATCGCCACCTCACGACTCGTTAGAGACCTACGTGAGGCATAACTTTGCGTGTGTGAATCGGTTCACATACAAGCATGTTTCAAACCATTCCCAGACATATCATAGAAATGCTTATCAGCAAGCATGTATTCCCACTAAACACGATAGTCAGGCACCAACTCATAGTCAAACTCTACGTGTACCACAGCTCCAGGATAACATGTCTGAGAACACCACTCCAAGACCATAGGTCCGATAAAGCTACTCCAAGACCACACGGGTCCGATACGGCTACTCCAAGACCGTAGGTCCGATAAGGCTACTCCAAGACAGTATCCCTTCGTGAGCTGTTCCCAAGGTATGTTCCATATACTAGGTAGCATGTCCGATGTGCTCCAAGACAGAGGCCCATCCAATAATATGAAACCATACCTCACTTGAAGTGTATCCGTCAAATTGAGATAGCATGTCCGATGCGCTCCAAGACAGGCCTATTTCAAATTGCAAGACTAGACTTCCCTTCAACATCGTTCAGTATTACCAATCCCAACAAAAAATCACTCATTAAGTTAATAGAAACCTCTTAATTTACAAACAATGACATCAAATAAGTCATATTCAGTGAATTGTATCACTTACATAAAAATAATCAAAACTCATTACGCTAACTCATTACACAAAAACGTAACACTCACCGCTAAAGAAAGCAGAACACACGTCGGGAGTCCATTCCCCTTGCCACGGGATCATGTATTCCGCAGCTGCTTGTGTAGACTTGCCATACGAGCCAGCCAAGAGGTGCAACTCATAGCGACCGTGTGGGAGTACCTTCGCCACGCGATAAGGCCCTCGCATGCACGAATCCAGCTTCCCAGTAGATTGGGCCTGTTTTCTCACAAAAACAAAAGAGTTCAGTTCAAAAACACGAGGTCGCTTTCGCCCTTGATTAACATAGGCGTCCTGATGTGCTTGATTTAAACGGAGACGTTCAGATGCTCTTTGACGACTCATTTCGCGAAGAGCTTCCCGATTAGGGTTGGAACCTTCCAAGGCCACATCGCGAACCAAGCTACGAATAAGTGGCGTCGCAGCATCAATACCTATCAATAGGTTCAAGGCTGAATACTGAGTTGTTCTGTGTTTTGTGATATTGAGAATCAACTGCAGTTTCCACATAACACTCGGCCACTTTTCTTGTCGATGGTTGCACTCAATACGAACCATGTTCAGCACAGTGCGACAATATCGTTCTACCTGCCCGTTAGAGTGATGCATTTCAGGGGTTATAAGGTGAGTGTCGCAACCCATATCTTTGACCCAATCTAAGAATTCGGTACTCTGAAACATGCGACCTCTATCGGCTACTATTAGTTTAGGAGTTCCGAAGAGGGAGATCATATTGGTGAAATGGCGATTTAGTTCGTCAGCGTCTTGTCGGTACATAGGATATAACAAACAAAATTTAGAAAACGCATCTATAACTATAAGAACATGGCGATAACCATCGGCTTCGGGAAGAGGACCTAAGGAATCTAAATGGATAGTTTCGAAAGGTAAATCTGGTTTTTCCCAAGAGTGGATGGGCTGTAGAGGGGCTCGGGGGACTTTCTTATGGGAAAGACACACTAAACAGTGTGTTACATACTTTTGTACAAACGCCCTCAGCCCTGGAAACCAGAAGTGTTTCGTGATAAGATCAACGGTCTTATCGACACCGGGATGATCATGTTCATCTTGGAAAATTCGTAACAGGCTAAGTCTGTGACCTTTTGGGATATAGCAAAGGAATTTGGGATTTTCACCAGTAGGTGAGAACTTTACATAAAGAATGTCGTTTTTGAAAATATAACGGCTGGAGTCTAATTGGCCATCCGCCAATTTTTGAATAAGAGACCGGGTCTCCTCATCGGAAGCCTGAGCAATCCGCGCCCAATTCAGAGGTTTCTGAACAGTGCACACATTGACTGGATTCCGACTAAGATAATCGGCATGGGACAGAAGGCTTCCTTTCCTGTAGTCTAGGCTGAAGTCAAAATCTTGGAGGTATACCCACCACCGAGCCACTCTTGGCAACAAATCTTTCTTACGTTGTGTAAGCTTCAATGCGTTACAGTCGGTGACCACAGTGAATCGTACACCCACAAGATAATGCCTGAAATACTGAAGAGCTTTTACCACCGCAAGAGTTTCAAGCTCATATGAGTGGTATCTGCTCTCAGCTCCCTGAGTAAGCCTACTGAAGTAGGACACCACTCGCTTACGATTACCTTCATGCACTTGCATCAAGATTGCTCCATACCCAATAGAACTTGCGTCTGTGTGAACTTCTATGGGTAATGAAGGGTCATAAATTGCAAGTACTGGCTCGCTCGTTAGACATTCCACAATGTACTTACGAGCCGCCCGTTGTTCAACTCCCCAATTAAAATGTGCTCCCTTTTTAGTGAGTGCCGCAATACACGCAGTTTTCTGGGCAAACCCAGCGATATACCGCCTGAAATAGCTAGCTAAGCCCATGAATTGTCTAACCTGCTTTACATTTTGCGGTTCGGCTGAGTCAATCAAAGCCCTCACTTTTTCATGACTCGGCTTAACCTGACCTTCGGAAATTGATCTACCCAAATATTCGATATCTGTGGCCAAGAACGAGCACTTTTTCAAATTGATGGAAAACCCAGCTTTAGTCAAAGTGTCAAGAACCCTTTGTAGTAGAACAAGGCCTTGATCAATACTTCGGCTCATGATTAGAATGTCATCTATGTAGACGAGGATATCACCAGATTCAATTAGTTTGCGAAGTGTTTTTGTGATTATACGTTGATAAACTACTGGAGCATTCGCCAAGCCGTAAGGCATCTTCAAATATTGATAATGCCCCTCTGGCGTGACAAAACCCGTAAGCGGAACTGAGTCCTGGTTTAATTGAATTTGATGAAATCCAGTTGCCATGTCAAGGGAACTGAAATATTTATTATGCCCTAAACGATCTATATAGTCATCTATACGTGGTAACGGAAAACGATCTTTAATAGTTATCTCGTTTAATTTACGAAAGTCCACACACATCCTATCTGTGCCGTCTTTCTTTTTAACTAAAAGAATCGGGCTTGCGTAATCAGACTCCGACTCTTCTATAATTCCTTTATCCAACAAGTCCTTAATAATATCACGGACACGAAGAGTCTCAGCGTGAGAAAGTTGGTACGGCCGATAGTAAATAGGAGTGTTGGTATTAAGTTTAATGGACATACAACCTGTATTTACAGTTGATGTTGCAGTACCGGAAATAAAATACTGAGAGAAATTATTCATTATTTCTAGCAACTTATCCAAGTGACCGTCAACTAGGGGTGTATTGATTGGAATTGAAGTCTCAGATTGTATGTTCATTACCCTATGCAAGTTATCAACGCTTCTTGTAAGTGACTGACAATCTTTAGTGCGAACGTACCTAACACCGTCCCTATTAAGAACATCCGTTCCTACTATGACCGGCGTGTTCATATATTCGGCGGACACAACAAACAAATCTACCTCGAGGGTTAAACCGTCAAGTTCAATAGGTAACGTCACGTAACTTGTACTCTCTACCTCTTGGGTACCTAACCCCTTCAAAACACGAAGCGCTGGCTTACGTGAACAATTGAAATGCTTAAGCAGCGAAGACGAAATTAAAGATATAGTGGACCCACTATCAATCAAAACATCGACCGCTACGTCTTGTATAATTGCTACAACAACATCACTATTTTTGGTGTTTACAAACTCGTTGCAGAAGTTAACACTACTTTTGTTTGCAGCTTCCGATCTTTGCTTAGCGAAACAATTTTCGGCCTTATGACCCGGTTTCTTACAAAAACTACAAGTTTCGGATCTAGTCGGTACAAAACCAGACGTAGGGTTAGTCGTAGGATTATTAGACGAAACGCTTGGCGGTTGATCAGTTCTCGGTTTCCTAGAACACATTGCCTGTCTATGTCCTGATTCGCCGCAAGAAAAACATTTAACATCATTTAGATTACGCTTCCGAGAAAGATCTGTAGTTTGTTTATCTCTTAGAGAACGAAACGCGGAACTTTTCGACGTACTAGTGTTGTTTGGCTTAACGTAGATTGAAAAGTATTCGACCAAGTGATTAGGTAACAGCTTGGCGTTCGTCGCTGACGCTTTTATGTTGGGATCGGTGATACCGCGTACTATTATCGCCGAAATTAGCTCGTCACTAAGTCCCCGCACTACTCGTAAACGGAGCAATGACCGACGCACGTAATCCGCATACGTAGAATAGTTATCGGAATTTTTGGTCATTACGTCATATAAAATATTCGCGACGTCCGGTACTCTAGGGCACAACGGTTTAAATTCCTTTTTGAAGTTGCTCCACGATCGGTCATTAGTTACCCATTCGTTAAGCCATGATCGAGCGTCACCTTTCAAACAATTACCAATACGCGACAAGCATTCGAAATCACTCCAATTGTTTAAAACTTTAGCGCGATCGACCTCCGCACACCAATCATCAATATTATGTAGGGTAGGATCAAAATTTGAAATATAAAAATTCTGAGATCGGCCCGCAGTATTAATTGACCGAATAGCATCCACGATACGATCGGTTACCGTAGCTTGTGTTGAATTCGAATGATCATTCACGTTCCTAATCAGATGGTCCGACACCTGTACCGACGCCTGCTCAGATAATCGTAACGGCGGAGTTCTAGAACGAGAACGTGAATAACGACGGTAGTTATATCCGCGAGCCGGTGACGTAATATGTCGAGACGCAGTCTCTCCAGGCGAAGGTGAAACGAGACGGCGGCGACGCTCCGGTGGTGACGAATGACGCAAGCTACGCGATTTTATTCGACCTGGCGATCGTACCTTATTATGTTCTAGCGACGGTGTTCGCTGGCGCCGCGATGCCCGTCGGCTACGTACACTATCAGACACTAAAGTTTTATCACGATCACACGAACGCACTGGCAAGGGTGAAGCCCTCGTTTTGTCTTCAAGCGCTTTAAGGCGAGACATCATCGCTTGTATCTCGAGCCGTAACGTGTCGTTTTCATTAGGGGATCGCTCGCGGTACCCACTATTTTGCCGCGCCCGACTTTTGCGACGCGAGTCGCGACGGTCGTGAAGAGGACTATAGTCGCGACGCGAGCTACGAGTATTATCGCGGCTGCTGCAGAGACTGCGACTACGATCGCGTTTGCGGTCTGCCATCCTAACGTCCTAACCCAAGACACTGAAAACAACAGACCAACAGACTAACACACGATCAAATGTATACCAGTAATAACACTCAACACAAGTAACCACACACAAGTAAAAAAAAATGCAGCGACAGACCACAACGGAAAAAATAAATTGACACAAAAAATAAAAATGGGGGTATTTGTGATTAAAACCAAGCGAAAAGTGGGCAATAGAAATGGGAAGAATCCCACTTCTGATCTTGGAAATTAGACCAGAAGTGACTTTTTTTAAAAGAATTTTAGAAATACCTACAGGAAATGATTGAAATAAGCAAATCAGACTAACGAGAATTTAATAACAAGAATCGAATAACAAATTAACTAAACGAAAAAAAATACACAGACACAATAATTAGAAATGTAACCGACAGAGTGACGTTCTAACGATGTTGTTCCCACGACGATCCAAGTGAAAAAAGGGCCGGTGCTAGTGCCGCACCGCCTTATATAGGTCTTCCCCCTCTTCATATCTTCCTATCTTCTACAATATACAATATATAAACACATTCACAGATTAAGTTATTAAAAAAATGCTTTTATTTAACATACAGGGTGTTTGGCAGAACGTTGAACATACGAAAATGGTGGATAGATTGGGTCATCTGCTACTTACTCAGCCCTAATTTAATTGGCCCTGGACCCCAGGATATTAAAAAAAATTTTTTTTTGCTTTCTTCTAGTTTCACCACTTTCTTAACTTTAGAGTGTATTTTTTATCACAAATGGATAAAACAGGCATTTTTTTTTTATCGTTAATGTTGGTAGATTCTTATAAAACTATTGCTTTATTCAGATGTTAGCTAGAAAAAAAGTTATAGGTCCTCAAACTTACAGAAATATGTAAAAAAATACTTGAAACTAAATTTCAACTTGCATTTAAAAAAAAAAAAAATGGGTTGAGTAAGTAGCAGATGACCCCACCTATCCACCATTTTCGTATGTTCAACGTTCTGCCAAACACCCTGTATATGTTTTCCAAATCATTAACACTACTCGTTTAGACGTGATCTTCGGTATAAAATCATTAAAAGTCGGTTAGTTTATCGATATCCATTGCATCTGTGAAGATTATACAAAAAAAAACTGATTTTTTGAACTGATATTTAAACTAACCCAACCTGATGACCTTAAAAATAAAACACCATCAAATTAATTTCTTTTTTGCTTTATCATGGTTAGATACATATTAAACCAATCATGCCTGGGAAGTTTCGCTAGCTAATTTTATTTGACCTATAACGACACGCAGACACGCTTATTAATACAGATGGTTCACCCCACAAAATCATCTAAATAAAAAGCGACTTTTTTCTACGACACAATAAAGTGCAATTCAGGTCGCACAGCGCTAATTACCTACAGTTATATATTCAACTAGAAGTTGCCTTTCTTTCTATCGCGTAACTCTAAGATCTTTTGACTACGATACACTCACTGAATTGGTCAAACAAGACGAGCCCGGCACCGCGGCGTACTTGTAACTTCATGTACCTAAAATGCGGAGTGAAACATCTGGGGGCCAACCACGACCTCTATAAGCAGTATTATTTTAATGTTAGGTACTTCAGTGCGAGAAAGAAGTGGAGCTATACAGGACGTCTAGCTCCATCTCTTTCCCACGCTCAAGTGTGATTAAAATAATACTGCTAAAAGAGGTCGTAGTAGGGCCCCTGTGGTCTAGCTTTCATTCGCCAAGTTTGCAGATCAAGTATAACGTAAAATATTGAACAAACAAAAAAAAAAAATGAGTTAGTAGGATGTAATAATGAAAGATATGCAAATTTATCATAACGCAAAAACGTAAACATAAAATTAATTTTACCGAACGCAAACAACTCGACATGTACTCGTAAGTGCTGAGAGGAATTGGTTGACGTCATTGCGTAAAAACAAGATGGTTGTCATTGAAAGAAAATTAAAAGAAGTTTGATTATAACGACGATGAACGGTGGGAATGTAAACAAGAATATCATGTGGGTGCTGCGCAGTTACTACCGATGCTATTTATTTAGGGAGTCAAGGATTCACATTCGTACAGAATTTTTTATGTCATCAGTTTTGGTGTTGAGGTTAAGCAATACGACAATAAATTCAAAACACTGGGAATAGAAAGCCTAAGGCCTCTGCCTCGAATTTTGCGGGCAGCGGGGCGGGGACCACTAAGGTAGTTAAATTGAAAGCATCAGACGATCAAACTTCCCACAGAAATAAAAACAGTCATAAAAAAAATTTAAGCATTATTTTTTTTAATAACAGCTATCCTCCACTGTTTTCTATGATTGCGGTCATTTTATATGCTGGCAACACTCCAACTTTACAATTCAAAATTCGAAATATCATTCGATTTATGATTGGATTGGTGTTATATAAATGCATTCATTTTTATTGATTCAATCATAGTGGTTTTAATCTAAGTAAATGCGTGAAGTCCCGTTTTTTAGAACGGTGTTGAAGCATTAATATCATCACATAACATGACGCTTGTATTTCATGAAGGGTAGGCAGAGTTGTCTAGTCCAACTACGTTTCGAATGTTATGTTCTATCCATGTAATCCGGGGTGATTCTACTGTAATTACTCCGGGTATAAATCCAATTTAAACTCCGGACTCTCACTGAGAATTTACTGATAGAAAAACAATTTACACTGTAACCTGCTATCTAATTACGCAACACATTTTCGTAAACGATTACGACTAATCTGATTAATTTTGACAGTTCAACAACATTCATTGCGTTATTTAAGTTGTTGAGCAGTTTTTTTTTTCGAACTTAAGAAGCTATGGATTAGCAATTTGTTTCAAAACGATTCAAATTCCGATTGATCGTGTATTACGTAATTAGGGTACTGGTTAAGTGGGCCCTAGCTGGACAAGTGAGAAACCAACTGATAATTACAAGGAGGACCCGACACTTTTGCATTGAAATACCTCTGTTACTGGGAATAATTAAACTAAGGAAGCGTTAGGAGCTCGTGGCAATTAATAACAGCCGCACGGGTCTATCCATCATGTTAAGCTACGCTTGCCGGGGTTGGTCCGTGGATGGGTGACCAACTTTACATACCGAGACCCCTTCGTGCCTCGGAAAGCAAGTTAAGCAGTCCCGGCTGTCATTCATAAATCTTTGACAGTCATTCGGTACGAAATTAAGTGAAATTGTTTGTTCTGTAAATAGGATATTGGAATCACTTTTACACGTCATCTTTAAAAATAAAAAAATAAAAATTAACTAGATGAGTTCGGTGTTTCCTATCCGACTACTATGAGAAGAAAGGCCGAAACAAGCTCAGAGGTCACAGTCTCTTTTAAAGTCCAGACATAATCTTGATCAGGCCATATGAGGACCATGTAGATTAGTCTGAAATGGTCTTTTGAGAAAAGAACCACACAGATTTGAGTGGACCTGTCCTGTTAGTGCAAGCATTTGTCAGTACCTAATCGTGGAGCTCAACTCAGAACTTACGTGTGGTTAGAAGCCCAAAAGTTTGACATAGGGTATCGTGTTACCCATTAACTGGGTTGTGGAGGTCAGATAGGCTAGGATAGGTAGCTCCATGTAAAATACTGGTATTCAGCTATCAGCTGTATCCGGTTAGACAGGAAGCCGACCCCAACATAGTTGGGAATAATTAAACCTTTATAACTGAGAATTACATTTAGTACATATTTTAGATTTTTACCTCTTTAATTGGGACTTTGTAGTTCAAGCCTGTTATCATTTGAATATTGGTCTAGATAGGCCCTGCAGTCTTAACATAGATAACTATCACGAATTCGGTCGCAAAGTCTTAATGGCGTTTCTAGGCGGTCAAAATTACTTGGCAAGCACGAAAAATCCCGTACTTGTGAAAAGCGTCGCGCGCGTCTAGGGACGCCGTTACGACTTTGCGACCGAATTCGGTCGTATAGCGATCGCTATATCTATGTCGAAACTGCCACCTCTGGACCGCGATATGTTTGTGTTCAAACATTTAGGTAATGAAAATTTTCACCTCTATAAATGAAAAATGGTACATTTCGACCTTTCTTAGCGGGGGCTTCTGTAAATGTGACAGAGCTGTCATTTTAAACCTGACTATTTGGAAAACTAGGTAAACGAAAAGTCTCTTTACCGACGCTTTCACGAACGTGCACGTCTTATTACATTGTTCTCACATGCATAATGCATAATTTCAAAATGAATGATGTAACCAATTTTTTGTATCAATTTTTTTTATTTAAAAGAGTGTCCGTGGAGTTTCTTGCCCGTTCTTCTCCATAGGTACCTACTACGCTTTGGAATGGGCAACTAGCTTCATATTTTTGACTGACCGACCCCTTGACAATTCAAAAGTGCCTGTAAATGGTTTAATTGAAATAATTGCTTTGAGTTTGAGTTTGAGTGATAAATACCGTATCTGTGGTCTAGTGGTTAGACCGCTTGTCTTAGATCCAGAGGTCCCAGTGGGGGCAAAATTTGCTCGGTTTGCTTGGTGGTAGGGCTTGTTCTAAGTCCGCCTGGCTAGCTACCACCATCTTATCTAAATCTGTCGCCATAACAACAATGTTAACAGCATTGTTGTGTTTCGGCAGTTAGAGGTAAGATAGCCAGTTCCTCTGTGGTTGAGGATTCCGGGTGAAGCTTGCTTCCACCTTCAGCCTGATCATCACATACCATTAGGTGGAGATGCAGTCCAAGAGCTGCCCGATGTGGTAAAAAACATCTACGTCTCTTGAGATCCCACTTATGTAGGTTACTGTATTACACTTTACCCAACCCGGATATTGAGCGTAGGTATAAACTCAAACTCAAATAATTTATTCCAAATAAACCAATTACAGGTACTTTTGAATTGTCAAGGGGTCGGTCAGTCAGAAAGATGAAGCTAGTAGTTGCCCATTCCAAAGCGTAGTAGGTTCCTATGGAGAAGAACGGGCAAGAAACTCCATGGACACTCTTTTAAATCAGAATATTGTTACAAAACATTGGTTACATCATTCATGTTGAAATTATACATGTGAGAACAATGTAGTAAAACGTGCACGTTAAAAGCGACCATAATAAAAATATAAAATCAAAAATAATTAAAATAAGCCATGGCAGCTAAGAGATGACCAGTCCCCACTGACGGCGCCCGTTCACGAACATGACGCATGGATCAGCATCATTTAGCTCAACCATTTTGAAGGGAACTTAATGATCCAACACACACACCACGACCAGCGAGACATTTGAGTGAGCATGACATACTCTCAGCCGCCAGGGCACATTCAAGTCAATGAAAGACGTACTCAGTAAATGGTAGATTTAAAGTAGGTAAACAGTGCTCACATTTATATGCAATGCAATTATATAAGACTAAGAGATTGAACTTATACAATGTAAATATAGTTTTTCAATCTTCAGCAGCTCCAACAATATTTTCCAATGCTAATCAATTAGTTTATGCGCCCTTGTGGAGCTGGACCAGCGTTGAGCCAAGCATTTTTGTCAGCGATGTAATCCCCAACTTATAATATGCTTGGCAGCATAGTGTGCGTTTTATGCAAGATTTAAATTTCGTTTCATTCAATTGGAGTATGTGGGGAGGTATTTTATTGTAACATTTTACACAGTACCCCATGAAAGAGGAGTCTACTTTAGCCAGTCTGAAACCCGGTTGAACTAATTTGTCCCTATTTCTAGTCCTATAATTGTGTCTATCACCTATTTTACTGAAAATACTTAGATTTTATACGCTCAGCTGTCATACTTGCGACCACTAGGCATAGGAGGCAAGCTTCGTTTCTCTTGTAGGGAAAAGAGTTATAATGTTGTAATGTAGGATGTATTTTAATTAATTGTTAAATTGCTTCCAAATCCGTTCTGTTATTGCAGCTTGATTGAGAAATACCTCAACTTAAAAATAATTGTTTTATTAATTGGACTCTATTACACGATACTGACATGTCGTGATGACTCAGTGGTTGAGGCCTTGCCGATCATGGACGAGGTTGTGGGTTCAAATCCGGGCTGCTTGCCCACATTTGAACCCACAACTGTAATATGTACTTTCTGAGGTTATCTTGGAACGTCCAAGATAACTGACATGGTGAAGGAAAACGTGAGAAATCCTTGACATATACATAGGTACATACATACATAAACTCACGCCTTCTTCCTATGGGGGTAGGCAGACATATACTAGTAGTAAAAAAATATAACACAACACACATAACATCACGCCTTGTTTCACCGAAGGGTTGGGCAGAGGTGTACCTATAGTACACCCACAATTCGCCATGTAATAGGGGGCGAGCCTATTGCCATCAACCGGGCACGAATCCAGACTCCGGGCTGCTACTGAGAAATTTCAGAAAGAAAAACCCAATAACACTCTTGGACATGGGAATCGAACCCAGGACCTCATGCTCAGCAGTAGCGCTTGCGACCACTAGACCAACGAGGCAGTCAAAAATAATAAAAAAAAAGTCTGAAATGATCAACCCGTCTTGAGCAAGCGTGGTGATCAATGTTTGTGCCTTCTCTGTTTGAGATTTAAAACTCACCAATAAATAAATCTATTTACGGAAAAATCCTTTCAGCTCATTGATGTATTAAAAGAGGCAGATACGGGACTTAGTCACAGCGCCTGGTCCTACTCAACTTCGGGATTGCCCGTAGTTGAGTAGGACCAGCACTCAGTCGCGCACGGAACATTCGAGATCACACAGCTCAATAATTTCAGTTTTTTTGTAATAAATACGCATCAAAATGACTTCTTGTGCAGCTAAACAGTGTTTTAATAATGCAAGAAAGAAAAATAAGACACATGGGATTACCTACCACTCGTAAGTACAGTCAAAAATGTTAATTTGTTGAAAATTACAATAATATTTTGACGTTTGCTTCGCCATATTTGTGAGAGCGAGATAGATATTAATAACATGCGTGAAAGACACGATACGCACACAATGTGCGAGGTGCTAACGCGATTTCGCTCACACGTTAGCGTTGTCTCCTATTTCTATCCTCGTCTATCGGTAACTGTAGCTTTGCGACTGTGAGATGACACTGATCACAGATGTGAGTTTCGGTGCATGCAGTCGTGCGCCGAGCCCAAGTTTACTGATTGCGATGTTAGCGCGTAACATATCTTCCTCCTTTTAATACATCAATGTTTCAGCTGGTTTTTTTAATTAGACACCACCACGTTAATTACATCAAAGCAACTAGTTTAAAAAAAAACTGGGGCGGCGGCTGCAGGTGCGGGAAACCTCAAACGCCAAAAACATTCCAACCAAATTCAGAGTATAAATGTTCGAGCCGTTTGGGGTTGAAACACTAGGGCGACTGCTCATGCCGATTCCCGGCCACCGTAGGCGCGGGCTTGCGGACGGTGAGCAATGGGTAGCTCGACGTCCGGTAAGGACCAAGCCCGGGTCGACGGCGCGTTGTGTTCCACGCGCGCCTCAAAGAGTGTCAGCGAGTGAAGGGGTCCGATGAGACCATTGCCTGCCGGGGTTGCGGGAAAGTCCGAAAGGGATACCGTGGCCCCCTGGCATTGCACAGGTAACAGAAGGAACACGGGTGGGTTTTAGTCAGTAAGAGTCTGACACGCCCTCCCGCTCCACCCAGAGCGGGAGGAATCATTAAATGATTTCCCACCCAAAAAAAAAAAAAAAGGGGGACTTCTCACATGGTTTTTAGAGCCATCGCCAAAAGGTTGGTCAACTCTACACGTGGCCAGAGGGCTGGCCTATTTTTTGGCCAAAGAATCAGCAATTCAAACTCAAACTCAAAGCATTTATTTCAATTAAACCATTTACAGGCACTTTTGAATTGTCAATTGGTCAGTCAGTCAGAAATATGAAGCTAGTTGCCCATTCCAAAGCGTAGGTTCCTATGGAGAAGAACGGGCAAGAAACTCCACGGACACTCTTTAAAAAAAAGATATATCCTTACAAAATATTGCTTACATCATTCATGTTGAAATTATACATGTGAGAACAATGTAGAAAGACGTGTACGTAAAAAAGCGTCCGTAATAAAAAGATAAAAACAATTCAAAAATTAAAATAAGCCGTGGCAGATAAGAGATGACCAGTCCCTACTGATGGCGCCCGTTCACGAACATGACGCATGGATCAGCACCGTTTAGCTCAACCATTTTGGTGACAATGGGTGGCAATGCCATACAACGTGGCAATGCTGTCAGTCTTTTGGGCACTTTTCCTGTTGACAGCGATGCGGACGAATTTTGTTATGTCCTATGGCTCTTTCCCCTCCTTTTTTATGTACTTACATTTACATATTATTATTATAAGACTGTTAGCTTATATTGTATTATTAGCTTAAACCTGCAGAATTTCGCGGATTATTTGTTTTTATTTTTTAGGTCATATCATGAGCTATCCGAATATCAAAAAATGTTTAGCTTACGTCTTAAGAGGGAACAGGGGCTGCGAGGAATTTGAAAAATAGGTATTTGAAGAAACTATTGCCGTCGCGCTGCGCCCGAAAAACCGAGTTAAACCCCGTAAAGTGCGATAGGGACAACTGCAGCTCAGACCGATTATATCACAAAATTTTTGACGAAAACGACGTTTGGCGTTCTCCTTTTTTCTCCTCGAAAACTAAGCCGATTTAATAATTTTTTACATTAAAATTTTAAGAAAGAGTATGTCTAGGTTCCTATTATTTTCTTTTATGCTAAAAACTATTCCGAATTAGTCTGGTAGTCCTCTAATCACGGCGATACAAATGGGGCATTTTTTTAATTTTTGGAGGGTCATAGTTTCCTTGCTTATTAATTGCTGAAAAAAAGGAAATGACAGGGACATGCCTATAGAGACCCTGATTTTATATTGAAAAAAATGACAGCTCTAGAGGCATTATTCAGGAAGAAAAACGGGGAATACGTTTATATGGAGAATCGCGGGCCCTATTCCCTCTTAAGGGGAACATTGACTCGGTACATAAAATAAAAGTTAAGTCCAGAAACATCAACAGCAGACATAATTATCTCGTGAAACCGTTTTAGGATATTTCGTAATAAGTCAGGCAGGAAATGGGCATATAAATATAGAAAAAATATATTTTCTTGTTCCTTGATGGATTCCGGGAGTTGTCGCATCCTGCCCTTTTTAGTTTTTACTACAATAATAAAGTTGTGATGTTTATGAGTAAAATAAATTTCTCGAAACGCTACTAAGGATTTGGGAGTCAAGTTTTAATTGGCATTTATCGAATAAATTCTTTTTTGCGCTCCTAAAAATATCATTGAATACTTTTAATCTCGGATCAAATTAAAGTTCAAGACAAAGCACTGTCAACAGTGACGTGAGGCCGGTTTCTTAAACATGTGTGCAATTAGTGAGGTGTAGTTTGATTGTAAATGTGTGCGTGTGAGCGTGTATGCACAGAGCGGAGGTGTAGTTTTGGCATGCTTCACTGTATTGTTCACAGCACTATGTGTTGGTTTTTTATTTGGTCTGAGAATTTATATTATGGGGACTGAAATGGCGAAGTAGCTGCGACCAACTTGAATGTAGCGACTCTTGGTTACAGTTCTAACCTAACCTAAAGCATTTGGTCGAAGTGCCCTAGCTCCTAAATTGTATATTAAACAATCAAAATGGAACTAGTATATGATTTATTGGATCTTTTTCTTTCCATAGTATAAGAGAGTTACGTAATTATAACATTTTTGCTCGATTCATTTTTTATTCGAAAATCATGTCTTTGTTTTAAAGATTATTTAAAAAAAGATCAATACTCACGTTTTTATTGAGACTTACGCCATTTAGTTCCATGCTCGAACACGACCAAAGAGCGCACGCGATATTCAACTTTATTACTGATGCGTTAGCGTTTAGCACACAGTGGAGTGGCGGGGTGCATGGGGGCGGAGCTTGCGTGGAAATTGTCTTTAGAGTACCTGGTCAGCAATTCGTCTCGCGCGTAGTTGGTCATAGTTCAAAACTAACCTAACCCGTTTTGTTTGGGTTCCCTAGAGTTACTGCGACCTGTATAAAAAGGCCAGAAAAAAAAGGCACAATTATTAAAAAATGTGTCCGTCATTAGAAGCTAAATACCTAAGTTTAGAGGATCCGTTAAATAATTCACTATTACAATAAAGCTACAAAGAATCATTGCATATGTTCGTTTCTCCTGCGACGTCATCGAAAGATCTCTTTTCGTACGAAAAGTCAACCCAGTTACTGGGTAAAAACCCGCGCAGACAGGCGCAACCCTACTGGTGTAACAATTTCTATGAAAACTTCTCGGAAATTAGTATTAACGGTGTCGCGTCGTATCGTCGCGCCGCGCCTGACTGTGGGGGCTATAACACGATACCTGGGGCCCAAGTCTGCTATTTTTATAAATTCGTAATTCCAACATGATCGCATTGTCATTTTGCTAAAAGTTCGTAATCTTCTAAATTCATAATGGTCGATCATTGATTGATCATTGTATTCCACAAACACGATACTCGTAACGAATTAAAAGAAATGACTGCACAATGACGTTCTCATGGTAGGTCACTGATCAAAGGAACTGTCAAATTTTTTGCAGATTACCGCCTGAGTCAGTCATTTGTCATTGTGTAAGAGATTACCAATAGATGCCATTTCTTTCAATGGAGTGTCAGTGGCTGACCATTGGAAAGTCATAATGATGCCAATATATTAGTAGATAACCAAACTTGTCAAAATCAACAATTATGAAATCAATGATAGACTATTGTAATAGCAGACTTGAGGCCCTGGTACATATACTGAGTAACATGCTTGTATACGTCTTTAAAGGCTTGTAAAGACCGCTGGAATCCGCTGGAGGCACAGAACTGGTCAAAATGGCGGTGCTTAGGGGAGTCCTATGTCCCGCAGTGGCGTCTTTCAGCTGAAGTTATGATTATACCATTACGTCTTTATATATTTCCCTCCTTTTCTACATACATCTGCATCAGAACTAATAACTCTTTTATAAAATATGACCGCAGCTTTAATCTATTCGGAATCCACTTGAAATCCACTGGATTGGAGCTTCGCATTAGTTTATATATTTATAGTAACGGAATTATATTGATCTGTCTGTTTCAGTATGATGACGCAGTACGCAAGCATTTTAAGCAAACATTAAATATTAAAATGCCTTGTTGGTGTAGTGGTTGCAAGCGATACTGCCGAGCATGAGGCCCTGGGTTCGTTTCCCAGGTCAGGCAGTGTTGTTGGGTTTTTCTATAAGAAATTTCTCAGTATCAGCCCGGAGTTTGTATGTGTGCCCGGTTGATGGCAATAGGCTCGCCCCATATTACATGGGACTTAAACATAACTGGCGAAATGTGGAAGTGGTGCAGTCGGGGAATGAACCGCCACCCTACGTCAATTTGCCGTGTTCATAGCTATTTCATAGAACTGTAAAAAACTCCAATTGTTAGCAAGTGGCGTTCTACAGATTCTACCTACCCCCGTTGGAACGAGGCGTGAGCGTGTTTTGTTTTAAGTGAAAACTTCTTTAGCGTGTTTGAGTACTTTTTTGTGATGGGTAAAGTCAAATAATTTATTTCAATTAGACACAAAAACGGCACTTATGAACGTCAATATTTACAAAAAAGATATATAATAATTGATTCTAGTCGCCCATTCCAAAAGGTAGTTTTCGTATGGAGAAGAATCGGCAAGAAACTCCACCGTTACTCTTTTAAAATATTTTCACATTATCTTGTATACATTAATTATATAATTATATGTGAAGACGATGCACCTAGAATAAGATTACTATACCACGATAGGTAAAAATAATGACAAATTAAGGAATGACAAAAAATAATTATGTGATAGATGCATGGAGCTTAAGACATATAGGATATGATAGAGGCATGGTGCTGGTGGTAAAGAAAAAAATATTCCCTAACCATTCCAAAATATCAAAAATGCACAACTTTAATATTCAAGTTTTCACTAAAACTAAAAAAAAAAACGTTTTTTTTTTGTCACTTCGCTGACGTTCGACGTTCTTGGCCTCCATCTCACATGATGGTAAGTGATGATCTGGTCAAAGGTGGAAGCGAGCTTCACCCGGAATCCTCAACCACAGAGGAACTTACTGGCTATCTTACCTCTAACTGCCGAAACACAACAATGCTGCCGTTAATATTGTTGTTATGGCGACAGACTTAGATAAGATGGTGGTAGCTAGCAGGTGGACTTAGAACAAGCCCTACCACAAAACCAAACCAAGCAGAAAATTTTGTCCCACTGGGAATACAACCCAGGACATCTGGGTCTGAGACAAGTGGTCTACGGTACCACTAGACCATAGAGGCGGTTAGAGAAATTAAATTCCGCCCTACGTCAATTTGCCGTGATAAAGACATTTCATATCCTAACTGTTTACCGATTTTTTTTTCCCTGACTTGACATTTCACCAGGGGCCCAAGTCTGCTATTTTTATAAATTCGTCATTCCAACACGATCCGATTGTCATTTTGCTAAAAGTTCGTAATCTGCTAAATTCATAATGGTCGATCATTGGTTGATCATTGTATTCCACAAACACGATACTCGTAACGAATTAAAAGAAATGACTGCACAATGACGATCTAATGGGTCACTGATCAAAGGAACTGTAAAAATTTTAGCAGATTACCGCCTAAGTTAGTCATTCATTTGTCATTGTGTACGAGATTACCAATAGATGCCATTTCTTTCAATGGAGCGTCAGTGGCTGACCATTGGAAAGTCATAATGACGCCAATATGTTAGTAGATTACCAAACTTGTCAAAACCAACAATTATGAAATCAATGATAGACCATTCTGACACTATTGTAATAGCAGACTTGAGGCCCAGTTATGTTACACCTCTACATATCCCCTTCCAGCAAAAAGCGTGATGGCGGGCAACGATAATGATATGTTAATATTAACAGTTGTCATGTCAGTTAAATGAGGTCAGACTACATTCTTAAACATTTTGCTAGACGAACAGGTTTCAATTGTAATATTAACAAAAAAATGTGTTCGTTATGTGTGGCCGATCGTATGGCACAAGAGTAGATAGTGCAACAGAGAGCTAGCTTTAAAAAATCGATGCGATGGTCTTTTAAAAGTTATGTAGTGGCAAACAGCGATGACTCAAATTAATGAAATATGAAGAGAGATAGAGAGAACTTAACAAAAATATCGCACCGCAATAGGGATGATGACTAAAAAATGTTTTTTTGTCCATCATGTAGATTATGAAAAAATATCATAGACGTATTTTTTCTTTTTTTACGTTATCAAAAGATTATGGCGATACATTGAGTTAAAATGTGCCGTGACGTCAAGAGCATGTAGATTTTATACTTACTTGTGACTTAGCGACACTTTTTTTTTGGTTGGGAAATCATCAAATGACATCTCCCGCTCTGGGCGGAGCGGGAGGGCGTGTCAGACTCTTACTGACTAAAACCCACCCGTGTTCCTTCTGTTGTCTGTGCAATGCCAGGGGCCACGGTGTCCCTTTCGGGCTTTCCTGCCACCCCGGGTGACTTAGCGACCCTACTTCCGAAATTTAATAAATTATCAAGTAAGTATTTTTTTATTAATATGATAAAGCAAAAAATAAGTCTATTATTTTTTTATTATCTGACTGACGGACTAAATAGAATTTCTTTTTTTGGACCCAGGCATCATCCCTATTATCTTCTCCATCTTTCTCTATGGGGGGACTTGAACAGCTAGTAAAGCCACCGGCATCGGCAGGCCAAGAATTGACGCCTTCGAGATATTGTCCTACTGACAGGTGTAAGGAATGCATTTTCTCCACGGTCGCGCGGTCGGACGGTATAGTCTCAGTCTCTCTCTTATTTTAATTTTTGAATTGTTTTTATCTTTTTATTACGGACGGTTTTTACGTGCACGTATTTATACTAAAAGAGTGTCCATGGAGTTTCTTGCCCGTTCTTCTCCATAGGAACCTACTACGCTTTGGAATGGGCAACAAGCTTCATATTTCTGACCAACCGACCCCTTGACAGTTCAAAAGTGCCTGTAATTGGTTTAATAAAAATTAATGCTTTGAGTTTAAACAAATACTCAAGTGCCTCTGCTTACTCTTTATGCCAATGCGTTCTCACTTGAACAGTTTTAACTGTTTATCTATTTACATATTAATTATTTACCTCAATTTCGATAACTAGTTTTCAAATACTGAACCACAGATTAATTTATAGTCATTACGTATTACTTGGTAGTGAACGATTAGCGGTAAAATAAAATTGTTACTTCTGTTTTGTTCGTCTAGTGGTCGCAAGCAAACATGAGGTTCGAGTCTCATGTCGGGCAAAGTGATAATGAGTTCTTACATCTGGAATTTCTCAGTAGCAGCCCGGAGTCTGGATTTGTGCCCGGTTGATGGCAATAGGCGCGCCCCCTATTACATGGGACTTAAACATAACTGGCGAAATGTAGGTGTACTATAGGTACACCTCTGCTGAACCCTTCGGGGAATAGGTATCTAAAGGCGTGATGTTTTGCATTATTTTAAAATACAAGCATGTCATGGCCACTTTTGATTTCTTAAATACTTTTTTGTTTTTTTTATATTCCATAATTCTAGGGTGAGATGAGACCATGTCAAAGAATCAACTAGTACCTATATAAATTAAAGTTTTATTGATAAGTAAGTGTAAATCATTTTGATTCAAACCAATCATTCATAAAGCTTAGAAAATGCGGCAGTTTTTTTTTATGGACAAGAATAATCTGAATTAATTTTTTTTTTATCATCCAAGGGTATTTACTTAAATAATCGTGACGTTGTCCAATTATTTTGAAAGAAAAATGAAAAAAAAAAGTTGTTCTTTGATATGGTCTCATTCTTACCATAGAGTTATGGGATATAACAAAAAAAAAAAACACGTTGTATAAAAACAACGTTATTTATAATCGTTCTATCTCGACCCCGATATAAGACTCGCGACCCGGTTTGGACTGTTTTACAGTTACGTATTATATCTATGCGAATATTCGTGAATCTGTTATTCGTCTAATAAAAATATTAACGGTACAACATAATACTATAATCATTTGTCTAGCCTTTTTCCAACTATGTTGGGGTCGGCTTCCAGGGGCCCAAGTCTGCTATTTTTATAAATTCGTCATTCCAACACGATCCCATTGTCATTTTGCTAAAAGTTCGTAATCTGCTAAATTCATAATGGTCGATCATTGGTTGATCATTGTATTCCACAAACACGTTATTGGTAACGAATTAAAAGAAATGACTGCACAATGACGTTCTCATGGTAGGTCACTGATCAAAGGAACTGTCAAATTTTTAGCAGATTACCGCCTGAGTCAGTCATTCATTTTTCATTATGTACGAGATTACCAATAGATGCCATTTCTTTCAATGGAGTGTCAGTGGCTGACCATTGGAAAGTCATAATGACGCCAATATGTTAGTAGATTACCAAACTTGTCAAAATCAACAATTATGAAAGCAATGATAGACCATTCTGACACTATTGTAATAGCAGACTTGAGGCCCTGTAGTAACCATTGCAGCTGAATATTTTACATGGAGCGACTGACTTCCACAACCCAGTTACTGGGTAAGACGATATCCCTTGGTAAGACTGTTTACTCGTAACGTCTGTCCAAGATCTACGAATGATAGTCGGGACCAACGGCTTTTTTTTGGGTGGGATTTTATCAAATAACTTCTCCCGCTCTGGGTGGAGCGGGAGGGCGTGTCAGACTCTTACTGACTAAAACCCACCCGTGTTCCTTCTGTTGCCTATACGTTGCCAGGGGCCACGGTATCCCTATCGGACTTTCCCGCGACCCCGGCTTAAGGCGCAGGGTTCCGATTTGCCTTTGTCTCTGTCTTTTTCTTTACGTGTAAAGAGTAAAGAAAATAACCACACTTTTGTACTTTTTCAATGTTTTTCGTTGTTTTTTTCATCATATTGCTCATATTACTCATCATAATCCATCACTGAATGCAGGTTGACATTAGACATTTTATGGTATATTTTTAATTATAATTATAATTGTTAGTGATTTTTTTTTTTTTTTTTTTTTTTTTAACTATGGCATCGCGCAGGTATACTACTAAGGTATTTACTGCTCAACCGAACAATCCTGTGGCTGCCTTAAGCACTACACTCAAAGCCTCCAGCCAGGAGCAACTATTCTAAATTAAAATTAGGCGAACGCTCGCTAAGGGCACCCCCTGTGGGGTACGAACCTCGGCTTAGGGCGTCGCTGAGGGGGGGACAGCAAGATGGGACAGGCTGGATCACGGATATACTATTATTAGACGGGGAATTTAAAGCTACGCGCTCAGCTGCGGCGCGGGCTGGCGCTTCGTCGGACAAGGGTCGGGGGGGAGTATTATTTACTCGTGAGGGTCGCGCGCGCGGAGGACCTCGGCGGCGAGGTCGGTACGACGGGTGTCGGGTGTGTTTGTGCACTGTACTGGTGGCCCTATTGCTCTCCTGGAGGAGAGTGGTTGGATCATCTGGATCGGAGAGGACATGCCTAGGACGGCGAAATCGACTAATACGGGAGGGGGTATAATTGGCCGCTTCAACAACCAGAGGGTTGCGGTGATTGGCGGCGGAATCAAAATGACGCTTTGAAATGCGTTTTAGGAACTGATGGATTGTGGGGATTTTGAGATCTAGGTGGAGGTTGATATTCCTGACATACCAGGGAGCGCCCGTGGCTCTTCTAAGAAATCTGTTCTGGATCACCTGCATCTTATGGATATTTCTGGGGGATGTGTGTGCAAAGACGACACCCGCATAGGTCATGATGGGGCGGATGCACGCTGTGTAGATGCGCAATTTGCACTTGAGTGACAATTTGCTGCGTGCATTAACGATGTAGTAAAGTCTACTGAGAGCGAAGGCGGCCCGCGAGCGAACCGACCTTATGTGCTCTGTAAAGTTGAGGTAATGATCGAGGATGACTCCCAAGTACTTGGCTTGCTTCTCCCAGGGGATAGGCTTGCCTAACAAGGTGAGTGGTCGGGGAATGTGAGGGGGTCTAGATCGCGGTTTTATGAATAAAACCGCCTGACTTTTGTCGGGGTTCACCTCAATTCTCCATTTCTTAAACCAGGCGCCAAGGTTATTGACAGCCCGTTGTAAGAGAAGGTGGATCTGAGTCTGCGACCGGCCCCTGCAATATATGGCATCTGCGAACAGAGCCAACTGCGCCGTATTGCTTTTGGGGATGTCGCTTGTGAAGAGCGAGAACATGAGCGGGGCGAGCACGGAGCCTTGAGGGACTCCGGCGCGGATTTGGCGGGGAGAGGATAGGGCTCCCTCGATGCGATAGCGGAAAGTACGATTCGACAAGTAGTCCCGTAAGATGAGCACGAGACGATCGGGCACTCCGAGTTTGTAGAGCTTAAAGATTAAGCCGTTGTGCCAGACCTTGTCGAATGCTTTCGCTATGTCGAAGAAGACCGCACCTGTCGACATGCCACGGTAGAAGCCGCCGCCGATGAATTCGACGATACGGTGGACCTGATGCACGCTAGAGTGCTGGGCTCTAAAGCCGAACTGTTCGTTGGGGATGAGGCCTTTGGTTTCAGCGTAGTCCCTGAGACGCTTATAAATAAGCCTCTCATAGATTTTGCCTAATACCTTGAGCAGACTGATGGGGCGGTAGCTGGAGGGTTCGGTTTTGGGCTTGCCAGGCTTTGGGATACCTATCACTATGGCTTCTTTCCACGCTTGGGGGAAGATATTGTTGCTTAGAGCACCATTGAAGATGGTGGTCAGTAGCATAATAAGGTGGGCGGGGAAGAGTTTGATCACCCTATTGGTGATTCCATCTGAGCCGGGGGCTTTACGGATGTGGAGACCTTTGATGATGTCATGCACTTCGTCTGGAGTGACGGGAGGCAGAGGACTTTCGGGGTCTTCGACGGGGGGCAGAGAAGCTTTACGTTCGACTTCAGCGTCTACCTCTGAGAGGTGAGCTTGGTCTACTGGTAGGGAGCTGGGAGAGCATTGAGCCTCGAGACTGTCGGCTAGGCATTCCGCTTTGTCGATGTCGTCGAAGGCTATGGTTTTGTCGGGGCGTACTAGGGGGGGCATGGCAGCTATCTGCTTGGATTTGAGTTTTCTCTGGAGTTCCCAGAAGGCCTGATGGGTGGGCTGTAACTCGCTCAACATCTTATCCCAGCTCGCGTCACGCAGCTCCGCCATGCGTGTCCTTACAGATCTCTGCAAGTAGCGCATGTGGGCTTTGTTGGCGGGACAGGGAAAGTTGCTGTATGCACGGGTGGCCGCGTTCTTCTCGGTCAACAGAGCACGCGCATCGTCCTAATTGTTAGTGAAGGTATTAACTGCTTTTAAAGACAATTAAGAGGTGTGTTTGAAGATTATTTGAAGCATTAATGTATGTTTAATTATGATTTGAGTTCCATCACTGTATTAAAATAAGACTTGAAAATATCATTCTATTTTTTTTTTGGTCAAAATTATTTACGGTTTAAGAGATACACTGCTTTAAAAACCCCGTTTTCGGAACCCTGCGCCTTAACGTGCTTTCGGAGGCACGGAGGAGTCTCGATATTATGTAATGGATAGTAACCCATCCACGGGCACAACCTCGGTAAGCGTATACAATAGCACCTACCAATATGCCACTAACACAGACAAATGTGTAAATCTCGGTCTGATCGATTAGAGACTTAAAAAAAAAAGAAGGTTATGTATTAGATCCGTATGTACAGTACAACTATTTTCTTAATGTCCCCCGGTGAACTTCGTGTTTCGTTAGTCGTCGGATTTTTACTTCAACACCAAGTCCAAAGGCAACTGATAGAAATCCGACTGCTGACGAAACACGAAGTTTACCGAGGGACATTATGAAAATAGTTGTCTCAAAAACTACCTACCTACATTTTTTTGAAGTGAAAACTTTTTTAGCGGTTCGTGCACTTTTTTGTGATGGGTTAAAAATGTTAAACTCGCGTCATGACACGTAACCTGATCGAAAATTCGTAAGACGGAGGGAGAGTAGACCGGTGCAAAATTATTCCCTAACCATTCCAAAATATCTTAAAAATGCACAACGTTAATATTCAAGTTTTCACTTCTGCCGGCACTCCCGGAGTGCAACCCGTTTTTTTTTTAGGTCTAAATAGATACTAGGAATAGTAATGTATACAGAGCTATAATTAAAACAGTATAATTATCTTTGAATAGAAACTGTATTTGGCATAGTCACTGATTGTTGAAAGTTGATCTCATTTTTCTATCGCTACGGTGTAGTTGCCAGCTTGTATAAGTTAATATTAAGTATTGGCAACAATAGTTGTTAACCTGTCAGGTGTGCTATTATATCAGTCGTTTCGGGTAGTCAGAATCCCAAAAGTCTGACAAACAGTCTTACCAAGAGGTAACGTGTTTCCCAGTAACTGGGTTGTGGTGGTCAGATAGGCAGTCGCTCCATGTAAAATACTGGTATTCAGCCGCATCTGGTTAGACTGGTTACCGACCTCAAAATAGTTGAGAAAACGCTGGCTGATTGATTGACGTTGCAGTTGGCAATATGTATAAGTAGGTAAATAGTGAATGCTAAGTATTGGCAACAATAGTTGTCAGGTGTGGCATTATATCATCACATAATAATAGTATTTAATTGTTGTTCTTCGTTATAAATGTTACGTTTGTACTTACTATATATACTTTGATTTTTGTACTTGGTTTCCTAAGCCGTGTAAATCAAGTAAATAAAATATAAATAAATGGAAACGGTGGAGTTTCTAACCGGCCGGCCAAAATATGAAAAAGATTTCGGCTTCCCGGTTCAACAGTTTCTTAAGCACAACAACAACTAAAAAAAAACTCGCCGAATGCATACCTCCTCCATTTTTTAAGTCGGTTAAAAAGAAGATGCTCACAAAATATTTTTGGAGTTGGGTCTAATCTGTCTTCTTATAACGTGACAAAGGAATCGAGGACCTCGGTAGGGTGCTAAACTCTGATTTTGAATTTGGTATTAGGTATAGACCAAAATGACAGCAGTGTTCGACCTTTTTTTTAAATAACTCGATAAATAATTAATAAATTACATAGAAAACACGACAACAGTAAAGTTGCTCCTGCGGATAATGAATTCAGTGGTACTTGGTGAGAGTCATTTTAAAGTCGATACCAAATGCCACTATGGTCTAGCAAATTAAAAATCAGAGTACCTATAGGTAGATAGAAGTATTTACAAAATTGATTACTTTTATAAAAAAAATTAAAAAAAATCAATATTCAAAAGTCTAATAATCAAATTAGGCTGAGAATCAGCACTTTTCGCACGTCAAAATTACATAAGACAGTCCCCCAAAATCCCACCCACAAAGCCCACCCTTCACCACTTCCTAGTGCTTTTGCTGGGAAGAAGAAGTGGCACAACAAACTCCCCAGCAGCACAGCTGTCTGTTCAGTTAGAAAAAAATGATTCTCTAAAATAGTATGCAAGATAATTTACATTTCGCAAAACATACCTAATTTAAATTATTAATTAATAGCCATATGAAAGTTTATAAATACATGCATTCATGTTATGCGTGTGCGAATTCTAAAAACCAAATGATCTCAATGTCAATGTGCAGTAGCCGAAAGGCTGCCGTCTAAAAGTTAGGGGGTTCGACTTACGCAAATGTATGTTACGTAGGAAAGTGCAATAATATTGTGTAATTTTTAATGAGTATCACGAATAAAACACGGCATTGTACCTCTATAATCCTTTTCGTAAAAACTGTCAAACCGCACTGCACTAACCAACCTTCGAAATTCAAAATTTAAAAAAACAAATGATACTTTACCGCCGCAAAAAAAAAAAACACGCAGTAACACTAATAATTCACGATGTACCACACTTTAGCAGTCTGATTTCTCACTGAGTTTCCAGTTATTAGAAAACCGCTTATTAAAACAACACAAACACACTTCACTAATATTTGTTTACAAACAAAAAACAACTGCAACCCGCGCGCGGGAAAATATTGACGGGAAAATTAGAATCTGACAGTTCCTTAAAGAGTCAATAAAAAAAAATAGGCTATTGACAATGCACAGATTAAAAAAGGAGGTTATTTATAATGACGGTTGTCGCGTCCGCGCGTCACTTGGCTTTCGACAGACTGGTCCGTACCGTTTCACGTTACTGCATTCGGAAATAGAAATACTTATTTTCTACTCTGTGTATCGGTCGAATTTTGCACTTCGGTTATAATGGGGGCAAAAGACGTGTGGCTGACTCATCAAGGGTTGCTAACAAGAAAATGAGTGATAAATAATTTTATTTCTCTGTGTAGGTTTGTACAAAATTAAATACTTTTACATGTCAATCATATTTTTTTTAACAAGATGAGGACAGCGGTTCGTATCCGACCACTTGGCCGAAATAAACTCAGAGGTCACAGTCTCTTTTAAAGTCCAGACATAATCTTGGTCAGATCATTTGTGAAGACCATGTAGATTGGTGTCTGAAATGGTCTCGTGGAAAGAACCATAGAGATTTGAGTGGACCTGTGGCTTTGTCAGTAATCGTGCAGCTCAACTCAGAATCTATGAAGCTAGAAGAGTGCTAGGTGACTTTGAAAATGACCTACTTTTCAAGAAACTCTTTCTAAAAATCTAGATCGTCTACTATTTCTGGAAAAAAAAAAACAAATAGTTTGACAAGTTTATGTGCCAGTAGCATTGATTTTTATTTTTTACACACAGCATCACGCTTGTATTCCAAGAAGGGGTAGACAGAGATGTATTGACGTGTATGTTAGGATATTAAATTTTTTGGATTTGTGCTGGGCTACTGGCAATGAGTTCACCCTCCATTTGGCTGTCGAAAAGCACCTCTGCATTATAAAAACTTTTCTCCAGATTGTTTATCTGTAACAGAATTTATGTAAAACTGCCCCCGAGTTTTCACCCGATTAAAGCCTCGTTCAGACCAGCGCGACGCGACTCGAACAATAACAAATTCAAAAAAAAATTCACGGTATAACAATAGCCGGTGTCGCGTCGCGCTAGTCTGCACGAAGCTTAAGTCTCGATCTCGTGGGAATACCGAGATAAAATTGTGTATGTGAGTTTAAATGTTTGTAAACGCACCCACGATACAGGAGAAATTCCAAGTGTGGGGCAACGATTTTATAAAAAAAAAAAATCCTAGGTCATGGTCTACCCATGTGCCAAATTTCATCCAAATCCAATCAGCCGTTTTAGCGTGAAAGCTTAACAGACAAACAAACTCACATTCGCATTTATAATATGAGTTAGGATTACATTCGACTTCCTTGCATCGTTTTTGATTTACTTAATACCAGCCTATTACTGTCCCACTGCAGGACAAAGGCCTCTTCTCATACAGAGAAGGCACGAACATTGATCACCACGCTTGCTCAAGACGGGTTGGCGTCTACTATGATTTATACTTCCAATAATTTTGAGCAAGTTTAACGGCTTGCTATCTCTACAATCTATATACTATTTTTTCTTAATATTATAACCATGCGTCCTTGTCCTACCTACATATAAAAAAGATTTTATAAAAATATATAAATATGAAGTATGACAACGTCATTCGAATTTCCTCCCCGACCCTTGCTCGCAGAAGCGCCAGCCCGCGTTATGCTGAGAAATGTAGATTTAAATTCCCCGATTAATAATAATGAATTATCTTTGATCCAGCCTGTCCCAACTTGCTGTCCTCCCCCCAGCGACGCCCTAAGCCGAGGTCCGTACCCCACAGGGGGTGCCCTTAGCGAGCGCTCGCCTAGTTTTAATTAGAATAGTTTTGCCCCTGGCTGGAGGCTTTGAGTTTAGTAGCTTAAGGCAGCCGCAGGATTGTCCGGTTAAGTAGTCATCACCTCAGAGGTGAGCTACGAGATGCCCTAGTCAAAAAAAAAAAAAAAAACGTTATTCGAATCTTCATAACACTCCCGTTATTTGAATAACTTAGATTTTTATTACCACTGGTGTTATAATCATTAAAATTATGTTTTACGTTAAAGATAACTCTTGTAATCCATTTTCAGTATGTGTAATGATAAATTAATAATAATTTAGAGCTAGAGGACTGACTCGTTCGTTGGCTAAAGAATTAGCATTGCCATTCAATGTGGCAATGCTGGCAGTCTGTAGCGACGTACTTCGACGGCTAAGTGTCCTTTTGTTTTTACTTGTTTTAGTAAGTTAGTTAGTCATTTAATTTAGTACCTAATTTAATTGTTTAAAATCATTGTAATGTATATGACATATATAAAGTACCTAGTCTAAAAAGTATCTAAAACTAAAAAAAGAGTGGTAAGTGTATATATATGATATAAAAAATATTCATCATCATTTACACCATTATCATTCTGTTGCCCTGTATCCCCACAAAAAGAAACACGTAAATATGTTCTTTGTTTAGCATAAGAAGTTCCACTTAATATTTTGCTTACTTACATACTTCATTCAGCATGCAAAAAAATATCTTATAATAAAATTACATAAATGTATTTTACTTTCTCTCTACTCTTACACACGGTGTCTACATCTCTTTTTACCCTCTGTCCTATCGCAGGTATGCTGGAAGAGATTTCATTAGAAATAAGCATCACCTTTGTACGTATTTTTCTGTTCTTTTAATCTTGTCTGTTTATTTTTGTGTGTACATAAATGGTTAAATAAAATAAATAAATAAAAATAAAAACAAAACCACTTCAATTGTTACTATTGAGATCATGAGGTAAAGAGTAGATATGAAATCAAAATCCTTAATTTTTTAAATTTAATTATATTACTACTTACTAGTGAGATCGTATTTCGAACTTTGCTTATAATTTAAGGACTCACTTATAAGTGTATAGAACGTATTAATAAAGAGCCATTTCCTAAGTTTCCTGTTAAAGTTGTTTAGTTTAGTACTATAAAAAGCTCTAAACTAGTATTCGCGCCATCTATATTCTATAGCCCAGCACTACGCGAATCGCTAAGTGTACCCCCTACCAAAAATCGCTCAACGCGCCTAAAGAAGTTTTCACTTCAAAAACTAAACTAACTAAAGATTAGAGAGACACAAACACAACACGAATTACGAGAACTTAACTGGCCACAATTCTCAGATAAAATGAAGTAGGTACTTAAAAAATTGGTTCTAAATGGACAACGCAGGCCATCCAGGACAAACCACCCAATCGGAGAAGCAAATTGTGTTAAGAGAAGCATCCACCACCTTCTGACTCCGTTAAACCCCAGGAAAATTTACCTCCCGGGCGTGATCTGTAATGGCTCTCAATCGATTGCGTACCCAAGTAGGCTGCTATAGACACGGTTTATCGAAGTGGGGGATTACTGACTCACCCAGCGCGACTGCAGTGCTTCTGATCAGACCTTGCCCCACTTGCTGGAGTGTCCTAATTGCCCGTTTATCTGAACCTCGGATGACCTAAAGAATGCCAGTGATGCTGCAATCAACGTGGCCACCTACTGGGCTCATATAACGAAGAAGAGTACCATCGACACAAAAAGAAGAAGGAGAAAGAATGGACAATCTTTAAGCCCCTTTTTCAGGATAAAGATAGTGCAATCCACGACGACGCGCCCCACTCCGCGATTACTGTACTGTATGCTGTACTTTAGTGCGGAGCGGGGCGGAGTGGGGCGCGTCGTCGTGGATTGCACTATCTATACTATTATATAAATTTTCGGAAAACAAATTAAATTACATATATACTAATATAATAATTAATATTATAAAGAGGAACGATTTGATTGTTTGTATTGAATAGGCTCCGAAACTACTGGAACGATTAGAAAGCTTAGTTTTCAGGGAGTAACATAGGCTACTTTTTATCACCGGGAAAAATAACGGTTCCCGCGGGAAAGACCACGGGAGCGAAGCCGCGGGCAAAGTGCTAGTTTGTAATTATTTATTTTAAAACTAGCAGCGCCCCGCAGAGAATATCGGGATAAAAGTATCCTATGTCCTAACCCAGGTCATGGTCTACCCGTGTGCCAAATATCACCCAAATCCATTCAGCCGTTTTAGCGTGAAAACGTAACAAACAAACTCACATTCGCATTTAATATACTACGAGTATACATATAAGTTAGGATATAGTTATGATTTGGATGGCCAAAAATAATTAAAACGCTAAACAAAATATATACCAAGTCTCAATGTTTAATATTAAATGGTAACCCTGCATCTAACTCATGCAAAGGTACACGACCGGGGTGAATAATTTCAATTCCTTTGCCCTGACTGTTTTGCCGCCTAAAGCGGCCGCCATGTTGGATTTTCTTATTATTGTTTTTCTTTGAATGTAAATGAATAAAAGATTTGTTATTTGTGAAATTGCAATAATGGAGAATGTTTTGAGGAAATGGAAATAAACTTACGAATGTACAAACGCCTCACGCCTTCATTCAATGATGGGAAAGCAGAAACTACAGAACGCCGAACGGTAGTGTCGACATATTTTGCACCACAGCAAAGGCCTACCCAACTTCCAAGGCATTATGTTCATCCCATCTGCCCTCTTCCAATCGTCGCGTGCCAAGCCATTGGGTTCTAAAATAACTGGCCAGGGGCGGAGACAAGACCCCGACGCTGGTTATCAATTCGGATGTTTTTTTTATGTATGTTCGGGCTGATCTCCGTCATATATATTACGATATATATTATTTGAAAGGGTATAACTTTCGAGATGGTCCCATTGTCGTCAGGTCAGGATCTGATGATAGGATCCTGGAGAAGTCGAGGGAATTCTTCAAATATTATATCATCACTTCTATCGGCAGTCCCCAAAGACTGTCCCGCATTATTTTTTTTACTTAATCAATGAAATACCGTAATATAAACCTAAGAAATGTATTACTTAGGCAAATTCAACAACTGCTTGTTGCTCAAAAAAATAATGAAAATCAAACAATTAGGGATGATGCCTGGGTCAAAAAAAAGCAATTCTATTTAGTCTGTCAGTCAGATAATAAAAAAATAATAGACACGTATTTTTTGCTTTATCATATTAATAAAAAAATACTTAGATACGACCCATTAAAGTTGGGGAGTGGGGGTTGATACGTCACAAGTATGTATAAAATCTACATACAAGTGACGTCATGGCACATTATAACTCAATGTAACGCCGTAATTTTTTGATAACGTAAAACAAAAAAAAAAAACGTTCACGTTATTTTTTCATAATCTACATTACGGACAAAGAATTTTTTTAATACGCTAAAATGTGGCATGACTTTTTTTGTCTAGCGCATCTCGTAGCTCACCTCTGAGGTGATGACTACTTAACCGGTCAATCCTGCGGCTGCCTTAAGCTACTAACTCAAAGCCTCCAGCCAGGGGCAAAACTATTCTAAATTAAAACTAGGCGAACGCTCGCTAAGGGCACCGCCTGTGGGGTACGGACCTCGGCTTAGGGCGTCGCTGGGGGGAGGACAGCAAGTTGGGACGGGCTGGATCAAAGATGATTAATTATTATTAATCGGGGAAATTAAGACTACATTTCTCAGCAAAACGCGGGCTGGCGCTTCTGCGAGCAAGGGTCGGTGGGGAGTGTGGCATGACGTCTCTCCCCGGTGGATTTTATACTGACTGGTGACGTAGCGAGCCCCGCTCCCCAACTCGAATGCGTTGTATCTAAGTCATTTTTAATTAATATGATAAAGCAAAAAATACGTGTCTAATATTTTTTTATTATCTGACTGACGGACTAAATAGTTTTTTTTCCCCAGTCAACGTCCCTATTGTTTTTGTGCTTTATTCAAGCAGAAATCGCACTTAACCTTAGTGAGAATTCAAGCAGTTTGCTAAGAAAAGATTTCATTTGATTCACATGCCTTTTGAGGTAACTTCCAGAATTTTCAAAGACGACGTATTTCGAGTTTGCGTACCATTCCACCATAAAAACATAACATAAAATATAAAATAATAGAAATAACTACCTAATGCATTACAAAATGTAAAAAGAATAGGACTTTGTGTCTTGTCTCCTTTATAATGTAAGTATATTTAAATAATGAATAAGTTTTAAATTACGTGCATATTCCCTATGGTCAAAACGAAAGATATTGCAATTGTATGTGTTTTTAGGTTTCCTATACAAACTAGGAAAGTTATAGGTTGAATTACAGAAAACCTGCTATGATTTTCCTAATTACTTTATCTTGTTACGCATTTTATTGACAACCATTCATAATCTGTAGTGCGACATAAACCAGATAAGGAGATAAGAATTGATATCGATACAGATAAATATGTGTTATGAAAATCATCGCCGAGTCAGTATCCGTCATGGGTTGTATACAAAGTGTATCATGCTGTTGCATTCCTCTTTGTGACTGTAGCGAAGTAAGTGCCTAATATTTATCAAGTCTGCAGCTGACTGCAGGCAGCAGCAGCAGATGATGTGTCGCTGCGACACTCTGTATTCTCGAATCGAATTTCTATGAATTCACCGGCTGTTGCTGTCTGCAGTCGTCTACATAATTGTATAGGCGCCAGCACATCCTACTTCAATCTGTCAAATTTATTTAATAGATTTTCAACTTAATATTTAATGCATAAGGTTCAAAGTTGATTGGGAAATTTTTTTTTGACAGTTTCGGGTAGGTTGATGTGCTGGCGTCTGTAACCATAATTTTGTATCACTAACCACCCTTGTCACATGATACGTGGGGTTGGCGCACCACGTTTTCTTTTTCCGTTCTCTCCTGTCAACTGTCAGGTTATTAACTCCCTTCTCTTTCATATCATTCCTACCACAATCCATCCGTATTTTCTTTAACCTTCTTCTATTATCTTGGACATCTCTGACATCGGTGAAGGTAAACATCGTGATGAAACCTGTCGATCTATTGTGCAAAAATCACTGTGAAAACGTAGGTGAAGTGAACTCTTATGGGGATTACAGAAGTTAAACTTAAACATAAGTTGTAATGCCTGAAAGTAAATGATCCACTACTGTAAACAAATACAGAAACATATATGATATTAGCTGCACCCTGCGGTTTCACACGCATAAGTTTCGATCCCGTAGGAATATCGGGATAAAAAGAATCCTATGTGTTAATCCAGGTTATAAACTATCTGTGTGCCAAATTTTATCCAAATCCGTTCCGTAGTTTTAGCGTGAAGAAGAGACAAACATACACTGATTACACCTGATTACTGACACTGATTTACATCCGTCACCTCACACTTCAGGTCCAGTTGAAAACCAGCGTCAGGCACTAGTTGTCTGGCATTTATGCTGAACTGGGCCTATTTGGCGCAGCCGCGAGGCACACATTCCTGCTAGTATCATGCAACGCAGTTTTACACTTTTAATTTTGTATTCTTTCCTTTTACCTTATTTCTTTTTCTCTTTCTACTTGTGTGCCTTTTAGTCTGTGCCAAATAAATGTTTTTTTTTTCTTTCACTCACAAACTTTCGCCTTTATAATATTAGTAGAATTCTTTAGGATATTATATGCTAGATAAAAAGTGTGTTGGAAACATAATACAACTAATTTGATTTGATAAGATAGAAACAAATCATGGAAAATATCATCTTATCTCTTAATATTTTTTTTACGATTAAAAATCTTATGCAATCATTCTAATTTTTGTTAGATTGTTTTACAACATATTACATATTAACGTTAATTTAATTAAAGTGTTTTAATTTTTTTGTCCAAATAATAGATGTTTTTTTAAATAAATAGATAATTGCTTCATATTTTGCAAACAATTACAAGCGTTGTGTCATGGCGTTTCTTTTTCTTTTCTATGCAGTTCGACAGTGACCACGTTTTACCTGTTGTCAGCCTCTTAAGTGTCAATCCCTAGCGATCACTTCACCTTAGTTTTCACGGTATAAATCGAATTTTGTAACTGTGAGCTTGGAGCTGTCAAATCGTAGGTTCATAGTATTAATTTAACGGGTTATAAGTTTTTTACAGGACTTAAAAGGAAACGTGATAATGTGGTAATTAGTGTTAATTCCATATACACCTTCTGTTTTCAACTTGGGTCATTACCCAAGTTGAAAACAGAGAAGAGAAGACAGAAGAGCTTTTCAAGGAGAACCTTTGCTACTAACTCAACTTTTGCCAATTCTTAGTCAATTCGGAGTTAATGACCTAAATAGGTGAAATTCAAATGTTTACTTATTGCTCCACACGTCAAGTGAAGGCGCAGTCCACTGTGTTGCACCAATTCAGGCATGCAAAGTTATCATTAAAATTATACCCTTTCATAAATTCACATTAATAAGTTATACAATTTCATTATAGTACCATCACAGTAGATAATATGTATTATCATACATATTACCGTGGTACCATACACAATGTCATAAATTAAAATCAATAAGCATTTAATGTCAGAATATACTTTTAATGTCATAATAAAGTCTAAGTAATGTCTAATACACTCAACACATAGGTACTTGGCAATACAAATAAGATAATTTTAATGAAAATAAATCGGACTCCAGTATTCACCCTAATTATATGTATTATTATTATACACCCAAATTACTATCAGACAGGTATTCATTAATTGTGTATGTCTGCTTGGCACCTAAGTTTAGGAATGTTCTTAGCACCCAATAGCCAAGTGGATCATGGATAGTACTTTTTAAGAGAAACATCACACATTTCATCCAAATCCCATTAGTACTCGTAGCATAATACCAATGATTGAAATACCATCGTGAATTTCAGTTGGTTCAATCTATCGTTGGTTTTCAAATTAATTTAAGTAGGTACGCCTAAACATAGGTATAATATACGCGAATTTTCGCAGTGTTTTTCCTGTTAGTGACTCCTTAGCGGCCATTTTTGCACGCGAGTAATAACAGTTGCCATGGCAACACAGTCATAAAATTCAATGAGAATTGTTGTACCTTAAAGTACCTTCATATTAATTCCAGTTCTTTGGTCGTCCTTAAGATTCGGAAAGCGTTTCCATCATATTATAACGGCTGACATGATCATCTGTAATATTCACCAGTATTTGAAATTTTTCACTTTTTTTTTGTTGACTATGGCATCTCGTAGCTCACCTCTGAGGTGATGACTACTTAACCGGACAATCCTGCGGCTGCCTTAAGCTACTAAACTCAAAGCCTCCAGCCAGGGGCAAAACTATTCTAATTAAAACTAGGCGAGCGCTCGCTAAGGGCACCCCCTGTGGGGTACGGACCTCGGCTTACGGCGTCGCTGGGGGGAGGACAGCAAGTTGGGACAGGCTGGATCAAAGATAATTCATTATTATTAATCGGGGAATTTAAAGCTACTGGCTCAGCATCGACGCGGGCTGGCGCATCAACGGGCAAGGGTCGGGGGGGAGTATTATTTACTCGGGCGGGTCGCGATCGCGGAGGACCTCGGCGGCGAGGTCGGAAAGCGGGTCGGTGTCTGTGTTTGTGCACTGTACTTGTGGCCCAGTTGCTCTCCTGGAGGAGGGTTATGGGGTCGTCTGGGTCGGCAAGGATTTGCCTTGGGCGGCGGATCTGACTGATTCTACTAGGAAATTTTTCACTAGTAGGTATTTGACAAGCGTTTATACAGAACGTAGCCAACGTCACAAATAGCTGTCATATATTTCGCTGTTTTCATTAATTTGACGATATTACTGTATGGACATTAGAAATATTTCTAACTGTGTGAATTAAATTATTTATTATGAAATGCAATAAGTAATTAAATATCGTAACACCGAATGTTTCGTTTTAGATGTAAAAAAAGTATTTGGAAACTTTCCACTGACTTTTTACACATAAACGGTAATAACATCAAATTCAGTGTTATAATTGCAATACATTATTGTATTCTAGTTCATTAGTTAGCCATATTTCTTATTTACTAGCTACTAGGCTAGGCTGTTACCATATCAGCAGGTAAACTTGATCCTACCTAAAATAAGACATTTTTTTGGCGACCGAACGCTTGATAAAAGAGTACCCAACCAATTGCCTACTGCAATAAGAAGTCAGGAAATTCAAAATTCAAGTAATTTATTCAAACTAGGCTGAGAATCAGCACTTTTCGAACGTCAAAATTACTTAAGACAGTCCCCAAAACGCCCACCCTTCACCACTTCCTAATGCTTTAGCTGGGAAGAAGAAGTGGCGCAACCAACTCCCAGCAGCACAGCTGTCTGTTCAGTTAGAAAAAAAAAATAATGATTCTATACAATAGTAAACAAGATAATTTACATTACGCAAAACACAATTTAAATTATAAATTAATAGCCATATGACAGCTAGCACACGCCAGTATACCAACCAAAAACATCGAGAACTATACTCAAGCAGAAATAAAAATAACTAAACGTAAACAATATCTAAAAAAGAAAATAAAGCCTCCAGGCATAAAGGGCGTGCCCGCTTACATATAGCTGTAACTAGAAGTAATAATTGATAAACTAGGACCATCGAGGTAAAATAAATAATAATTTATAATTAAATATTTTAATAATTTTTTACATTAATGTAAAAAATTATTAAATCGGCTTAGTTTTCGAGGAGAAAAAAGGAGTTTTCGTCAAAAAATTTGTGATATAATCGGTCTGAGCTGCAGTTGTCCCTATCGCACTTTTCGGGGTTTAACTCGGTTTTTCGGGCGCAGCGCGACGGCAATAGTTTCTTCAAATACCTATTTTTCAAATTCCTCGTAGCCCCTGTTCCCTCTTAAGGCGGCACCGGTGCCGACGCCTCTAAGATTTTATATTTTTATTCTGAAATATTCAGATATTTTTTTCATGCTGCTGGGAGTTGGTTGCGCCACTTCTTCTTCCCAGCTAAAGCATTAGGAAGTGGTGAAGGGTGGGCGTTTTGGGGACTGTCTTAAGTAATTTTGACGTTCGAAAAGTGCTGATTCTCAGCCTAGTTTGAATAAATTACTTGAATTTTGAATTTCCTGACTTCTTATTGCAGTAGGCAATTGGTTGGGTACTCTTTTATCAAGCGTTCGGTCGCCAAAAAAATGTCTTATTTTAGGTAGGATCAAGTTTACCTGCTGATATGGTAACAGCCTAGCCTAGTAGCTAGTAAATAAGAAATATGGCTAACTAATGAACTAGAATACAATAATGTATTGCAATTATAACACTGAATTTGATGTTATTACCGTTTATGTGTAAAAAGTCAGTGGAAAGTTTCCAAATACTTTTTTTACATCTAAAACGAAACATTCGGTGTTACGATATTTAATTACTTATTGCATTTCATAATAAATAATTTAATTCACACAGTTAGAAATATTTCTAATGTCCATACAGTAATATCGTCAAATTAATGAAAACAGCGAAATATATGACAGCTATTTGTGACGTTGGCTACGTTCTGTATAAACGCTTGTCAAATACCTACTAGTGAAAAATTTCCTAGTAGAATCAGTCAGATCCGCCGCCCAAGGCAAATCCTTGCCGACCCAGACGACCCCATAACCCTCCTCCAGGAGAGCAACTGGGCCACAAGTACAGTGCACAAACACAGACACCGACCCGCTTTCCGACCTCGCCGCCGAGGTCCTCCGCGATCGCGACCCGCCCGAGTAAATAATACTCCCCCCCGACCCTTGCCCGTTGATGCGCCAGCCCGCGTCGATGCTGAGCCAGTAGCTTTAAATTCCCCGATTAATAATAATGAATTATCTTTGATCCAGCCTGTCCCAACTTGCTGTCCTCCCCCCAGCGACGCCGTAAGCCGAGGTCCGTACCCCACAGGGGGTGCCCTTAGCGAGCGCTCGCCTAGTTTTAATTAGAATAGTTTTGCCCCTGGCTGGAGGCTTTGAGTTTAGTAGCTTAAGGCAGCCGCAGGATTGTCCGGTTAAGTAGTCATCACCTCAGAGGTGAGCTACGAGATGCCATAGTCAACAAAAAAAAAGTGAAAAATTTCAAATACTGGTGAATATTACAGATGATCATGTCAGCCGTTATAATATGATGGAAACGCTTTCCGAATCTTAAGGACGACCAAAGAACTGGAATTAATATGAAGGTACTTTAAGGTACAACAATTCTCATTGAATTTTATGACTGTGTTGCCATGGCAACTGTTATTACTCGCGTGCAAAAATGGCCGCTAAGGAGTCACTAACAGGAAAAACACTGCGAAAATTCGCGTATATTATACCTATGTTTAGGCGTACCTACTTAAATTAATTTGAAAACCAACGATAGATTGAACCAACTGAAATTCACGATGGTATTTCAATCATTGGTATTATGCTACGAGTACTAATGGGATTTGGATGAAATGTGTGATGTTTCTCTTAAAAAGTACTATCCATGATCCACTTGGCTATTGGGTGCTAAGAACATTCCTAAACTTAGGTGCCAAGCAGACATACACAATTAATGAATACCTGTCTGATAGTAATTTGGGTGTATAATAATAATACATATAATTAGGGTGAATACTGGAGTCCGATTTATTTTCATTAAAATTATCTTATTTGTATTGCCAAGTACCTATGTGTTGAGTGTATTAGACATTACTTAGACTTTATTATGACATTAAAAGTATATTCTGACATTAAATGCTTATTGATTTTAATTTATGACATTGTGTATGGTACCACGGTAATATGTATGATAATACATATTATCTACTGTGATGGTACTATAATGAAATTGTATAACTTATTAATGTGAATTTATGAAAGGGTATAATTTTAATGATAACTTTGCATGCCTGAATTGGTGCAACACAGTGGACTGCGCCTTCACTTGACGTGTGGAGCAATAAGTAAACATTTGAATTTCACCTATTTAGGTCATTAACTCCGAATTGACTAAGAATTGGCAAAAGTTGAGTTAGTAGCAAAGGTTCTCCTTGAAAAGCTCTTCTGTCTTCTCTTCTCTGTTTTCAACTTGGGTTCGCCCAGAACTTTGCAGTCACGTTTCTTCCTATGGAGATAGCCAGAATCCACAGAATGCCACCTGCTACGATCCATACATACTCCTTTTGCCTCGATTACGTTCATACATCTGGTCAAACACCTGACGGTTTCGAGTACTACGCGCATGGCCTTTTCTGAATAACATCACCAATAAGGTATAATGTCTTTCATTCATTTATTTTATTCATAAAAACAATTTACATTGTGTTGAATATATGTATACACATGCTATTTACATACAAATACAAAGACTATGAATGTTTATATAACATTCCAAGTGAAATTCAAAAGTTCGAAACAGGTTTAAATATAATGTCAAACAGTTTTAGATATAATTTCAAACATTTTTTGATATAATGTCAATTTTTTTAGATATAATGTCAAACATTTTTAGATGTAATTTCAAACATTTTTAAAAATAATGTCAAACAGGTTTAAATATGATGTCAAAAGTGTCCTTTCAGGGCGTTCCCGCCCGGCGGTTCCACAGATCTATCTACCTTTTGTTAGGCGCCTTTCATTCATTCTCTCAACATGACATGACCAAACCATCTAAGTATACTGTTTTAAATTTATGTCACTACATCTTCTTTTAAGCCTTGCCTTGTCACATCATTCCTCAGCCTATCATTCATACGAGTAGTCACTCCAGGAAAATTGTAGAAGGAGGAAAATTACAAATAAAATAGATATATTTATCAATGGATCGCTTAATTGGGACAAGTACCTATTCTAAATTTCCGATAGAAAGATTGTGTTATCAAATACAAAATAGTTGTTTTGATAACCGTTTTAAATCTGCTGCTAAAGGTTGGGTGACGAATTCGGACACTGCCTCAAATATATATGTCCCGTATGAGAGAACATGTTTTTCAATTACAAAGTTAAGTTTGTTCTTAGGATAAATTCATTCCAACTACGGAACCCTTCATTGTGCGTGGTCCCACACGCACTTGGCCGGTTTTTTTTTTGTAAGCTTCGCAGATATGATTCAACTCATACTTCATGAAAACTACACTACCTACGGTCGTAGACCCCAAAAAAAAACACATTAGAATAGAATACCGAGAATACGCTATAATATCTACGACATACAAGTCAGCGCTCATTAGAACAGCACCGCTCCAACAAGGCAAATTGAAACCCTAGCTTGTCATTCAAGTTAGGGTTTTAAATCTATTTTACGATGGGTATAAAAAACAGTGGACGGCATGCCGCGGCCGCTCACTGCCCGCGAGCTGTCACATGTAAAGTAGACTTTAAAGAATTTGATTTAAAATCCTAACTTGAATGACAAGTTATTTGCCGTGTCGGAGCGGTGCTGTATAGTGAGCGATTTCCTTTACAGACTTAAATATAGAAACAGACATCTACGTAGTTTCGCTAACTAATTTAAATGAACCCTGTAGATTTTTTAAAGAATTCTATAAATATTTTTTCTAAAGTCCATAGGGGAGAACACGTTTTTGCAACCGCAAATTTAAGTTGGTCGATTATTACGGTAAACTTGTAAAGCCCACTTAGGGCCGTAAGATCAATCGTAGTTTAAACCACAGAAGAGAGTTTAATCTCTGGGCATCGATTATTTCATAAGATCAATGGTAGTTGATCGATTATTGGAAGTTTAAACCATCGATTAGTTTAAACTCTCCCAAAGGGACGGTTAAACTCCTTTGTATAGATTAAACTGACCGTAAAGTGACCAGATGGCATAATTTGACGTTGAAACTTTATGGACCCCTCATTTCACAAAAAACATAGAGATATTACGTATCCTCATTTCTACCTGCCTGTGCGTGTGTGCCTGCTTTAAACATTTCTACGTACTTATTTAATCATTGAAGCTTTGTTTTGTGGTTAATAAAATGGATCGTCTGTTTTTTTTATTTGGCGTACCTATCTTTTCACTAATGTTGTTAGTAGTTCTGTTTCGGATGACGCAAAGTTAATTCAATTTTTTATTGCATTCATATGTACATTTAGTTGTTACAATATAAGTAAGTTCCAACATGAAACCCGGTTAGGGCACGACAACGACAACATTATAATAATAATATTTTTTAGATAATAATAATATTTTTTTCATAATAATAATAATTTTAACTTATTATTAATACATTTAAAATAATAATAATAATTTTAACATAATAATATTTTTTACATCATAACAATTATTTTATTTTAGAGTATGTGTGCGTTTTATATGTATGTAGTTATTTATCGAGCTATCATACTAAATATTATGTTCTAGGAATTCTGCGACCGAGTAAAAGCATTTTTGTGTTAGATATTATTTTACTTTCCTGTTAAATTAGGCACCCTTTTGTGCACAGTATCACTCATTGTAATTACAATTATCAAAACAACAAAATTAAAAAAAAAAAAAAAAACAAACAACACACAAAAAACAATACTTTTCGAAGAAATTACCACGATCCACATGAAGACATGAATAATATTTAAATAACGTCACAAACTCACATCAGAGACGTCAAATGTGAGTGTCAATGTCAAATGGATCTATTTGTTGCCATTATTTTGGTGAATGGATGAACGAACTTCGAAAAAACTAGAGAATATTGCCATGTGTAAAAGACTAATCGAAGTTTAACTAATCCATTCATTTTTTCCATTTGATCTTATGACAGTAGATTAAACCATCGATTAAATTTAAACGTAGATTCCGATATCCATAGTTTAAACTGCTTTTGATCTTACGGCCCTAAGTGTGATAGTTTTCCTTTAAACTTCGTTATACAGAAGTACTAATGTCGTGACATTTGAATTTCTAACTACAACCGTTTAGTTGGTAGAGGGGGGGGACACTTGACTCTAACGAAAATTGGTACTTTAAAGCTTGATAAGTCACGAACGGTTTACTTAATCAAAAAAACAGTCTTCGCAAACCCCTAATATTTTTGAAAGACCTATCTAAAAATATCCCACACTATGGAAAGGACGAAAAAAAAAGTTATCATCCCCACTTTACATGTAGGGGAGGTACCCTAAAGAATAGTTTTTTTCAAAATTTTATTTTACCACTTTTTCGGCGTTTTTACTTTGTATACTCATGCCAAATTACAACTTTCTAGTACCAACAGTTTTTGAGCTAAACCGCGGACAGACAGACAGACGGAAATGGCGAAACTATAAGGGTTCCTTGTTGACTACGGAACCCTAAAATCGAGCCTACCTTACAGTAGTCATATAAAATATGACGTGTAACATCTAACATCTCACCTTGGTAATAAGCAACATTAAAGAGGCGGGGCCTCGTCAAGGTCGTTTCTGACAGCAACGCACCGCGCATTGGTGAAATCAAATAGCGCGCGCTACCCCGGCTTCGTGTTACACACTTCCGTCCCTTTTTACGAAATCACTCCACAGATTGCAAGACACCGAGAGGAAAGATGTGACACATCAAAAACTGATTTTTAAACTGAAATTTCACGCAACTAAACTGCTTACAGTCGTTGATCCCAAAAAAAAAATCACAAACCCAGTGCATGTAACCTGCTGCGCAGGAGCTTTATAAAAGAGTCAAGGTTATTGCTCCATCTTTTAACTCTATCTCCCACTGTGTAGACCTTTGATAGTCTTTACGGGTAGTCAAAAGCTCGAAATTCTGACAACCAGTCTTATCAAGGGGTATCGTGTTGGGAACGTCAGAGAAGCAGTGGTAAACTTAATGGTGGCTTGGAACATGAGGCGAGTCGCTGCGCAGTAACAAATTCACGGGTCAGCGGGGGTAAGGGGTGCGGTACTGCGCAGCTAGCAGCTAACTTCCGAGCCGCCATGAATCGAACTACATTCAGCTGCATCCTGCAGACTGGAAGCCGACCCCAAACTTTTGGGAAGATTGGAATTGGGAATGTGGTAGATGAAGAATATCATGACCTGAGACCCTTTAGATTATTAATTACATTTTTTTTTTAGCAGGGAGGAGGAGGAGTCAACGTGGTCGATGGGGTTGACTACGGGGGTGATGGCAACGGTTGGGGTGGGGGCGGCGGGGTCCACGTCAGTGATGGCATAGACTACGGCGGCGGCGGTGGCGTCAACGTCGTCGAAGGGGGTGGTTGGGGCGGTGGAGGGGGCGTGCACGTCTCAGACGGCGTCGATTATGGGGGCGGAGTACATGTAGTTGACGGCGGGGACTACGGTGGGGGCGGAGTACATGTAGTTGACGGCGGGGACTACGGTGGGGGCGGAGTACATGTAGTTGACGGTGGGGGCTACGGCGGGGGTGGAAGATTTTAATATTGAGTAAGTTGTAGTATTTAACTGTTGTTATTAATAATTTAAATCTTTTTTATTGTTGGTAATGATTTAGACTGAGCTAAATAAATAAATGTGAGAGTAGCCCCTGTAGCCTCATGCTTCATGAGGCTCTTTTTTATTAAAAATAAAAGGAAGTGAATAGAGTGCCGCTAGCGGCACTTTATCCCTATCGGATTAAGTGCCGCTATTTGCGGCATAATAGCGCTGCCCGGCTAAACCACCGTAAGCATTGCATTGTAATTGTCACTGTCATTGAGTCACTGTTACTTCTTTTGATTGAAGAGGTTAGTTCGCCACCCTTTGTATTGATTGGTCGTATTTGTTTTAGATAATTATATCAAAAGTCACTACAATTACTGAATTTACGAAAAGCGCCCCTAAGACGACCCACTCACCGAAAAATTAAGTAGCAAATGAAAATCGCTGAAATATAGGTTAGGTTAGAACTGTGACCACAACGCCAGGGTCCGTTTAGGCACAAGAGAATCGATTTTTTTCGGAATGTGGTAACCTATCTAAAATCCGAGTAATGTAAGTCTGTGGAATGTGGTGTTTTACAGCGAAATAACCTCAACAATTAATATTTTTTTTTGATTTTTAAAGAAAAAAAAACAAGTGACAGTGAAAATTACAATGCAATGCTTACGGCGCTTTAGCCGGGCCGAGGCAGCGCCACTATTATGCCGCTAGCGGCACTCTATACACTGCCAAAATAAAATAAAACTTTTTTCTATGTTATTTTTTTGCACGTCTGGACGCTATAGTATTGCGCTTCGTTAGTTAACATACTGTATATTTTTGCCTCCACTTATATTTTGGTCTAGCTAGAGATTGCAAGCGCTACTGCAGAGCATGACGTCCTGTACCCTAATTACGTAATGCAAAATCAATCCGAATCTGAATCGTTTTGAAACAGATTGCTAATCCATTGCTCCGTAAGTTCGAAAAAAAAACTGCAGAGCAACGTAAATAACGCAATGAATGTTGTTGAACTGTCAAAACGTTTGTGCTGTGAACGTTTACGAAAATATGTTGCGTAATTAGAAAGCTGGGTTGGATTAGCAGGTCGGGCAAAGTGTTACCTGTTGGGTTTTTCTATGAGGAATTTTTCAGCAGCAGCCGCGGCTAGATTTGTGCCCAGTTGATGGCAATAGGCTTGCCCCCTATGAGACTTAAATAATAACTGGCGAAATGTGGATATACATACTAAAGTAAACCTCTGCCTAAACCTTCAGGGAATTACAGGCGTGACTCAAAAATTCAAAAGTCATTTATTCAAACTAGGCTGAGAATCAGCATTTTTCGAACGTCAAAATTACATAAGACAGTCCCCCAAAATGCCCACCCTTCACCACTTCCTAGTGCTTTAGCTGGGAAGAAGTAACGCAACAAACTCCCCAGCAGCACAACTGTCTGTTTAGTTAGAAAAACTTGATTCTATACAATAGTACTTATGCAAAATAATTTACATTACGCAACACAAAACATTAAATTAAATTATTTTCTATATGTCACCTAGCACACGCCAATATACCAACAAAAAAGTAAAAAGAACTTAATACCCGAATGAAAGCCTCCAGGCATAAAGGGCCCGTTTACATATAGCTATTAAAGCTGTAACTCGGAAATCACAAATGATAAACTAGGACCATTGAAGTAAAAATAAATAAACAGTTATTTACTAATAACAACAACAAAAACTATGGTCAGAAAGACGAGCATAACGAAAAGATCAGCCATTACCCCACTCGCCATATTTGAGGGAAGGAGACAACCCGACCCCCGACGCTACCGCAAGCAGTGACATTTAAGAGGGAACAGGGCCTGCGATTCTCCATACAAACGTAATCCCCGTTTTTCTTCCTGAATAATGCCTCTAGAGCTGTATTTTTATAAATCAGGGTCTCTATAGGCATGTCCCTGTTATTTCCTTTTTTTCAGCAATTAATAATTAAGGAAACTATGACCCTCCAAAAATTATAAAAATGCCGCATTTTTACCGCCGTGATTAGAGGACAACCAGACTAATTCGGAAAAGTTTTTAGCATAAAAGAAAATAATAGGAACCTAGACATACTCTTTCTTAAAATTTTAATGTAAAAAATTATTAAATCGGCTTAGTTTTCGAGGAGAAAAAAGGAGAATGCCAATGCTGTCGTTTTCGTCAAAAATTTTGTGATATAATCGGTCTGAGCTGCAGTTGTCCCTATCGCACTTTACGGGGTTTAACTCGGTTTTTCGGGCACGGCGCGACGGCAATAGTTTCTTCAAATACCTATTTTTCAAATTCCTCGCAGCCCCTGTTCCCTCTTAAGGGAGCATGACGAACTTGCTGCCGGTTGCTCAGGCAAGAATAATATGATAAATTATCGAGGTCGCGGTCGATGTTATAATGTTATATTGTTTTGCATTGTTACAGGTACCGGAAACCAATGATGCAGAGCTACGTTGATATTGTCGAATAAAGTACTTATAAGTTTCATTTATATTTTTGTAAGTTTTTTAAATACTCTTTTACTAGCACATGTAAAAATAACGTCAGCAATTCGATTTTCATCTACTTATTTATTTCTTGTAATATAATTTAAACTTTGAACATTAGAAACCTACAAGAAAAACCATTTAAATACTGACGTACCTACACACGGCTAACAATTTCCAGTTTATGCTGATCTCGTATTGTATAGGATTTCCGTACAATGCGAGGTCAGCTTATACTGGAAATTATAGCTTCATGTAGCCATGTGTACTACCTTCATAACGTACGAAAAAACTAAGCGAAAGCATCAAAAGTATCGCCCGTTAAATCATGCCTAGAAGGCTGGCAACATTGCGACGTTGGATGAAATGCTGATTCTTTTTCCGAAGAAAAAGAAAAACCGAATACGTAGCCTCCTTTCTTTTTTGAAGTTGACTAAAAATACACAAGCACAGTACACTAAAGTAAGCACACAAGTATTACGTTTTCATACAAAACGGCCGAAACGACGCGCTTCGAAATCTCGGTAAACTTCGGTACTCAATTACTTTAGAGTACTGTGCGGTCACGTGAAGAGCCGACCAATCGCTTGTCAAGTCTTAAAAAGAAGGCGAGCGCTCTGACCCCATGACCCACTGAATGTTTTAATTAGTTTGTAACTCTGCAAATTTATTGAATACCATGTCATCAAGAAATACTGCTGTGGGACCCTCAAGATCTGCAGGACTTTTAAATATATTTATATTAAATTTGTGACTTTTTTTCTTAAATAATAACCTCTTTCTTTATTACAACCAGTCTATTCTATAAAAAATATTTCCTTGAAAAGATGAAGTGACCTTGAAGTGAGCTGTCAAGTTTCAATCCCTAGCGTCTGGCGGAATAATAATATAATAATAATTTATTTTAGGAACATAAAGGCTTTGTAGTACAGACGCCAGCACGCCAACCTACTACAATATGTCAAATTTCTTTAATAGATTTTCAACTTTATCACTAAAGCATAAAGTTCAAAGTTGATTGGGGAAATTTGACAGTTTCGGGTAGGTTGATCTGCAGTGCTGGCGTCTATACATGACGATCTTACAAAGTATGCGTTATTAATAACATGGTGTAGGTACAATGAATTGTTGGGTGAATCTCTGCTCCCATTGCTAGATCACTAAGTTAAACGTTAAGTGATTCTGTAAAAATCTCACGGTGAAAACTTAGGTGAAGTGAGCTGTCAATAGTGTACATCCCTAGCATCAGTGGAATGACAGCTCACTCCACGCTCAGGGGGCCTTATAAATGACATCATTATTCCACTGAAAAGTTCACAGTTCACCTAAGTTTTCACGGTGAGATTTTTAAGGTAAGATTACTATATCTGCACGAACTATACTGTAAACCCAATTATTTCCTTATTTTTCAAAATTATTAGTATCTGTCTTGTCGCTGCGATTAGACGCTGCAACAAGTCGCATCTGTGTCTGCTGCGAGTAGTCGTTTGGGTCTGCGTCTAGTCGGTATGACAGACGTCGTGCAGGAAGCGACAATTTTTTTTGAAGATTCGAGGGTGACTGTCCTGTTTGTCGTTTTGTGGGTGAATATTGAGCCTCTAGTTGCACGTGCCTTGGTGCTTATCCTGCGAAGTCGGGTGTGCTCGGGTACCGTTCGTCTACTCGCTGCGACAAGTAGCGGGAGCGTGCGACTTCCCTAGCCTGTCGTTGCGACTCTGCGACTCGTCGCCAATCTCCAATGTCTGTAGATTTTCGCTATTCATTTGAACTTGTATTTTATTGGTTTGAACATTTTACTTTGGGCGATCAGTCTCTACTTCCTTACCACGGTTTAAATACTTCCCTTGCTGACTGACTAATATTTTATTTACTACGGCATATGTTATTCTTTTTATTTAATTTTGTTTTCACCTCAGCACCTCAAACCAGCAGGTTTTGCTGTCAAAAAACAGTGAGCAAAATTCGACAGTGTTGGGTCTACTCACAAAATTCTAAAGATTTGAACTTAAATTAGTTTTTCACTTCTCATGCTCTGAAAAGGCTTATTTGTGCAGGATATAGGCTGCACAAAATCGAATTTTGTGCACAAGTGCATTAACGTATCTTCTCATAAATGTATCAATATTAAGGCAAAGAAAATGAGCCATACAGCCAAACACAATAAGAAGTTAATAGATAGAATTTGTTATATTATAATATTTACTTTAATTTATTTGCCTTGTGTGTATTTTAAGACATAAAAGATATTAAAATTTAAATTCAAGTACGGTAGGTTATTTAATTTATTTAAGAAAATTATTATTACAAAATTAATTTAATAGTAGGCTGTATAGGTCTGCAGCCCAATTCTAATATCGATGTCGTAAAATTCAGAAAAATACCGTTAATATGCCGGGAAAAACAATTTCCTTCAGTATTCAAAACTGTATCTACTTATTTTACTTTGAATTTAAATTAAAGAAATTTTAAGTTGTAGGTACTACTGTTTTATTTCCTCGCAATCGAAGTGAAAAGCAGAGTTTATAACTCGTCCACAAAACAATTTTATCCTCGACATTACTATCAGCCCTCGCCTTCGTCTCGGGCTGCTAAAAGTCTCGGATAAAAATGGTTCGTTTTGTGCACTCGTTGTAAAATCTACTATTGTCACTTTCACTTCGATACGAAAAAAGCGAGAGATAGAAACAAGTCGATTCGAAGTTCGATTTCAAAATTCCATAACTAGTAGGCCCAAAAATGAAACAAACATCAAAACGTTCGGATTCACATAAAATCTTAAAATTGCAAATTATCTGTTGTGGTTTTATTTAAATTCTGTTTTTTTTTTGAACGAGTTCTACAGGCGGCTTGCAGGAAGAGTCACTGGCAGAAATTATCACGGAAAAAGGCGCTTGCGAGGTCTTCTCCTAATTCAAAGAGAAAGAAAGACGGAGTGAGATAGTAAGTGTGAATTTGGTCAAAATGCAAATCCAAGATGGCGGATGCGAAAATTTTCACATTTTTCATAATGGGTGTCGTTATCATAGTTTTCAAGGGTGCTAAAGCCGATCTTGAGGTGAAAATGTAAATACAAGATGGCGCCTACGAAAATTTTCAAAGTTTTCTTCATGGGTATCGTTTCTATGGTTTTCAAGGTTGCTAAAGCCAATAGTGAAGTCAAAATGTAAATCCAATGTAGGAACTACAGTAGCAATAATGCAAACGAGGCAGTTTGCCCCGCGTATACAGGCGAGCGGCCAGTCGTCTCCGCCGCGCCCTAATTTTAGCTCGTGTACTATTATGATATTGTAAGAACGCACATGTAACAGAACTCCTGATATATTAATACACGTTAAAGTGGACTCCGGAATTTCATTTACACCCTCGCCAACCAGATAACAAAGGTTCCAACATCCAAGATGGCGGCTGCGAAAAATTTCTAATTTTTCTCCATGGGTATCGTTTCTATGGTTTTCAGGGTTGCTTAAGCCGATAGTGAAGTCAAAATAAAAATCCAAGATGGCGGCTACGAAATTTTCACATTTTCGTCATGGGAATTATGATTATTTGGGTTATCGGAGAGCTTTCTTAAAGAAACAACTTGTCAGATGATAAAAATAATAATATAATGAACTTTTACTACATGTTATCGAATGAACACGGTAGGAGAGTCTGCCTTGAACACTAACTTACAGGCTACGCGGCCCGAGCGACACCTACGTAAGTACACGCACACACTTACACATATGCACTACCGACACACTATAACACCCCCCGCACTAGTTCGAAACCCTTTCTTCTCCCAAGAAGAAGGGCTGAGTGCGGCCTCCGTCTGTTGCTTGGGCTACTGACGTTTCCTGGTTCCTCTTATGTCTCTTAATTAAATATAATATTCCAACAGCCAATCCAATAATACATAGTACCGTATATATAGGTACGGTCCAATAGTGATAACTTTTATCTTGCAGGGCACCTAGGTTTAGAATATTCTCCCTTTCAATTAAATTCTATAATTTATTGATTTGTTCCAGTGGAATATTTTCCAATAACAGCGGCTTATCTTTATTTTCAATATTGATTTTAAATACCGGAAATGACAAAAGCTTTATAGGTGTACCTTTTTTCAGATTTTTGTAATTCTTTATGTGGTTTAACTTTGTAGAGACAGTACATCCCTCAGGCACCTCAAACAAGTACGTGCCGAGTAAAGATTGGTACTCTTCCCGATCGCACTTATACTCGATCCTCGTTTCTTTTATAGAATATAATGAAAATCGTCCAGCTTTTGAATTATTTCTGTTCCGGCTTTAAATTGTACCAAGCTGCAGCTGCTGCATATTTCTTGTTTCAATATCAGTTGGTAAATGCAATCGTTTGGTTTTGAAGTGGTTATAAGGTCGACTTCTGTGCAATAATATATTTCCTGGAACCTTTTACATTCTCCATCTATATAGTGATAGTTATTACTATTCATTGCCAGATATGGTTTAGGTGGAATTAATATTGTATTGTTAAATGTTGGAGTAGAAAATAGATGATAATAAGTGAATGTATCTAAATGCATAATAGGGAACTTCAGAACAAATACAATTACATTATCTACATAGTTATGCATACCAGGTATTAGTTCCCACAGCAGAGAACCACTCGACACCCTAAGCTGTTTCTAACCACTTGTATTAATTATTTAGTTAATAGCCATGTCACCGATTGCAGTTATTTATTATACATCTCTTTCGACGCGACACCTTTTTCTAACACTTAAGTTTTAACGTTGATCTGAAGTGGCCTGGTGGTCCCTTCCTCGAAATATTGTTTTTTTAGTTTAACCTTTTTTTATATTAATTATGTATCAATAGTTCGTAAGCATTCCGTCTGCATCGCTCTAACCGAGCACACCTCCTAATTATTGTAAATATCGTAATTAAAGTTTATTTTAAACTAAATCACTGCCCTTCATATTTGACTGGCGCAGCCGGGGTCGGATAAAGTTCGCGAAAAGTCTCTTCGTTGTACGTGCTTTAAAAATTGGCCTAGCGGAGTGCTGATCGTCTGGCATTATCCGGGAACCTACACAAACAAATTGTCATCGAGCGGCAGCACGAAGGAGATCACCAGCAGACGAGAATCGGCATGGGATTGAGCAGTACTTTAATGTGAGTAGACCTTTTCGCATTGTATTGTTCCCTCCCTTGTCTATACCTTTCCTACGTTATATTGGACAAAAATCGCCATTTAACGTCATTAGTTAGTTTAATCAACCTCTTGGACAAAAATCGCCATTTGCGTTGTGTATAAGTTTTTAAATTCTATTTTCTTTTATCAACATTATATTGGACAAAAATCGCCGATATTACGTTATTAGTTAGTTTAATCAACCTCTTGGACAAAAATCGCCATCTGCGTTGTGTATAAGTTTTTAAAATTATATTTTGTTTTATTAACATAACATCGGACAAACATCGCCGATATTACGTTATTTGTTTGCTTTTTAAATTCAATTAATCATTATTTTAATATTAACTAAAACTTAGAATAGTGTTGTGGTTTTCTTTATATAGAAATGAATCAAATCCAGATAATCCCAAGGGAAATCCTGGACATTATTCCTAAATTTGACGGGGATGAAAAACTGTTAAATCTTTTTATTTCCAAATGTGAATATGTTATTAGAATTTTTTACAAAGAAAACAACCCTGCGCAACAACTTTACCTGTATCATTGCCTAACAAGTAGGTTAGTTGGTAAAGCAGCGATTCTCATTAGCGAACGCGAAAATGTTTCCTCTTGGGAAGCACTGAAGGAATTGCTCGTTCAGCACTTTGGCGACCCGAGATCGGAATCGTGTATCGCAATAGAACTAGAAACCCTTAAAATAAAACATGGAGAGTCATTCATTGATTTCTGTCACCGCATCCAGATGATACGAAGTTCTTTAATATCAAAAGTTAACCTTTTACAAGATGAGGGAATTAAGGCAGCCAAAATTATAATATACAATAACACCAGCTTAAACGTATTTTTATATAATTTACCCGAAGATATGATTAGATTTGTCCGATTGAAACAGTGTACGAACTTAGAATCCGCGCTTAGCGTTGTGATGGAAGAGGTAAATTTCCAAAGTCAATACATCGCCAGGAACAAAATGAAACCAACAAATACTCAGAATAACCCGTTACAATCAAATAAAAATAACACACATCTACAACCATCTCAATTCAAATTTGGAATTCCACAACAAGGTTATAATCCTCAATTCAGACCAAATTTTATACCCGTCAGACAAAAGTTCGGTGTGCCTTATGCCCAACAAAATGCGATTCCGAGACCGCATAATAACCAGCAAATTTATAATAGGCAAGCAATAGCAATGCCTATTCAGCAAAATCGGCAGCCGCAGCAGTTTCCGCAAACATTAAACAATTATAAACAATCCGGTTTCTTTAGAGTCAACCCATATCAACAGTTTCGCTTCGGAATACCCAATCAACCAAACAATACACCTATACATAATTCAGACGTCTCTATGAGAACTATTCACCAAAATAATATGCTAGATTCTTCCAACATTTTCTTTTTAAACGACGATGAGGTTCTTGAATTTTACCCTGAAGAGCATTTTATTCAAAATTGTGATCAAACGCAAGTAAATGTCAATGAAATACCGACGACAGAAGATGTCGCTTCAAACTCGACCCCCTTTGAAACTACGGAAAATTTTCACAAACCAGCCTCTCTGGAAAACCGGAAATAATAAATATAAACTTCGACGCTTTAACTTTTAAATTACCCCATATAGATATTCCTGAAATAAATTCTAAATTCATGATTGATACGGGTAGCACTCGATCTTTCATAAGTCCGCAAAAAGTAGAAGAATATTTCTCATATTTTAAACTGTTTGAACCATTCGAAATAGTCAGTACACATGGTCGTAGCAGACACGATGAGGTTGCATGCATTCCCTTAACAGATACCTTTCAAACTGACCTTTATCATAAGTTTTACATATATAATGTTTGCAATAGATACGACGGTCTTATTGGATCAGACTTATTAAAAGAACTTGAAGCTAATATTGACATGAAAAACCAAATACTTAAGACTAAAAATACAGAAATCCCAATCCTGTATAGTCCACCTTATAAAATTATGTTGCCCCCAAGATCTGAAACGCGTATTAACGTTCCAACAGATTTACCAAATGGAGTTGCTATTTTAAACTTTACAGAATTTAGTCCCGGTATTAGAATGCCCGATGCCTTAGTGACATGCACTAATTCATTTGCACCGACTATAATACAAAATTTGACAGAAAATGACACGACCATTACTTTCAAAGAGCCCCTCAAAGTTTCAAACTTCAAAACTGAACTGTGTGACATAAATATTTGCAGTAATGAGCTTGAAATTAATGATTTGCAGACTCAAAACTTAGCGAAATTGAGACTAGATCACCTAAATCAAGAAGAGAAATCCTGTATTTTACAATTATGTTTAGAATTTAAAGATATTTTCCACTGTGACAAGATCCCTTTATCATTCTCTAATCAAGTAAAACACAGGATTCGCACTACTAATGAAGACCCAATATACATCCGTCCTTATAGACATTCTCCCTGTGAAAATAATGAGATCCAAAACCAAGTAGAAAAACTATTACAAAATGACGTCATACAAGAGTCACACTCTCCGTGGAGCGCCCCTGTCCACTTAGTCCCTAAAAAAATGGACGCCTCCGGCGAACAAAAGTTCCGTATGGTAATAGATTATAGACGATTAAATGAAATCACTATTGACGATAAATATCCTTTACCAAATATATCCGACCTCTTTGACAGACTTGGTAAAGCGTCTTACTTTTCCACAATCGATTTAGCAAGTGGTTATCATCAAATTGAGATCGTAAAAGAAGACCAACCCAAAACAGCCTTCACGACACAGTCAGGGCACTACGAGTTTACTAGAATGCCCTTTGGTTTAAAGACGGCACCCGCAACCTTCCAACGAGCCATGGATAATGTACTTAGAGGCCTCCAAGGGTTACATTGTCTTGTGTATCTTGATGATATAATCATTTTCTCTTCAAGCCTAACAGAACACGTGGAAAAACTAAAGAAAATCTTTGAAAGACTAAGACAAACTAATTTGAAAGTCACACTTGATAAATGTGAATTCCTTAAGAAAGAAGTCCTTTACTTAGGACACACAATCTCCGAAAACGGCCTTCAGCCTAATAATGATAAAATACGTGCAGTATTAGACTTCCCACTACCGAAAACACCCACTGAAATAAAGAGTTTCCTTGGTTTAATAGGTTACTATCGTAAATTTATCAAAGATTTTTCTAAAGTCACACAACCTTTGACATGTTGTCTTAAAAAGAAAAATAAAGTCAATATGACTAAAGAATACATTGATGCTTTTGAAAAATTTAAAGAATTATTAACCAATGCCCCGCTTTTACAATTTCCTGACTTCTCGAAGCCGTTTTTACTAACAACTGATGCATCAAACTTTGCTCTTGGTGCAGTCTTATCTCAAGGACCAATTGGTGGTGACAAACCAATTGCATTCGCTAGTAGGACACTTAACGGAGCTGAAACACGATATAGCGCAATCGAGAAAGAATTGCTAGCAGTAGTATGGGCCTGCAAACACTTTAGACCATATTTATATGGAAAAAAGTTCGTAATTCTCAGTGATCACAGACCACTCATGTGGTTACACTCAGTTAAGGAACCCGGTAGTAGATTAACAAGATGGAGGTTAAGGTTATCCGAATATGACTATGAGATCAAATACAAACCAGGCAAACAAAACAGTAATGCTGATGCTCTGTCGCGCATAAGAGTTAACGCATTAGACGATGACTCATCTACGGTAGTAAACATAGACAAACAGGAACAACGAAATAATATTTCGAAAGACGCAACTCCTAGTTCCATTGTTATTTCATCCGACGATGACGACGACAGACCGAGATCCCCATATTCGATTCAATCATTTGATAGTGGAACTCTTACAGCCTCCGAAAAACCAGGCTCCTTAACGAATATTACAGTTCATTCTGAAGAAAACACTGACTCTGCCGACATACCTATACTAAACGAAGCTATTGATACCAAACCTACACAAATATTAATTTTCACATGGAATAGAAACGAATTTGTAGTCAAAGATCTCTCTAGAGATAAACAAAAGGTACTCGAAGTGCACATGCCTACGGATAACCCCATACTAGTTAAAAATTTCCTTAAAGAGTACACACGACCTAAAATTAAATACTTCCTTTATTTCGAAGACAAAATACATAGAAAGTTATTTTCCAAGGTAATTACAAACCTTTATAAAAAGGATTCAGTTAGGTTTTATGAATGCACCCTAAGAGTAGTCTATGTTGAAGACGAAGAAGAGCAACGTGATATTGTCACAAAGTATCACATAGGTAAAACTTGCCATCGCGGCATTAAAGAAACAATAGCCCATTTAAAACGCACATACTTTTGGAATAACTTAGAACAAACAGTGGGCAGTATTATAAACTCGTGCGAAATTTGTAAGAGAATGAAATATGACCGAAAACCATTTAAGCCTGAATTACAGTTAACACAGACTCAGACTAAACCTTTTCAAGAGATTTTTATTGATTTATTTTCGATAGAAGGAAAATATTTCTTGACTATTGTAGACGCTTTTAGCAAACTTGGACAAGCATTTGAGGTATCCAATAGATCAACCCCAGAAATAGTGAGAGCGTTATTAAAGTTCTTCTCATTTTATGGCGTGCCTAGAAAAATTAGTTCAGATTCAGGTTCAGAATTCAATAATAAACTGTTGAAAGAAATGTTAACTTTCTACAAAATTATTCTTCACATAGGAACTCCACATAATCCTAATTCAATGGGTATAATAGAAAGGTTTCATTCGACAATAATCGAAATTTACCGACTTGCAAAATACGAAACCAAAATAACAGACGCCGTAACCGTTATGACATATGCTATAATGTCCTATAATCAATCAATTCACTCTACCACAGGTCTCACTCCCTTTGAAGTCGTATTCGGACATACGGATTCATCTAATAATTTTGCAGTAGATTTTGATAAAGTTTATACCCAACAATTAGTTAGAGAACACGTAAAGAGATCAAAATACTTATATAATTATTTAACCGATAAAATGGTTAAAAACAAAGAAACCATAAGACAAAAGCGTAGCGGAGAAAATAAATTCGATATTAAAATTGAAGATAACATTTTAATTAAAGGCGTTAACACTCGACGAAGCAAAGATAAGCCACGTTATCAAAAAGCTATAGTAAGAAGTAATATTCACCGTAATACAGTCGCGGTACAGACCAATCAGAGACAAACTAAGGTTCCAATTAAAGACATAAGGCGTCCCCCACAGGTTCGTCCTCCTAATAGATGACTGTCACAAAGTCACAACATAGTAAAAGTTCTAGATTTATAATTAAGTAACAATTTAGATTATAATATTCTAGAATACGTATAAATTAGTAATTGTAAGTTCTATGTCGTATAGAACATTGTTCAAATATAAAATCATATATAAAAGGCAAACGAATAATATTTAATAAATTTAATGTATCAATTCCAACCATCCAACGAAATATCGTTTATAATTATTAGCAATTACACCCATTCCCAATGTATAACCCCTGAACAAACCTTACATTCCTTATCATTCCCAAACATACAATATTCTTGCGAAAGGGTTGAAAATATTAGCGCTCTCCTAGCCATGCAGGGAAATGGACGACGGAAAGTTTATTTGTTACGAGACAGACGTCTCCCCTGCTGACGAAGACTCATGCATCGCGGACTTAATGAAGAATACCATTGAAATTTCAACGTGTTTTCCCTTGCCAGTGAAATCCTCCAAGGTGAAAATCAAAATTATACAGCCGGTCACTTGGAGCCTATTTTCCGGTGTTCACACATTTTTGATGGAATATTACGTGAAGACATAAACCAGCACAATATTTTCGCCACTTGTATTCTGACTCTAGACGATATTTGCGAAGGGAAAATGGGAAAAACACTGACAAAACGACATACAAGCAGCTCTGCTGGCAGCCCTTATCACGCCGAACGTGCATCTACCCAGCATAGAGATACCGACCAGCCTACAAGGAAAACCTCCAATCAACTTAGACGAAATAGACTTTGAAAACTTACAGTTAATAGCTCATTCCCTGAAAAGTGAAAGTGTAGTGAACAGTGTTATAAGCGAAACGCACTTGTGAATATTCATAATATCGGAACTCTAATCATTTACATATTAATTTTAATCATCTTATTAATAAATTGTGTCTTGTTAGATTTAATCCTAAAATATTATCTATTTGTAATATACATCAAAACCATCATTCTCAGAATGCAAATGATGATTTTGAACTTATGGATGGAGGAGTTATGCATACCAGGTATTAGTTCCCACAGCAGAGAACCACTCGACACCCTAAGCTGTTTCTAACCACTTGTATTAATTATTTAGTTAATAGCCATGTCACCGATTGCAGTTATTTATTATACATCTCTTTCGACGCGAGACCTTTTTCTAACACTTAAGTTTTAACGTTGATCTGAAGTGGCCTGGTGGTCCCTTCCTCGAAATATTGTTTTTTTAGTTTAACCTTTTTTTATATTAATTATGTATCAATAGTTCGTAAGCATTCCGTCTGCATCGCTCTAACCGAGCACACCTCCTAATTATTGTAAATATCGTAATTAAAGTTTATTTTAAACTAAATCACTGCCGTTCATATTTGACTACATAGTAGGAACCACACTCAATAATATCATAATAGTCTCTTATCTCAGTGTTCTCATGTACAAGCAACTCAGAAGGTTCATATTGGTTTCTTAGAATATTAAACATGAAGTTAATATTTTGTGAACTGATTACACTGTGATGAGTTACTGATAATTTGGAAAAACTCAAAGCATTTTCTAGTAATGTAATACAATTCAAAATATTTTGTAAATTGATTTTTAACAAATTAAACAAACGGTTAATTTTAATAAAATCACTTAACCATAAATTTGTCATATTAACATTAGACATGATCTCATTCAATTTAATATGTATTTTGAACTCATTTGATACAATAGTAGACAAGGTCATATTGAAAGTTTGCAAAATTTGTTTATTCAAGGTATCTTTATCTTTCAAACTATTCTGATTATATAAGATATATTTATCTTTCAAACTATTCTGATTATTTTGCAAAACGTTTATGGCTTTGCTATAAAATAATGCGTCTTCGTGATCGATATTACCGGTGATACTTTTTATGATGGAACCCAAACCATTGATAAGCCCACGTTTATTTCTCGGGTGTTTATACATAGTGTTGAACTTATCATGAATTGTTTCTAACATGCTAATGAGGATCTGATTAATAACTAATGAACTATCGCTAAAATAAATTGAATCTGCGGATTTTATGTACTCTATATAAGTGGCTAAATAGCCTTCTATATTTAATCTTATCTAACTCGTAATAATGTATGAACGCATGTTCAGTTTTAATAAACTTAGCACTACCTAACTTAAAGGGTAGTATCCCAGGATTGTCAACCAACTTCGTATTCACGATTTGTTCAGCCCGGATTAATATCGGAATCCTGCAACAAGACATTTTGATATCTCAGAGGCTTCTTCACAATACGTTTGTGGTGGACAGTGTTCTTATCGTCTATGACCTTTAAACCTAAATTTTTCTTAACTCTATGACCAACGAATCCAACAAAACCTCGTTATCCTCTAAATAACGAGGTTTTGTCTTATGCCTAACGGCTAGCGGGTTTTTTATATATAATGCCTTTCCTTCTTCGTAAGAAATGGGTTCTTCCCGGTCTTTATTAGCATTCTGTATAGTTCTAGTCCGGTTACAGAGTAGTTTTTTGTTTATTTCGTTGTATAATTGTTTGGTGATTTCCTTGTGCTTAACTACATAATTTTGAAGGTAAGTAAATTTATATCAAATGGGTCACGACTATTTGAATGCCCATTAATGACATCAATAGGTTTTTGTGTGATTACTGAGTCAATACTATTATTATATCCTATAACAGCATATAGCATTAGCTGGTTAGTGGATAAGGTAGATTGAGTAACAGATAACACACGGATGTGTTCTAATATAGTAGAATGGAATCTTTCAATAGCTCCATTTGACTGAGGATTGTTTACACTGATAAAATGTAACTTAATTTTATGTAGGCTTGCAAACTCTTGAACGGGTAAATTTTTAAATTCGGTTCCTTGATCTGCAGTAATGCTAATTGGTACTCCGTGCTGTGAAATAAAAATAGACAATGTATTTATCACATTTATTCCTGTTACTGACTCTATGGGGATATGCTTGAGCATATTTAGAAAACACATCGATTATTGTTAAGAATTTTTGTCGATTCACGGTAAGAGTATCAATATGCAATACCTCAAAAGGTTTTTCAGGTATAGGAAGTATCTGAAAGTTTTGTTTATGTGGATTTCTCTCGTATTTACAAGTTTGACAAATGTTACAATTATTCACGAATTCTGTGACTTGATTTTTTATATTATTCCAATAATATTGTAATTTAATTCTTTGTTCAACTTCTTGAATTCCGCGGTGATTACTTTTACCTTCGTGGTAGTTCTTAATTATTAAGTATTGTTTATCTGGACGGGTTACATCTTCGGTTTTAGACTTACAAAAAAACAATTTATAAGCGGAATTTTGAAATACCTTTTGCAGTGTACTTGTAATCAACGGAATAAACTTAACATCTGATAAATATAAACCATATTTAATATTTGGTTTTAGGTGTTCTTTGAATAAAGTAATAATACTTTTTCCTAAATCGTTTTCATTTATTTGAGCTAATATTTTTTTTTTTTCGGGAAAGATTTTAACGGTTTTTGTATTTGTGGGCGAATCATGTACGAAATCTAAAAATAGCTGATTATCAAAGGTGTTTACATTTTTATCAGAGATAGGAATTTCTAAGACAGGGTTTTCTAGTTCAGTATGAACGGTGCTATGGTCATCGATTTGAGTGTTAGGTGCCTTTTTTGACTGATTCACAAACATTGATAACGGTAAGTCATCTTCATCACTGTTAGACGTAGATTCAATTTCATTATTATGTATTTCAATTCTAGATAGAGCTTCGGCATTTGTATTACTTTTTCCTTTTTGATATATGATGTTATATTCGAATTCCTCTAATCGTAATCTCCACCTCGTTAAACGACTATTAGGTTCTTTTATATTCATTAAATACTGTAGAGGTTTGTGATCCGTGATAATGTTAAACTTCCTTCCGTATAAATACGGTCGGAAATATTTGGTGGCCCATACAATAGCCAGCAGCTCCTTTTCTATAGTGCTGTATTTTGTTTCGGTATCTTTTAGAGTTCGCGTCGCGTACGCAATCGGTTTATCAGCTCCTATAGGCCCTTGTGATACTATGGCACTCAGAGCAATGTTTGAGGCGTCTGTACGCAAATTAAAATCGTTTTCAAAGTTAGGATATTGAAGAATAGGATCATTAATGAGTACTTTTTGACAATGTTTAAAACAATTGACGTATTCAGGGGTCAGAAAAAAAAAATGGTTAAAATTCGGTATGAACTTCCGTTAGTAACCAACTAAACCAAGGAAGGACTTAATTTCTTTGGTAGTTTGTGGTATAGGAAATTGTTGTATGACTTAAATTTTATTTGGATCCGGTTTTACGCCGTCGGCTGTTACAATATGACCTAGGAAAGAAGTTTCCCTTTTTAAAAATTCAGTTTTGTCAAGCTGTATTTTAAAATTAGATTCTCTAAGACGTTGGAAAACGGCTTCTAAATCAAGGATATGTTCTTGTAATGATGAACTGTACACTATTATGTCATCCATATAAACTGTCACATTTTTGAGCCCACGCAAAACATTATCCATGACCCGTTGAAAAGTCGATGGAGCGTTTTTTAAGCCAAAAGGCATGCGTAAAAATTCGTAATGACGACGATAACCATCATCAATACTAAAAGCGGTTTTTCGGATGTCCTTGGGATTTAGTTCGATCTGATGAAAGCCTGATTTTTGATCTAAAACGGTGAAATACTGACTTTTACCTAGTTTATCTAAAATATCACTGATATTTGGAATTGGATACCTATCACTCACAGTTTTCTCGTTAAGTTTCCTAAAATCAATCACCAAACGCCATTTTGTTTTGCCAGAGGCGTCTTGTTTTGTCGTTACAATCCAAATAGGTGAAGACCAAGGGCTATTTGAAGGTCTTATAATTTTTTGACGTAACATTTCAGTTATTTGTTTTTCTACTTCCTGTTTGTGAACATGAGGATATCTGTAGGATCGTGTAAAAATAGGAATGTCATCTTTAGTATTTATCTGATGTTTAATCTGGTTAATGAAAGTTAAAGGACTATTTTCGGTGTAAAATATGTCATTGTAACTGCGGCATAGTTTTAGTAAATTAAACCTTTCTTCCAAATTTAAATGAGCAGTGCGAACCAAATACTCAATGTCTTGTTTCTTTTCATTTATCGATTCAAAATTAAATATGTCAAAATTATTGTGAAGTGTCTGCGCCTTAACTGGTGCAACTAAGCTTACGATGATATCATTCTTAGTTGGATTCACTATCTCAAGGTATGCGTAACCCGACTCCGACTGTGTTATCGTCGCGGGAATGTAACAATTGTTTATATAAGTCTCGGGTATGAATATATCATCACGCTGAATATTTACGGGTATCTTTACACATTTCGTCGAATTTGACCTAACTAAAGCTTCAAAAAGATTATTAATTCCGGAATTCAGAACTTTAATAGGTATTTCCGCGTGCGGCGTAATTAACTTTTTATTGTGGAGGTCAACGTTTGCTTTCAATTTTTCCAGCATTCTATAGCCAATTAAACCATCGAACACATTATGAAATTTATAAATATAAAATTTTGAGGGGCATTTTTCATTAAATTCAGGAAAACTTGGTATTTCTATGGAGTAGGTAGTTATTGTCAGTGGTACAACTTAAGTTTGTTACAGAAAATGGTTCATAAATTAAGGGTGTATTTTGAAAATGTTTTTCAATTACCTCCGGAGACAAAAAGGACTGATTGGCACCGGTATCGATTAATAACTTAAGAGGTGGCTCATTAATTTCGATAAAAGGCAATTGTCTTTTAGTGTGAATATTTATTTCTGTTAAGTTTCGGGGTTGGCACTCGAACCTTGATGAAAATTTTGATCATTCTGTATAGGCCAATAAATAGTGCATTGTCATAATTGAGTTCATTATTTTCATTATTATTCTCATTGGAATAACTTGCATACAGATCATTCTTATCAGTACAAGTTACGTCGCAACTGTGCTCAGCGTGGGAGTTGTTTGGGTTAGTCTCGAGCATGTGCAATTCTTCGAACTGATTGCACATTGCTGCTTCGGGATACTGTGTACTATGATAATTGGGTACTGATGGTCTTAATGGAATATTTGCGGAATTATAGGATATTCCACTCATGGGTACAGGTTTAGATTGGGTATTCGGTTTATTGTTAGTATTAGAGTTATTAGAGTTTTGCTGCAACGTTCGGTATGGGTTCTGTGGTCTATTCCCAGAGTTATTGTTAAAGTTTGGCCCATTAAAATAGGGTTTCGGTGCGGAAAAATTATTATTATTATTTCTGTTAAAATAAGGTGAAAACGGTTTGAAAGTTTGCGAATTATTGAACTTGTTGTAAGGGTTTGTTTAAATTTGTAAAAGGCAAATTTCTAGAATTGTTATTATTATTCTGGAAAGGCTTGGTGTTATTAACCATTGACAAATTGTTACTTTTCTGTACATACCTAATATTTTCTTCCTCTTTAATATAATTAAGAGCTGTGGGCAAATCTACAGGGCGCATGGCTCTTATAGCTGTGCCAAAAGGTTCCTTAAGACCTGCTAGAAAAGTTTTAAGTGTTTGAGCTTGGAAGAAGCTCCTTTTGCACTCTTTGACAGCCTCAACTGTTTCGTGAAGGTTTACATAATTAATAATAGTGTTTAAAATGTTCATGCAGCGGTTGTAATATTCCTGAGCGGATTCATTTTCCTGCTTCATATTAACTAAATCCCGGTTCAGTGAATTTTCATCCCTTTGGTCCCCGAAATTTTTTAGCAATACAGTTTTAATATGTTCCCATGAAGAAACACCGTTAATATTAACTATTTCCTCGGCTTTGCCTTCCAATTTGTTTCAAATATTGTGTAAAATAATGGAATTGTTAAAGCAATCTGCAGTAGTTCTGTCATAAAATTGTGTTAATATAGTTTCGGATGTTTCTATAAATCTGTGTAATTGATTCGGGTTCCCATCATATTTAGGGATAATCATTAAAGCGGTTTTAATAAAGGATAACTTTTGCGAATCCATTTTGCAAAATAATATTCGCCTTGCGATATTTTATAAACAACGACAACACACACAAATACACGGTATAAACAACAAAATTCAATCAAAATTAACAATTGAGATCTCTCCTTTTCAATACAAAAATAAACAGAATAAAAAAAAATCTGAAGTTCTCCATAAAATATAATAATATATTAATTCCACCAACAATCAAAAGAATCTGGACTTACGATGTGATGAAGGCCCAGGTCCACAACTTCATGATTGAAGCCACTTCCGTTCTTCTCGCCGAAAACCACAGTAGGAACACGGTTTCAAATGTTGAGAAAAGTCTTTGTTTTTGATTTTTGAAAAACGCGGTTTTTCTTCAACTTTATCCGTCGCGACTGCGCCAATTATGATTATTAGGGTTATCGGAGAGCTTTCTTAAAGAAACAACTTTTCAGATGATAAAAATAATAATATAATGAACTTTTAGTACATGTTATCGAATGAACACGGTAGGAGAGTCTGCCTTAAAAACTAACTTACAGGCTACGCGGCCGGAGCGACACCTACGTAGGTACACGCACACACTTACACATATGCACTACCGACACACACACTATAACATGCTTGAGCATATTTAGAAAATACATCGATTATTGTTAAGAATTTTTGTCGATTCACGGTAAGAGTATCAATATGCAATACCTCAAAAGGTTTTTCAGGTATAGGAACTATCTGAAAGTTTTGTTTATGTGGATTTCTCTCGTATTTACAAGTTTGACAAATGTTACAATTATTTACGAATTCTGTGACTTGATTTTTTATATTAGGCCAATAATATTGAAATTTAATTCTTTGTTCAACTTCTTGAATTCCGCGGTGATTACTTTTACCTTCGTGGTAGTTCTTAATTATTAAGTATTGTTTATCTGGACAGGTTACATCTTCGGTTTTAGACTTACAAAAAAACAATTTATAAGCGGAATTTTGAAATACCTTTTGCAGTGTACTTGTAATCAACGGAATAAACTTAACATCTGATAAATATAAACCATATTTAATATTTGGTTTTAGGTGTTCTTTGAATAAAGTAATAATACTTTTTCCTAAATCGTTTTCATTTATTTGAGCTAATATTCTTTTTTTTTCAGGAAAGATTTTAACGGTTTTTGTATTTGTGGGCGAATGATGTACGAAATCTAAAAATAGCTGATTATCAAAGGTGTTTACATTTTTATCAGAGATAGGAATTTCTAAGACAGGGTTTTCTAGTTCAGTATGGACGGTGCTATGGTCATCGATTTGAGTGTTAGGTGCCTTTTTTGACTGATTCACAAACATTGATAACGGTAAGTCATCTTCATCACTGTTAGACGTAGATTCAATTTCATTATTATGTATTTCAATTCTAGATAGAGCTTCGGCATTTGTATTACTTTTTCCTTTTTGATATATGATGTTATATTCGAATTCCTCTAATCGTATTCTCCACATCGTTAAACGACTATTAGGTTCTTTTATATTCATTAAATACTGTAGAGGTTTGTGATCCGTGATAATGTTAAACTTCCTTCCGTATAAATACGGTCGGAAATATTTGGTGGCCCATACAATAGCCAGCAGCTCCTTTTCTATAGTGCTGTATTTTGTTTCGGTATCTTTTAGAGTCCGCGATGCGTACGCAATCGGTTTATCACCTCCTATAGGCCCTTGTGATAATATGGCACCCAGAGCAACGTTTGAGGCGTCTGTACGCAAATTAAAATCGTTTTCAAAGTTAGGATATTGAAGAATAGGATCATTAATGAGTAGGTAAGTTTTGACAATGTTTAAAACAATTAACGTATTCCGGGGTCAGTTGAATTTTAGCTCCCTTTTTTAAACAAGATGTTAATGGTTTAACAAGATGGGCAAAATTCGGTATGAACTTCCGATAGTAACCAACTAAACCAAGGAAGGACTTAATTTCTTTGGTAGTTTGTGGTATAGGAAATTGTTGTATGACTTCAATTTTATTTGGAAGAAAGAAAAGAGTTTCCCTTTTTAAAAATTCAGTTTTGTCAAGCTGTATTTTAAAATTAGATTCTCTAAGACGTTGGAAAACGGCTTCTAAATCAAGGATATGTTCTTGTAATGATGAACTGTACACTATTATGTCATCCATATAAACTGTCACATTTTTGAGCCCACGCAAAACATTATCCATGACCCGTTGAAAAGTCGATGGAGCGTTTTTTAAGCCAAAAGGCATGCGTAAAAATTCGTAATGACGACGATAACCATCATCAATACTAAAAGCGGTTTTTCGGATGTCCTTGGGATTTAGTTCGATCTGATGAAAGCCTGATTTTTGATCTAAAACGGTGAAATACTGACTTTTACCTAGTTTATCTAAAATATCACTGATATTTGGAATTGGATACCTATCACTCACAGTTTTCTTGTTAAGTTTCCTAAAATCAATCACCAAACGCCATTTTGTTTTGCCAGAGGCGTCTTGTTTTGTCGGTACAATCCAAATAGGTGAAGACCAAGGGCTATTTGAAGGTCTTATAATTTTTTGACGTAACATTTCAGTTATTTGTTTTTCTACTTCCTGTTTGTGAACATGAGGATATCTGTAGGATCGTGTAAAAATAGGAATGTCATCTTTAGTATTTATCTGATGTTTAATCTGGTTAATGAAAGTTAAAGGACTATTTTCGGTGTAAAATATGTCATTGTAACTGCGGCATAGTTTTAGTAAATTAAACCTTTCTTCCAAATTTAAATGAGCAGTGCGAACCAAATACTCAATGTCTTGTTTCTTTTCATTTATCGATTCAAAATTAAATATGTCAAAATTATTGTGAAGTGTCTGCGCCTTAACTGGTGCAACTAAGCTTACGATGATATCATTCTTAGTTGGATTCACTATCTCAAGGTATGCGTAACCCGACTCCGACTGTGTTATCGTCGCGGGAATGTCACAATTGTTTATATAAGTCTCGGGTATGAATATATCATCACGCTGAATATTTACGGGTATCTTTACACATTTCGTCGAATTTGACCTAACTAAAGCTTCAAAAAGATTATTAATTCCGGAATTCAGAACTTTAATAGGTATTTCCGCGTGCGGCGTAATTAACTTTTTATTGTGGAGGTCAACGTTTGCTTTCAATTTTTCCAGCATTCTATAGCCAATTAAACCATCGAACACATTATGAAATTTATAAATATAAAATTTTGAGGAGCATTTTTCATTAAATTCAGGAAAACTTGGTATTTCTATGGAGTAGGTAGTTATTGTCAGTGGTACAACTTAAGTTTGTTACAGAAAATGGTTCATAAATTAAGGGTGTATTTTGAAAATGTTTTTCAATTACCTCCGGAGACAAAAAGGACTGATTGGCACCGGTATCGATTAATAACTTAAGAGGTGGCTCATTAATTTCGATAAAAGGCAATTGTCTTTTAGTGTGAATATTTATTTCTGTTAAGTTTCGGGGTTGGCACTCGAACCTTGATGAAAATTTTGATCATTCTGTATAGGCCAATATAGTGCATTGTCATAATTGAGTTCATTATTTTCATTATTATTCTCATTGGAATAACTTGCATACAGATCATTCTTATCAGTACAAGTTACGTCGCAACTGTGCTCAGCGTGGGAGTTGTTTGGGTTAGTCTCGAGCATGTGCAATTCTTCGAACTGATTGCACATTGCTGCTTCGGGATACTGTGTACTATGATAATTGGGTACTGATGGTCTTAATGGAATATTTGCGGAATTATAGGATATTCCACTCATGGGTACAGGTTTAGATTGGGTATTCGGTTTATTGTTAGTATTAGAGTTATTAGAGTTTTGCTGCAACGTTCGGTATGGGTTCTGTGGTCTATTCCCAGAGTTATTGTTAAAGTTTGGCCCATTAAAATAGGGTTTCGATGCGGAAAAATTATTATTATTATTTCTGTTAAAATAAGGTGAAAACGGTTTGAAAGTTTGCGAATTATTGAACTTGTTGTAAGGGTTTGTTTAAATTTGTAAAAGGCAAATTTCTAGAATTGTTATTATTATTCTGGAAAGGCTTGTTGTTATTAACCATTGACAAATTGTTACTTTTCTGTACATACCTAATATTTTCTTCCTCTTTAATATAATTAAGAGCTGTGGGCAAATCTACAGGGCGCATGGCTCTTATAGCTGTGCCAAAAGGTTCCTTAAGACCTGCTAGAAAAGTTTTAAGCGTTTGAGCTTGGAAGAAGCTCCTTTTGCTCTCTTTTACAGCCTCAACTGTTTCGTGAAGGTTTACGTAATTAATAATAGTGTTTAAAATGTTCATGCAGCGGTTGTAATATTCCTGAGCGGATTCATTTTCCTGCTTCATATTAACTAAATCCCGGTTCAGAGTTTTCATCCCTTTGGTCCCCAATTTTTTTTAGTAATACAGTTTTAATATGTTCCCATGAAGAAACACCGTTAATATTAACTATTTCCTCGGCTTTGCCTTCCAATTTGTTTAGAATATTGTGTAAAATAATGGAGTTGTTAAAGCAATCTGCAGTAGTTCTGTCATAAAATTGTGTTAATATAGTTTCGGATGTTTCTATAAATCTGTGTAATTGATTCGGGTTCCCATCATATTTAGGGATAATCATTAAAGCGGTTTTAATAAAAGATAACTTTGGCGAATCCATTTTGCAAAATAATATTCGCCTTGCGATATTTTATAAAGAGCGACAACACACACAAATACACGGTTTATACAACAAAATTCAATCAAAATTAACAATTGAGATCTCTCCTTTTCAATACAAAAATAAACAGAATAAAAAAAATCTGAAGTTCTCCATAAAATATAATAATATATTAATTCCACCAACAATCAAAAGAATCTGGACTTACGATGTGATGAAGGCCCAGGTCCACAACTTCATGATTGAAGCCACTTCCGTTCTTCTCGCCGAAAACCACAGTAGGAACACGGTTTCAAATGTTAAGAAAAGTCTTTGTTTTTGATTTTTGAAAAACGCGGTTTTTCTTCAACTTTATCCGTCGCGACTGCGCCAATTATGATTATTTGGGTTATCGGAGAGCTTTCTTAAAGAAACATCTTTTCAGATGATAAAAATAATAATATAATGAACTTTTAGTACATGTTATCGAATGAACACGGTAGGTTTGTATGTGTGAACCATCTATATTTATATGTGTCTTCACAGAGAGGTCTCAGTTTCTGCAGTTGTCAGATTACGTGAGCGGTCCACTGCTTCGATAGGTTCTCAAGAACATAAATAAATAACAATTTATTTTTATCTGCCTTAAAAACTAACTTACAGGCTACGCGGCCGGAGCGACACCTACGTAAGTACACGCACACACTTACGCATATGTACTACCGACACACACACTATAACATGGGTGTCGTTTTCATAGTTTTCGAGGGTACTAAAACCGATAGTGAGGTGAAAATCTAAATCCAAGATGGTGGCTGCAAAATACGAGGTGATGCAGATTATGTAAAATAAAACCTTGTCCGATCCGAAAAGGGCATATGGTACTGCAGTAACATTACAAAAGAGTATTTTTTTTGTTTTTATTTATATCTAGTAAAAAAGTTATTGGTATTTAAAATTCACATTTTTAGTTCCAAAATTACCCCAAATCCATACCTTAATAAATTGCAAAACTCAACGCCGGCCGCCGCCCGCACCAAACGTAAAATTCGGTAAAATTCACCATTAAAAAACAATGTGGGGATTCTTTTTTCCTGAAAATTTCCAAATAAATATGCTCACAGTACGATACCTAACAACACCCTCACGGATCGGACAGGTTATTTTTTTACATGTTGTATGTTCTCGCTGCTGAGGTGAAAAGTTGTATGTGTTACACGAGAGCAAAGTTATTTGCATCTCGTGTCTTTGAATCCCTAGCAGCGCTCAGGATTCTAATCCTTCGCTTACTCGGGATTCAAAATCAACACTCGCAGCAAAAAACAACTTTGCTCTCTTGTTGCACAAATAACTATTGTCTCATGCACCAACCGGCACTGGTACCGCGTGGTAGATTACGGCCCACTCCCTCTCACAGAGGAGGTCTGCGTCCAAGCAGTGGTAAATTATAGGCTGTTAATACTATTCGTTATTAAATACAGGGTAAATGAGGTTCCACTATCCTCTCATGACTCTCTGAATATTTGACTCTATCCACACTTATGTAAATCTAAACTATATAAACTTAATATTAAAAAGAGAAAATATTAAAAAAAGATATGTTTGTTTGTAATGGATAAACTGAAAAACTACTGGACTGATTACAAAAAATCTTTCACGTATAGCTACATTATCAGCGAGTAACATGGGATGTATTTTATCGACTTCCACGCTAACGAAGTCGCGGACAGAAGCTATTATAAAAGATAGTATAAGAATAATATTATAAAGAGAAAATAATTGTATTTTTGTTTGTAATGAATAAACACAAACACTACTGAAAGTATTTAAAAATTCTTTCACCATTAGAATGCTTTAGTGCTTTTATATTACTGAGTAACATACTAAATAATAATGTTATAAATGCGAAAGTGAGTTTGTTTGTTACGCTTTCACGCTAATACGGCTGAACGGATTTGGATGAAATTTGACACATGGGTAGACCATGACCTGGGTTAGGACATAGAATACTTTTTATCTTGATATTCCTACGGTATCGAAACTTATGCGGGTGAAACCGCAGGGTGCAGAGAGTAATAATATTTTAAAGAGAAAAGATTTGTATGTTCGTTTGTAATGAATAAACTCAAAAACTACTGGACCAATTAAAAAAAAATCTATGAGTTGCACAGTTGCAACGACAGGCTTCGGGAATCACACGCACACGCTACTTGTCGCAGCGACTAGACGCAAGGTGCACACGCACACCTGGGACCTTATTATTCATAATATTAATGCCATCATTATTCCACTTCGAAAAAAAGGATGGTGCTAGCGGCCTTGCATAGCTCCGTCTCTCACTCACACTGGAATAATGGTCGCATTAATACGTCATAATACGGCACCTGATGACAGTCGCATGCGACAGGTCAACGTCAGCCTTGCTGTGAGCGCCGAGAAAGATGCACGTGTGTTTATTGGGTACCTCAAAGTGGACACGTTCGATGTCAATATTTTCAAATCGGACGTGGAAGCGCGTCGAATACTCAAAGAAAATGGTTGCTTCGTGCACGACGTCTGTCATAATGAGACGCAAATGACAGTTCCTTCTGTGTTTTGTTGCTCAGACGCACAGTTTGCGCTGGCACTTATGGAAGATCCGCAGTGGTAGAACAAATATCTTATGGAACAAATCTAACTTAGAGAGATGTATTAATGATGATTATAATACTGTAAATACATATCTGTTATAGTCGCGAATCATATATTAATCAAGGTACATACAACCTGAAACTGAGCTTCAAATTGCAAAAAAACGTAAGACAATTAATTTGAAGTTCGCAAATTTTTGCTACAACTACGATTATGTGTAAAAGATGACACAGTTTTCGTTATCAGTTTTAGATCACTTCCAAAATACGTGTTATCAGATTAAGTATGACTGTACGTAGGTACAGCCCGATTCAAACTTAATGGCGGCTCGGAACATGAGGCGAGTCGCTGCGCAGTAACAAATTCATGGGTCAGCGGGGGTGAGGGGTGCGGTACTGCGCAGGGAGCAGCTAACTTCGGAGTCGCCATTATCTTTGAATCGAACTATACCTACGACCGTGCCGATAAAATCTACATGGATATTCTTTCTAAGTAAAGATATAATAGATAGGAGATACCTCAATCATGCTAACTCAGTGACATATCCGTCTTTGTGAAATTAAGACGCATTACACTACATATTTTTGTATTTTTTCCTGTAAAAAAAAAACAACATGAGTGGCGTAAATGTAAGTACTCTTTTTATTTATTTATTTATCATTTTATAAGCTCGGGTTCAAATTCGGACCACTACCAATGTGACTTTTTCAATTCATATGTACTTACTGAGTTTATCTTGGACATTACTGACATCGGTGAAGGAAAACATCGTGAGGAAACTTGGACTTATAGTTAATATAAGTCTGAAATCACCAACCCGTCTTGAGCAAGCGTGGTGATCAGTGCTGGTGCCTTCTGTGTATGAGAAGAGGCCTTTGTCCTGTCGTGGGACAGTAATAGGCTGGTATAATAATAATTATTATTATTTTATAAGCATGAAAAACTATACAGAATCGGATTTTTTCCCCTAACCACAGATGAATAGGTACAGATGGTTCACTCCGCAAAATACCTATCATTTAAATAAAAAGTGACTCTTGCCACGGCACAATAAAGTACCATTCAGCAGGCCTAACATGACACACGCGACAATTACTCGCTCTCGCGTGAGTAATTTTTGTCTATTTCGGTCACTTTCTCGTTTTCTGACAGTGCTTCCATACAAAATAGTCGACTCCTTCTGTCAAAATTGATGTTTACTGGACAAACCCTAACATGGCACCATAGTTATCTCGATTTTTGACAATTCAACACGAGATAATCTCCGATTTTTCTATCATTTACTCGTATTTACTCGTCGTCGATTTTGACGACGAGAAGAGTAGACAAATTTATGATACAAAAAAAAAACTCCAAAATAACATGGCAGTTTCATAATTGTACTTATTTTAGTCATCATTTTATTTTACAATATAATAATAATGAAAATACTTAGTTTTAAACTACTATTTATATTGGAACGACGTGTTTTATATGGAATTTTTCGTTTTTTGTATGGAAAATATGAAAAAATATTACCTACATGTTGTGTTAGGGGTTTATGGGTTTCATAAAGGGGGTCGAAATTTTCATTATTTTTGCGATAGGACGCACCATTTTCGAGATATAAGCAAGAGAAAAGAAAAAAAGTCAGTATTGTTTTTGCACCGTCGAGGTGTTGGTGTGAATTTTAGTATTTTTTTTTATCGCGATTAAATACTTAGAAAATCAAAATTTTAGGTGAAGAACATCAAATTCTGAACGACAAAATTGCCATTTTCACAAAATTAATAGCTCAGTGTCGTCAAACTAAAATATAGATAAGTTGTGTCACTTTAGTCTATTTCAGAATGGAAAATCATCGGTTGACAAGAATAATTTAAATTTAGGTGATTTTTAGTCTAGTTTAGAGGCATTTGTGACAAGAGAATCGGCACCATTGAATGAATGAAACGGAATCTCAAGCCGATGTTGCTATCATAAAAATAATTTGTTTTTAATAACTTGCAACATCGGTTTCTCGTCGCGAGATATAGAAGTGTCAAAGTGCCTTTTTCGAGATATCTCGTCGTTGACGGTCATGTTAGGGATTAGAATGACGTCAGAATCGTCGACAAATTTCGACAAAACGAGATAAAGAGCTTTCTCGCGTTGGTCATGTTAGCCCTGCTGGTCGCACAGCGCTAATTACTCACAGTTATATTCACCTAGAAGTTGCCTCTCTTTCTATCACGTAACTCGTATATCTCCTGACTACGTTACACTTACTGAATAGGGATGATGCCTGAGTCAAAAAAAAAGAAATTCTAGTTAGTCCGTCAGTCAGATAAACAAATAATATTAGACCCGTATTTTTTACCTACCTACTTTATCATTATTAATAAAAAAAACTTACATAAAACGCATTAAAGTTGGGGAGTTGGGGTTGATACGTCATAAGTAAATATAAAATATAAATACTCGTGACGTCATGGCACATGGTTATTTTTTCATAATTAAGTGAAAAACAGACTACACTGTACGCTCAACTGTCGCTTAAAGTTATAGAGGTCCACGATGGAAAAACAACATTTTTTCTTATAGAGGTTTCTGTTTCTCACTCATAGAGGTTTTAGAGGATTAAAATGATGGGACCTGGATTACTCTCATTTATAGAGATTTTTCGCTTACTGAGTTCTCACTTACTAGGTTTGACTTTGCCTTTTGACCACAAACGTTTCCTCTACTCGTACTTAGCCTGTCAATGCCAATATAAATCGATTCGGCCAGAATTCGGCAACTTGTTTGGCGCCATCACTAGCGTCCATCAGTTCCTGTAACGTGCAGACGATAGTCCACGCAGCACACGATATTAAGTTGTAATCGATTGTGGAACATCACCACATTTACACTCCAAGGCGGAGTTGTCTATGAATCTCCAGAATAGGTTATAGGATATATAGGTTCCTTGTTTCAGCCAACCTGGGCTCGGAGTCTGTTTAAAGTATATATAAAATGTATATGTCACTGTAAGATTGTGAGAACCGTTGGTACAGATAGTGCAATCCACGACGACGCGCCCCACTCCGCGATTACTGTACTTTAGTACGGAGCGGAGCGGAGTGGGGCGCGTCGTCGTGGATTGCACTATCTATAGATATTATTTCCGTTAGATTATAAATTGTCGAACAATATTGAGCTCGGTGAAATGGGTTAGGTTAGGTTAGAACTGTGACCAACCGCGCGCGAGCTGAGCGAGCGCTGCTTCCAAGTTGCTCGGAGCTAGGCAGGCTATTAGCGCAAGGTGTGTTACGTCGTAAGCAAATTCGATACTAGTTCACAATTTATCGGTTTCCCATGGATAGATTATAAACTATCTAAAAATATTGCGTTCAATGGGTTGTAACGTTATTAATACAAATAGATTATAAAATAACGAAGTTCAAAAATTATACGGGGACATATACAAGTCCGTGATTAGACCTGTCGTATTGTATGGATCGGAATGCTGGGCTGTGAAGAAGATGGACGAAAAAAGATTGCATGTAGCGGAGATGAGAATGTTGAGGTGGATGTGTGGTGTGACAAGAATGGATAAAATAAGGAATGAACCGTATATTAGAGGAAGTCTGAAAGTTGCGCCACTTACAGAAAAGTTGAAAGGGAATCGACTGTCTTGGTATGGGCACGTGATGAGGAGGGAAGAATCGCATGTGACTAAAAGAGTGATGAATATAGATGTTGAGGGATGGAGAGGGAGAGGAAGACCAAAGAAACGATGGATGGATTGTGTGAGGAGTGATATGAAGGAAAAAGGTGTAGATGATTGCGTGACGGTTGACAGGGGAGAATGGAAGAAGAAAACGTGTTGCGCCGACCCCAAGTAACATGGGATAATGGCAAGAAGATGATGATATACACAGCGTCGTGTGTTTGTGGACCATTACAACAACGAGACAGTTTGAAGGAAAATAAATATGTTTTCTTTCACAGTTCGACGATGGTGGTGGTGGAGTTCAATTCGCCGATTCGGACAACGGTGGAGTCCAGTTCGAAGACAATGGTGGGGAAGTCCAGTTCGCAGACAACGGTGGGGGAGTCAACGTCGCCGATAATGGCGGTGGCGTTCAGTTCGCTGATGGAGATGGCGGCGGAGTACAAATCTCTGACGGAGACGGGGGTGGAGTACAGTTCTCTGATGGAGACGGTGGGGTCAATGTTGTAGAGTGATGATATCCTTTGGTAAGTTATATACTATACGTGTTTGTATGTTTTGGAGCCGGCTGGAGTCGGTAACTCCACGCCCAAGCACGTATTTTGCGTACGTATTATTACATAACTAAATATGGAACTCGTATTCGTAAATCACGCGATATTTTAAGTTTTCCATGCAATGATATTATATGTAAAAAGAGGTAGATGGGTTATAAACGTTCCGCAAGTGGCAGGTCAAAAGTTGGCAAACTAGCCACATTTTCTTCGTTTTGTCTCTTTTTCGCTCCCGATAATTACGACATGCCCTCCTACTTCCACGTGTCATATAATAGTGTGACATAGTGCCGTTTTTGAAGATAGAATGTTAGGTAGGTAACCTATCTACGTCTTTTTACTTCTAATATCATTGTTTCCATGATGTTAACAGAACGATGTAAAAAAAAACAAAAGGCGCGAAAACAAATGAATCACTAAATTCGAAACAAAATACGCATACACTTGGAATAAATTTGAATTTGGAATTCCTAACCAAACGAGAGAAACTTGAGATCAAAGTGGCCAGTTCGACAAATCGCCAATTAAATATGTAAGGACCCAATATTATCAGTACATTTCAATATATTAATATTTGACTTTGTGAGATTATTAATTCATGATCTTTCTCCTGTCCCTCATCCCAATTTATTTGGGATCGGCGCAACATGTCGTTTTTCAATTTTTTCTCTATTAGTCGTCATCCCGGGTGTCACCCCCTTTCTAGCCATATCATCTGTCACACAGTGCATCCATCGTTTCTTTGGTCTTCCCCTTTATATACTCGTTTTTTATTTTATCCATTTGCGTAACGCTACATATATAATCCATCTTAGCATTCTCATCTCAGCTACATGTTTAGGGGCATGAGGAACAGGGTTTAAAGTTCACTCATCGACCATAGAAAAGGGAGGATCCTCCGACCAGACGGGTTTCGTGTAATATTTTTTTATTATCTGACTGACGGACTAAACAGTTCTTTTTTCCCACTCATCATCTTTATTGGTGTTTTTGTATGAATTATTGATATTTGGACTGGGTAACGTCTGTTGGATCAGGTAGTATACTATGATAGGTTAATTATTAAAATGGGACTGCAAAGTTTACAAATGTTGCATATTTATGTAATTTTTAGGTACAACTATATAATAAAAACGGTACTGTTCGCTGGAAATAAGCCTGTGTTGAGGACAGACAGTGCCGGTCCCCTGATTCGCGGATTATTATATAAATATTGTGTTTGAAATTTAAAATTTTATGTTTGAATTATATAAAAGTCTACCAATATTATATGGCTTACATTTAATTCTCAGGACCGCAAGTGTATAGTTGACCTAGTATTTACTTACTATCATCTTTACCATCCTAAGGTTTAATGCCAGTTGCACGTCATAAACTGTAAGACTATTTGAATGGCAACTATCCGGACAAACCTATTAAACTGGTACACTCCCCTAGATAACTTGATAGAAAGAACACGGAAACTTATTTAAATCTTTAAGAAACTTCGCTTTTCAGCTGACACAAATACTCTCAGGTTGGTATACATGTCACTGTGTCAGTCACTTCTTGCATACTGCCTGCCTGCATGGGGAGGAGCCTGTAAGACATACTTCCTTAAATTAGAGAGAGCACAAAGGGCAGTTCTCAAAGTAATGTACTGCAGGCCCTACAGATACCCCACGGAAGAGCTTTACAAGGACTGTGAAGTGATTTCAGTAAGGAAACTGTTTGTGCTTCGGTGTATACTGAGAAAACATCGAGTTCCAATTAAAATAACCAAATAACGTCGAGCTGATATTGTTTTTCCACCTGTAAGACATAATACCACCTTTGCCGAGCACCAGTTCTCTTATCTTAGTCAAAAACTGTATAACGGGGTCTTTAAGCTGCTCGCTATACTAAAACTTAATTTACACAAATGTAAAATATTAGTGAAAGCGTGGTTGATGGGAAAAAACTACGACTAAATAGAAAACCTAAAAATCTCCATACATACACTTGACACTCGTCAAACACTCACAAACACACACTCACACACACTCCTCAAACATATACACACTCCTCAAACACACACACACACACGCATGCACTCTCTCACAACACAATTTCCTGCTCATTTAATGATTGTTACTTTTGTACCTACATTGTAAAAAATAAGAGCTTTTGTTTCATTTTCACTATATTATTTTAATAACCAACGACATACGTAACGACTTTTATAATGGAGGAACACTGACTCCCAAGTCACAGGTATATAAACCTAGTTTGGGAGCCAGGGGGACCTATAATATGTTTAAGACACTTCTTCTGTATGTAGTAAATGTCTGTAACAATGTTGTCAGTTTTTTGAAATATAGTTTTTTATTGAGGTTTTTGTGATGTTTCTGTTTATATTTTGTTTTGTTCCTTAATTATTAAACAAAAAAAATATTTAAAATAAGTATGTGACAAATATATTCAACCTTAATGAAGTTTAAATGAACTGGGAATTGTTGTTGTGGGAAATATTTTATTTTACATAAACCTACCTACATGGGCACTTATGAAACGTCAGAAGCTAGATGCACGGTTCCAATTGGTTGTTTCCTATGGAGAAGAAATCTCTTTTAAAAATAATTGAATTTTACAATATTTTCAAATATTCCCATAGAATTCCCTTTTCTCCTATAGGAAGCCGGCCTAACAAGTACTAAGGAACCTAATTTTTTTTCGAAAATCGGCAACAAATCTACAGTTTACCACAACTAATAATAGTTTAATCTACATTTTGCCTACAACGTTCTCACATTCACAAAATAGAAGATAAATGGAGAAATTAAAACCTATTTAAACCAAATGACATGATAGCCATTACAACTGTAACAAATCGGAATAATTATCATGTCCGCAAAAGCCACTAATACTGAGTTGAAATTAAATTGTAGTTATATAATGTCAATAATTGAGATGATTATGTCAAGGAAGAATGTAAAAACTAGTTTTCGGTTACTCCTTTACCAAATGTCAAAATTCAAGTGTCAAAAAATTACAAAAATGGTGATGCAAATACGTGGTCGATTATACCTACGCCTAACCACTGATGAATGGTGATTGCACATTGTCATTCCACACTTGCCTTACACCAGAATTCTCAAACGACACTCAACTTTTGAACGTTCTTACATTGCTAGCGCACTGAATCCGATCCGAAAACGAGAAATGACGTTCTAAAATGTAAAAAAAAAATGTCAAAACATCATAAAATATATATTGATAATATACGGTATTCGGATAACGGATACACAACTTCTACAGTCCTTTTATAGTTATTAATAAAGCCTCTGATAGCAGTAAGCCAATAGCAACCTTATAATAACGAGAATAGGGATCACTGTCATTTTGACAAGACTTGTCAGTGGCAGCAAACCAATAGCATTATTTATTATAGATGATTATTGATGACTATTATTAGTATTATAAATGTTCGAACAAACAATGTAATTTCAAAGAAGGTATAGTAAAATGAGATGATCGAAAATATCTGTAAAATCGATGGAAATTTGGGGAAGCAACACGCTTTAAAAGTTTTTGGAAGGGATTATTGCCGTCCTTGTCTCGCGGTACGGACAATGTATGGCGCTGAAGTAAGGCCATTTTAATAGGTAATAGTTGACAATTCATCAAAATTCAACAACGTAGCCTTGTAACGGCGGGCATAAAATAATATATTTTTTCGTTTTGTTAGAACTGCACAATTGCTTAACTTTTTTCAATTACGATTACATATATATTGTAATAATGACCGATACGAGTAATTTTACGATTTGCTTTCACTTAACTGACAGACGTCAAATGTTACCTATTAAAAAGGCCTGACTTTAGTATGAAGTTACCTAGTCTTGACGCCACTTCTGTGATAGTGCCGTCTTTGTCTTAAAACATTTATAACTTGGCAATTTTTGATGCTTTTGTACTTTTTATAATATTGTTAGCTCTATTTGCGAAAAAATAGTATTTCAAGTTTACATTTTTTTTAAATGCAATCCTCACTTTTATCTGATAGCACAGTACAGTGTTTACGATAATTTACACGTGAGCGGCCATTTTTTAAATGCGTAGATAATGTTTCATAATCCTAATCACTACTTTATCATTGTTACAGGTATAGGAAACGAAAAAAATCAATTTTTACGATTAATGTATTATTAAACTAGGTATTTTTATTACACAAAATGTTTGATACTGAAGATTCATTCACTCATTTATTTAATTTGCTATGATCTGCAGAACATAGGTAATAAACATTTATTTCAAATGAATTTTTGTTTTTATTAAAACCTGCCATTTATAAAGCCAAAAAACTGGTCTTACTTACATATTTGTGTTGGTTTGGTAGCCATCAATATTATTATAAATAATAATAATAGTCCTCCAAACCGAATTTCGACCTTGGCGACTAATCTCAGCGAAGACTAAGCCTTCAGTGAGGGAGGTATTATAGTGCACAAGTATTAGGGGTAAAGTATGAAATTGCCGATTTTTACTGAAAAATTGTTTTTTTTTTTTTAATTAAACATTTTTATTTTATCAAAATAATTACCGTTATTATCTATACATTGCTACCATCTAATAGGAAGGTCATTTATGCTTTTGCGATAGAACTCTCGTGATCTAGATTCGACAAACTGTGTGAAAGCATTTTGTACTGCCTCCTGAGAAGAAAACTTTTTATCACGTAGAAAATTGTCCAAATCACGAAAAAAATGGTAGTCCGTTGGAGCAAGGTCTGGCGAATACGGAGGGTGACGAATGGTTTCTAATTGCAGTTCATGTAGAGTAGAACAGTTTCTCGTGTTGTATGAGGTCTCGGGTTATCATGGAGCAATAAAGGTGAAGATCGATTCATGAGTCGGGGCTGTTTCATTGCTAGTTTTGCTATCATTGTTCGGAGTTCGGTGAATGACACCATGCTGAGACCACGAAACAGTTACCATTACCTTTTTGACACTATTGCGGACATGATTTTTTTTTTTTTTTTGTGGAATATTACCTGGAGTCACTCTTATTCATCTCGAATTTTTTGCTTACGGTTGTCGTAAATAATCCACTTTTCATCACATGTCACAATTCGATCCAATATTCCTTCATTTCTGTATCGAATCAACAAGGCGACACAAGTTTCAACACGCGTTTCTTTCTGCAGATCAGTCAAATCATGAGGCACCCATTTTCCATATTTTTTTATTTTATTGATTTGACGCAAATGAGTCTATATTGTTGGTAAGGTAACGTTAAACCATGTCGCTAATTCCTGGGTAATTTGGCTCAGATCGGCTTCCACCATCTCTTTCAATTCATTGTTATTCACCTGTGTGGGCGGTCTTCCACGTGGTTCGTTCTTCAAATCAAAGTTTCCATCACGAGAGTGTTTAAACCAAAATCACACGGTGCGTTCATTAGCAGTCTCCTCTCCAAACGCAACATTTATATTGCGAGCTGTTCCTGCCGCGTTAGTTCCGCGTCGGAACTCGTATTCAAAAATAACTCGAATTTTCGAAGCATCCATCTTTCTTGTCTTGTCTTGTCACACAAAAATCTCAAACCATGAAGGTTCTATGTCAATTCAACGTACATAATACAATAAAACAGCAAAACAGTAATTTCATACTTTAACCCCTATTATGTGCGCAGACACAGGTGCACTCTCTGTTCCTCGGATACACACCAACAACATCGAATCTCCGGGCTACTACTGAAAAAATCCTAATGGATAAAAACGCAAAAAAAGACATCGACACATTACTGTGTCGTGTTATGTCGTGACGCCACGGGATACACCAATCAATCGAATCTGTTCAGGACTACGTCAAATCACAACGAGTTTTGATTGGCTATCACTGCGTCAGAAGGCGTCACGACACGACACAACACAGTCATATGAATTCGGTCAAATACTTTGCTCGACCTGGGAAACGAACACAGGACCCCGACTACGAGACCAACGCGACGGGGCAGTAAAAAAAAATCAATTAAAATGTCAATATTAGTAGAGTAGGCATGTCAAAACGTAAGATAATGATTCATTAACTCAAAACGACGTCTGTGAGTGCGGAGGTAAGTATGCAGCTGCGGATGTTGTGAAAACAATGCGGTACCAACGTTGTATTTGTATGCTGTTGACAGTACCGCGAAGATTTTATACATATTGAAATGCATGTAGTTGACACAGAACCATTGCCGGTCGAGCTGTTATTTGGGTCTCAAGTGACGGAATGACCTAAGCGCCCAAGGTCAAATTAAAATACGTAGTGAAATTCTAGACGTGAAAAAAAAAAAGATTTGATTATTTATTTCGGTGTCAATGACTGTACGTGGTATAGTTACTAGAAAAATCAGTTTAAAATCAATTGATCTTTGTGTAAACTTCACAGACGTGTTAGACGTGTGAAGAGTCCACGCCACCACTGAAGTTGTGAAACTACATTTTTGAAGTGAAAACTTCTTTATCAGCGTTGTGCACTTTTTTGTGATGGGTAAAAAATATTAAACTCGCGTCAGGACGCGTGACCTGATCGAAAATTCGTAAGAAGGAAAAATGCACAACGTTAATGTTCAAGTTTTCACTTTTGCCCCACTCCCGGAGTGCAACCCGTTGTTTTTCTTTAATGCAATTTGATGCAATGATATAGACACTGACTATAGGACTAAAAAATCAAGACATTGCGCTGTCAACAGCGACGTGAGGCCGGTTTTGTAAACATGTGTGCAAATATTGAGGTATAGTTTGATTGTAAATGTGTGCTTGTGAGCGTGTATGCACAGAGCGGAGGTGTAGTTTGGGCATTCTTTACTGTATTGTTCGCAGCGCAGCACTGTCTTGGTTATTTATTTGGTCTGAGACGAAAAATAAAAAAAGCTGACTTTGTAAACTCGTACTTCAAGTAACTACACTACCTGCGGACTGGTACCCAATAAAAACACCAAAGCATTTATTTTCGTTTAGATATCGATACCTGATTAGTCTGTGGAGTTTTGCTAGCTAATTTAATTTGATCTTCCGATGTATTCTATAAAAATATCACCGTGAAAACTTAAGTGAAGTGAGCTGTTGTCAATAATGACAATCCCTACCACCCTACGACCTACTACCTACCCAGCCGGTCGATACTGTAAAAATCTCACTGTGAACAAAATCAATCTGCCTAGCCTTTCCCTAACTATGTTGGGGTCAGCTTCCAGTCTATCCAGATGCAGCTGAATTCCAGTATTTTATATGGAGCGACTGCCTATTTGACCTCCACAACTCAGTAACCGGGTACCCCTCGGTAAGACTGGTTGTCCGACTTTCGGGCTTCTGACGACCCGTAACGACTGTCAAAGATCCACGAATGACAGCTAGAACCAACGGCGTAACGTGCTTTTCGAGGCACGGAGGAATCTCAGTATGTTAAGATGGTCACCCATCCACGGACCCGACGACGATCCGTGCGTAGCTGTTATTAATTAGCCACGAGCTCTAAAATCACGCTGTGGACACTTAGCTGAAATGAGCTAAGTGAACTATCAATAGTGTCAATCGGCATCAGATGGAATGACATCTCACTTTAAGGTCCTTTCACCTAAGTTTTCACGGTGAGATTATAAATAGACCCGCTGGTGGAATAATAACTTTATCTATGTATTGTATTATAAAACATTGGTCAAGCAGGGGCCATAGTCTTCCCATAGTGCTCCCCATAATACAATATATTTGTTTCCATATCCCGCAATATCTTTGCGACCCGGTTTACGTCGTATTTACCCATACGGGTGTTTAATTCTATAAGCAAAACGTTCAGTGTACCGAACAACTACTCTGAGGCCAAAACTAAGCTAAAAGAATGGTTGTTGGGCCGGACTTATGAGGAAACAGAAAGTTTACTTTGCAGCACATATTAATACACACTCTGAAAGAATACATACCCTCACTTACACTTACACCACACACTTACTCAACTGTTTTTGTATAATCTATGTTATTTTTTTTTCTTTGTATTTAAATTATTGTAAATTTTGTAATGAACTTTGATAATAATATTGCGCCAGCAGAACACCTTAAATTGTTAACTATGAGTAGTGTTTGGGTCACCAAGATACAGGCTGTGCCTAGTTTGGGACCCGCTGTCTAATATTCTAGGTCTTCTGTTAGTGAGAATTTCATACCATGCTAGATTGTATAATTAAGAACTTTGTGTAAGCTAAAAAAAAAATTGTCCTACCCCAACCGGGGGCTGTCTTTGGGTTCACTTGAAAACTGCGACCAGGGATAATTATTGTGATGCCTTATTTCTTTAAACACGTCCAACGGGCCTCTGCGAGTTAGCTTCGGCCCCTTCTCCAAAGGTCCGTGACAAATGTCCCAAGGAATGTCAAGATACGTAAAACAATAACCATTTATTAATTTATAAAATGACAGCTCCTTTGAAGCTAACTTCACTTCAGTTATTACGAGAGGTGAGATTTTTACAGAACAGACCGGCTTGTGTTTAAGCCCAGACGTTCCCACGGATGTAATAAAATCGTGGCGATATTTATTCGTGCACTGGATTTTTTACTCTCGGTGTTGAGCCTTGCGTTGAGAATCCAACGCGTTGGGACGATAAAATCGTGGCGATATTTATTCGTGCACTGGATTTTTTACTCTCGGTGTTGAGCCTTGCGTTGAGAATCCAACGCGTTGGGACGCACTCTCGTCCCAGCGCGTAGAAAAAACACACTTGGATTTTCAACTCTCGCCGCTGAGGCGTTGAAAATCCAGCGAACGTGGGCTAAGGGAAATTAGCCCTCAGTTTTGGGGAGTATGAGTCTCCTAGTTTTAATAATTTTTCAGTGGTAATAGGTATGTTTCGTTCGGCTCCTGAAACTGGAAGTCCCAAGAATTCACTGTGGCTGTTTCTTAGTTTTCTGGTTCGTGTTGGTTTTTCACTTCAAGAATTCGTGATTCAGTACTGTCAAATTGTAGTTTCACGCCTCCGTGAAGTCGTCAGGTGTTCGGGAACGCAGGTAAGATACACCTAGATATACCTATTTTATTATCTGCCTAGAATTTTCCCGTGGAGAGACTTCCCTGACCATAACCCAGTTATTGGATAAGACGATACCCCAGACTGATTGTCAGAATTTTTGGGCTTCTACCCGGTAACGACTGTGATCAAAGATCTACGAGTGACAGCCGGGAACAACAGCTAATCGTGCTTACCGAGGCACGGAAGGGTCTTGATACCCATCCACGGACCAACCGCGTCAAGACCCATGCCGCTGTTATTACAACCCCCTGCATATACCTATGTGTCTTCTATTTAATAAAAATCTTCACCTATCTGAACTCCACGTCTCAGTTACTGGGTAACACAACATCCCTTGATAAGATATGACTACAGACTACTAAAGGGTATCGTGTTGCGCAGTAACTGGATTGTGGAGGTCAGTTAGGCAGTCGCTCCATGTAAAATATTCAGCTTCATTCATCAGTGGAAGCCAACATACAAAAACAACTTAAACAAACTTGTAGTATTTACTAATAATGAAGATCACTATTGCTGTTATCATTATTGCCATTCTAACGAACAGTCATAATTTATGATCACACAATTTGACAATCGATTGTGACTCCAATATATGCTTGTATTCATTGGTAATTTTATAGAATGGAAATCAATCTTTAAATATTTTTTATTTCAGGTAGACGAGGGAATTCATGTCGTAGACGGCGGGGACTACGGTGGGGGCATTTACGTCGTAGTCGATTTGGGTTGCGGTGGGGGTGATCACGTCACTGAGGACTACTTGGATGGCGGAAGGCGCGGTCGTCTCGTCACTGATGAGGACTTTGAGGTTGGCGTCCATGTAGTTGATGGAAGCTATGGCGGTGGGCGCGGTCACGTCACTGATGAGGACTTCGACGGTGGCGTCCATGTAGTTGATGGAAGCTATGGCGCTGGGGGCGGCTTCGTCGCTGATGAGAAATACAGAGGTGGCTTCCATGTAGTTGATGGAAGCTTCGGCGGTAGGGCTTAACATAAGGTTAGTTTGTCTTATATGATTATTTTTAACGAATAAAAGCCTATAGAGCCAAAATAACCATTATATGGAGCCTTAACACAACCAGAAGAAAACCAGCCAGAATAAAGAGGTTCGATTACATATTTTTTTTAAACCGGCCAATGACGTGCTTCTCCACGCACATTGAAGGGTTCTGTAGTTGGGAAGAATTTATCGATCGATCGAGTAAAAACTTAACATTTTAGTTGAAAAACATGTTCAAACGTGTCCAACTGCAAATGTAAGTTTTTACGCACAATATATTGGATGATTTACCATGTTATTTTAAGACAACTCAAACTCAAATTCAAAGCATTTATTTCAATTAAACCATTTACAGGCACTTTTGAATTGTCAAGGGGTCAGTCAGTCAGAAATATGAAGCTATAGTTGCCCATTCCAAAGTGTAGGTTCCTATGGAGAAGAACGGGCAAGAAACTCCACGGACACTCTTTTAAAAAAAAATGTTCTTACAAAATATTGTTTACATCATTCATGTTGAAATTATACATGTGAGAACAATGTAGAAACACGTGCACGTAAAAAGCATCCGTAATAAAAATATAAAAACAATTCAAAAATTAAAATACGCCGTGGCAGATAAGAGATGACCAGTCCTTACTGATGGCGCCCGTTCACGAACATGACGCATGGATCAGCACCGTTTAGCTCAACCATTTTGAAGGGAACTCAACGATCCAATACACACGCCACCACCAGCGAGACATTTGAGTGAGCATGACAATATACTCTTAGCCGCCAGGGCATATCAAGTCAAATGAAAGACGTACCCAGTAAATGGTAGCTTTATAGAAGGTACATGGTCACAGTGCTCACACATGTGCTATGCATATATTGTATATATGTTATACAATAAAAAAGAGATTGAAGTTATAAAATTCAAAGATAGTTTTTGCAATCTTCAGCAGCTCCAACAATATTTTCGAATGCTAATCAATTAGTTTATGCGCCCTTGTGGAGCTGGACCAGCGTCAAGCCAAGCATTTTTGTCAGCGATATAATCTTCCAGCTTATAATATGCTTGGCAGCATAGTGTGCGTTTTATACAAGATTTAAATTTCGTTTCATTTAGTTGTAGTATAAGGGGAGGTATTTTGTTGTAACATTTTAAACAGTACCCCATGAAGGATGAGTCTATTTTAGCCAGTCTGAAACCCGGTTGAACTAATTGGTCCCTATTTCTAGTACTATAATTGTGTCTTTCACCTCTTTTACTGAAAAGATAAAGATTTTCCCTGACGTACATGATGTTTTCATAGATATATTGACAAGGTACCGTCATGATGTTAATATTTTTAAACAGTTCCCTTAGAGAATCGCGCCTACGGAGACAATATATTGCTCTAATGGCTCTTTTCTGCAGAATAAAAATAGAGTCGATATCTGCAGCTCGTCCCGACATTATACTATGAAAGTAACTGAAATAGACTAGCCTTGCGGTATCTATATCAGTAAATTGACGGATTTTTCGTACAGCATATGCTGCTTAACTTAGCCGTCCTGCGAGAGATGTTAAATGAGGACCCCATTGCAGCCTTGAATCGAGCGTGATCCCCAGGAAAACAGTTTTATCTATAAATTCTAGCTTCTCCATAATCAATACTATATCACAATCATTACTTTTAACATTGCGTAAAGCAAATCTTATGCATTTAGTTTTTTTCCCATTTAATACTAAATTATTAGCAGTAAACCAATTTTGGACCTGCAGTAGGGCGTTATTTACATCGTCAAGATTTGATGCACGTCTATTTATCTTAAAAATTAGGGAAGTATCGTCAGACACCAGACTTCTTATTGGTTTTTCTGGGTAGTATCTATAAGTAAAGAACCATTCTCTGTAGTTTTTTCAAAATTTTAGACTTAGTAGTTTCGGTGACAACCGTGGTACGATATAAGTTTTAATGCAACTCGTCACTTCTTTAATATCCAATGATTCATTCAAAAAGCGTGGAGCGGTTTTTGGCTGTGTGTACTTTTAATTAATTTAGACAAAGAGCTCCACACTTTTCGAATTAATCATTGAATATAAAAGAAGTGACAAGCTACAAAGGTACATATATCGTAATTATTACAAGTCAATTTCACAGTCTCAGGCCATCAGTACTGTGCTCTGTGTGCCCACAGTTTGTCCGGCATGCGGCAGAGATGTCCTACCCAGACCCATTTAGGCTAAGCGTCAGCGTAAGGTGCACGCAGCGCACGGCAGAGCACATTTTGGCCGCTTTCCGAATTAGAACATAATCGCTCACAGCGCTGACATCGATAATTGGCGTTCCGAATATGATATCACGATTATGACAGCTGAGGGCTGTCAACAATTCGGAACGCTCGTGAACACGCTCACGGTACTCGCTCAACGTCAAAACTTGCTTTAACATATTTATTTGTGTATATACCACACATTACTTCTTCTTCTTTAGTTAGGTGGCGCACGGTAGCCAGAAACACAATTTCGAAAATGCCACGTTAGTTTAGAGATAAGATGCGAGTCAAAATAATACAGCACAACTGTCATTTTTGACAGCGCTTACGGTGATATTAGTAAAAGGCATGGTCAGCGTTATCGCAAGATGGCGTATGTCATGATGTCATATAAGACGATTCAAGACACAACGTTATCGTGCCCACGTCAATACGGTACGGTAGTTGGCGAGCTCAAATCGATTACGGTGTAACTCGGAATGCATCCTTTGTATACATGAACGTGCTGACCTCTATACTCGTCTTCACTTGTTTTTTACCACTGATTCATAATTTTGATTCAGTGACAGATTGTTTGTCTAGCTATCTTTGCTTTGGAGTGCAGCATGCTATCGAATAATACCAGGCTATTATTGTCCCGCTGCAGGGCAAATACCTCTTCTGATACAGTGAAGGCACGAGCATTGATCAGCATGAAAAATCAAAACTAAGAGTCATTTATTCAAACTAGGCTGAGAATGCCTATTTATATAAGACAGTCCCCCAAAACGCGCCCTCCACCACTTCTTAGTGCTTTCTGGCTGAGAAAAAGAAGTGGGGCTAAAATGCTATCTACATTTATTTTTAATTTTCGTTTATTTTCTTTTGTTACAGGGAACGATAACAAAAGTGATGCAGATCAACGTTGTGATGTCGAATCGGAATCTAATCTAACAATAATTAATTATAAATACATTTTGGTTATTTTTTAAAAACTATCTTTTATTGATCTATCTTTAATTGTTAGTACTCAATCAGTCAGAACCGGAATCGTTTTGTAACAGATTGGTAATCCATTGCTTCATAAGTTCGAAAAAAAATCTGCTTACCAACGTAAATAACGCCATGAATTTTGTTGAACTGTCAAAATGAAACAGATTAGTCGTAATCGTTTACGAACTTGTGTTACGTAATTAGGTACTGACTGACTCAATGTTTCGTCGGTCTAGTGGTCGCAAGCGCTACTGCTGAGCATGACGCGCTGGATTCGATTCCCGGTTCGGACAAAGTGTTATTGGGGTTTTCGATTTCAAATTTCTCAGTAGAAGGCCAGTCTGGATTTATGCCCGGTTGATGGCATAGCCTCGCCCTCATTACATGGGACTTACACATAATTGGCGAAATGTAGGTGTACGATATGTTTTCTGCTTAACTCTTCGGGGAGGCGTGATGTTTTAATATAACCCTTTACCCGGCTGTCATTTGTAGATCTTTGACAGTCATCACGGGTAGTCAGAAGCCCAAAAGTCTGATAACCAGTCTTACCAAGGGTATCGTATTACCCAGTTACTGGGTTGTGGAGGTCAAACAAGCAGTCGCTCCATGTTAAAAACTGGTATTTAGCTGCAATCGCTTCGAGTGGAAGCCGACCCCAACTTATATAATGTGGAGAAGGCTAGGCAGAATGAATATTGAATTTATGGACCGTAGATTGACATGGCTATTCCAGAAAGATGCATTGTATCTGTGGGATAGTCTCATTTTTTTTTTGACTAGGGCATCTCGTAGCTCACCTCTGAGGTGATGACTACTTAACCGGACATTCCTGTGGCTGCCTTAAGGGGCCTGCGAAGCATGCGTTGTTCATACAAACGTAATACCAAAATAATTTGTAAATCAAACATATTCTTAAGGTAGTGTGTATTTATTCCGATTGGATTACAGAATATCTAGGCTTCCAAATATATATTTTGAATGGACACTGAGATAAAGACGAGATATGAGGAATTTAAAATTTCTATAGAAAACTTATTTTTCTCTTATCTCGAATTTAAATCAGTGTCCATTAAAAATATATCTTTGGAAGCATAGATATTCTGTAATCCAATCGGAATAAATACACACTACCTTAAGAATATGTTTGATTTACAAATTATTTTGGTATTACGTTTGTATGAACTACGCATGCTCCGCCGGCCCGTTAAGCTACTACACTCAAAACCTTCAACCAGGGGCAAAAACTATTCTAATTAAAACTAGGCGAACGCTCGCTAAGGGCACCCCCTGTGGGGTACGGACCTCGGCTTAGGGCGTCGCTGGGGGGAGGACAGCAAGTTGGGACAGGCTGGATCAAGGATAATTCATTATTATTAATCGGGGAATTTAAAGCTACTGGCTCAGCATCGACGCGGGCTGGCGCATCAACGAGCAAGGGTCAGGGGGGAGTATTATTAACTCGGGCGGGTCGCGATCGCGGAGGACCTCGGCGGCGAGGTCGGAATGCGGGTCGGTGGATAGTCTGGAGTAAAGCCGCGATAAATATTCGAAACATCTGCGGCCGGGATGGTGGCGCTCAAGTGACGGGTGACCGAGCGACACGCAGCCATAAATATCGCTACTTTGGCGCCGTCATCTCGTTCTCGGCGAAGCCCCGGTGACGTGGTGGTGCACAAACGGCCTTAGGGTGATAAAGAAATTATTCACTTAATTATTATTAAGTTGACTATACTGCTCGCTAGACTGTTGCTGCGGGTCCTATACAATAACGCATTCAGGATGAGGCCCTCCCTTTTGCAGCGCTTCCGCCATGTTCATGGAGGCACGCACAGATGGTTTCGCGGCAATCTTACGCAAGAAAGCGGCGTCACTGCTGCACAGAGTGCGTGTGAGTAGCAACAGCGCAGCGTCCTGAGTGTGATAGCGGACAGGTATGACTGTCCGTTCTTCAAACATTGTATGCGTTTATGTGTGAAATAACATAGCTTTAAGCACTATTTTACTAACAAAATGGATCATGTTATCTGAAATAAATAATAATATACGTGTCTAGATTGTTTTAAACAACTGCAAAGTACGTACATAATCTTTGTTCAGACATCAATGACTAAGTGTAGATAATATTGATAACACTATCAGTAGGAACTTGGTCAGTGCGATAAGTGTTTTTGTGTTAAAAAGTCGTTTTGTTTATAATACTTTGATTCTTGTTGGTGATATAAAATATTTTAAAATGAGTGACGAGAGAGTTATGTTTGTCGATGGAGGGGTACGTTTTATTGAATATAATAGTCATTATTTATTTATTTAAACTTCTTAATTAAGTCCATAAAGTTAAGGCCACTCAGCGAGTTATGGAACCAGCTATGCTTATTTAATTGAGTATGAAATATCCCTAGACCGTGTTGATGTGTGTATCTGTAAATCTTTTTATATAAAAAACGCAGGAAGGCTTTTTGAACCTTTTCAATCAATAATTCATATGTGGATTCATGGGGATTCCAGACGGCTGCAGCAAATTCTAACTTACTTCTAACTAGACAATTAAATAATAATTTGATGACAATAGGTGTAAACGATATCCGGCTGTCGAATGACCAAAATGTAAACGACCAGCTTATGTCGTTTGAAGGGGGCGGTTTGTTGTAAGGTTTGGCACAGTAGAAAAACCACAAGCAGCTAATGTAACAGATCCACGTATATTGCACATAAAACACACACACAATATATTTAAAATACACAACAGTAATACAGACAAAGGTTAGAGCTAGATGTAATCCGAATTTAATACTCTATTCAGCACGAATTTATACCTCAAGTAGCGAGATGTTTGTAGGAACGAAGTTAAAGCTCAACTGACTAAGAATCTGAGACTTTCTAAGAGAGTACTAGGCAACTAGTACTAGGCAACTACAATTGTAAAATCAGACCCGATACCTTAAGTAGATTTTTACTATAGGGCAAGTAGCGGGTACCATTTGTGCAAACACAATAATTTGCTCCTATACAACAGGGCAGTTCGCTATTCAGGGACGCGACAGAGGGTCGGGGTATAGCTGGGTATTTCCCATTTTGCTATGACGAGGGTGTTTACACGAATGAGGGAGGCAGGGTTGCGCAGGTGCAAGTTATGACATGATAATTACTTCTAGAACAATGGATTACGTAATTATAAACACAGATAGGTATTCTCATGGTTTTAAATAGGTATTCAGGTGGGAAATAGTCTAGTCAGTGTTGTAGTCATAATCAAAACATTGTATTATGACTGACAACGGAGTTATATACCTTTTATTACATAAGGACAGGTAAACAAGAGAAAATAAGGTATTTTTAGTTACCTGTAGACACGGACAAATGTCTAACACATCTTTTAGTTAAGTCGGTGTCTATAGGTACATTGGTTATTGCTAGAGACCTGATTTTGTGTCAGGAATCTTTGATTTTAATAGACTTTCTTGTTCTAACTTGTCGGATCATTTATTCGAAACATTCTATATTAGTTGACATGTTAGAACTGGGCCAAAACTTTCCAGATTTGATGCTACCTACTGGACTTCATGTCCCGACTTGATTAATATCCACACATGATTCGACTTGATACTATTTTAACATGTGCAGATGTACTTACTAACAATAATCAGTTTATTAGGTAGGTATTTAGTGTGCTTCCTTAACAATAGGATTATTGAAATCACGGGTATTGCGTAGGATAAAACCTAGGCGTCTGTAAGATTCAGAAGCTAGGGCAGACATGTGTCTCCTTGCCGGATTGCCGCCATGGGATCTGGAGGCAAAAGTCCTCGCGCATATTTGGGAGTGGCGCGAGGAGGCGAAACGCCGGGGCTTGACTCCGATGCCGCGAGAAATCGCGGCACAGCGGACAGAGCTCCGACGGGATCTCATAGCGTCATGGAGAGTGCAATTGTCGCAACCCAGTGCTGGGCACGCCACTATTGCGGCGATAAGTCCCCTCTTTGAGGAGTGGCTGGAGAGGCGCCACGGCGTCCTCACCTTCCGCCTGACGCAGGTCCTCACCGGACACGGCTGTTTCGGGAGGTACCTGTTTCGGATAAGGCGGGAGGAAACGCCCGGGTGTCATCACTGCGTGGATCGCCCGGAGGCCACGGTGGAGCATACGGTGGAGGTATGCCCGGCTTGGGCAGAGCACCGCCGTGTCCTCGTGGAGGCGATCGGTGGCGGGGATCTCTCGCGTCCGGCCCTGGTCCAGGCCATGGTACGGAGCGAGAGGGCATGGGAGGCCGTCACCTCCTTCTGCGAAGCAGTAATGCTCGCGAAGGAGGAGGCGGAGCGCGTGAGGGAAAGGCAAATTTCGCGCCCTCACGCCCCTAGCCGCCGCAGGAGGAGACGCCCTGGGCGTCGGGAATCAATTGCTGATTCCCGGCCACCGTAGGCGCGGGCTTGCGGACGGTGAGCAATGGGTAGCTCAACGTCCGGTAAGGACCAAGCCCGTGTCGACGGCGCGTTGTGTTCCACGCGCGCCTCAAAGAGATGTCAGCGAATGAAGGGGTCCGATGAGACCATTGCCTGCCGGGGTTGCGGGAAAGTCCGAAAGGGATACCGTGGCCCCCTGGCATTGCACAGGCAACAGAAGGAACACGGGTGGGTTTTAGTCAGTAAGAGTCTGACACGCCCTCCCGCTCCACCCAGAGCGGGAGACGTCATTTGATGATTTCCCACCCAAAAAAAAAAAAAAAAAAAAAGGGCAGACATGTGTGCATGGAAAGTCAATCCACGCCAAGATCTCTAATGGTTGACACACGCTTTATTTCAACACCTGCTAAGGTATAGGTGGCATGTGTAGGTTGTAACTTGCGGCTAAAGGTCATGACGTAACATTTACCGGCATTATCAACATTTTAATATAAATAAGTAACCTAAACAGCCCTAGTAATCAAAATTACTGTTTCTGTGATCATTATTGCCATTCGACAACATCATTTTAATTTATGATCAATCACACGTTTTGACAATCAGTTGTAACTCCATACTTCACTTATTGTAAATAACTAAGCATGGATTGATCATTTTTATTTAATCGAAATTAATCTTTAAATATTTTCCATTGCAGGGCGACGGGGGAGTTCACGTCGTAGATGGTGGGGACTACGGTGGGGGAGTCCATGTCGTCGACGGGGACTACGGGGGTGGCGTCCACGTAGTTGACGGAAGCTATGGCGGAGGCGGAGTGCATGTAGTAGATGGCCCAGACTACGGTGGGGGCGTCCACGTCGTAGATGGCCCTGACTACGGTGGGGGCGTCCACGTCGTAGATGGCGCTGACTACGGTGGGGGAGTGCACGTTGTCGATGGCGACTACGGCGGCGGAGTACATGTCGTTGACGGGGACAATGGCGGTGGTGTCCACGTCGTGGATGGGGACAATGGTGGCGGAGTACATGTTGTTGACGGCGCTGACTACGGTGGGGGAGTGCACGTCGTAGATGGGGACTACGGTGGGGGAGTGCACGTCGTTGGTGGCACTGATTACGGCGGTGGCGTACATATTGTTGATTGAGCTTAACATAAGGTAAGTTTGTCTTTTTATGATATTTTTTAACGATAAGACTTATAGGGCCAAAATAACCACTGTGTGGAGGCCTAACACAGCCAGAAGAAAAATAATAAAAATATTTAATTTTTTTATAGGATCTACTTACCTACATCTACCAGAAAAACAAAACTGTTTATTACTAGGTACGACACAGTAGCATGTAGGCGTATCCAATGTCAGGGGCTGTCCCTGCTATCAGCTATCGTGTTCAGGATGCTGTTGGGGCTGGCGTGTACCCTGCGCATAAAAGAAGCGCAACGCTTGCGCATGGTGGTGTGAAAGCCATCAATTCTCGCCTCTGCGAACACGGAAGCACTCCAGTAGCGCTACAATCCCGTTAACACACAGAAAGCGTTCTTGTGTTCTTCAGACGCCATCAAGTCAACCTACCCGAAACTGTCAAATTTTCCCAATCAACTTTGAACCATAAGATTTAGTGATAAAGTTGAAAATAAAGAAATTTGACAGATTGTAGTAGGTTGATGTGCTGGCAACTGTACGCGCAGAGCGCTGTGTGCCCTTTACGTGTAGGTAGAAATGGAATGAATTCAAATGAAATTATTTATTCTGGAATACTTAGGATATCGGAATCACTTTTACACGTCATATAAAAAAAGAATATCAAAATTCAAATTCAAAATTCAAAAGTCATTTATTCAAATTAGGCTGAGAATCAGCACTTTTCGAACGTCAAAGTTACATAAGACAGTCCCACAAAACGCCCACCCTTCACCACTTCCTAGTGCTTTCGCTGGGAAGAAGAAGTGGCGCAACAAACTCCCCAGCAGCACAGCTGCCTGTTCAATTAGGAAAAATAAAATGATTCTATACAATAGTACTTATGCAAAATAATTTACATAACACAACACAAAACATTAAATTATAAATTATCAGCCATATGACAGCTAGCACACGCCAATATACCAACCAAAAACATCGAGATCTATACTCAAGCAGAAATAAAAATAACTAAACGTAAAGAATATCTAAAAAGAAAATAAAAAGATAAAAAGTCTGGACTTTAAAAGTGACTGATCTCTGAGTTTGTTTCGGCCTTTCTTCTCAGCTGTCAGATAGGAAACGCCGAACTCATCATCTAGCTTATTTTTAATATTAGGTCCCCACCTATGAAATTGGCGTTTTGTATAGAGAATTTTAAAGAAGTTGCATTTTTCGCACTAACATACTATATTAGGTGCCTATCTATGAAATTGGCATTTTATTCTCTCTAATAGAGAACCTCGTAACTTCTATGATTTAAAATGTTCATCAATTGCTTGATATTATATCGAATAATGACCATCATAGAAAACTACCAATAGTAAAAAAACCTTATTACTTATAGTTTTCTAAAGATAAAAAATACCTTAAAAATGACTCCTCTTTTTGTTAGCAGAAATGACCACTATTTGCTTTGAAACTTATTATTGTAGCATAATCTAAGGGGCATACGTTATCTTAGTTTTTAAACATTAGTGTTAATGGTTGTTAAATAAATTAAGAAAATGTTAGTGCGAAAAATGCAACTTCTTTAAAATTCTCTATACAAAACGCCAATTTCATAGGTGGGGACCTAATATTAAAAATAAGCTAGATGATGAGTTCGGTGTTTCCTATCTGACAACTGAAAAGAAAGGCCGAAACAAACTCAGAGATCAGTCACTTTTAAAGTCCAGACATAATCTTGGTCAGGCCATAAGAGGAAAATGTAGATTAGTGCCCGAAATGGTCTTTTGAGGAAAGAACCAGATAGATTTGAGTGCACCTGTCCAATCAGTGCAAGTATTTGTCAGTAATCGTGGAGCTCAACGAAATACTCGACCCATAGACTGCATGTATAGAATGACTGACAGTACACTCTAAATAGTGTAGCCTTAATAAAGGCCACTTCTCATACAGAGAAGGCACAAGAATTTTTCAGCATGCTCTCTACATTATGTTTAATTTTCGCTTACCTATGTTTTATTTTGTTACAGAGAACGCTAATAGAAGTGATGCAGATCAACGATGTGATGTCGAATTGGAATCTAATCTGACAATAATTAATTATAAATACATTTTTGTTAATTTTTCAAAAATTCTTTTATTGATCTGACTGACTGACTCGTTGGTCTAGTGGTCACAAATCCTACTGCTGAGCATGAGGTCTTGGCTTCGATTTCCGGGTCGGAGAAAGTGTTATTGGGTATAAGTGTTACGATAGGTACCGACACTGCCTCAAGCTTCGGGGATTACAGGCGTAATGTTTTAAAACCTTTTATTGATAACTTAACTGTTTACATTATCGTGTATATTTTTGTCTGGTTCGCTCCGATTACTTTAGAACAACGTGTCTCATGAAAAATATACTTATCTACCGTTCCCTTTTATATCCTTTGTTAAAAAGAACCAGGCTATAAATAATTAATTACAATCTAGCCTTTAAGATTAATAAACCATTTAATTGAACTTAATTTTTACGTAATAATAATTTATTTATTTTATTTTACAGTTCTTGGAAAAACTTACAGCTAGTCACTTTTGCACGATTGAGAGTAACAAAATAAGGCCAATTAAAAGTTTTTACGGTTATAAGAGAACATAATATTAACAAAAAGTATTTGAGAAGGTTGTGATGTTGGAAATTGGAGCGAAATGATACCAAGACGAATGATGAGTAAATACTGTCTTTATTAAAATAATGTTACATGTTTTATAGTGTAAGATACGTATACGAACTAATGATATAAAGGTGCTTACATACACACGACACCTCCCCGGGGGGAGAAAAAAATAAAAAAAATAAAAGTTTTTTTTTTTTTGTTAGTTTAGAAATATTACTAAATTATAGGTTAGTTTGGTTGAGTACACAATATTAGATGCTTATTACTAGTATGTGGTTACATTTTGGTTAGATATTATAAGTAGACACGACAACGACAGGTTGTTTTTTTTTTTTTTACAATTCAATTTGAATGTTTACAGTGCAATTGCAGTAAATCAATCATAATAGAGCTTTGTTCGGTTTTTATGAATAACATCTGTTTTACCATTAATTTCGATTTCTACATTTGGTGAAATATCCCTGATAACTTTGTAAGGTCCTGAGTATAAGCTTGTCAGTTTATTGCCTGTTTCATTTTTTACTAAAACTTTGTCATTATGGCTATAATGTGTGGGGTTAACGTAGGTGTCATACCTACGTTTTGTTACCAACTTACTGTTAATTAAATTTTTGCGAGCTTGCGTTTGTGATACCTGTAGCCTGTATTTTAGTTCCAGTGGGTAACTGTCATAGTTATATAATGGTTCTATTTTTTGAGTGAGATTGCTTGGTAAAATGCACTTTTTACCGTAAACTAATTCAAACGGAGTGAATTTAGTAGACGTATTTACAGAAGTATTATAGGCGAAACACCAATAGGGTAGCCAAGTACTCCAGGATTCCGTTTTTTGTTCCGTTTGAATACGAAGAAATGTTGACAAACTTTTATGTGAGTTTTCCAAAGCTCCTATGCTTTGATGGTGATATGCAGTTGAGTTAAGTTTTTTAATATTAAGCAAAGCACAAACCTCTTTTACTGTATCTGCCATGAACTCAGTACCCCTGTCGGTGGCGATTTCCTTCGGCACACCATGATGAAGCACGAAGTTGTCCACAAAAGAACGAGCAACTTCTGCTGCTGTTTTTGTAATAAGTGGAAAAGCACATACATACTTTGACAACTCGCACTGTATTGTTAGAATATATGAATAGTCATTATTGTCCTTATCTAAAGGCCCAACTAAATCTAGGAATATCTTTTCAAACGCCGTGTGTGCCGTTGTGGTGACGGCCATGGGTTCCTTTACTTGTACTGTGTACTTTTGTTTCTGGCAATGTGAGCATTTTTTCACATAATTTTTAACATCAGTATCTAATCCTGGCCAAAAATAATATTGCCGAATTTTATTTACCATTCGTCTTATACCCGCGTGACCGCTTGTCGGTAAAAGATGAAAATCATTAAGTATTACTTTCCTATCGTCCTTATTTTCTACGCGTTCTACGTCTTGTATTATGATTAATCTGGGCCCTAACCAATTTTCGCTATCTTTGATTTGTCTGATTAATTTTTCAAGAAATATTCTATTATTCTCATTTTTCATAAAGTACACTTCCTCTACACATATTTCGCTACAAAAATTACTCAGCGCTTTCACAAATTCTGCTCGAGTCATTTGCGAGTGAGCCGTTGGTTTTATAAATATAGTCTTATTATTTTTTGAATACATAAAAACATTGTTTTCTTTATTTAGTTCGTTGTTTTTTCTTAAGTTTCCTAATCCTGAATTGTCTATAAATCTTAATTCAACCACTTCTTTTGGCCTATTCTGTGCCTCGACAACTTTTGGTTTTTCAAAATAATCGCTTGGCTGGATTGCATCGTCTGTTGATGGTTTGGCATTCAATTTTAGTTTCTGCGCCCGTGTCATAACACATAAATTATTATTCATGTCCTGTAAATCTTTTGAAGTTAATCGAGACAGTGCGTCCGCAGCTGCATTGTCACAACCTTTGACGTACTCAATTTCGTAATCGTATTCCTCAAGTATCAATTTAAATTTAAGTAGTCTGCTGGAAGGATCTTTGAGATTGAACAAGTAAATCAAAGGTTTGTGGTCAGTTATAATTTTAAAATGACGGCCAAATAAATATGGTCTAAAATGTTTCACCCCCCACACTATTGCTAATAGTTCCTTTTCTATGGTGGGATAGTTTTTCTCTGATTTATTTAGGCCTCTGCTAGCGTAAGCAACTGGGCGCCTATCCGCATTTGATAAAATTGCTCCAACTGCGTAGCCTGATGCGTCTGTTTGTAACACGAATTTATTTTCAAGTGCAAAATTAGGATATTGCAGTATTGGCGGTGTTATCATAGTCTCTTTAAGTATGTCAAATGATTTCTGACAGTTGTCATCCCAATTAAACACTACATTTTTCCTGCACAATAAATTAAGATAATATGCCTTATCTGCAAAATTTGGGATAAATTTACGATAGTAGTTCGCAAATGCGACAAAGCGTTTTACATCATCCACATTTTTAGGAATTGGGTAATCCTTAATAACACTTGTTTTTGCGGGATCTGGCAGTACACCTTCACTAGATACTATATGGCCTAAATAAAGTATTTCTTTCCTTAGGAAATTGCATTTTGTAGGGTTTAGTTTTAAGTTGACTTTGCGTAAGCGGTCAAATATGTCTATGAGGTTTTTATTGTGATGAGATAGAGACTTTCCAAAGACTATCAAATCATCGAGATATACTAAGCACTTTTCATATGTTAGACCGGCCATAGCCATTGTCATCATGCGTGAGAAAGAACTGGGGCTGGTTTTTAAACCCATGGGCATACGCGTCATTTGGTATTGCCCTGAAGCAAATGCTGTGTATTTGCGGCTGTCTTCGTGTAGGTCAACGTTATAGAAACCTTGGTTTAAATCTAAATGGCTGAAGTATAAACAGCCCGATAAAGAGTCTAATATTTCATTTATATTTGGAAGAGGAAACTTATCATCTTGAATGCTGTTGTTAAGTTTGCGATAATCAATAACTAATCGCCATTTTTTATTACCCGCTGAGTCTGGTTTTTTGGGTACTAGTAAAACTGGGCTTGACCATTCGCTGTTACATTTTTCTATAATACCTTGCTGAAGTAAGTTGTCTATTTGTTTGTTTAGTTCTCCTTTCTGTGAGTATGGTAGTCTATATGGCTTTGAATATACCGGAGCTACGTTAGGTTTCAAGTTAATTTTGTGCCTATATAATTCGGTTGTCGTCATTTTGTCTCCTGCTAGACAAAAAATGTCGGAATACTTCGCACATATTTTCTCTATTGATAATTGTTCCTCTTTATTTAAGTGCTTTAAATCTAGAGCAGAAAACAGGCTCTTAACCCTTACCGCGTTACTTATTGTTTTCTCAAAAGAACAAATATTGTATTCCGAGGATTTTTGTATTATGGGATTAATGTCATCTAAGGTTAAATCATTATCCGTTGTGTTAAGGACTCGGATCGGAAGCATTCCGTTTTTAGGTTTAACCAATGAGCTAGCTATAAAAACTCCGTTTTGCAGTTCTGATGCACTAATAACGATTTCTTCAAATGCATACCTCGGCTGGACACTAATAAAATGTATTGATTCACACCTCGCGGGTATCTTTATACTTTTGCGTGGAAAACATAATGGAAAGGAAATTGCAAGATTATTATTCCATAACAACAAAGTATTGTTACCTAGGTTTAGAATTGATTTGTATTTGTTTAAGAAGTCATGCCCTATTATGCCACTAGTCTTACAAGGCAAGGAATTAAAAACATAGAATTTATGTTTCAGTATCTGATTCTTAGATCTCAATTCTAGATAAACATATCCAATAGATTGAACTTTGCCTCCCATTCCTGATACGTCAATGTTCTGTTTATGGATTGGAATGTTTTGTTTCATTACATGTTTATATTTTATTGCCGATATGGAGGCACCGGTGTCAATTAACCAATTATATGGGTAACCATTACGGCCATTTAAATAAATGGTACTAGAATTATTATTTGTAAAAAGAATTGCTCTTTTAGTCACGAAAAAACTCATTATTTTCATCGGATGGCAAATGAGATTCGGTCGTTTGCAAAGAAGCTTCTGTTGTCTGCAAAGAAGTCGAGTCTGCGTTTGTCAAAGTATTTAATTGTGCTTGGCGGCTATAATTAGATCTACCTCTGCTCCTGAAGGATGACCGCCTTGCACCGCGCGCTGAGTTCTGTTGACCTCGCCAACCGCGTCCTGTACCCTGCTGGTAACCAATGATCTCGCTGTTCTGCTCTTCTGCAGCTGAGTGTGACGTACCTCTGGCCCTCGTACTGGCTCGACGATTCCCGAAACCCCTGTAATTGTTATTATAATAGTTATTGCGATTGAAATACAATACTTCAGAATCGGTAGGTCGTGATATTTCTTCATCTAAAGCCGCTTGGATGGCATCCTTTAAAGAGGTATAGTTCCTTGCTGTGATAACTGTACTGAGTCTACGATTTCTCAAACCATCTGCAAAACATTTTATAGCGAGTTTTTCGTTCAGAGGACGTAAAACCTGGTATGCGTGGTCCTTACCTTCCGACTGAGAGATGGTCAGGTCTACGAACATTTCTGTAATTTTATTACCAAACTCATCAATTGATTGATTATCCTGTCTGAAACTTTGTAGTTTGCGTTGTATTGCAGTTGCCGACTTTTTCGGTAACAGCTGAATTTTCATATCGTTAATAAGTGCATTAGTACTAGAATAATTTGGGGATAATTTCAATTTTGCACCCCGAGTTAGTCTATTTTTCAAAACAAAGTTTACTAACCTTTTCTGGGATTCGTCGTCGAGCTCTGAGCTGTAATATTCAATACCATCTATAAGACGATTAATACTGGATTCATCGTCGGCTGAAACAGGCAATAAATTCATAGCTATCTTTAAATCGAACTTGGCCATTTTTAGACTTTCCTCAGTTGTCACAGAACACAAGCTTAATACTTCCTTATATATTATATTAAATTGTTCACAATTTTTTTTTACGAACAAGTATTCTTGTTCCTTAATGCTACCTTTAATTGCTTCTAGTTTTTCTAAAGTATATTGATATTTTTCATACAAGTGGTTAGCTTCTCGTACCTTTACTTCAATTATTCTACCTACTCGTCTCGTGGCACCTATCTTCACTAAATATGTTCTCAATTCTTTTATCTTTGCAAGTAAATCTGATAGCTCTTGAGCCATATGGTAAAATTATGAAGTATCTAAGCCTTTCCAAATTTGAGGCGTCTTTTATTTACATATATTTACTTTTTATACTACTGTTTACGTACATACACAATGCGGTACATTTCAATTAGCATATTAAATAATGGTTAATACATTAAACTGTCCACGTGTTTTCTCTATTTATGGTTAATTAATAATGTCTAAAGTTCCACTTTTGGATGCTAGCGAACGAACTAATGCCTTTACAAATTGGGGCACTTACACGGGGGTAGTCACACACTTTATTTTAACGTTATCACTTCACTTCACTTTTATTTTTATTTTCACTTTGGTGCTCGAAGGACAGTATCAGCACGCAGTTGTCTTCTTTAAGCTTTGACTCTTGATTATTTCGCCTAATATGGCGTTCAATATTTATTTATGTGTTACGTGTCGTTGTCCACCATGCCTTATCAAATACCTAGTTTAGTCCTTTTGAAATTCTCGCCTATACGTTCTCTGTTCCCATACCATTTTTGGGTCTCGCCGGAAGTATGAAATTGATCTTCGCAAAGCGTGTCGATTTATTTCATTGATCATCCACTTGGTGTGACAGGTCTTGTAAATCCTGATTATAAGGTACAGGAATCCCAGCAACAGCAGCAACAAAATCACCAACAAGACCACATTCGTTGTACTGGTATGGTACTTTAGCTGCTCCAAATCTGCGTTGTTATTTCCGCCAGAAGCTGTTTGGGCGATAATGACTTCTTCCTTACTCTGACTTTTCCCCATGATAATATTGATTATGATTACTGACACAAAAAACACTGTTTCTCACAAGACTTTGTTTGCGACTACACTTGCGGTTCATCGTGGAAGGGTATCCTTATATGGAGAAAGGAATTCTAAACATAGTCCCGGGGACTCTTACGTCACGGTCGCCATGTGATGTTGGAAATTGGAGCGAAATGATACCAAGACGAATGATGAGTAAATACTGTCTTTATTAAAATAATGTTACATGTTTTATAGTGTAAGATACGTATACGAACTAATGATATAAAGGTGCTTACATACATACGACAAGGTAGGCAGTTGAGTAAAGACAGTATGTTTTACGTTTCAAACAGCGCCAACTGTAAGCAATTACTTTACGTGATCAAAAAAGAAATTACATATACTTAGTCTTTTTTAATTTAGAGATACCAGTATTGAAAACGTTGGTGTCGACGTCCCGGTAAACCGCACTATACGTATGACTCGCTCTGATTAAGTATGAATTCGGCACGGTTGGCGCAGTGGTTAAGCGATTGACTGCTGCGCTGCGTGTCGAGGGTTCGATTCCCGCACGGAACAAATATTTGTATGACCTACATGTAGTTGTTCCGGGTCTGGCTGTTTGTGTATGTGAGTTTAAGTGTTTGTAAACGCACCCACGATACAGGAGAAATTCCTAGTGTGGGGCAACTTTTAAAAAAATAAAAAAATAAATAAAATAAATTCCGTCTGTAATTCGTTCGTTCGTTGTAAAACTTACACTAGTGCTATTTGTACTTGAAACAAGTCCGTTTCCTCCAGTTACCTAATGAAGACAAATGAGCCACACTGTCCGAAACAGCAATGACATAATTCTAGAAAGAACAGTAGAGCATTTCTTAGAAGAAACCACAGTCCACCATAACCATCCACACAGTTTCAAGGCTTCTACTAGAGCTAATATCCAAGCCAAATATACAGATATTTTTTAGTTCGAATTCCATTTTTCATCAAGTAATAATTTTCTGCGCAAACGCCTACAAAAAAAACAATAGCAACAAAACATCGCCGTGGTATTGATACTTATTGTTAACAGGCGCTTAACATATTTATCTGAGTAACTTTTTTTACATTACAACATTTTTAAGGATACAGGGTGGAAAGTAAAAGTAGGCCCTAGTGGGGAGTGTCCTAAATATTGAAACTAACAAATAAAAAAAAATTGTTCGTTCAAAAGTAAGTAAAACTGTTTTAAAATACATAATACTTCATTTCACTTAAGAACACGTATGACATGGTCGTTTCCCATGGAGAAAAGGTCTCTATAAAAAATAAATCTCTTCAAAAGAAAACTTTTCAAAATTATTGAAGTCGCTTACCTAAGCCGAAAAAACAAACGCTAGATGGCGCTGATTGTGCGATTTCTGCTTCATTAAAGCACAACAATAATTTTATTTATATGATTTGGGGCAAGATGTAAACAAAACCGTATCTTGGTAAATGACGTCACAATCATTACCGCAACAGAAATAGACGTTTGAATTACTGTAGTAGAAAATTTTTGGAGTTTCATAATTTTTTTGGGGCAACAAGCTGAAGTTGAATTTTAGTGGAAAATAAAACTGCATGTTCCCTAAATCAACCAATAATACAGAATGGCAGGGGACATCCACGCGAAAACTGTTACCATGAATAATCAGTACGTCAACCTACTCCAACCGGTCAACTAATAGATTTTCAACTTTATCACTAAAGCATAAGATTCAAAATTGATTCGGAAAATTTTACAGTTTCGGGTAGGTTGATTTGCTGGCGTCTGTAGGTACATGTTTCTGAACCACCCTGCGCTGAATTTTTTTGTCGGATATTTAAAATTAGTAGGTACGGTATACAAGTAATAGGGCTAGAAAATAAGAGTAACAACTTAGGTCTAGCCTCGAGCTTCTGCAGTCTACTGCCATGTGCCTCTGCAGCCTGCCGCCACGAGTCTACAGCGAGCCTGTGACAGGCCCCCCACGTCTGCCACGTGTTAGCCATGGACGGTGACCTTACCTTCTTTAGTGTTTGTGCTCAAACTCAAACTCAAAGCATTTATTTCAATTAAACCATTTACAGGCAGACTTTTGAATTGTCAAGGGGTCGGTCAGTCAGAAATATGAAGCTAGTTGCCCATTCCAAAGCGTAGGTAGTAGGTAGCTATGGAGAAGAACGGGCAAAAAACTCCACGGACACTCTTTTAAATAAATAAAAAATTGATACAAAATATTGGTTACCTACATCATTCATTTTGAAATTATGCATGTGAGAACAATGTAATAAGACGTGCTCGGAACAGTGACAGTGTTTAGGACCTTACCCGCGACCTAGCCGTGTTACTAGATAATTAATATTTATGTATTAACTTTTCAAGCTGTTTTATTATCCAACTCTACCTAACTACCTATCCGTTAACGGCTTGCATAGCCTACTCTGCGCAGCCCTAGCCGTTAGAGAAATAAGAAAATCAGTTGTTCCATACATTTTGACCACTGTAGGTATTGCACTTTTCTATGAAACAGCAGATTTTTTTTCAATGCAGGGTTTTTCAGAATCGTGTACTGAATTCATGGTACTAACAGTTTTCGCGTCGACATCCCCCTTGCCACCCTGTATACAAGGATTCTAGTTTCAAGAAAGCACCTGCATTTTCATTGTTCATGTGGTAAAAATCTTAATAGCAAAAAAAAAAAAAAAATAGTAAATCAAGAAAACTTTGACAGTTGTTATACTATTTAAAAAAACCCGAATATCCACCGCATAAACTCATCAATACGAAATAGCATTTCAAATTTTTTGGCTTATATATTACGTCCCCCAACTATGAAATCAGCGTTTTGTATGGAGAATTTTAAAGAAGTTGCATTTTTCATACTAACATGTTCTTAATTTATTTAACAACTTTTATGCACTAATGTTTAAAAACTAAGATAACGTGGCTATGTTATCTTAGTTTTTGATTAAGCGACAAAAATAAGTTTTGGCTAAGTTTTAAAACAAATAGTGGTAATTTCTGCTAACAAAAAGAGGAGTTAGTTTTAAGGTATTTTTTTTTTTTAATCTATAAGTAATAAGGTTTTTTTACTATTGGTAGAATATCGACTGTTTTATAAAATGTCCCTATAGATGACACCAATAGGCCCAATGGTTGTGTGGCATGAGTAAGATCAGTGTCCCGAGTTCGAACCATAGTCACACATAAAGTCTTTTTGATATTTTATTTAATTTATTATGGGACAATAAACAGCTACAATATAATTTTTTTACAAATAACAATGGTATAGGGTCTTATAGAGTACCTATTAACAATATTGCAGCCCACTACATTATCCGCATGTTAACTAAATTATAATTTAAAAAGTGCCACTAGATTAAAATTACTCATAAATAAAAAATAATTGGTTATTAAAATAAAATACAATTAATAAATTAAAAAAAAAATATATAAATTAAAAAAAAAAAAAAAAAAAAAGATTACATAACATAGGGCAGACGTGTACCTATAGTACACCCACATTTCGCCAGTTAGGTATGTTTAAAAGTCCCATGTAATAAGGGGCGAGCCTATTGCCATCAACCGGACATAAATCCAGACTGCTACCGAGAAATTCCATATAGAAAAACCCAATAACACTTTCTTCAACCTGGGAATCGAACCCAGGACCACATGGTCAGCAGTAGCGCTTGCGATCACTAGACCAACGAGGCAGTATTTTTGAGATAGTTTCAGCAAAATCTTACTATTCATCTTTCACGAGGTACATACCTAGGTACATCTAAATAGTAATCACTGAGCTAAGTAGAATGACACTCATAAAGATCCACAAAAGATTAAAAATAAACAGCTATTTATATAAAATGAATTGAGAAGCATATAAACAGCAAAAAAATAATTAAGTACTATGTTGTTCCACTTGTAAACATGTTTACCACTATCGATGTGCAAACGCCATTTTATAAGAGAAACAAACATAAACTAACAATATTCTGGAGCTGCACATCATGTGAAAACACATAAAAACGGATTAAAAATGATGATACTCCTGCCCGATGCCAACCAGTGCCTACGCTGAACGAAACTACAATGTCCATTGACGATCATATTGAAGACGATCACAGTATGCAGGTTTAGGTATTAAATAAAGCTAAACAAAAAAAAAACAAAACACGTGACGAGACAGCTGTCAAGTAACCGACTAAACGTAATACCTGTCACTTCGGTCGCGGTATAATATCTATACAGTATTCCAACTTCATAAAAACGGACGCAGCGCGAGCTATGCCTACGCGCCTCGATCTCGGCATGCGCTCGGCATGCAGACAGTCGCGACTGTGCCGCAGTGACAAACGGACGGTGTGTTGTTTTTTTAACAATAACCGCGCGATTTTTTCAGTAAGAATAAGTTCAAATACATATTTAATATGACGAGTAGGATACATTGTGCTGTTTTTGGTTGCATGAATTCGTCAATAACGCATCCAGAGATAACTTTTTTTAGATTACCTGGAAACTCTGAAAGGTAAGACTATAAAATAATGTTACTTACTGTAGGTAAGTATGTACATAATGTGTGTCTTTTAATGTATTATCCTAGTATTTCCTTTTATCTCCCGAAAAAAAAGATGACTGGATTAATAAATAAAGTGAAAAGTAAAGCATTTCGTACGTCTCAGTGGAGGCGCAAATATTTTTCGATCGCAAATTTATATGACCGATTTGTTATTCAAACATAAATATGTTTTTTTAATTAAATCTACCAATCAAAAAACAACACGCATTTTTATTGAACACTTCCTATTTAATTCACTAAGTATTTTATTTGTTTATAAATATAAAAAAGTATATTTACAATCACCAAACTAAATGGAAACACAAAGTAGGCAAATGTAATTAAAATGCTGGAGGTGGGCAGCCCTATCGCATGTTTACGTACCGCTAAGATACGGCAGAGTTACAATACTGTATAGATAACATTACCGTGCTTCAGTTGTCATGCTACGTTACTGTTGTACTCTTCAATTTAGCAACGTGATAAATTCCTTGACGTTAACGGGCCGGCGCGCGGAGCATGCGTAGTTCATACAAACGTAATACCAAAATAATTTGTTAATCAAACCTATTCTTAAGGTAGTGTGTATTTATTCCGTTTGGATTACAGAATATCTAGGCTCCCAAATATATATCTTGAATCGACACTGATTTATTGACGAGTTATAATAAAAATAAGTTTTCTATAGAAATTTTAAATTCCTCATATCTCGTCTTTATATCAGTGTCCATTCAAAATACATACTTGGGAGCCTAAATATTATGTAATCCAATCGGAATAAATATACACTACCTTAAGAATATATTTGATTTACAAATTATTTTGGTACTACGTTTGTATGAACTACGCATGCTCCGCCCCTTAAGAGTTTGGGCTCTTTACAATAGACAGATTACACAGGTAATATGATATTATTATTATAAATCTAATTAAAAAAATGTGTTCAAGCAGCTACCTACAACTACGAAGAGTATAAGAATAAATGATAAAGTTTAAACATACATTAATATAAGAGGAAACTATTGTAAAAATCGAAAATACATTTAATTTGGTTTTATCGTATTTTTTAACAAGAAAGAGTCATCTTTAAAATCCCTTTTTACGATTTGTTTACCAATGGAGTATATCACAGAGAGGAGGCCTCTGTCCAAAGAGTATAGTAATATAGATGGAACCTCTGTCCCAGCAGTGGGGTCGTTATAGGCTGGTTACTCAGTAGATATGCTCCATACCAGGGGGAGTATCATCCTCTCCGGCGAGCCCAGCAAACGCACAGTTGAGCTCACAACTAATAAATTCTATTACTTCCCTATTGGTCCTATGTTCGATTGGTCAGGCAAAGTATTATTGAGTTTTTTTATCAGTTGACTGCAATAGGCTCGCCCCCTATTACATGGGGACTTAAACATAACTGGCGAAATGTGGGAGAACTACACCTCTGCCTTGCCCTTCGGTGAATACAAGGGTGATGTTAGGTTAGTCGATTTCTCGTCGGCGGAGGCAGTGGGTTCCGAGTGTAATGAAATATGTAGTTTTACAATCACAAAGCTAACTTTATTATCCACTTACCAATAGCTGAAGAACTCCGAAAGATCCATGCAGTCGACGTCTTTTCTTGTCCCTGGTATAACTTCGTCAGCTATTCCGGAATCCACGTCCTCTTCCGAGCTCGATGCACTATCGCTCTCTGTGTCCAAACGCGTTTTCCGCGCTTTATTCATCGCATCGACGGTGTCACTTTTTCAAAAATGGCGGTTACACTAGTAGTGATGTGGTGATTTACGGTTTTTGTTGATTCTCCGTTTTTTTTGCTTGTGTTTTTTTTATGGTTTAATTAGGCTGCTGTTACACTTCAGCTGTAGGACAAACAATAATTTTGGCTATTACAATAGGTACGTACATAATCTTCACGCTAGATCTCCTGGGATATAAGTACCTACTTACTATAGAAATCGTTCGTCGTATCGTGACACACAGCTACATAATATCAAGCTATACATTTCCAGTATAAGCTGAACTTGCATTTTACGGAAATCCTATACAATACGAGATCAGCATAAACTGGAAATGTATAGCTTGATGTGTAGGCGTGTGTACCAATAATGGATAAATATTGTAGATCTGCTATCTAATTACGCAACACATTTTCGTAAACGATTACGACTAATCTGTTTCATTTTGACAGTTCTACAACATCCATTGCGTTATTTACGTTGTTGAGCATATTTTTTTTCGAACCTACGAAGCAATGGATTAGCAATATGTTTTGTCAAAACGATTAAAATCCGATTGATCGTGTATTACGTAATTAGGGTACAGGCATCACATCTGCGGAGTTCCCTAGCAAATTTTGTTTGATTGACCAAATCGATTGCCGCATTGAAAGATCCTCACTTGAGATCGGTTCGACTGATTTCGTAGATTTATTTTTGTTGTACTGGCTGTGCACCTCAGTTTCACCCGCATAAGTCTCAATCCCGTGGGAATATCGGGATAAAAAGTATCCTATGTCCTGACCCAGGTCATGGTCTACCCATGTGCCAAATTTCATCCAAATCCGTCCAGCGTTTTTAGCGTGAAAGCAACAAACAAACTCACTTTCGCATTTATAATAATGTTAGTTAGGGATACGCAACAAACTTATACAAAGTATTATATTATTGTATAATACTTGATTGCTCTTGGTTCTTTTACAACAAATAATTTATATCGACAAATTATTCTCGTACTGCCAAATTACATGACCGGTATATTACATATTTGATTTCATTTTAATTGCGTAACGTATTGCCGTGACAGCCAACGATGGATAATTAGGACATCAGCCAATAGAATGGAATATGTGTCATCAATCCACAGGTGATATCATTTGTATACGACAGACGTATGTCTTGGTTTCAAGTTTACGCAACTGGGTTATTACATACATACATAGATGTGTTAATCTTATAACAAAATATAATGTAGTAAGTGTATAGTAGCGCCATCTATGTCTATGTAACGTAGGTACATGCATACTGTCCAATAAACGTCAGTCTCTTCTAAAACGTCATACTGCGTATTATTTATCAGGTTATGGGCAACGCGTTAAAAAAAAAGTTTTTTAGAAGATGAGTATTTCAGTGTAATTTCGTGTTAAAAATGACGGCGAACTATATAGCTAACATACCTAAGTTGAAAGGTCGTGAGAACTATGAGGAGTGGTGTTTTGCAGTGCAAAATTTATTAGTGCTAGAAGGCATGGCGTCCGCCATTAAGGAAAGTTTACCGGCTTCAGCTACAGCTGCTCAAAATACAGAAGATGCAAAAGCGAAGGCGAAACTAGTGCTGACTATCGACCCATCTCTTTATGTGCACATTAAATACGCAACCACTACGTATGAGTTATGGTGCAAGTTGAAGAATATGTTTGATGACACCGGCTATACAAGAAAAATTGGCTTGTTACGCAAGCTCATCAACATTCGACTTGAGAACTCCGACTCCATGACTCAATATGTAACTCAGATTATAGAAACGGGCCAGCGACTACAGGGTACTGGATTCAAGATAACAGATGAGTGGATCGGTGCATTGATGTTGGCGGGATTGCCAGAGAAATATAGCCCAATGTTGATGGCAATCGAACATTCCGGCATTGAAATAAGTGCAGACGTCATAAAAACAAAGTTGATGGACATGTGTAGTGAGGTTGGTACGGCTTCCGGTTCCGAGAATGCTTTCGTCGCGAAAGGAACGCAGCGATTGAAAAATGGCAACACTAAAAATAGTCAAAGACAATCTGTCAGTGACACGACAAAAGCTGTCAAAGTCATAAAATGCTATAAGTGTAAACAGACCGGCCATTACAAAAACCAATGTCCTGACAAAGCCCCAAACTCGGAAAATAATAAAAGGAAACAATCAAATGCATTCAGTGCCATATTTTTAAGTGGTAAATTCAATAGCAACGATTGGTACATAGACAGCGGGGCGAGTAAACACATGACTGCAAGGAAAATCAACATTCTGAATCCATCATATGAACACGAAACAAAAGAAATAATCGTTGCGAATCAAACGTGTGTTCCAGTGCTGTGTTCTGGTGATGTAAACATCATTACAGTTGTGAATGATGTAGAGTATGATATCACAGTTTCGAATGTGTTGTGTATACCAAATTTGACAACCAACTTGCTTTCTGTGAGTCAGTTGATCGAGAACGGCAACAGTGTGGCTTTTAAAGAAAACTCTTGCTATATCTATAATCAACAGAAAGAACTCGTTGGACTGGCAGAATTAGTGGAAGGTGTTTACAGATTATACACAAAGAAAACAGAACAGTTATTAGCAGCAACAGCGCTAGCATCAAGCGAAACCTGGCATCGGCACATGGGACACATAAATAGTGTCAGTTTAGACAAGATGAAAGACGGAGCTGTCACAGGTATACATTATACAGACAGGTCAGTAATAAACAAAAATACATGCAGTACATGTTGCGAAGGTAAACAAACACGCTTGCCATTCGGTCATGTAGGTACGAGGAGCAGTGAGCGACTAGACATAATACACGCAGATGTTTGTGGACCAATGGAGTCTACTTCCATTGGAGGAGCGAGATATTTCCTCATTTTTGTTGATGACCAGAGTCGCATGGTCTTTGTTTATTTCCTCAAAGCAAAAAGTGAAACCTTTAAATATTTCAAGCAGTTTAAAAATATGGCTGAAAATGAAAAAGGAAGAAAAATTAAAATCTTGAGGACGGATAATGGCCTAGAGTTCTGTAGTAATGAGTTTGAAGAATACTTGAAAGACGCAGGTATCAAGCATCAAAAAACTAATGTTTATACTCCTCAACAGAACGGCTTGAGTGAAAGAATGAACAGATCATTAGTGGAAAAGGCTAGATGTCTGATTTATGATGCAGGTTTACATAAAAAGTTTTGGGCAGAAGCCATAAATACCTCTGTCTACTTGAGAAATAGGTCAGTTGTTAATGGATTAAAAAATATGACTCCATACGAAGTTTGGACAGGAAATAAACCTGACTTAAGCCATGTAAGAATTTTTGGAAGTAAAGTGATGACATATATTCCAAAAGAAAAGCGTTTGAAATGGGATAAAAAGGCTAAAGAGCTAGTTTTGGTTGGCTATGCTGAAAATGTAAAGGGTTATAGGGTTTATGACCCAGCAAATAACTCGATTACGACCAGCAGAGATGTCATCATAATGGAAACATCAAAAGATAGTACTGTAGATATTCCAGTTGAGTGTAAGTCTTCAGCGGAGGAACAGAAAATGGAAGAAAAGGAGAATATATCTTCACTCGACACAGACTCTGAAGTTGAATATGAAGATAGTGACTGTACATATGTTCCAGAGAATATTTCCTTGGGCACCTCAGAAGATAGTTTTTTTGACGTAGTACCTGATCCAGATATTACACCAGTGAATTTAAACTATGAAGACACCACTTCCAAGAGAGTTAGGAAAGTGCCAGATCGTTTTGGGTATAATCATTTATGTATTGCCGAGCCTATAGATTACGATGAAAAGGATATCACACTTCAAGAAGCTTTAAATGGACCAGAGAGTCAGTTTTGGAGAGAAAGCATGAAACAGGAATTAGAATCATTTAGAAAAAATGATGCATGGGAATTAGTCGATCAACCACAGGATGCAACAATAGTACAGTGCAAGTGGGTATTCAAGAAGAAATATGATAGTGCAGGTGCAGGCAATGTGAGGTACCGGGCAAGATTAGTGGCTAAAGGTTTTTCACAAAAAGCAGGTGTTGACTATCATGAGACCTTTTCACCAGTGCTTCGATATTCCACATTGAGGTTATTATTTTCTATAGCAGTAAAACTAAGTTTAGATATACGCCATCTTGATGTTACCACAGCCTTTTTGAATGGCTACTTAAAGGAAACTGTGTATATGCAAAAACCTGTAACTTATGAAGCTAGTAGTGAGAGTAACAAAGTTTTAAAATTGAAACGAGCTATATATGGCCTTAAGCAATCATCTCGTGCTTGGTATCAGAGAATAAATGATTATTTGTTAAGTTTAGGCTATCAAAAATCAAAATATGAACCTTGTCTATTTACAAAATTTGATGATAAAGTTAAGGTTATTGTAGCACTTTTTGTTGACGATTTTTTTGTTTTCTCTAACTGTGAAATGGCAACTAAAGATTTGATAAATAAGTTAGGTTGTAAATTTGAAATAAAAGATTTAGGCCAGATAAAACAATGTTTAGGTTTAAGAGTTAATTTGAAAAATAATGTAAATGAAAATATCGTAATAACTGTTGATCAAGAACAATATGTAGAAAACCTATTAAAAAGATTTAATATGTTGCATTGTAAAACAGCAGAAACTCCTATGGAGATCAATCTAAAGTTAGAAAAATCTCAGAATAGTTGTTGTGACAATAAATATCCATATAGACAACTGATAGGCACTTTAATGTATCTGGCAGTGTTGACCAGACCAGACATTGCTTATAGTGTTAATTATCTAAGTCAGTTTAATAATTCATATGATGAAACTCATTGGAGACATTTGAAAAGGATTTTAAAATATTTAAAAGGTACTAAAAACTATGGTCTTGTATTTTCTAAAGATGAATCTTATGTTAAGGGTTATGTAGATGCAGACTGGGGCTCTGACAGTAATGATAGAAAGTCTTTTTCTGGGTTTTGTTTTAAAATGTCAAATACAGTTGTCTCGTTTGAATGTAGGAAACAAAGAAATGTAGCCCTGTCTTCAACAGAAGCCGAATACATTTCAATGTCAGAAGCTAGTAAGGAAGCCATTTATTTAAAGAACTTACTTTATGAGATTTTAGGTACTTCAGAACCTATTGTTTTATATAATGATTGCCAAAGCGCTCAAAAATTGGTTTTGAACCCAATATTTCATCGTAGGTCAAAACACATCGATATCAGATATCACTTCATAAGAGAAGCTGTAGCAAATGATTTTATTGAAATTGATTATCTTGAAACAGCTGAAATGCCAGCAGATGTTTTAACCAAAAGTCTAGGATCAGTAAAACACAAATATTTCACTAAGAAGCTTGGCATTCTATGGTTGATCGACTAATTCCCATGCATCATTTTTTCACTAAGAAGCTTGGCATCCTGTGGTTGATCGACTAATTCCCATGCATCATTTTTTCTAAATGATTCTAATTCCTGTTTCATGCTTTCTCTCCAAAACTGACTCTCGCAAATGATTTTATTGAAATTGATTATCTTGAAACAGCTGAAATGCCAGCAGATGTTTTAACCAAAAGTCTAGGATCAGTAAAACACAAATATTTCACTAAGAAGCTTGGCATTCTATGGTTGATCGACTAATTCCCATGCATCATTTTTTCACTAAGAAGCTTGGCATCCTGTGGTTGATCGACTAATTCCCATGCATCATTTTTTCTAAATGATTCACTAAGAAGCTTGGCATTCTATGGTTGATCGACTAATTCCCATGCATCATTTTTTCACTAAGAAGCTTGGCATCCTGTGGTTGATCGACTAATTCCCATGCATCATTTTTTCTAAATGATTCTAATTCCTGTTTCATGCTTTCTCTCCAAAACTGACTCTCGCAAATGATTTTATTGAAATTGATTATCTTGAAACAGCTGAAATGCCAGCAGATGTTTTAACCAAAAGTCTAGGATCAGTAAAACACAAATATTTCACTAAGAAGCTTGGCATTCTACCTGTTTCACAGTTTTTGTAAGTTACTTTGGTTAGTTTTAGATCATTCATTAATTTTGTTAAGCGGAGGTGTTAATCTTATAACAAAATATAATGTAGTAAGTGTATAGTAGCGCCATCTATGTCTATGTAACGTAGGTACATGCATACTGTCCAATAAACGTCAGTCTCTTCTAAAACGTCATACTGCGTATTATTTATCAAGATGTGAGATTGTATGGCAAAATAAACGAGTAAGAATACTTTAAAATATTTTAATTATGTCCAGAAAAAGATCAGCGTTACACCGTAGTTCATTCGTCGTCTAGTTTTCGCCATTACTACTCTTTCTCACTCACACACATACTTCCCTTTCTTTCATCCGCTGCGTTCCGTTTTTACAATAATTATAGCTGCATTCATACTTTAAGATTAATTACAATATTTTTATCCCACATAGATATATAAACTCTTGCCTTCTTTTTGTACGGGTAAGCAGATGCTACAGAACGCCACCTGCTACGATCCTTACATACTCCTTTTGCCTCGTTTACGTTCATACATCTGGTCATACACGCACGCCGGTTGCAAGTACTTGGCACCTGTCCTCTCTGAAGAACATCACCAATAAGGTTAGTATAGTTATGTACTTAAAAGGCGTCTCCACTGACTTATGCCTTGTAGATACATTTTGTTAGTCGCCTTTCATTCATCCTCTCAACATGGCCAAACCATCTAAGCAACAGGGTTATACTTCGGAAAATCTTCTTACAGTATTTTTTAAGGTTTTGTTAAGATCAAATTTTTATTTTATTAATTTCAGAATTAATAATTACTTAAGTTTTATTTTATTAAGTTCAGAATTAATAATTATTAAGTTTTATTTTATTAAGTTCAGAATTAATAATTATTAAGTTTTATTTTATTAAGTTCAACATTAATAAAGTTCTATTTTATTGAGTTCCGAATTAATTAAAAACCACGTTTATAGCTTTCATTAATTTGACCCTAAGAAGAGTTTTTAAAAGTGAATTTAATTCATGTCTATAATCCTGCCAACTAACTAATTATAGAAAATAAATGTGCGTGTTTGTTTGCACAACGCAAAATATTATTACTGATGTGTTTTTCGTTGTACAAATAAACGAATCAATTTATCACTATGTTCCTATTTATTTATCAATGCTCAGTAAGCAGCTCTACTGAGATTAACTCGCCGACAATGTTCATGAAAGATTTCAAGAAGAAGTGACTCAGAATAGATTCTATTTTTTTTGTTGTAAATTTGACTTTCAAAAGTGACATAAACGTGTCTATTTGAAATAGATTGTTTGACTTGGACTTTGACTTTGGTATAAAACGATGTGGATATGTCACCGCAAGATTGTGAGCACCATTTATAATTTATCTAGCCAGATTATAAACTATAGAAAAGTTGTAAACTGTTACAATATAATATAATCATTATTTATACAAAACAGATTGTAAAAAGTGGGTAGTACTATAAAATCTCTGGCAATCAAGATGGGTGACATGCTGATCTCTTTGCTAGGCTATGAAATAGCCTGTATTAAGGAGTAACAGTGCCGATCCCCTCTAATGGTATTACTACAATTTTATATTAAGGAGTTAACATTTTTTTTTTTTTTTGAATACCTACCTTCAGTTTGTGCGCGAGCGCATTTATGTAATAAAACGCATTCATTTTCCGTAGTTCTAACTATCAATGTCAAATTGTGAACGAACCTGGGGGCCAACCACCACCTCTTTAAGCAGTATTATTTTGATGTTACTTCAGTGCGAGAAAGAAGTGGAGCTATACAGGACGTCTAGCTCCATCTCTTTCCCACGCTCAAGTAAGATTAAAGTAATATTGCTAAAAGAGGTGATGGTAGGGGCACTTATCGACAGGGCTCATAATCTGTCCGATTTTGAAATTGTGAACCGTCCCTGACTGCAAGGGCGTATCCAACCTTCGAGCCAGGGTCACATTGTCAGAGTCAGTACTGGGCTCCAATCGGTGGCGTACTAAGCCTGTCGGAGGCTCGAGGCGGCAAAACAAAATGAGCCTTCCTCCCCCTCGGTCTTCGTAGTTTATGTAGGTATAGATAGCGCAATCCATGACGACGCGCCCCACTCCGTACTAAAGTACAGCTTACAGTACAGTAATCGCGGAGTGGGGCGCGTCGTCGTGGATTGCACTATCTGTATTTCTAGAAACAATTTGAAAAAAAAAAAAGCAGTGTGTTGCATTTTATCTCCTCAATAGGCTATTTACGAATAGCAAGAATGTAGGACGCGGGAGCGAGCAAGGCGAGCTAGAAATCTGTTGCACCTCGTCTCGAAATTCTCGGTTAGGTTTCTTTCTACTGAACATTCTTATGGAAATAGAAGTTGTTTCAATTCAAAATATTTTATTTCTCATAAAATCATGTCATATTTATTTCATTTCTCTCTACTCTTACACACGGTGTCTACATCTCTTTTTACCCCCTGTCCTATCGCGGGTATGCTGGAAGAGATTTCATTAGAAATAAGCATCACCTTTGTACGTATTTTTCTGTTCTTTTAATCTTGTCTGATTATTTTTGTGTGTACATACTCGTAAATGGTTAAATACACTCGAGAGCAATGAATCCGGGTCACTTAAAGAATCCTAAAAATCTCGGAAACTAAAAATGCTAGGTTAATGCAATAAATTGTATTTAATAGACAATGTAATACTCCTTAAATGAAGGTATTAAAACTTCTTAGTTATTGTAAAGTTATATCATAAAAAAATCAAATTTGAAAAAGGGCCACTTTCGAAGATGGAACTACGAAATTACAGCATTTGGTTTTGCTTTTGTTTGTAATCTGTCATTTATGTGGGTACATAAACCATGTTGATAGTGCTCTATATTCATTATTCAAGCTGAAATTATGTCGCTTACGCCTGAAGAATGCACCAGAATACTTACAATGCTGGAAACCGGCCGGAGTCAGCGCGATACAGCCAGGACTGTCGGTGTGTCGCTGTCAACAGTACAAAGAGTTCTCCGACGTTACGAAGAAACTGGTTCTAACCTACGCAGACCAGGAACGGGCAGAACCAGGTGTACCACAGCACGAGAAGACCGATACTTGGTGAACACCATGCTTCGAAATCGCTTTTTTTACAGGAACTGAACTCACAAATCAGTTTCGACGCCTCGAAGGAAGTAACCCAAGTGCATGGACAGTAAGACGTCGGCTTGCTGAATCTAACTTAAAACCCCTTAGACCTGCAAACGGCCCTAAACTGGAGCGTGGGCATCGTATTTCAAGACTAAGATATGCCCAGAGCCACGTAAATTGGAGTATTGAAGATTGGTCAAAAGTTATGTTCTCCGACGAATCAAAATTTATGCTCTACAAGCACGATGGAAGACACAGAGTGTATCGAAGACCAGGGGAAAGATTCAAGCAAGCATGCATCGAAGAAAAAGTAGCCTACGGTGGTGGGTCTGTACTTGTGTGGGCCGGAATTTCTTCTGAAAGTCGCACAGAGCTGGTGATCATAGAAAACGGCTCTTTAACTAGCGAAAGATATGTGGAAGAAATCCTCAATGATCATGTTGGTCCATTTATGGTCAATTTAGGTGAGGATGCTATATTTATGCATGACAATGCCCGACCTCATACAGGTAGGATTGTGAATGACTACCTTCAAGAGATGAACATTACTCGTATGGAGTGGCCAGCGCGCAGCCCGGATATCAACCCGATCGAGCATGCTTGGGACGAGCTAGGCAGATGCGTAAAACAACGAAACCCTCCCCCAATCATGCTTCGTGAGCTCAAAATTGCTCTCACAGAGGAATGGGAGAATATTCCCCAAAATCGTATAAGGAACTTGGTGTACAGCATGCCAAACCGCGTAAACGCAGTAATGGAAGCACGAGGAGGCAATACGAAGTATTAAAATTCAAGAAAATCGTAATAAAGTTCAAAAATTTCATGTTTCCTATTTTTGTTTTAAGGAGAGATCAGCAGTTTTTTTCTTTATGTAATTTTGTGTTAATAAAATGTATGGTGACTCATATTTTTTTTACTTTCATTTAAGGAGTATTACATTGTCTATTAAATACAATTTATTGCATTAACCTATCATTTTTAGTTTCCGAGATTTTTAACATTCTTTAAGTGACCCGGATTTATTGCTCTCGAGTGTAAATAAATAAACCTACATGGGCACTTATGAAACGTCAGAAGCTAGGTGCACGGTTCCAATGGGTCGTTTCCTATGGAGAAGAGCCGGCAAGAAACTCCACGGTTACTCTTTTAAAAATAATTGGTTTTTACAATATTTTCAAATAACAGTGTTATTAGGTATGGGAGGACAGTGTAGGTCTTTCAACAAGTACCAGGTACTTAACAAAATAATTATGGTCAGCAAATATACAGTCCACTAAGCCTACAGCGTTCTCACATTCACAAAATAGAAAATAATCTATATTATTAAAAATACAAAAGTATTATAAACGAAATGACGTGATTGCTATTACAATTCTGAATAATTATCATGTTCACAAAACTGTTTGTTGACGTATGCAGAAAAATTTGAGTCTGAAGTATACAGAATGCCCGAGCGAGCGTAGCGAGCTCAAAAATTTTTGCACACCACCTTGAGAAGGTATAGTTTTTTTTTAAAAGTATTATGTAAATAGGAGCGCCTTTGTCAACTAATGCAGAAGGTTTGAGAATGTAGTAGCGAGCGGAGCGATCTCGAAAATTTTAGCACACTACATTTAGGTACTGGATATATTTTGACCGTGTTAGGATATCATTAAAAAGTTCTTAAGATTTGGGGGGCTCCCAGGACCGAGAGCCCCTTGGCGGTTTGTCTTGACACTACTCTGAGGTATTTAATTTCTACATCTAGTAACCTACAAGAGCATTTATAAAACGTTAGAAGCTAGGAGCACGGTTCCATTTGGTCGTTTCCTATCGAAAAGAGCCGGCCAGTAACTCCACGGTGCATCAACATATAGTTATAATAACAGCACAGTATTAATATATTATGTGTGTCGTTCGCTAATGTGTGGCCAACTTTTAAACACATACGTGGCAACATCATACAAATTATCCCCCTTGCCTGACTGGTAGGTCATGGCGGTAGCCGAATTGGTACTGTGACCAACCGCGGATCTTCCAAGTTGGTCGCATTTACTCGGCTATTTCGTATTAAAGCAAGGTGCGTTTGTCACCTGCTAGTTTGAAGCACTAGGAAGTGGTGAAGGGTGGGCGTTTTGTGGGACTGTCTTATGTAACTTTGACGTTCGAAAAGTGCGGATTCTCAGCCTAGTTTGAATAAATGACTTTGAATTTTTATCTTAAAAAATACGTTAAATTTGAAATGGTTTGTTACAATTCACAATTTTTCAATACTGTATAATACATAACATACCTTTTTTTTTTTTTTTTTTTTTTTGGGTGGGAAATCATCAAATGACGTCTCCCGCTCTGGGTGGAGCGGGAGGGCGTGTCAGACTCTTACTGACTAAAACCCACCCGTGTTCCTTCTGTTGCCTGTGCAATGCCAGGGGGCCACGGTATCCCTTTCGGACTTTCCCGCAACCCCGGCAGGCAATGGTCTCATCGGACCCCTTCACTCGCTGACACTCTTTGAGGCGCGCGTGGAACACAACGCGCCGTCGACCCGGGCTTGGTCCTTACCGGACGGCGAGATACATAACATACCTAACTTATCTATATAATAATATGTTATACTGTATAATCTTGCTTGATAATCAGCTAACAACTTTCATAATCATACGGTGTCAGATAATAGGTATATATTACAGTTGTAAAAGTAAGATATTCTTAAAGATAAACGGGTAAAATCTATTTAGCCCCAGATTTAAAATTGAAAGCGCACACAATATTATCCTAAAAAAGATTAAACATTATTTTTAATTTGAAAAACTGTAGGTACGACCTTTTTTAAGAAATTAATAAGTATTATACTCCATTTGAAATAAGATTAGACATTTAAATAAACCTGTTTTACAGAACGTTCAACCGATTTTGACTTGTATACTGTAGGCATAAGGATGGCATTAAAAGCAAAAAAGTGGTTACAATATCAACTTACTGTTTACTGCAGCTGCCATTTGTCATGTTACCAATGCAATAGAAGTCAAAATCAGTTGAACGGACTGTAAAACAAGTTTATTTAAATGTCTAATCGTATTTAAAATGGAGTATAGTTTTCTGATCATATTTTCGGGGTCCATAGGCCACCGATCACACAAAATAGAAAGATTTGGAAGATAAAAAGAGAGGCCCAGCACTGGGTCATAACATAGGTACCTACAGCCAAACAAATAATTAAAAAAAAAAAACCTCAAAAGACTCACAACAGCTCATTTGACATTAGAAACGGAACAAACTGATAATAAATAAAAATAAGCTTGCAAATCTTGCAATATTAGAAAAATAACAAAAAAAATCGGGGTTATTTCAAGGTGTTGGTTGGGTCGTGCATCTTTCTTTTTAGAACGCGTTTAATTTCCTTTGTGTTATTCATTGTCTATAGTGGCCAGCTTTAGTGGATTGAAAAATATAAAGGGTTGTTCAGACAGAGGCGGTGGCGGAGGAGAATGAGGAGACACGCTGACTTTTTATCCCGGTAGGTGGCGTATAATCACTGGTGCTGATTGTACTGTCAGAATTGTCAAATACCATACATTTAGTCTTCAATCTCTAGGTATTCGGCAGTCCCTGTATTATTAATACCAAAGTTTTTAACGTATGATTCTAGTCTGTAATAAGATAAAATTGGAATTTAAATAATGTCAACAAAAAAATGGTGACGAAACTAAATCCAAGATTTATCCTACTTTTACTTACCTTGCAATAAGATCCGCGCTTTTTTCCCAGTTAGACAAGCATTATTAAAGAAAAAATGCTTGTCTAACTGGGAAAAAAGCGGACCTTGTTGCAAGATAAGTAAAAGTAGGATAAATCTTGGATTTAGTTTCGTCACCATTTTTTTTCGTTAACATTATTTATATTCCAATTTTATCTTATTACAGACTAGAATCATACGATAAAAACTTTGGTATTAATAATGAAGGGACTGCCGAATACCTAGAGATTGAAGACTAAATGTATGGTATTTGACAAATTATGACAGTACAATCAGCACCAGTAATTATACGCCACCTACCGGTATAAAAAGTCAGCGTGTCTCCTCATTGGAAATCTGACGTTTGCATCAAATTACATTGTGATTTTGAACATTATATTCCACGTCAAAACTGCATCTTAAACGTTTCATACATCCCAAAGCCAAGCCGTCTCTCTTCGCCGCGCCCTCAAAATTCGATTATTCTATTTATTTCTAGCTGGCAACCATCCTTTGACATTTAAACTGAGCGTCGCCCGCCAAGAGTAGCCAGCCGACCCGGGGTAGGACTTATTTATAATGACCTCAATCGATTGTTAGTAGAGAATCTTCAACTTCCTGGTTGATCGATCGCCGATTGAGCTTTGATCGATTACTTTCTCGGTTTTATGAGCGCCTGGTACTTTTGGATTTTGTTTTTTGTTGGTTTTTAGAAAATTTTCGTTTTATTTTTAATTTTGATTGTGGCTAAATGATGACGGCCGATCGAAGGTTAAGCTGAACTTGCCGGGGCTGATCCTTGGATGGGTGACCATCTTTACATCTCGGTATGTCCTCCGTGCCTCGGAAAGCACGTTAAGCCGTTGGTCCCGGCTGTGATTCGTAGATCTTTGACAGTCGTTACGGGTACTCAGAAGCCCTGAAAACCAGTCTTACCAAGGGGTATCGTGTTACCCAGTAACTGGGTTGTGGAGGTCAGATAGGCGTCGCTCCATGTAAATTAGGTATTCAGTTGCATCCGGTTAGACTGGAAGCCGACCCCAACTGTAGTTGGGAAAAGGCTAGGCAGATTGATTTATTGCTTCACCTGTACCTTAATATACCTTCGATGGGCAGGACATGTCGTAAGAATGGACGATACCACACCCAAACATATTCTCTATTAGCTGCGGTACCCGGTTTCACCCGCATAAAGCTTCGTGCAGACTAGCGCGACGCGACAACGCGACGCGACGCCGGCTATTGTTATACCGTGAAGTTTTCTTAGAAATGGTATTGTTCGAGTTGCGTCGAGTCGCGCTGGTCTGAACAAGCCTTAAATCTCGACCCCGTGGACCGAGATAAAAAAGATGATGATGATCCTATGTCCTACCCAGGTCATTGTCTACCCATGTGCCAAATTTCATCCAAATCATTTTATCCGTCTTAGCATGAAAGCGTAACAAGCAAATAAACAGACTTACTTTCGTATTTGTAATATTATAGTTAGGATAAACAAACGTCCAAATATACATTTATAATATTCGTCATTCCAACACGATCCATTGTCATTTTGCTAAAAGTACGTAATCTGCTAAATTCATAATGGTCGATCATTGGTTGATCATTGTATTCCACAAACACGATACTCGTAACGAATTAAAAGAAATGACTGCACAATGACGTTCTCATGGTAGGTCACTGATCAAAGGAACTGTCAAAATTTTAGCAGATTACCGCATAAGTCAGTCATTCATTTTTCATTATGTACGAGATTACCAATAGATGCAATGGAGTTTCAGTGGCTGACCATTGGAAAGTCATAATGACGCCAATATGTTAGTAGATTACCAAACTTGTCAAAATCAACAATTATGAAATCAATGATAGACCATTGTGACACTATTGTAATAGCAGACTTGAGGCCCAGGTCGAAATCATAACCCTCCTTGTTGCTTCGCCGTAGTAGGGTAAAAATTAAACGACGCGTGAAACCGCTGAGCACAGCCAGTGTAATTTATTCGTGATGTTATTTGTGTCATGGCACATCTAATGACACGCAGTCACTCTATAAACGTTTTTTTTTTCAAAACTTCCATTTGCTCTGGGCCACTTTTCTCAAAGGGGACTACTGGATATCTGGTTTATTTTCTGAATGAACAGACAGCTGTGCTGCTGGGGAGTTTGTTGCGCCACTTCTTCTTTCCAGCTAAAGCACTAGGAAGTGGTGAAGGGTGGGCGTTTTGTGGGACTGTCTTATGTAATTTGGACGTTCGAAAAGTGCTGATTCTCAGCCTAGTTTGAATAAATGACTTTTGAATTACACAAAAATACCATCGTAACTACACCTGTGTCTAAGCCATGGGGAAAATTGATTGGCGTGATGTCATGTTGAGTTACTAAATATAAAATTAAAAAACCCTATAAAAATATTCTGCGAATCGGATTATAAGGATTACTACCTTTCTTGTAGGACTATTAGCGTGAAGATAAGTAACCAACGCTACACACAAATTGAATTAATCGCACAAAGTACGGTCTATTTTAGCAAACACAAAAAAAAACCGTAAAACCGGTAGGTAAATACAATGTGTTACAAAAACCCTATCCGATCCGAAAAGGGCACATAGGTAGGTACTCCAAAAACATTACCAAAAAGTTTTTTTTTTAATTATTATATTTGAAAATAAAAAGTTACTGCTATTTAAAATTCACGTTTTTAGTACCAAAATTATCCCATTTCAGAGGTCATAACTTATGACTTGTAGACACCCACTAAGCGCGGGCCATCCGCGCTCCATGTAAAAATCCCGGTAAAATTTCCCCATAGAAAATACGGCGAATTTTTTTATTCATCCCGAAATTTTCCACATAATTAAATAGACACTCAGTATGATTCTTAACAACACTCTCACGGATCGGACAGCGGTTTGGTTACACGCTGAATAATATTCTATTTGTCAACGCACTGACCTTACGAAGCACTTCACTATTTTAAATTCACCATAAATATTGTTTCATTTCTTTTAACCACAATACTTTGACATTTAGAAACGCGGGAAATTTTGACAGCAAAATTATTAAAAATAAAACTTTTGAGATACAATTGAATTGTTTTAAACTATTACAAGATAATAAGAAAAACACCAAATAATGCATGTAACAAAATAATATTGATGAATACTTTTACATATATAACTTCGAATGACTCGTCAGTTCCTAAATAGCCGTTTGCTATTATTAATAGTGTCTCTGCGTATTATTTTTATTATTTCGTATTACGCGCCAGTTTTGTTAACGTGCAGTCTCAAACTGGCGCATGTTCTTCGTTTTACATTGACCACGCGACATAGGGAGACATGGAGCCGATTTCATGATAAGTTTTTTTTTTTTTTTTGTTATTTTAAAGGATATTGGAAGGGCTCGTGGCTAAGTAATAACAGCCGCACGGGACTATCGATCAGGTTAAGCTACGCTTGCCGTGGTTCGTTCGTGAATGGGTGACCATCTTTACATACCGAGATTCCTCCGTGCTTCGTAAAGCACGTTATGCCGTTGGTCCCGGCTGTCATTCGTGGATCTTTGACAGTCATTACGGGTCGGGGATTATTGTACCGTTATATTCTACCCGGTATCTGGTGTGCAAATCTTAATTGAAGCTTCATAAACACAAAAAAAAATAAGCCAAGAATTACAAAGACAAGACTGAAATAAGGAATTTCGTTCCAAAACTTTTATTAAATTTAGCTTAACCTTGACGACGGACCATGACCATGCCTCTTTTATACTGTCTCCTGTTTTAAATGTCGCATCTAAGTCCAAAAACTATTTTTTGTTGCAACATCGACTCCACGCCCTCTCTACTCTTGTCAACGCCAACATTTCTATTATTAAAATCGCCGCCCAGTTCGGTGCACTCAGCAGTAATCTATTTTCTTCATTATCGCCCGTATGCGACTGCGCTGCACTTTTTAGGACACTCTTATTAAAGCTCAGATCTTTAATATAATGAAAAGATATATGGGTTGTGTGAGGAACGTTGAAGACGAGGAAGTTTGGCAATAATTCCTTCTGCACATGTTGCTTCCCTGGTACCTCATTAACGGCAAATTATGTAAGTCTATTAATTGCTCCCAAATTACCATGTTTAAATTTTTACATTCTTCCTTGACATAATCGCCCTATTATTTGACATTGTACAGGGTGTGGCGTAAATAATGGATAACCCTGAAACTGTCGATTGGTCAGGTTATCATCTATCATGTACCCCACTTATATCGCCATATGCCCATGGATGACCAAATTATTGATATTTTTAATTAAAATCGTACTTACTCTTACAAAATCAGCTGTCATTTCTACAATTGGTGTTATTTTCTAGTTTAGTTATTGTTTTATCACTCCTGAATATTTGTATTATCAGATCAGTTTTTTTTTAAATTAAATTCTAAGATAACATTGCATAAATACTTATTTTCAAATTTTAACATGTTATCTTAGGAATTATGCAATTTTGAGACCCTGTATCGAAAAAAAAAATTCCATGGGCAAAAATCATGACATTTCGTTTAAAATAGGTTTTTATTTTTACTAATTTCTTTATCTTTATAAAGATTCTTTTCTATTTTGTGAATGTGAGAACGCTGTAGGCTTAGTGGACTGTAGATTTGTTGACCATCATTATTTTGTTAAGTACTTGTTGAAAGACCTACACTGTCCTCCCATACCTAATAACATTGTTATTTGAAAATATTGTAAATACCATTTACTTTTAAAAGAGTAACCGTGGAGTTTCTTGCCGGCTCTTCTCCATAGGAAACGACCAATTGGAACCGTGCACCTAGTTTCTGACGTTTCACATGTGCCCTTGTAGGTTTATGTGAAATAAAATAATTTGAATTTAATTTTTAATGATATTAATGGGAAGGGAGTGAATGATAGAGGAGTGACGGTTGACAGAGAGTAAAATAATAAAAAGTGTTGCGCGGAACAAGTAACGGGGACAAGGGCTGATGCTGATTAATTTATTGATATGGCACCTCAACGACTTATTCACTAAGACATACACAAACAAAAATCACATACTGATTTAGCAATTGTGAATTCGTCCCTTACACTTCTGTCTGTACAGCACTATAAGAGAAATTAATAGTAGGTATATGCAAGATATCGTTAGTTGAATTACATATTGAGTTATAAAATAAAGTAGACTCAAAGATGTTCATAAACACGATTGGAAATACAAAACTATTAAAAAAAAACAACGGGTTCCACTCCGGGAGTGCCGGCAGAAGTGAAAACTTGAATATTAACGCTGTGCATTTTTCCGTCTTACGAATTTCCGATCAGGTCACGTGTCCTGACGCGAGTTTAAATTTTTTTACCCATCAAAAAAAGTGCACAACGTTCACATAGATCTCGAAGAGCTTTGTTTATTACACGGAGGGACTTGTGGACTTGTGGCTAAATAATAAAAGCTGAACGCGATATCGAAGGTACGCTAGGCTTGCTGCAGTCGGTATGTGGATGGGTGACCATCCATTACCTACATACCGAGACCCCTTCGTGCCTCGGAAAGCACTTAAGCCGTTGGTCCTGTCTGTATTTGTAGATCTTTGACAGTCGTTCGGGTAGTACAGAAGCCCGAATGTCTGACAACCAGTCTTACCAAGAGGTATCGTATTACCCAGTTACTGGATTGTGGAGGTCAGTGATGCAATAGAAAAAATGAAAGAACAAAACACGAAAATAACAATTTGGGGAAAATATGCGCCACATCCATGCAAAACGGCCATCGCTCAGCATAATGCTGAATGTACTGCAACACAGGCGTGATGATGTTAGATCGGCTGGATTCCTCCTTGTTATTCAATAGTTTTTTAGAATACACCTGTGTCTACAAATAAACAAATTCAATATCTGTCTACACTGCTAAGCTGTCGAAAATAATATATTACACTTTTCTAAAGCGTGTGGGAAGGAGGAATGTGTGTAGATTTTAACACCTATCAAGGTTAGAACAGACGTGAAACAGAGTGAACCATAGATTATTTTGAAATATATAAACATAACATCACGCCTGTAGTCCCCGAAGAGTTAGGCAGAGGAGTACTTAAAGTAAAACACATTTCGCCAGTTATAACTAAACGACGTTTTCGTTGGTAACGTTACGTTTAGCTCGATGAGCTAAATGTAAGTCACACTAATAAAAATAATAGTGTATAAACATAGAAAGGTAAAAGTATGAGGTTCAGGCTGGCTTCACACGACGCCGGACGCTCGGCGGTAGGTAGCAGAGGCTGGATCCGCGGACCAGGTAGCAAGACAGGCAGACAGAAACGAGGGTAGAGGCAGCAGGCATAGTGTGGAGGAGCAGGGCTGTGGCCTTACGCCGAGCAGTTTTGTTAACCCTGTCCAAAAGAGGAAATGTTATAGTATATCTTGCGATAGCGGAGACGCTATGTGACGTCGCCGAACTCTGAACGTCGTAGGCCTCTCTCGGAGGGTGGCGTTGACTCACGTCACGCCGGAGACGAGGGCAATAGGGACACTTCGCGGCGCTTCACGTGCAGTGAGGGAAGCGTCCTGCTCTCCTAAGGTGCAGGAAAGGAGTGCCCCGGCGTCGGAGGCCTCTGTGTCTAGGAGTGATGGTCGGCCGTGGCATTTTGCGCCACGTGGTCAGAGTTCCTCTGATGTTATAGGCCTTTCACAGAGTCTGGGGACAGGGAAATGATACTCAGATGCACCGTCACGTAATGTTAATTTAAGCAGACACGTATTATATAATTATATCACAGAGATTATGTTAGAAGAGCTAGTTACACGGAACTGAATGGGCTAAAATTTAGTTAGAAACTGTGTTAGAACTAGACTCAATTAAAAACAAAGTCAAATCCAAAGTGAAAATCTTGACGGCTATTTTTATCATTCCTTGCCAAAGCATTCTGTTCTGGGAGTATATGCTAAATATACAAAACATATATCAAGTTATTTCTTAATTGAATGACCCCTGCCCATAATTATTACGAAAGCTACAGTCTATTCACCAGCTTTGTAAAAGGTTTAGAAGAAATTAATAGCTTTATTTAGTGTTTAGGCCTATAGTGTGTTGTGTCTATGGTATAGAAAACTAAAATCGGACAGGTTACAATTTATAATGAAAATGTCAGAGTATAAAATATTCTAAGACTTTTTCAAAAGGCAAAATTTTAAGTATAGAATACGTTTTGGATGCTAAACCAATCAAAGATAATTAAAAATATGCTTTCCAGAGATAGGTAAGTGTTCAAAAATATGTAAAAAGTGCGTATTATTTATGGATGTCACACGATTTCAATAGGTTTATAGGTCAAAAGCATATACGTGTAAAAAAGGTAAAGGTAGATAGGTTTTATACGTCTATGTTCAAAAGGTGGTTGGTGTAGTACAATATCACATAAATAGACTTAAGGATGTGGTTCTGTACAGCAGAATACCACATAGGGGGCGAGCCTATTGCCATCAACCGGGCACAAATCCAGACTCGGCGGTGCTACTGAGAAATTCCTGATAGAAAAACCCAATAACATTTTGCTCGACCTGGGAATCGAACCTAGGACCTCATGCTCAGCAGTAGCGCTTGCGACCACTGGACCAACGAGGGAAATTCGCCTTAGTTATAGAAACATTATCTTCATAGCTATGTTTTGAGTGATATATTTAAATATGACAAATAATTAGCACAACTGTTATTATCTTGGCGGTTCGCCCGCTTATAATTAATTCATACTATTACACGTTTGACTAAATTAGTCCTACGTTTTGTCGGACCACTTTCACGTGAAAAACATGACGCAAATCATGGTTGCCTGTCATTAATATTCAGCGAAAAGACGTGCCCTAACATCGCCACAAGGACCGATCCGGTACAGCTGGCGGAAAATCATCGCTGACAAAAATGCTTGGTTCAACGCTGGTTCTCCTCCAGTCTCCACAAGGGCGAATAAACTAATTGACAAGCATTCGAATATACAGTATGGAAACCACATATATGCAATAAATGAAACCACATTACTTGTTACCGCCTTTTCTGACGATACACAAAAAATTGACGAAATCGGTCCAGTAATTAGGACAAAAAGTAGAGTTTTAATTTTGATCATATTTGAACACTCTGTAGAATTGGATCACTAGGTCAATGATTCAATGAACTTGAATCCTTGAACATTGAAAAACGACTTCGAAATTTTGATTTCGTCGAAAATTGTCAAACTAGGTATCAAACCGAAAAAAATTCCGCCCGCGTGCTTAGTTGCCGCTCTTCCTGGGGTCAATGTACTTATCTATACAGAGTGTTTACTTTTATAGAATTTATTTTGATATTTATTTTGTTTGAAAATTTCATTTTTTGAATTTACGGTTTTTTATTTAATATTTAATTTTGCTATACTTCTGTGGACTAGTATTACTTGTGGTTTCAATTATTGCATATATTTGGTTTCCATACTGTATTGGTGGAGCTGCTGAAGATTGTAAAAACTATCTTTGAATTATATAAATTCAATCTCTTAGTATTGTATTTGCATATCGCATGTGTGAGCACTATGTAAAGTTTGTCCACCCTGAAATGACCCGTCCACTACCGCATTTATGTACACGGTAAAGCAGATTTCTATGGGTAATACGGTAGTGGGGCGCGTCATTTCAGAGTGGACAAACTATTTCTACTATTTAAAAAAATGGTGGCGCATTTGCTGGGTACGTCTTTCATTGACTTGAATGTACCCTGGTGGCTGAGAGTATGACATCATTATTCAAATGTCTCGCCGGGTGGTGACGTGTGTGTTTAATCATTAAGTTCCCTTCAAAATGGTTGAGTTGAATGGTGCTGATCGATGCGTCATGTTGGCTAACGGGCGCCGTCAGTAGAGACTGGTCATCTCTTAGCTGTTGACAGTACAAGGGATGAAAATTGTATGAGACTGTGATACTTAACTCTGAAAATGTCGATTGCACCCCATGTGTGCAAATAACAATAAAATTCTATTGTGTCGCTAATTGCGCGCGCGACGGATTAATACCTACTTATAATTTCTAATTAATACCTATTAAACAAAATAATTGGCCAGTGCGGGCATCAGCTAGTTAGTAATTAAATTGTTTAGTTTAAGAATAAAAATAAAACTTTGTTAGTATATAGTTGTGGCTCTACTCCTACTTTTTTATTATTAGACTTGATTAAATAATGTAATTGAAAAGGAAGCTTTTATTTACCAATTATTTATATTTTGTCATGAATAATTTCCAATATGCTGTTCAGGTTTGTTACATTGAATGTGATTCATGGAAAGGGAAGACTTTGTGCCCTGCAGCCCTTTTTTTTTTTTTTTTTTTTTTGGGTGGGAAATCATCAAATGACGTCTCCCGCTCTGGGTGGAGCGGGAGGGCGTGTCAGACTTTTACTGACTAAAACCCACCCGTGTTCCTTCTCTTGCCTGTGCAATGCCAGGGGGCCACGGTATCCCTTTCGGACTTTCCCGCAACCCCGGCAGGCAATGGTCTCATCGGACCCCTTCACTCGCTGACACTCTTTGAGGCGCGCGTGGAACACAACGCGCCGTCGACCCGGGCCTGGTCCTTACCGGACGGCGAGCTACCCATTGCTCACCGTCCGCAAGCCCGCGCCTACGGTGGCCGGGAATCCGCGATCGATTCCCGACGCCCGGGGCGTCTCCTCCTGCGGCGGCTAGGGGCGTGAGGGCGCGAAATTTGCCTCTCCCTCACGCGCTCCGCCTCCTCCTTCGCGAGCATTACTGCTTCGCAGAAGGAGGTGACGGCCTCCCATGCCCTCTCGCTCCGTACCATGGCCTGGACCAGGGCCGGACGCGAGAGATCCCCGCCACCGATCGCCTCCACGAGGACACGGCGGTGCTCTGCCCAAGCCGGGCATACCTCCACCGTATGCTCCACCGTGTCCTCCGGGCGATCCACGCAGTGATGACACCCGGGCGTTTCCTCCCGCCTTATCCGAAACAGGTACCTCCCGAAACAGCCGTGTCCGGTGAGGACCTGCGTCAGGCGGAAGGTGAGGACGCCGTGGCGCCTCTCCAGCCACTCCTCAAAGAGGGGACTTATCGCCGCAATAGTGGCGTGCCCAGCACTGGGTTGCGACAATCGCACTCTCCATGCCGCCATGAGATCCCGTCGGAGCTCTGTCCGCTGTGCCGCGATTTCTCGCGGCATCGGAGTCAAGCCCCGGCGTTTCGCCTCCTCGCGCCACTCCCAAATATGCGCGAGGACTTTTGCCTCCAGATCCCATGGCGGTGCCCTGCAGCCCTGGAAGCAGCTTTAGGTTTCACTTTATTATTTTTCGTGCCGAGACGATATCTTTCTTATGGAATTCCTTTCCTGCAGGGCTAACATGACAAGCGCGAGAAAGCTTTTTATCTCGTTTTGTCGAAATTTGTCTACGATTATGACGTCATTCTAATCCCTAACATGACCGTAAACGACGAGATATCTCGAAAAAGGCACTTTGACACTTCTATATCTCGCGACGAGAAACCGATGTTGCAAGTTATTAGAAACAAGTTATTTTTATGATAGCAACATCGGCTTGAGATTCCGTTTAATTAATTCAATGGTGCCGATTATTTTGTCACAAATGCCTAAACTAGACTAAAAATCACCAAAGTTTTGATTATTCTTGTCAACCGACGATTTTCCATTCTGAAATAGATTAAAGTGACACAACTTAACTATATTTTAGTTTCACGAATGGCAATTTTGCTGTTCAGAATTTTACGTTCTTCACCTCAAATATTGTCTAAGTATTTAACGATTAAAAAATGAACTAAAATTCACACCAACACCTCGACGCGATGGTGCAAAAATAATACTGTCTTTTTTTCTTTTGCTTTTAACTCGAAAATGGTGTGTCCTATCGCAAAAATAATGAAAATTTCGACCCCCTGTATATAAAACTCATAAACCCCTAACACTCATCATTTTGGTAATATTTTTTCATATTTTCCATACAAAAAACGAAAAATTCCATACAAAACACGTCGTTCCAATATAAATAGTAGTTTAAAACTAAGTATTTTCATTATACTATATTGTAAAATAAAATGATGACTAAAATAAGTACAATTATGAAACTGCCATGTTATTTTGGAGTTTTTTTTTTGTACCATAATTTTGTCTACTCTTCTCGTCGTCAAAATCGACGACGAGTAAATACGACTAAATGATAGAAAAATCGGAGATTATCTCGTGTTGAATTGTCAAAAATCGAGATAACTAAGGTGCCATGTTAGGGTTTGTCGAGAAAACATCAATTTTGACAGAAGGAGTCGACTATTTTGTATGGAAGAGCTGTCAGAAAACGAGAAAGTGACCGAAATAGACAAAAATTACTCACGCGAGAGCGAGTAACTGTCGCGTGTGTCATGTTAGGCCTGCTGTAATGTCCTTGGGAAAACAATGTATTTATTTCTCATTTGGGGAGAATTCAATGCCGTGGTTATTTGAGATAATACTGATGACACCGTTTGTTGTGCCACGGAATGACCACCGATATCTCCAATTGGTCTTTGAGAAGACCCTGTGGCATAGGATGCAGTCATAAACTAAAACAAATATTACAACAATAATTGTACACTTATTAAGGTTAATAAACCTTATAGTTGTAAAAATTGAATCTATGTAAGTAGTTTCTCAAATCTTTTCTCACAATTTAAAAGATAGGCTATATGAATTAGTAGTAGTTAATTAGGGAAACTAAAGAGATAAGAAGTTATGTTAGGTTATCTACCTTGTTTTCTAAGAATAAATCCGTTGACTTGGCAGGCTCATTGAACATTGGGCTCAACTCAGCGCACAAATCGAGCACTAATTCCTTGGATAGCCTGTAGCGCCTAATGAATTCGGCGTCCTCAAAATTATTGAAGGCGTCCAACTGGCCACGTAACTGGAGCCTCTTACGTTTTTGGACATAATGAGGCAGAATATTCATTAAAAAAAACTCAAATACAAGTAGTTCATCATCAGACATCTGTTAAAGAAAAACTAATGCGATTTAAAAAAGCATTTAAAATAGATATTTTAGACTATAAAAGAAAGATTACAGTACACTTACATTGGTTTTGGTGAAATTCCACAAAAAATTCAAATCAAATTCAATTGTCAATTCCCCAAACGTTTCAGCTTATGTCAGAGAGAAATACTCGTCGTATGAATCGCTTATTATTTTGTCAGTCGAGCGTTTCAGTTGAGCTGCTATAAGGACGTCAAGGTACCAAATCAGTAAAAAAACCCAAAACTTGCGTATAGAAGCAAATATACTGTCATTTTGCTAGAATGCTCGCTGGGAAGCTCGCTTCAATGCTCGCTAAAACGTTCCAGTTTATTTTTCTGTAATGTAACATTCGCTAGAATGCTTATTACAAGTGAATGCTCAAATCTATCCTTCCTACCTTCAAATTTTCGGGAACGCGGCGGCGAAGAAACTCCAGGAAAAAAGGTAGTGTTTATGAGTACAAGATATAAGTGAAAACTTATAGTACCTAAACGTGGTTGATGACAGTTGATGACGACTGGAGCGTATATCGTCACCGACCCAAGCGTGACGGTATGGTTTTGTTCACAGTTCAGAAAGTTTCATTAAAAACAAAAACAGGTAAAACTATCAAAAAGTTTATTTATTTATTTATGTACTAAAGCATTAAAGTGTGATGAGTGACACAGTATTAAGACATGCACCCTGTAAGGGAACTTCAAATGTTTTACATCAAAAGATATGATGGTTCCTTATGTATCAACCACTTCATCTTATGATCTCCTTCCTCAACGCGTCTAATTCTGTAGTAGAAACTGTCAGCTATATGATACAATTCCTGCGGCGTTATATCGTCTGGCATACAAAAGTCTTTGCTTTCGTTTATGTCAACTCTCGTCATAAAATTATTATATTCATCATTAGGAAAATCAATGCCAGTAGCAATAGCCTCCATTTGTAAATGTTTCAAAAATTTCACGTAATATTTCATGTATGGTTTCACTGAATAATATAGAGGGGTTTCTGGTTGGAGCCCGAATAAAAAATGCGCGAAATCATGAACATTCTGGATTTGTTTGCTATTAAGATTCTTAAATTGTATCTTCGACTTCCAAAATTTGTTAAAGTATGTGTCCTGTTCGAGCGGAGAAAAGTTTTCAAGTCTGTAAGCCGGTCCAAACTCTTGTTCTAAAATAGATTTGAAGGTGCTGTTTGATCTGCATCTGATCCATGTTTTATTTTTCCGAGGAGAACTCGTGACGGACTTCAGCATTGATAGCGCTTCACTAGCATATTTATACTCCACCATGGCATAGATGTTTTCAAAAAGAAATATCAGTTTTCCTCTATTGTAAAATTCTAGGAATATTTTCAAAACAAATATATCTAAACTACTCCCTGAACATTTCTTTAGGGAAACAGTTCCATTTGATGATTCTGCCAGCTCAATTAACATTTCACCTTCTCTGTAAAATTTACCTCCCCCGATTAATACTTCACACACTGAAAGTAAACTTTCCAGAGTATTGATGACTGTCTTATTTTTCCGCCACTTGTCAAATATTCTCCAGTAATGTTCTCCTAACGCCATCCTTACAATCCAAACTTTAGAATTCAGTTTTTGCTTTGTTTTTTGAGACAAGTGATTGAATAGAGTTGACATGCCTATTCCCGATTCTCTTGTTATAATTACAACATCGTCTTCTAAATCGTAAAACGTTTCTAAAACCTTGTTTTTGACATCATCAAATTTATCGTGTTCCTGTTTTATGATGCGACTGACCCGTCTGTCAATATAAAACTCCGTTTCGTAATTATAAATAGACGTATCATTAATTTCGATAGTTTCGATATTGATAAGTTTACTAAAAATATCTTCGTCAATAAGTCGCACAGACTCATCATCTCCGATTATATCCAAGCTTATGTCTTCACCTTGAACTTTTATTTTAGAAGTCGCTAAGAACTTCCTCTGCGATTCAACACTCAAGTCGGTGAAAACAAAAATTCTTTCATCGTTCAATACATTACTTGTTTGTGAGAAATATTCAGTCATAATGTCAACTGAAGTCTTGTTCGTAATGATTATTATTCGCTTGCCATTAACAGCTTTCACGATATTTTCAAGCCTTTTTCCAGACTGTTTAGAATCTTGAAAATTATCGCAAACAAAAATAAGTATGTTCTCCTTATGTGTGTTCGTCAATTCTTTACATAAAGTGTTGTGGTTCTTCAAGGGTAATTTGTAAATGAACTCCAAGTCTAACACAATGTGGTCTTTATTTCCAAGATATTGTTCCACCTTAGCAAGTGTTAACTCACAACTCCCCGTAGCAATAACAGCTCCTATAATCGGGCCATGCAACTCGAATGGTTTTAAGGCGTTTTCATTAAATGTATAGTATTTATACTTAGTCTTATGCATTATGTTTAAAACACCCATTAATGACTCACTCATGGCATTCGTTACTGCATTCTCATATATTTTGCTTTTCTTTGTAAGATATCCGACTTTAGGCTTCATCCACAGTTTTTGTATTTCATCATGATATTTTAGAAATATCAAGTCAGATCGAACTCTAAAGTTGTTTTCATCACTGCACGGGTGATCGTCTATTTCTCCTCTCAAAATTTCCTCTACGCCATTCTGATCAGCTTGGTTAGTGTAAAACAGTAACTTGTCATAGAAATCTCTCACCAAGCTCACGTCGTATTCTACTCGTTCGAATGAAAGTTTTGGAAACTTTTTAACTTTTACATTGAATTTATATTCGTGCAAATTTTCGATTTTATTCTTCAATGATTCATGCCATCTTTTGCCAAGTTTTCCTAGTGATTCGGGGTTGTTTGTAAACTTCAACAATTTTGAACTTTCATCAAAAACGAGTATGTTGCCGATAGCAGAAGCTATGCCTCCATTTAACTGCAGAAACCCCTCTTCCAGAGAATCGTCTATAGTGACGATGTTATTGGGATTCGATTGTTTTAATATTTCTATGAGTTTTAATGTTAAGTGGTTTAATCTCTTGTCAATTTTCTCATGTGTGCCTCTTATTGTTAAATCTTTGTTGCCAAACGAAGCTGGCACTTTAAGCTTCAGAGAGAGTAAATACTCTTTAGCAGCCAGTTCTGCTGCTTCATAGACAGTCGATTGAGAGATCGAGACATTTGCTTTATCGAGCTGTCGCTTTAGATCGTCTGTCATCGATTTGCCAACAAACTCAAGCTTGCTGTTTTTATAAGTAAGAACACTTCCTAGCAGTTTACTTAGTGTTGTTACTTCAGAGGGTTCGCTAAGGAACTTCAACAATAAACTCTGTACATCCGTCTCTTGCGATTTTCGCTTTTTGAGAACCTCTAAGCACAATGTATTTTTAAACAGCACAATAAATTCTTCGTTGGTTGTAAAGAAATCTGGTCTGAAGGTGGCAATCCGATGACCTTCAGGTTCGATTTCTGAAATTTTTAAAACATTCTGCGCTAGGATCACATGATAGCGCAATAGAAGATCATTACTCATCCAGTTTACGCTATCACATTTATCACAAATAAACTTCGCTAACTGTTTGATTTGTTCTTTCATTACTATTTTACATAAAAAGTCCAAGTTTTCGTCTGTGTATGATGGTTGTGTGCAAGAACCTCCCGTTCCTATGAGTTCCTTCAAATAGTCTGCAAAATTACCTTCATATATTTTGTTATTGGGATCGTCCTTTGCAGTAGTATATATAACGAAAAAGCATTGAGTTTCATCAAAGTTTCCTCTAAAAAATCTGTCTTTACTGCTCGGTTCAAAAGCGCGTCTTATTTCCAAGTAACTATTAAAATATTTGGCCAAATCAGTTTCACTAGTAAACGTTAGTCGTTTATTGTTCTCTTTGTGCTTGGCTTGAATGAAAACAGTGACTTCTTTCGGGTCTTCTTTCTCAAGTCCCTTTATTGTTGCTTTAAAACAAATATCATCGAACTTACCTACGTCATTTCTATTGGAGGCCAAACTAAACTGATCAACACTGTCATTGTGTATCAATCTAAAATTTATTAGACTAATTAATTTAGTCTCATAAAGCTGTCCCTTGATGCCCGCCGTGCCTGCAAGCCTCTCATACTCTTCATTGTCCACAGCTTGATGGTAATTGTTTCTGTCACAGTTATTTTTCTTTTTTTTATATTTTGTTGCTCTCATCGTTTCCATTGTAATTATCTATGTCAATTTGTTTTTGTTCCAAATTTAAAAACTTACTTCTGGTTCAAGTTCCGTCGTGTCCTCTGCTGATGATTTGTGATCTGCAAATATCAGTTTAAATATTTTATTTTTCGTTACGTGTCTTAATTGGTTAAGGAGTAGGCGCTGAGTTAGGTCTAGGTCTTGAAATTAAAATTTTCTAACGTGTTTTGCAATTTACGGTTGCGTATTAATATAATTCGCGACCTTGCCTTTATCACTGAGCTGTATGTTGCGTTCCTTCTTTTAAAATTATTTTCTTTCATGCACTTTAATCGAGTAGGTTTTGTCCAAAACGAAAACTTATTCAACTTATGATAATATTGGCTTTACTCCAAGCTTTTTCCATATTTATCTTCTAAACTAGCTCTTATAGAAATAACACTTTCAATGTTAAAGATTTAAGTAGGTACACCCTTCTGGTTAAATTGCACACAAAAACTTACACATATGTAAAAAATAAAAATTGATGTAATTCCAACTCTATTTTCACCCAGTTGCACAAAGACCAACATTGATGCCCGATTACGTGATGCATCATTTACGCTAATTATTTCATTAATTTCATCAAATAACCATTACAATCGAGCCTAAAGCTGCCTGTCTACTGGAGCGGAGATGAGAGGAGGAGCGGAGTGTGCGTTACCCCAGCCAGATAATGTCGAAAATCGCCAACTAAGTGCAATAGCAGATTTTTAAATTTGGTAAGCTGATAGTTTTTTAATTATTTGATAAAAACACTTCCGGCTGGAGTAACGTTACCCCAGCCAGATCTGTTGTTTTCTAATGGATATTTTAAAATAAATTTAATCTAAATAATTAGAAATCAATTTGAAATAAATGGTACAACTTAATTTATGTTTGTATTTGCTATGGTTGCGAAGATATTTAAAATCCTGCTGGAGTAACGTTTGCACGATTGCTGTATCTCGGAATTGACTATACGGATGATTGTAATATTTGTACATGAGATCTGGCTAATTAGTTATAATTTGTTACGCAATAATCGAATCCACTATAATGCACCGTTTTGAAGTTATTTTATTAAATAGAAAATATGCTTTAATAGGTCCTAGCATTTGCATTATGCGCCCCAATGACTAAACTTGAACGTTAATACATAGATAATTACTGTCTTTAAATGGTACTAAAGTTCTAATGAAACTTTAGTACCATTTAAAGACAGTAATTATCATTAAAATTTAATTTTTATATAATTAAAAAGATAAGATGATTTTCCGGCCACGGCGCGCAGTGAGTTATTTGACCACGGATTAACCGGGTTTACTGTAGTAGTGGTAACTGAATTTTACATTAATAATTAGAAATACAGCTCAATTATATACATGTGAAATTTCAGACTTGTACACTAATTAATTAACGAGATAATCGAAAAAAATGATGTATGCGTGGTAGTCCGACCAAATCTAGAATGTTATAAAAAAGCGGGCGCGCAACACATTATACCAACCTTCTAAAACTTACAGGATAATACGTTAGAATAATTACGTGTTTAGTACAGACGGGTAAACAAGTGGTGAAGTAAAACATATTTATAATGGAATATTAATAATAATGCGTAGGTAATAACAAATATGGAGTATCTAACTATGTAGATGATGATGATCCTATGCAGATAATTATTTTAATTAAGGTAAGTACTCGTAAGTGTATAAATTTACTTCAAAAATAATCACAGATATTTTTTATGGACTAATATGCAACGTCGCTTGCTTATCTGAAATTAAAATGAAGAACTGATCAAATTCAAATACAAATTAAGTTTTATTGTAAAAAATCACAGATCAACAATAATAAAATGTAATAAGTTAATAACATCACAGTGCAGTAAGTACTAACATATCATAGAACTTTACAGAAGATAGGTAGGTAGGTTCTACTGTTTTATCTAATTTGATTTAAAAAATAACAATTGTCTTACATAAAGATAGCCGTATTCTTAATTGAGTTTTAACGTATAAAACTAAAACATGTACAATACTAAAAATAAACGAAATAACAATGCAGTCAACTTCTTAGAATACGTAATTTTTGACTAACTTACTGCATGTAAATCACAGATCAATTAAATAATATTATCAAGATGCCTCTGCGTGCGTTTACAAACATTTAAACTCACATACACAAACAGCCTGACCCGGAACAACTAAATCTAGGTCATACAAATATTTGATAAAAATACTACTTATATCAGAAATGAAAAGTGTAAAAAAATATGCAAAAACAAAAAATAATTTCTAAGAAAACGGCTCCACTTCGTTTTTCTCCCCAATCGTGCGGAGCTTCAGAATTTTATAGTGTGTAGATGTCTTCAAATAAAACGTTTTCCCAAAATTTCACACTGAGCAAACGCCTAGTTTTTGAGAAAAAAAATCCTAAAGTTTCAGAAATTTTAACCAATTTACGTAAATTAATTGTCATTTTACCACAGATAATGTACGAGTTTCACTCCTAGGTTGTTCCATTTTACGTTCAGACAAAGTGACAGCGGACTCTTATGGTTTTTTATATAAATATTGTAAGTTTTTAACTTACGTTCACTTTTAAATAGTTGCTACCGCAATTAACTTAATTATAAAGTAAATAATATAGTAAATTAAATTAAAAAAATATAGTTTTATTTGTATTATTAAAAGATTGTCTGTAACGAAACGTAATCCAATGTCAGTGAAGCGAGCTCGGGACTTGGGGCACCCCGACACGGACAGGTTAGGTTAGAAGGGGATGGCGGGGTCTAGTGAGCGAGCGTAGCGAGCGAATAGACCCCGCCATCCCCTTCGTGGTTATTTTTTTTTAAACCACCCAGAAATAGGAGCCCCGCGAAGCGGGGCTCCGTCGACAACGCTTTACTAAAAATAACCTTGATTGTTACAAGGTAATATTCCAAGATTTGAGCATATTTTGGTTTGACCTTGACTTTTGATGTGTAAGACCTTGACTTTTGGGTGCTGACCTTGACCTTGACGATGTGTTTGACCTTAGTATTGCTTGGAAACTAATTTAGACCCGCCACGTAATCTTCCCCGCCCTTAATACTTTGGCGATTTTTTTGAAACTTTGGCAATTTTTTTCTCGGCACCTATGGTTTTGCTTATTTTGGGGATTTCAAAAATACAATAGAAATGGTCTACTCTATCCAAAAAAAAATACCTACTATAAATCAGAGCTGGGGAGAAAACCGAAGTGCTTCCAAGAAAACTTCACGGTATAACAATAGCCGTGTCGCGTCGCGCTGTCGCGTCGCGCTAGTCTGAACGAAGCTTAAGTCAGTCATTCATTTGTCATTATGTACGAGAATACCAATAGATGCCATTTCTTTCAATGGAGTGTCAGTGGCTGAACATTGGAAAGTCATAATGACGCCAATATGTTAGTAGATTACCAAACTTGTCAAAACTAACAATTTTACAATCAATGATAGACCATTCTGACACTATTGTAATAGCAGACTTGAGGCCTTGTTCGACTTTACCTGCCAACCCATAGTTATGCCAGGAAAAAAATAGACAACCCAACATTTTTATATTCTATAATAGACTTCATAGTTTCGATTGGTTGGTATTACAAGACTTAAGTACATTTATTTGTTATACGAATGAGTGCTATTTTTTTTTTTTTTTTAATTAATCATAGTCTGGACAGGAATTTTTTAGCCAACCCACGCGCGATGTATTTTTTAAATAAGTACATTAAACGTAGGTATGGGTTCAGGTCCTCTAGGGATCCTCTACTATACCAAATAATTCAGTTATCCTTACATCTACGGGTAAACATAAAAGCGAAATATTCGCTCAGAATCTCGATAATGATTTGCATTCGGAATTAAGTCATTCTTCCAAGATTTGGAAGTTCCGAACATCGCAATGTTGAAGATTCTCAATTCGTCTTATCAAACTTTCGACGTTCCGTACCTACCTACGTTGCGATTATAAACATTCTCAATGTACCTAATTCGTCATAGCTTACCTTCTATCTCACGTATTTCGTACTTTTTATGCATACAGTACCGTACTCCGGTATTTTATACTTCGAAGTTCATTCAGTATGTCAGTCAGCTTTATTTTGTTTATTCAAAAGTTTAAAAATAGAACTGTGACGTAACCTATCATGCAGTACCGGCGCACGGCGGGGCGCGCGGCGTGTTGCTGTTTTTTAATGATACTGTGAACTTATCGCATAAATATGACTAGCACATGAGTATTTTGTTGATGGAACTTATTACTTACCTATTTTCTATGAACTATTACAGGCAGTCGTCCAATATCCTCTAAGGTTAGAAGAGAGCACTCAATAATTCACGAAATTGTTGATAAAAAATACTTTTAGTTTTGTTATCTTATGAACCAATGTGTTTATGATTCATTGACACTGACAGTTCATTGATTGTAAACAGAGTAGGTATGTGTAATAACTGTGGTGTTGCCATATAAAAAAGTCCGAGCGGATTTAATTCGTGTTAATAATAATAAAAAATAATCGAAAACAATAAGAAAATAATATTAGGTACCTTAAAACATTTTAAAAAAAAACTACTGGAAGGATGTCGATTGATTGGAGATAGACCAGTTGGAAACTAGTTTAACTCGTCCGCCAGGTGGCAGGCTGAAGGCCCCGTCACCGCGGCCACAGATTGAATATCTTATACAAATTCGGGCTTTATTTTTATACGTTGCTTAAACGTCTATGGTTGCTTAAAAGTAAGTAATGATTAGCGACTGTTCAACATTTTTAACGGACCAACATACCATAAGTTGACCCTAAATAATTCACGTGCAAACAGATTTTTACTTTGAGGTATTTTCATATTCATTTTGACACCTCTAGTAACACTGGTGATAATAAAGATAAAAAAAAACAACAACTTTGAGCAGCCATTCACACAGCCACGAGTATTTTTATAATTTAAGTTATTAAAATTGTTTTTAAAGCTTATTCAATAATAACTAGACTCTATTGAACATGTTAATAACCGACTGACTATCAAATTCATATATTCAATAGATTAGACCAGTCTAAACGTATGTACATAGGTACTGTCTCTGTATATAATAGTAGTCTATGGGTACTGGCAGCACCTACTGTATCTTTCTTAATTAATTTCACTCTCCGTCAATGGTGCCGATTCTCTTGTACACCGGACTAAACTAACTAAACTATCACTAAAATTCCTTACTTTTTACTATGAGAATCGTATCGCTATTCTGTAGTAAAAAGTCTCTAAATTAAAATAATATTTTGACACAACTAAATCGAATTTGACAATTGCGACTCCACGTGGTACATACTTGTTTGCCCTACCCCGTGATTTTTTTTAGAGCCGGAGGCGCGCAGTGGGGGCAGCCTCGACGTGTTTTATATGGAATTTTTCACTTTTTGTATGGAAAATAAAAAAAAATATTACCTACGTGTTGAGTATTAGGGGTATAAGGGTTTTATAAAGGGGGTCGAAATTTTCATTATTTTTGCGATAGGACACACCATTTTCGAGATATAAGCAAAATAAAAGAAAAACATCCAGTACAATACTGTTTTTGCATCCGAACTCGAGATGTTCGTGTGAATTTTAGTTCATGACAACTAATAATATTCCACACCATTTTCAGTGGCGATTAAAAATGGTCAGAATTAGTCAGAAAATTAAAATTTTAGGTGAAAAACGTCAAATTCAGAATAGCAAAATTATCATTTTCACTAAATTAAAATCTCAGTACAATCTTAGTGCTGTCAAACTAAAATATAGTTAAGTTGTGCCAGTTTAGTTTATTTCAGAATGGGAAATCATCGTTTGACAGGAGTAAACTAAATTTTGGTGATTTTTAGTCTAGTTTAGACACATTTGTGACAAGAGAATCGGCACCATTGTCATGCATTTGTTCGTAAGTCATTTATCTATGCATTTGACAGAGCTATAACTAAACTAGGGAGGCATTAAAATAATTATTAAAATGCAACGCATATTTTTCTTTTTCTTTTTTCCTTAATAACATAGGACAGGATGATTCTTATGGAAAAAATAAAGAGAGAAAGTGTTAGAAAGCTTACGCTTTATTAAGTTTTTAGTTTCTTTTTTTGACGTTGATATTAGACGAATCCAAAAGTATGACTAATGACGCTGGTGACCCCAATGTAGAATCCTGTTGATTCCGTATGCTAGATTTTGGTTTAGGCGCATTAGGGCTAATTCTCATTTTGGCAACCGACTCGCTAATGGACTACTTCTCATTATGGCTACTTCTGATTAGGGCTACTTCTCATTAGAGCTACTTCTCAAAATTTGGGAATGTTTATTGAAATAAGTAGTCTTTATGTACCTATATAAACATGTTGATTCATTCTTAAGAGATCAATTACATTATTCTAAGAATAAATCAACATTAATTTGAACCAATGTAATAGGTAAGTATACAATATTATAAGTATTACTTCTTGTAATTACTTTAGTCTGGTTTGAAATTAACATTTATTTATCTAGAGCATACACAAAATATCAATATGACGGCGCGTAGTACACGTAGCGCCATCTGTTATTTCCTACCCGATTTTCTAGTAAAGCCACAATACTGCCATCCATCTTAAACGTCCACAATAAATATAAGTTATATATAATAAAGTATATGCACCAGGAAATCATTGTATTTAATCATTCATAAGTTCTAGATAGACGAGAGTAATAAGTCTGTAGTGTCTAATTAACTTACTTCTGACGTGCATGAGATAGTGTCTAATTAACTATTAACTACGTACATTAAAAAAATATGACTTAAGACCCATATGAACCATAAGTCATATTTTTGAAATCGGATCCTCGAACTCTTTAATTAGACGTACTAAAAACTTCTGCTATGTAACACTATTATAGCTTCATAAAACATTCATATTACCCATACGTTTTATTTGTGTTAATTTTTGGGCTGAGCTTGTATGGGACCGTTATCCATCTCCTTTTGGCCAGCCACATAGTTACATACGTGAATTCCGATGGCAGCAAATCCATACAAAATCAAGGATCTATCACACACTTGAAGAAGCAGTTCCGTTCCGTTCGAAGCTTCCGAAACAGAATTCCGTCTGCATGTGGCCAGACTTTTGTATAGATTTGAATTCCGAAACGTTATTCCGTTTCGGAATAACGTTTGTATGTGGCCGGCTCTTGTCTGATCATCGCAAGATAAAATCTGCTTGACTCAACATTAAATCGCGTCACAATGTCAAAACCTCGTATTAACATTCATTCATTCATCCGTATGTACTTTATTTTTATTACTTACTTATTATTATAAATCTGTTACCAATAGTATAATAGTGTTGTGCAACATCCTGGAGCGTAGTCGGTTGGAATACGCCATGAATACGTTCGTGTTGCTAAGAATCCGTTATTACATATTCTGTTAATTCGCAGAGGTGAGAGAATACAAAAAGCATTCGAAGTTCGGGATGTCACGACGCCCCCGTCAGTTGGTGGCATGGCGAGTGGGGTCAGGGCTTCGCCCCTCAGCCGCCGACTAGACATTTGTGCCTACACAGCTGATAGTAATGGGCGCGGGTTAACGCGCCCGTGTGTTCAGTTGCTATGAATATTTCCGTAGGAACGCTGCTACGCTAATACTGTAATGTCACTTTCTTCACGACGCGACATCTCAGCGCCAGCTCAGCGCTCTTTCCCTGCCAGAGACACACACGCTTGCCCAAGGGAGGCCCACCAGAGGACGAACAGCAACAAAGATGTTGTCTCTACGCGCCTACGGGTAGATATGTAGCTCCCCCTCGCCCTGCTCACAGATCTAGCCGTGTAAAGATTGAAGGAGAGACTGTCGTGTGTGTGTAACACCGCTCAGTGCCAGTGCGTGACGCAAGGCCAGTCAATGCACATAAATGTAGATGCATGTATACCTAGTTGTGGTTGTCTGTGATTTGATTTGTTACGCGGCATGCCTTTTTATTATCGCGGTGGAAATCATGGATGTCCTCCGTCCTAGAGCGGACGGAGGGCTCTGTCAGACTTCTACTGCCTAAACCCACACCATGTTCCCTCGCACACTTGCACCGGGGGCTACGGGGGCACTTAACCACCAACCAGAACACAGATGTACACGCAACAGATGTGTGTGTACGTCTGTGGAATCATTTTAGTCGAGTAAGTCGAGTGTTACCTGAGAGCAGCATACTCGAGGTCAAAGAGCATTCGCTAAACATCTAGCCTATATAATAAAGGAAAATTAACCATCGCTCTCCGTATGAGCAGAGCCTATACTTTTTCAATATAAAGACACTGCCAGATACACCAGAATTTTTCATATTCCTTTCCGAAATTCCAACCGTGGTCTCAACGCTCCCTTTCTCCGAATGTGTAAAAATTACAACAGGTTTTGTAAATCACCAGAAACCGATTTATACGATGTTTCTCTGAGTCTGTAAACGGCTAAATCTGTGAGCAGGGCGAGTGGGAGCTACATATCTACCCGTAGGCGCGTCTAGTCAACATCTTTGACCACCAGCTATATCCTCAGGGATATAGCTATGTCCCCAGGGATATAGCTATATCACGGCTATAGCCATCTCATTGCGACATAAGTATATATTTTCTGATCTCAAAAGATGCAGACTTATAAATATACAAAGCACACCCACACATCTTTGCACACGCTCACCGCCAATTTGGACATACGGTATCCAACTTAGGAACTGTACTAAACGAAATAACGTTAAAATAATAGAACAATTTCAAAATAAAGTAGCTACCTACTCAGGGATGCTATGCACAATGGTTAGGGATACCTACGTAAGTATCGTTTTAACGAATTATATGCGATAAATGCGAAATTTACCTACTAAATAGGTGCGGTACATGCGAAATTTACTACATAAAACACACATAACATAACGCCTTGTCTCCCCGAAGGGTTAGGCAGAGGTGTAGCGGTTACACCGCCACATACGAACTACGCATCAAAGCCATGACGTCACACAAATCCTGCATCGCGCAATTAGAGTTTACCGCGCGAACAACATATATAAGACTATCCGACATCAACAGTCGGGCAGTCGGCCCGCCAGACACAACACCCGTCTGGTTGGAGGATCCTCCTTTTTCTATGGTGGATGAGTGAACTTTACACCCTGTTCCTCATGCCCCTAAAGAGGTATACCTGTAGAAGGTACACCCACATTTCGCCAGTTATGTTTAAGTCCCATGTAATAGGGGGCGAGCCTATTGCCATCAACCGGGCACAAATCCAGACTCCGGGCTGCTACTGAGGAATTCCAGATAGAAAAACCCAATAACACTTAACCCGTCCCGGGAATCGAACCCAGGATCTCATGCTCAGCAGTAGCGCTTGCGACCACTAGACCAACGAGGCAGCCAAAATTACGCGGCGTTTACTAATTAGTGCGAAATGTTGTATTTTCTATTTCTAAACGCAACAATCCCGTATCTTAAGTATGTAACTTAGAAGCGACTCTTGCGCACCGTCCGCATTTGTATGTCTTTAATCTGACCTTTACCTCCCTCTATTCCCTCCTTTATTCTTCAATGAGTTACCACAGGATGAACGATGGTTACGCTCATTTCCATAGGCCGCTACTAAATGTAGTTTAGCAAGAAACTCCTGTCAACGTCATACAGACTTTTGTAGCAACAAAATTTACCTACCATAGACTTGTGAATGCCCTAGAATTGAAATACAAGGTCTCCGTAGCCCAGTTTACAGTGTAGACGCTGAAATATATATTAGTATAAATACAAATTGTCATAAATGACCGAAAGTAAAGACTAAAGCAGGAAAACCGAATAAAAATAAATATGACACAAGGTCAAATGCCTCTGAGAGATCAAGGAAACAGACATACACCGGAGTACTTCTATCCTTGTAGTATTGGACCGTTTACTTTAGACAGAGGATAGCACTCTCGGTGGAAAGTCCAGGCCGAAACCCAAACTGTGCGTCACGTAAAGTTATCCACTTGTCAAATTCCTTGTCCAGCAAACCATCCAACGCCTTAGCAATAGGATGTTTTACTCTATATGAGAAAAAAACAAAAAATATATTATTGAGATAGCTTAGGCAAAAAACAGTCGGAAAAAGGTAGTTTTAGTTCATAAAATAGCAAACTACATTTTAAAATTCAATTCAAAGGTTTCAGCTTCTTCTGTTTCATAACACCATTAGATAGTCGCCATGTTATTACGTCATACGGCTATGTAAACTTAGAAAGTGTTTACTGTCCACTAACAGAGTACCTTTAATCTATAAAGGCTTTTATTATTTTTGTAACCAACGTAATTTTTATTGAAATAATACCATGGAGGACGGTTTTGTAAAAGGAGACAACACAACTTTATAACTTAAAAAATATCACTGCATTTGTTTACACAGCCAACTGACGTCATGACCACAGAGCGAACCACAAACGCTGGACGCAGTGGACGCCATATTGGCGTCCACTGCGTCCAGCGTTTTCGTAATATTACGCGCGAAATTTGAAAATGCTAAATTTAAATGCATTTTTATGGCACTTAACTATTGAATAAAAAAAATGTGAATTTTTAGTGATTCATTAGCAATAAAGAATATAATTGAGACACTTTTCAAAAATGGGTGTAATACCCTATTACAGTGGCCAATAGGATATCGGTCTGTAATTCGCCTGGTCAGATACGTCCCCTGTCTTATTTTTCACGATTGGTACCACTATGTTTACAGCATATCGGGTGGAAGATATAAGTGGCTAATGCATATCGTGAAAAACAGCGCCAGCACTCTCGGCAGATGTACCCCAGCACACCTGAGGTGCTCAATGCTGAGACCGTCGTGACTCGGAGACTTTCCCTTGGTACTTTCACATTCCCCCACGCTCACAGGGCAGCCCGGTCCAACCTTCAGCTTATTGGTTGACTTCCAAAACTCAGAAAAAATCTTAGACGCTTGGTGCGACGCTAATATGTCCATCTTAATCTGATCCTGGTGATTTTGGCATCATTTGAGTCTGCCCCTAAAGATTCTCTGACTCCAAAATAGTATAATATATATATATATATATATATGAAGGCACAGGATCAGATATATTGTTAAATAAAAGAGGTTCTTTAAATAATAAGAATTTAGATTTTCTTATAAATGATTTAATCAATTAATTTTACACGAAACTACACTTAATCAGTTTCAAGACACAAATAGCTATGACACCCAGTAATAGCTTAGTTTACACAAAATAGTAACAATGTACAGAGGCAGAGTAACAATAATTGAAAGCAATACAACCTGTGCACCGGGCAACGCCTGAAGGTAGAATGCCATTTCGCCGCCGTGCGGACTCTTTTATACGGTAGTATTGTAGGTGGGGCAACGACGTAGCGCGCTACGACGTAGCGATCACTAACTCCGCCCAGCAGCGAGGAGGTGGGAGAACGTCGCAGCGCGCTACGGCGCCATAGTGCTACGGCGTAGCCCGATGCACGTGTTGTTTACAATGTGACGCCGACACGGCCATGCTGACGTGCGGACGTCCTCGCACGCTTAGCCCACAATGCCACATCTAGAACATGAAAAACTGATTAAGTACCGTTTGGTCATCCTTCTATTGTTTCTGGTCCGGTCTACTTATACCCTTCAGATATTTAACCACTTGTTCCAGTCAGCTATGACTCTACAAGGCTTGGTCCGGTCAACTTCTGACCCTCCAGATATTTAACCACTTGGTCCAGTCAGCTATGACTCTACAAGGCTTGGTCCGGTCAACTTCTGACCCTACAAGATCAGTCCCCTGGTCCGGCAATAGTTTTGCCCTTCAGGTGTATCCCTTCAGTTAAACTGGACCGGATCTAGCTAGGCCGAACAAGTATCGTTCCTTTAGCTTAATTCACAAATAGCTCAATACTTTGGTTGATGTACAAGTGCTTCTGTTACAATGTTAATTGATTCAGGGCCAATAGATTCTACTGAAACAGCACGTAAACCAGGGTTTCTACAATTTGCATTATTATGAGAACTGGTAGATATAGTCACTGTCACTTTTAGCAGACATGGTATCACTATTGGCAGACATGGTATTATTATTGGTAGAGATAGTATCACTATTAGTAGACAAAATATCATCATAGTTTATCTGTTGCCTTATCTCGTGAACAAGAACCTCTGTGTTGTTATTATCCGCCGACACGTCATTCTCATCAAAATTTTCTGCGATTTCCAAAAACAATGACTGACCACGGGGTACTTTGTAGACTCTATTGTTTCCATTAATGTGTTTTAATTCGTACCCATCATTTTCCAAAATAGCGGTTATTTTAAAGGGGCCTTTGTATTTACGGTCTAGTTTCGTTTGGTGTCTTTCTTCGCATTTATCAAAGACAGAGTCACCTATTGAAAAAGGTTTAACTATAGCTTTACCCTTGTTAAATCAACCTGTGTCATATTGAGCCAGCTTTTTATACTAGCAGAAGCATCGGATCGAATGGTTTCTAGGTTTAACCTATCTTCATTAGGATTATTAGTAGATCTCTTGATATCCGTAATGAACTACCCTTAATACCAAACATTAATTCCAAGGGCGTGAACCCTGTTACTCTACAACGAGTACTATTGAGAGTTAATTGGATGTCACCTACATGATCTTGCCATAAGCTGTTCGAATATGTTTCAACTATGTATAGTGAGCATACGCTGGGCCTGACCATTTGCCCTACTGGAACCAGTGGATTATGATATGATTATCTTTACAAAAATTCTTAAATTCAGCATTGTCGTATATTAACTATTCTTTTAGGAGCGCCAAACAAGTTCACTGCATTTTAAGTGATTTAATAGCATCAGATGCATTTGGATTAAGGTATGCTCTAACAAGACGAATTTTGTAAAACCATCAATAATCACGGAACAATACTCCTTACGCTCGCTTTTTCGGCTGAGTTTGCCAGTTAAATCCAAATGAATTGTATGCTATGGAATGGGCAATTTAGGGATTGGATATAGATGGTCCTGCTGGGCACCCGACGGACCTTTGGAAACCTTACAAACGACGCACGAATCTACCTTTTGTTTTTTTAAGTTTGAACATTTTTTGGAACCAATAAGGATCGTATAATTTATCGAGCGTTTTTTTTCATAACCATGGTGTTTTATTAAGCTGTGTCCATGATTAATCATTGATCAGGTTAAAGAGTGTGGCAATATTGGTAACCATTTAGTGGTTTTATTACGTTAGATTTTACGATAAAGTATGCCCTGTCTAATATCGTATGTGTGTGATATTTCAGACGCGCAAGTAATTCGAACGGAATTTGGAAATAATGTCTGATATTTCAGAATCACGTTGTTCTATAGATAACCAACACCTCTCCAGTTCAGCCAAATTTACAATTTTAGCTGGTTTATGAGTAAAAGATGTGTCAGCATGATTACGTGAAAGATAGACTGCATGTGCTATATTTTTTCCCTCTTTATAAATTATATCAGTCATACGACTGCAAAATTGCCCACCAACTATGTACTCTAGGTATAATGTTCTTTTTGGAATGGGAGGCCTTTAAGGCGTTACAGTCCGTAAAAACCGTAAATTTATGCCTATACAGGTAATGTCGAAAATGTTCCACAGAATTTAACTATGGCTAATGTTTCCAATTCATACGAATGATAACGACTTTCAGCACTTGTGGTTTTCTGACTAAAATAAGCGACAACATGGGGTAGACTTTTTTTTTTTTTTTTTAAGTTTAGCCCCATATCCTTCACTTTTTGCATCAGTGTGGAGTTCGATGGGTAAAGGGTCAATTTTTTTTTTTTTAATTTTCAGAAATGACATATTTTACTATTTTCTGATGTACGTCATTATGTTCACAGGTCCAATTAATAGTAACCTTTTTGACCGCGGCTAGAGGATACAAAGGTTTCATCAATTTTGAGAATATGTGGCCAGGCCTGTAAATTTATGAACCTGAGTAGCAGTGCTTGGAGGAGGGATATTTTTTAGGGCTTCAACCTTATGAGGACTTGGTCCAACCTCTCCAGAGGATATTACGATACCCAGATATTAAATTTTCGTCTTTATAAATGAACATTTTTTAAAGTTACCCTTCTTGAACGGTCTCTGATTCAGGAGGTTTAAGGCCGTATTTATAGCCCTTTGAAAAACCTGTGGAGCGTTTCGTAAAACAAACTGCATTGGTTAGGTACTCAAATTGACCCGAAGGTATAACAAAAGCAGTTTTCTATAGACTCCTTATGGACGCAAATTAGTGAAATTCAGTGGCCATATCCAAATTAGAGAAGAAACAGGCCCCATGTAACTTATCGATTTGATCACTAATTAGTGGTAAACGATAGCTGTCTGGTCGAGTATTGCTATTCAGTTCCCAGTAATCAACACACATACGATCGCTACCGTCCCCTTTTTTTAAATTAATAATATGGGGCTTGCGAATGGCGAAGAACTTTCTCAAATTATGTTAGCATCTAGTAATTCTTGAACCTTGTTATTAACGATTCCTAACTTGGTGTAAACTTGTGTTGTCTTGCGTTCTTAAATAGCCTGTAAAGTCGCCTATGTACAGTTTTATTTGGGTTTATGAGATCGATTTTTAGCTCCCCGGTTTTAATACGCGTAGTGGGAACATTTTGTATAAAATATGAGGAATATTTATTTCAATCAAAAGTTCCTTTTCTTTACCGGTAAGATCTATGTCAATCGAATTAATGTCGTGAGGCATTTCCAATTTAGAGCTAAGATTTGAAATTTTATTTTTGGGAAAAGTTAAAGCATCGTTACTAACTACAACAGATATTCCTTGCCCCAAAATGACGCGACCTAATAATACGTTTTCATTGAGAAATTCGTCAGGCAATACATGATATGATATGTAACATCGAGAAGACAGTTTTGTACCATGGTTGGGAATTTTATTTGGAGTGAGCAATTAACGTTATTAGAACCAATCGAATTGCAATTTCTCCGAAATGGTGTTGACGGACGGGGCATTTTCGTGTACGATTCAGACGTACCTGGTTCTTCAATTCTTCTCTTTAATGAAAAGCTGCGCAGTATGCGGAAGAGTTGATTCTTATCGTTTATAACGACAAACTTGAGCTTAGGCCAAATTTTGTCATCGCACTGTGACAGGATAGATATGCCAAAACCGGTAAGTACATTTTCCGGTAAATTCGCATTCCTGCCTCGACTTATTAATAACCTTATTAATTTGAATTTTGATAATTAAATCAAAATAATCCTTCATTGTCATGGATTTGTAAAATTTAAAGACCAGCATTTCCTTAACAACAACCCATGAAATATTATCTGGCTTGATTTTAACGCACACCAGTTGATCATGTCGGTTTCAGGTGCATCAAAATCGAAAGGAACCAGCATTGACTGCGTACTGGGTGTCATACTATCTGCTATTTTTTTTTAATAATTGATTCCATACTAGCCGAAAAAAATTACATTTGTTCCTGTATTAAATTACTGGCGGTCCCAGATAAAGGTGGGAGTGGGTCTGATCCCACTTCTGATGAAGGCACAGGATCAGATATATTGTTAAATAAAAGAGGTTCTTTAAATAATAAGAATTTAGATTTTCTTATAAATTATTTAATCAATTAATTTTACACGAAACTACACTTAATCAGTTTCAAGACACAAATAGCTATGACACCCAGTAATAGCTTAGTTTACACAAAATAGTAACAATGTACAGAGAGGCAGAGTAACAATAATTGAAAGCAATACAACCTGTGCACCGGGCAACGCCTGAAGGTAGAATGCCATTTCGCTGCCGTGCGGACTCTTTTATACGGTAGTATTGTAGGTGGGGCAACGACGTAGCGCGCTACGACGTAGCGATCACTAACTCCGCCCAGCAGCGAGGAGGTGGGAGAACGTCGCAGCGCGCTACGGCGCCATAGTGCTACGGCGTAGCCCGATGCACGTGTTGTTTACAATGTGACGCCGACATATATATATATATATATATAATTTATATTATAAATTATAATTATTATTAATTTTAATTATATAAATAACTTAATAAAATTCAAAAATATAAATTTAATTTAAATATTTAATCCTTTCGTACTAAAATATTTTAATTTTGTCGCATGTCTTACCAAATTCAGCCTGATTGGCATGTTATAGAACAGCCACGTGTGATTGTAATCAGGGACCGTACAACCCCGGTTAAGAGTTAAGCTTTTCAAAGGGGTAAGCCGTTTATGAGGTTACCTTTAAATGATAACTCCTTGAATGGGTTCTATGCTTAAAACCCAGTAAAAGGGTTATCTCTTCAATATATATACCTATAACCCAATGGGTTCTATACTTGAAACCCAGTGAATGGGTTATATACTTGAAACCCAGTGAAAGGGTTACCCCTTCATTATGGTTACCATATGGTTATTCAATAAAATTGTGCTAAGTAGGAACTTTTGATGTGTATAGCCGTGTGTACAAACTAAATGATAACCTCCACTGGGATCTAAAAGTTGAGTTCATCGAAAAAGTGATCCGGAAACTTGCAGAAGCTCACGAAAAGAGACTTAATCAGCATGTGAACGTCGAGGCAAACCAGCTTCTCGACCACACAAACATAGTTAGAAGACTAAAAAGAACAAAACCGTTTTAGCTAGAGTTTAGTGTTATAGAATAGTGTAAAGTAAGTACAAAAGTGCCAAACAAACACAAGATCGAAGTGTATTTGCCATAATAGAGACTGTGTGCTATTGGACACATTCTTAGTAAAGACAATTTAATAGTTCAGGTTATAATTAAATTACTCATTAGTATATTTATAAGGCTAGATTGTGTAAGAAGATTAGCGTCCATCCTACCAACATTTGTCCAACCCTAGGACAAAGGGAAAATAAATAAATAATTGCGATGTACAGCATCTCGTTTTGGTTTTGGCATTTTATAGATTGTTCATAATTCGCATTGACTAATACTATCGCAAAAGACGTCCCGGTTCAAAAATCAAACAGCAAGAATGTCAGTCTCTGCAAATGCCTGCAATAAAGTGATAAACAAGTACAAACATGAAAAAATCGTAATATTATGTAATTTCGATATCCGGCAAAACTAAAATGAACTCTATAATACATGCAATTATAATCATAGATCCCTGTTTAGAATCCGCTCGGTAAGTAGCCACAAAGGCGCCGCCGCGGGCGCTTAACGCGTGCTATTTCATTTTGCAACCTATACCCAACACCAGAGATTATATTACATTGCTCCTTATTTTTAAGAGAGTTGAAAGTATAACCATTTTGAATGGCTTACATTAAGCCATTCAAAAGGGTTACCCACATCGTATGGGTTTTAGAATAACTGCTTAGAAAAACCCTATCGAAAACCCTTTCAATGGGTAACCAAATTGGCGAATAAATGCGAAAAAATGCATTTTGAGTTTATATTTACGAGAAATTTTGATTTTTTATTTGAGAAATATACGTAAACCTAACCATGGTACATTAGAAACGACAACCGCCACCGAGATCTAAAAATGCAACTCGTTACATTTTAAGTTACATCAAATCATGATCAATCATCTCATCCAATTTGCTGAGCCTGCGAACACGTACTCCACCGAAATGTGAATGTCGAGGCAATCTTGCTGCTAGACAATTCGGTCATAGTGCGTAGGCTAAAGAGAACTAAACCATTTGATGATTAGAGTTAGTCAAGTGTATAAATAGTGAATTAATAATAGTAACAATGGTGTACTATACTGATTTATCACATGAACAAAGTGCCCTGAGGAAGTGCTACGAAATCGTGTAAAAGTGCAAATTTAAACTAGGTATCCTTAGTTAATACTCGTACCTACATAATCTATGTCGTAAAATATTAAGTTACAGTTAAGTAATTTGCATATTAGACTAGATTGTAATCCGTTACTAACAACTTAAGTTCTTAATAATGCAAAAAAATAATACAAAAAAATTGATGTTTAAGGTTTTAGCATGATTTTGTAAATTAGTGCAATTTGCTTAAAATTCTTAATCAAGTACTTAATTAACTACTTTTGTGCATATTGTATTGGCATTCCAGTTCATTTAACTTTATTGTGTATTTGTAAATAGATATGTTTGATGACAACGCTAATTATCAGGTGTCTTGTTTGTGTATTATTATTATTAACAGGCATTTGTGTCCCACTGCAGGGGATAGGCCCCCTCCCCTTCCCCTCATTTTTTTTGCAATTTTGTATTGCTTCCACGTATTATTGAAAATAATCTCACATTTGGCAAATAATTCCTTATAGTCAGTCAGTCGGAGAACAACGTGCTGTAGGTGCTTTATATTCAACGATTAACTAAGAAACCACTTTTAAAGAACAAGCCGTGAATTAATACAATTATATCGCCGTTAGAATTTTATGATTTACATACTTCATAATTTAATAGTTCCATGACTACAATTTTATTCTATTAAAATATATACTGCCATGTTACATACTATTAATAAGTCTCTCTTAAATTAGTTACTGTTAATTATTGAACCAGAGATATCGTTGTTATATTACACAAATACATAATAATATTTATATTTACAATAAAAAGTAAACTAATCGTAAACTTATAACGGCTTAATTTTAATGCGACTAATCCGTCTATTATAATTAACGGTACATTTATGTAGTACACTTATTCTTATCTCTGTGTGTGACCAATTTTTTAGAGAAGAGTCGAGTTCGTCCCGGCATCTCCGCCTGAGGCTGCCGCGTTGCCGTTTATTGCCGTTGGACCAACTATCTGGTGATTTTAGCCCATAGCTTGTTTAAGCCACACTTTGTATAAGCTATACTTAAAATGTGTGATATTATTTGAACTTCTTGGAATATTTTGACTTGAAAGAAAAAAGAAAGATAATACGTTTATTTGCGGTAAGATATGACGCAAGCAAGGAAAAAAAAAACAAATAAAACACGAAAATAACAAATTGGAGGAAAATATGCGTCACATCCACGCAAAACGGCCATCGCTCAGCACAATGCTGGGACCCTATGCGAGACAAAGCCCCAGCGCTGGTTTTCAGCGACAACCGGCGTTGACGTGATGACGTCAACCGGTGCAGCATATAGAGAAATAACAAAATAAGACAAAAAAATAAATACAATTTACACAATAGTTCTAACTAGGTACAATAAAATATAACATTTAAAGTGGCAACAAATCATAGCGTCGGCGACTCACGCGCCGCAGACATGATACAATCTGTGCGCGCAACTGTCAAAAAACTGTTTGTTTGACGTTTTGGCTTATTGGTTACAAGCACTCTGGTACTCGAGTCTGCGGAGATACCTGCTGCGCATCCGCCACTCCGTATGATCTCCTCCCTCAACTCGTCTAATTCTGTAGTAGAAACTGTCAGCTATACGATACAATTCCTGCGGCGTTATATCGTCTGGCATACAAAAGTCTTTGCTTTCGTTTATGTCAATTCTCGTCATAAAATTATTATATTCATCATTAGGAAAATCAATGCCAGTAGCAATAGCCTCCATTTGTAAATGTTTCAAAAATTTCACGTAATATTTCATGTATGGTTTCACTGAATAATATAGAGGGGTTTCTGGTTGGAGCCCGAATAAAAAATGCGCGAAATCATGAACATTCTGGATTTGTTTGCTATTAAGATTCTTAAATTGTATCTTCGACTTCCAAAATTTGTTAAAGTATGTGTCCTGTTCGAGCGGAGAAAAGTTTTCAAGTCTGTAAGCCGGTCCAAACTCTTGTTCTAAAATAGATTTGAAGGTGCTGTTTGATCTGCATCTGATCCATGTTTTATTTTTCCGAGGAGAACTCGTGACGGACTTCAGCATTGATAGCGCTTCACTAGCATATTTATACTCCACCATGGCATAGATGTTTTCAAAAATAAATATCAGTTTTCCTCTATTGTAAAATTCTAGGAATATTTTCAAAACAAATATATCTAAACTACTCCCTGAACATTTCTTTAGGGAAACAGTTCCATTTGATGATTCTGCCAGCTCAATTAACATTTCACCTTCTCTGTAAAATTTACCTCCCCCGATTAATACTTCACACACTGAAAGTAAACTTTCCAGAGTATTGATGACTGTCTTATTTTTCCGCCACTTGTCAAATGTTCTCCGGTAATGTTCTCCTAACGCCATCCTTACAATCCAAACTTTAGAATTCAGTTTTTGCTTTGTTTTTTGATACAAGTGATTGAATAGAGTTGATATGCCCATTCCCGATTCTCTTGTTATAATTACAACATCGTCTTCTAAATCGTAAAACGTTTCTAAAACCTTGTTTTTGACATCATCAAATTTATCGTGTTCCTGTTTTATGATGCGACTGACCCGTCTGTCAATATAAAACTCCGTTTCGTAATTATAAATAGCCGTAGAACCAATTTCGATAGTTTCGTTATTGATAAGTTTACTAAACACATCTTCGTCAATAAGTCGCACAGACTCATCATCTCCGACTATATCTAAGCTTACATCTTCACCTTGAACTTTTATTTTAGAAGTCGCTAAGAACTTCCTCTGCGATTCAACACTCAAGTCGGTGAAAACAAAAATTCTTTCATCGTTCAATACAGTACTTGTTTGTGAGAAATATTCAGTCATAATGTCAACTGAAGTCTTGTTCGTAATGATTATTATTCGCTTGCCATTAACAGCTTTCACGATATTTTCAAGCCTTTTTCCAGACTGTTTAGAATCTTGAAAATTGTCGCAAACAAAAATAAGTATCTTCTCCTTATGTGTGTTCGTCAATTCTTTACATAAAGTGTAGTGGTTCTTCAAGGGTAATTTGTAAATGAACTCCAAGTCTAACACAATGTGGTCTTTATTTCCAAGATATTGTTCCACCTTAGCAAGTGTTAACTCAGAACTTCCCGTAGCAATAACAGTTCCTATAATCGGGCCATGAGACTCGAATGGTTTTAAGGCGTTTTCATTAAATGTATAGTCTTTATACTTAGTCTTATGCATTATGTTTAAAACACCCATTAATGGCTCACTCATGGCATTAGTTACTGCATTTTCATATATTTTGCTTTTCTTTGTAAGATATAATCCCACTTTAGGCGTCATCCACAATTTTTGTATTTCATCATGATATTTAAGAAATATCACGTCAGATCGAACTCTAAAGTTGTTTACGTCACTGCACGGGTGGTCTTCTATTTCTCCTCTCAAAATTTCCTCTACGCCATTCTGATCAGCTTGGTTAGTGTAAAATAGTAACTTGTCACAAAAATCTCTCACCAAACTCACGTCGTATTCTCCTCGTTCAAATGAAAGTTTTGGAAACTTTTTAACTTTCACATCCAATTTATATGCGTACAAATTTTTGATTTTACTTTTCAATGCTTCATAGCATCTTCTGGCAAGATTGCCTAGAGATTCAGGGTTGTTTGTAAACTTTAATAGTTTTGAACTTTCATCAAAAACGAGTATATTGCAGACAGCAGAAGCTATGCCTCCATTTAACTGTAGAAACCCATCTCCCAGAGACTCATCTATAATGACGTTGTTATTGGGATTCGATTGTTTTAATATATCTATGATTTTTAATGTTAAGTGGTTTAATCTCTTTCCAATTTGATCATGATTGCCTCTTATTGTTAAATCTTTGTTGCCAAAGGAAGCTGGGACTTTAAGCTTCAGAGAGAGTAAATACTCTTTAGCAGCCAGTTCTGCTGCTTCATAGACAGTCGATTGAGATACATTTGCTTTATCGAGCTGTCGCTTTAGATCGTCTGTCATCGATAAGCCAACAAACTCAAGCTTGCTGTTTTTATAAGTAAGAACACTTCCTATCAGTTTACTTAGTGTCGTTACGTCAGAGGGTTCGCTAAGGAACCTCAAAAATAAACTCTGTACATCGGTCTCGACCGACTTCCGCTTTTTTAGAAAACCTAAGCACATTCTGTTTTTGAATAGCACAAGAAATTCTTCGTTGGTTGTAAACAAGTCTTGTCTGAAGCAGGCAATCCGATGTCCTTCAGGTTGGATTTCCGAAACGTGTAAAACGTTTTGCGCTAGAATAACATGATAGCGCAACATCAAATCATTATTCATCGACATTACGCTATCAGATTCATCACAAATAAACTTCGCTAACTGTTCAGCAAGTGATGTGATTTGTTCTTTCATTACTATTTTACATAAAAAGTCCAAGCTTTCGTCTGTGTATGATGGTTGTGTACAATAACCTCCCGTTCCTATGAGTTCCTTCAAATAGTCAGCAAACCTACCTTCATATATTTTGTTATTGGGATCGTCCTTTGCTGTAGTATATATGACGAAAAAGCACTCAGTGTCATCAAACTTTCCTCCAAAAAGCATGTCTTTACTACTCGCTTCAAAAGCGCGTCTAATTTCCAAATAACTATCAAAATATTTGGCCAAATCAGTTTCACTAGTGAACGTTAGCAGTTTATCGTTCTCTCTGTGCTTTGCTTGAATAAAGACAGTGACTGGTTTCTCAAAGCCCTTTATTTTTGCCTTAAAACAAATATCATCAAAAGCACCTGCGTCATCTCTATTGGTGGCCAAACTAAACTGATCAACACTGTCGTCATGTATCAATCTAAAATATATAAGACTAATTAATTTACTCTCATACAGCTGTCCTTGGATGCCCGACGTGCCTGCACGCTTTTCCATGGTTTTTCTGTCCTGTCCATTTAATCTATATGATGCAACCCACGATGTCAAATTAATTCAAGAATTAAAGCATCAGCAGTGCATCCCATCGCGAGTCACATGTCGCCCTCGAGCCTCCTTGTGAGAATGAACTGGATCAAGTTGCGTGTTTTCTGCTGTTGACTGCTGATCTGCAAATATAAGTTTATATTCTATTCTTTATTATGTGTCTTATTTGGTTAAGGAAGATGCCTTTAGGTAGCCCGCGTTTTTTTTTAAACTACTTGCGGGTCATTATCAGATTGTATGATTATCAAAATACGATTCGCAACTCTAACAAATTAATATGTATTTACTGAATTATAATTAAAATCATCAATACCACTTTCGAAGTTTAAATAACCCTGTTGAATGGCTATTATAGAGTATATCTGGCGCGAATTAAATACAGCATGCTAAGATTTAGAATACGTGACAAATATGTAGATGTCGTATGTGCCTGATCTTAAAAGTGATAATTTCATGGATTGTTCGACCATTTCATGAAATGGTTGTGGTTCATGTAATTCCCAACTAAAATTGCCAAGTAACTAATTACTAACAACTTGGAAATAGCGCTCGCTCGGCATATGCATTTGGTCGGAGTGCCACAAGCGGCGCGATTTTTAATTTTTTTAAACTAATAATGTTGCATTTTACGCAAGTGTCAAGTTGGTTTATTTCCATTATATTTGGAAATCCAATAAAAGTCCATCGTTTTTTATTGCGTGGTCACCGTACTTTGTTTGATTTTTTGTATGCCGCCGCCATGATGCACATCAAACACAGCGACACCAATGCCTCTACCGGTGGATAATCTAACTATTTTACTATACGATCATTAGTGACCAACCACACCATGAAGTAGTCGTGCGTTTAACTGTTCATATCGTCAAACGTTGAGTATTCAATGATCTGGCCAGACCTCATCATGATTTGACCAGCGGTCGATGTTCTATTTCATGAAACAGATCCATTCGATGAAAGGTGGAACACTTCATGAAATGATCAATTCTAAGATCTTGTCATGACATAGACATTTAAATGGTTAGGTTCAGGGGTTCGTCTCTTGCAAGGGCTTTCTTATATATGCTAAAAAGCCCCAGAGTCAGATAAGTTTGTGTCATTATGCCTACTGTTGATTTCACACTGTACTATTATTTTGTTTATTCACAAGCTTATTATTAGAACCATGACGAAAATTTTCGGGGCGTGACGTAATCTTAACTAATTTTTATATATTATGAAAGTGGGTATGTTTACATGTTTGAATGTTTGTTACTCAATCATGCAAAAAACCGCTGAATGGAGATTGTTTATAACCTTTATTAAGAGTCGGGTAAACGCCGTTGACCTTGGCCGAACAAATGCACGTTGCACTCACGCCGCGCCGCGCCGTTCGGTTTAGTACGGAATATTTATTTTTAGTAACGAAAATATGAGTATTTGAAAAAAAAACATATATATAGGTAATATAGATAAAAAAACAGTGTTCATACAAAAAATATCATGAAAATATCTTAAGTAGTTAAAAAGTAATATCGTTCTTTTTGCTTAGATAGTCAATAGATACTGAAATATTCACATAATATATACAATTGATGTGTACGTGTTCTAGTTTATCATACATTATTGGCATAACTTACTTGCAATATTTGAACGAGTAATAATAGATTTAAAAGTCACTATTAAATCATATACTGGATGACACTTACAGTCTAGAAAAAAATTGAGTAACTTGGTGAACAGAGTTTCTAAGCCTATGGCATAGTTTTTTTTTTTCAGTAACCTAGAATCAAACTGTTATATCGATAAATACCACACATTTGAAGTAAACTTTTCATACTTACTAGAACAATAAAAACAGAAATAAAAAAATATCGAAATTCAAATCATACAATCATGCGTATGATATGAATTTTGATATTTTTTATAATATTTATTTTAAAAAAATGTAAAAACTGTGAATACCTACTTTTTAACCCGGTAGTACGTTCCTGTGAGATAATTCCCGACCTCAGCTCTCAAGCCACGGGCAAAAGCTAGTGTTTTATAATGATAATATGGATGACCTCATCATCTGCCTAGCCTTTTCCCAACTACGTTGGGGTCAGCTTCCAGTCTAACCGGATGCAGCTGAATACCAGTATTTTATATGGAGCGACTGCCTATCTGACCTCCACAACCCAGTAATTGGGTGATACTTTACCCCTTGGTAAGACTGGTTGTCAGACTTTCGGGCTTCTGACGACCCGTAACGACTGTCAAAGATCCACGAATGACAGCCGGGACCAACGGCTTAACGTGCTTTCCGAGGCACGGAGGAGTCTCGGTACGAAAAGATGGTCACCCATCCATAGCCCAACTCCGGCAAGCGTAGCTTAACCTGACGGATCGACCCGAGCGGCAGTTATTACTTAGCCACGAGCTCCTCCTCCTCCTATAATATGGATGACCTACTGACTGTAATATAATCGATTATGACTACCACAAGAGTATTTGTTGATGAAACTTATACTTAAGTTTCGGTCAAAGTTCAGAAGGAGCACAAAAGTGTGACTAAAAGAAGTTTTTATTTTAAAAAAAAAACAGGTAAAACTACCAAAAAGTTTATTTATTTATGTATTTGCTAACATGTAAAACATTGGTTAGTAGGAATGCATTAAAATTTCATGAAATGGTATTAAGACATGCACCCTGTGAGGGCACTGCAAATGTTTTAAATCCAATAAAATGATGTTTTCTTATGTATCAACCACTTCATCTCACGATCTCCTTTCTCAACGCATATAATTTTGTTGTAGAAACAGTTAGCTATTAGGTACAATTCCCGCGGCGTTTTATCGTCTGGCTTAAAAGAGTCTTTGTTTTCGTTTATGTCCATTTTCATCATCATCATCATCATCATAAAATGATTATATTCATCATTAGGGAAATCAATGCCAGTAGCAATAGCCTCCATTTGTAAATGATTCAAAAATTTCACGTAATATTTCATGTATGGGGTCACTGAATAATATAGAGGGGTTTCTGGTTGGAGCCCGAATAAAAAATGCGCGAAATCATGAACATTCTGGATTTGTTTGCTATTAAGATTCTTAAATTGTATCTTGGACTTCCAAAATTTGTTAAAGTATGTGTCCTGTTCAAGCGGAGAAAAGTATTCAAGTTTGTAAGCTGGTCCAAACTCTTGTTCTAAAATAGATTTGAAGGTGCTGTCCGACCAGCATCTGATCCAAGTTTTATGTTTCCGAGGAGAACTCGTGACGGACTTCAGCATTGATAGCGCTTCACTAGCATATTTAAAATCCAACGTCTCATCGTAGTATTCAAAAATAAATATCAGTTTTCCTCTATTATAAAAATCTAGGAATATTTTCAACCTAAATATATCTGAACTACTCCCTGAACATTTCTTTAGGGAAACAGTTCCATTTGATGATTCTGCCAGCTCAATTAACATTTCATCTTCTCTGATAAATTCACTGTCCCAGATTGCATATTTACACATTGAAAGTAAACTTTCCAGAGTATTGATGACTGTCTTATTTTTCCGCCACTTGTCGTATGTTCTCTCAAACCCGAGCCCCAATAACTCCATCCTCAGAATCCAAACTTTAGAATTCAATTGCTTTGTTTTTAGTGACAAGTGACTGAGTAGAACTGTCATACCCATTCCTGATTCTCCTGTTATAATTACAACGTCGTCTTCTAAATCATAAAAAGTTTCTAAAACCTTGTCTTTGACCTCGTCAAACTTATCGTGTCCCTGTTTTTTGGTGCGACTGACCCGTCTGTCAATATAAAACTCCGTTTCGTAATTATAAATAGACGTATCATTAATTTCGATAGTTTCGTTATTGATAAGTTTACTAAAAATATCTTCGTCAATAAGTCGCACAGACTCATCATCTCCGATTATATCTAAGCTTATGTCTTCACCTTGAACTTTTATTTTAGAAGTCGCTAAGAACTTCCTCTGCGATTCAACACTCAAGTCGGTAAAAACAAAAATTCTTTCATCGTTCAATACATTACTTGTTTGTGAGAAATATTCAGTCATAATGTCAACTGAAGTCTTGTTCGTAATGATTATTATTCGCTTGCCATTAACAGCTTTCACGATATTTTCAAGCCTTTTTCCAGACTGTTTAGAATCTTGAAAATTATCGCAAACAAAAATAAGTATCTTCTCCTTATGTGTGTTCGTCAATTCTTTACATAAAGTGTTGTGGTTCTTCAAGGGTAATTTGTAAATGAACTCCAAGTCTAACACAATGTGGTCTTTATTTCCAAGATATTGTTCCACCTTAGCAAGTGTTAACTCACAATTCCCCGTAGCAATAACAGCTCCTATAATCGGGCCATGCAACTCGAATGGTTTTAAGGCGTTTTCATTAAATGTAAAGTATTTATACTTAGTCTTATGCATTATGTTTAAAACACCCATTAATGACTCACTCATGGCATTCGTTACTGCATTCTCATATATTTTGCTTTTCTTTGTAAGATATCCGACTTTAGGCTTCATCCACAGTTTTTGTATTTCATCATGATATTTTAGAAATATCAAGTCAGATCGAACTCTAAAGTTGTTTTCATCACTGCACGGGTGATCGTCTATTTCTCCTCTCAAAATTTCCTCTACGCCATTCTGATCAGCTTGGTTAGTGTAAAACAGTAACTTGTCATAGAAATCTCTCACCAAGCTCACGTCGTATTCTACTCGTTCGAATGAAAGTTTTGGAAACTTTTTAACTTTTACATTGAATTTATATTCGTGCAAATTTTCGATTTTACTCTTCAATGATTCATGCCATCTTTTGCCAAGTTTTCCTAGTGATTCGGGGTTGTTTGTAAACTTCAACAATTTTGAACTTTTATCAAAAACGAGTATGTTGCCGATAGCAGAAGCTATGCCTCCATTTAACTGCAGAAACCCCTCTTCCAGAGAATCGTCTATAGTGACGATGTTATTGGGATTCGATTGTTTTAATATTTCTATGAGTTTTAATGTTAAGTGGTTTAATCTCTTGTCAATTTTCTCATGTGTGCCTCTTATTGTTAAATCTTTGTTGCCAAACGAAGCTGGCACTTTAAGCTTCAGAGAGAGTAAATACTCTTTAGCAGCCAGTTCAGCTGCTTCATAGACAGTCGATTGAGAGATCGAGACATTTGCTTTATCGAGCTGTCGCTTTAGATCGTTTGTCATTGATTTGCCAACAAACTCAAGCTTGCTGTTTTTATAAGTAAGAACACTTCCTAGCAGTTTACTTAGTGTTGTTACTTCAGAGGGTTCGCTAAGGAACTTCAACAATAAACTCTGTACATCGGTCTCTTCCGATTTTCGCTTTTTGAGAACCTCTAAGCACAATGTGTTTTTAAACAGCACAATAAATTCATTGTTGGTTGTAAAGAAATCTGGTCTGAAGGTGGCAATCCGATGACCTTCAGGTTCGATTTCTGAAATTTTTAAAACATTCTGCGCTAGGATCACATGATAGCGCAATAGAAGATCATTACTCATCCAGTTTACGCTATCACATTTATCACAAATAAACTTCGCTAGCTGTTTGATTTGTTCTTTCATTACTATTTTACATAAAAATTCCAAGCTTTCGTCTGTGTATGATGGTTGTGTGCAAGAACCTCCCGTTCCTATGAGTTCCTTCAAATAGTCTGCAAAATTACCTTCATATATTTTGTTATTGGGATCGTCCTTTGCAGTAGTATATATAACGAAAAAGCATTGAGTTTCATCAAACTTTCCTCTAAAAAATCTGTCTTTACTGCTCGGTTCAAAAGCGCGTCTAATTTCCAAGTAACTATTAAAATATTTGGCCAAATCAGTTTCACTAGTAAACTTTAGTCGTTTATTGTTCTCTCTGTGCTTGGCTTGAATGAAAACAGTGACTTCTTTCGTTTCTTCTTTCTCAAGCCTCTTTATTGTTGCTTTAAAACAAATATCATCGAACTTACCTACGTCATTTCTATTGGAAGCCAAACTAAACTGATCAACACTGTCATTGTGTATCAATCTAAAATTTATTAGACTAATTAATTTAGTCTCATAAAGCTGTCCCTTGATGCCCGCCGTGCCTGCAAGCCTTTCATACTCTTCATTGTCCACAGCTTGATGGTAATTGTTTCTGTCACAGTTATTTTTCTTTTTTTTATATTTTGTTGCTCTCATCGTTTCCATTGTAATTAATTATGGCAATTTGTTTTTGTTCCAAATATAAAAAACTTACTTCTGGTTCAAGTTCCGTGTCCTCTGCTGATGATTTGTGATCTGCAAATATCAGTTTAAATATTTTATTTTTCGTTACGTGTCTTAATTGGATAAGGGGTAGGCGCTGAGTTAGGTCTTGAAATTAAAATTTTCTAACGTGTTTTGCAATTTACGGTTGCGTATTAATATAATTCGCGACCTTGCCTTTATCACTGAGCTGTATGTTGCGTTCCTTCTTTTAAAATTCTTTTCTTTCATGCACTTTAATCGAGTAAGTTTTGTCCAAAACGAAAACTTATTCAACTTATGATAATATTGGCTTTACTCCAAGCTTTTTCCATATTTATCTTCTAAACTAGCTCTTACACAAATAACACTTTCAATGTTAAAGATTTAAGTAGGTACACCCTTCTGGTTAAATTGCACACAAAAACTTACACATAAGTAAAAAATAAAAATTGATGTAATTCCAACTTTATTTTCACCCAGTTGCACAAAGACCAACATTGATGCCCGATTAAGTAATGGATCATTTACGCTAATTATTTCATTAATTTCATCAAATAACCATTAAAATCGAGTCTAAAGCTGCCTGTCCACTGAAGCAGAGATGAGAGGAGGAGCAGAGTGTGCGTTACCCCAGCCAGATAATGTCGAAAATCGTCATCTAAGTGTAATAGATAATTATAAATACAGGTTCTGTATAATTGGTAAGTAGATTTTTTAATTTGGTAAGCTGATAGTTTTTTAATTATTTGGTAAAAACACTTCCGGCTGGAGTAACGTTACCCCAGCCAGATCAGTTGTTTTCTAATGGATATTTTAAAATAATTTTTATCTAAATAATTAGAAATCAATTTGAAATAAATGGTACAACTTAATTTATATTTGTATTTGCTATGGTTGCGAAGATATTTAAAATCCTGCTGGAGTAACGTTTGCACGATTGCTGTATCTCGGAATTGATTATACGGATGATTGTAATATTTGTACATGAGATCTGGCTAATTATTTATAATTTGTTACGCAATAAACGATTCCACTATAATGCACCGTTTTGAAGTTATTTTAGTAAATAGAAAATATGCTTTAATAGGTCCTAGCATTTGCATTATGCGCCCCAATGACTAAACTTAAACGTTAATAAATAGATAATTACTGTCTTTAAATGGTTCTGAAGTTTCATTAGTATCCTATACGTAATTAAAAAGATAAGTTGATTTTCCGGCCACGGCGCGCAGCTGAGTTATTTGACCACGGATTAACCGAGTTTACTGTAGTAGTGGTAACTGAATTTTACATTAATAATTAGAAATATAGCTCAATTATATACATGTGAAATTTCAGACTTGTACACTAATTAATTAACGAGATAATCGAAAAAAACGAAGTATGCGTGGTAGTCCGACCAAATCTAGTATGTTATAAAAAAGCGGGCGCGCAACATATTATATCAACCTTCTAAAACTTACAGGATAATACGTTAGAATAATTACGTGTTTAGTACAGACGGGTAAACAAGTGGTGAAGTAAAACATATTTATAATGGAATATTCATTAAAAAAATAATAATGCGTAGGTAATAACAAATATGGAGTATCTAAATATGTAGATGATGATGATCCTATGCAGATAATTATTTTAACTAAGGTAAGTAAGTGTATAAATTTACTTCAAAATTAATCACAGATATTTTTTATGGACTAATATGCAACGTCACTTGCTTCTGAAATTAAAATTAAGAACTGATCAAATTCAAATACAAATTAAGTTTTATTGTAAAAAATCACAGATCAACAATAATAAAATGTAATAAGTTAATAACATCACAGTGCAGTAAGTACTAACATATCATAGAACTTTACAGAAGATTGGTAGGTAGGTTCTACTGTTTTATCTAATTTGATTTAAAAAATAACAATTGTCTTACATAAAGATAGCCGTATTCTTAATTGAGTTTTAACGTATAAAACTAAAACATGTACAATACTAAAAATAAACGAAATAACAATGCAGTCAACTTCTTAGAATACGTAATTTTTGACTAACTAAGTCTTATTGCATGTAAGTCACAGATCAATTAAATAATATTATCAAGATGCCTCTGCGTGCGTTTACAAACATTTAAACTCACATACACAAACAGCCTGACCAGTACCCTAATTACGTAATGCGAAATCAATCCGAATCTGAATCGTTTTGAAACAGATTGCTAATCCATTGCTCCGTAAGTTCGAAAAAAAAAAATTGCAGAGCAACGTAAATGACGCAATGAATGTTGTTGAACTGTCAAAATGAAACAGATTTGTCTTTATCGTTTACGAAAATATGTTGCGTAATTAGAAAGCCGGAACAACTAAATCTAGGTCATACAAATATTTGATAAAAAATACTACTTATAACAGAAATGAAAAGTGTAAAAAAATATGAAAAAACAAAAAATTATTTATTCATAACTAAAGTAAGGCCATTTTAATAGGTAACATTTGACAATTCAATCAAAATTCAACAACGTAACCTTGTAACGCCGGGCATAAAATAATATATTTTTTCGTTTTGTTAGAACTGCACAATTGCTTAACTTTTTTCAATTACGATTACATATTTATTGTAATAATGACCGATACGAGTAATTTTACGATTAGCTTTCACTAAACTGACAGACGTCAAATGTCACCTATTAAAATGGCCTGACTTTAGGTGTTAGATCGTGTTGTTGTGTGTGGTAGGTGTGTACGTGTGCATGTGGGTGTGTTCCCGTTCGTGTTTGTATATGAAAGCAAGGTAAGTTCTATAGTATGTGTTCCTTTGTAAAATAAGATTAATTGGTATTTATTATCTTCTATATATCGTCAAAGCGTAAAAAGCAAGTTATTTACATAAATGTTCTATTAAATAACTTGCTACACGTGTTTAAACAATGTTGCTTGTAGTATTGAGTAAAAAGAATGAACATGGCTCCCATTTATTAAAAAAAAATAAACTAGGAACGCTATGAAAAGAATAACATGTTTGACAATTTCGACATTAACTATGTAGGTATTCAAAGTGCTCCCAGATAAAATATTTTGCGTTGTTTTTATTGTGATTTATAATCGCGAGTGGATGTCGGAAATTCCAGTCTACCCGTGTGCCAAATTTCATCCAAATCCATTCTGCCGATTTAGTGTGAAAGTATAACAAACAAACAACTTACCTGGGGCCCTAGTCTGCTATTTTTATAAATCCGTCATTCCAACAAGATCAAATTGTCATTTTGCTCAAAGTTCGTAATCTGCTAAATTCATAATGGTATCGACCATTGGTTGATCATTGTATTCCACAAACACGATACTCGTAACGAAATGACTGCACAATGACGTTCTCATGGTAGGCTCGTACAGACCAGCGCGACGCGACGCGACGGCGCGACGCGACTCGTACAATACAATATTCTAAGAAAACTTCACGGTATAACAATAGCCGTGTCGCGTCGCGCTGTCGCGTTGCGCTAGTCTGAACGAAGCTTATGTCAGTCATTCATTTGTCAATAAGTACGAGATTACCAATAGATGCCATTTCTTTCAATGGAGTGTCAGTGGCTGACCATTGGAAAGTCATAATGACGCCAATATGTTAGTAGATTACCAAACTTGTCAAAATCAACAATTATAAAATCAATGATAGACCATTCTGACACTATTGTAATAGCAGACTTGAGGCCCAGATCGACTTTACCTGCCAACCCATAGTTATGCCAGGAAAAAAATAGACAACCCAACATTTTTATATTCTATAATAGACTTCATAGTTTCGATTGGTATTACTTACATTTATTTGTTAAACGAATGAGTGCTATTTTTGATTAAAAGTCATTTTTGAATTTTTAATTAATCATAGTTTGGACGGGAATTTTTTAGCCAACCCACGCGCGATGTATTTTTTACACAAATACCTAATAATAATATTTTAAAAATACATCGCGCGCGGGCGATGTATTTTTTAAATAAGTACATTAAACGTATGGGTTCAAGTCCTCTAGGGATCCTCTACTATACCAAATAATTCAGTTATCCTTACATCTACGGGTACACATAAAAGCGAAATATTCGCTCAGAATCTCGATAATGATTTGCATTGCATACCTACGTCGCGATTTTAAACATTCTCAATGTAATTCGTCATAGCTTACCTTCTATCTCACGTATTTCGTACTTTAAACTTAATGAATACAGTACCGTACTCCGGTATTTTATACTTCGAAGTTCATTCGGTATGTCAGTCAGCTTTATTTTGTTTATTCAAAAGTTTAAAAATAGAACTGTGACGTAACCTATCATGCAGTACCGGCGGCGGCGCGGCGCGCGGCGTGTTGCTGTTTTTTAATTAATGATATTGTGAACTTATCGCATAAATATGACTAGCACATGAGTATTTTGTTGATGGAACTTATTACTTACCTATTTTCTATGAACTATTACAGGCAGTCGTCCAATATCCTCTAAGGTTAGAAGAGAGCACTCAATAATTCACGAAATTGTTGATAAAAAATACTTTTAGTTTTGTTATCGTAGGAACCAATGTGTTTATGATTCATTGACACTGACAGTTCATTGATTGTAAACAGAGTAGGTATGTGTGTGTAATAACTGTGGTGTTGCCATGTAAAAAAGTCCGAGCGGATTTAATTCGTGTTAATAATAATAAAAAATAATCGAAAACAATAAGAAAATAATATTAGGTACCTTCAAACATTTTTAAAAAATCTACTGGAAGGATGTCGATTGATTGGAGATAGACCAGTTGGAAACTAGTTTAACTCGTCCGCCAGGTGGCAGGCTGAAGGCCCCGTCACCGCGGCCACAGATTGAATATCTTATACAAATTCGGGCTTTATTTTTATACGTTGCTTAAACGTCTATGGTTGCTTAAAAGTAAGTAATTATTAGCGACTGTTCAACATTTTTAACGGACCAACATACCATAAGTTGACCCTAAATAATTCACGTGCAAACAGATTTTTACTTTGAGGTATTTTCATATTCATTTTGACACCTCTAGTAACACTGGTGATAATAAAGATAAAAAGTATCTATGGTCATGAATAAAAATTATTAAAAAAAAAAAAGATAAAAAAAACAACAACTTTGAGCAGCCATTCACACAGCCACGAGTATTTTTATAATTTAAGTTATTATAATTGTTTAAAAAGCTTATTCAATAATAACTAGACTCTATTGAACATGTTAATAACTGACTGACTATCAAATTCATATACACTCGAGAGCAATGAATCCGGGTCACTTAATGAATGTTAAAAATCTCGGAAACTAAAAATGATAGGTTAATGCAATAAATTGTATTTAATAGACAATGTAATACTCCTTAAATGAAAGTAAAAAAAATATGAGTCACCATACATTTTATTAACACAAAATTACATAAAGAAAAAAACTGCTGATCTCTCCTTAAAACAAAAATAGGAAACATGAAATTTTTGAACTTTATTACGATTTTCTTGAATTTTAATACTTCGTATTGCCTCCTCGTGCTTCCATTACTGCGTTTACGCGGTTCGGCATGCTGTACACCAAGTTCCTTATACGATTTTGGGGAATATTCTCCCATTCCTCTGTGAGAGCAATTTTGAGCTCACGAAGCGTGATTGGGGGAGGGTTTCGTTGTTTTACGCATCTGCCTAGCTCGTCCCAAGCATGCTCGATCGGGTTGATATCCGGGCTGCGCGCTGGCCACTCCATACGAGTAATGTTCATCTCTTGAAGGTAGTCATTCACAATCCTACCTGTATGAGGTCGGGCATTGTCATGCATAAATATAGCATCCTCACCTAAATTGACCATAAATGGACCAACGTGATCATTGAGGATTTCTTCCACATATCTTTCGCTAGTTAAAGAGCCGTTTTCTATGATCACCAGCTCTGTGCGACTTTCAGAAGAAATTCCGGCCCACACAAGTACAGACCCACCACCGTAGGCTACTTTTTCTTCGATGCATGCTTGCTTGAATCTTTCCCCTGGTCTTCGATACACTCTGTGTCTTCCATCGTGCTTGTAGAGCATAAATTTTGATTCGTCGGAGAACATAACTTTTGACCAATCTTCAATACTCCAATTTACGTGGCTCTGGGCATATCTTAGTCTTGAAATACGATGCCCACGCTCCAGTTTAGGGCCGTTTGCAGGTCTAAGGGGTTTTAAGTTAGATTCAGCAAGCCGACGTCTTACTGTCCATGCACTTGGGTTACTTCCTCCGAGGCGTCGAAACTGATTTGTGAGTTCAGTTCCTGTAAGAAAGCGATTTCGAAGCATGGTGTTCACCAAGTATCGGTCTTCTCGTGCTGTGGTACACCTGGTTCTGCCCGTTCCTGGTCTGCGTAGGTTAGAACCAGTTTCTTCGTAACGTCGGAGAACTCTTTGTACTGTTGACAGCGACACACCGACAGTCCTGGCTGTATCGCGCTGACTCCGGCCGGTTTCCAGCATTGTAAGTATTCTGGTGCATTCTTCAGGCGTAAGCGACATAATTTCAGCTTGAATAATGAATATAGAGCACTATCAACATGGTTTATGTACCCACATAAATGACAGATTACAAACAAAAGCAAAACCAAATGCTGTAATTTCGTAGTTCCATCTTCGAAAGTGGCCCTTTTTCAAATTTGATTTTTTTATGATATAACTTTACAATAACTAAGAAGTTTTAATACCTTCATTTAAGGAGTATTACATTGTCTATTAAATACAATTTATTGCATTAACCTAGCATTTTTAGTTTCAGAGATTTTTAGGATTCTTTAAGTGACCCGGATTCATTGCTCTCGAGTGTATATTCAATAGATTAGACCAGTCTAAACGTATGTACATAATAGGTACTGTCTCTGTATATAATAGTAGTCTATGGGTACTGGCAGCACCTACTTTATCTTTTTTTAATTAATTTCACTCTCCGTCATTGTCATGCATTTGTTCGTAAGTCATTTATCTATGCATTTGAGAGAGCTATAACTAAAACAGAGGGAGGCATTAAAATAATTATTAAAATGCAACGCATATTTTTCTTTTTCTTTTTTCCTTAAGAAACATATGACAGGATGATTCTTATGGAAAAAATAAAGAGAGAAAGTGTTAGAAAGCTTACGCTTTATTAAGTTTTTAGTTTCTTTTTTTGACGTTGATATTAGACGAATCCAAAAGTATGACTAATGACGCTGGTGACCCCAATGTAGAATCCTGTTGATTCCGTATGCTAGATTTTGGTTTAGGCGCATTAGGGCTAATTCTCATTTTGGCAACCGACTCGCTAATGGACTACTTCTCATTATGGCTACTTCTGATTAGGGCTACTTCTAACTTGGGCTACTTCTCATTAGGGCTATTACTCATTAGGGCTACTTCTCAAAATTTGGGATTGTTTATTGAAATAAGTACTGTCTTTATGTATATAAACATGTTGATTCATTCTTAAGAGATCAATTACATTATTCTAAGAATAAATCAACATTAATTGAACCAATGTAATAGGTAAGTATACAATATTATAAGTATTACTTCTTGTAATTACTTTAGTCTGGTTTGAAATTAACATTTATTTATTTATAGCATACACAAAATATCAATATGACGGCGCGTAGTACACGTAGCGCCATCTGTTATTTCCTACCCGATTTTCTAGTAAAGCCACAATACTGCCATCCATCTTAAACGTCCACAATAAATATAAGTTATATATAATAAAGTATATGCACCAGGAAATCATTGTATTTAATCATTCATAAGTTCTAGATAGACGAGAGTAATAAGTCTGTAGTGTCTAATTAACTTACTTCTGACGTGCATGAGATAGTGTCTAATTAACTATTAACTACGTACATTAAAAAAATATGACTTAAGACCCATATGAACCATAAGTCATATTTTTGAAATCGGATCCTCGAACTCTTTAATTAGACGTACTAAAAACTTCTGCTATGTAACACTATTATAGCTTCATAAAACATTCATATTACCCATACGTTTTATTTGTGTTAATTTTTGGGCTGAGCTTGTATGGGACCGTTATCCATCTCCTTTTGGCCAGCCACATAGTTACATACGTGAATTCCGATGGCAGCAAATCCATACAAAATCAAGGATCTATCACACACTTGAAGAAGCAGTTCCGTTCCGTTCGAAGCTTCCGAAACAGAATTCCGTCTGCATGTGGCCAGACTTTTGTATAGATTTGAATTCCGAAACGTTTTTCCGTTTCGGAATAACGTTTGTATGTGGCCGGCTCTTGTCTGATCATCGCAAGATAAAATCTGCTTGACTCAACATTAAATCGCGTCACAATGTCAAAACCTCGTATTAACATTCATTCATTCATCCGTATGTACTTTATTTTTATTACTTACTTATTATTATAAATCTGTTACCAATAGTATAATAGTGTTGTGCAACATCCTGGAGCGTAGTCGGTTGGAATACGCCATGAATACGTTCGTGTTGCTAAGAATCCGTTATTACATATTCTGTTAATTCGCAGAGGTGAGAGAATACAAAAAGCATTCGAAGTTCGGGATGTCACGACGCCCCCGTCAGTTGGTGGCATGGCGAGTGGGGTCAGGGCTTCGCCCCTCAGCCGCCGACTAGACATTTGTGCCTACACAGCTGATAGTAATGGGCGCGGGTTAACGCGCCCGTGTGTTCAGTTGCTATGAATATTTCCGTAGGAACGCTGCTACGCTAATACTGTAATGTCACTTTCTTCACGACGCGACATCTCAGCGCCAGCTCAGCGCTCTTTCCCTGCCAGAGACACACACGCTTGCCCAAGGGAGGCCCACCAGAGGACGAACAGCAACAAAGATGTTGTCTCTACGCGCCTACGGGTAGATATGTAGCTCCCCCTCGCCCTGCTCACAGATCTAGCCGTGTAAAGATTGAAGGAGAGACTGTCGTGTGTGTGTAACACCGCTCAGTGCCAGTGCGTGACGCAAGGCCAGTCAATGCACATAAATGTAGATGCATGTATACCTAGTTGTGGTTGTCTGTGATTTGATTTGTTACGCGGCATGCCTTTTTATTATCGCGGTGGAAATCATGGATGTCCTCCGTCCTAGAGCGGACGGAGGGCTCTGTCAGACTTCTACTGCCTAAACCCACACCATATTCCCTCGCACACTTGCACCGGGGGCTACGGGGGCACTTAACCACCAACCAGAACACAGATGTACACGCAACAGATGTGTGTGTACGTCTGTGGAATCATTTTAGTCGAGTAAGTCGAGTGTTACCTGAGAGCAGCATACTCGAGGTCAAAGAGCATTCGCTAAACATCTAGCCTATATAATAAAGGAAAATTAACCATCGCTCTCCGTATGAGCAGAGCCTATACTTTTTCAATATAAAGACACTGCCAGAGACACACCAGAATTTTTCATATTCCTTTCCGAAATTCCAACCGTGGTCTCAACGCTCCCTTTCTCCGAATGTGTAAAAATTACAACAGGTTTTGTAAATCACCAGAAACCGATTTATACGATGTTTCTCTGAGTCTGTAAACGGCTAAATCTGTGAGCAGGGCGAGTGGGAGCTACATATCTACCCGTAGGCGCGTCTAGTCAACATCTTTGACCACCAGCTATATCCTCAGGGATATAGCTATGTCCCCAGGGATATAGCTATATCACGGCTATAGCCATCTCATTGCGACATAAGTATATATTTTCTGATCTCAAAAGATGCAGACTTATAAATATACAAAGCACACCCACACATCTTTGCACACGCTCACCGCCAATTTGGACATACGGTATCCAACTTAGGAACTGTACTAAACGAAATAACGTAAAAATAATAGAACAATTTCAAAATAAAGTAGCTACCTACTCAGGGATGCTATGCACAATGGTTAGGGATACCTACGTAAGTATCGTTTTAACGAATTATATGCGATAAATGCGAAATTTACCTACTAAATAGGTGCGGTACATGCGAAATTTACTACATAAAACACACATAACATAACGCCTTGTCTCCCCGAAGGGTTGGGCAGAGGTGTAGCGGTTACACCGCCACATACGAACTACGCATCAAAGCCATGACGTCACACAAATCCTGCATCGCGCAATTAGAGTTTACCGCGCGAACAACATATATAAGACTATCCGACATCAACAGTCGGGCAGTCGGCCCGCCAGACACAACACCCGTCTGGTTGGAGGATCCTCCTTTTTCTATGGTGGATGAGTGAACTTTACACCCTGTTCCTCATGCCCCTAAAGAGGTATACCTGTAGAAGGTACACCCACATTTCGCCAGTTATGTTTAAGTCCCATGTAATAGGGGGCGAGCCTATTGCCATCAACCGGGCACAAATCCAGACTCCGGGCTGCTACTGAGGAATTCCAGATAGAAAAACCCAATAACACTTAACCCGTCCCGGGAATCGAACCCAGGATCTCATGCTCAGCAGTAGCGCTTGCGACCACTAGACCAACGAGTCAGTCAAAATTACGCGGCGTTTACTAATTAGTGCGAAATGTTGTATTTTCTATTTCTAAACGCAACAATCCCGTATCTTAAGTATGTAACTTAGAAGCGACTCTTGCGCACGTTGCCACCGTCCGCATTTGTATGTCTTTAATCTGACCTTTACCTCCCTCTATTCTCTCCTTTATTCTTCAATGAGTTACTACAGGATGAACGATGGTTACGCTCATTTCCATAGGCCGCTACTAAATGTAGTTTAGCAAGAAACTCCTGTCAACGTCATACAGACTTTTGTAGCAACAAAATTTACCTACCATAGACTTGTGAATGCCCTAGAATTGAAATACAAAGCCTCCGTAGCCCAGTTTACAGTGTAGACGCTGAAATATATTTTAGTATAAATACAATATTGTCATAAATGACCGCAGGCAAAGACTAAAGCAGGAAAATCGAATAAAAATAAATATGACACAAGGTCGAATGCCTCTGAGAGATCAAGGAAGCAGGCATACACCGGAGTACTTCTATCCTTGTAGTATTGGACCGTTTGCTTTAGACAGAGGATAGCACTCTCGGTGGAAAGTCCAGGCCGACACCCAAACTGTGCGTCATGTAAAGTTATCCACTTGTCAAGTTCCTTGTCCAGCAAACCATCCAACGCCTTAGCAATAGGATGTTTTACTCTATATGAGAAAAAAACAAAAAATATATTATTGAGATAGCTTAGGCAAAAAGCTGTCGGAAAAAGGTAGTTTTAGTTCATAAAAACTAAATTTTAAAATTCAATTCAAAGGTTTCAGCTTTTTAATCTGTTTCATAACACCATTAGATAGTCGCCATGTTATTACGTCATACGGCTATAATTCATAATAATTTTATTTGCATAAACATGTGTGTGTACATACCTACATAGAAAGTGCATGCAAGATGATAAAGGAAGGTAAATTAAGTGCAAACATGTTTGTCACTACGTGACGTGCAAAATAACAGATTTATACAATGTAACAGATATTATCTTACTTATAAAAACAGCAAGCTTGAGTTTGTTGGCATATCGATGACAGACGAACTAAAGCGACAGCTCGATAAAGCAAATGTCTCTCAATCGACTGTCTATGAAGCAGCTGAACTGGCTGCTAAAGAGTATTTACTCTCTCTGAAGCTTAAAGTACCAGCTTCGTTTGGCAACAAAGATTTAACAATAAGAGGCAAACATGATCAAATTGAAAAGAGATTAAACCACTTAACATTAAAAATCATAGAAATATTAAAACAATCGAATCCCAATAACATCGTCACTATAGATGAGTCTCTGGGAGATGGGTTTCTGCAGTTAAATGGAGGCATAGCTTCTGCTGTCGGCAATATACTCATTTTTGATGAAAGTTTAAAACTATTGAAGTTTACAAAGAACCCTGAATCACTAGGCAATCTTGCCAAAAGTTGGTATGAAGCATTGAAAAGTAAAATAAAAAATTTACACGAATATAAATTGGATGTGAAAGTTAAAAAGTTTCCAAAACTTTCATTTGAACGAGGGGAATACGACGTGAGTTTGGTGAGAGATTTCTATGACAAGTTACTGTTTTACACTAACCAAGCTGATCAGAAAGGCGTAGAGGAAATTTTGAGAGAAGAAATAGAAGATCACCCGTGCAGTGACGTAAACAACTTTAGAGTTCGATCTGACGTGATATTTCTAAAATATCATGATGTAATACAAAAAATGTGGATGACTCCTAAAGAGGGATCATATCTTACAAAGAAAAGCAAAATATTTGAGAATGCAGTAACGAATGCCATGAGTGAGCCATTAATGGGTGTTTTAAATATAATGCATAAGACTAAGTATAAAGACTATACATTTAATGAAAACGCATTAAAACCATTCGAGTTGCCTATCCCGATTATAGGAACTGTTATTACTACAGAGAACTGTGAGTTAACAGTTGCTAAGGTGGAACAATATCTAGGAAATAAAGACCGAGTTGTGTTAGACTTGGAGTTCATTTTCAAACTGCCCTTGAAGAGCTACAACACTTTAATTAAAGAATTGACGAACTCAACTAAGGAGAAGATACTTATTATTGTTTGCCATAATTTTCAAGATCCTAAATATTCTGGTGAAAGGCTTAAAAATATCGCAAAAACTGTTGAAGACAAGAAAATAATAATCGTTACGAACAAGATTTCAGTTGACATTATGACTAAACATTTCTCACAAGCAAGTTTTGTATTGAGTGACAAAAGAAGTGTTTTCACCGACTTGACTGCTGAATCGCAAAAGAAGTTCTTAGTGACTTCAAAAATAAAAGTTCAAGGTGAAGACATAACCTTAGATATAATCGGAGATAATGAGCGACTTATTGACGAATATGTTTTTAGTAAACTTATCAATAAAGAAACTATCGAAATTGGTTCTACGAATATTTATAATGACAAAACGCAGTTTTATATTGACAGACGGGTCAGTCGTACCAAAAAACAGGAACACGATAAGTTAGATGATGTCAAAGACAAGATTTTAAAAACGTTTTACGATTTAGAAGACGACGTTGTAATTATAACAGGAGAAAGGGGATTGGGTTCATCAACTCTACTCAGTCACTTATCACTTAATACAAAGCAACTGGATTCTGACGTTTGGATTGTGAGGATATACCTAATTATGTACGATAGAATATTCCGCAAGTGGCGGAAAAATGAGACGGTCATTAATACTCTGGAAAGTTTACTTGCTTTGTGTGAAGTTGCACTCTGGGAAGATGAAATGTTAATTGAGCTGGCAGAATCATCAAATGGAACTGTTTCCCTAAAGAAATGTTCAGGGAGTAGTTCAGATATATTTGTGTTGAAAATATTCCTAGATTTTTACAATAGAGGAAAACTGATATTTCTTTGTGAATACCTAAATGTTATGGTGGATTATGAATATGCTAATGAAGCACTATCAATGCTGAAGTCCGTCAGGAGTTTCCCTCGGAAACATAAAACTTGGATCACATGCTCGCCGGACAACTTCTTTAAATCTATTTTAGAACAAGAGTTTGGACCAGCTTACAAACTTGAAAACTTTTCTCCGCTTGAACAGGACACATACTATAACACATTTTGGAAGTCCAAGATACAATTTAAGAATCTTAATAGCAAACAAATCCAGAATGTTCATGATTTCGCGCATTTTGTATTCGGGCTACAACCAGAAAATCATTTATACTATTCATCATCATACATCATATATTGCGTCAAATTTTTGAAATATTTACAAACGGAGGCTATGGCTACTGGCATTGATTTTCCTAATGATGAATATAATAATTTTATGATTAGATTTGCCTTATACGAAAGCAAAGTGTCTTGTAAGCCAGACAATAAAACGCCGCGGGAAGCGTACCTACTGGCTGACTGTTTCTACAACAAAATTAGACGCGTTGAGGGAGGAGATCATACGGAGTGGCGGATACCCAGAAGGTATGTCCACAGACTCAAGTCAAAATATTCCAACAAGTTCAAATAATATCATACATTTTAAGTATAGCTTATACAAAGTGTGGCTTAACAAGCTATGGGCTAAAATCACCACATAGTTGGTCCAACGGCAATAAACGGCAACGCGGCAGCCTCAGGCGGAGATGACGGGATGAACTCGACTCTTCTCTAAAAGATTGGCCACACACAGAGATAAGAATAAGTGTAAGGGGGGAAGGGGAGGGGGCCTATCCCCTGCAGTGGGACACAAATGCCTGTTAATAATAATAATACACAAACAATACACCTGATAATTAGCGTTGTCATCATACATATCTATTTACAAATACACAATAAAGATAAATGAACTGGAATGCCAATACAATATGCACAAAAGTAGTTAATTAAGTACTTGATTAAGAATTTTAAGCAAATTGCACTAATTTACATAATCATGCTAAAAACACAAACATCATTTTTTTTTTTTTTGCATTAATAAGAACTGAAGTTGTTAGTAACGGATTACAATCTAGTCTAATAAGCAAATTAACTGTAACTTAATATTTTACGACATAGATTAAAATAAAAATTCTTTATTTTAGATTATGAACGATTATGTACGAGATTTTTAGATTATGTACGAGTATTAACTAAGAATACCTAACTAGTTTAAATTGGAGAATTTAAATTTTTTAATTTAAATACCTGGAGACTCGCTTGCCCGAATTCAGATCCACCTGACAACCCATTTTCCCAGAGACGGTGGGATGAGCCGTTCTGCAGAGTAGTACAGAACAATTTACTTGACACGTCTGCTACTGCTGCGGAGCGTGCGCGCCTGTTGGCTGTGAGTGGGTAAATGGGAGTCGGGCCCTGTGGCTTCATGCACTACCGTCATCGAACTTAGGCACTTTGTTCGACGACACTACCTTCCGCATCGCTGCTTCCCTGCGACTAGGAGCCCCTTGTTGTTCTCCTCATCGCTGTCACTGTGGCGAAGTTGTCAACAGCCTCGGACACCACGGCTTATCTTGCAGCCGAAGTGCTGGTCGCTTAGCGCGGCACGCGAACATTAATGACATCATCCGACGAGCTCTTGTCACCGTCGGCGTTCCAGCTGTGCTAGAACCTAATGGTTTGGCACGCGATGATGGCAAGAGACCGGACGGCATGTCTTTATTTCCATGGAAGGTGGGTAGGCCTTTAGTGTGGGACGCAACGTGTGTTGATACTCTTGCGCCATCCCATCTTCCTGGCTCAGCGTGCTGTGCTGGCGCTGCCGCTGCGGCTGCAGAAAACCTCAAGCGGCAAAAGTATAATAACCTCATAGGCAACTATATTTTCGAGCCGTTTGGGGTTGAAACCCTAGGGCCGTGGGGTCCGAGTGCTCATGGTCTATTCACTGAAATCTCTAAACGACTGGTTGACACTTCCCGTGACCCAGGGGCTGGTTTTTACCTTGGCCAGAGGCTAAGCATTGCCATACAACGTGGCAATGCGGCCAGTCTCTTGGGCACACTACCAGTCGACAGCGATGCGGATGAATTTTTCGACGCTATATTTTAGTTAGCATAATAATATATTATTTTAATTTTTTTATATATATTAAACCTATATTAATATAAAAAAAAAAAGTTTAAATTTGCACTTTTACACGATTTCGTAGCACTTCCTCAGGGCACTTTGTTCATGTGATAAATCAGTATGGCACAGCATTGTTACTATTATTAATTCACTATTTATACACTAGAGTATTAGACTAACTCTAATCATCAAATGGTTTAGTTCTCTTTAGCCTACGCACTATGACCGTGTTGTCTAGCAGCAAGATTGCCTCGACATTCACATTTCGGTGGAGTATGTGTTCGCAGACTCAGCAAATTTTTGGATGATGATTAGTAACGAGTTGCATTTTAAGATCTCGGTGGCGGTTGTCGTTTCTAATGTACCATGGTTAGGGTTACGTATATTTCTCAAATAAAAAATCAAAATTTCTCGTAAATAATATAAACACAAAATGCATTATTTCGCATTTATTCGCCAAAACAAAAAACAAAATTTTAAATCACGTATTTATTTGCATATCCATTAAAAGACCTAACTTGCATTGAAAAAAAAAAATCTTAAAAGCTAACATTGTAACGGATTACCATCAGGGACCATTTTGGTTACCCATTGAAAGGGTTTTCGATAGGGTTTTTCTAAGCAGTTAATCTAAAACCCATACGATGTGGGTAACCCTTTTGAATGGCTTAATGTAAGCCCTTCAAAAGGGTTATACTTTCAAGTCTCTTAAAAATAAGAGCGTAACATTCCGACTCGGAGCAATGTAATATAATCTCTGGTGTTGGGTATTATAATAACAAGTCTCGGTAGTATGTTATTACCAATATTTATTAGAATGTTTCGTGTTACATTTTAGTACGAGAGAGCGTAGACAAGATAGTGCATAGATAATATAGCGGGAACTTGATGACAGGTAAGATGCGTTCGGATAGCTACACAATATCAAAACGCATTCGGATACATATATGACAGGTATAGGTTGCAAAATGAAATAACACGCGTTAAGCACCCGCGGCGGCGCGGCGGCGGCGGCGCCTTTGTGGCTACTTACCGATCGGATTCTAAACAGGGATCTTTATTGCATGTAATATAGAGTTCATTTTAGTTTTGCCGGATATCGAAATTACATAATATTACGATTTTTTCATGTTTGTACTTGTTTATAACTTTATTGCAGGCATTTGCAGAGACTGACATTCTTGCTGTTTGATTTTTGAACCGGGACGTCTTTTGCGATATTATTAGTCAATGCGAATTATGAACAATCTATAAAATTCCGGGCGAATTTGCTGAGTCTGCGAACACATACTCCACCGAAATATGAATGTCGAGGCAATCTTGCTGCTAGACAACACGGTCATAGTGCGTAGGCTAAAGAGAACTAAACCATTTGATGATTAGAGTTAGTCTAATACTCTAGTGTATAAATAGTGAATTAATAATAGTAACAATCCTGTGCCATACTGATTTATCACATGAACAAAGTGCCCTGAGGAAGTGCTACGTAATCGTGTAAAAGTGCAAATTTAAACTTTTTTTTTTAATATTAATATAGGTTTAATATATATAAAAAATTAAAAATAATATATTATTATGCAAACTAAAATATAGCGTCGATAAATTCATCCGCATCGCTGTCGACTGGTAGTGTGCCCAAGAGACTGGCCGCATTGCCACGTTGTATGGCAATGCTTAGCCTCTGGCCAAGGTAAAAACCAGCCCCTGGGTCACGGGAAGTGTCAACCAGTCGTTTAGAGATTTCAGTGAATAGACCATGAGCACTCGGACCCCACGGCCCTAGGGTTTCAACCCCAAACGGCTCGAAAATATAGTTGCCTATGAGGTTATTATACTTTTGCCGCTTGAGGTTTTCTGCAGCCGCAGCGGCAGCGCCAGCACAGCACGCTGAGCCAGGAAGATGGGATGGCGCAAGAGTATCAACACACGTTGCGTCCCACACTAAAGGCCTACCCACCTTCCATGGAAATAAAGACATGCCGTCCGGTCTCTTGCCATCATCGCGTGCCAAACCATTAGGTTCTAGCACAGCTGGAACGCCGACGGTGACAAGAGCTCGTCGGATGATGTCATTAATGTTCGCGTGCCGCGCTAAGCGACCAGCACTTCGGCTGCAAGATAAGCCGTGGTGTCCGAGGCTGTTGACAACTTCGCCACAGTGACAGCGATGAGGAGAACAACAAGGGGCTCCTAGTCGCAGGGAAGCAGCGATGCGGAAGGTAGTGTCGTCGAACAAAGTGCCTGAGTTCGATGACGGTAGTGCATGAAGCCACAGGGCCCGACTCCCATTTACCCACTCACAGCCAACAGGCGCGCACGCTCCGCAGCAGTAGCAGACGTGTCAAGTAAATTGTTCTGTACTACTCTGCAGAACGGCTCATCCCACCGTCTCTGGGAAAATGGGTTGTCAGGTGGATCTGAATTCGGGCAAGCGAGTCTCCAGGTATTTAAATAAAAAAATTTAAATTCTCCAATTTAAACTAGTTAGGTATTCTTAGTTAATACTCGTACATAATCTAAAAATCTCGTACATAATCGTTCATAATCTAAAATAAAGAATTTTTATTTTAATCTATGTCGTAAAATATTAAGTTACAGTTAATTTGCTTATTAGACTAGATTGTAATCCGTTACTAACAACTTCAGTTCTTATTAATGCAAAAAAAAAAAAATGATGTTTGTGTTTTTAGCATGATTATGTAAATTAGTGCAATTTGCTTAAAATTCTTAATCAAGTACTTAATTAACTACTTTTGTGCATATTGTATTGGCATTCCAGTTCATTTATCTTTATTGTGTATTTGTAAATAGATATGTATGATGACAACGCTAATTATCAGGTGTATTGTTTGTGTATTATTATTATTAACAGGCATTTGTGTCCCACTGCAGGGGATAGGCCCCCTCCCCTTCCCCCCTTACACTTATTCTTATCTCTGTGTGTGGCCAATCTTTTAGAGAAGAGTCGAGTTCATCCCGTCATCTCCGCCTGAGGCTGCCGCGTTGCCGTTTATTGCCGTTGGACCAACTATGTGGTGATTTTAGCCCATAGCTTGTTAAGCCACACTTTGTATAAGCTATACTTAAAATGTATGATATTATTTGAACTTGTTGGAATATTTTGACTTGAGTCTGTGGACATACCTTCTGGGTATCCGCCACTCCGTATGATCTCCTCCCTCAACGCGTCTAATTTTGTTGTAGAAACAGTCAGCCAGTAGGTACGCTTCCCGCGGCGTTTTATTGTCTGGCTTACAAGACACTTTGCTTTCGTATAAGGCAAATCTCATCATAAAATTATTATATTCATCATTAGGAAAATCAATGCCAGTAGCCATAGCCTCCGTTTGTAAATATTTCAAAAATTTGACGCAATATATGATGTATGATGATGAATAGTATAAATGATTTTCTGGTTGTAGCCCGAATACAAAATGCGCGAAATCATGAACATTCTGGATTTGTTTGCTATTAAGATTCTTAAATTGTATCTTGGACTTCCAAAATGTGTTATAGTATGTGTCCTGTTCAAGCGGAGAAAAGTTTTCAAGTTTGTAAGCTGGTCCAAACTCTTGCTCTAAAATAGATTTAAAGAAGTTGTCCGGCGAGCATGTGATCCAAGTTTTATGTTTCCGAGGGAAACTCCTGACGGACTTCAGCATTGATAGTGCTTCATTAGCATATTCATAATCCACCATAACATTTAGGTATTCACAAAGAAATATCAGTTTTCCTCTATTGTAAAAATCTAGGAATATTTTCAACACAAATATATCTGAACTACTCCCTGAACATTTCTTTAGGGAAACAGTTCCATTTGATGATTCTGCCAGCTCAATTAACATTTCATCTTTGTAAAATTCATCTTCCCAGAGTGCAACTTCACACAAAGCAAGTAAACTTTCCAGAGTATTGATGACCGTCTCATTTTTCCGCCACTTGCGGAATATTCTATCGTACATAATTAGGTATATCCTCACAATCCAAACGTCAGAATCCAGTTGCTTTGTATTAAGTGATAAGTGACTGAGTAGAGTTGATGAACCCAATCCCCTTTCTCCTGTTATAATTACAACGTCGTCTTCTAAATCGTAAAACGTTTTTACAACCTTGTCTTTGACATCATCAAACTTATCGTGTTCCTGTTTTTTGGTAGGACTCACCCGTCTGTCAATATAAAACTGCGTTTTGTCATTATAAATATTTGTAGAACCAATTTCGATAGTTTCTTTATTGATAAGTTTACTAAAAACATATTCGTCAATAAGTCGCTCATTATCTCCGATTATATCTAAGGTTATGTCTTCACCTTGAACTTTTATTTTTGAAGTCACTAAGAACTTCTTTTGTGATTCAGCACTCAAGTCGGTGAAAACACTTCTTTTGTCACTCAATACAAAACTTGCTTGTGAGAAATGTTTAGTCATAATGTCAACTGAAATCTTGTTCGTAACGATTATTATTTTCTTGTCTTCAACAGTTTTTGCGATATTTTTAAGCCTTTCACCAGAATATTTAGGATCTTGAAAATTATGGCAAACAATAATAAGTATCTTCTCCTTAGTTGTGTTCGTCAATTCTTTAATTAAAGTGTTGTAGCTCTTCAAGGGCAGTTTGAAAATGAACTCCAAGTCTAACAGAACTCGGTCTTTATTTCCTAGATATTGTTCCACCTTAGCAACTGTTAACTCACAGTTCTCTGTAGTAATAACAGTTCCTATAATCGGGATAGGCAACTCGAATGGTTTTAATGCGTTTTCATTAAATGTATAGTCTTTATACTTAGTCTTATGCATTATATTTAAAACACCCATTAATGGCTCACTCATGGCATTCGTTACTGCATTCTCAAATATTTTGCTTTTCTTTGTAAGATATGATCCCTCTTTAGGAGTCATCCACATTTTTTGTATTACATCATGATATTTTAGAAATATCACGTCAGATCGAACTCTAAAGTTGTTTACTTCACTGCACGGGTGATCTTCTATTTCTTCTCTCAAAATTTCCTCTACGCCTTTCTGATCAGCTTGGTTAGTGTAAAACAGTAACTTGTCATAGAAATCTCTCACCAAACTCACGTCGTATTCCCCTCGTTCAAATGAAATTTTTGGAAACTTTTTAACTTTCACATCCAATTTATATTCGTGTAAATTTTTTATTTTACTTTTCAATGCTTCATACCAACTTTTGGCAAGATTGCCTAGTGATTCAGGGTTCTTTGTAAACTTCAATAGTTTTGAACTTTCATCAAAAATGAGTATATTGCCGACAGCAGAAGCTATGCCTCCATTTAACTGCAGAAACCCATCTCCCAGAGACTCATCTATAGTGACGATGTTATTGGGATTCGATTGTTTTAATATTTCTATGATTTTTAATGTTAAGTGGTTTAACCTCTTTTCAATTTGATCATGTTTGCCTCTTATTGTTAAATCTTTGTTGCCAAAGGAAGCTGGGACTTTAAGCTTCAGAGAGAGTAAATACTCTTTAGCAGCCAGTTCAGCTGCTTCATAGACAGTCGATTGAGAGACATTTGCTTTATCGAGCTGTCGCTTTAGATCGTCTGTCATCGATTTGCCAACGAACTCAAGCTTGCTGTTTTTATAAGTAAGAACACTTCCTATCAGTTTACTTAGTGTCGTTACTTCAGAAGGTTCACTAAGGAACTTCAACAATAAATTCTGCACATCGGTCTGATCCAACTTCCACTTTTTTAGAATACATAAGCACATTCTGTATTTGAACAGCAAAATAAATTCTTCGTTGGTTGTAAAGAAGTCTTGTCTGAAGCTGGCAATCCGATGTCCTTCAGGTTGGATTTCAGAAACGTGTAAAACGTTGTGCGCTAGAATAACATGATAGCGCAACATCAAATCATTATTCATCGACATGACGCTATCAGATTCATCACAAATAAACTTCGCTAGCTGTTCAGCAAGTGATGTGATTTGTTCTTTCATTACTATTTTACATAAAAAGTCCAAGCTTTCGTCTGTGTATGATGGTTGTGTGCAAGAACCTCCCGTTCCTATGAGTTCCTTCAAATAGTCAGCAAACCTACCTTCATATATTTTGTTATTGGGATCGTTCTTTGCTGTAGTATACATGACGAAAAAGCACTCAGTGTCATCAAACTTTCCTCCAAATATTACATCTTTACTGCTCGGTTCAAAAGCGCGTCTAATTTCCAAGTAACTATCAAAATATTTGGCCAAATCAGTTTCACTAGTAAACGTTAGAAGTTTATCGTTCTCTCTGTGCTTTGCTTGGATGAAAACAGTGACTGGTTTCTCAAAATCCTTTACTTTTGCTTTAAAACAAATATCATCGAAGGCACCTATGTCATCTCTATTGGTGGCCAAACTAAACTGATCAATATTGCTGTCATGTATCATTCTAAAATATATAAGACTAATTAATTTAGTCTCATAGAGCTGTCCCTGGATGCCCGACGTGCCTGCACGCTTTTTATACGTTTTGCTGTTCATGGTTTGATGGTAATTGTTTCTGTTTCGTCACTAAGATGATAAGATGATTATTAAAGTCACCGTTTTCTTTATTCTATTGGTCGTTTAGCAAGTGCATCCCATTGCGCGTCACATCTCGCCCTCGAGCCTCCTTGTGAGAATGAACTGGTTCAAGTTGCGTGTCTTCAGCTGATGTTAAATAATCTGAAAATATATGTTTACATTGTATATTTCATTACGTGCCTTACCTATATGATTAAGGGGAATGCAATAAGGTAGCCCAAACATCAAATTTTCTTACGGTTTTTGCAATTTACGGGTCAGCATCGGGTTGTATGTTGAACAAAATTTGATAATTATGCAACCGTAACAAATATGTATTTACCTACTCAGTTATAACTCTCTAAGTTCAAATTAACAAATTGAATGACGTATAGGATATCGCAGGCTACCCTGGTGCGAATTAAATACAGCGTGCTAAAGTTTAGAATTCGGGAAAAATATGTAAACATTTAATTTTTATTCATTCAGGCGTTCGTCTCTTGAAAGGGCTTTCAATGTGCTAAAGCCGAATCAGATAAGTTTGCGTCACTAGACCTAGTTCCGTGCATTATTCCAAAGTCTGGATCACTACGATATTATCAATCTATGAGTCCAAGCCCTGTCTTTGAAAATCAAACAAAGATTATAAAAAAGACATGAAAAATGAAGCTCATAGAGTTTTAAATCGATAAACGCAAAGAAATAAATCCTAACGCCGATTTGGATTTCGTGAAGAAGAAAGTTGATTCTCTACGCAACTATAACGCTCTACGCAAAACTCATTGTCAAATCGCATTCGCGACACAACCACGCAAATGAGCACTCAGTAGGCTACTGCCACCAAAATCCAAGTATCTAAATAAATATCAGTATATCAGTAACAATATTGATCACTTATTTTTTATTAAAGAATTATTTTACAGTTTTTATAGTATTACCTGTGAGTAATTTATGTAATTTAGATTTAAAATATTTCAGAGGGAGTTCCCTAATATCTTTTGAGATATTGTTATAAGTATTAACTGCTGTGATAAAAAAAATATATGGCATAATGTCTGATCGCGTTGCAGCCCGGAGTCTGGATAGGTATAATGGCAATAGGCTCGCCCCTTATTATGGGACATAAGACCAGGCATTCCAAAGACAATTTCCACGCCAGTTCTGCCTTCATGCACCCCACCACTCCACTGTGTGCTAAACGCTAACACATCAGTAATAAAGTTGAATATCGCGTGCGCTCTTTGGTCGTGTTCCAGCACGGAACTAAATGCCGTAAGTCTTATTTCGTTTATAACTAAAGTAATCATTGATCTAGAGACAAAATATCTTATATTTGGATAATTAACTATATTTTCTTACTGAAAATTATTATTTTAAACATAAAAGCCGAGTAGGTAATCTTGTTTTTATTTCAACAAATCTTTTAAAAAAACCGGCCATGTGCGAGTCAGACTCGCACACGAAGGGTTCCGTACCATTATCTATAAACACGGCAAAAAAATCATATCTGTTTAGTGGGAGCCCCACTTATATATTTATTTTATTCTATTTTTAGTATTTGTTATTATAGCGGCAACAGAAATATGATGTATTTCTGTGAAAATTTCAACTGTCTAACTATCACGGTTCATGAGATACAGCCTGGTGACAGACGGACAGACAGACCGACAGTCGAGAATTAGTATTAGGGACGCGTTTCACCCTTTGGGTACGGAACCCTAAAAAGACACGATTTGCGAATAAAAAATGAATCGAGCGAAAATGTTCCAATTACGTAACTGTCTTATATACGGAAAGAAAAAGATCCAATAAATCATATACTAAAGTTCCATTTTGATTGTATGCGTAACTTTTACAGAATATTAATGCAAATTAACATACAATTGTGGAGCCTCCTCTTAACATACTCGTAACTGGCGAAATGTAGGCGACCTCTGCTCAACCCTTCAGGGAATACAGGGTATTTTTATTACCCAACTCCGGCAAAGCATAAAGGAGGGTTATGACTTCGACCGGTATGTATGTATGTTCATCTGTCACCTCATAACTTCTAAACTACTTATCATAATTTGACAATTGGGGTATTGTTGAAAGTGTCTTGACCGTTCGCTGGTTATAGGCTATGAGATATCACATTAATTAAAATTGAAACTAACTTATACAGGAAATACAGCGATGCACGAAAAAAAAAAAAAAAGATCATGGTTGGTATCAAATGAAAGGACTTAATTAGCACATTTCAAAAATATATGTATAATATAACCCCAAAAAAAAGAAATACGTAGTTATAATAATTAAAACCTAACTGCGACAAAAATGTCTACTCAAAAGTAGGACATAAATCGAACAGACACGTGTTTAGTTGTTTTTTTTTTGTTCATGTATGATATAGGCGTGCTACACAATTCTTGTTCGGGTTATAAAAAATCTTGATAGCAAGCTAAAATATAAAAATATCCAGTCCTTTATCATAGGTAAGTTATAATAACGTAGATACTCGTACAGTTCAAATATTTAGAAAGAAAGAAAAGAAAGAAAGAAAATACATTTATTTGGCACAGACTAAAAAGCACACAAGTAGAAAGATTTAAAAAAAAAAACCAAAGAATACAAAATAAAAAGTGTAAAACTGCGTTGTATGGTACTAGCAGGAATGTGTGTCTCGCGGCTACGCCAAATAGGTCCAGTTCAGCATATATGCCAGACAACTAGTGCCTGGCGCTGGTTTCCAACCGGATCTGAAGTGTGAGGTGACGGATGTAAATCAGTTTTATACCGCAACGTGTGTATGTATCAAGACAACAAAACAAATTCAAATCGACAAATAACTGAGACGGTCGCGTGATAAATCTAGACATTATTCGAAACGAACAAAACCTGTTTTGAACTATGCCATACTTCCACGCTCCAACACATAATTTATTAATCCGTGCACTTCATCGCACACATCACACCACACATCGCATCGTATTTGAAACTAGAATATTAAAAATCATAATGTGGCATTACAGCTGAAGAGGAAAAATGTCAAATAAGTAGCTTTTGGAGACCACTGTAGCTAATAACATACCTACATTTTGCAAGCAAGAGCGTTTATATATAAGTAGATACATAAATATATTGTTGATGAAACTCATTACTTACCTAATTTCTATTAATTCCGTTTAATAATATACTTCAGTCACTCGTTCAATGTCCTCTAAGATTAGAAGAGATATTACTCAATAAATCACGAAATTGTAATTAAATACCGACTCTTGTGTCTGGGACAAGTTTTGTCATTTTACTAAACCAATATATGGATTGTTATGATTCATTGGCCAACAGAGTACCTATGCCACGGTTTTCCTTTTCAACACATTTTTTAACTGTGGTATTGCCTTGCAAAAAACTCTGACCGGATTTATTATCATGTTATTTAAATGCTAATTTTAATGATTAAAAAAATATAAATCAGGAATTCATTTCCAGTAACTTTTCAGAAAGAAAAAGAAATTTTCAGTTATGATGAACAAACTGGGTTGAGATTCAGGGACTTATTCAAAACCTGAATGATTAACTTTTATGAATACAAACCTATTCAAATAATGGATCTGGAGGGCTACCACGATCAACCATACACCTTAACGCGATCCATTTTAGGACCTAAACTGCACTGTTCTTCTAATTCGTACCATGACGTCAGTTTAACTATTCAATTTAGGCCATACCATCTGACAGCGATTGCCCCAAACTGAGTCGCAAGTTTTTCGTTCATTCATTTAATTTTGTACTTGTTTGGTACCACGACGTCCAGCTCAACTGAAACGCTCAACTGTCAAAATAAGCGATTCAATAAAAGTTTCTATTTCTCTAACATAAACTGAAAAGTTTGGTGAATTATTGACAAAAATAAAGACTTTTAGTGCTATTTTAGTGGAATTTTACAAAAACCAATGTACTATAATCTTTCTTGTATAGTCTAAAATATCTATTTTACATGCCTTTTTAACCGCATTTGTTTTTCTTTAACAGATGTGTGATGAACTACTTTTATTTGAGTTTTTTAAGGAAGATTCTGCCTCAAACTTTGCCCAAAAAAGTAAGAGGCTCCAGTTACGCGGCCAGTTGGACCCCTTCAATAATTCTGAGGATGCCGAATTCATTAGGCTATCCAAAGAATTAGCTCGACCTACTTTGACTAAGAATTATTTTAACAATAGTTACCGTATCCTGGAATCTTAAAAACAATTTGTTGAGTGTCTTTGTTACTTTAAAGTAATGATACTGAGTTAAGAACATATAAAATGTTCATTTAAAATGTTTGTGACACTAAAATGTGCGCCAAAAATACTTATTTGATAGTAATAGCGTTGTTTCTTTTTCTCCAAAATCGCTTTCACGCGCGTTTCAAACGCGGTTCAGCCACAAATTACGATTCAAATGCCGCTGAGCGTATTGGACGTCATGGTACGATTTTGAAGAACCTTAGGAACCTAAACTGAAATGACTTGCTTTTGAGTCGTTTTTAATTGGATCATGGTAAGCCACCTATTTACTATTTTAGATGCTAAAAACCTATCAGAACCAACACGTTCGTAATCCCAATCCCCTGAAATAGGAATTAGTTTTAGTGATGACATCAACATTATTGAAAACCAATTTGTAGAATTGGTTGAATAATCTGGTAAGTTGCTGTAGGTACTTAGTGAAAATTCACTTTTAGTGTAATTTTAAATTATATTTGGTAGAACGCATGGTATTTTTTTTTTTAGATTCTGGTAACCCGATTGATTTTGAAATCAAATACCAGGTGCGAGGATTCAACGGTAACTGTGATTCAAGAGGCATATGTTACCGATTTACGTAAATACCAACCCAATCCAGAAAAATATTGAAGACAAAAAACACAAAAGGATATTTTTAGGGTTCAGTAGGAAAAAACAACAACAACAACAGGAAAAAATAGAACCCTTATAGGATCACTCGTGTGTCTGTCTGTCGGTCTGGTTAGCTGGCGTCTCTCACAGCCAGTTTGCCAATTTAGTTGAAATTTAGTACACATATGAATTTTTGTGGCCCAAACACGAACGTGTAACGTAATTAAATGAATTTTGAACATTTATTTATTAAAGAACTCTTTATTGAAAACACTATTTTGCTAATAATATTTTGAATCCACACAATAAAACGACCACTGACCATGCATTACATTTTACCATTTTAAAACGACTTTTGCCCCACCCAGAAATAACGATAATATCATAACCGTTATTTATAAGTGTTGCCAAAGTAAAATAATACATTCAGTTGCCATAATGAAAATACTTTCAAAAGTTTCCTATTAGTGATAGTTTAGTTAGTTTAGTTCGGTGTAGGCTATAATTTAGGGGCATGAGGAACAGGGTGTAAAGTTCACTCATCCACCGTAGAAAAGGGAGGATCCTCCGACCAGACAGGTATTGTGTCTGGCGGGCAACCGCCCGACTGTTGATGTCGGTTAGTCTTATATATGTCGTTCTCGCGGTAAACTCTAATTGCGCGATGCAGGATTGGTGTAACGTCATGTCTTTGATGCGTAGTCCGTATGTGGCGGTGTAACCGCTACTTCACTTCCCTCCGGAGACCGGAGGTCGATAGTGGGCTGAGTCTTGTATCTTGCGATGCTTCACAGTGCCAGCTAAGGTTCCAGTGAGTCGGAACCGGGTGCCGCATAGTTCGCGGTGAGTCGGAGCTGTCTGCGGCGATTCCCCCAGTCGGGGTGGCGTTGCGTCACGATCCAGTGAGTCGGATGTGGTATAGCGCCGGTTTGTGGCTGACTGCTAGCGTCGACCAGGAGAGGGTAGAAAGAGCTCTGCTTGTAAGACCGGCCGAAAGTGCAGGTGCTGTGCCAATGTTGCTGATGAGGCTGAGGGAGATGACCAGAAATGCGCGTTCGCTGCATGCTGGTGGTCAGAATACCCGTTGAAGTCGAGGGTGTTAGCTGACTATGTGACTCGCCTCACGAAAGCTTGCGGGAGTCATGATGATGATGACGTCACGCTGAAGTAGTTGCACGAAGGCTGCGTTGACGTTCATACTCGGTGTCACCAATTTAGGAGCATGAGGTTCAAGGCGAAAGAATCGAAAATGTACTGAAAAATTGGGTTGATCGGATGGGGTACTGCAGAGCCAGCCGTGACTTGTGTTGAACTTTGTCATTTAAGGCGCAGCATTCTGAAAACGGGGTTTTTTAAAGCAGTGTATCTCTTAAACCGTAAATAATTTTGACCAAAAAAAAAGAATGATATTTTCAAGTCTTATTTTAATACAGTGATGGAACTCAAATCATAATTAAACATACATTAATGCTTCAAAAAAATCTTCAAACACACCTCTTAATTGTCTTTAAAAGCAGTTTATACCTTCACTAACAATTATAATTATAATTAAAAATATACCATAAAATGTCTAATGTCAACCTGCATTCAGTGATGGATTATGATGAGTAATATGAGCAATATGATGAAAAAAACAACGAAAAGCATTGAAAAAGTACAAAAGTTTGGTTATTTTCTTTACTCTTCACACGTAAAGAAAAAGATAGAGACAAAGGTTGGTAGGCCCTTAAGAATAAATGACAAAGTGCAACCTTTCCAATAAAATTGATATTATTAAAAAGAAAGAAAAATATATCAGTCGTTTTTTTTTTATAGCCAATTCAAATTTAAAACACTAGATGGCCGACCCTATAATATGTAGTGAAATAATATCATCAAGATGGAGAAATCTCGGTCCGTTTGTTTTGACTCTTTACCCATTATTTTTTTTCTAATTTCTTTCTGAGTCACACGCGTATCACGGTTAGTTTCCCTCACTCGTCAGTTTAATTAGTTCGCCAATTTCAATGATTGGTTCGCCAGTTTTGTTGATATATCAGTTTAGTATACTCAAGGAAAAATATATGTTTATGCTGTACCTAACAAAGAAAAGTGGATAACGTGACGTAACGTGTGGTCAATTTAAATCAAACGTAAAGTTTGTATTTTTAAAACCTCAACATACCAAAATAAAAATCCACCACCATATTTATAGAGAGGGTGTCGCAGTTTAAGTACTTCGGACATTACCTTACCGACGACCTTAAGGATATGTCGACATAGAGAGGGAGGGCTCTGTCAGTCCGTGGGAATATGCTGGCCCGTAGATTCACGCGCTGTACGGACCAAGTCAAAATCACGCTATTTAAAACCCACCCGTGTTCCTTCTGTTGCCTGTGCAATGCCAGGGAGCCACGGTATACCTTTCGGACTTTCCCGCAACCCCGGCAGGCAATGGTCTCATCGGACCCCTTCACTTGCTGACATCTCTTTGAGGCGCGCGTGGAATACAACGCGCCGTCGACCCGGGCTTGGTCCTTACCGGACGGCGAGCTACCCATTGCTCACCGTCCGCAAGCCCGCGCCTACGGTGGCCGGGAATCGGCAATAGATTCCCGACGCCCAGGGCATCTCCTCCTGCGGCGGGTAGGGGCGTGAGGGCGCGAAATTTGGAGAGCCCGACCTTGGATTTAGTTTATGTGTGTTTCTCTAAAAGTCAGTTTGTTACAAATAAAAGCCAATGTCTCATCTATGACTACATTGCAGCTTCCACGCTTTACAATATTAGTAGCCATTGTTTGCACAACAACATCTCATTCTGAGCAAATGAACGAAACGCAACGCAACTAATTGACGGCGCGTGCGGTGCAAGACGCATTATCATCATCGTAAAAGTCGATCTCTAACAAAGTTCTAGCTGCCCTGTACAAATGCCGCGGCGTTGTTCCGTCAGGAAAACATGAGATTGTGCGATCACTATGGCCAAAGCTCCTCATAAAATTATTATAATATTTATCATAAGGAAAATCAATCCCAACAGCCGCTGACTCTATTTTTAAAAATTTCAAATACAGCCCGTATGCTCTCGTGTAAACGTTTAGTCCGTGGTTTGACGCCAAATAAAAATCCTTAAAAAATTCGAAATCATCAGATTCCATGATTGGGGAAGAAAGATTCTTAGGTTGTATCTTGGACTTCCAGAATGTGTTTAAGTAATTGTCTAGTTCAAGGCGAGAAAAGTTTTCTAGTTTGTACGATGGTCCGAAGTGTTGTTCAATGATGTCCGAGGATCTGCTTGTGATCCAGATTTTATGCTTGCGAGGAATAATACTCCAGAATAAGAATAAATGTAAAAAATGCCATGCTGTTTTCGATGAAATGTTTACTTCATCCAAGCCGTCAAAAAGAAATATCAGTTTTCCTCTGTTGTAATAATAATGTAGGAACATTTGCAACTCAAATTCTTTTGATTTATCACATTCAATTATAGAAAAACTTTCTTTACATTTTAACCCTATTGATACTAATCCACCGTCTTCCTTCCTCTTTTTTTCTATTTTTTGTCGTTTATAGTGTTCCTCGCCGAGTGCCACTTGACATAAAAACTTTAAATTTTCTGATTCAGTATGGATGAGTACCTTTCCATTGAACATCCTGACCATTCTCTCGTGCTCCGGTAAGTTTATTCTCACAATCCAAACTTCAGGATGGAGTTCCTTCGTCTTAAGTGACAAGTGAGTAAGTAGAGTTGACTTACCCATTCCTTCTTCTCCTGTTATAAGTACAACGTCGTCTTCTAAATCGTAGAACGTTTTTAAAATCTTGTCTTTGACATCGTCAAACTTATCGTGTTCCTGTTTTTTGGTACGACTGACCCGTCTGTCAATATAAAACTGCGTTTCGTAATTATAAATATCCGTAGAACCAATTTCAATAGTTTCGTTATTGATAAGTTTATTAAAAACATCTTCATCAATAAGTCGCACAGACTCATCATCTCTGATTATATCTAAGCTAACTTCTTCACCTTGAACTTTTATTTTAGAAGTCGCTAAGAACTTCTTCTGCGATTCAGCACTCAAATCAGTGAAAACAATTATTTCATCATTCAATACATTACTTGCTTGTGAGAAATATTTAGTCATAATGTCAAGTGAAATCTTGTTCGTAACGATTATTATTTGCTTGCCTTCAACAGCTTTTGCGATATTTTCAAGCTTTTTACCAGAATTTTTAGGATCTCGCAAATTATCGCAAACAAAAATAAGTATCTTCTCCTTAAGTGTGTTCGTCAATTCTGTACATAAAGTGTTGTGACTCTTCAAGGGTAGTTTGAATATGAATTCCAAGTGCAACACAATACGGTCTTTATTTCCTAAATATTGTTCCACCTTAGCAACTGTTAACTCACAACTCCCCGTAGCAATAACAGTTCTTATAGTCAAATCAAGCAATTTGAGTGGTTTTAAAGCGTTTTCATTAAATGTATAGTCTTTATACTTAGTCTTATGCATTATGTTTAAAACACCCATTAATGGCTCACTCATGGCATTCGTTACTGCATTCGCATATATTTTGCTTTTCTTTGTAAGATATGATCCCACTTTAGGCGTCATCCACAGTTTTTGTATTTCATCATGATATTTTAGAAATATCACGTCAGATCGAACTCTAAAGTTGTTTACGTCACTGCACGGGTGATCTTCTATTTCTCCTCTCAAAATTTCCTCTACGCCTTTCTGATCAGCTTGGTTAGTGTAAAACAGTAACTTTTCATAGAAATCTCTCACCAAACTCACGTCGTATTCTCCTCGTTCAAATGAAAGTTTTGGAAACTTTTTAACTTTCACATCCAATTTATATTCGTGCAAATTTTTAATTTTACTTTTCAATGATTCATACCATCTTATGGCATGATTGCTTAGTGATTCAGGGTTGTTTGTAAACTTCAATAGTTTTGAACTTTCATCAAAAATGAGTATATTGCCGACAGCAGAAGCTATGCCTCCATTTAACTGCAGAAACCCATCTCCCAGAGACTCATCTATAGTGACGATGTTATTAGGATTCGATTGTTTTAATATTTCTATGATTTTTAATGTTAAGTGGTTTAACCTCTTTTCAATTTGCTCACGATTGCCTCTCATTGTTAAATCGTTGTTGCCAAATGAAGCTGGGACTTTAAGTTTAAGAGATAGTAAATACTCTTTAGCAGCCAGTTCTGCTGCTTCATAGACAGTCGATTGAGAGATATTTGCTTTGTCTAGCTGTCGCTTTAAATCGTCTGTCATCGATTTGCCAACAAACTCAAGCTTGCTGTTTTTATAAGTAAGAACACTTCCTATCAGTTTACTTAGTGTCGTTACGTCAGAGGGTTCGATATGCAACTTCAACAATACATTCTGTACATCGGTCTGTTCCGACTTTCGCTTTTTCAGAACTTCTAAGCACAATATGTTTTTGAACAGCAAAATAAATTCTTCGTTGGTTGTAAATAAATCTTGTCTGAAGCTGGCAATCCGATGTCCTTCAGGTTGGATTTCAGAAACGTGTACGATGTTGTGCGCTAAAATGACATGATAGCGCAATATAAGATCATTATTCATCGACATTACGCTATCAGATTCATCACAAATAAACTTCGCTAACTGTTCAGCTATTGTTGTGATTTGTTCTTTCATAACTATTTTACATAAAAAGTCCAAGCTTTCGCCTGTGTATGATGGTTGTGTGCAAGAACCTCCCGTTCCTATGAGTTCCTTCAAATAGTCAGCAAACCTACCTTCATATATTTTGTTATTGGGATCGTCCTTTGCTGTAGTATACATGACGAAAAAGCACTCAGTGTCATCAAACTTTCCCCCAAAAAGCATGTCTTTACTATTCGGTTCAAAAGCGCGTCTAATTTCCAAGTAACTATCAAAATATTTGGCCAAATCAGTTTTACTAGTAAACGTTAGCAGTTTATCGTTCTCTCTGTGCTTTGCTTGAATAAAGATAGTGACTGGTTTCTCAACCCCATTTATTTTTGCTTTAAAACAAATATCATCGAAGGCACCTATGTCATCTCTATTGGTGGCCAAACTAAACTGATCAATATTGTTGTCATGTATCATTCTAAAATATATAAGACTAATTAATTTAGTCTCATAGAGCTGTCCCTGGATGCCCGACGTGCCTGCACGCTTTTTATACGTTTTTCTGTTCATGGTTTGATGGTAATTGTTTCTGTTTCGTCACTAAGATGCAACACCCGATGTCATAGTTATTGAAGTCACCGTTTTCTTTATCCTAATGGTCGTTTAGCAAGTGCATCCCATCGCACGTCACAAATCGCCTTCGAGCCTCCTTGTGAGAATGAACTGGTCCAAGTTCCGTGTCTTCAGCTGATGATTATTGATCTGCAAATATAAGTTTACATTATACCTTTCATTACGTGCCTAATAAGATTAAGGGGAATGTGATAAAATAGCCGGCGAAAATCTAATTTCTTTAAATTTTTGGAAATTTGCGGTTCAGCGTCGGGTTGTATGTTGAACAAAATTAGATAATTATCTTCTTTTCGTGTGGTTAGTGACTAACCTGGTGTCAGAGTTTTAAAGCCGCCCATGGGCCTCTGGCTTGCCTTCACATGCCGTCAAGAAATATCTCTCAGGCATGCCGGTTTCCTCACGATGTTTTCCTTCACCGTTTTTGAAGCAAGTGATAATTTTACAATATACATATAATATACGCACATGAATCTGAAATAACAGAGGCCTTGGGTTCGAACTCGAGACCTATGACTTGGCAGCCCGACGGTCACACCACTAGGCTGACTGTTATTTTTATTTGATAATTATGCAACCGTTACATATATGTACCTACTTAATTACAGTCATTAAAATCATCAATATAACTCTCTAAGTTCAAATTGACAAATTGAATGACATATAGGATATCCTGGCGCGAATTAAATACAGCGTGCTAAAGTTTAGACTTCGATAAAATTATGTAAACATTTAAATGGTAGGGTTCAGGCGTTCGTCTCTTGAAAGGGCTTTCAATGTACTAAAGCCGAGTCAGATACCTAAGTTTGCGTCACTAGACCTAGTTCCGTGCAATATTCCAAAGTCTGGATTACTACGATTTAACTGCCTAACTGAAACGGTCCGTGGGAAGTGCGTAAGGACGTCGGCGTCACGAAATGGAGACCGAGCATGAAATGTGTTGGATTTGAACGATTTTTGATACATGTCGCACTGTACCACTGGCGGTCTAATAAAGCGTGGAATTCACACACGATTATTCCCAGCAGGTCTACCCGGCGGGCATGATCGGCGGTTAAATACACCAGGGTATTCTGTGCGTACGGACAGCAGTTGTCTGTCCGCCGGCCCGCCGCCCGGGTAAATCCGCAAGTGAATGCTGGCAGCGTAAGCGTATGTGCGGCCGCCAGGCACGCGTTCAGTCGCCAATGAGACGGTGTTGACAACAGTTATTTTCACCGCCAGCATTTTGAATTGCTATTATAAGATTTTTTTTCCGATATTATCAATCTATGAGTCCAAGCCCTGTCTTTGAAAATCAAACAAAGATTATAAAAAAGACATGAAAAGTTAAGCTCATAGAGTTTTAAATCGATAAACGCAAAGAAATAAATCCTAACGCCGATTTGGATTTCGTTAAGAAGAAAGTTGATTCTCTACGCAACTACATATATAACCCTTTACGCAAAACTCATTGTCAAATCGCACACGGGACACAACCACGCAAAATGACACTCAGTAGGCTACTGCCATTTCCGTGTGTATGTGTGTACCCGTAGCCGGGCGTGCCTGCCGGCTATACCTGCCGGCCATAACCATGTGTAAATTCCACGCTGAGGAGTAGTGGCAATGGCGGACCGCCCCGGGCTGCTTAAAGTTTTGAGCTCGCTTCGCTCACTTTTGTTAACATTCTCTTAATTGTCAGGATTTTCTGCATATCTAAGCCGACAAAGTAACTGTTATTTCTGTATGAATGTTCAAAAGAGACCTATCTAACTCAAGACGGACCGTGAAAAATTGCGAGCTCGCCCCACTGGCTTTTGCTTCCAACATTCTTCCTTCTCGTTGACAATGTCCGTGAATGTTTGCTAGACTCGCTCTTGCATCCGATAACTTCAAACACTTGTAGAAAAAAACTACGCGCCCCCGCGGGCCACCAACCCCTACAATAAAGACAACCCTTAACAACCCCAAAATCGTGATCCGAATTACTAATGCCAATCCTTTTTTTTGCCACCCGAGACCCCGAACTTAGTCCGCCACTGCATTGTATTTGAGTCTTATCTTGTTTATTGCAAGCAGCTTAATAATATAACTGTGACGTAACCGTTCGGGCAGTACCGGCGCGATGCTTTATTTACTAATGATAATGTTAATTTGTCGGTTTTGTTTATGAAACATAATACTTACCTAATTTCTATTAATTACAGGCAGTCGCCGAATATCTTCTAAGATTAGAAGAGAAGCACTCAATAATAAATGAAATTGTTGTTAAAAAAACAAAATCCTTTGGGTAATGGCACGAGTTTTGTTATCGTAATACACCAATGTGTATTGATTATGATTCATTGACCAACAAGTTCTCAATCCATTGCAATAACTGTGGTGTTGCCATGTAAAAACTCCGATCGGGTTTATTCATGTTGATATTAAATATTTAAATAATGGAAAACATTATTTAATAAATAATATTATATTTTATCCCACCATTTAAAAAATGAGCCGCAAGGATGTCGATGGATTGGAGATACCAACATAATGAATTGAAAATAGTTTCAAACTCGTCCGCCAGATGGCAGGCCCCGTCACCGCGGCTACAGATGCTATTCAAGTTTGCGTTTTCACTGAATTATCATTTTATTCCACTAATAACGTAATAGAACGAGAGCAAACGGATTCTTAATTTGAGGCATTTTCAGATTCATTACACCTCACACTGGCGATAATATGGAAAAACATGGTGTATTTGAGTGGCCATTTGTGTGACTAACCGACTAGTCGGTTGCAAAAAGACTAATCATTGATTTACTAAGGAAAAGTTCTATCTAAACTAATATGATAAAGAGAAAAGATTTGATTTTTTGTATAAATAAATAATAAATAAATTGTTTATTGTTCCAAAATCATTACATAAATATATTATGAGGCGGCCCCATTAAGTTATTAGTAATACTTGTGCTGGGGCCGACTCGCTACTTCCCCTATTTTACATTAACATAATGGAGACTAATACACTAAAAAATATTTTAAAAAAAACAGGATGCAAATTAAAAACTGTGTTAACTAAGTTCAAGATAGCTCAATTGTGTGTATGTGTGAGTGTGTGTATGTGTGTATGTGTGTGTGCGTGCGCGGCCCGCGCGTATTTTTGTGTGTGCGTGTGTTTAGGTGTGCATGTGTTTGGGTGTGTTTGTGCGTGCATGTTTGTGCCTGTGGTCTGTTTTTGCCACCATATTATTACGTCTTTTAACCTGTACCCTAATTACGTAATGCAAAATCAATCCGAATCTGAATCGTTTTGAAACAGATTGCTAATCCATTGCTCTGTAAGTTCGAAAAAAAAAACTGCAGAGCAACGTAAATGACGCAATGAATGTTGTTGAACTGTCAAAATGAAACAGATTTGTCTGTATCGTTTACGAAAATATGTTGCGTAATTAGAAAGCTGGTCTGCCGGGTAACTGTAGATTTATGCAAGTATAGATTCATGTTTAACAGATATAGCTGCCTTACTGTTAGCAAACCACACATAGGTACTGTATAGGCTGTTAGTCGGATATCTGTATGGTTTAAAATACATAACTTTTAAAAGTGACTTCTGGGCTCTTTCGAGCTCAAGTAACTTAGTTTTGGCGGCTCCTCCCCAACATTGATGTGCCAGTGCAACATAAATTTTACCAAGTACGTCCGGAGTCATCACATAACGACGCGTTTGAAGATCCATATCAATTTTCTAACACGAGATTTAGCATCAATCTATGCCTGCCACGATTAACACTCATCCATAACAACATCTAAGTATCTAGTAGAGGTGACTCGTTGTAGGTTTTGACAATTTCTGATTAAGGAAGGACACGTAACACTCTCGCGGATTGCTATGTCAAATTCTGGACCTGGTTTAGATTTTGCACTTGGAGAAAAGCAGATGTAGTTTGAGTTTGTGACGTTTAAGTTTAGAAGGGTAGCGGACAGACACTTTCCTATATTTATAATTCTAGCGTATGGCACTCGTGGGTTGCAGCTGAAAATCAGCGTCAGGTGGTACACTTTGTGTTGTCATCTGACATTATGCTGAGCTGAGGCCCTTTTGGCATTATAATAATTTGTTTTCTGTTTTATAGTTTTAAGGTGTATTTTTTTTTGTGTAATGCCAATAAACGCATTTTTCTTTCTTTCTTTCTTTCTTTCTTTTAATCAGTCTACAATAATACTTAGGCCACATTCAGCTTTATGGTGCACTATCTCCCACGATTTACCAGAAAAGACAACGGCTGTATCGTCTGCCTAGGAGAAGATCTTCCCACCGCTACTCCTGAGGTTACACAGGTCATTTATGTACACCAGGAACAGCGTCGGGCCGAGCACACTGCCTTGTGGGACGCCAAAAACAACGTTTTCTTCTTCACTGTAAGAGTTTTCCATCTTGTATGTTTGTTTTCTTTCGCCAGTAGAATGCTATATTATCACTGAGTAACAGACAATAATTTATAACACGTGTATGTATATAATAAAAGTTACCACGACTGTAAAACAACTATAATAGACTGGATTAAATCACTTACCTACGAGGAAACGGAGACACTACTGGAACACATTGAGTAGCCGTAACATATCACATATACATTATACATACACCATAACTTAAAACTACACACACCATACTACATCACACACAAGACTCACACACATCACATCGCACCACACCACACATCACTACACTACACTACACTACGCTACACCACACCACACCACACCGCACCACACCACACCACACAACACTTCACAAACCACATCACACACCTTACAACACCACTCACCACGCCACACATCATATGCTTACCACCACGATGCTTACCACACCACACCACACTTCATTTCACATGCATTGACTGGGAATAAGTTTTATTTTACTGTTAATAAATTAAACTGCAACTTTATATATATTTTTTAAATTTCTTAAGATTAGTATGTAACTAAAACAAAAATGTAGGTACTTACATTGCATATCGACCCTTAATGTCTCAGTACACTATAGTATTAACTGTGTTAGTATTATATGTACGACAATGATGTTGAAAGAGCGGAGCCTCCTAACACAGGCATTGTTTGCTTAAATGGGGGCTCCAAACACGTTAACATGTAATGTATTTTCTAAAAGACACAATAAACTATTTTGTATTTGTATAACCCATCATCTGTGAGATATCACGCGGGCAATGCTGCTGGCGGAAGCTAGTTTCAAATAAATTCATACTGCGACTAGCGAGTACTCGCGGTACGTGACGATTGTGACTATGATGTGTGCGTACGGTTTTTCGACTGCATGACAATAGTTATTTGTGCAACAAGAGAGCAAAGTTGTTTTTTGCTGCGAGGGATTCAAAGACACGAGATGCAAATAACTTTTCTCTCGTGTAACACATACAACTTTTCACCTCAGCAGCGAGAACAACAATATGTAAAAAAAAACCCATCGGATAGGGTTTTTTTTTAGGTTGTTGTTAGGTATCGTACTGTGAGCATATTTATGTGGAAATTTTCAGGAAAAAAGAAAAAGTATCCCCACTTTTTTTTTCAATGGTGAATTTTACCGGGTTATTACATTGGGTACGGGCGGCCGTCGTTTAGCGGGTGCCTAAAAGTAAACCCCTGTTGAAAATTTGCAAATTATTAATGGATTTGGGGTAGTGAATTTTAAATAGCTATAACTTTTTTATTATCAATAAATATCAATCTGCCTAGCGTTTTCCCAACTATATTGGGGTCGGCTTCCAGTCTACCGGATGCAGCTGAATACCAGTATTTTACATGAAGCGACTGCCTATCTAACCTCTTATATACGATACCCCTTGGTAAGACTGGTTGTCAGACTTTCTGGCTTCTGACGACCCGTAACGATTGTCAAAGATCCACGAATGATAGCCGGGACCAACGGCTTAACGTGCTTTCCGAGGCACGTGCGGCAGTTATTACTTAGCCACAAGCTCCTCTTTTTTTTTCTTTTTTTATTATCAATCATCAATCAATCTGCCTAGCCTTTTCCCAACTATATTGGGGTCGGCTTCCAGTCTAACCGGATGCAGCTGAATACCAGTATTTTACATGGAGCGACTGCCTATCTGACCTCCACAACCCAGTAACTGGGTAATACGATACCCCTTGGTAAGACTGGTTGTCAGACTTTCGGGCTTCTGACGACCCGTAACGACTGTCAAAGATCCACGAATGACAACCGGGACCAACGGCTTAACGTGCTTTCCGAGGCACGGAGGAGTCTCGGTATGTAAAGATGGTCACCCATCCACAGACCAACCCCGGCAAGCGTAGCTTGACCTGATGGATTGACCCGTGCGGCAGTTATTACTAAGCCACGAGCTCCTCTTTTTTTTTTCTTTTTTTATTGTCAATCATAATAATAATAAAAAATACTCTTTGGTAATGTTACTGCAGTACCATGTGCTCTTTTCGGATCGGACAAGGTTTTTTTTACATAATCTTCATCACTTCGTATTTTATAAATCAACATTCTTAATTTGATTTAAAAAAATAATATAGTTCGATTATTTCGAATAAAAAAACGTGCGACCGGGGGACCCCCGTCAGGCACGAAGTTCCTTCTCACGTGTGATTTAAAATAGAAACAAAATTTTTGCAGCCACCATCTTGGATTTACATTTTGACCTCACTATCGACTTACGTGACAGAAATGATTCTATAAATCTAATGGTAAAATGGCTAGATGACAATAACTTAAAAATTAACCTGACAAAAACTAAACTAATACATTTTAGTCAACGGATCAATATCAAGAGTAACTTAAATATACACTACGATGACCAGCCTATAGAAGAGGTAGAAACAACAAAATTTTTAGGGCTCCACATTGACAAAAAACTGAATTGGAAAACACACATCGAAATCTTGTGCAAGATAATCAGTAAATCTACTTATGCCCTGCACACATTGTCGTCTATAATAAGTGTGAAGGCATTACTTAAAGCTTACTATGGTTTAACAGAATCTCATTTACGCTATGGGGTTATTTTTTGGGGCAACTCAACAGAAAAAGACACGGTGTTCAAGGCTCAAAAGAGATGTGTTCACTCAATATTTAAAATGAAACCTACTGATAGTTGCGTACCTAACTTTAAAAAATTTAAAAAATATAAAATACTTACTTTTCCATGTCTGTACATTTTAGGAGTAGCTGTTTTTGTCAAATAAAATCCACACCGTTTTAAACGATTAGATGAAGTAGTCCCACCTAATAGGCGCAACAATAGCAGGATATGCTCTCATACTGCGAGAACAACCCTCATGCGCAAAAGTGTCTTCTGTATGGCTCCTAACATATTTAATAAGCTACCTAAAAGTTGGAGAGAACTGCCCTTGTCACTTTTCAAAAATAAGCTGAGGAATTTTTTAGTTAGTAAAGTGTATTACAATGTCATAGATTTTTTAAATGAAAAGGACTTTTCTATTCCGACGTCTAATATACATAGTTAATATACATAGATTCTGGACATAATTCAATTTATTTTGACTATAATATACCTATAATATCTTGACATTAATTATTATTTATTTGTTTTGTATTTTGTAATTAAATTTAGAATGACTATAATTATGTAAAAAGCAATTAAATGTAATCTTCTATACCTACAAAATTTGTACGCCGTTATTGGCAAAACATGGACGCACACAACATCTATTAATTCAATACCTTGCATGTCTGATGAGTCAGTTTATGTAAACGCATGTTTGACAAATAAATTATCTTTATCTTATACACCCTCAAAAACTATGAAAACAATACCCATGATGAAATTTGAAAATTTTCACAGTCGCCATCTTGGATTTACATTTTAATGTCAACATCGGCTTTAGCACCCTCAAAAACTATGAAAACGACAGCCATGACGGAAAATTCAAATATTTTCGCAGCCAACATCTTGGATTTATATTTTGACCTCACTATCGGCTTTAGCATCCTCAAAAACTATGAAAACGACACCCATGACGAAAAATGTGAAAATTTTCACAGCCGCCATCTTGGATTTTTATTTTGACTTCACTATCGGTTTTAGCACCCTTGAAAACTATGAAAACGACACCCATGTCGAAAAATGTGAAAATTTTCGCAACTGCCATCTTGTATTTTCATTTGGACCAAATTCACACTTTCTATCTCTCTCCTTCTTTCTTTCTCTTTGAATTAGAAGAAGACAGTCGCAAGCGCTTTTTCGTTCCAATTTTTTTTATAAAACAGACAATAATAGAAATAAAACCCTAACAGATGATTTGCAATTTTAAGGTTTTATGTGTATCCGAACGTTTTATTGTTTGTTTCTTTTTTGGGCGTAATATTATGTATGGAATTTTTTAATCGAACTTCGAATCGACTTGTTTCTATCTCTCGCTTTTTTTAAATCGAAGTGACAGTGACAAGACTGAGTGAAGTTCAAATCTTTAGAATTTTGCGAGTAGACCCAGCAAAAAAAAAAAAAAAAAAGTTACATTGTTTCACGCTCTTAGCAAAATCGAATTTTGCCCACGGTCTTTAGACAGTAAAATCTGCTGGTTTGAGGTGCTGAGATGAAAATATTGCATCACTAAATAAGGTACAGAAAGATATCACACACGGTCTCATATTCTGCCTTTAATTTCGGCGTGCATATTTGATATGGACGGAGTTTTTTGCATGGCAATACTACAGTTTGATAATGGATTGGAAAACTGTGACAACACTGTTGGTCAATGAATCATAAATAAAATCTATACATATTGTTTGAATACCTACAACAAAACTTGTGCCACACACAAAGGATTCTGTATATTTTTAACAACAATTTCATGAATTATTGAGTCCTCTCTTCTAATCTTAGAGGATATTGGTCATCTGACTTCAATAGTTCATAAAAAATAGGTAAGTAATATTATCAGCAAAATACTCATGTCATTAAAATGTTATGTTCACGTTATCATAATAAAATGTTTGTTATCACACCTGCACTCCCCGAAGTGTTACGTCAGTGTTCTAATAACAAGCTGCTGAATAAACAAGATAATTCTTAAGAAAAGTACAACATGAATTTGTATGATAACTGTAAAAAAAAACGGCCAAGTGTGTGTCGGACCACGCACAATGAAGGGTTCCGTAGTTGGAATGAATTTATCGTAAGAACAAACTTAACTTTGTTATTTAATAACATGTTCTCCCATATGGAATATATGGGAGAACATGTTTTTGCAACCGCAAATTTAAGTTGATCGATTATTACTCGTAAACTTGTAAAGCCCACTTAAGTGTGATAGTTTTCCTTTAAATTTCGTTATATATAAGTACTATTGCCGTGACATTTTAATTTCTAACTATAACCGTTTAGTCGGTAGAGGGGGGGGGGGGGGAGGCACTTGACTCTAACGAAAATTGAAAGAAAGAAAGAAATAATAATATTTATTTGGACACAGTTGGAATTGGTACTTTAAAGCTTGATAAGTCACGAAAGGTTTACTTAATCAAAAAACGGTCTTCGCAAATCCCTTATATTTTTGAAAGACCTATCTAACGATATCCCACACTATGGGATGGACGAAAAAAAAATTATCGTCCCCACTTTACATGTAGGGGAGGTACCCTAAATAATTGTTTTTTTCAAAAAATTATTTTACCCCTTTTTTGGCGTCATTAATTTGTATACTCATGCCAAATTACAACTTTCTAGTACCAATAGTTTTTGAGCTAAATCGCGGAGAGACAGACAGACGTACATGGCGAAACTATAAGGGTTCCTTGTTGACTATGGAACCCTAAAAGGGTGCAAAAGTTGTAAAAAACCGCACATTGATACTGAACCGAAAATTGCAAAAAAACCTAAGAAAATTTTAATTCCACGAGCTACAATAACGCATTTTCTTTAGCCAAGAGAGACACTAAACGAAAAATACAATAATAAACTTATATTTGCAGATCAATCATCAGCAGAAGACACGGAACTTGATCCACTTCATTCTCGCTCGAAGGCAAGATGTGACGCGCGATGGGGTGCACTTGTTAAACGACAACTATCAGGAAGAAAACGGTGAATTTAATTCTTGAATTACTTTGATATTGTGTGTTGCGTCCTAGTGACAAAACAGAAACAATTATCATCAAACCATGGACAGTAAAACGTATAAAAAGCGTGCAGGCACGTCGGGCATCCAAGGACAGCTGTATGAGACTAAATTAATTAGTCTTATATATTTTAGAATGATACATCACGATATTGTTGATCAGTTTAGTTTGGCCACCAATAGAGATGACATAGGTGCCTTTGATGATATTTGTTTTAAAGCAAAAAGAAAGGGGTCTAAGACACCAATCACTGTCTTCATTCAAGCAAAGCACAGAGAGAACAATAAACTTCTAACGTTTACTAGTAAAACTGATTTGACCAAATATTTTGATAGTTACTTGCAAATTAGACGCACTTTTGAACCAGGCAGTAAAGACACGATTTTTGGAGGAAATTATGATGAAACTGAATGCTTTTTCGTAATGTATACTACAGCAAAAGACGATCCCAATAACAAAATATATGAAGGTACTTATTCTGACTATTTGAACGTACTCATAGGAACAGGAGGTTCATGCACACAACCATCATATACAAATGAAAGCTTGGACTTTTTATGTAAAATAGTTATGAAAGAACAAATCACAACACTAGCTGAACAGTTAGCGAAGTTTATTTGTGATGAATCAGATAGCGTAATGTCGATGAATAATGATCTTAGACTGCGCTATCATGTGATTCTAGCGCACAACGTTTTACATGTTTCGGAAATCCAACCTGAAGGACATCGGATTGCCAGCTTCAGACAAGATTTCTTTACAACCAACGAAGAATTTCTTGTGTTGTTCAAAAACACATTGTGCTTAGAGGTTCTTAAAAAGCTAAATTCCAAAGATACCAATGTACAGAGTTTATTGTTGAAGTTCCTTAGTGACCCCTCTGAAGTAACGACACTAAGTAAACTGTTAGGAAGTGTTCTTACTTATAAAAACAGCAAGCTTGAGTTTGTTGGCAAATCGATGACAGACGATTTAAAGCGACAGCTAGACAAAGCAAATATCTCTCAATCGACTATCTATGAAGCAGCAGAACTGGCTGCTAAAGAGTATTTACTATCTCTTAAACTTAAAGTCCTAGCTTCCTTTGGCAACAAAGATTTAACAATGAGAGGTGAACATGACCAAATTGAAAAGAGATTAAACCACTTAACATTAAAAATCATAGAAATATTAAAGCAATCGAATCCCAATAACATCGTCACTATAGATGAGTCTCTGGGAGATGGGTTTCTGCGGTTAAATGGAGGCATAGCATCGGCTGTCGGCAACATACTAGTTTTCGATGAAAGTTCAAAACTTTTGAAGTTTACAGACAACTATGAATCACTAGGCAATCTTGCCAAAACATGGTATGAATCATTGAAGAGTAAAATCGAAAATTTGCACGAATATAAATTAGATGTAAAAGTTAAAAAGTTTCCAAAACTTTCATTCGAACGAGGAGAATACGACGTGAGTTTAGTGAGAGATTTCTATGACAAGTTACTGTTTTACACTAACCAAGCTGATCAGAATGGCGTAGAGAAAATCTTGAGAGAAGAAATAGAAGATCATCCGTGCAGTGATGTAAACAACTTTAGAGTTCGATCTGACGTTATATTTCTAAAATATCATGATGAAATACAAAAACTGTGGATGAAGCCTGATGTGGGTCCATATCTTACAAAGAAAAGCAAAATATATGAAAATGCCGTAGCTGATGCCATGCGTGAGTCATTAATGGGTGTTTTAAACATAATGCATAAGATTAAGAACAAAGACTTTACATTTAATGAAGACGCTTTAAAACCATTCGTGTTGCATGGCCAGATTATAGGAACTGTTATTGCTACAGAGAACTGTGAGTTGACAGTTGCTAAGGTGGAACAATACCTAGGAAATAAAGACCGTGTTGTGCTAGACTTGGAGTCCATTTTCAAACTGCCCCTGAAGAACCACAATACTTTGTGTAAAGAATTGACGAACACAACTAAGGAGAAGATACTTATTATTGTTTGCAATAATTTTTGTGATTCAAAAAATTCAGGTAAAAGGCTTGAAAATATCATGAAAGCTGTTGATAACAAGCAAATAATAATCGTTACAAACAAGATTTCAGTTGACATTATGACTGAATATTTCTCACAAACAAGTAATATATTGAACGATGATAGAAGTGTTTTCACCGACTTGAGTGCTGAATCTCAGAAGAAGTTCTTAGCGACTTCTAAAATAAGAGTTCAAGGCGAAGACATATGCTTAGATATACTCGAAGATGATGAGTCTGTGCGATTTATTGACGAAGATGTTTTTAATAAACTTATTAATAAAGAAATTATCGAAATTGGAGGTACAGCTATTTATAATAATTACAAAAAGCAGTTTTACATTAACAGACGGGTCAGTCGCACCAAAACACAGGAACACGATATGTTTGATAATGTCAAAGACAAGGTCCTAGAAACATTTTACGATTTAGAAGATGACATTGTACTTATAACAGGAAAAAAGGGAATGGGTAAGTCAACTCTACTTACTCACTTGTCACTAAAGACAAAGGAATTCGATCCTAAAGTTTGGATTGTGAGAGTAAACTTACCGGAGCACGAGAAAATTATCAGAATGTTAAATGAAAATACAATCATCAATACTTCGACATTCTTTAAGTTTATGTTTCAAGCTGCTGTCGGCGAGGAATACGATAAACGACAGAGAGAAGAAAAAAGAAGAAAGGAGGAGGATCAAGTATTACTTGAACTGAAAGATTCAACAGATAGCTCTGTTTTTCTAATTGAATGTGCAAGTAAATCAACAGTATTTCAGTTGCAAATGTTCCTACATTTTTTTAACAAAGAAAAACTGATATTACTTATCGATGGCTTTGATGAAATCTTTTGGCAGTTTGAAGCAGCAGTTTTATCATTACTGAAATTTTTCAGGAGTAAGCCTCGTAAGCATAAAGTTTGGATCACAAGCAGCTCCTTCAACATCATTGAACAAGAGTTCGGACCATCGTACAAACTAGAAAACTTTTCTCGTCTTGAACAGAACACATACTTAAACACATTCTGGAAGTCTAAGATACAATTTAAGAATCTTTCTTTCATAGAATCCATGAAAACTGAGGATTTTGTCAATTTTATGCATCTTTATATGATACCAAACCACAGACAAGAAAAATACTTGAGAGGATACGCACTGTTTTTGGATTTTTTAAAAATGGAGTTAACCGCTGCTGGCATTGATTTTCCGTATGATAAATATTATAATAATTTTATGAAGAGCTTTGGTCATTGTGATAGCACAATCTCATCTTTTCCAGACTTCTTAACGCCGTATAATCTGAGCGAATTAGCAGAAAGTTTTACAAGAATATTTTTTTTCACTGCCAATAAGAAAAAAATTCTATGTTTTGCCTCTCCGGTAGCAACAGAGGAATGCGAACCTGGGAAGTAGAACCTGGCTAACTTACCAGGTTTTACTTGAATACCAGCAGGGCTTTCAAGTACCAATAAAAAAACCAGGGTTGAAAAACATGTTTTAAAAAACCCACTTGAAGGTATATATTTGGCTGCATTAAGTGTATCCCAATTTTAAATTTAGATGTGTGATATTTAGAAGATGGACTACGAGGAGGTGGCGTAGACCCTGTTCTAAAAGATCTTCAATTCCTAAAGCAGCAGTTCCTATCCTTCAGCCTTGACCTCAGCAACTCCAAATGCGCAATTTACCTTTGTTACAATACCGATAGACAGTCGACTATACAGAAATTCAATTCAATAGTCTGCCCCCGCCCCAGATATCAAAGTTTTGGAAAAAAAATCGTTTGGGGTTGAAACACGCCTTGGGGTCCGAGTGCTCATCGATTATTTCGGGACATATCGCCAAGCGGTTGGTTGACTCTTCACGTGGTCAGAGGAATGGCTTCTAAAAGGAGGAGATTGTTAATTCGAATGTTTATATATTTTTTTATGAATAGCCCAAGAATCAACATTGCCATCCAACGTGGCAAAGCCTTTTGGGCACTTTTCCCATTGACAGCGATGCGGATTTTTTTTTGATGCCCAATGAGCTCTTCACCCTAGTTTTAATTATAATAAGAAATAAACATTATAATTATTATACTTACTACATTATATATTTTAGTGTTAGCTTGTGTAATTAAGTTTTGTAACTGAGTAAACAAAATAAAGTTATGTTGTTAAGGAAAAAAAAAACCTTACGTAATTTTAATTGTGCCTGCTTGATTCTGTTAGGTATTTTTTATCTTTTTTCAAATAATAAACAAAAAAAAACAACTGTTTTATTTCTGTACACACCAATTGTTAATATTTCAAAAAGTGTGTTTAATTCAATTGAAACTAGCGAAAGCCACTAAAGCTAGGTCTCATTCAGTTGGTGACGTAACAAGATCGCAATCTCAAGCACCAGACAAAATAACAAAATATTTACTTGAATCCTAAACACAACTAGGGAAATGGTAATCCAATATAAACGGCAGTGATTTAGTTTTAGAAAAAACGATCGAGCCCTACTACAGTAGTTGCATAGAATGTGTAACATCTGACATATTGGCTAACGGATATATGATTTAAAGAATAGTGATCGTAGTCATCATCATCATCCTGTTTACGTACTCTCGGAAAATGGGTTGGTACACACCATCTGACGGCCAACAAGCACCAAGGACAGGACTAGGCTGAGAATCAGCACTTTTCGAACGTCAAAATTACATAAGACAGTCCCCCAAAACGCCCATCCTTCACCACTTCCAAGTGCTTTAGCTGGAAAGAAGAAGTGGTGCAACAAACTCCCCAGCAGCACAGCTGTCTGTTCAGTTAGAAAAAAAATGATTCTATACAATAGTATACAAGATAATTTACATTACGCAAAACACAATTTAAATTATAAATAAATAGCCATTTATGACAGCTGGCACACGCCAATATACCAACCAAAAACATTGAGAACTATACTCAAGCAGAAATAAAAATAACTAAACGTAAACAATATCTAAAAAAAGAAAATAAAGCCTCCAGGCATAAAGGGCGTGCCCGCTTACATAAAGCTGTAACTAGAAGTTATAATTGATAAACTGGGACCATCGAGGTAAAATAAATAATAGTCAATGTCGCTAGCTAACCATATATTGCAATACAACTCATTAAAAAAAACATTGTAATGAGTAGATTATGTCAACAATAAATTAAAATAAATTGACTTATAAAGTAAAATTATAAACAATTATATAAACTTAAAACCTATCAGTAGTCATTTAAGTAGTCGTTGATAGAATAGTATGCCTTTGAACAAAGGTTGGACTTTACTTTAGTTTTAAACGCATTACAAGGCAAATCTAGCAACGAAGAGGGTAGCTTGTTATTATAAAAGTTTATACCAAGCCCAACAAATGAGTTATGAACCTTATGAAGCCCAGTGAAAGGGGCACGTAGTTTATCCTTACCTCGAGTGTTAACATTGTGAATATCACTGTTTTTAGCGAATAAGTGTAAATTTTGCCTAATATTTATATATAATCTCTTGATAAAAAAAAACTGTGTCGAATTAAGTTATGTATATTATGTAAAACAGTGAATAATTTAAACCTGCAGTTGACTCCTTATACCTTGTTGCCGTCCATATCTAATCTATATACCTACACTCGTACATTGGTTTAGTACGATAAAAAACCTTGTGCCACACACAAAGGATTCTGTATTTGTTTACAACAATTTCGTGAATTATTGAGTGCTCTCTTTTAAATCTTAGAGGATATTGTTCCACTGACTACTAGTTCATAAAAAATAGGTAAGTAAGTAATAATTTTAATCAACAAAATACTGACGTGGTAGTCATAAGCCATACATTCTCATACCCCACACCACACAAAATCCCCCCATTCACTCATTAACTGTCTCCCCTTTTACACATATACTCACACAATCATAATCATAGTCAAATCAGGTCCTCATGGGTTTATTAACACACATAAATAAAGGCGTAAAGTACAAAGTTCGACGGCCTGCCACTCTGCACTGCCGTCTCTACGTGACACTGGCAGAATAGTCGACACCGGCTCAATTGCCAATAAGCAAGAAAAAAAAACAAAAAAAAAACAGTTGTTTTTGCACACAAAGTTACAGTACTTTTCCCAAAATCCAATAATACATCAGAGATACGCTCTGTTCTTGGAGTTTTTAAAAGTGGAGTCATTGGCTGCTGGCGTTGATTTTCCGTATGATAAATGTTATAATGAATTTAAGACGAGCGTTGGTCTTTGCGATAGCAAAATCCCATATTTTCCAGACGACACAATGCCGTTGGATCTGAGCGCATTAGCTCATAGATTCATAGATAAATTTGAAGACATGGACAGACTGGAAATTTCAATGAAAGTCTTGACAGGGTTGTTTTTTTCCGTTCAGACTCAATCAGTTCGTTAGCGTAGACGTATGTAGATTAATACTTTCGTCCCGGTCCATATTATTTTGATAATTAATATTTAGATTTTTATAAGTTATATGCGTGAATTCGGCCTGTTAGCGGGTTATGTTACATTCTGTATGTATACTATAATAATGTAGTATTGGCAAATGTCCACGAATTTAACTTTTTCGTAAGAATTGCTCGTAGCTTGGCATCATTATGTATTCTTATAAATAAAATTTATTTTTACTACGATGGTCCTAGTTTATCATTTGTGACTTCGAGTTACAGTTGACTATTTGAACATAATAATCCAGCATCGTACATGTAAGCGGGCACGCATGCCTGGAGGCAATTTAGCTACTAGCCGACCCGACAGGCGTTGTCCTGTCAAAATTTCAATATAGTCTTGAATTCATACAAAAATCCCATAGAAAAAGTACTTGAAGTTTTTCCCAAGTTTTGCAATTTTTCGGTCAAGGTGCAAGTCTCAAGTGATGCCCACCATTTAACAGCATTTCATCAAAATAACATAATATGAGTCACATTAAAGAAAAGATAGAAAAATGGCTTATTCTGTACAAACTAAACTCATTACAAAAAAAATACCTTTACTCCTTTATTAATTTAATGTTATCCCTTACTTAACGTAAAACACAATAATGTCTTGACGGCAGATTGATGTTTTTTGCAATGAGGTACTGAAACACTTCAGCGTTAGTGCCAAGTTTCTCAGCAACGCGCCATTTTACCAACGTGTCTAAGACTAACTAAATGTTACTTCGAAACACGGCCCATGAATTTTTGATCCCAGGACTGAAGAACAAACTTAACTTTGCAGTTCAACTATAAATTACCAATTTTCGAATTTTCCTCTTTACTTGACCTTCTTTCTAGCCAAACTTGATGCTGCTGGGCCAACGGGAAGTACCAAATAGACAGGTTTACTTGCAAGTGTCAAAATATGCGGCATAAATGACCGTATTTTTATTGCGTTGACTTGGAAGTTTGATTTTCGTTACAACTCCAAGAGACCGTAGATCTAAGTTTTTGATACCTATTTCAACTTAATGCCTTCATGCGTTCCTGGGAAAAAGGGTATTAACAGACAACAAAGTCATCTTTTAAGGTTTTCAACTGTTCATTTTGAACCCCACAAACAGATTTATTATCTGCCTGTTACCTTTTCATACGGCTGAACGGATTTAGTTGAAATAAATTGTAGTATATCAGCCCAGAGTCCACGGTGTGACTGTTCAGCGCTTGCAGAACAGCCATGCTGTCTGAGAGTATACGTATCGAGTGGTCCTTAACTTCCCTAGCCAGAATAGCTGAAGCGGGTAGCTTTACTTTAAACTTTGCTTTTAATATAGTATATGCCGTACATGGGTAGCGATATTAGTACCTAAACAACACGTCATAATCACAATAAAATCCTTCCAGTATTACGGATCCTAGTAAGTAATAACTATGCAGTGCTGATAATAGCGGTAACGTCGCACGGTGCAGCGGGAACAAATATCTTGATATTTTGTTCCCGCTGCACCGTGCGACGACGCACACTACGCTTGTCAGCGATAGTTCGAGCGCACACAGACACATAGCGCTCCGATAGTTACCTAAACTAGGAGCGCGCCGAATTTGATAGAAACTTGATTTGTTACCGCTGCCGTCCCTTTATATTTTTGAAATTTGAACATGGGGAATTGTTTGCGAAAGCAAGCGATGTAAATTCTCGCAGCAGGCGCGACTTTTATAGGCTCGTGTTAGATGTCCTCCCAAGGTTTGCGAAATATAATAAAAGCTGTATTTTTATGTGTGCCCAGGTATAAAATAGAATACGAAATGAATTGAAAACATTAAATAGAAGATTGTTCAAAATTTAATTATACAAAATTAAATGGCTATCTGTAAATAGTTTTTACAGTGTTAGGGAGTTCTTGGAACATAACATCGCATGATGACTGAATGTTTCGTTATGCATGTAACTTTTGCACGCTTATATCTATTAAGTAAAACATGTTTGTTCATATTATTAACATTACCATCTTTTATACCATGTTTTTAGCAAATAAATTATATTTCTATTCTGTTTTCTATATTCTAAGTCCTTTTTTTTATTTCATTTTGTATAATTAATTCAACCTAAATTGGTTTCCGTACGTCTTTTTCGGGTGTAGTAGAAAGTTGTAATTTGGCATGAGTATACAAGTTCGACGCAAAAAAGTGGTAAAATAAAATTTTGAAAATGACTATTATTTAGGGTACCTCCCCAACATGTAAAGTGGGGATGTTTTTTTTTTTTTTCATAGTCCCCATAGTATGAGATATCGTTGGATAGTTCTTTCAAAAATATTAGGGTTTTGGCAAAACCGTTTTTTGATTAAGTAAACCGTTCGTGACTTATGATGCTTTAAAGTACCAATTTTTGTTAGAGTCAAGTGCCCCCCCCCCCCCCTACCAACTAAACAGTTGTAGTAAGAAATTCAAATGTCACGGTAGTACCTATTATTATAACGAAGTTTAAAGGAAAACTATTACGCTTAAGTGGGCTTTACAAGTTTACGAGTAATAATCGACTGACTTAAATTTTCGGTTGCAAAAACATGTTCTCCCATACGGAATATAAGGGAGAACATGTTTTTCAATTACAAAGTTAAGTTCTTTCTTACGATAAATTAATTCCAACTACGGAACCCTTCATTGTGCGTGGTCCGACACGCACTTGGCCGGTTTTTTATTTTTGTTTTCTATTAAATTTTGTTTTTTAATATATAGGAACATTTAAGAAATCCGACCGGAGTTATTTTCATGGCAATACCACAGTTTCACAATGGATTGAAAACTATTGCAGACTCTGTTGCGTTGAATGAATCATACACTTCTTTAGTACGATAATAAAACTTGTGCCACACACAAAGGATTCTTTAACTTTTTAATAAATAGGTAAGTAATAAGTTTCAACTAAAAAATACTGATGTGGTAGGTCATCATCATAAGCATTAAAAAAACATGACACAACAGCAGGACTAACATGTCACTCGACAATTACTCACTCATGTCGGCGTCGAAGAGATTTCCTTACTTCTGTCACTTTTCAGCAACTAGGAGTAGATTACATCGTAAGGTAATTATACAAAGCACAAGCATAAAGTTTCTTAATCAAGTTAGTGCTTGGGTGCTTGCCGTATCTGTACTCGTAGATAGGTTTATTTCTATTCAATTGTTTCATTAAAACAAATGCATAGATTCATCATCATCATTTCAGCCGAAAGACGTCCACTGTTGGACATAAAGTGCTTCCTGCATCCAGCGGATTCCTGCGGCCTTCACAAAGTCAACGGTCCACCTTGTAGGAGGCCTTCCAAAAGTTTCAGTACGCGGTCGCCACTCGAGAACCTTTCGGCCCCATTGGCCATCTGTTCTGCGAGAAATGTGCCCTGCCCACTGCCACTTAAGTTTGACAATTCTTCGGGCTATGTCAGCTACCGTGGTTCTCCTGAGGATCTCTCTATTTATAATTCGATCACGTAGGGAAACTCCAAGCATAGCCCTCTCCATTGCCCTTGGAGTGACTTTTAGCCTTCTGATAAGGCCCATTGTGAGCGACCACGTTTGAGTGCCATAGGTCATCTTTGCTTTGATTAACTCGAGACTATTATCTTAATAAATCTAGTTTTAATTAATAAAGAGTACCTTCTTTAACATAGAAATTGGCTGAATATGATTACGGCATAAATGAACATGGCCATTTACATTATATCATTAGAAAACATACGATCACGTATTGCCGGAACGGTTACGTCAGAGTTCTAATAATAAGCTTCTGAATATACAAGATAATACCACATACTCAAGTACAGTGGAGTGGCGGACTTAGTTCGGGGGCCCGGGGTGACAAAACAAAAGTCAAAAATCAACTACTAAACCTACATAGTCGTAAACTTCATACTAACTTCTTATATATAATAACATTTTGCAAAAAATTTATGATGACAAAAAAAAACCTAATATGTAGAACCTGTGATTATGTCTTATCTGTATATATTTTTCTGTGTATACATAATTAATAAAATAAATATACCTGTAACGTGCGTAGGTGCGTATACCTACTATGTATAAAACATGGGCTTCGCACCCGGCAAGATAATTTTTGGGGCAGTGACTTCTCGGTCCAAATCTACTGAGCCCGAATCATAAGGTACCAGATATTTCATTCCCGATTACGGTGATTCGTACGGTCGAAAACGATATTTTAAAATAAATAAAAACGAATTATAAAAAAACCGGTAGTTTTTATTTACATACAAAGTAGGAAAACATAATTATCTACTGCGCCTATTTCAATTAATGGGGTCGATACTTTTCATGCCGACGGCACACACCACTTTTTTAGGCGTTTTTACGACGTACGAGTAGTATCTGGTATTATTAGGTATTCAATTTAGTTGACACGGACTGAGCTGTCACTGACCCAGTTTTTTAGGGAAATTCAGTTTCATCTCCACATTGCCCTATTCACGGACATTTTTATCGATAAGCAAGAATGTGCGCACGTCCCGCCCAGGGATGACTGGGTAGAGGACCTGAGCCCTCAAGAGAGGACGAGATTGCGTGGCAGCACGGTTCGGGGAGGTTGTCGTGGTAGAGGTATTCTTCTCCCCGAGCCGAACTCTTGACGAGTTCCACGACTCCTTTGCGGAGTTGACAGCCGTCAGCGTCAGGGCTTGGGGTTCCCAGTATACAAACACACGGGGCAGGATGGTGGAGTATTGGACTGGGCTGAGGCGTGGTCCGCGGTGAAGCAGCTGCACCGGGAGCTCCTCCTGGAAGCCTTAATCGTACAGGCCTGGGTGTCATCACCGGGCAGGCCTTCTGACACCAAAAACGAGGCCGAGTGGTTCCGGGAGGACATGTCCGAAATATGTGACGTGACAATGCCCCGGGTCCAGCACGGACGTGCCTCGCGCCAGGTGTACTGGTGGTCTCAGGAGCTGACGACTCTGCGCAATGCGTGCGTTGCTTCGCGACGCCGGTACACCAGGCACCACAGGCGCCGTATTCGTCCTCCGGTTACGCAAGTCATTCAGGCGGAGCTGTACAAGGGGTACCGAGCGGCGAAAACCACCCTCCAAGCGGAGATCCTGCGGGCCAGGTTACTGGTCCGTGAGGAGTCACTGGGGACTCTGAATAGGGACCAGCGGAGACGGCCATACAAAATGTTGTGGGAGAAACTCCGCTCATGGGCTCCCCCGCTGACGCAGAGTCTCCGGCCCGAGCTTGTGGGGGACGTGGTGAACGCTCTGTTCCCTTCGAGAGGGGAACATACCTCCCCGCCCATGGCTCCACCTACTGCGCTGCCCGATGCGGACCACACCGCCGACGATGACGACGATGCTTCATAGGTGACCGAGGTAGAGATGAGAGTGGCAGTACGTAGGCGAAATGTCAAAAATACCGCCCCACGACCCGACGGCTTACCTGGGAAAGCCTGGGTCCCGGCCTTGGATGCTCTCGACTAAGGAGGCTCCTAAGCGCATGGTTGGAGAGGAGCTAGTTCCCACTTCGTTGGAAGACGGGAAACTGGTCCTCATTAAGAAGCCAGGGTGCCCTCCGGACTGCCACTGCCACTGTCCGGACTGTCCACTTATTGGTCCATCGTGCTGGGTGAGATGCGCAAGCTCTTTTTCAAAACTGATAGTGGTAGTTTAGGAACATGAGAGGAACAGGGTGTAAAGTTCACTCATCCACCATGGAAAAGGGAGGATCCTCCGACCAGACGGGTGTTGTGTCTGGCGGGCAACTGCCCAGGTGTTGATGTCGGATAGTCTTATAAATGTCGTTCGCGCGGTAAAAGTACTTAAAAGTGTGGTACTTTGTGAAGTGAAAACCGGCCATGTCAGTCAGTTTTTTAGTTCAGATAAATGAAAATACTAATCGCAATCGCAAAATATAATAATCGTAACAATTAATAATTGCAGCCCTCATAACGCAAAACGTTTGAGGTAGTGCATTGCTCTCAACATGTTTTTATTTCATGATTGCCCCATTCCTTCATATTGGGAAATAAAAATAAAAAAATGGCATATAACTCTACTCGATGAGTTAAAAAAATTACACGCTACCTATGGTATATTTTTTAGAAATCAAAAGTTTATTATACTGGACCCCTTTAATCTTTTACTTTAATTATTTTTTGTTATAACAGCAATAGATAGAGCACATTATGTGAAAATTTCATCTGTCTACCTATTACGGTTCATGAGATACAGACAGACGGACAGACAGCGCAGGCTTATAGTAATAGGGTTCCGTTTGGCATCCTCGGGTACGGAACCCTAATAAGTCTGATTCTAGCGCATAGGTTTCTGCAAAAGACTCAGAGTTCTATTTTTAAGTACTTAACTGAACAAACAGGATAATTGTTAAGTACAGTGCAAAATTTACCTAAATGCGGCAAGCAATGCGAAATGCTCTTTTCCGCAAAAGTATTTATCAAATGGCTCCAATATTATACAATAAAATTCCCCGAGAAATAAAGAATCTTATTTTAGTTATTTTTAAAAAACGACTGAAATAATTTTTAATTAATACATGACGTGTAGCAAACCTACTTTTAATACACCAGCTCCACACTAGATGGCGCTGACCTCCTGACGTCACTTTTCTGAATCGCGGTGTTAAGAGTCTCCGTGAGTTAATGACCTCCGCTAAAATATCTAAATATTGTAAGACTGAACTAATGGTTCCCCCAATTTAATATCCCCCGCTAGATACTATGAAGGGCATCATGAAAGAGTTCGTCGAAATCTTTCAGGGCGTCTTTGAAAATGACCCCCGACTTAAAGTAAAAAGCCAAATGGGGCAACCGATTCGCTGCCTTACAGCGATCCCTCTCTGGTCCCTCTGACCGAAGCGTCTCTACGTTTAGTGACGCATTAGACATCCCTGCCGTCGCGCGGGATAGCCCGCTCAGCCCGTCAGTGTCCATGGACACAGACGAGCCCATCCCCACCGCTTCAAAGCGCCCCGTTTCCCCTTACCCGTCAGATGAAGAGGCTAAATTCTCTTCTTCCTCTTCCTCCCATTCCGACGACGACGGTTTCATCCCCGTCCAAGGAAAAGGGATGAAAAGGAAGAACAAGAAGCAGAGCTCCACCCAGGCCAACAAGGTCGTTGCGGTAGAGGACTCTGAGTCGCCCCTCCCTTCCCTAGCCCTACCCGAGTACCCGCTACTTGTGCCCCCGTAGCTTCCACCTCCCCCGCCCCCCGCCCGATAGCGTCAACCTCCGTGCAGGTTGCCCCCACCCCACCTATTTCTGGGCCAAAAAAGGTCCCTCCGCCACCACCCGTGTTCGTACAGGACAAGGGGAAATGGACGGATATCTCAAAATGGTGTTGCGATCAAAAGATCGCATACACCAGCGCCAGGAACACCCAGCAGGGTATTAAAGTTACAGTCCCTACGTCCCGTGACTATAGGGCTTTTACAACGCTACTGAGAGAGAGACGAGTGTCATACCACTCGTTCTCCCTCCCAGAAGAACGTCAGATCCGCGTCGTCATCAAAAGGATCCCGAAGGAAATCCCCCCTTCGGATATCCTAGCCGACCTTCAGTCGCAGAACATCCCCGTCGATGAGGTCCACCGTATGCACCGCGGCAAACGCGGTGAGGCATACGACATGATCCTCGTTGTTTGCTCCTCGGTAGAGGGTCACCACCCTATATTTCAATTGAAATCGTTATGTTCCCTCGTGGGTTTCTCTATTGAGAAGCCCTGGAAAAGCGGTGCTATTGGCCAATGCCACCAGTGCCAGCTTTACGGCCACTCACAGAGGAACTGCCACGCAAAACCCAGGTGCGTCAAGTGCCTGGGCGAGCACGGCACTCCCGAGTGCACCCGGCCAAAGGACCACTCCTTATGCCCCGACCCACCCAGCTGTGTCCTCTGCGGGCAAGTAGGTCACCCGACTAATTACCGCGGCTGCCCAAAAGCCCCCAAATCCACGTCCCCCAAGCTGACCAAACGTTTCGACGCTCGTCAGCAAAGGGAAGCTCCTTCAGGGTTTAAAGTACCCTCAGCTCAGATGCCCCAGCGACTAAGCCCTCAGAGGCCAAGTCCGTGGAATTACCTCCACCACCAGCAAGCTTTCTCAGCCCTGGCCCCCTCTCAACCCATAGGCCCCTCTCAACCCATACCCTCCTCTCTACCCATACCCCCCTCAACCCATACCCCCCTCCCAACCCATTGCCCCTACCCCCCCCCCCCCAAACCACCACCATCCCCCGTCTCATGGACCCCCGCATTCGCATCACCGCGCCCCTCGTCAAACCCGCACCTGCTCCAGTAGCATCGCGTCCCCCAACCTCAGCCCCCCCCACAGTCGGCCCTAGCATGGCCTATAATATCATTAGTTCGACTTTTATAGCCTTCCTCTCCCCTCGCGCTATCCAAATGGCCCAGGAAATCCTGGCCGCTCAGGCCGCTGGCGACCTCTTCAGGTTGCAGGCCATCTACAATGCGTATCCCGAGATCACGCAAGCCCTGACCTCCCTCAGCACCCCTACTAGAACCCATAATGTATAACACCATCAATACTAGGTTCAAACCCCGATCCCTCAAGTTAGGTTTTTTCAACGCCAATGGCATTAGAGGCCAACGGGATGAGATCGCGACTTTCCTTCGCGACCATCAAATTGACATCCTCCTTATCCAAGAGTCTTTTCTCAAGCCATGCAACCGCGACCCGTCAATTGCCAACTATCGCATAGTTCGCAATGACAGGACGCGATGTCACTTGGGCGGCACCCTTATTTACTATAAAAAGGATCTATATTGCATCCCAATAGACCCTCCTCCCCTCTCACGATTAGAAGTCTCAATCTGCCGCTTAGGCATGACCGGCCATCAGCCGATCTCACTAGTATCGGTCTACGTCCCACCCCTCAATACTTCGGAGAACTTCCAACTCCTCTCAGACGACCTCTCTATCCTACTCGGCATGAATGACTCTGCTATATTAGCGGGCGATTTCAATGCCAAGCATCCCGCCTGGAATATTTCCAGAACCTGCACCAGAGGGCGACACTTGTTCGACCTCTCTAATTCTCTCAATTTTGACGTCATCGCCCCGATGACCCCAACTCACTTTCCCCACGTTACCCATCAGAACCCCGACGTCATAGACGTGGCGCTCCTTAAGAACGTCGCTCTAAGGTTAGAATCCATAGAAACGGTGCAAGAGCTTAACTCTGACCACCGCCCAGTAGTCATAAAAATGGCCCCCCGCATAGGTCTCCCCGACCCCTCTCAACCTGCACTCACCAAAAGGGTAACGGACTGGAAGAAAGTAAGCACCCAGCTGAAATCCAACACGTCCCCCCAATTGGACGCCATCCCCGACAAATTCGACTCTATCGCGGACACGACGGCCGCGATCGACTCACTCACGGAGCACGTACAATCAGTCCTGAGCGACTGCTCTAGGGAGGTTTCAGCGTCGGGCAACCCTCGCTGGAGCCTGCCGGACGATGTACGCGCGCTGCTGACTGAGAAGAACGCGGCCGTTCGCGCCTACAGCAATTTTCCCTGCTCCGCTAACAAAGCCCATATGCGCTATTTACAGAGAACTGTAAAGACACGCATACAGGAGCTGCGTGACACGGGCTGGGACAAGATGCTCAGCGAACTAGAGCCCACCCACCTGGCATTCTGGGAACTTCAGAGGAAACTCGAAGTCCCAGCAAGTGGCCTCCATGCCCCCCCTGACCCGTCCCGACAAGACCATCGCGTTCGAGGACTTAGAAAAGGCTGAATGCCTAGCAGACAGTCTAGAAGCTCAATGCTCCCCTAGCTCCCAACCGGTAGACCAAGCTCACCTCCTAGAGGTCGACGCCGAGGTCGAACGTAGATCCTCTCTCCCACCCGTTGAAGATCCTGATAGTCCTCTGCCTCCCGTCACTCCTGACGAAGTGCATGACATCATCAAAGGTCTGAAAACCCGCAAAGCCCCCGGCTCTGATGGAATCACCAATAGGGTGATCCAGCTATTCCCTGCCCACCTGATAATGCTATTGGCCACCATCTTCAATGGTGCCCTAAGCAATAACATCTTTCCCCAAGCATGGAAAGAAGCCACGGTCATCGGCATACCGAAGCCCGGCAAGCCCAAGACCGAGCCGTCGAGTTACCGCCCCATCAGTTTGCTCAAGGTACTCGGCAAAGTCTATGAGAGGCTTATTTATAAGCGCCTCAGAGATTATGCCGAAACCAAGGGCCTCATCCCCAACGAACAGTTTGGGTTCCGAACCCAGCACTCTAGCGTGCATCAGGCCCACCGGATTATTGAAAGCATATGCGCGGGCTTCCAGCGCGGCTTAATAACCGGTGCAATATTCTTCGATATAGCGAAAGCGTTCGACAAAGTCTGGCACAACGGCTTATTATATAAGCTCTACAAACTCGGTGTGCCGGATCGTCTCGTGCTCATCTTACGGGACTTTTTGTCAAACCGCACCTTCCGCTACCGTATCGAAGGAGCGATATCCTCCCCTCGTCCTATCCGCGCAGGAGTCCCTCAAGGCTCTGTGCTCTGCCCCCTAATCTTCACGCTTTTCACCAGCGATATCCCAAAGAGTAAAAGGGCGCAGTTGGCTCTGTTCGCAGACGATACGGCCATTTACTACAAGGGTACCAGCACTGACTCGATAGCCCACACTCTCCAGACCTCAGTCGACATGCTCGGCACCTGGTTTAGAAAGTGGAGGATCGAAGTCAACCCGGATAAAAGCCAAGCGGTTCTCTTTAGGAAACCGCGCAAAAGGTTCAAACCACCCCGACCCATCACCATGTTCGGCAAGCCTATCCCTTGGGAGAAGCGAGCCAAATACCTAGGTGTCGTCCTAGATCAGCATCTCACCTTCAGTGAGCACATAAAGCAGGTCCGCTCGCGAGCCGCTTTCGTTCTCGGTAGACTCCACTCTGTCCTGAATGCACGTAGCAAAATGTCACTTAAGTGCAAATTGCGTACGTACACGGCGTGCGTTCGTCCCATCATGACCTATGCGGGAGCCGTATTTGCACACGCAAAACCCCGCCATATTCATAGGATGCAAACGCTCCAAAATAGATTTCTCCGGAAAATCACCGGTGCCCCCTGGTACGTTAGGAACGAGATCCTCCATCTCGACCTAAAGATCCCCACAATCCACCAATTTCTCAAACGCAATTCCAAGCGTTTCTTTGAGTCCGCCGCCAAACACCGCAACCCTCTGGTTGTCGAGGCCGCCAATTATGTCACGAGTAGAATCAGTCAGACCCGCCGCCCAAGGCAAATCCTTACCGACCCAGACGACCCCATAACCCTCCTCCAGGAGAGCAATAGGGCCACAAGTACAGTGCACAAAAAACACAGACACCGACCCGCATTCCGACCTCGCCGCCGAGGTCCTCCGCGATCGCGACCCGCCCGAGTAAATAATACTCCCCACCGACCCTTGCTCGCAGAAGCGCCAGCCCGCGTTTTGCTGAGAAATGTAGTCTTAAATTCCCCGATTAATAATAATGAATCATCTTTGATCCAGCCTGTCCCAACTTGCTGTCCTCCCCCCAGCGACGCCCTAAGCCGAGGTCCGTACCCCACAGGGGGTGGCCTTAGCGAGCGTTCGCCTAGTTTTAATTTAGAATAGTTTTGCCCCTGGCTGGAGGCTTTAAGTTAGTAGCTTAAGGCAGCCGCAGGATTGACCGGTTAAGTAGTCATCACCTCAGAGGTGAGCTACGAGATGCCCTAGTTAAAAAAAAAAAAAAACTGATGGTTCATTCATGATTACGTCTTAATGGGAATAATAATTACAAGAGACTCCTCTAGTTTAAGTTACTATAAATAAAGACTTAGGTCAGTTTTTGGTCTAGAGGACCCCGTTCCCCTCCTTCGTCCTTACTGGGAAAAGATGGCGTGAGCTCGTCCTATATATAAATATATTGTTGGTGTACGCAAGTTAGCAAATAAATTCTTGCCATAAACGACTGGACTTCTTTGTGTCGGAGACGGTGACCACATCCTCTACACATGTTATTACTCAATCACTGAATTTATGGAGGATTATTGTTGACAGTGATATTTTTTGGACTTCATTGTTTGTATTTTTATTTTATGGTTTGACATTTTAATTACTAGTACCTACCGACATTTAAAAATCGCTGTAATTTATTATTTGTATTATATTGTAATTTCATTATTCTTGTGTGTAATATTTGTATGCTTGCGATTAGAATGCAGCGCACTAACATTATCATTATAATTATGACCTAATAATTATAAACTATGTACCTGCATTGTGACAAATAAAATGATTGGATTTGCTTTCATGCACATCAGCAATGCGGCATTAAGGTTCATTTTCCTAACGGAAGGTTTCGAACATTTTTAAATTGTTTGAAAACCTTTTTAAAAATGTGATGACCTTTTGAGATACCAAGTAGTCTAACCCAAAAAGAGGCATCGCATTGCGGCAGCGAAAGCCGTTTCAAACGAATTACTCCTCCGAGAAATCGTTTTCAAGTCCACGACATCCGAACGGACTCTACGCGAATTACTCAGGACGGACCTACTTCAGTGGGGCGAGCACGGGCGTACTCGAATCCGGCATTTAAGACAAAATGGTTTTATCGCCAAAACTGATAAAATATGTGGCTCAAGCCATATCACAGTAGACCGTGCTCACTCCGTCAATAGGCAGTTAGATCGTAACCACCCAGAAATTGGAATAATTCACGGAATAGTAGGATACAGTTCCACAAACTAATCTGACTCGGTGGCTTTAGCACGAAAGAGAGAAGAAAGCTACTAAGCTAGTATTTAGCCAGCATATCAGGAGATACATCAGGACATTTTTTTCTCTAATTCGAAATCTTAGCACGCTGTATTTATTCAATTTGTGCCGGGTAGCCTACGTTATTCCATGTTCCAATTCTAATTCGAACTTATAGAGTTGTTTTCGTGATTTTAAATTACTATAATATTTCAGTAAATATGGTCGTGACGTTACGGTCGCGAGTCATAACTTAATCAACATACAACTTAATACTGACACATAAATTTCAAAAACCTTAAGAAAAATCTAATTTCACGAGTTAAGTAAGCGCATCCCCTTTAACCGATTGAAGCACGTAACGAAAAATAAAATGTGAACTTTTATTTGCAGATCACTAATCATCATCAGAAGAGAGGCAATTTGAACCAGGTCATTCTCAAAAGGAAGCTCGAAGACGCGCGATGCGCTTGCTAAACGACCAATAGGAGAAAGAAAACGGTGACTTTAATTTTTGAATCACTGATATCGTGTGTTGCATCCTAGAGACGAGACAGAAATAACTACCATCAAACTATGGACAGTAAAACGTACAAAAAGCGTGCAGGCACTTCAGGCATCCAAGGACAGCTGTATGAGACTAAATTAATTAGTCTAATATATTTTAGAATGATACACGACGACAGTGTTGATCAGTTTAGTTTGGCCACCAATAGAGATGACACAGGTGCATTCGATGACATTTGTTTTACCGCAAAAATTAAGAATTTTGTGAAACCAGTCACCATGTTCATTCAAGCAAAGCACAGAGAGAACGATACACCTTTAACGTTTACTAATAAAACTGATTTGACTAAATATTTTGATAGTTACTTGGAAATTAGACGCGCTTTTGAACCGAGCAGTAAAGACGTCATTTTTGGAGGGAAATTTGATGACACTGATTGCTTTTTCGTTATGTATACTACAGCGAAGAACGACCCCAATAACAAAATATATGAAGGTAGTTTTGCTGACCTTTTTAACGAACTTATAGGAACGGGAGGTAATTGCACACAACCATCATACACAGACGAAAGCTTAGACTTTTTATGTAAAATAGTTATGAAAGAACAAATCACAACACTAGCTGAACAGTTAGCGAAGTTTATTTGTGATGAATCTGATAGCGTAATGTCGATGAATAATGATCTTATATTGCGCTATCAGGTCATTATAGCGAACAACATTGTACACGTTTCTGAAATTCAACCTGAAGGACATCGGATTGCCAGCTTCAGACCAGACTTCTTTACAATCAATGAAGAATTTCTTGTGCTGTTCAAAAACATATTGTGCTTACAGGTACAGGTTCTCAAAAAACGAAATTCGGAGGAGGCCGATGAACAGAGTTTATTGTTGAAGTTCCTTAGCGAACCCTCTGAAGTAACGACACTAAGTAAACTGATAGGAAGTGTTCTTACTTATAAAAACAGCAAGCTTGAGTTTGTTGGCAAATCGATGACAGACGATTTAAAGCGACAGCTAGACAAAGCAAATATATCTCAATCGACTATCTATGAAGCAGCAGAACTGGCTACTAAAGATTATTTACTCTCTCTGAAGCTTAAAGTCCCAGCTTCCTTTGGCAACAAAGATTTAACTATGAGAGGTGAACATGAGCAAATTGAAAAGAGATTAAACCACTTAACATTAAGAATCATAGAAATATTAAAGCAATCGAATCCCAATAACATCGTCACTATAGATGAGTCTCTGGGAGATGGGTTTCTGCGGTTAAATGGAGGCATAGCATCTGCTGTTGGCAACATACTCGTTTTTGATGAAAGTTCAAAACTTTTGAAGTTTACAAACAATCCTGAATCACTAGGCAATCTCGCCAAAAGATGGTATGAATTATTAATGAGTAAAATCGAAAATTTGCACGAATATAAATTCGATGTAAAAGTTAAAAAGTTTCCAAAACTTTCATTCGAACGAGGAGAATACGACGTGAGTTTGGTGAGAGATTTCTATGATAAATTACTGTTTTACACTAACCAAGCTGATCAAAATGGCGTAGAGGAAATTTTGAGAGGAGAAATAGAGGATTATCCGTGCAATGATGTCAAAAACTTTAGAGTTCGATCTGACGTGATATTTCTAAAATATCATGATGAAATACAAAAACTGTGGATGACGCCTAAAGTGGCATCATATCTTACAAAGAAAAACAATATATATCAGAAAGCAGTAACAATTGTCATGAGTGAGCCATTGATGGGAGTTTTAAACTTAATGCATAATATTAAGTATAAAGACTATATATTTAATGAAAACGCTTTAAAACCATTCGAGTTGCATGTCCAGCTTAAAGGAACAGTCATTGCTACAGGAAACTGTGAATTAACAGCTGCTAAGGTGGAACAATATCTAGGAAATAAAGACCGAGTTGTGTTAGACTTGGAGAACATTTTCAAACTGTCCCTCAAGAACCACAACACTTTATGTAAAGAATTGAAACACACAACTAAGGAGAACATTCTTATTTTTGTATGCCACACTTTTCAAGATCCTAAAAATTCCAGTAAAAGGCTTGAAAATATCGCGAAAGCTGTTGGAGGAAAGCAAATAATAATCGTTACGAACAAGATTTTAATTGACATTATGACTAATTATTTCTCACAAGCAAGTAATGTATTGTTCGATGAAAGAACTGTCTTCACCGACTTGAGTGTTGAATCGCAAAAGAAGTTCTTAGCGACATCTAAAATAAAAGTTCAAGGTGAAGACGTTAGCTTAGATATAATCGGAGATGATGAGTCTGTGGAACTTATTGACGAAGATGTTTTTAATAAACTTATCAATAACGAAACTATCGAAATTGGTGATTGTACGTTTCATAATATTTACGAAAAGCATTTTTACATTGAGAGACGTATCAGTCGCTCCAGTAAACAGGAAAACAAGAAGTTTGACGATGTCAAAGACAAGGTTTTAAAAACGTTCTACGATTTAGAAGACGACGTTGTCTATATATCAGGAGAACCGGGAATGGGTAAGTCAACTCTACTTACTCACTTGTCACTTACGACAAAGGAACTCGATCCTAAAGTTTGGATTATTAGAATACCCTTATTAGCATATGTGGATGTACTCGGAGAATTCGGTGAAAGGGATTTGGAAGGAGAACATATTTGGAATACATTAGAAAGTTTAAAGTTTATGTGCCTAGCGTTTATACTCGGCGAGAAATCCGATAAAGGGAAGAAAATCCATCTCCACTCTTTCCCCTCTGATGAAGTATTAATAGAGTTGGAAGAATCACCGAATGGAACGGTTTCCCTAAAAAAATGTCCAGGTGGCAAATCAGCAGTATTTCAGTTGAAAATGTTCCTACATTTTTATAATAGAGAAAAAGTGATATTCCTTTTCCATGACTTTGAAATTATTTATAATGATGTGTGCTTTGATAATATGTTTAAAAAATCTGTGTTAGGATTACTGAAGTCCGTCAGGAGTTATCCTCGTAAGCATAAACTCTGGATCACAAGCAGATCTTTGGACATAATCGAAAAAGAGTTCGGACCATCGTACAAACTAGAAAATCTTTCTCGCCTTGAACAGGACACATACTTAAATACATTATGGACGTTCAAAATACAACTTAATCAGCATGATATCAAAGAAATCTTGGAAAATGATTATTTTCTAGCTCATATGAACGTTTTTTTGAAATCGATTTCTTCCAGAAAAAATGAATACTTTAGAGGATACGTGCGGTTTTTGGATTTTTTCAAAATGGAATCATCTGCTGCTGGCATAAATTTTCCGTATGATAAATATTATAATCATTTTATAAAGAGCTTTGGCGTTTGTGATAGCACAATCTCATATTTTCCAGACGACACATTGCCGAAGCATCTGAGCAAATTAGCTCAAAATTTCCTAAAACAATTTGAAGACATGCGGTATTATTTAAGGTGTATTATCCAGTCGAGAACCAATCAACCACTTGGGGCTGGCATGGTGGATGTAGCCCCTCCATTCCCTCTCACTGAGAGGAGGTCCCAGCCGTGGGAATATTATATGCTGGTTATGAAGATGGCCGCCAGCCAGTCGGGTGGCAGTGCGGATGCAGATTCTTCTACATCCTCTGATGCGGAATCGGATTCGGATACGGATGCGGATTCAGCATAGCATATAACTGCCTTCTGAATCAGGACGTTGATCCAACCACCTAACACATGACTCGAGAGACGTTTATCGAGGCTTTCGGCCATCAGGCCAGAGGCCATAACGACAATCGGCACAATGACAGCCGAGTTCACATTACACATGTCAACAACCTCTTGTGCTAAGTCGAGATATTTTATTTGTTTTTCTTTCTCAGCTTTCACGAGGTTCTTGTCATGTGGAATGGTAACATCGACAGTCATTGATTATTAATATCATTTAAGTATTACTTAGGTATTATATAGTATATTATTTTAATTATTGTGAATGTGTGGACCACGTGTGGACTAAGTGGATTATAGTTTTTTTCTTTCTGAATTTTAATTATTGTCTGGCAGTTTGAGTACTTTATGCGGCCTACCCAAATGTCCTTTTTTTGGTAATGTTCGTCTAGTCATTGAGCTCCTTAAGTTCTGAGTTGAGCTCCACGGTTACTGACAAATGCTTGAACTAACTGGGCCTCAAGTCTGCTATTACAATAGTGTCAGAATGGTCTATCATTGATTTCATAATTGTTGATTTTGACAAGTTTGGTAATCTACTAACATATTGGCGTCATTATGACTTTCCAATGGTCAGCCACTGACACTCCATTGAAAGAAATAGCATCTATTGGTAATCTCGTACATAATGAAAAATGAATGACTGACTTATGCGGTCAACTGCTAAAACTTTGCCAGTTCCTTTGATCAGTGACCTACCATGAGAACGTCATGGTGCAGTCATTTCTTTTAATTCGTTACGAATATCGTGTTTGTGGAAGACAATGATCAACCAATGATCGACCATTATGAATTTAGCAGATTACGAACTTTTAGCAAAATGACAATGAGATCGTGTTGGAATGACGAATTTATAAAAATAGCAGACTTGGGCCCCTGGACTGGACCAATCAAATCCATGTGGTTCTTTCCTCAAAAGACCATTTTAAATGGTTTCAATCATCAAAATGTTACAAAAAGTTCTTCTTTAACATCTCACCCACCAAATTCTAGTAATCTAAATAAATGTAATAATAATACTTTAAAAATTGTTCATCAAAATATACAAGGTGTGATACACAATTCAAAAGTGCCTGTAAATGGTTTAATTAAAATAAATGCTTAGAGTTTGAGTTTGAGTTTGAATTGGAGCTGTTCCTGAACTGTAGTTATATTGATATCCTATGTGTAACTGAACATCGGTAAAAATCCAGCAGTTCATTTTCAGCTTTAACAACCACCATGGTTGTTAAAGATGGTTGCCAGCTCATTAATTACAGGCTCTCTAATAATTGAACGTAACAATATGAAATTTATAGAACGTATTGTGAGCCTCTCTGTTGAGCGAGTTATTGAAATAGCTTGCATTGAGCTTGAGTAGTTCATTGTAATGAGCGTGTACAGTTAGTACAGGCCCCCATGTGCTTCATATTATATTTTTGAGAAATATAATTATGGAAGAAATATTATTGTTAAAGACTTTTAACAGTAATAAAACAGTTGTAGTCCGTGTAGATTTCAACATTAATAGTATAGATTGGATTGGAATATGGACTGGAAAAACCTGCTGTAGTAAATAAATTTATAACTATTAAAGTCATATAATTTGTACAATAATTTCTTGAGCCGACTAGAACTGTCACTAGTGCTACCTGTATTGACAATATTTTTACAAACTTAAGACCTTCTATCCATTTAATTATAAACGAGTTGGACCCTAGGACCAGAGACCCAGAAGATGAATGAATTAATGCTAATAGTCGTATTATCCAGTAAGAGAAAGAAAAAGAATGTACTCAGGTTAAAGAAACTAACCACTTATATAATGAATTATTAAATACTAATACTAATTTTAACCCTCATTCCATAATAACGGTTGACCTTACTGAAGATTCCTTGTTGAAACAGAATTACCTATAGTTATAAATTTTGTCATAAGAAAATGAAAAAATATGCAAAGATGAATAGAATAATTAAATAATTATCAAATCACACTAGAAGACAACAAAAACATCTACGAAAATGATACACAGCGCTTACAGTCTGACATACAGGTACTTGAGGGCAGACTTAGTTCCTTTTTCACTATAAATATGTGGGTTTTCAGAACCAAATTAAAGAACACATTCTTGCTGCTAATGAGTTAGTTATATGTCAGTGTACTTTTCAGAAGGTTTCAAACCCTGATACTGTCCAGCCTGAGGCAATGGAGGACCCGTACCAGACTGAGAGTTTGTAGGACTGTATCCTCAACCAAGTTTTATTTTATTTTTATTATTTATACCAGCTAACTACCATTACAGGTTTACCCTAATGCGACAGTTAAGAACTTAAACTAATAACCTAAGCTATATACATAAAATAACCAAATTATAAAAAAATAAAACGAACACCATTATTCAATTTAATATAGTACAAACATAACATAGTAGAGTACAACATAAACACAAACATACTTTACATGCATTAAGAGAAAAAAAAAAAGTATTATTTTGCTTGTACCATAATATAAATAGTAAAACCCTTGCGAATTCACTCACACAACATGTAAACACAATCAATTTGAGTTTGAAGGTCGTTGATGGTACAGATAGCTCTGGTAAGGGGTGCCTTGGCTAGCAGGTTAGTTCTGGCTGTAGGTACCAGTAGCAGTGGTGGGCTGCGCCGCCTCCACACGTAGCGGTCTGGCACACACAGACTCAAGCGCTGCAATACTCCAGGGTTACTCTCCACTCCACGAAGCACCTTCACCAAATAGGCGACCAGCGTAAACTCCCGTCGGACATGCAATTGAATATAGCCAACCATGCCCAGGACAAAGAGAGTGGGATACATCAGTGGGTAAAACTGATATACCCCAAATAAGTTACTGTACAAATGGCGCGTGAACTTGTTCTGAACACGCTCCAACATTAAAGAGTAGTTAGCTTCATGTGGAGCCCATATGACCGCACTATGTTCCAGATGATTCCTGACTAGTGCATCATACAGGACCCTAACTGTTGTGATGTTTGTGAAACTTTATGTCTGTCTCAGAACAAATACCAAGTTTCTGTAGGCCTTCTTACTGATCCTGGTTACATGCTCACGGAATGTCAGATCGGGAGTCATGAAAACAAGTCTCGTACCTCCGTGACTCGTTGCATTGTCGCCGCGTCCACCCCGTACTCATAAAGCAGAGGTGCACGAGCACGGGTGAAACTCATCAACGAGCACTTGGATACGTTGAAGTACAGTTTGTTTTCATGGCTCCATTGTACTATTCGATCGATATCTTCCTGTAGGCGCCTGCAGTCAGACTCGGACCTAATCTCTAGCAGCAACTTGAGGTCATCAGGAAATAATAAATAAGCCATGTCTTACGACTTCTGGCAAATTGTTTATCATAATTATGAATTCTAGAGGCCCCAAGTTGGTGCCCTGACTTACACCCGACCAAGTGTAATAGAAGTCAGATTCACATTCGTTGCAGTCCACAAACTGCTGTCTGCCTTGCATGTAAATGGCGAAAAACTGCAATAGATGCTGGGTACATCCAACCTCTGCTACCTTTCGCAGTAAGATGTCATTGTCGACGGTGTCAAAAGCTTTTCTGAAGTCAGAATAAGCTGCGTCCACCTGCACCCCAGCATCCACCGCCGGCACCACGCGACCCATGAAATCAAGGAGATTGGTAGCAGTGCTGCGCCCCGGCCGGAATCCGTGTTGCGCATCCGATAACTGCCCGCGCACTTGCTCTTGCACACAACGCTGAATGGCAGCGTTGTGTCCAAGAGCAATTATTGTTGCAATGAATTGTATAATAAATAACAGTGTTGTGCTTGTGATACAGTCAAAGCTTGGATTTGCATGCCTCAAGGCTTAATATGGTTGAACTATTTTCTATTTTTAACACATTTATGTAATTAACTATATTAGCAAATAAATGATTTTGAATTTGAATTTTGAATTAAATTTCAATAGGCTCACTCGGTGTCACCAGTTGAAAAATATTATAGTACCCTAATTACCTAATACACAATCAATCGGAATTTGAATCGTTTTGAAACAAATTGCTAATTGCCATTGCTTCAAAAGTACGAAAAAAAAATCTGCTCAACAACGTAAATAAAGCAATGAATGTTGTTGAACTGTCAAAATGAAACAAATTTGTCGTAATCGTATGTATTGCGTAACTAAATAGCTGGATTTTGGTACCTAATTATACTAGGTGGTAAGTGTTCTACCTTTATTTGTTTAAAGGTTAAGAGATAATATTTTAGGGGCATGAGGAACAAGGTGTAAAGTTCACTCATCCACCATTGAAAAGGGAGGATCCTCCGACCAGATGGGGACTCTAATGGCGCGATGCAGGATTTGTGTGACGTCATGTCTTTGATGCATAGTTCGTATGTGACGGGGTAACCGCTACAATATATTACGACAATAATTTAATATAACACTATTAAATACGGGGCCCAGAGACACCCAGTCAGGGGCATCCCTAGTGCGTGTTCATCTACCGAGTGGCCATAGATAATTATTTCAAGGACATTGCCGAGACATTACTTTGTATTTATGTATAATAATACTGTGGTGCAAGAAACCTATCATCCGACCAGCGCGCGATCACCTTGCCACGACCTTTAGTCGGGAACTAGCTCCCGCGAAGCTCGGTTTCGCATGGTTTTGTGACACCTTATTCGCTATTGTTTACGAGTATTACTGTATGCTCACTGTTATCATTGTGCTGTGGCTTTTGTGACTGCGTGTGCCTATCGTAATTGTGACTTTTATACTTCTGACTGATTTCTGAATTGTGTGTTGCTCAAAAGCATCGTGAGTACCTTTAACAGACTGATTTTTATTAATTAGGTACTCTGCCTACTACTGACACCGTACAGTTACAAAAGTTACTGTAGGTACTCCCTTATACAGGTTATTCTATAACCTAGCTGGGAATGAAGACCTCACCACCATTCAAATTGTAGTTTTAGTACCTACACTAATTTTGTCAACCCTGTAAATTACCATGTGCTACAATGCTGTTATGATGAAATAAACAACTTGATTTGATTTCTTGATTTGAAAAGTAAAAAAATTTATTAATTCTAATACCTACGAAAAGTGAAAAATTAAGTCTGTTTCTAGTGCATAGGTTTCTACAAAAGACTCAGTAATCAAAATACATAATATATTATATTACTTCAGTTCTATTAAATCTCTGAACAAACAGGATAATATAATAATGTTAAGTATAGTGCAAAATGGACCTACGAGTACAAGCAGCCTCTAAAGGAAGGTGTCAATCATTTTTAAATTCATATTATTAATTACCAAACAAACCGATTTAAAAAAAAAAAAAACTTTTTATGAACCAAGTAGCTTAACCCAGAAAAAGACATATCGCATTGCAGTAGACAAAGCCATTATAAATTAATTACTCCTCCGAGAAATGTTTGATGTCACTGCACGACATCCTAAGGCCCTTTCTTCACTGATCGGTACTTCAGCGGTGCGGGATCAGCATGATCGGTGTACTCTTACCGAGCGCCTCTATTTCAATGAACGTTTCCTGATTGGCTCGATATACGCGGGAGCGGGGCGGGATCATTTCAGTTTACCGCGTCTCGGTAGAAACATCCAGTGCGGTACCCGCTCACGTCACGCGTTTTACAGCATGCTCAATATACTCGGAACCGAAAGCTGACCGAGCGCCTATATTTCACTGCACAAATTATACCGAAAACATAACGTAAAGTTGTACATGAAAGCAGTGCGGTATCGTTTCGCTATACCGAGCATACTATACCGAAACGATACCGCTCCGACCGATGAGGAAACGGCCTTACAGACTACGCGAATTACTAAGCGGGCACGCCCTTTATGCCTGGAGGCTTTATTTCCTTTTTTAGATATTGTTTACGTTTAGTTATTTTTATTTCTGCTTGAGTATAGATCTCGATGTTTTTGGTTGGTATATTAGCGTGTGCTAGCTGTCATAAGGTTATTAATTTATAATTTAATGTTTTGTTTTGCGTTATGTAAATTATTTTGCATAAGTACTTATTGTATAGAATCAAGTTTTTCTAACTGAACAGACAGCTGTGCTGCTGGGGAGTTTGTTGCGCCACTTCTTCCCAGCGAAAGCACTAGGAAGTGGTGAAGGGTGGGCGTTTTGTGGGACTGTCTTATGTAACATTGACGTTCGAAAAGTGCTGATTCTCAGCCTAGTTTGAATAAATGACTTTTGAATTTTGAACTCAGGACGGGCCTACTTCAGCGGGGCGAGCTCGAGCGTACCCAAGACGTAAGTGACAAGACATGATAAATTATGCTATGTCTTACAAATTGATATTAAATGCTAGCACGGGTCAACCATGTGACATAATCTGGAGGCGCGACCTGCCTTTTTGGTTGCTGACTTCGTACTGTGACATAGTAATCGGGTTTTTGTGTAAATTATCTACTGAAAGCCTTTTCAGATAGTTTTTTTTGCGTGTTGTTGACATATTTCTGTATAGAGACAGCCCACGTTCGCGCAGGCGTAAAAATATAGCGGCGGGATTTTATCGCGCACTGAATTTTCAACTCTCGGTGTTGAGCCGAGAGCTGAGAATCTAACAAAGTGCAACCCAGTGCATCGAAAAAACACACTGTTGGATTTTCAAGTTTTGATGCTGAGCAGAGCGTTGAAAATCCTCAGTGAAATAAATCACCGCGGGAATAAATCGGGCTGGCCCTGGGCTTAATAACTTACAAACTTTATCTATTTCAGCCATAATAATACCCACTATGTTTTAAAAGTCTACTGAATTCTGAAGTTTAGTCAACTCACTACCTATATACAGTTTTCATACCTACTCGAAACTTTTCAAAATAAACTTTTTCAGTGTGAATTCGAGTATTGACTCGAATTCACACTGAAACCCGCCTCTCCTACAAAAATCCGCTATTCTTTTTTCACAATTTGTTGCAAAATATTATTTTTATAATAATAATACATAAGATAAATAACATCACGCCCTGTTTCCCCGAAGGGTTGGGCAGAGGTGTACCTGTAGTACACCCACATTTCGTCAGTTATGTTTAAGTCCCATGTAATTGCCTGGGGGGCGAGCCTATTGCTATCAACCGGGCACAAATCCAGAATCCGGGCTGCTATTGAGAAATCCCAGAAAGAAAAACTCAATAACACTTTGCCCGACCCGGGAATCGAACCCAGGAACCTCATGTTCAGCAGTAGCGCTTGCGACCTTGTGTAATCTAAACACATTTTACGAAACTCTAGAAAAAATATTAAAAGAAATGTGCTCTAAGCCTCAAACAAAAATAATACTATGCGGGGATTTCAATATTGACATTCTCAAAAGAAACAAAACTACGTTAGATTTTGAATACTTTTTAATCTTAAATTAGAAATAAATCAACCTACTCGACCCAGCAGCAATACCTGCTTAGACAATTTTGCTCACAATCTTAAGCAAAAATGTAGTAATGATATTATTGATTATGGCTTATCTGACCACACTGCACAAATATTAAAAATAAAAGTTAATAAAACGTATAAACTAAACTATTGGCGTATTAAACGGCGTGACATATCAAAAGAAAACTTATTAAAATTTAGAAGTTACCTCAATCAATTGACATGCTTACAAATATATGACAAGACAGATCCAAATGAAGCATATGATGAATTTATAGAATTATTTAGATTATTATACGATTTATGTATTCCCGTTAAATTAATTACCATAAAATGCAAAAAACGGACTAAATGGATTTCGAGAGGAATACGAATATGTAGTAAGAAACAAAGAAGTTTGCTTTGGAAATATCGATTAGAACCATCAAGTGTGAATAAAACTGTTTTTAAATCATACTCATATCTACAGATTAAAGAAAATAATCAAATTAACACAGAAATCGCAAAATAACCACTTAATACAAAATTCCAGCAACAAATCCAAAGCAACATGGCAATTAATAAACAATAATACATCAATTCCAGAGCCAATACAACAAATTTATACAAATCGCTGCTAACATTATTAAACACCCAAAAGAAATAGCTACGGCATTTAACGATTTCTTTATTGACCAAATTTCCACTAGATCCACTACAAAATTACATAAAATAAAACCCTTAACTCATAGCAACAATTCCCTTTTCATGCCACCAGTTGTACCACAAGACATAATACGAATAATAAAATCCCTTCACAACACAAGCAGCACAGGATACGATGAAATTAGAAACAACGTAATACAATCAGTATGTAACGTCATAGCAACTCCAATCTACCACATTACTAACTTATGTCTTAGCAGTGGTGTTTTCCCCAAAGGACTCAAAACCACAATCATAAAGCCACTATAAAAAGGATTGTAATGAACAAATGCAAAATTATAGACCATTTGCCTTGATACCAGTTTTCTCGAAAGTGATAGAAAAGGTGATTTATGAAATATTGAACTCATATTTGACCAAATTTAATATATTATGTGACGAACAAATGGCCAGAGACAGTAAAACGCCAATATGTGCCCTGTTTACTGACATGACAAAAGCTTTTGACTATGTAGATCATAAGACACTAACTGGAAAACTAAACGCTTACGGTATAAGGGGAAATGGTTTGGAACTATTAAAATCCTATTTAAGTGACCGCAATCAGTATACAGAAAAAGCATCCAATGATCCTCTTCGCGGATGACAGTACAGCAATAATTAAATGTTCCAATAATCTGTCTTATGAAGAAGATGTAAATAACACCCTTAAAAAAATAATTGATTGGCTTGACAGAAATAACTTGGTTATTAATATACAAAAAACCAAGTTATTACATTTCTACCAAAGGCTAAAACCTAACCATTTAAATGTTTCTTATAACGGACAAAGGGTAGAACAGGTAAAAGTAGCAAGATTTCTTGGCATTCTAGTTGACAGCCAACTAACATGGAAAATGCAGGCAGACGACATATGTGCGCGGCTAAGTAAATCTGCTTATGCTCTTTTCATCTTGGCAAAGACAGTTAATATACAAACAGTACTTATAGCATACCATGGGATTGTTTCCTCAGTATTGAGATTTGGCATAATATTTTGGGGCAACTGTGCTGAAAGAGAAACTATATTTAGAACTCAAAAAAGATGTATAAGATGTATGGTAGGCCTAAAAACTACTGATAGCTGTAAGCCTGTCTTCAAGTCACTAAAAATCTTGACTTTCCCATGCCTATATATATTTGAAGTAGCAGTATTTGTCAAATGTTACTTGAACCTGTTTCCTGCGATAGCAGATACTAGAATACGAACCACTCAACTTAGATCACAATACAAAACTAAGTTATGTACAAGTAAATTCAAAACAGCACTAGCAAGGAAGAGTATTCTAGGCATGGGTCCGGTTATATACAATAAAATACCTGATAGCATTAAGAATGAAAATTTACATAACTTTAAAAGAAAACTAAAGAATCTGTTAATAGGAAAATGCTATTATTCAGTCACCGAATATTTGAATGGGTCGCTGTTATAAAATTTCTGACATTTCATAAGTAACAAATAATGAGCTTCCATAATGACATTTAAATTTAATTTGTGACATCATTCAATTTCTTTAACATTATTTAAATAATTAATTGCACTCAATTTATCTAATTATCTAATCGATATTGTTCAGCTCAACATTAATCTCTTGTTTTATTATTTTGCATATATGACTACTTTTGTACGCCCTAGAGGCAAAACATAGCGCCCTCAATGTATTACCAAATAAGAACTTATACTGTACCTATGTTTTACAAAAATAAATGAATCTGAATCTGACCACTAGACCAACTAGGCAATAATAATAATAATACCATTTATTTCAGGCGACACAGGCCCATAGAAAAAAAATCATAACCTAAACATACTTAATTAAATATAAACCAAAACTTGTGTTAATAAATAAGGCAAATACATATTGATTTAATTTATATTTAAATTTTCCTCGCAAGTGTGTTGAAAAACAACGGTTGATAGGCGTTGGCATACTTTTGTTTAGGTATATGTTCAATTACACCAACAGTTAAAACAATTATATCATATTTAGGTATTCGTATGTAGGCATATACACAAATTATAGCCGTACATACCGTTGAAAGAAAAAAACCGGCAAAGTGCGTGTCGGACCACGCACAATGAAGGGATCCGTAGTTGGGATGAATTTATCCCAAACAAACTTAACATTGTAGTTGAAAAACATGTTTTTCATTGCAAATGTAAGTTAGTCGATTATTATTCGTTAACCTGTAAAGCCTACGTAGCTGTGATAGTTTTCCTTTTAACTTATTTATATTTATACTAATTTCGTGATTTTTTTTTCAAGTATCCAAAGACAACCATTTAGCTGGAGACATTTGACTATAACAAAAATTACCACTTTAAAGCTGTATTACGGAAACGGATCCCTGAAATGGTTTTCACACACCCACAATATTTTTGAACGACCTTCCCAAAAACACCCCACATCGTGGGTTAGACGAAAAAAAAAATCCCTACTTTACAGTGTTACCCTTAACAATTTTTTCTTTTCATGATATTGTTGAACCACTTTTTTTAGGAATACTCGAATGGTTGAACTGTGGAATATAGGGTATTCGGATCTGATGAATTACCTAACTCGCGGTAAGATATACCATCATAGAATAAAATCCCAATCGTAGGTAGAAGTTTCATTCCGAATGGAGTATTTATTCTAAATATCTTGAATAGATGTCTCATTTCGATCTGAATGCAACAATCAATTTGAATAGATGATTCTGAATACATCCGTTTTGAATTGAGGATTCTGAATGTTGAATAGGGATACTCGAATGGTTGAACTGTGAAATATAGGGTATTCAGATCTGTACCCTAATTACGTAATGTAAAATCAACCCGAATCTGAATCGTTTTGAAACAGATTGGTAATCCATTGCTCCGTAAGTTCTAAAAAAAAAACTGCAGAGCAACGTAAATAACGCTATGAATGTTGTTGAACGGTCAAAATGAAACAGATTTGTCTTTATCGTTTACGAAAATATGTTGCGTAATTAGATAGCTGATTAATGATCTGAATACGCTATATTTCAACTACTACTAGATTGATACTTGATTAGTATGTATACCCATGCCAAATTACAGCTTTCTCGTACTAACAGTCTCTGAGCTAAGCCGCGGACAGAAGGACATGGCGAAACTATATTGGTTCCTTGTTAACTATGGAACCCTAAAAAAGATATTGGACAGAAGCCGCTTTGGTACTAAACTAGTAGGAAAACTAGGTAGGTACTAAAATAAAATAATAGTAAATATAAAAATAAAATACTTGTGAACTAGCAAACCATCCACCTCATTTAGAGGCTGCAAGTCCACGCGCAGTTCTTCACACAAAAGAACCACCATAGGCGTTGTCAGGCGGAAAATCCGTTGTAACTCCCAATCTGGCAACTCAAGCGGGTTATAATAGGAGTTGAGAATGTTTCTGCGGAATATTTTCCTTGTTTGGGCCTTTTAACTAACTTATAAACATAATTATACAAATGTATTGTATTGTTTTGTATTGGTGAAGTAATTAGCAGATTTTTTTTTAATTTTTCAATTTTCAATTTTATTCATATCACCACCTCATAACGAAAGTGATATTTTTTCTTAGACATCTGTCAAAATGTGACATTTGTGACAAAATGGGTGCGCCCATATTAGCAAATGACATACTGTGTCCCAACTAAACGTCAAAAGTTATGTCACGTCAAGAAATTCTTTCACGCCGCCGCGCCGCGCGTGCTATTTTTTTTTTATCAGAACGGGGAAGCTCTTGGCCTGCATCTTACCTGAGGTAAGTGATGATCAGGCCGAAGGTGGAAGCGAGCTTCACCCAGATCCTCAACCACAGAGAAACTGGCTATCTTACCGCTAACTGCCGAAACACAACAATACTGTTAACCTTAGATGAAGAGACCAATCATTCATCTAAGCTGTTAACATTGTTATAAGGCGACAGACTTAGATAAAATGATGTTAGCTAGCCCAGGGAACTTAGAATAAGCCCCACCCATAGGCCATCCAGGGGGGACAGGGGAGGGCAGCTGCCCCCTGGATTTCGAATGCCTAAGTACCTACTGTTGTCGTTAAAAGTTATGCTAGAGTCACGTAAAGATTTACTTTTTTTTTAACCATGCTACGCGGCCGGTCATGTTGTACTCGTATCATGCAAAATACGCGAACGCAGCAACCAACACTAGGCTCGCTCGCCAACCGCCCCAGGCCGACGACGGACGAATATTACCGCATGACCGAGCGTTAGTACGCGTGAATAAGAAGCTCCCTCCTCTAGCTCCCTTCAAAATGGTTGAGCTGAATGGTGCTGATCCATGCGTCATGTTCGCGAACGGGCGCCGTCAGTTGGGACTACTGGCCATCTCTTAGCTGCCATGGCTTATTTTAATTTATTTTAAGTTTTTGAATGTTTTGTTTTTCTTTTTACGAGTATTACGGACGCTTTTACGAACGTGCACGTCTTTCTACATTGTTCTCACATGCATAATTTCAAAATGAATGATGTAACCAATATTTTGTGTCAATTTTTTTATTTAAAAGAGTGTCCGTGGAGTTTCTTGCCCGTTCTTCTCCATAGGTACCTACTACGCTTTGGAATGGGCAACTAGCTTCATATTTTTGACTGACCGACCCCTTGACAATTCAAAAGTGCCTGTAAATGGTGTAATTGAATTAAATGCTTTGAGTTTGATTTTGAGTTTAAGCGGGCCCAAGCGACATGCATTAATTGCATATAATTGTCATGTTATTGTTTTGAGGGAACCAAACATAGGCGACTAAAAGTATTCATTCAATGTCCGTATCAAAATATCCCAGATTAAAAGACCCGGCTTAAGAAATTTCTGATTAGCTCCCCCCCTGGACCAAAAGCTGGGTACACCCATGGCCCTACCACCGACTAAACGGAGCAGAAAGTTTTCTCCCCACTGCGAATCAAAACAAAACAAAAATGCATTTAAGACAAAACGGTTTTATCACCCAAACTGTGATAAAATCAGTGACTCATGCCATGTCGCAGTAAGCCGTGATCGCCCTGCAGTTAGGCAGTTAGTTTAAGAACTAACTAAGATCCAACTAAGAACTAACTAAGATCTCTGGATAGCTAAGGCTATCCAGAGATCTTAGTTAGTAGATTGAAATAATGTACAGAACAGTAGGTACGTACAGTGCCACAAACTTATCTGACTCGGTGGCACGTAGAAAGCTCTTTAATTTCAAGAGACCAACTCCTGAACCCTATCTACCATTTACAGGCCAACATTTTTTTCTCGAAATCAAAATAATATCATACTGTATAATATTCAATTTGCGCCCGGGTAGCCCGCGATATTCCGTAATAGTAGTTCTAATACGAATAGAATAGAATAGAATATTTATTTACGTAAAACATGGTATACAATGGTGTTAAATACAAATTGAGGCACAAGCATGTTTAGCTAGGATAACACATAGCATGCAAAATCTTAAAGACAAGTTTAGCAACAAAAATCGTTTTTTTTTTTTAAACGTCAACATTTTTTATCTATAAATTCTTATAAACTATAAAAACTACACTCAAGTAACCACTTATGAAAATAATCTATACATATAATAAATCTGTAGTCGAAGCGTTTCTGTACATTAAAAAAAAAAAAAAAAAAGTACTTGGAGTGTTCAATAATAACTAACAGATACCATTTCTATCATTTTTGGAATTTTTGTCTGTTTGTCTGTGAGGTTTGTTTTTTCCAGTATCACGTAAAAAGTACAAAATCAATATGGTTAACTTTTACACTCAAATATTGTTTGTAACTTGAAGTTTCATTTAGTTTTTGTTTCATCGCAATCGCTTCAAAATATCAAAAGATATATGATTTAAAGTGTTCAAGAAGAAATTGTCATTACGTAATGTACATACACGTAACGACATCTATTGACGCAAAATAATACTAACGTAAATTCAAGTAGATTTGTGAGTTCGTAATGTTGTTTTAGGATAATTATTTTCGCATACTTCGCGCGGTAACTTAACACGTTACATTGTGAATAAAATAAAACTCCCAATGACCCAATTTAAACTTAGATTAATTCAAGTTTTCCAAAAGCGATGTTTATTAGTTTAGTAGTAGTGCGATAGGTGGCGCTCCCTATCTTTCAAATCATGATACAACTTAATTATTTAAGATATGATATGATATGAAACAATAGTGATAAATGTTAATTTCTTAAAAACAAAAATATTTTGTACTTTTGGACTTTTCTACATAGTTTAGTTAGCTTATTGAGTGTTCGAACGTTTTCCAATATATTTTGACAGTATTACTTCGTGCTCGATAGATGGCGTTGTTCATTTAACGTAATTTTTTGAATCGCGGTGTTAAGATTCTCCGTAGAAGAATGACCTTAGCCCATTTATAGTACCTTCTCTTTGAAGAATTGGGTTTCTTTGTTCTTGGTCACTTAATTGTCGTAAAAGTTTGTTGTGGTTTGATCGTTAATTCGTTGAAATTGTTCTTTTGGTTTAGTGATGGGTAACTCATCATTTTTATATGAGGTTGAGGGAGTACCTCATTTTACCTCGTGAGGTCCTCACGAGGGACCCCTCATTTGAGGCGAGTAATCGCACCTCGGCTGTATTCACCTCACGAGCCGAGCCCGAGCCGAACTCATCCGAGGCGAGGCAGCGAGGCGGACGGGCGCGACGACTCACGAGTACTCATGATTCCAATGTTTACGTCTCCCTCACACACATTTTTTTCTTTCGCTCATAAACGAATCAATGACACTTTATTACCAATCTAATGCTAATGTTTTTAGAGTTCATAATGTTTACTGTGTTTTCAAAATTTTGCGAACTCACCTCACTCATCCTCTAATTATACAATAAGTCGATTCATTCACTCACTAAGCTAACTCAATCACTCAATACTCACTCGCGAGCATTGACTTCGCGAGTACTCGCGATGCGTCAATATTGTCTTTGTCAATGTCAATTTTTGAGGACGCGTGAACGAGTGAGGTGGTTCAATGTTGAAATTCGAGTAACTCTTTCAATTTGCGATCACGAGTACCTCAAACGAGGCACCTCATGAGTGAGGGACACCTCTATTTTGGTTGTTTCGTTTCGTTCGTTGGGTCAAATTACGAAGTCAAGAAACGAGTCGTTACTTTACTTCGTAATTCGTTCGAATTGGTTTCGTTTCGTTCGTTGGGTCAAAAAACGAGTCGTTACTTTACTTCGTAATTCGCTCGAACTTTTGGTAGGTTGGTTTTAGATATTTTCTTGAAAATGCCTTCTAGAAAAAAATCTAACCTTTCGCAATGTAGTCGAAAAGCTAAAAAAATGAGACTAATTATATCTCAAGAATCCGAAGAGGATCGTGAAGCGAGGTTAAATGCTGTCCGAGCACGGCAAGTTAGAATTCGCGCATCTGAAACGCCTTTCCAGCGTGAGTCTAGACTAAGAATACAGCGTGCTCTTACGGCGGCTTCTCGGTCACGGGAGAGCACAGAGGATCGCGAAGCGCGGTTATCGGCTCAGCGTGAGCGCCGTGCACTGTCACTCGAGTCTGAGGCGACTTTACGCTCTCAAGAGAGCATTGTGGAACGCGAAGCGCGGTTATCGTCTGACCGACAGCGCCACGCACTGTCACGTGAGTCCGAGACTTTTACGGAAAGGGAGTCACGCCTTAGTACACAAAGTCTCCGGACCGCGACTTTACGCTCTCAAGAGAGCATTGTGGACCGCGAAGCGCGGTTATCGTTAGACCGAGAGCGTCACGCACTGTCACGGGAGTCCGAGACTTTTTCGGAAAGGGAGTCACGCCTGAGTACACAAAGTATTCGGACAGCAACTTTACGCTCTCAAGAAAGCATTGAGGATCGTGAAGCGCGGTTATCGGCTGACCGAGAGCGCCACGCACTGTCACGCGAGTCCGAGACTTTTACGGAAAGGGATTCACGCCTGAGTACACAAAGTACTCGGACAGCGACTTTGCGTTCTCAAGAGACCATCGAGGATCGCGAAGCGCGGTTATCGGTTGACCGAGAGCGCCACGCACTGTCACGCGAATCTGAATCTCTCTCAGAGAGAGAACGAAGATTAGTGTCAGCCAGAGATAGCTATGTACGCGCTCGGTTGAATGATGAAAGGTATTTAGCGTCCGAAAGGGAAAGAATAGACGACTTGCGACAAGCAGAAACAGCACAACAGCGTCAATCTCGCTTAGAGGCTGACCGAGCTCGGTACAATCTGAACAGAATTACAACTGAGGACGCTGACGAGTCTCTGGAATATGATTTCACAAATGTTATTACAACTTGGGTCAATAAGGAAAAAGCAGGTTTTACTTATTCACCTAGAATTGACTACGCTGATTTCGCCTCTGTTGGTGGTATGACCGAAATTTGCAATTTTTGTGATGCTCTGAAATGGAATAAAGAGACAAATGGAATGTGCTGTTCATGTGGAAAAGTTGTCATTACAAATTTTCAAGATCCTCCAAACTTTATTAAAATCCTTCTAAATGGCGATCACCGCCAATCTAAACATTTTTTAGATAATATCCGTTCATATAACAGCGCATTCCAGATGACATCTTTTGGGGCAAAACAAATAACGGAGGGACCGTTCATGCCAACCTTCAAAGTGCAAGGCCAAGTTTACCATCTCATCGGATCGTTACTGGCAGAAAATGAGCCCAAATTTCTCCAAGTTTATTTTGTGTCTGATTACACTGAACAGCTCAGTGTCAGAAATCGTCATTTTCCCCAGCTTAATAGTGACCTTATATCAGGACTACAGAACATGCTGCATCAAGCAAATCAGTATGTGCATAATTTTAAAACTGCATTGGAGTCCATTCCGCCTGGCAGCAATGATTTTAAAATAATCATCAACGCAGATAGACGTCCTGTTGGTGAACACCGCGGGAGACACAATGCACCTGTCACAGATGAAGTTGCAGTTGTTTTAGTCGACCAAGAGTGTGAGAGGCGTGACATCGTGTTGCGCACTCGCGACGATCGCCTTCAACGAATTTATGAAACACACCGAGCATACGACGCCCTGCAATATCCGTTAATATATTGTCATGGTGAAGATGGGTACAATTTCGGGCTCTACCAAGTTAACCCTACTACCAGGGTAGCCAATTTTAATAAAAAGATATCGGCTCAGCAATATTATTCATACCTTTTACAAATAAGGCGCAATCGCTTCGTCTATTTGCAACGATTTCGTGGTTTGTTCAGCCAATTTATTGTAGACATGTATGCAAAAATAGAAACGGAACGTTTAGTTTACATTCGCACTAACCAACGTCGTTTACGCGCTGAAGAATACGTTCATTTGCGGGACGCGATGCAAACGGATACTAACGTCGAAAACTTGGGGCGATTGGTCATCTTGCCATCCAGTTTTACAGGCGGTCCACGATATATGCACGAAAGAACGCAAGATGCTTTTTGCTACGTCCGTAAGTACGGCCGACCGGACCTTTTCGTAACGTTTACAACAAATCCAAAGTGGACCGAAATTTGTCAGGAACTTCTTACAGGACAGGCGTCATACGATAGGCATGACATAATTGCAAGGGTCTTTCATTTGAAGCTCAAAGTTTTGATCAATCTCCTTACAAAAGAGAAACTATTCGGTTCAGCTCTATGTTTTATGTACAGCGTCGAGTGGCAAAAGCGTGGTTTGCCCCACGCCCACATTCTCCTGTGGCTGGAAAACAAAATTCGTTCCGATGCTATTGACAGTGTCATAAGTGCTGAATTTCCAGACCAAAATGAAGATCCAATTTTGCATGACATAATTAAGACACACATGGTTCACGGGCCATGTGGTGTTTTAAATAGGGAATCACCGTGCATGCAAGATGTTACCATCTTGCATGCACGGTGATTCCCTATTGCTAGTGCTCAAAAAAATACCCTAGAGCACTTTTAGCACAGACTATGTCGGGGGAAAATGGGTATCCGTTGTATCGGCGCAGATCAGTCTCGCAAGGTGGTTTCACAGCTTCTACCAGGTTCCGTGGGCAAGAAATTGTTTTGGATAATAGATGGGTGGTGCCGTATTCGCCAGTATTATCTAAAACATTTCAAGCTCACATTAATGTTGAAATATGCAATAGCGTAGAGTCGATAAAATATATTTGCAAATATGTTAATAAAGGTAGTGACCAAGCAATGATCGCGCTGAGAAATCGCAATGAATATGATGAAGTCACGAGGTATCAATCTGGCCGGTACATAAGCTCCTCGGAGGCAGTTTGGCGTATTTTAAGTTTCCCGATTCATGAGAGACATCCGCCGGTCATTCATCTCGATGTACACCTTGAGGGCGGGCAAAGAGTGTATTTTCAGTCTGAAAATGTCACAGCAAGGTTAGACAATCCAAGACAAACCACCTTGATGGCATTCTTTCGCCTCTGCCAAACAGATAATTACGCGAACTCCCTTCTATATAATGAGGTCCCATCTTATTACACGTACAACAAGCAGCAAGGTGTTTTTAACCGTAGAAGACGTGGAACTGCTGTGGAAGGCGAGCGTGGAGTTTTCAAGGAACACGTGATTGGACGAGTGTACACTGTGCACCCGAATAATTCAGAGTGTTACTATTTACGCCTTCTTTTGCACGTCGTGCGAGGACCTACTTCTTTCACTGAGCTCCGTAAGGTGGATGATATTGAATATCCCACATACCAAGCTGCTTGCCGCGCACGTCATTTATTAGATGGAGATCAGCATTGGGATGAAGCTTTAGCCGAGGCAAGCGTCAGCGATAGTCCATATCGCTTGCGTCATTTGTTTGCCATCTTATTGACCTTTTGTGGATTAACGGATGCTGGGCAGTTGTGGCAAAAATATCGAGAAAATTTTTCTGAAGATTTTTTGAGACATGTACGTCAAAACAGTGATGGTGAAATTCCTGACCGAGTAGTTGAAAATTGTCATAATAGATCGTTGTTGGCCATTCAAGATATAGTTACAAGTATAGGAGGGAACCCGCTCACTCAATACGGCTTGCCCACACCGACAGTCGATGGGGAACGTATAAACAGGGAGTACGCCTCGGAGATAAATTACAATCCCGTGGAATTAGAAACCCTGCAAAACGGCTGCTCAATTTTGACAACGGAACAGCGTCAAATATTTGATCGAGTATGCTGCAGTGTGGATAATAAATTAGGAGAAATCCTGTTTTTAGACGCGCCCGGTGGAACAGGCAAAACTTTTCTAACCAAAGTTATTTTGGCACGAATAAGGAGCCAAAATAAGATTGCTCTCGCTGTTGCCTCCTCAGGAATAGCAGCCACATTGTTGCCCGGAGGAAAAACCGCACACACAATGTTCAAAATTCCCATCGACTTGGAACGAACAGAAAGCCCGGTTTGCAATGTGTCACGCAATAGCGACAAAGCTAGGGTTTTACGCGATTGTGACATAATAATTTGGGACGAGTGCACGATGGCAAACCGCAAGGCTGTTGAAGCAGTAGACCGAACTTTGCGCGACATTAGGCAAAATGACCGGCCGATGGGAGGCATTACGGTACTTTTCTGTGGTGATTTTAGGCAGACACTCCCGATAATACCGCGAGGTACCAGAGCCGATGAAATTAGTGCCTGTCTAAAGAGTTCGATTCTATGGTGCAATGTCATATCAACTCATTTGAGTTTAAATATGCGAGCACATCTGGGTGGGAACCCAAACGCACAAGAGTTCTCAAATTTACTTTTGAAAATTGGTGACGGCACATATCCTACACAAGATGGCAAAGTAATTTTGGTGGAGAACCTATGTTGTTCCGTTGCTTCACAGCTGGAACTCATTTCTTCTGTGTATGGGAATCCCACTGATATCGGTAACCACGCTGCTGCTTGGCTGTGCCAGCGAGCTATTTTGACTCCCCGCAACGACCAAGCGGCAGCAATAAATTCACAAATATTGGCACATGTTTCTGGGGAAAGTAAACAATATACTTCAATAAACACGGTTACCGAAGAGGAAGATGCCACACACTATCCAGTAGAGTTCTTAGAATCCCTTAACACACCCGGTCTTCCAGCACACAAAATTTGTTTAAAAGTCGGAGTGCCAATAATTCTTCTCAGAAATTTAAGTCCTCCCAAACTTTGCAACGGCACTCGGCTCAGAGTCACCAATCTCCAACACAACGTCATCGAAGCCGAAATCTTAACAGGTTGCGGCGCCGGTGATGTTGTTTTTATTCCCAGAATTCCCCTCATTCCCAATAATTTCCCCTTTAGTTTCAAACGTGTGCAATTCCCCGTCAGCCTATGTTACGCCATGACCATTAACAAAGCTCAGGGCCAGACATTATCCGTTGCGGGGGTAGATCTTAGTGTTGGTTGCTTTTCCCATGGCCAACTTTATGTAGCTCTTTCGCGTGTGAGCAACCCTAGCAACCTTTTTGTGTACGCTCCAGGTGGTTCCACGTCTAATATTGTATATAGAGAAACATTTTCATAAATAATTATACAAGTTTTTGGCAGCATCTTAGTTACAAGGAAAAATCACCAGGCCTGGTCGAAAGATTCTCCCTTTTTAAATGAAGGTACACCTTCTCTAAGTGACACATTATTGTTTTCCGACATCCACGCGAACGAAGTCGCGGGCACAGCTAGTTTTAAATAATTTTGTATTTAAAGCTTTGAAATGCCTTGGCATTTTATTATAAATGCACACACACATTGCCAAGCAGTTACTGTATTTAGACAGTCTAGGCAAATCATTTAACACCAGCTTATATGGATCTCGTCGGTTCCGAGGATTGACATCATTTGCAGTCTTGAATAGTTGCTTATTTTTCATAACGAACACATATATTTCGTAAATGTAAAGCGACGGTAACGGTAACAAACCAAGTTTTTTAAATATTGGTCGACAAGAGTCGTCGGGCTTAAGTCCACAAATTGCTCTCATGCACTTTTTTTGAGCGATGAATACTCTTTGGAAGTCAGTACTGTTACCCCACATTATTAGTCCATAATGTAACAACGATTCGACGTACGCGTGGACGAACTTGGAGAGTTGTATTGGTGACAGTAAAATACATTTTGTTACGGTCGCGAATCATTTGTTAATCAACACACAACCAGATACTGCACACAACAAACAGTGAATTGCAAATCCTTAAAAAAAGTTTAAATTTTGCGCGCTTACTTAGCGAATCTCCCATAGCCAATTGAAACACGTAACAATAAATAAAATATGATCTTATTTTTTCAGATCACTGAAATCATCAACAGAAGGCTCGAAGGTGCGCAATTGGATGCACTTGCTAAGCGACCAATAGGAGAAAGAATATAATGTGAATTTAATTCTTGAATCACTTTGATATTGTGTATTGCGTCCTAGAGACGAAACAGAAACAATTACCATCTAACCATGGACAGTAAAACGTATAAAAAGCGTGCAGGCACGTCGGGCATCCAAGGACAGCTGTATGAGACTAAATTAATCAGTCTAATATATTTTAGAATGATACATCACGACAGTGTTGATCAGTTTAATTTGGCCACCAATAGAGATGACACAGGTGCCTTCGATGACATTTGTTTTACCGCAAAAATAAAGGATTTTGATAAACCAGTCACCATGTTCATTCAAGCAAAGCACAGAGAGAACGATACACCTTTAACGTTTACTAATAAAACTGATTTGACCAAATATTTTGATAGTTACTTGGATATTAGACGCGCTTTTGAACCGAGCAGTAAAGACGTCATTTTTGGAGGTAAATTTGATGATACTGATTGCTTTTTCGTTATGTATACTACAGCGAAGAGCGACCCCAATAACAAAATATATGAAGGTTGTTTTGCTGACCTTTTTAACGAACTCATAGGAACGGGAGGGTATTGCACACAACCATCATATACAGATGAAAGCTTGGACTTTTTATGTAAAATAGTTATGAGAGAACAAATCACATCACTTGCTGAACAGTTAGCAAAGTTTATTTGTGAAGAATCTGATAGCGTAATGTCGATGAATAATGATCTTATATTGCGCTATCATGTCATTATAGCGCACAACATTGTAAACGTTTCTGAAATCCAACCTGAAGGACATCGGATTGCCAGCTTCAGACAAGATTTCTTTACAACCAACGAAGAATTTCTTTTGCTGTTCAAAAACATATTGTGCTTAGAAGTTCTGAAAAAGCGAAAGTCGGAAGAGGCCGATGTACAGAGTTTATTGTTGAGGTTCCTTAGTGAACCCTCTGAAGTAACGACACTAAGTAAACTGCTAGGAAGTGTTTTTACTTATAAAAACAGCAAGCTTGAGTTTGTTGGCAAATCGATGACAGACTTTATGAAGCGACAGCTCGACAAAGCAAATGTCTCTCAATCAACTGTTTATGAAGCAGCAGAACTGGCTTCTAAACAGTATTTACTATCTCTGAAGCTTAAAGTCCCGGCTTTCTTTGGCAACAAAGATTTAGCAATAAGAGGCAAACATGATAAAATCGAAAAGAGATTAAACCACCTAACATTAAAAATCATAGAAATATTAAAAGAATCGAACCCCAATAACATAGTCGCTATAGACGATTCTCTGGGAGAGGGGTTTCTGCAGTTAAATGGAGGCATAGCTTCTGCTGTCGGCAACATACTCGTTTTTGATGAAAGTTCAAAATGGTTGAAGTTTACAAACAACCCTGAATCACTAGGTAATCTTGCCAAAAGATGGTATGAATCACTAAAGAGTAAAATCGAAAATTTGCACGATTATAAATTCGATGTAAAAGTTAAAAAGTTTCCAAAACTTTCATTCGAACGAGGAGAATACGACGTGAGTTTGGTAAGAGATTTCTATGATAAATTACTGTTTTACACTAACCAAGCTGATCAGAATGGCGTAGAGGAAATGCTGAGAGGAGAAATAGAGGATTATCCGTGCAATGATGTCAAAAACTTTAGAGTTCGATCTGACGTGATATTTCTAAAATATCATGATGTAATACAAAAACTGTGGATGACGCCTAAAGTAGGATCATATCTTACAAAGAAAAGCAATATATATCAGAAAGCAGTAACTATTGTCATGAGTGAGCCATTGATGGGTGTTTTAAACATAATGCATAAGATTGAGTACAAAGACTATACATTTAATGAAAATGCTTTTAAACCATTCGAGTTGCATGTCCAGCTTAAAGGAACTGTAATCGCTACAGGAAGCTGTGAGTTAACAGTTGCTAAGGTGGAACAATATCTAGGAAATAAAGACCGAGTAGTGTTAGACTTGGAAAACGTTTTCAAACTGCCCCTCAAGAACCACAACACTTTATGTAGAGAATTGAAACACACAACTAAGGAGAACATTCTTATTTTTGTTTGGCACACTTTTCAAGATCCTAAAAATTCCGGTAAAAGGCTTGAAAATATCGCAAAAGCTGTTGAAGGAAAGCAAATAATAATCGTTACGAATAAGATTTCAGTTGACATTATGACTAAATATTTCTCACAAGCAAGTAATGTATTTTTCGATGAAAGAACTGTCTTCACCGACTTGAGTGTTGAATCGCAGAAGAAGTTCTTAGCGACTTCTAAAATAAAAGTTCAAGGTGAAGACGTTAGCTTAGATATAATCGGAGATGATGAGTCTGTGGAACTTATTGATGAAGATGTTTTTAATAAACTTATCAATAACGAAACTATCGAAATTGGTAATTGTACGTTTCATAATATTTACGAAAAGCATTTTTACATTGACAGACGGATCAGTCGCTCCAGTAAACCGGAAAACAAGAAGTTTGACGATGTCAAAGACAAGGTTTTAAAAACGTTCTACGATTTAGAAGACGACGTTGTCTATATATCAGGAGAACCGGGAATGGGTAAGTCAACTCTCCTTACTCACTTGTCACTTACGACAAAGGAACTCGATCCTAAAGTTTGGATTATTAGAATCCCCTTATTAGCATATGTGGGTGTACTCGGAGAATTCGGTGAAAGGGATTTGGAAGGAGAACATATTTGGAATACATTAGAAAGTTTAAAGTTTATGTGCCTAGTGTTTATACTCGGCGAGAAATCCGATAAAGGGAAGGAAATCCATCTCCACTCTTTTCCCTCTGATGAAGTATTAATAGAGTTGGAAGAATCACCGAATGGAACTGTTTCCCTAAAGAAATGTCCAGGTGGTAAATCAGCAGTATTTCAGTTGAAAATGTTCCTACATTTTTATAACAGAGAAAAAGTGATATTCCTTTTCCATGACTTTGAAATCATTAATGATATGTGTCTTAAATCAGTGTTAGGATTACTGAAGTCCGTCAGGAGTTATCCTCGTAAGCATAAAATCTGGATCACAGGCAGATCCTTGGACATAATTGAAAAAGAGTTCGGACCATCGTACAAACTAGAAAACTTTTCTCGTCTTGAACAGGACATATACCTAAATAGAATGTGGAAGTTCAAGATACAACTTAATGATCCTGATATCAAAGAATTCTTGGAAATTGATTATTTTACTATGAAAGTTTTTATGAAGTCCTGTTTTTACAGAAAAAATGAATACTTTATAGGATGCTTGCGCTTTTTGGAATTTTTAAAAATTGGGTCAGCGGCTGCTGGCATTGATTTTCCGTATGATAAATATTATAATAACTTTATAATGACCTTTGGCGTTTATAATAGTACAATCTCATGTTTTCCAGACGACACATTGCCGAGGCATCTGAACATATTAGCTGAAAGATTTATAATACTATTTATAGACATGTGGGAACATTTTACAGTTCACAACCAGTTGGGATGCAGAGCAAAATTTCTTTCATCCTCCGATGAGGATTCGGATATGGAAGCGGATTTTTGGTGACTCACATCCGTGGATGCGGATGCGGATCTCAAGTTTTATTAAGGGATCCATCTAGGCGGCAAAGCAAAATTCAAAATTTCTTACGTTTTTAGCAAATTGCAGCGCTGTTTCTTTGTATGTTGATCATAATTCAATTCGCAGCAATAATTCAAATATAGTCATTTAAAAATCAATATCTCTCGAAAATATATGTGTTTGATGGATATAAGAAGTTTATGTGTCTAGTGATTATACTCGACGAGAAATCCGATAAAGGGAAGGAAATCCATCCCCACACTATCCACTCATATGAAGTATTAATAGAGTTGGAAGAATCACCAAATGGAACCGTTTCCCTAAAGAAATGTCAAGGTGGTAAATCAACAGTATTTCAGTTGAAAATGTTAAAAATGTTCAAATAATAATGTAGGATTTTTATAACAGGGAAAAAGTGATATTCCTTTTCCATGACTTTGAAATCATTAATAATGATGTGTCTTAAATCAGTTAGGGTTACTGAAGTCCGTCAGGAGTTATCCTCGTAAACATAAAATCTGGATCACAAGCAGATCCATGGACATCATTGAAAAAAAGTTCGGACCATCGTTCGAGTACAAACTAGAAAACTTTTCTCGCCTTGAACAGCAGGCCTAACATGACACACGCGACAATTACTCGCTCTCGCGTGAGTAATTTTTGTCTATTTCGGTCACTTTCTCGTTTTCTGACAGCGCTTCCATACAAAATAGTCGACTCCTGTCAAAATTGATGTTTTCTCGACAAACCCTAACATGGCACCTTAGTTATATCGATTTTTGACAATTCAACACGAGATAATCTTCGATTTTTCTATCATTTAGTCGTATTTACTCGTCGATTTAGGCGATGAGAAGAGTAGACAAAATTATGATACAAAAAAAAACTCCAAATTATCATGGCAGTTTCATAAATAGTACATAATTGAGTCATCATTTTATTTTACAATATATTACGAGTAATAATGAAAATCTCAGTTTTAAACTACTATTTATATTGGAATGACGTGTTTTATATGGAATTTTTCGTTTTTTGTATGGAAAATATGAAAAAATATTACCTACATGTTGAGTGTTAGGGGTTTATGAGTTTCATAGAGGGGGTCGAAATTTTCATTATTTTTGCGATAGGACACACCATTTTCGAGTTAAAAGCAAAAGAAAAAAAGACAGTATTATTTTTGCACCATCGCACAGTGGTCCCGTTAGTAGGTCATAGGCTTCCAATGGCAATGACTGAGCTAAGCCATTATATCTGGTTCAGTTACCCACTAGTTGTCATACTACCTGAGGGTGTAAAAGGTTTTGCAATATATTGTTCGCAACATTCCTTTTTTGGCATCGGAAGTAAACACATGTAATTAGTCATCAACCGTGTTATCACCAAGCGCTAATTACCCTAAGACGCGACGCGTGTTTTCAAGATCGAACTTGTTTGTGACCTGTTATTTTGCAATGGACATTCAAGTTACAGGTATGTATTATTAATTTACTTTACTATTTTGCATTTTTAATACACCATTTTTTTTTAAATAGAGTGCTACGCCGCCGCATTTCTTGCGTGTTTATTTCTGTATTTTTTTTATATTGAAGCTTTTACTTATGTTTGTATCTACTTGTGCCATTGAATTAGGTATAAAAATGTCGCTTAAAATCTCTACTACTAGAATTTTAAAAAAGTACTTGCGGCATGCTGCATCTGTAAGGTGCAGCCAGGGTCTACGCCGAGCGGCTGGGCGCGTAGCACTTGCTACGAAATATGTATTGATTTTGATCCGCATTTAACTGTTTGTTGTTTTGCTTTAGGTACTAGTATTGAGTGTTCTTTTAAAAGAATGCTTGTACTAGATACTTGGCTGTCTATGAAGGACAGCAATTCCGAACTGCAACGGTGGCGTCGAGTTTTTCAAGCCCTGATACAGTTACTGCCTGACGTTGAGAATTTGGTTGCTGATGACTTAGAAAAAAGAGTTGCTAATCTTTGTACTAGATTTGTAGCTATTTGGAAGCAAGTCTCTCGCAATCAATCTCGCATGGTATCTAAGTACGGAGACTGGCTGAACGAAATTGAAGTTTGCGTTCTGTCAAATTGTGCAGCAGCAGGGAGCCACGACACTCAACGGCCAGCAGCAGAGGCTTCGACGAGCACTCAACAGCATCAGCACAGGAAGGACTTCGAAGAGTGTAGCAAGAGATCAAAACGCCGCAGGCTTACAGAGTTAAGTAAAGTAGACAGTTCCGCGATCAATTATTTGTTGGATGATTCAAGTCGATATGACGCCGCTTACGCTTCTTTAAATTTAAACACTAATGAAGTCTTGTATCTCATAACTGAGACTAAACTGTAATAGGTGAGCTTTCGGAAGAGGCCGCCGAATCTTGCAATAAGTAAGTTAAACAGTTTAGGCGTGACAACACGAGGAAAATGTCCCGGGTTGTCACAAACACCGACTTGATACATAGACTTCTTCTTAATTCGGATCCTTATATTTCTGGTTTGAGAAGGTTACCACGGAAGAAGAAGTCTATTATCTAAAGAGGCGTTGAATTTGTTGTCGGTATAGAATAAAATGTATATAGTTATATAATAAACACTAGATTTACATTATTTTAGATACAGCTCCTATTATGTAACTATTCACATGTAAATAATATATTTTTTGTCCGTTTCTGTATTTGTAGTTAGGTAATAATTAGGTATTTACTTTATTTTTATCATAAAAATGTATATATTTAAGTTTATTAGTTATTAAGTTCCAATTCCTTTATTGTATTTTAGTAAGTATTTCGTCAAGTACAATAAATGCATTATTTATTCTAATAAAATAAGTTTTTTAACATTATTTCGGTTTTTTCATTTTATTATAACATGAAGTATTACAAAAAAGCATAATGATAATATTTAGTATTGATAACGACAGTCATTACCTTCGCGAAACCCTATGACCGCCTCTCTTAGGGCGCGGAACCACTGTGCATCGCGTCGAGGTGTTGGTGTGAATTTTAGTTCATTTTTTAATCGCGATTAAATACTTAGACAATCAAAATTTTAGGTAAAGAACGTAAAATTCTGAACAGCAAAATTGCCATTTTCACTAGATTAATAGCTCAGTGCCGTCAAACTAAAATATAGTTAAGTTGTGTCACTTTAGTCTATTTCAGAATGGAAAATATAGAATTTGAATTTGAAAATCGTCGGTTGACAAGAATAATCTAAATTTTGGTGATTTTTAGTCTAGTTTAGAGGCATTTGTGACAAGAGAATCGGCACCATTGAATGAATGAAACGGAATCTCAAGCCGATGTTGCTATCATAAAAATAATTTGTTTTTAATAACTTGCAACATCGGTTTCTCGTCGCGAGAAATAGAAGTGTCAAAGTGCCTTTTTCGAGATATCTCGTCGTTTACGGTCATGTTAGGGATTAGAATGACGTCAGAATCGTAGACAAAGGAGACTGAAACGATTACATACAATCCTGGGCCTGGTTGTAAAAAGATGAAAGTGGTGTCAATTAATAGCTTATATATTATCAGCCTTTCACTGAAAATTCTGCGGATTTTGTCAATCTGAGAACAGAGATAAAAGAGATTATGTAAAAGTGAGGTTATGTTACAATCTTTAACTAACAGCTGATTCCTGAAGTGCAAAATATGTGCTTTTGCACTAATAGTTATTATATTTAGTAGGACATATTTGATAAATCATATGAATGAATGTCAATGACTTCAGTCCTACCTACCTATGTAGGTAACAGGTATGGAGTTACGGAAAGGATGTCTAAAATAAAATAAAAAATCATTTGAGTATTATAGTGTTTTATTCTTCTTCAATTTTAATTAAAATGTCGTCTAGGAATTGTGCAGGTGGTGCTATATGATCTTGGTACCTAGCCCAGCTAAGATACCATATAATGCAGATTATATGAGCGCAGTAGCCTACAGTTCGTCTCCCTACAATACAATTTACAGTAATGCATTACTATAGCCTCCCTTCCTGTACGAGAGCCATTGCCGAATCACTGACAGAATTGTTTCATCGGGTAAGGGTCGTCGACCCAGTGTATTGCAGTGATCAGTAAGTTGTTGTCCCACAATTCACACAGCGATCCATAGTTTCACTGTTTTTTCTATTCCGTAGTTTCAACAATACACAATCCGGCGGTAAAATCCAAAATTACAATTCCAAGTCAAACGTGTGAGCGATCTTCGGTGTCCAGTGTGAAAGCAAGGGTCGTACGATGTAGACAGGGTCGAAATCCGTAAAATACAAAGCAAAGGTCGTGAAAAATGAAGAACAATCGGGAAAGCACTCAAAACGCATCGGAAAACACGAAACGGGTAAGCAAACGAGATCATTAGAGCAGTTGGCAACTACAGACTACATAAGGATACTACGTTGGCAACTGTCTAGTGTCCGTGTCAGTCAGCTGTCATGCCAGTGACATAGACTAAAAATAGAAAACTAATTTTAATCGATATGAAATCTATAATCATTCATATTGTTTTTTCAGTAGTTAATTGATATTTTATTTATTAATATGACTGTAATTATATGCACTATATTGCACATAAGTGTATAAAGTGCATTTAATTACTTTGAGTTAATTATTTTGTGCAAAGGTTTTATTTTCGTAACTGTGTAATCGATTACTCAATCGGTAATCTCACGAAAACTATCTTTTCCATATTTCTCCGCTTCCAGATTGAGAATTGAGGTGATTTTTCATATTTTAAGATAGAAAAATATGACTAATTTTTTAGATCATATCTTAACTTATTACATTTAGGCCCACCGTTTCCCATCTCCTTTCGACAAAACGAGAAAAAGAGCTTTCTCGCGCTTGTCATGTTAGCCCTGCAGCAGGGCTAACATGACAAGCGCGAGAAAGATACTTAAATACATTATTGAAGTTCAAGATACAACTTAATCATCCTGATATCAAAGAAATCTTGGAGAATTAATCGAGAAAATCTATATACTTTATATGATACGCACTGTTTTTGGAATTTTTAAAAATGGAGTCATCGGCTGCTGGGATTTATTTTCCGTATTATAATAATATTATACTAACTTTATAATGACCTTTGGCGTTTATGATAGTACAATCTCACGTTTTTCAGACGACACATTGCCGAGGTTGATTCTGAGCACATTAGCTGAAAGATTCTAAAGTTAATTAAAGACATGCGTGATCATTTTAGTAGTAGTTCCAGTTGGGCGGTGGATATACTTTTCAATAAGTGTAAGAAGGACATAAATTTACGCCTCAAGATTTTAAGAAAATATTATAGTTCTATGTTTACGTAAGTTTTATTTAGTTCTGTTTAGTTCATTAAAATCTTGTTTTAAAAAATATGTTTTCTTATATTAAATTTTGAACTCTAGTGTTCTATCAACTTTACAAATCCAACGAGCCCAACACTATCTTGTAAGGTTGAGGAGTTCCTGTGGCCACCTTCCGCCTCTTTAATCAAACCACAGACTACACATTTTGCTATGTTTGAGGAAATCTTACGGCGAGCTTCCAGCTGCACTACTTTTGGATAACGTAACTACTTGTCAAAACAAATCGAAATGGCCGAAAGACCAAGGAATCTTTCCAGATCTCATGAAACACGGTAAAGTAGTTTCATTCTTCAAATCAAGTGATAGTAAAGAACCCAATAGGCCTGTGTCAATTCAGCCAGTTCTCAGTAAGACGTTTGAAAAGTTGATGCTATATCAAAAGTTACGTCACTTAAAAAATCCATCTTTCATGACCAACAGTACGGTTTCACCAAAGGGCGTTGTACCACTGACGCTGGTGTCACACTAGTAAAGAACATTTTTAATGCCTGGAAGGAAGCACAAGATACCATTAGAATCTTTTGCGACCTCTCGAAGGCGCTCTAAATCTACGTACCTGCAAATCTTGTAAGGGTTATTATATAACGGATAGCATTGAGGTACGAGTATGTGGAGTAAGAGACGTTGAGACAAACTCTAGTCTTACATAATCTGTTGCTATAGAACACCCGTAAATAAAAACTTTGATGATTTTCTACATAGATTGGAACAATTACTACAGTACTTTTTCAATAAAATATGCTTTATCTGCGGGGATTTTAATATTGACTTGTCAAAACAGGACAATAAAAATGTTGAAATGCTATAATTTTAGATATTTGTTTGATTCAATTACATTTGTGCGAAATAACTCCAAATCGTGTATAGATAATATATTGACCAAGACCTGTGATAGAAATATTGGCAGTACAGACATTGACCACAATCGATTGGCGGATGGACATGCAGCCCTCTTCTGTACAGCATATTTGGAAAAAGTTTATATAACGAGAAGAATAATAATGTATTCAGACACAGAAACTACTTGAACACGACTGGAATTTAGATACAAACACGTTTATACGAAAAAGAACTTTATTCTAGCACTTTCAAAAAAAGTAAAGTTAAAATCAACATAAAAATAACTAGCCGATCTAAATGGCTAACGAAAGGAATAAGGATATCCAGCAAAATGGAGAGATTTCTAAATTCTATAAATAAGGCTAAGTGTGACAAATCGTTAGTAAAATATCGTGAACAGTATCTCGGAACGCTAAAAAGAAGAAAGTAACTAATCAAATAAATAAAGCAGCTAACTCTAGCAATGAAATTTGGAAAATAGACATTAAAACTCGGAAAAAAATTGACAATAATTCGGTATGTAAAGTAAAAATTAACCTATGCTGATTCCAAAAACATTTCGAGATTTTAGGTTTGTAAGTAAACCTTATTTTTCTATTTTTAGGTCCTAAAATTTTAAGATCGTATTTATTTTCACAAAAATTCTTAAGTTCACTTGACTTTTACTTGACCTCTAAATGACGTCATAAACTACCCTGTATAGGAAACTTTCAGTGATTCTTGTAATAAAATGTTGTACGTGTCAATCGTCAATGTCAACGTCAAGTTTGCATGAAGCTGTTTACTTTCGTTGAGCGTACCGTGCCTTGATTTTTTTATAAGTTACCTAATTCTTTTCACTATAACCCTTGCTTTCCCTTCGGACTTCGATACTTACTGCTACATTGATCATTTGCTTGTTAAAAGGAACTGCTTGCCTACCCTTTGGATTTGTTTTAAATATGGACCTCAGTAGGTACACAAACAACTTGTTGTGGTGTTTTTACATGACGGTATGAAGCATTTAGCACAAACAGTCTTTGATCGATTCATAATTAATAAGCTTTATCTTTACAATAAGGTACGGATACTGTAAAAATAAAAATCGCTCTGTTATTACAAATTAATATTAACTGTCAAACTTGACAGTTTTGACTTAACTGAATTTTCAAGTTTAGTTTTAATTATATGTATTAAACGTGGCAAAGATCATGAGCTATTCAGCCTACTTTATGACGTCAGCACGAACAAAACTTAAAAAAAAAATAACTACAGCTTGGAAAAACAAAAACTTGAAATTATATATTTCAAATACTATGAGTATTTGAAATATATAATTATAAGTATATTATATCTATAGAATATATTATAATATATTATATCTATAGAATAAAAATATAAAAAAATAACTGACAAATACTTTACATACCGAAATGATAACATAATACTTAAACATAATAATAAAATAATTTGTAACCCTTTAGACATTGCTAAGATTTTTGCGGAGAAGTTTGACAACAGTAAAGGTGTAAATACTGGTAATCCAGAACTGGCTAAGAAACATTTATTTGAGAATACTGACAGAGTTGATAAGTCTATGGCTTTTAATCCCGTCACGCCGATAGAGATTTACAAAATGGTAAAAAGTATGGATAGTAAAAAGTCATTTGGACACGATGAAATCCTGGCACAACCGATATCTGAAATAATAAATAACTGCGTCAATGAAGGCGTCTTTCCTGACCAATTTGAGTTAGCCAGAGTTGTACCACTATTTAAGAAAGGTGCTAAAACAGATCCAGGCAATTACAGGCCCATTTTATTGTTACCGGTTCTATCCAACTTTTAGAAAAAGTGATCAAATATAGGCTTGTGAGACATTTGACTAGTCTAAAAATAATTAACCGTAACCAGTTTGGATACCAAAAAGTAAAGGGAGACTTGATGCAATAGACTCGTTAGTTAATAACGTAGTAAATAAGCTGATCAATAAACTTAAAGTAGCTGGCTTATTCCTAGACTTAAGTTCGGCGTTTGATACTGTAGAACATTGCATTCTAATTGATAAGTTAGAGCATTACGGTGTAAGAGAAAATGTTTTAAACATTTTAACTCTTATTTGACCAATAAACAGTAGGTACGTCGAAATTAAATCACTTCACGAAGGTGTGGAAGAAATTTTTAAATCGAAATCATTTACAGTAACTAGAGGTGTTCCGCAGGGTTCGGTGTTGGGCCCCATTTTCTTTATAATATTTCTTAACGATCTAACTGAATACATTAAAATTTATTAGAAAGTTTAAAATGTTTGGGAGTACAAATTAATTGTTTACTCAACTGGAAGTCAGAACTAGATTCAATTACGAATACAATGAGTAGTGCGTGTTATGCTATCAGATCTCTCAGAGATATTTTATCTATTGCCCAACTTCCTACCGTCTATTTTACTCTAACTGAATCTAAACTTATTTATTATTATATAGCATAAAATTTTGGGAAACAGCTATAAATATAATATTAAGGCAGCCTTTACTATACAAAAGCGAGCATTAAGAACCATGCTTCGTTTAAATCAGAATGAATCATGTAAGGAGCATTCTAATAAACTTAGAACTTAGAATTTGAACGGTACCGTGTCTTTATATTTTAGTTCTCCTTACCCATTTTAATAAAAACTTAAACGAGTTTGAAGATGAAAGGAAAAATAGAGTAGATACTCGCAGAAAAGATCTTCCTACTATTCTGCATGTTGTCAAACACTCGTCACGCGTGCGGTCTGTCAATCTGTTTAACAAATTACCAGCAGAATTAAAGAATATTCAGAATGTGAACATGTTTAAAAATAAACTCAGGGTTTTGTTAATCAATAAAGCCTATTACAGCAGTGACGAATATTGCAATGACAGAAAATCTTAAAAACTAGTATTCAATTAAACTGAAATTAAATATTATGTACAGACGCCAGCACATCAACCTACTACAATCTGTCAAATATATTTAATAGATTTTCAACTTTAATATTAAATTATAAAGTTCATAGTTCATTGGGAAAATTTGACAGTTTCGGGTAGGTTAACCTGCTGGCGTCTGTACCCACTGCTCTTTGACATTTTAATAATTGTTGCTTTATAAACTTAATTTTTTTGACATTAAATGTATGTATTTTTGTAGCATTTTCTGCTAGGGACTTTGTTCTGTGTCATTATGAATATATTTGTAAATGTAGTATTTTAAAATTGTATAGATGTTCTTACTTCGATGATGGCTGAGGAACGAGGATACTTATAATAAAATTGTGTATGTCCTTATTTGTCTGTACCTACTGTGCAAATATTTTCGACACAAATGTATTTTGTTATGAAATAAATAACTTGAACTTAATTAACTTGAACTTCTCTCTCTCTAATATTATTTTAATGGCTTTGCCGCAGTTGGGGTAAAAATTATAATACAATAAATTGTCAGCCCCCATTGTGGCCGCGGTGACGCCACCTGGCGGACGAGTTTGAAACTATTGTCGAATTCATATCTTGATCCATCTCCAATCCATCAACATCTTTCCAGCTGATTTTTTAATTATGTCTGTAGAAAACATTTTTTTCAAAATATTGTTGCTTTAGTTTTTATTTTTTTGTTGTTTTAAATAATTAAAATTACATTTATTTGCGTAAATAAGGCATGGAATATTCTTAAAGATAAATTACATTATTATTATTATTATTATTCTGCCTTTAATTCGGTGTTGTAATTAAGTAATTTCACATAAAAACTTTTTTTTTTGTATTAAGCCCTTACTGCATGGATTTTTTGATTGGGATGGAAAAAAAATATGACGTAGCATGACCCCAATAACGCCCAAAAAAATAGGAAAAAAAATCTATACCTAGTTTTTTTTTAAATATTTAATTATTTCCAAATATGGCATTGCATGCAGTTTTAAGTTTATTATCAAGTTTGCCAAATATGTCATTATATGCAGAAGTATCTGGCAAAATAAAAAATTTAGATTAAAATGAGAATGTATATCGGGTATAGCACGAATGGTGGCATATGCATACGCCAGCCTATGCAATCATTGCATAATGTGTAAGGAGAGATGGAATGAAATTAGTAAAAGGCTCATATTTATTTGTTTTATTTTATTTCTTAAGAATTTTAGGAACTTTGGATTTATTAGGAACTTTTTTTGAATCATTACTTAATTCTAGTCTCGTGTTGATTACTGTAAATGATATTCCATATAGCAGTTTCTTGCTTTATTTAAACATAAATGGGCCTTGCATTTCAAACACCATATGTATGATTTACCTTTGCATCCAAGGTTTTTGCAGACTTGGCGCTCTTCTGTCCATTCTGGGAAGTGATGCATGCCATCTACCACTACTTCTCGTGATGGCATTTCTAAGCGTTTTCTGCTTTTCTTTGCTCTTGGCTCAACACCCAAAGATGGTCTGCCTCTAGTGGTTGGTGTATAAAAACGGGACCCTTTCATGGTCAGCACTTCTGCCACCAATAATTTAAAATCCAAGAGCGGCATGTACGAGTCTTGGTTCAAACGTCTCCAGATCAACCAAGAATTTACTGCAATGACATCAATCATGGGAAAAAAAACTCGCGTGTACCACTTTTTGGATCTTACTTTGATCCTGTAGTAGCCTAACATCGAGTCAAAGCGTATCAACCCCACCCATGTGACGATTGTAGAGCAAAATTGCTCTTGGACATGTTATCTCCTCATAACATTTCCTCTTTCTATTGAATCGTTTAACGGTATCAGAAGGATTAATACCAACGTAAGTAGAATATATATTGACAACTTTGTTGTCGAGCCAACTTACAACAGTGACTGTTCTATCATCAATATTAGTTTCTACTTCCACTGCAGATCCTCTACCCTTTTTTGAAAGGTCTGCTTTTGTCGGCAATTTAGCCCCTGGCAATCTATTGGCTCTGGCTGTTCCCAACGGCAAGATTCCTTTCTTATCCATTTGGATCATTAATTCCACGCTAGTAAACCAGTTGTCAAAAAACACTCTGTAATTGAGATTTTCTGGAACTGTTTGGGTGAATCTCAAGACTACATTGCTGCTAGTTCCAATGTTATTTTCACTATCTGGGATGACATCGGACTGTTTCCCTGCATACAGATCAAAGTCATAAGAAAATCCTGAAACGCCGCTTAGCACATGAACTTTGTATCCCCATTTATGAGGTTTCTTGGGATTATACTGCTTTAAACTATGTACTTTGCCGGGTTTTCGTAGGTATAATTAGTTCGTCTACTGCAAGATATTGTTCTTTTGGCACCGTTAGTAGTCGGTCTCTAACTTGGGATAGAAAGGGTCTTATTTTTTTAAGCTTATCATATTGAGGGTTTCCTGGCTGAAGATTAGACGAATTGTCGACAAAATGAGTAAACCTCTTAAATTCCTCAAATCTGTTGCAGGTCATTGTCTTCTCAATAGGCTCGAATCCCATCCCAGACCTCCAGTAATGCCGAGTTGTCGGGTAATGAACCACAGACATATACATTAGAATACCTACAAATTGTCGCATTTCTAATTGCGAAATATTTGCCTCTTTTCCCTTTTCATTAGCATAACGTCTGGATTCATTAGTAATAAAAGTAAACATTTCATTCGTGAATAAGTAATCGAAAATTTGTGATGGTGTATTCAAACCTTTTATTTCATCTGTGAGGTTAATATCTCCTAGAAAGGCGTAATTGTCTTCGCTATACTGCCGCTGACCAGTTTCCCATTCGTAAGTCTTCTTAGAAGTTTTTTCTTTGTTACCTACCCTCCGCTGTCGACTTGTTGAAGGCTGGTCGCTTTGGTCTTCCAATTCAATATCTGACTGTGAATCTACGTCACTATCTTCATCGGACTCAGACAAATATAACGGATCCTGTCCTCGATTATCTCTCCATTCCGTATCTTCATCAGAAAGCTCTTCGTCTTCACTCCCATCTGGAATGTTGACTACATGCACTTGTTTCCGTCTCGGCATTGTTTTAACTATTGAAAAAAAAAAGCAGCGTAAGGTGCAAAATAAATAAGCAAGGAAGCCTTTTTTTTTTTTTTTTTTGGTCGGGCGGAGGTGTCTCTCAGACTCGTACTGACTAAAAACCACCCCGGTGTTCCATCTCACACCTACGTCGGGGGTCGCGGGAACGCAGATACTTCCGCGACCCTCGGCTGGTGGCGGGCCACCTCGAGTTTGGGGGGAGTGAGGTGTTAAACTCCCCCCTTATATCATAGAGAGGCGCGCGTGGAACACTACGCGCCGCCATCTCGGGTCCTAAGGAGTAGGGGGCGATGGATTTCCCCAGATCCGTCACCCCTGGACCCATTTAGGGGGGCTGGAAGAGGGCGTTATCCGCCCTCCGCCGACGCCCGGTGCGCCTGCTGCGGATCGGGTTAGCGGAAGCAATCTCCAGCTCCCTTTCCGCAGCCTCCTTCTGCGAAATGACTGTTTCGCAGAAGGATACCACCGTGTCCCAGGACTCCCCGCTGCCGACCATAGAGTCGACAACGGCCGGCAGCGACAGGTCACTGCCGACACCTGAGATGAGGGCACGGCGCGGCTCCTCCCAAGCAACACACTCTGCCAGCGTGTGCCGAGCCGTGTCCTCCCGACAGTCGACACAGTGGTGACACCGAGCGTCCGGCTCCCTGTTTATGCGACACAGGTACTTCCCGAAGCAACCATGCCCCGAGAGCACCTACGTCACCCGAAACGACAGGGAGCCGTGCCTCCTCCCGAGCCAGCGCTCGAGCACTGGCCGGACCGCCCCGATGGTGACGGAACCGGCGGTTGGGCGTGAAAGCCTGAAGCAAGGAAGCCTAATCAAACCAAGGAAACAAAACCAATATTGTAGCCAATAATGTGTCTTTTAATTGACACAATTGCATACTATCCCAAATTTGGTTTTCTCTTTTATGTTGTTATTCTGCATACAATCCCATATCTGCCAAATAGTTTTTCCCGCGACTGCATACTATCCCATTTATGGATACTAACTTCAGCAACAAAAATATTTGCAATCATTCATGCGAATCTAGTTTTTTGTTTCCTATTGCCTTTGCATAGATGCCATAATGCCATAATTATTTTGCATACAAAATAGTATGCAAAATAATTATCGTAGCTGTATATCGTGAAAATCCATGCAAAAATACCCCGAAAGCTGAGTCCAGTTACTTCTTATCGACCGTTACGGAACAAACTGATTTTATTTTTAATCTACTAGTGCTGGATTTCACTCATTTTCTTCGCAAACGTCAAAACATAGTATCGGTTATCGATTTTAAGAGTTGCAAGAAGAAAAAAATTGTGTCAAATTTAAATGAGGTGACAAAATCTCTTGATGCCCGATTTGTCATGCTATGCAGTAAGGGGTACAAATAAACTTGGTCGTTGTTTTATGCATGGTAATACTCGTACTACAGATTTACAATGTGTTACAAACTGAGACATAATCTGTTAGTCAATGAATCATAACTATCTTTATTTAGACTCATTGGTTTGGTTTAGTCGAATAACAAAAATTGTGTCACACACGAAAGGATTCTGTATTTTTTTATCAACAATTTCGTGAATTATTGAGTGCGCTCTTCTAACCTTTGAGGATATTGGGCGACTGACTGTAATAGTTCATAGAAAGTAGGTAAGTAATAAGTTTTATCAACAAAATACTGAAGTGGTAGTCGCGATAAAGATCGTAATAGACAAATGTCTATTACAGCGTAATAGACATTTGTCTATTACGCTGTAAAATAATAAAAATGGGTGTAACCAAATATCGTGAAGTAAGTTCAATAATGTTTAGTTTAGTAATCTATGGAATGTCCTTGGGTTTGAATTATGAGATGTAGTGCCTTAGCCTCAAGTTACTTCGTCATTTGTTATGGTTATGGTATTTTACTGAAGTCTTCATAAATGCACCATTAGCTTCGTATGCATTATAATAATCAGCATCATAAAGCCATAATTATGTATTATGCCGCAGAATTTCTAAAGAGGGTTTGAAGCCATATTGTGACGTCATGCATGCTCTAAAATAAACAATTATAATATGAAAATTACTTTTAATAAGGTTATTATTAAAGATTTGGCAATGGGTCAACATTCACGCTATTTATTTCTTATGCATGCGTGTGTGTTATTGTCACATAAACCCCTAGTTACTAGAGAAAGAAGAATTTAATTTCTTAAAAATACGGGTTTTTTAAGAGCCTGCAAACTTACAAGTTTGTGATTAGCTTCGTATATCTATATAATTCAGTAAGTCACTAACAAATTGTAATTGTACCGTTTCAGTTTCCTAAAAGAAGCAAGTAAAAAATCAATGGATTGATGCCATAGGAAGGTCAGATAGCTGGTTCTCTACAAAAACGAGAATCTCTTTTTTGAACATTTTATGGCATCTTAATCATATATAACTACGTGTCGTTTGACTTGTAATTGTTTTTAAAATATTTTTATTAATTAATTAAATAATGTTTTGTTGGTTTCATATCGTTTTTGTTTACTTTATTTCCAAAACCTTTATAGTAAATTTATCGATATATTTATCGATAACTCTTCGATTTAGTCAAGCACTATGTCGTATCCGCCCCCGAGTCCCGACAACACACAATGATAATTGTTTTAGTGTGAGTAATTATACGGAAAAAGTACGCTGTGGTTTAAATAATAAGGTTTATATTTAAATGACTGAGTTATCGATGGCGCGTGTGTGCACTTGTTCGTAGTATTGTTTTGACAGAACTGTGTGTGCAATATTAGCGTTATGGAGGGGCAATTGTAGCTTCATCGGTTTTCTATACATTTTGAACTCCACGCCATATCCTTCTTTATTATATCTATGGACTAAACTAACTAAACTATCACTAAAATTCCTTACTTTTGGCTATGAGATTCTTAACGCTATTCTGTAGTAAAAAGGCTCTAAATTTAAAAAATATTTTGACACAACTAAATCGAATTTGACAATTGCGACTCCACGTGGTACGTACTTGTTTGCCCTACCCCGTGAATTTTTTTAGAGCCGGAGGCGCGCAGTGGTGGCGGCCTCGACGTGTTTTATATGGAATTTTTCACTTTTTGTATGGAAAATAAAAAAAAATATTACCTACGTGTTGAGGATTAGGGTTATAAAGAACTTGAAAAGTTTGAAGAACTTGTTTTGTAACATGAAAATATTGTAAATACGATTTACTTTTAAAAGAGTAACCGTGGAGATTCTTGCCGGCTCTTCTCCATAGGAAACGACTAATAAAATTGGAACCGTGCACCTAGCTTCTGACGTTTCATAAGTGCCCTTGTAGGGATATGTGAAATAAAATATTTTGAATTTAAATTTGATAGGTTTCTTAAAGGGGGTCGAAATTTTCATTATTTTTGCGATAGGACACACCATTTTCGAGATATAAGCAAAAGAAAAGAAAAAAATCCAGTAGGTACAGTACTGTTTTTGCACCCGAAGTAGAGATGTTCGTGTGAATTTTAGTTCATGACAACTAATAATATTCCACACCATTTTCAGTGGCGATTAAAAATGGTCAGAATTAGTTAGAAAACTAAAATTTTAGGTGAAAAACGTCAAATTCAGAATAGCAAAATTGTCATTTTCACTAAATTAAAATCTCAGTACAATCTTAGTACTAGCAAACAAATCCAGAATGTTCTTGATTTCGCGCATTTTTTATTCGAGCTCCAACCAGAAAACCAAAAACCAACCAAAAATATTATTCAGGGAACCCATAGATGAAATATTACGTGAAATTTAAAAATGGAGGCTATGGCTACTGGCATTGGTTTTCTTAATGATGAATCTAATCATTTTATGTTGAGAATTGACTTATACGAAAGCAGAAACTCTTGTATGCCAGACGATATAACGCCGCCGGAGCAAGTGTACATAATAGCTGATTTGTTCTACAACAATATTAAATGCGAGGAGGAAGGAGATCGAATGAAGTGGTGGATACCCAGAAGTTATGTCTACGGAAAGTCATAAATATTCCAAGAAGTTCAAATAATATCATATATTTTAAGTAAAGCTTATAGAAAAGTGTGGCTTATACAAGCTATGGGCTAAAACAAAACCACATTGTTGGTCCAATGGCAAAAAACTGCAACGCGGCCGCCTCAGGCGGATGACGGGACGAGCTCGACTCTTCTCTAAAAGATTGGCCACACACAGAGATAAGAATAAGTATAAGGAGGGAAGGGAAAGGGGGCCTATCCCCTGCAGAGGGACACAAATGCCTTATAATAATACACAAACAAGACATAAATAACGTTGTCATCACACTTTTTTACAAATACACAGTAACGTTAAATTAACTCTGGAATGCCAATACAATATGCACAACAGTTGTTGTAATTAAGTAATTTAGAAGGTAAGTTGCACTGATTTACAAGATCATGCTAAAAACACAAACATCAAATATGAAGTTCTGGAAAACAAATTAAATGTATTGGAGATTTGGAGCAAGCACATTTTTTTGCATTAAGAAGTATAAAAGTTCTTATAGTAACGGATTACAATCTAGGCTAATAGTCTATTATGCAAATTAACTCTAACTTAATATTTGAAAAGATAGATTATGTTTTTACTAAGAATAGGGTACACTAACTCAAATACACACATCAACACGGTCTAGGGATATTTCATACTCAATTAAATAACTCGAAAAGTACTGGCCGCATTGGAATCTTTTATACACCGATTTGTTTGTAATTTATCTCAGACTAATTCCAAATTAAAATTTTTGAAAATTCTTTTGTTTCGGTGGCATAAAAATGTCTTGATGTATAGGAGAGGGAATTTTCATTTGTGCGAAATTTAGAAAACAATACGAATTACGTTTAGTTACAGTTTTTTTTCATTTTTAAACGAAAGATAAAGTTAAAATTGAGGTATTGTAGCCATGCAACGCCGACATTTGACGAGGGCGGAGATGTTACGAGCTGTGGGAATACTGGAAGCTGGATCTGTTCAGCGTAATGTTGCTGAGGCCATAGGGACCCATCAAAATGTAATTTCAAGATTGTGGACACGCTATCGTGCCACAGGTGAAGTAGCGGAGAGGCACCGGGGGCCAAGTTGCATCACTACCCCCAGACAAGACCGATTTTTGCAAATTACTGCGCGAGCTCAACCAAATGCAACGGCGACTCAATTGGTCCAAAGGCTGCGAGTGGAACACCAAGTGCTTGTGAGTGACCAAACTGTAAGAAGGCGACTGCATGAAAGCAATCTACGCTCTCGTAGACCACTCCGGGTCCCACCTTTACGGAGAGGCAATCGTGGACGACGATTAGAATGGGTTCGGAACCACGTGGGCTGGGGCCGTGAGCAATGGTCCAATGTGCTGTTCACGGATGAATCCAGGTTCGGCTTCCATCCAGATTCACGAAGGACGCGTGTTTGGCGAGTTCCTGGACGATGGAGCCGTCTCCAGAACCCTCAGGAAGTTCACCCATACCAAGGAGGAACAATTATGGTTTGGGCAGGAATTCTTCTTGGAGGACGGACGGATCTCGTTTGGGTGCGGGGCAATATGACGGCAGAACGATACGTCCAACAGGTGCTGGGGCCCGTAATCTTGCCCCACAGAACACAAATGGGGCAAGATTTCCTGCTCATGCACGACAATGCCCGGGCACACACGGCGAGAACGGTAGCAGCTTGGTTACATACACATAATGTTCGGGCCTTATACTGGCCTGCTCAATCGCCAGATCTAAATCCCATTGAGCATGCGTGGGATATGCTGCAAAGAAGAGCTCTGAAGGAAGTTCCTGAAAATCTGGCTACAGAAGATCAACATTTTGCGCACCTCAGAAGGACATGGGACAATATTCCGCAGCAAGACATTGACAACCTTGTTCTGAGCATGCCGAATCGTTGCCGATGTGTTATGAACATCATGGGCGCTTTCTCAGACTACTAAATTCAAGTTTATAAACACAAATTAAATGATTTTTCTATTTTTTTCAGTTTTTACTCACAAATTAAAAGTTAATTCATATACGGTTTCCGTCTATGCTTCATTTTTTTTCCATAAAATCCTGAAATTTTAATCTAAGTACCTTAACCATTATTAAAAAATGGTAGAATATTAAATAACGTATCTTTTAAATATATACATGTCATATAAATAATTAACACATTGATAGTACTAATTCGCTTTTTTAAAAATATCCCTAGACCGTGTTGATGTGTGTAGTTTAGTTCTCTTTAGCCTACGCACTATGTCCCAGTGGTGGATCCAGAATTGTCGTTTGGGGGGGCTTGACTTCGCTGAGGGTAGGTTTTAGTAGACTAAACACTAAAAAAGCTCTCAATATTTTAACGCTCTAGCTGTGAAACATTGTAAAGGAGATTTCCGCGGTTTCTGGAAGGGCAACAAAAAAGAAAACTTACGCCTGACCTAACCTATTCCTGTGAGCATCGATGGTATTAATGACCCGACGGAGATTGCAAATCTTTTTATGAACCAATTTTTCGTGAATTCTCCATTGGGCGACGGAGGTGCTCAATGCTGACGTAAACAGTCGGGATGCGGGGACTGCCTTCCGGGCTAAGGACGTAGCTAAAGCCATAAGGCTTATCTCGAGAGGTAAGTCTCCGGGTCATAATGATGTCAGCATTGAGCACCTACAACACGCCGGACCATGCATTGCTAGGGTATTGGCCATGTTTTACTCGCTGTGCGTGAGCCATTCCTATTTGCCAGCAGACTTCATGAAAACAGTGACTGTGGTAGTACCTGTTGTGAAGAATAAAACTGGTGACCTCACTGATAAGAGTAACTACAGGCCTATTTCTCTAACTGCTAAAGTGTTTGACGGTTTGCGTAATGCACAGTTAGTTGCGGTTGTCAGATCGGTAACTCTACACGATAATCAGTTCTGGTTTCGCGCCCGGCTGTCCACTGAAAGTTCAACACTGTGTCTTAAGCATACCGTCAAATATGATACAGACCGTTAAACACCCGTGTATGCGTACTTCCTTGATCTGTCCAAGGCTTTCGTCCTTGTAGTGTATGACCCGCTTTGGAACAAGCTGAGGAGCATAGATTTGCTGCTGGAACTCATCGGCATGTTTCAGTACTGGTATGCGCACCAGTCTAATAGTGTTAGGTGGCGGGGGCAATGTCAGATGCGTATCAGCTCGAATGCGGAGTCAGGCAGGGTGGCTTAAAATCTCCTACCCTGTTTAGTTTGTATAAACAAACACCACACCACGCCACGATCAGCCCGATAATATTATCGGGCTGATCGTGGCGCTCAGCAGCCGTCATGTCGGCTGTCACATTGACGGTAAATGTGTCAATAATTTAAGTTATGATGACGACATGGTGCTGATGAGTGCTTCGGTCTGCGGCTTGAGGAAGCTGTTACAGATATGCGAGCAATATGCTTGTGTTCACGGTTTATGTATACCTAATGTAAAGAAGAGCCAGTGTATGATCTTCGAGACCGCCAGTGCAAGATGCCCGGGATGCATACTTCCGGTCAGACTCAATGGGGTTCCTTTGAAAATGGTTGACCAGTTTACATACTTGGGGCATGTTTTGACTGTCAACCTCAAAGATCACGCAGACATGGAATGGGAGCGGAGGGCGTTGTCTGTTCTAACAGGTTCTAGGTAACATGCGCGGATTTGCGCGGTGCTCTAATGAGGTTAAGGCTACGCTCTTTAGAGTACTGTTCTTCGCTGTACTCATGCAGTCTGTGGGCTCACTACTCTAACAGAAATTACAGCACCATCAGCGTCCAGTACAATAACGTGTTCAGAGCGGTGATGGGGCTACCCCGACACTGCAGCGCCTCGGGTATGTTCACAGAGGCACACGCCGATTTTTGGTGCGCAGGGTACGGGTTAGCCCCAACATTGTACTGGCGATGATTGCGGGAAGGCTGGACTGCCCCTTCATTCGGCATTGTTCCAGCAGACATGTTGCTGTACCAGTGTCGGAGAGAGGGTATTAATTTTATTTTTGAATTATTTATTTATTTTTAATTTTATTTGATTTATTTTGCTTTTGTTTTTACATAATTTATTTTCATTTGAGTTTACTATAATTGATGTCTGATATTATTTTAATCCAATCGGCCAAATTGGAAATCATTGGGGGAGGCCTATGTTCAGCAGTGGACGTCCTATGGCTGAAATTATGATGATGATTATTTTAATTTATTAATCTTAATAATTTGTTAATGAAAAAAAATAAAAAATGATTCTATACAACAGTATGCAAGACAATTTACAATATGCAAAAAATAATTTAAATTAAATAGCTATAATTAATAGCCATATGACAGCTAGCACACACCAATATACCAACCAAAAGCATCGAGAACTATACTCAAGCAGAAATAAAAATAACTAAAAGTAAACAATATCTAAAAAAAAAGAAAAAGCCTCCAGGCATAAAGGGCGTGCCCGCTTACATATAGCTGTAACTAGAAGTTACAAATTGATAAACTAGGACCATCGAGGTAAAATAAATAATTGTCGAGGTCGCTAGCTAACCACATATTGCAATACAACTCATAAAAAAAACATTGTAATGAGTAGATTATGTCAGCACTAAATTAAAATAAATTGACTTATAAAGTAAAATTATAAACAATTATATAAACTCATATAACCTGTCAGTAGGTACACTAATTCTGGAGAAAGAACATTTAAACATTGTCTTGAGTTAATCACAGCGACCAACTATTCTTATCATTTAAGTAGTCGTTGATAGAATAGTATGCCTTTGAACAAAGGTTGGACTTTAATTTAGTTTTAAACGCATTAAAAGGCAAATCTAGCAAAGAAGAGGGTAGCTTGTTATAAAAGGTTATACCAAGCCCAACAAATGAGTTATGAACCTTATGAAGCCGGTGAAAGGGAGCACGTAGTTTATCCTTACTTCTTGTGTTAACATTGTGAATATCACTGTTTTTAGTGTATAAGTGTATATTTTGCCTAATATATAAGATGTTGGCGAAGATGAATTGTGATGCCACTGTGAGAATACCGATATCTTTGAAAAAATCTCTCAGAGAAACTCTGGCACCTAGCTGGTAAATTGCTCGAATAGCTCGTTTTTGGAGGACAAATATATTTTGAATATCTGCAGCTTTGCCCCACAGCAGAATACCATAGGACATAACGCTATGAAAATAACTAAAATAGACTAACCGAGCTGTATCAACGTCAGTGTATTGTCTTACTTTTGTGACGGCGTAGGCGGCCGAACTGAGCCTTCCCGCTAGGCTCGATACATGTTGGCCCCACTGAAGTTTGGCATCTACTGTTATGCCCAGAAAAACTGCCGAGTTTACAGTTTCAAGCACCTCTTTATCTAAGACGATGTTGGGTCCTAGATTTCTAACATTTGGAAGGGCAAACTTTACACATTTCGTTTTTTTGGCATTGAGAACTAGGTTATTTGTCGTAAACCAATCCGTAACCATTGATAGTGCACTGTTTACATCGTCAAAATCTTGTCTATTCCTGTCTACCTTAAAAATAAGAGAGGTATCATCTGCAAACAGTACAACTTCACAGATACCCTTTAAATAGAATGGTAAGTCATTAATATATACTAAGAACAAGAATGGACCCAGTATTGAGCCTTGAGGTACACCTAACTGAACTGGTAGCCCGGAAGATTTTACACCATCAACATCTACACATTGCGACCTATTATTTAAATATGAATTTAAAACGTTGAGAGCTTCGTTTAGCACACCATAATGACGCAGTTTACGCAAAAGCGTGTCATGGTGCACGCAATCAAAGGCTTTGGAGAGATCACAGAAAACTCCAATAGCATTTTGAGAGTTCTCCCATGCGTTAAATATGTGTTTCAGGAGAGCAACACCCGCATCTGTAGTCGAACGACCCTTTGTAAAGCCATATTGTTCATTATGAAGGAGGCTATTTAAATTAAAATGTCTTAGCAACTGCTTGAGTATTAACTTTTCAAATATTTTGCTGAATGCTGGTAAAATAGAAATAGGCCTGAAATTGCCAACGTCATTTTTATTACCTGATTTAAATAATTGTATGACTTTACTACTCTTCATGAGGTCAGGAAAAGTTCCTAAATCAACACATTTATTAAAAGTAACAGCTAGATAGGGGGCTACGATGTCTATTATATTACTCAAAAGTTTAATGGAGATTCCCCAGTAATCACCAGTGTTTTTAGATTTGAGTGTGTTGAAAACATTAACTACATCACGAGGCGTTACATGTTCGAAGCTAAATAAGCGACTACTTTTAGACACACTACTAAACAAAAGGTTTTCAGCTTTAGATGGGGACGAATTTAGGAGCGAGTCGTAGTTATAGGTATTGTTGGCGACTGGCTGTGATTCGACCTTTTTATACAATTTAATGTCATATTTTAAAAATATAGTTTTTGTTCTTTTGTTACGTCTGAGCAGCCGGCGGGTTTCGTTGTGTTTCATAATAATTGCCTTGTCGCCTTGTCAATATTTTAATAAATTTATAATATTGCTAATATACGTGTTTCTATCATTTCATTTATACAGTCCACTAATTCAATCCAATCCACTCGCTATCATTTTTGGTCCATTCTCGCCGTAAGTACTTATAACATTCATTATAATTAAATCTGTCAAAATTTTTCAACGTACTGATTTATAGTTTTTGCTTTCATTTCGTAAACACTTCACTCATTATTCACGTAAATTTCACACCATGGTGGAAACACGTAGCAAGACAAAGGCAGACCTGACGGCTACGGGATTCGGACGGGTGCAACATTCACCGCGCGGCACCCGGCCGGTTTCAGCCACAACAACCGAAGGCGCTTCGGCATTGCCTGATAGTGCGGGCATACAACAGGTGGGCACCGTTCTCCCTAGCGAGGCACAACCTGGTCCCGCTTCGGAACGCCCAGATGCTCGCGCTAGCACACATAACAAGGCGAATGTCAATGCGCCAACTAAAAGCACTTCTAGTGTCCACAGCGGAATATCGCGCAGTAAGGCCACTCGCCACTCTTCTTCGGCGACCGTCCGCGCACAGAAGCTGTCTCTTGAAGCAGTCGCGAAGCGGCGCCAAGTAGAGCGCGAACGTCAACAGGCTGAACGCGAGCGCGAGCGCGAACGTCAACAGGCTGAACGCGAGCTCGAGCTCGCTCGCCTCGAGGCCGAGGCAGAGCGGGCCGAACTGCAAGCGAACATCGTCGCCCTGGAAGCTTCAGATAAGTCAGACAATTCTCATAGATCTTGTTTTTCTAGCCGTGTCTCTGAAAAGCGCACTGAAAGTTGGGTTTTAGAACAAAACGTAAACATGACCACGGCAACACATAAAAACATGCCTGGTGAGGCTCCGACTGTCACCCTGGGTAACCCACAAGGACATCAGTCACAGCCGGTCACCCTCACCAACACGGCACCGTTTTTCGTGCCCGACGTCAACCATAGAACCCTTTCTAAGCCCACATACGAGTATGCACCTTACGAAAATAACTACAACAACATGGCACATCAATCGCTACAATCTGAACGCTACTCAGACCCTATAACCAAACTCGCACAAGCGATTAACTCTCTTTCGAACAGACCAAAGAAACCCGAACTTGTCACATTCTCGGGTGATGTCGGTCAATGAATGGCTTTCAAGAGCAGTTACGAAAGAACTAAGTCAAATTTTTCCCCTTCAGAGAACTTAGAACGTCTGAACAACGCCGTACGCGGTCCAGCGTACCAGTCCATCGCGTCACTACTGTGGATGTCCGGCGACCCCGGCGATATCATGAAGGCTCTGGAGCAAACGTACGCACGACCGGAATTGCTGGTAGCCCGCGAGGTCACCGAGCTGCGTAACAGTCCCAAGCTAAGTTCCCCCGAACATTTAAATAGTTTAGCGAACAAACTACGTAATTTTGTTACGACGCTTAAGCTTCTGAAACAAAATGAGTATCTGTGTTCACCAGAGCTTTTTCAGTGCATTTTAATTAAACTGAGCGATCACACCAGAGCTCGGTTTACAGATTTTGCCTCTGCTTACGCACCTGAAGGACAATCACTCACAAAAATTGAATTATTGTCACGCTTTCTTTTGACCGAAGCTGACAAACAATTAAAATACAATTTTGTTTCTGATAGTACTGTTAAGGCAACGACTGCAGCACAGTCCTCTAAACAACCGCGAAAGGAAACCATACACGCTACGCTGTCACGCGATAAAACTCCCGAGTATTGTATATATTGCAAAGAAAGGCCACACAACATTCAAACTTGTAAGAGTTTCTTAGTTTTGAAACTCGACGACAGGTGGCGATGGGTACGTGAAAACAAAGTGTGCTATCGCTGCCTTAAGTCGAATCCGCACACATGGAACAACTGCCGCGCGAAATACTGTGGAGTTGACGGATGTTCGAGACGTCATAACGCACTCCTTCACGGCACGGGAACCTCCAATGCTAAAATTAGCGCGGCACCCTGCGGACAGTGCAATAATACACAAGTATCTCCAGCTAAAACTACCGACCCTACCCACATGGACGGTACCGACAGCAAAACCGAGTCTACTGTTAAGATCACGAACACATCTGATTTTCTCATTAACGCAACAGGGTCTCTGCCGTCGACGTCACGTCCCCGCGGTCTGCTGAAAGTAGTGCCGATTGTACTCGAGGGTCCCGACGGCGAGTTCGAGACGACAGCACTACTTGACGAGGGCAGTACGGCAACATTGATTGACGGAGAGGTGATAGAACGCATCGGTGCGAAACCCACGTCTCAAGAGCGTCTTCACATTGAAGGTGTCAGTGGTATGACCAAGGAAGTGGAAGTAAGCTATGTAGACTTTCATATTCGTGGACGTAACCGAACCGATCGTTACCTAGTGAAACATGCGCGGGCGATTAAACCATTAGGGCTTCGCGTACAAAATCATAACTTGGTAAACTACTTGGATTATAGTCATCTGGCAGACTTATCTGACGAACTTTCTTACGCCGATACTCCCCCAACTGTCCTCATCGGCGCGCCAGATTGGCACCTATCCTTGAGCCGTGAAGTACGTTGCGGAAAGAAAAACGAGCCCGTTGCCTCTAAAACTTTATTAGGTTGGGTACTTCATGGCGCACTTTCCGTTTCGTCCAAGCCACTTGAGTTCGTACATCACATTTCGGAAGATTTAGATGCCCTCATTAAAACACAATACGACATTGACGCTTTGGGTATTGTGAAAAGTGCTCCTCGCCTAAACGACGACGATAAACGAGCCACAGATATAATAGAATCTTCGGCTCGTCAACTCGACAATGGCCATTTTGAGGTGGGTCTACCCTGGAAACAAGATTTACCGGAAGTTATACCTGATAGTTATCCACAGGCACTATCCCGCTTTAAGGCCCTCGAACGTCAAATGGCAAAGGACCCAACGTTTGCCGCTGCTTTTCACCAATTTATAGACGAAGTTATCAGCAAGGGATATGCCGAAGAGTGCGATCCACAGACGTACCATCAGCGGATTACACCAAATACATCGTGCATCAACCCAGACGGATCTATTCGCTGGTACCTTCCTATCTTCGGCGTCCTACACCCACAAAAAAAGAAGCTGAGAGCCGTCCATGACGCTGCTGCGGTCACGAAAGGTATAAGCCTCAACACTCTATTACTACAAGGCCCCGATTTATTGTCACCCCTTCTCGACATTTTATTCCGGTTTAGGGAAGGCGAAATCGCCTTAAACGGGGACATCAAAGAAATGTTCCCACAAGTTAAAATCACTCCACGAGATAGGGATGCCCAACGCTTTCTCTGGCGCGGGAAGGACGGCAACCTCAAAGAGTACAGAATGTCCTCTATGATATTTGGCGCAGTCTCATCACCATTTATCGCGCTCTATATCAAAAACAAAAATGCCAAAATAATGGAAGCAGAGTTCCCCAATGCCTGTAAGGCAATTATAGAAGACCATTATATGGACGATTATCTCGGAAGCCACTCCAACATTGACGACGCGGCTCAACTAGTTACTGAGATAGTCACTGTCCATAAGGCTGGCGGGTTCGAAATGCGTGCGTGGGTGTCAAATCGCCCAGAAGCTCTCTCACTTGTTCCTAAAGAACTTAGAAGCGACGCTATTTCTGACGTTATGCTGCCACCTAGCACTGAGGTTGGCGTCTTAGGTGTTAAATGGGACCCACGGCAAGACTCGTTAGGCTTTCGTACCTTACCCCAGATACCCACTGAAACTTTAACCAAACGCAGTCTATTATCAAACGTTATGAAGGTTTACGATCCTCTCGGTTTTTTGATGCCAGTCATTATCTGGGGCCGTATCTTAATTCAAAGACTGTGGCGCGCAGGTATTGGTTGGGATACGCCACTTCCCGAGGCGTATGTTAGTGAATGCGAGGACTGGTTTACACAATTACAGGTTGCGGCCAGCATAAAAATTCCTCGCTGGTACATGAATAGGTCAGATATCGTAGACGTTCAGCTGCACCTGGTAGCCGACGGCGGCGAGCAAGCTTTTGCCTGTGTTGCTTACTGGCGTTTTACTTACAGCGATAGCACCGTGTCCACGGCTCTCATCGGAAGCAAGGCACGCGTCTCGCCTCTCAAACCGGTTTCGATTCCTCGCTTAGAATTACAAGCCGCGCTAATCGCCTCGCGGTATGCACAAACGATTTTGCAAGCTCATCGTTTTCAGCCCTCCGAGACTATTTTTTGGACTGATTCAACCACAGTCCTTAAGTGGATTCGGAGCGATGCTCGCGCATTCAAAGCATTTGTGGCACACAGGTTGGGAGAGATACTGGAGACCTCTAACCCGTCCAATTGGAGGTGGATCCCTACCTCTCTCAACGTCGCTGATGACGCAACAAAACCAAAAAAAAATAATTTCACCGCATGTCATCGGTGGTTTACCGGGCCGTCGTTTCTTCTTGAACCACCATGCACGTGGCCTACCGAGCACGACACTGACGTGGAAGAGAGTTCACTAGATCCTGAATTAAAATCAGACCTAGTGGTTCTGCTCCTCGACAGCCCGTCATCGGACTTACTCCCTGACCCGTCGCGTTTTAGTTCTTGGCTGCGTCTCCTTCGCACAACCGCCCGCGTTCTCCAGGGCGCACGAACATTCCGGCTTAAACTGTCTCGGCCTATAACTCCAAATTCTAAATTGTATACAGACGGTACCACATCTCCCTATCAACTTCACGCTGCGGACATCGTAGAAGCCGAGAAGATGGTACTCCAACAAGCTCAGGCAGAGAGTTTTCCCGAGGAGCTAACAGCTTTAAAATCCTTAAAGCCAGTGCCCAGAAACAGCCGAATAGCGAAACTCGCACCAACACTCGATTTAGACGGCTTGTTGAGACTAGACACACGGATAAGTTCTGCACCGGGAGTTAGCGAAACCGCGAAGTCCCCGATTATCCTCGACGGCCGCAACCATGCTGTACGACTACTCATCCTTTATGAACACAACAGAGCGTCGCATCACTTCAACGAACTAGTGCTGAACGAACTCCGACAGAAATATTGGATACTTAGAGCACGAGACAGCATCCGTAGCGTAGCACACGCCTGTTTACAATGCCGAAGGTGGAAAACCCAACCAACTCAACCCCAGATCGGCAACCTACCCCTTGAAAGACTCGACCATCACAAAAGGCCCTTCACACACGTTGGCCTCGACTATTTTGGCCCTATTATGATAAAAATATATCGTCGCCAAGAGAAGAGGTATGTCGCATTATACACATGCTTAGTGACTAGAGCGCTTCACTTAGAATTGGTCACTTCACTATCATCAGACGCCGCCATAATGAGCCTGAGACGCTTTATTGCTCGCAGAGGAGCACCTACAACTATTTTCTCGGACAACGGCACAAACTTCGTTGGGGCCTCCCGCGAGCTACGCGGCCTACACGACGAATTGGTACAGGAATACGCCACCAATCACAAAATCGAATGGCGCTTCATTCCGCCCGCTTCTCCATTCATGGGCGGTGCGTGGGAAAGGCTCGTGCGAACCGTAAAAACAGCACTGAAATCCTGCCTCACCAAACAACCGCTCAAGGAAGACGTGCTGGCGACGCTCTTGATGGAGGCAGAAGCCATTGTAAACTCACGGCCGTTGACCTATGTTTCTACATCTCCCGACTCACCAGAAGCAATAACGCCATTTCATTTTATTCTTGGCACATCTTCTGTCGTGCCATGGACTTCAACACTCACGGAAGCAGACCTGCTGAGAAGGTGCGACTGGCGTAGAACTTTGCGACTCGCTGATAAATTCTGGGAACGATGGGTGCGCGAGTATCTGCCGACGCTCCGACCAAGAGGCCTCCCCACTAGCAACACAACAAATCTGAGTGAGGGGGATGTGGTGCTGATCGCAGACCCTACCCTTCCTCGTGGTTTATGGCCCCTAGGAAGGATAGAGAAGGTGTATATAGGATTCGACGGAGCGGTCCGCGTAGCAGACGTCCGTACCAAGGGCGGCCTCCTGCGCCGACCGGCCCGAAAACTTGTATTAATAGAAGCCGAACCCCAATCAGTCTCCACCGGCTGTTAGTGTTCCACTGGGGCTCCGGTATGTTGGCGACTGGCTGTGATTCGACCTTTTTATACAATTTAATGTCATATTTTAAAAATATAGTTTTTGTTCTTTTGTTACGTCTGAGCAGCCGGCGGGTTTCGTTGTGTTTCATAATAATTGCCTTGTCGCCTTGTCAATATTTTAATAAATTTATAATATTGCTAATATACGTGTTTCTATCATTTCATTTATACAGTCCACTAATTCAATCCAATCCACTCGCTATCAGGTATGTTGGCAAAAAACTCATTAAACGCCTCAGCTACGTCAGCTGCTTTAGTAACTAATTTATTATCGACCATAATCTCAAGTTGTTTATCTTGCTTAACCGATTTACCCGTTTCATTGTTAATAATTTTCCAAGTGGTTTTTACTTTATTATTGGAATTTTTAATTGTATCGCTTAAAAATTTAGATTTAGCAAAAACACTAACCTTTTTAAATAATTTTGAATAATTTTTGACATACTCTAGGAAAGGAGTATCAAATCTATATTTTTTCAAACCATATAACTCGTATAGTCTCGCTCTACTTTTATAAATACCCGGAGTGGCCCATTGATTAAAGCCAACGGAGGTGCCATTAATGTCAATAGTTTTAGTCTTGAAAGTAGATTGGTACTCTTTTTGCACAACATCAAAAAGGGCTGCATACATTTCTCAGCCTAGTTTGAATAAATGACTTTTGAATTTTGAATGTTTGTTTCGCTATGGGTGTTATTTACCTGTAAATAAATGAATTATTTATTTATTGTCCTAGCAGACTTGGTTATCAACTACGGACTCAGCAACTATGAGAGACCTTATCATACATATCTCACAGATATTTATAAGCTACAATTAAGAATATTAAAAGTAATTACGTCAAAACATACCGTCACGCCTGTGATCCCCGAAGGCTTAGGCAAAGGTGGACCTATAGGTACACTACCACATTTCGCTAGTTATGTTTAAGTCCCATGAATAGGGGGCAAGCCTATTGCCATCAACCGGCCACAAATCCAAACTCCGGACTGCTACTGAGAATATCTAGACGGAAAAACTCAATAACACCTTGCCCGACCGATAAAGTAATCTTGTGTAAAAACGCCTGACAAAAAATTATTAGCAATCAATCGTTTAATGACGTGTTTGCTTTGCGCAAGTACAAGAAGTTTTTTAGTTCTAGAATGTATAAAAAAAAACTACTGGTTCAAAATAAAAAAGGCGGTATAAATAAAAAATCTAGGTCAAATACGCTTTAAAGTGCACTATGGAGTAGCTTTTGTATGTACAATATTGTTTTGGTTAGGGTATGTCAAAATAGGGCACTGGTCATCGTCATAATTCTGCACTGCCGTACTTCAGGCCCGGACTCCACCAAACGACAATATGATACATGTCCGCTGGTATCCACTGAAGCTGAGTAGATTAGGTAGGTACGAGATGTGTGATTAACGATTATTTAATTATAATTCTATTGGTTATTTAAAACACATCTCTCTTCTCGTCTCGTCTCTACTTTGGTGGAGTCCGGGCCTCAGAGATGGATCTTCTCAATTTGTAAAGTGATACATCGTATAAATCGGTTTCTAGTAATTATATGGTTTAAGAGATTTATTTCGCTCAAAAAGAATACAATTATTCACTTCTATGAGGAAAAACATAATAATTTAGATATGCGACGGTTTCGCTTGGTATAAACTAAAATTAAATTAGAAAAACGGTAGAAACTTACAATTTAAACATTATTCAGGTGGTGCTTTAATAGTCTTTTAAAAGTTGGAAGTGATTTTGATTCCTTAATTATTTTAGGTAAGTATAGAGTTATATAGTTCCGCCCCCTCATATACTATAGTCTTTCTTCCGTAGTTTGTCATAATTTACAAAAGCTGTTGTAATTTCTATAATCATAATAATCATAATCATAATCATTTTTATTTGTGTAACATAGGTAGTGAATACCTACAGTTCTTAAATTAAAGTTCATAGGTCGCTATGTTATGCCAAAAAGCGTACAAATTTTAACATGGTTGCATGCAAAATAAGAGAGAATAAAAATAACAATATTAATCATGCGAGAGGTAAACACAAATTATTTGGTAGGTATGTCAAAATTAATAGAATAAATGCCACATTTTGGAATAATTTCTACAGTCAATTAATAAACAAATACCTACTCATAAATTTACAATTAGTCACAATCCCTCATCATCTATATTAGCTGAATCTCTTCTAAAAGAAAACTTCAGTAAGGACATTCCAAGTTTTGAATTCAAGCCTATTTCTATTGTCACAATTACAAAAGCATTCAAAAGTCTTAACATAAAAAACACTGAAGACTTATGGGGGATTTCCGTTAAGGTTCTTGGAGATATCATTGACTCAATTGCCCCGGTCATAACAGGCATATTTAATCAATGTTTAGATAGCGGTACGTTTCCTGATTTAATGAAACATAGTAAAGTAGTACCAATTTTCAAATCAGGTACTGAGAGTGATCCCTCTAATTATAGACCTATATCTGTGCTGCCAGCATTGAGTAAAATATATGAAAAAATCATGCTAGACCAGATGTTGTCACATTTTAATTCAAATGGGATTTTACATAGTTACCAGTTTGGTTTCACGAAAGGTAGGTCGACGACTGACGCTGGAGTAAAACTCATCAGTCACATTTTGGAATCCTGGGAGAAGTCCCAGGATGCAATTGGCATTTTCTGTGACCTCTCAAAAGCGTTTGACTGCGTTGACCACAAAACACTGATCTGTAAATTACACCACTACGGAATTCGTGGACAAGCTGGTGATCTTGTTCTTTCCTATCTATCAAACAGGCAGCAAAAAGTAAACATTAACGGGGCGACATCCTTGGGGTCTCTAGTTAAGATGGGCGTGCCTCAAGGATCAATTCTTGGCCCTTTTCTATTCCTAGTTTATATTAATGACCTTCCTTACATGATGGCTAACTTATCAGACATAATTCTATTCGCTGATGACACTTCTCTTATTTTTAAAATTGATAGAAAAGATACGGATGTTATACATGTCAACGATAGTCTAGCAGTTCTTTCGAAATGGTTCGCAGCTAATAATCTTTTACTTAATGCGAACAAAACTAAATGTCTTAAGTTCTCATTACCAAATGTACCTCAAGTAGGTCTAAATTTAAAACTTGATGGTGAGAAACTAGAAGCTATTACGGAAACCGTATTTCTAGGAATTACTTTAGATTCGAGATTGCAATGGGGCGCCCACATTAGAGTTCTTTCAGGTAGATTAAGTTCGGCTGCATATGCAGTAAGAAAAATAAGGCAGATGACTGATGTAGCCACAGCTAGGTTAGTATACTTTGCTTATTTCCACAGTATTATGTCTTATGGCGTTTTGCTGTGGGGATCGGCAGCTGACGTAGATTCCATTTTTATTTTACAAAAGAGGGCTATTCGCGCTATCTATAAAATGGGTCCTCGTGAGTCCCTTAGAAATAAATTCAAAGAAATTGATATACTAACTCAGCCTTCTCTTTATATCTTAGAAAGTATTTTGTATGTTAGGAAAAAGATAGGACTTTTCAAAATTAGAAGCGATTTCCATAATATAAATACACGTAGAAAACATGAAATTGTGATACCCAAATTTAGGTTAGCTAAAACTAGTAAGTCATTTGTTATAAACAGTATTCGATTTTATAACAAGTTGCCAAAGTCGGTTACAGAACTTAGTGATGGAAAGTTCAAAACCCACATTAAACGTGTCCTTATCAAAAAAGCATATTATAAGATTAAAGACTACGTTGAAGACAAGGAAGTTTGGCAATAATTCCTTCTGCACATGTGGCTTCCCTGGTACCTCAATAACGGCATTACTATGTAATTATGTCTATTAACTGCTCCCAAATTAAGATGATTATTTGATTTTACCTATTTTTCTTTTTTTTTCATTTACGTACTTTTTTGACATAATCTTTTCATTATTTGACATTATATAACTTCACTATACTATATTTTTTATAGATTTGTTACAGCTTTAGTGGCAGTCATGCCATTTAGTTTAAATAGGTTTTTAATTGGTTTTTTTTTATATAGATTCTCTTTTATATTTTGTGAATGTGAGAACGTTGTAGGCATAACCGACTTTTAGATCTGTCGATCGTTTTCTATCTTGCTAAGTACCTGGTACTTGTTGATAGGCCTACAGTGTCCTCTCATACCTATAAACACTGTAACTTGAAAAGATTGTAAATACCATTTATTTTTAAAAGAGTAACCGTGGAGTTTCTTGCCGGCTCTTCTCCATAGGAAACGACCAATTGGAACCGTGCACCTAGCTTCTGACGTTTCATAAGTGCCCTTGTAGGTTTATGTGAACTAAAATATTTTGAATTTTGAATAGTCAAATAAAAAGTTTGTTTCTACAATAAAATAAATAAATTAAAAGTCTACATTAATGTATCATTTAGAAATTCATCAGTCGTATAATAACATTTTTCAATTAATAATTGTTTTAATTTTTTTTTTTTATTGCGTAACATTAATTTTTTTTAAGAAATCAGGTAGGTAATTTATTGTAGATGCGCGGTGCCATGCCTAAAACGCTCTTTCTCACTAAGGCAGTCTTACAACGCTGATTGCTTAAAGAGTTTGCGTATTGGCTACGAATCGCAACATCTCGTAACGTTGACATTTTTTCGAATAACTTCGTGTTAGTTTTGACGAAAACACTAATTTCAAAAATATATAATCAAGGTAAGGTAAGTATATTCAGCGATTTAAAGAAAGGTACACAGCTATCATCAATTTTCAGACCACACATTGATCTTATGCATCTTTTTTGTGCCTTAAAGACGATATCTTTATCAGTAGAATTTCCCCAAAAAATAATGCCGTATCGCAAAATTGAGGCTACTAAGCCGTGATATGCAGCTAGTAGCGCATCCAAATTTATTTTCCTAGCAATTTGGAAAAGTGCGTATCCTGATTTATTTACTTTCTTACTTAGGTCATCTATGTGGGCCTTCCAGTTCAGTTGGTTATCAAGGAATAAACCTAAGAATTTTGCTACTTTAACTTCTTCAATGTCACAGTTACTATGTCTGATATTTACTTTTGGTACTGGAGTTCTTTGGTGAAAGTGCATTATTTTGGTTTTCTTTAAGTTTATAACTAAATTATTTTTATTAAGCCAATTAATTATGTCCGATAATGTATTATTTATGTCATCTTGATAAATATTGCTATCAACACATTTCACTATGGCAGTACTGTCGTCTGCAAACATCACCATTTGATGTTGAGTCACCCTTGGCAGATCATTTATACAGGGTGTTTGGCGCATGGACCGACACAATTTTTTCAGGGATTTGGGAGTTCATTAGCTAGGTTCTACCCATACACCCTTTGTCCCAAATGTCACGGTTGGTTACATATGATTATTTTTTTAAAATGAAAAAAATTCCCAAAATGTGTCCTTTAATTTGAAATAACTTTTTTGTTTGTGGGTGTAGTGGCACAAAACAAATTTTGTTGCATTCTCCAAAGTCCTTTAAATCTAAAAACATCTTTGTTTTATACAACTGGTTTCAAGAAAATTCCTTACAAGCTTCCAAAGTTAATTTTTGTATTTAATGAATGAAATTTTACAACTTCTAAATTAATTATAAAAAAAATTAAAAGCTATTTTGAACTTAGCTAGAACCTAGCTAATGACCTCCCAAATCCCTGAAAAAATTGTGTCGGTCCATGCGCCAAACACCCTGTATAGACTAAAAAAGTGGTGGCCCAAGGACGCTACCCTGTGGGACACCAAACTTTATCAATCATAAATGAGATAAAAAAACTCTTTTCAAATTTTGTTTTTTCACATACTCTCGCAATCTCTGTACATTGCATTCTGTTGGAGAGATAGGATTCAAATAGTTTCAAAATGTTACCTCGGATACCGTAGCTACGCAATTTGTCTAGTAAGACGTCGTGATTTACGTAATCGAAGGCTTTAGTCATATCTATTCGGAGCAAGCATTGAGACCAAGCTTGGAATCGATCTACGGAAAGGAATATGAATCTGGTTTCGGAATTCACGTATATTACTATGTGACCGGCCCAAAGGAGATGGATAAAACGGTCCCCTACAAGCTCAGTCCAAAAAAGAACACAAATAAAAAAATGAAAAAATATATTATTTTATGCCCGCCGTTATAATGTTACGTTGTTGAATTTTGATGAATTGTCAAATGTTACCTATGGCCTTACATCAGTCAGTCATTAATTTTTCATTTTGTACGAGATTACCAATAGATGCCATTCTTTCGATGGAGTGTCAGTGGCTGACCATTGAAAAGTCATAATGACGCCATTCTGACACTATTGTAATAGCAGACTTGAGGCCCAGAAGTATGGTGGTTTTTTTTTTTTTTTTTTTTTTAACTATGGCATCTCGCAGGTATACCACTAAGGTATTTACTGCTCAACCGAACAATCCTGTGGCTGCCTTAAGCACTACACTCAAAGCCTCCAGCCAGGAGCAACTATTCTACATTAAAATTAGGCGAACGCTCGCTAAGGGCACCCCCTGTGGGGTACGAACCTCGGCTTAGGGCGTCGCTGAGGGGGGGACAGCAAGATGGGACAGGCTGGATCACGGATATATTATTATTAGACGGGGAATTTAAAGCTACGCGCTCAGCTGCGGCGCGGGCTGGCGCTTCATCGGACAAGGGTCGGGGGGGAGTATTATTTACTCGTGAGGGTCGCGCGCGCGGAGGACCTCGGCGGCGAGGTCGGTACGACGGGTGTCGGGTGTGTTTGTGCACTGTACTGGTGGCCCTATTGCTCTCCTGGAGGAGAGTGGTTGGATCATCTGGATCGGAGAGGACATGCCTAGGACGGCGAAATCGACTAATGCGGGAGGGGGTATAATTGGCCGCTTCAACAACCAGAGGGTTGCGGTGATTGGCGGCGGAATCAAAATGACGCTTTGCAATGCGTTTTAGGAACTGATGGATAGTGGGGATTTTGAGATCTAGGTGGAGGTTAATATTCCTGACATACCAGGGAGCGCCCGTGGCTCTTCTAAGAAATCTGTTCTGGATCACCTGCATCTTATGGATGTTTCTGGGGGATGTGTGTGCAAAGACTACACCCGCATAGGTCATGATGGGGCGGATGCACGCTGTGTAGATGCGCAATTTGCACTTGAGTGACAATTTGCTGCGTGCATTAACGATGTAGTAAAGTCTACTGAGAGCGAAGGCGGCCCGCGAGCGAACCGACCTTATGTGCTCTGTAAAGTTGAGGTAATGATCGAGGATGACTCCCAAGTACTTGGCTTGCTTCTCCCAGGGGATAGGCTTGCCTAACAAGGTGAGTGGACGGGGAATGTGAGGGGGTCTAGATCGCGGTTTTATGAATAAAACCGCCTGACTTTTGTCGGGGTTCACCTCGATTCTCCATTTCTTAAACCAGGCGCCAAGGTTATTGACAGCCCGTTGTAAGAGAAGGTGGATCTGAGTCTGCGACCGTCCCCTGCAATATATGGCCGTGTCATCTGCGAACAGAGCCAACTGCGCCGTATTGCTTTTGGGGATGTCGCTTGTGAAGAGCGAGAACATGAGCGGGGCGAGCACGGAGCCTTGAGGGACTCCGGCGCGGATTTGGCGGGGAGAGGATAGGGCTCCCTCGATGCGATAGCGGAAAGTACGATTCGACAAGTAGTCCCGTAAGATGAGCACGAGACGATCGGGCACTCCGAGTTTGTAGAGCTTAAAGATTAAGCCGTTGTGCCAGACCTTGTCGAATGCTTTCGCTATGTCGAAGAAGACCGCACCTGTCGACATGCCACGGTAGAAGCCGCCGCCGATGAATTCGACGATACGGTGGACCTGATGCACGCTAGAGTGCTGGGCTCTAAAGCCGAACTGTTCGTTGGGGATGAGGCCTTTGGTTTCAGCGTAGTCCCTGAGACGCTTATAAATAAGCCTCTCATAGATTTTGCCTAATACCTTGAGCAGACTGATGGGGCGGTAGCTGGAGGGTTCGGTTTTGGGCTTGCCAGGCTTTGGGATACCTATCACTATGGCTTCTTTCCACGCTTGGGGGAAGATATTGTTGCTTAGAGCACCATTGAAGATGGTGGTCAGTAGCATAATAAGGTGGGCGGGGAAGAGTTGGATCACCCTATTGGTGATTCCATCTGAGCCGGGGGCTTTACGGATGTGGAGACCTTTGATGATGTCATGCACTTCGTCTGGAGTGACGGGAGGCAGAGGACTTTCGGGGTCTTCGACGGGGGGCAGTGAAGCTTTACGTTCGACTTCAGCGTCTACCTCTGAGAGGTGAGCTTGGTCTACTGGTAGGGAGCTGGGAGAGCATTGAGCCTCGAGACTGTCGGCTAGGCATTCCGCTTTGTCGATGTCATCGAAGGCTATGGTTTTGTCGGGGCGTACTAGGGGGGGCATGGCAGCTATCTGCTTGGATTTGAGTTTTCTCTGGAGTTCCCAGAAGGCCTGATGGGTGGGCTGTAACTCGCTCAGCATCTTATCCCAGCTCGCGTCACGCAGCTCCGCCATGCGTGTCCTTACAGATCTCTGCAAGTAGCGCATGTGGGCTTTGTTGGCGGGACAGGGAAAGTTGCTGTATGCACGGGTGGCCGCGTTCTTCTCGGTCAACAGAGCACGCGCATCGTCCGGGAGTTTCAAGTAGCGGTTATCCGCTTCAGGAACCTCCCTTGAACTGTCGTTCAGGACGGTTTGCACATGGTCAGTGAGCGAGTCGATTGCAGCCGTTGTGTCCGCGATTGAATCGAAAACGTTTGGGATGGAGTCCAATTGGGGGGACGTGTTGGTTTTCAGCTTATCGCCTACTTGCCTCCAGTCCGTCACCCTTTTGGTGGCTGGGGGTTGGTTGGGGTCAGAGGGACCTATGCGGGGAGCCAGTCGTATGACTACTGGTCGGTGGTCCGAGGTAAGCTCGTGAACCGTTTCTATTGAGTCTAATCTTAGGTTGACGTTCTTAAGGAGCGCCACGTCAAGAATGTCGGGGGCATGATTAATTTGGTGGGGATAGTGGGTTGGAGTCATCGGAGCGATGACGTCAAAGTTTTGAGCGAAGGAGAGATTGTACAATTGATGCCCTCTGGAGTTGGTAAGGGAGCTATTCCAGGAGGGATGTTTAGCGTTGAGATCGCCTGCTATGATAACAGAGTCACTCATGCCAAATAGGATTTTTAGGTCGTCCGCGATGGGTTGGAATCCCCCTGCGAGGTTGGGAGATATGTAGGCCGATACTACGGTGACCGGCTGATGGCCAGTCATAGCTAGTCGGCAGATGGAGACTTCTAATTGTGCTAGCGGGGGAGGGTCAATAGGGATGCAGTACAGATCCTTTTTATAATAAATTAGTGTGCCGCCCAAGTGGGCATGCGACCTATCGTTACGGATTACACGGTAATTTGCAATGGCTGGATTACGGTGATTGGGTTTTAGGAAGGTTTCCTGTAAGAGGAATATGTCAATTCGATGATCACGGAGGAACTCCGATATTTCATCTCGTTGACCATGGATGCCGTTTGCGTTGAAGACGCCGAGGTTGAGGGATCTGGGTTTAAATCTACTTAAGGCCGTGTTATTCATGATGAAGAGATAACAGAGAGGGCTTGGGTGATGTCCTGGTTCGCGACTAATACGGCCAGGAGAGATTGGATGTCGCCGCTTTGCTTAGCGGCGACGATATCGCTTGCCATCTGAGCCGCCCGGGGCGTGCTGAATATGGCGAAGGCGCTGGCAATGATGTTAATGTTTTGCGCAGCGATGTTATAATTGATCGCGGGGTGCGGTGCTTGAGGAGCACGTACGGGTTTCGAGGCGGGCGCTATGGGTGCGGGGGGAGCGTAAGGCGTGGTAGGCGCGGAGGGCGCGGGGGGCGCGGCGGGCGCGGTGGGCGCGGCGGGCGCGGTGGGTGGGGTGGCCGCTGAGGGCGGAGGGACACGGTTACGCGGATCCATGAGAGAGTACATGGGGGTTTGAGGGAGCGGGGGCCTCGCGGTGGCCATGGCTGGAAAAGCCTGCTGGTGGTGGAGTTGAGTCCAGGGGCTAGGTCTTTGAGGACTTAACCGCTGGGGGATTTGGGAGGAGGGAATGAGGAATTCCCTCTGTTTTGTCTGCCGAGCGTCGAGACGCTGGGTCAGTTTGCCTGGGTTCGACTTTGGTGCCTTAGGGCATCCGCGGTAATTGGCAGTATGCCCTATATTCCCGCATAGCACGCAGCTAGGTGGGCTATCGCAGAGATTGCGATCTTTTGGCCGTGAGCAATCCGAAGTGCCGTGGTCGCCCAGGCACTTGACGCACCTGGGTTTGGCATGGCAGTTCTTCTGCGCATGGCCGTACAGCTGGCAATTATGGCATTGCCCTATGGCGCTGTTTTTCCAGGGCTTCTCAATGGTGAAGCCCATTAGGTTGCAGATCGTCTTGACGTTGAAAATGGGGTGATGCCCCTCGGTCGGGGAGCACACGACTAAGATCATGTCGTATGCTTCTCTACCGCGCGAACGGTGCATGCGGTGCACTTCATCGACTGGTATCCTTTGCGACTGAAGGTCTGCTAGGATGTCGGATGGGAAGTATGGTGGCTGACTAAAACTCTATTTAAGTAGTCTGTGCTGACCAACATGCCACGCGGCGCGCGCTAACATGGCGGCAGCTGCCGACCAATAGTGATACGGGAAAAAGAAGCGCGGTGCGTGGAGCGTGCCGATTGGTCAATAGCATTTCCCGCGCTTTGAAAATTCATTTTCTGCGCACGTACAGGCCAGCCTACCCGAAACTGTCAAATTTTCCCAATCAACTTTGAACCTTATGTTATAGTGATAAAGTTGAAAATCTATTAAAGAAATTTGACAGATTATAGTAGGTTGATGTGCAGCTGGAGTCTGTACATCGGTAAGCCATATCAGTTGGGAGTTGGGTACTACTGTACCACAATTATTACTTAAGGCGCTACACCGAGCTAAGTGGCGCCCTCATTGAATAAAAAATCGTAGCATAGCAAACGGCCACTTTTGACATCTACTTTGGATACGAAACACAGTCCTGTTTTAACAACGTAAAAATACTTTATCCTCTTTGTAAAAAACTCCAAGATTCAATTTTTGTTTCTATGCTATGCTACGATTTTTTATTCAATGAGGGCGCCACTTAGCTCGGAGTAGCGCCTTAATAAAAAAAATATTGTCTTTTCGAATATACAATTTAAATTATATTTCAATTGTAATTAAGTATGTTAGAATAGATTTGTAAAATGAACGCACTGTCGCATTGAGTACCTATACCTGTAACGATATAGCTTGTCCACTCTGAAATGACGCCACGCACGACCGTGTGCATAAATGCGGTAGTGGGGTCCGATTCTCTGACAATGTTCGATAAAAAATTTGACAGAAACGAGATTTCAACATGTTTTGTTGTGAATGTTTCGCCAGTGAAAACTGTGTCAAGAGATTTCAATAAATAAAACAAAAACTCAGTGTTTCATCATTTTAAATCGATTAGCGATCGTTTTCAAACGATCTTCGTTAGTTTTTTTCCTTTTTTTTTGCGTTTGGCTCCCGTACAACGCTCTCCTCTGCAATGAGCGCTTTACAAGATTGATATCGAAGAATAGTTGCCCGCATTTTTCACATTCATATCTTTTACCTATTTCAGAAATAGTTTTTATACATTCATAATTCATACTAGACTTATTTTTACAGAAAGATAAACATAGTTCGCACAAACTTAGAATTTTTGAGTCGAATTGTTTTTTCTCTTCAATATTTTCTTCGAATAATAGTTTAGGGATGTACTCGGTTTCTGTTTGATGGTTCTTGTCTATGTTCCCTTTGTGGAACGTTACATAGTGATGTCGCAAGTCATTTCTTCCGCCGATTAGATATTTCTTGCATATAACACACAGGCTGACTTGACTATTTTTAAATATAATGTGTGATGATTCATGTACTATAGCGTCATATCTAAAAAATTAAAGATTTTGTTAATTAACATTTTTGTAAAATCTAAACGAACGGCTCGCCAGCACAGCAGATATAAACCTCGTTGTGTGGCTAAAACCAAACTGTAAAATAGGCTGTGTTTTAGAAAATAAATAAATCCGAACTATAATATTATAAATGCGAAAGTGAGTTTGTTCGTTTGTTTGTTACGCCTTCACGCTAAAACGGCTGAACTGATTTGGATGAAATTTGGCACATGGGTAGACCATGACCTGGATTAGGACATATGATAATTTTTATACTGATATTCCCACGGGATCGAGACTTATGCGGGTGAAACCACAGGGCGCAGCTAGTAAATCTATATATAAATATGTATATATATATAAAAGAAAGTCGTGTTAGTTACACTATTTATAACTCAAGAACGGCTGGACCGATTTCGCTAATTCTTTTTTTGTTGTTTGTTATTGTCAGAAGAAGGTTTTAGGTAGTGTAGGTAGGGTAGGTAGGGTGGGTAGGGTGGGTAGGGTAGGTATGGTAGGTAGGGTAGGTAGGGTAGGTAGGGTGGGTAGGGTGGGTAGGGTGGGTAGGGTGGGTAGGGTAGGTAGGGTGGGTAGGGTAGGTAGGGTGGGTAGGGTGGGTAGGGTAGGTAGGGTGGGTAGGGTGGGTAGGGTGGGTAGGGTAGGTAGGGTGGGTAGGGTGGGTAGGGTGGGTAGGGTAGGTAGGGTAGGTATGGTAGGTAGGGTAGGGTAGGTAGGTGCGCCGTAGATAAGTACTTAGTGCTACCCATGTGAAGCCGGGGCGGGCAGCTAGTAAATAAATAAAATAATAACATAAGCCTCACCTAATAGGAAAACCTTTGCCACACTTCTTGCAGCGATAAACTCCAGGTTTAATCAACTCATCATAATGCACACTTTTACCGCTAAACTCATCTGGTTCACAGTTCAACCAAGGTGTATCAAAGACTTCTAAATTAACTTTACAGTCTGTAGTCAAATCGTTCAGTAGCTGATCACTTGTGCAGTCCACAAAGATGACGTCATCGTCTTCGAAAACCAAACGGTTTTTTATGCATTCAGTTTTAGGTTCATTCTTTTTTGTACCGATAGATATTACATTCCGTTCTTCTGTTAGTATTGTTTGTGATTCCTGAAAAAAAAAAATGAAAATAAGCAAGCCAGGCTAAGGATCAAATCAGACGTACTACTCGTATCGAAGAACTTCATATCTAAGCAGTTTGAAAACAAAATCCCGTGAACACGATGACCACATCTGTTACCGCCCCGGTTCTATAGCGGCCGAGCGCTGCAAGCAGAAATAGTCCTTACGGTGTATAGATATAAACTTCTTCGATAGTACAGACGCCAGTACATCAACCTACCCGAAACTGACAAATTTCCCAATCAACTTTGAACCTTATGCTGTAGTGATAAAGTTGAAAATGTATTAACGAAATTTGACAGATTCTAGTAGGTTGATGTGCTGGCGTCTGTACCACAATCACACCGCAACGTCACCACATGGACGGGCGCTAATTTGTATGAAAATGAATAGTCTATTCACAGACCACATTTGACCGTCAAAATCGACCGTATAGGCTATACCGAACACATAAAGGCGACGTCGCAGCCACAACGTTGCGTCGCGACGACTCTGTCACAGCCGGAGTCGATCAGTCTGCAATCACTAGCCACAACGTAACCACATCGCAACTCCTAGCGACAACGCAACTGCAAGAAGTTGCAGCAACTATTTAAACATAACCACTGCTTACCCACATTTTGTCGCTGCAATGTGGTGGGGTTGCTAATATGAATGATTGAATGAAATGCACCGATCCCAGCGTGGTTTAACCAGACTCGATAAATCGAACGAACCCCAAAATCATCTCAATGACAACCAATTTTTTATTTTTTTTTGTTTAATACTGCAAGCACAGAAATGTACAGAGGCAGACTTAATGCCATAGGAATTTTTTATCATTTTTATCATTTGACGTGCGGCCAAATTCGGAACTAACGTCACGCTGACCATTCATTACATATCGGAACCCCTCCATGCCTTAAAACTGACAACCAGTCTTACGAAGGGGTATGTTTTACCCAGTAACTGAGTTGTGGAGGTCAGATAGGCAGTCGGCTTCATGTATTTTTATTTTATTTATTTATTTTACACATTAGAAGACTGGAAGACCACAACATAGTTGGGAAAAGGTGAGCAATGACTCTCCGATAGATTTGGTTGATGGTAGGTCTTGTTCTAAGCCCGCCTGACTAGCTGCCACTATCTTGTCTAAGTCTGTCACCATAACATCAGTTTTAACCAAATATTTGTGTTGCGGTAGTTAGAGGTAAGATAACCAGTTCCTCAGTGGTTGTAGATTCCGAGTGAAGCTCGCTTCCACCTTCGGCCTGATCATCACTTACCATCAGGTGAGACACAGGAAAAAAAATAACTTACATTCGTATGACTATGGATTGAAGTCTGTGATTTGCGCCGTGTACTCTGATAATCATTGACTAGTGGTTTCCAAGTTATTGTTACCTCGGGATGCTTATTCATGGTATGCGTTCTTAAGACTTCCTGACTTGTGAAGCTGTGGAGACAGGTGGCACATTGGTATACTGTCTGATTTAGTAGCGGGATTATTATATGACTAACATTATGGATAAGGCTGGAATATCTGGAAAACAGAAGATTTGTCATTAGTCTATGATTATGAACGCCTCGATGGTCTAGTCACGCTACTGACGGGCAAAGTATTATTAGGTTTTTCTATCAGCAATTTCTCAGTAGCAACAGAAGGGTTAGGCACAGGTCTACCTATAGTATAATCAAGTCTCTTCAGTTAAGTCAAAGTCAAATAATTATTTCAATTAGGCACAAAAAAGGCACTTTGGATTTTGAACATCTAAATTTACAAAAAATAAATAATAATAATTGATTCTAGTTGCCCCTTCCAAAAGGTAGTTTTAGTATGGAGAAGAATGGGCAAGAAACTCCACCGTTACTCTTTTGTAAATGTTTTCACAATATCTTGTATGCATTAATTATATATAACTATATGTGAAGATTGTTATGTTTAAGTCCCATGTTATAGGGGCCATATTGACAGCAACCGGGCACAAATCCAGACTCCGGGCTGCTACCAAAAAATTCCATATAGGAAAACTCAATAACACTGCCCAGCCTGGGCAAAGTGTGGTTATGTAATATCTTACCTATTATTCGAGATTCTATCACAGAATTCACATGCTTGAAGACTGTGCTTACAGAGACTGTCGTAATGGTTCATGTCTCCCATACATCCATTCTGCTTTAATGTCTTCAATGGAATATCATCTTCATTACAACTGTCACTGCTTATACTTATTGTTCTATTCCTCATTTTTGCTGAAAATATAAACAGGAAATTTATAAGTTGTTTGTGAAAGTATTTAAGTATGACTGTTTGAAGTGAAAACTTCTTTAGCACACGCCTCACTTTTCCTGAACTGTAAATGATAATGAACCATTATGCTGGGTTCCGTGACACTGAATTTGGTTTTACTCTCAATATCATACTTGGCTCTGAATCGCAAATACTCTACTCTACTTTTTTACTACAACGGGAAGCTGGAGTGGTAGTTTCGTAAGGAGAGGAATTGGGAAGAAACTCCACCGTTACTCTTTAAAAATTGTTTTACAGTATTTTATATACATTAGTTATATAAAATCAATTATATTATGAAGATGATCACGCCTTCTTTTTCCCATAGGTGTAGGCAACTAAAAATAATGTAATTTATTTGACTTAAATTACCATGTACATTAAACATTAATGGACTAGAAACCGGGGGCGCCTAAAAACAAGATGGGAAGACGACATCCGTCTAACCCTGAGTCCATACCAGACCAGAGTTGCCCAGGACAGGGCACAATGGAGACAGTTGGAGGAGGCCTATGCCAAAAGGCACACTGAGCAGCGGGACATACATTATAATTACTTACCCAAATGCTTTCTGCTGACAAATTAATGATGTACCCAAAGTTTGGAAATACAGGTCGACATAAACGAGAATGACGTGGTGAAATTTGGAACTAAATATTTTACATAAGTAATGCAGACCTGAGTCACCCACAAGCAGCATTTTAAAAATAAATATTGTTTAAATTCTCTTACTCTTTCCCATTCGAAGTGCATAGTGGCACCCTCTTTTGATTTTAATCTTTTTGGCAAGCTGTAAACAGCTTTATTAGAAGCCTTATTTATTTATTTAATACTTCAAGCACAGAAATGTACAGAGGCGGACTTAATGTCATAGGCATGGTAGGTGCAATTACGAGAAATTGAGGAATATTGAGTCGTTCAATTCAAATAAAAATTAAAACTACAACTTAGGACAGATGCAACACAAAAAATTATGGAAATATGTCACATCTAGTTACAAAATGCCAATAAGAAACTCAATAGAATGAATCATGTAAACTTTATTTTTATCTTTTACATTCCATAAGATACTTATTGTCCATCCGTGAAAGATGCTATGGCTAGAAAGGTTAAGGGAGTGACTACTGAGAAGATCGACTAATAGAGAAGGGATGGATGAAAAGTAAATGTTGCGCCGACCGCAAATAGATTGGGATATGGGGAGGAGAATGATGATGATTATCATAAATTAAATTAGAAAAACAATAACAAAAACGTGTAACCGTAAACTTATTTACCTTTTTTTAAATCGTAACCTCAAATAACGAATGTTCTTAAATAATAACTAAATAACATAACACACATTGCAGCTATTACATTCTACATTTAACAATGATTAATTAATTGTAAGAACTAAGTAATTAAACATTGATAGCATCGGCTAAATTGTATTTCTGCATCGTAGCTTCATTTTCTTTCACTTCACTTTTTTCTTTCAATATTTGACAGTACATAGTTGCCAGTCGGTAAATTTTGATTTGAATGATCACAGACTACATAGGGAAACTACGTATGAAACTTTTGTTACTTGTTTTGTGCGTATTCAATACGTTGATTATGTTTTGACCTCGACTAACTTCAAATAAATAATATATAAAATACTCGTATATTTAAATTGTTAAAAAGTGCACCGTATTCTCGGCTTATTTTAACTTTTTGGTTTATTCTCATTTGATAATGCGTTGTTCAGACAGGTGGTGGCGTGGCGGGGCGGTGGTTAATTGGTAATGACAGTTGACACTTGACAGTGAAAAACCGGTATTTATTACTTTCCTCTTTAAGGCTGGGGCCCACTCGCTCAAGAATTTAGAGAACTTTGAGAACGAATGTTGATGGTGGTGTAACTAAACGCAGATTTGAAACAAAACAAAACATTTTTTCTGTCAGTGTCACAGTCACGAAATTGACAGCTTTAAGTCACGTCACAATTCATATGATTGGGATATTTTTCTAAAACTTTCAAATTTTCTAAGTAAAGCATTTTTTTGAAAATATAAATAAGAAAAAATGGTAAAATATTGACATAATAATTTATTTACAACAGCTTCCAATTGTATTATATCCAAAACATGATGTATTCTCGAAATATTATCGGCGACAAACATTTTGTGTTTTTAAACTTTGTTTTGATCATTTAATGTGTTTTTAGGATTTGAAAACTTTCGGGGAGGATAATTTCGATCCTAAACAATGGATTAACAAAGCGTGGAGCTCTAGTGGTAATCAGGAAAAAGAGGTAAACTAAACCACGTAACTATGTCTCGTTGAAACTCGTGGAATCCCCATAGCTTTTTTCATTGTATTGTCTGCCAGCGAAAAAGATAATTAATAAATAACATTTTTATGTACAGCACATTCATTATTTCTTTGACATTTGGCGTATCGCAATACAAATACATACTGTTGGAATTTGTAGGAGAAAATACGAAATTCACGCGAACAAAATCGCGGGAGAAGGGCTAGTTAATTATCTGTCATTGCTTCACTTTTCATTCTTTTTACCTACTGTGATGTAGTAATATTATCTTAGGTGCATCATCTTCACGTATAATGATTGTTTACAAAATATTGTAAAAGATTTTTAAAAGAGTAATGGTGGCGTTTCTTGCCCATTCTTCTCCATATAAAAACTAGTTTTTGGAAGGGGCAACTAGAATCATTCTATTTTCTTATAAATTTTTGGCATAAGTACAGAAGTGCATTATACTATGTGCCTACTAGTGTTACCCTTCCCAGCTTCGCACAGTTAGCACTAACAACTTATCTACGGTGCACCTACCTACCCACCTACCTACCTTACCTACCTACCTACCTACCAACCTACCTACCTACCTACCTACCTACCTACCCTACCCTACCCAACCCTACCCTACCCTACCCTACCTACCTACCCTACCCTACCCTACCCTACCCTACCCTACCCTACCTACCTACCTATCTACCTTACCTACCTTTTATTTAAACACTATGGGATGAGCTGAAACATCGGGTTCGAGCCCGGGTACCTGCTCCAACAAGGCTTCCAGAGCTGTGAATCGCAATTGAAGAGGAGTGGAATACAATTCCTCAAGATTTTATCGTCAGGCTCGTAAGGTCGATGAATACAAGGAGGCTGGCAGTTATCCGAGCAAGGGGAGGGAATACGGAATATTGATCAAAAACTTTTTTTTTTATTTTATCTTTGTTTTTGGCTTTAATTTTTTTTTCACTTTATCATTACTAACTATTGTCACGACTGGAAAACTACTCTTCTTTGTAAAATCCTTAATAAACACAGAAATATTGATTAAACCCAATGAGTTTCCTTTCATTTAAATCACCATGAAACGCACTTTCTGTAGGTACAACTTTGATAATTGTAGGTTTTTTATTTTTTGAGAAAATCGAATTAGAGTGCCTAGGTAGCGGGTGGCTCGGTTTATTTGCTGTCCAGTGTATTTTCCATACCATTTTCTTTTTTTTTTCTTTAATCTAGTGTTTCAACATTGTAATTAATATGTGGACGCTTGTAATTAGCAATTGTGAGTTTACTACTTCGTTACCATTTACGTGTATTAGTCTGTAAGCTTTCTTAAGTGTAAAAATAAAAATAAATAAGTATAGGAAGGTAGGGTTGGTAGATAGGTAGGTAGGGTAAGTAAGTAGGTAAGTACTGTGAGGGGTTGGCCCTCACTGAGGGCTTGTTACTACAAATAATAGACTGCGTAGGTACTTTAAGGGGTCCAGAGGACCGCTGTATTTGAAACTGTTAAGAAATTACAACTTATAGAACAACGCTTGCTTCACACGGAGCCCTCAACCGATCTAGATCTCCTAGAACAAATGCTCAACCTGTTTCTATTCAAAAGTAGTTCTATATTTGAATGTTAGAATATCTGCCAGTCTTAATATCAGCAGCCAGCCGATAAACCTCTACAGTACTTAGTGCTATCCGTGCGAAGCCGGACGGGGTAAAACTAGTTATAGAATAAAATGAAGCTATGACAGATAAAATCACTCTTTTCATTTCACATTAAAATAAGTACCAGGCAACCATAAGATTCAAGAGATTCTTCCTTTACAGATATTTGTGGCCAACACTGTGTCAAGACTACAGCTATACATGAAACAGCTGACCAACTCTTTGGATGAGACCACTACACAGGTTTTAATATTTTTTTTATATTAATGGCTGACCCGACAGACATTGCCCTGTCCAAATATCGATTAATATAAAAATCACAGAGAAAAAAAAGCAACTTATGGGCAATTTTTTAAATTGTTCTTTCCCTAGAAAAGTTTCCTTACCTCATTCGATCCGACCATTCTCAAGTGATGTCACAAATATAGTACAGATAGGACACTTATTTAAATAAAAAGCATCTCTTTCTACAACACAGTAAAGTGCAATTCAGGTCGCGCAGCGTTGGGCACGCCACTATTGCGGCGATAAGTCCCCTCTTTGAGGAGTGGCTGGAGAGGCGCCACGGCGTCCTCACCTTCCGCCTGACGCAGGTCTTCACCGGACACGGCTGTTTCGGATAAGGCGGGAGGAAACGCCCGGGTGTCATCACTGCGTGGATCGCCCGGAGGACACGGTAGAGCATACGGTGGAGGTATGCCCGGCTTGGGCAGAGCACCGCCGTGTCCTCGTGGAGGCGATCGGTGGCGGGGATCTCTCGCGTCCGGCCCTGGTCCAGGCCATGGTACGGAGCGAGAGGTCATGGGAGGCCGTCACCTCCTTCTGCGAAACAGTAATGCTCGCGAAGGAGGAGGCGGAGCGCGTGAGGGAGAGGCAAATTTCGCGCCCTCACGCCCCTAGCCGCCGCAGGAGGAGACGCCCTGGGCGTCGGGAATCTATTCCGATTCCCGGCCACCGTAGGCGCGGGCTTGCGGACGGTGAGCAATGGATAGCTCGCCGTCCGGTAAGGACCAAGCCCGGGTTGACGGCGCGTTGTGTTCCACGCGCGCCTCAAAGAGTGTCAGCGAGCGAAGGGGTCCGATGAGACCATTGCCTGCCGGGGTTGCGGGAAAGTCCGAAAGGGATACCGTGGCCCCCTGGCATTGCACAGGCAACAGAAGGAACACGGGTGGGTTTTAGTCAGTAAGAGTCTGACACGCCCTCCCGCTCCACGCAGAGCGGGAGACGTCATTTGATGATTTCCCACCCAAAGAAAAAAAAAAAAAAAAAAAAAAGGTCGCGCAGCGTTTATTACCTACAGTTATATTCAACTAGATGTTGCCTCTCTATCGCGTAACTCTTACATCTTCTGACTACGTTACGGCCTATATTCATTTTTAGTGATGTGCAACACTGTTTTTAACCCCCGACACAAAAGAGGGGTGTTATAAATTTGACCGCTATTTATGTGTGTGTCTGTGGCACCGTAGCTCATAAACGGGTGAACCGAATTGAATGCGTTTTTTTAAATTTCAATGTAGGTTTCATAGCGATGGTTTATTGGAATCGGTTCAGCTGTTTGAAGATTATCAGTTCTTTTCTAGTTTATGAATGGATGTGAGCGTCTTCCATAGGTCTGATCGTTTTGAAATTTCGTATTCTGGTACTTCAATGATATTAGAAGAACATAGTAACCTTGAACTGATGCTGCAGCATCACATGGAATTTGCAGGATACCCAACTCCCTTACCAACTTACAGCACAGGTATCGTGTTTGGGCTCATTGGAATGGTCTCAATGAATATTCTCCATTTGAAATAAGATAAGACATTTAAACAAACCTTTTTTACAGTCCATTCAACCGATTCTGACTTCTATACCGTAGGCATAAGGATGGCCACTGCGTGGATCGCCCGGAGGACACGGTGGAGCATACGGTGGAGGTATGCCCGGCTTGGGCAGAGCACCGCCGTGTCCTCGTGGAGGCGATCGGTGGCGGGGATCTCTCTCGTCCGGCCCTGGTCCAGGCCATAGTACGGACCGAGAGAGCATGGGAGGCCGTCACCTCCTTCTGCGAAGCAGTAATGCTCGCGAAGGAGGAGGCGGAGCGCGTGAGGGAGAGGCAAATTTCGCGCCCTCACGCCCCTAGCCGCCGCAGGAGGAGACGCCCCGGGCGTCGGGAATCGATCGCGGATTCCCGGCCACCGTAGGCACGGGCTTGCGGATGGTGAGCAATGGGTAGCTCGCCGTCTGGTAAGGACCAAGCCCGGGTCGACGGCGCGTTGTGTTCCACGCGCGCCTCAAAGAGTGTCAGCGAGTGAAGGGGTCCAATGAGACCATTGCCTGCCGGGGTTGCGGGAAAGTCCGAAAGGGATACCGTAGCCCCCTGGCATTGCACAGGCAAGAGAAGGAACACGGGTGGGTTTTAGTCAGTAAGAGTCTGACACGCCCTCCCGCTCCACCCAGAGCGGGAGGAGTCATTTGATGATTTCCCACACAAAAAAAAAAAAAGGCATAAGGATGGCATTAAAAGCAAAATAGTGGTTACAATACCAACTGTATACTGCAGCTGCCTTTTGTCATTCCACCAACGCAATAGAAGTCAAAATCGGTTGAACGGACTGTAAAAAAGGTAGATGATGAACAGGGTCTGGTGATGGAGTAGGAAAGAGAAATGAGCAAATGTTTGTTGGGCTTTTTTAAAATAATTTCACTTGTTCTTTTCTCTTATTTTTTTCAGCATTTAATTTTTATATAAAAAGACTAGCTTTTGCGGGCTTATAGTTTTTTTTTTAAGTCAATGAATATTCCTCTTTTTAGATTGTGAGTTCCGTCCCCAGGATCCTCCAAGATGCGTCGTCTCTTCAACTGGAAGGAGCCATGCTTCAGCAGAAGTTGTTGGCTTTGGAACAGAAGGTGCAAAGTGTGGAGGAGCAGACCGGACACTCTATAGAGAGCTTGCAGAAGATTGATCAGCTTAAGAGTCGGTTGGAGGTAGGAAATATAATATTAACACCTGTGACGGCATCTACAACTCCACATTCGAAACTCAAAGTCAAATCGTTTATTTCAAATAGGTACATAAGCCTACATTCGCACGGACATAAAAAAATCGAGGCCATTTTTTTCATGCACTGGATTTTCAACGCTCTGCTTTGTTCCGAGAGTTGAAAATCCAAGTGTGTTTTATCCATGGGCTGGGACTAGAGTGCGTCTCAGCGCGTTGGATTCTCAACGCTCGGCTCAACGACCGAGAGTTGAAAATCCAGTGCGCGAAAAAAATCGCGAAAAAAAAATTAGGATTAGGTCATTTAATATACGTCGTCTATTGTATTTTATCATGGATTTCCGCAAAGTCACGACTGAGTCAATTAACTGTAGAAAACTATAATTAATTACTTCATAACAAAGGTCAAAATAGCTTGCACCTTTGACCCATGTCGATTTGACATCAACCTAAAACCATTTTAATGGCCTGGCCATTTTAAGATAAAATTAAAAAAAAAAATTGTCTGATTCTATAAAGCTGGGATTAAATTATCGGACGCGTCCGTGAGGGCTCATACGCACTAGAGCGGTTAACCGCGGGGCCGGATAACCGCGCGGCTAAAGCTTTTTATTTTTTTTATAAACAACCGCCGTATAAGCACTTAAGGCGCAGCATTCCGAAAACGGGGTTTTTTAAAGCAGTGTATCTCTTAAATCGTAAATAATTTTGACCAAAAAAAAAAAAGAATGATATTTTCAAGTCTTATTTTAATACAGTGATGGAACTCAAATCATGATTAAACATACATTAATGCTTTAAAAAAATCTTCAAACACACCTCTTAATTGTCTTTAAAAGCAGTTTATACCTTCACTAACAATTATAATTATAATTAAAAATATACCATAAAATGTCTAATGTCAACCTGCATTCAGTGATGGATTATGATGAGTAATATGAGCAATATGATGAAAAAAACAACGAAAAATATTGAAAAAGTACAAAAGTGTGGTTATTTTCTTTACTCTTTACACCTAAAGAAAAAGACAAAGACAAATCGGAACCCTGCGCCTTAACCGCCATCAAACACCGCCACGACCAATTTAGAGGTATGAGGAACAGGGTGTAAAGTTCACTCATCCACCATAGAAAAGGGAGGATCCTCCAACCAGACGGGTGCTGTGTCTGGCAGGCCGACTGCCCGACTGTTGATTTCGGATAGTCTTATCTATGTCGTTCGCGCGGCAAACTCCAATTGCGCGATGCAGGATCTGTGTGACATGTGTCATGTCTTTGATGCGTATTTAGTATGTGGCGGTGTAACCGCTACATCACTCCCCTCCGGAGACCGGAGGTCGATAGTGGGCTGAGTCTTGTATCTTGCGATGCTTCACAGTGCCAGCTAAGGTTCCAGTGAGTCGGAACCGGGTGCCGCACAGTTCGCGGTGAGTCGGAACTGTCTGCGGTTATTGCGGCGGTTGTGGTGATTGAGGTGATTGCGGTGATTGCGCTGATTGAGATGATTGCGGTGATGAGGCTGAGGGTGATGACCAGGAATGCGCGTTCGCTGCATGCTGGTGGTCAGAATACCCGTTGAAGCCGAGGGTGCTGGCTGTCTGTGCGACTCGCCTCACGAAAGCTTGCGGGAGTGATGATGATGACGTCACGCTGAAGTAGTTGCACGAAGGCTGCGTTGACGTTCATACTCGGGGTCACCAATTTAGGGGCATGAGGAACAGGGTGTAAAGTTCACTCATCCACCATCCAAGAAAAGGGAGGATCCTCCAACCAGACGGGTGTTGTGTCTGGCGGGCCGACTGCCCGGCGGTTAACCGCTGGTGTGCGTGAGGGCTAAGCCACGATTGACAGCCGTGGCTTATTTGTATCTGGATAGTACATTTAGCACTACACTGTGCAAACTATGAGTCGTAAGTCGCGGACGAGACCTTGGGCCGCCCTTGAGCGTTCGGACGGCTGATAGAAATCTGGCCGGCTGGAGCTGGGAACAACGTGCACACTCCTCAGTCGTGACTTACGGACGCGTCCGTTAGTTAGTGTCACATTTATAATTCGGTCTGACATGTAAACAAGATGGCTGAATGTCATTCTGCGGTATTGACATTAGGACGCAATATACAATGCTGAGTCGGTAAAGCAGATTCTATCGTGCAATGAGCGGACAAAAATAGCCCTTAAATTAACGAAAATATTTTGAGTGACTGTACTTGGCATAGGCCATCAGGAATTTCTCAGTAGTAGGCACGAATACGGCTGGTATTCGTGCCCGGTTGATGGCAATAGGTTCCCCCGCTATTACATAGGATCTATGATCCACGCGTCATGTTCGTGAACGGGCGCCGTCAGTTGGGACTGGTCATCTCTTAGCTGCCATGGCTTATTTTAAATTTTTGAATGGTCTTTGTGTTTTTATTTTTAATACACGGACGCTTTTACGAACGTGCACCGTCTTTCTACATTGTTTTCACATGCATTATAAATAATATTTAGGATCAAATTTTTGATTGAAAAGAGTGTTTGAGTTTTAAACATAACTGACGAAATGTGGGTGTTACCATAGGCACACCTCTGCCTAACCCTTCAAGGTGACAGGCGTGATGCTATGCACTAGGCGTCCATAAAAGCAAGGAGCACCTCCCACAGAATGCAGCATCGGCACTACGCGAGGCTGACAAATGGGCGGCTCTAGCCTCCTCCTTAGAAGACATTCTAGAGGCAGGGGTGCCCACACAAGGAGACAAGTTGGCTGAACTGGCAGAACAAGTCTCCGCAATGACTGCTAGTCTTGAGGTGAGAACATAGAAAAAATAGGTGTCGTGGGACACCCGCACCGTAATTACGTAACACAGTTTCAATCACAATCCGAGAGTTTTGAATGATATTTCTAATCAATTGCTTCATAGGTTTCATAAATTCTATAACAACGTAAATAACGCAATGAACGTGACTGAACTGTCAAATTGACAGTTCAGCCACAGTTTCAATAATAGGGATATTGCCAGAGGAAAAAAAAAAAACGATTTAATCCGTCAGTCAGATAATAAAAAATATTAGACGCATTTTTTGCTTTATCATCAATCACTCTGCCTAGCCTTTTCCCAACTATATTGGGGTCGGCTTCCAGTCTAACCGGATGCAGCTGAATACCAGTATTTTACATGGAGCGACTGCCTATCTGACCTCCACAACCCGTTACTGGTTAACACGAAATCCCATAATTAGACTGGCTGTCAGACTTTCGGGCTTCAGACGACCCTCAAAGATCTACGAATCAATCGACACCCGAGACCAATGGCTTACCAGGCTTTCCGAGGCACGGACGGGTCTCGTATGTAACGGATGATCAAGTTAAGCTACGCTAGCCGAGGCCGATCCGTGGATGAGTGGCCATTTTGACATTGCCCGAGGCTGGGAAAGCACGTTCTACTCCCAGCTGTCATTCGCGAATCTTTGACAGTGTCTGATAACCAGTCTAACCAAGGGGTATCGTGTTACTCAGTAACTGGGTTGTGGAGGTGAGATAGGCAGTCACTCCATGTCATCATCATCATCAGCCTATAACGTTCCCACTGCAGGGACACGGCCTCCTCTCAATGAGAGGGAGTGGGCTATAATCCACCACGCGTGCCCAGTGCGGATTGGTAGATGTCACATGTCTTCGAATTTTTGGTTCTAGGACATGCCGGTTTCCTCACGATGTTTTCGTTCACCGTTTTTAGAGCAGTGGTGATTAAATAAATTACACAAAGTAATTCGCCTGTCTGGGTTCGAACCCACGACTTACTGTTCGTAAGTCGGGGCCGCCACCACTGGGCCACCGCTGCTCTGCACTCCATGTAAAATACTGGTATTCAGCTGCACCCGGTTAGACTGGAAGCCAACTCCAACATAGTTGGGCCAAGGCTAGGCAAATGAATTCATCACACCGAGTTAATCAGGTTTTAATTTTATGTTTTCCAGGTACTGAGTGATGCGCCCGACTATGAAAATAAGCGTCTGCAACTTGAGACACTGTACAACAGACTTGAGGCTGCGATAAGCCCGCCTCTGATAGAGGCTCTTACTCAAATGGACCCCGGTAAGGAATCCTCACTCAGAGCCGTAGCTAGTTCCAAAGGGGCCCGTAACTAAATTGGTTGGTAAATGCAACAGCAAACTAGAAAATTGGAGCATCCTCACTCGGATAGGTTATTTTTTCATTGTGATTTTACTAACAGAACTAATATAATTATTGTATAGTGGATAACATTTTACGAATTTTTGCTTCCTTACATCGTTTTCGAGGGGCCTCGTATCCCTTATACGGCGATAACTACGCCCCTGGGGACACTCCTTTCACAGTTATTTTACCCCTATTTTTTCATCACTGTCAAAATCACAATGATCTTTATTCTCATAACGATAAGGTTGCTGTTAGCTTGCTGCCACTGACGAATCAAATACCTTGTCAGTGGCAGTAAGCTAATTATTTCATCACCACTGCTCTCAAAACGGTGAAGGAAAACATCGTGAGGAAACCGGCATGTCCTAGAACCAAAAAATCGAAGACATGTGACATCCACCAGCCCGCACTGGGCCTGTGTGGTGGTTTACAGCCCACTCCTTCTCGAAGAGAGCAGGTCTGTGTCCCGACAGTGGGAATATTATTTTTTAATGATTGATTGTTTTTTTTTTTTTTTTATTGTTTTTTTTTTTAATGATCTAGAGCGCACCGCGACGTACGTGGCAGTGTTCAGCGGCATGTGCCGCGCGGCGTCAGTGTGTCGCTGCTGGCGGCGCGCGGCGGCCGCCCGGCTCGCGAGCGCGTGGAGACGGCTCGATGCGCACACGCTGTCTGCCCTTACCAGGCTGTTGGCGAGCGAAGCTGGGAGACAGGTCAGTAGAATACTGCAAAAAATCGTCAAAATTTTCGCACAACTCCACTATTTCCCGTTTTGTTGTATGTATTTCTCGTGATGAAATAATTGTTTGTCGTGATAAGATAAAGATAATAGATAAGATAAAGATAATAGGTAGATAATATACATGGTATGATGTTTATTATAGGTGTTACAGGATATTCTTTGGCACAACATGTTTGACCATGGCTGGTGTACAAATTAGGTTGGGAGACCGTAAGATTTCAGAAAACTAAAATAAAATAAAAATTATACAAAGTTAAATAATCTCAAAAAAATTAAAATAAAAAACAACTTAAATATTAAATAAAGACCAAAAAAATTATTAAAAAAAAGGTAAATATTCATGCGTTTCAAAATAAATATAATAAATTCAGTCAGTATATTAGAGCGATTTGTCGTTTAAAAATTCATTGACATTATAGTAGGCTTTTCCTGTCAGCATTTTTTTAAATGTTTTCTTAAACTGGTCTGTATTTAGTTTTTTTTACACCGGATTATCGGTGCTCTGCATACGACGCTTTTGTACAGTAGTGCTGTCTTAGCTGGCTGAACACGAAGTTTACTATTATCCCGGCGATTTCGTATTACAAGGTCCGATATTCGAGGAAACAAATGGGGGTTATTTCTTACAAATAAGGTGATTTCTAAAATATAAAGTGAAGGGAGTGTGATGGCCTCGCCTCTCATGCACGAGGCTGTGGGTCCAAATCCGGGCAAGTCCCATGTGTTTTTCAATTCATATTCGACATTACTGACATCGGTGAAGGAAAACATCGTTAGGAAACCTGGACTTATAGTTAATATAAGTCTGAAATCACCAACCCGTCTTGAGCAAGCGTGGTGATCAGTGCTCGCGCCTTCTCTGTATGAGAAGAGGCCTTTGTCCTGCAGTGGGACAGTAATAGGCTGGTATTATTATTTCCTTTATTTCACTATATACATATAAATTATATTTTTAAATATTCGAATTAATAAAAACATTTAAAAATAATAAATAGTAGCCCAACGGTATCGGGAACAGGGTCCAAGCTACCGGCGGCGGTCAGGGCTCCAGAGAGAGGAACCTCCTAACAATACGAGCCGTGTCCAGGAGTACCGCTTTCTGGATCTAGCCCTTGATCCAGCTGCCCAACGAGAGCCTCCTTAGGTGTTGGTCGAGGTCTTGGCAATTAAGCCATTGGCTGATACGACTATTGCCACAATGGTCGCTAAGTCCACATCCCACATGTCGACAACCTCGCGAGCCAAGTCAAGATACTTAATTTGTTTATCTTTCTCGGCTTTCACGAGGTTCCCGTCATGCGGGGCCGTTATGTCAATATTCATTGCGCGCCGCAATTATTATATGTATGTATTTCTGATGCCCTTGTCCCATTTTTTTCTGTGTTTCAAATACAGAGAACGTGAAGATATAAGATAAGCAATACGCTCTAATTCGTCATCGTCATTTGTTTTTGACCAATCTCTTAATCAATATTAGACTGATATTATAAAATGACTTGGTTAGACTAACCGCCTCTGGGATCTAGTGGTTAGACCACATGTTTTGATTCCCAGTGAGGGGATTTGGTTTGGTTGGTGGTAGGGCTTGTTCTAAGTCCGCCTGGCTAGCTACCACCATCTTATCCAAATCTGTCGCCATAACAACAATGTTATCAGCATTGTTCTGTTTCGGCAGTTGGAGGTAAGATAGCCAATTCCTCTGTGGTTGAGGATTCCAGGTGATGCTCGCTTCCAACTTCGGCCTGATCATCACTTATCATCAGGTGAGATGCAGGCCAAGACATTCCCCTTTGTGGATAGAAAAAAAAAATTGGTGAAGATGTCCGGACGAGCATAAACCAAAACGCCTTGTTATCCTTATTAGCAGAAAAAAGATGTCTGTTCCCACAGGAGAAGGCCTCCCGCCTTCACCCCGCAGACATTAGTCTAAATAGATAAAAGAGATTTCCATATTCTACGTTTCCATAATCAGAACTGAACTGACAGTGATAGCCTAGTGGTGTGACCGTCGGACTGCCAAGTCTTAGGTCTCGAGTTCGCACCCAAGGCACGCCACCTCTGACTTTTCGGATTCATGTGCGTATTGTATAATTATCACTTGCTTCAATAATGGTGAAGGAAAACATCGTGAGGAAACCGGCCATGCCTGAGAGATATTTCTCGACGGCATGTGAAGCCAAGTCAGAGGCCAGGTTAGTCACTAACCACACGAAAAGAAGAAGACAGAACTGACGGCTTCCATTTCCAGTGGTGGAAACCCTTACTCCTTTTTTTCTGACGCAATATGTGGGGAGAATGGTCAGGTAGCATATTCCTTGCTTTATCGATCTCTGCATATCCTGTCGCAGTCACCAGCTATTCTTATCCTTGTTTTTTGTACTACTAACACTAGTGATAAGGTATTTTACTAAGAAATTGGACCATATTGTTGTCCAAACTGAATAAATAAAAAAAAATCCGATCTCTGCACCTTATTCCTAAAGAAATAAAGTTGAGTTTCTCTTGCAGGTTGATTGGCTGACAAATGTTTTGAAATCGGAAACTCCGCTGGCAGAATTGATAAGACTATACACAGACTTGCTTCTCTCTTTGGAACCTGCCCCAACTAAGGTAATATAATAAGGACTACAGATCTCCCAGGGAAAGTATGCGCTTCGGCAATCATCGTCTATCTTCGGAAATGTGAATGCGCGATAATGAGATCTAATATAGAGCTGGTCTAAAATAGGCAAGTACTTCGATGGTTGTATGGAAGTACTTGCCTGTTTTGTATTCAAATTCAAAATCTTTAATTCGAGCCAAAAGTCATTATAGGGTTAGTATTTCTAGTTAGTTTTTTTTTTATTTATCTTATTTTATTGTGTTTGGGTGGCTTACAGCTAGTAATTGTGAGGGAATTCACGACACGCCTCTAAAGTTAGCAGTAGAATATTGTTGTAATATAGATTAGCATATCTATGCCTAGACTGCCTCGTTGGTCTAGTGGTCGCTAGCGCTACTGCTGAACTGAGGTCCTGGGTTCGATTCCCAGGTCGAGCAGTGTCATTGGGTTTTTCTTTCTCAGTAGCAGCCCGGAGTCTGGATTTGTGCCCGGTTGATGGCAATAGGCTCGCCCCCTATTACATGGGACTTAAACATAACTGGCGAATTGTGGGTGTACTATAGGTACACTTCTGCCCAACCCTTCGGGGAAACAAGGCGTGATGTTATGTTATGTTCAATTTAAAAAAAACTTAAAAGTGTGGCGGCATCTACATCCGCACAAGCGATCGCAAGTAAGACCTGACGTCACACAACATCCTGACATCACACAAATCCTGCATCGCGCAATTAGAGTTTACCGCGCGATCGACATAAACCATTGGGCAGTAGACCGCCAGACCACCTCCGTCTGGTCGGAGGATCCTTCGACCAGACGGAGGTGTTTTTTCCTTTGCTTGCGTCATATGTACTGCAAACAAACGTATTTTCTTTCTTTCTCCCTTTTCTAAAATGGATGAGTGAACTTTACACCCTGTTCACTGTCACGAAAGTTTAAAGGATCTCGCGCACTAGACGGCCATGACTCCGGCCAGTCGTGGTTCGTGGCCCGGTTAGTTGGACGTTGCGACCAAGTGCGCGATTCGTATCGGTTCCTATACTTTTACCTGGTCGTGGCCGCGTCTAGTGCGGAGATCCCTTTAGCAATTTAGTTTTATTTGATTTATAAATCTTAATATAGATAGATTTGTTGCTCTGCTGACTGCCTCGTGGGTTTACTGGTCGTAAGCACGACTGCTCAGCGTTGGCTGCCAGTTCGATCCCGTCGGTCTGTTATTGCGATTTTCCATAAGAAAAGGTGATGTAACTTATTGGCCCAAAATGTTAAAATACTCTGTCCGGAGATACAACGTCCCTCACACCCTGTTTATCACGTGATATTGTGGCGGCATCTACAACACCACATGCGAACTACGCATCACACTGACATGACGTCACGCAAAATCCTGCATCGCGCAAGCAGAGTTTACCGAGTATACAGGGTGGATTTTTGAGATGGGACAGTAAGGACAGCTACATTAAACGTTGTAGCTACAGAAACGTTTTTTGCGATTTCTGACTTTTCTAGTAATCGAACCTCAGTTGGTTCAATAGTTTTTTTTTAATCTGTATAAGAAACAGGATCGGTATTGTCTTCAAAAAAATGTTTTTGTGAAAACTGCCCTTTTTCTTATTGACAGAATTCTTTCAAAATCAATTCGTTTAAGGTAGCTGTCCTTACAGCCCCATTTCAAAAATTCACCCTGTATATACAACGTCCCGACGTCTATCGTCGGGCAGTAGCCCACCAGACAACACCCGTCTGGTCGGAGGATCCTCCCTTTTCTATGGAGCATGAGTGAACTTTACACCCTGTTCCTCATACCTATAAAATATCGTTTTCACCACTCCCGCACGTAAGAAGTGTCTTTCCTCTACGAAAACAGCGAGGAAAGTTGGTTTTTCCTCACTATTTGAACAGTGAGGAAAGTAATGATCCCGTTCAGAAACTAACCTTGCCTGATTTTTTTATGTTAAGTTTTAAAGATGTTTTAAAAAATAAATAATTATTTTGATTTGCTTTGTGACTATTTAACTTATTTACCAATGATGACTGAATACTTTCTTGCTGGGAGTGGTGAAAAGTTTTGTATGCAACATGTGAGCAAGTTCATTTGCTTTTTTTGGAAAAACGAACTTTCCTCACATGTTGGATAAATAACTATTTTCGAATCTATTTTTCACAAAATTTCAGGTAGTTTCAGCAAATCTGAAGCTGTGTTCATCTCCAGAGGAAGGCATATTGTTACTGACGGATTTGAGAACTGACATCGATGACTTTATCACTTGTATTCAAGGTGTCATTGATGCGCCTAGGCAGAACAAAGGTGAGTCATTCAAATATTATTACTATTTATGCGAAATATCTGACGACTCACCGAACGGATAAATGCCTCGTAGGTCTAGTGGTCGAAAGCGCTACTGCCGAACATGAGGTCCGATTCCCGGGTCGGGCAAAGTGTTATTGGGTTTTCCATCTGGAATTTCTCAGTAGCAGCCCGGAGTGGATTTGTGCCCGGTTGATGGCAATAGGCTCGTCCCCTATTACATGGGACTTAAACATAACTGGCGAAATGTCGGTGTATTATAGGTACACCTGGAATATAGGCGTGATGTTTTGTATCTATTACAGAAACTCTACAGCCCACGACCATAAGAGAGTTCGGTCGAGCTGCCTACGCCCCTCTTAGAGAGCTGTTACCGAAGTATACCGAGTTACAAACACAGCTGCTACTCGATAACCTAAATGATCCACAACTAAATCAGGTATGTAATATAATAAACATAAATGGTTTAAACCTAGTAATAATCCCAGTACTAAATTTAGATCGTGTTTTGTAATAAGACGGAAAAGGTTTAACTTTTAACTTAACGGGCCGGCGGCGGAGCATGCGTAGTTCATACAAACGTAATACCAAAATAATTTATAAATCAAACATATTCTTAAGGTAGTGTGTATTTATTTCGATTGGATTACAGAATATCTAGGCTCCTAAATATATATTTTGAATGGACACTGATTTTAAGACGAGTTATGAGAAAAATAAGTTTTCTATAGAAATTTTAAATTCCTCATATCTCGTCTTTATATCAGTGTTCATTCAAAATATATATTATGTAATCTGTAATAAGATATTCTGTAATCCAATCGGAATAAATACACATTACCTTAAGATTATGTTTGATTTACAAATTATTTTGGTATTACGTTTGTATGAACTACGCGTGCTCCGCAGGCACTATTTTTAATTTAATTTTTTTTTTTTTTTTTTCTATTTTCTTTAAATTATTAGTGAGTGTAAACTGTATTTAGTCATGTTGATTCTTGTAACTGGAGAAACCTCGACCCCTGTCAGTCGACCCCGTTCGAATCATATAGCGCGCGCTTCCTGTTACACACTTACCCTTTTCACGAAGTCCATTTGCTTATATATTTATTCGATACTTTTGGAACAGACTATAGCTGCTGCCACACTGGTTCCCATACACACATGTTACTTCAGCTTAAACAAACATCAACTTTACTTTTATGTAAGTAAAGTTGATTTCAGACTGACAGCCATTGAAATGGCAAAATAATACTATAGTTGCAATGAAAACTAAACTTTAAACCTAAGTATTAAAGTTGCTTTTCTAATTGTTACAGGAGGATCTTCTAGAACTATCTAGAGCAATCCTGACGGTATCAGAGCGATGTGAGGGCTTGCTCTCAGCCGCGCACAGCAGAGCTAAGAAGATCTCAGGTGACGCGCTGTATGTCTTCTATATGCCGGCCGTCGAGGTGAGTGTGGCGCGGTAGTTGTCCAATAATTGGGTGACAGTTGACCCATAGTTGGGTGACAGTTAACTCATAGTTGGGTGACAGTTGACTCATAGTTGGGTGACAGTTGACTCATAGTTGGGTGACAGTTGACTCATAGTTGGGTTACAGTTGACACATAGTTGGGTGGCCGTTGACCCATAGTTTGGTTATATTTGACACATAGTTGGGTGACAGGTTACCCATAGTTGGCTGGTAGTTGACGCATAGTGCGCATCATACCATTTATATTATCTACACATGTTTTTGCAAATAAATGAATCTGAATCTAATAGTTGTTACATAATTAGGTGACACCCATAGTTAGGTGACAGTTAATCCATTGTTCAGCAACACTTGCCCCATCGTTTTGCGACAGTTGACCCAAAGTTGGGTGATAGTTGCCTGATAGTTACGCTTTAGTTGACAGACCGTTGGCCGATAGTTAACCGAGAGTTAGTCAATAGTTGACTGATAGTTAGTCAACTTTAAATCTCAGCCCATAACCATATTTCACACCACATATTACGCCCTCTTTTCCAGAACTTCACCTCCTCGCTATCGAACCTAATATCGGCCCACAGTCGGCGCATAGAGTCCACGTTCCTAGCGTCGGCCTCGTCCGGCCAGGTTACCGGCGTCCTATGCTCGAGCTTCCCCGCCTCGCTGATGCTGCAGACGGCTGCGGCCAATATCTTGAAGACCTTGGCTGAGCTGAAGGATGTGGAAGGTAAGACTTGGCCTGGTTTTAAAACACATTCCTAATGGCCCCTGAGGCTCTGAGTTTGTTTTGCCATTCCTTCTCAGGAAAGCCGATATAAACTCAAGGGTCACAGAATAACACAGAAGTGGGCTCGTCTTCTCGGGCCAATTTAGTGAGTGTAACGTAGTCAGAAGATAGGCAACTTCTAGGTGGATATAACTATAGGTAATTAGCGCTGTGCGACCTGAATTGCACTTTATTGTATCGTTGCAAAAGTAGCTTTTTATTTAAATGATTCTGCGGGGTGAACCGTTTGTATTTAACACTAGTGTAGACCAAGGCGTCTTTCCGGATCTCATGAAACACAGTAAAGTAGTTCCTTTGTTCAAATCCGGTGATAGTAAGGAACCCAACAATTATAGGCCTGTGTCAATTCTGCCAGTTCTCAGTAAGGTGTTTGAAAAGTGGATACTCAATCAAATGTTACGTCACTTTAATAAAAAATCCATCTTTCATGACCAACAGTACGGTTTCACCAAAGGGCGCTGTACCACTGACGCCGGTGTCACCCTAATAAAGAACATTTTTAACGCTTGGGAAGAAGCACAAGATGCCATTAGAATCTTCTGCGACCTCAAGAAGGCGTTCGATTGCGTACACCATGAGACACTTCTGCTGAAACTGGACCACTATGGGATTAGGAATACAGCTCATGATTTGTTAAGATCATACCTGAAAGATAGAAAGGTTAAAGTTCAAGTCAACGGCACAAACTCATTAGGGTCTGAAATGGTAATGGGCGTTCCTCAAGGTTCGATATTGGGTCCATTCCTCTTTTTAGTTTATATTAATGATTTACCCCAAATATTTCTAAATCAGCCAAAGATGGTGTTATTTGCAGATGACACATCATTGATCTTTAAAATAAACCGACGGTCCCCAAATCTTGACGACGTGAATAGCTCTGTTGTTCAGGTCCAAGATTGGTTTACGGTAAATAATTTGGTACTAAATAATAAAAAAAACAAATGCATTAGATTTAAATTACCAAATGTTAGAAGTAGCGAATGTGACATCATATTGAATGGAGAAAAACTGGAATTTATTAATCAAACAGTTTTCCTTGGAATCACGCTAGACGAGAAATTACAATGGGGACCCCATATAACATCTCTCGCAGGGCGGCTAAGCTCGGCCGCTTATGCTGTTAGAAAGATAAGACAGTTAACAGATGTAGAAACCGCGTTTTTGGTCTATTTTAGCTACTTCCACAGTATTATGTCGTATGGCATTTTACTGTGGGGTCGGGCTGCTGACATTGAATCCATCTTTGTTTTACAAAAAAGAGCTGTCAGAGCCATTTATAATCTACGTCGTCGCGAATCTCTCAGGGAACTATTTAAAAAGATTAATATTATGACGGTACCTTGCCAATTCATTTATTCAAATATTATGTATGTGAGAAAAAATCTACATCTTTTTAATAAAATAAGTGATAGACATAATTTTAATACTAGAAATTAGGGATGCATCCGATACCGATACCGATACCGATATATCGGCGATACTTTGGGTTAGCCGATATATCGGTATCGACGATATTTTTATGACCGATTCAACGATACTTTTTAATTTAAAAATGTAGTGTAAACGAGCGTGTTGTCTCGTCTATTTCGTTGCAAACGAGGCATGAACTATGCTCGGGGAAACCCCGCGCTTGTGAGTGTCTTGCTTCTCCCGCCCGCTTTGGCCTCGCGTCTATTTTGTTGCATACGAGGCACGAACTATGCTCGGGGAAACCCCGTGTCTTGTTTCTCCCGCCCGCTTTGGCCTCGCAATAGCATATCAGTAATATTTCGTTAGGTTGACCGTAGTCGCGCTTAGAATTTGTCATACATTCGTGTTGTTTGAGTGAAATAAAATAATCAGCAGTCATGTCAACTTCAAAACACAAAAGTGCGATTTGGAATCATTTTGAAATTTCGACAATTGATAATTCACAATTCACAGTAAGCGTATCGGTATCGGTATCGGTATCGCCGATATTTTTATAAGAGTATCGGTATCGGTATCGTATCGGCGAAAAGGCGTATCGATGCATCCCTACTAGAAATAAAGATAAAATAGATCAACCATTTTTTCAGACTATCTAAAGTAAATACATCTTTTATGGGGTACTGTGTTAAATGTTACAACAGAATACCTTGTGATATATTAGAAATAAATGAAAGAAAATTTAAAAATCATATAAAAAGTACACTTTGTAAACAAGCATATTACAAATTAGAGGATTATATCCAAGATAAAAATGCTTGGAAACATGCTGGTCCTGCTCCATAGGACAATTCAGAATCTAGACAAAATCGAACTGGTTGCTAATTTAATTGTGTAATTATTTTTTATTTTATTTTTTTAAACATTTATTTTATTTTATTTTTGTGATTACTTGAACTCACACACTGACTTATTATTATTAGTATTACTTATTATAATGTTAGAAATATAGTATAATTTTACAATGTTTGTAAGTATGTGAGCACCCATGCATCTATCACATAATTATGTCATTCCTTCATTTTTCATTATTTTTACCTATCGTGGTATAGTAATCTTATTCTAGGTGCATTGTCTTCACATATAATTATATAATAAGTGTATACAAGATATAATGATTTTTTTAAAAGAGTAACGGTGGAGTTTCTTGCCCATTCTTCTCCATACGAAAACTACCTTTTGGAATGGGCGACTAGAATCAGTTTTATTATTTTTTGTAAAGTTTGACGTTCAAAAGTGCCTTTTTGTGCCTAATTGAAATAAATTATTTGACTTTGACTTTTTATTAATCTGTGTTACCGAATGAATGAATTTAAGATAGTTATAAAATTTATGTCTCAAATTTTCTTCTAGAATCTAAAGACCCGGATCCCTTACACGACCTGCCTACCCTCTTACTGGAAGCGGACGTGAGACAGCGGCTCCCTGCCTTTAGGACGGAGCCCCCGGCCTCCGCAGCCGTCCTCAGACGCACCAAGGAACAGCTCAGAAGCTTAGCCAGAGCTATATTAAGGAATCCTATCGATGTTCAATTAGGTAAGGCTATGAAAAATTAATATAGGTAATAAAGCTGAAGAGTGAGCGCGGTAATCTCTGAAACTACAAATCAGATTTGAAAAAATTTTTTTGCATTTGATAGCCAAAATTTTGAGGAAGTTTATAGTATATTTAACATCACGCTGCGATCCTCAGGAGCCAAGCAAAATTAAAAAATAGTCAGACAGAACGCTAAGCAAAAACGAAGTCAATCGGGTTGGGGGTTGGAAATTTCATGTAGACGAAGTCTAGTATTATAGAAGCTAGTTAAGAGGGGACCGAGCTTTTTTGACAAACAAACATGTTTTTATTAAGCTTGTTTGAAGTAGTAAACAATTAAATTAAAATGTAGGGAAATATATTGGTATTATTGGGTATATATACTAGACATTATGCGGCAATATGAAGCTAGTTGCCCATTCCAAAGCGTAGTAGGTACCTATGGAGAAGAACGGGCAAGAAACTCCACGGACACTCTTAAGTCAAAAATTTGATTCAAAATATTGGTCACATAATTCATTTTGAAATTATGCATGTGAGAACTATGTAGAAACGTACGTGCATGTTCGTAAAAGCGTCCGTAATAAATAGAAAAATAAATATAGAACCATTCAAAAACTTAAAATAAATTAAAATAAGCCGTGGCAGCTGAGAGATGACCAGTCCCAACTGACGGCGCCCGTTCACGAACATGACGCGTGGATCAGCACCATTCAGCTCAACCAGTTTGAAGGGAGCTACATGATCCAACACACGCGCCACCGTCAGCGAGACATCTGAGTGAGCATGACGTACTCACAGCTATTATTATTTAAACTCCAAACTACGTTTGTCTAGCTGAAAGAAAAACTGTTACCGCAGACGTACATACAGTTAAGGCGGGAGGAAACGCTCGGGTGTCATCACTGCGTGGATCGCCCGGAGGACACGGTGGAGCATACGGTGGAGGTATGCCCGGCTTGGGCAGAGCACCGCCGTGTCCTCGTGGAGGCGATCGGTGGCGGGGATCTCTCGCGTCCGGCCCTGGTCCAGGCCATGGTACGGAGCGAGAGGGCATGGGAGGCCGTCACCTCCTTCTGCGAAGCAGTAATGCTCGCGAAGGAGGAGGCGGAGCGCGTGAGGGAGAGGCAAATTTCGCGCCCTCACTCGGGAATCGGTTGCCGATTCCCGGCCACCGTAGGCGCGGGCTTGCGGACGGTGAGCAATGGGTAGCTCGCCGTCCGGGAAGGACCAGGCCCGGGTCGACGGCGCGTTGTGTTCCACGCGCGCCTCAAAGAGTGTCAGCGAGTGAAGGGGTCCGATGAGACCATTGCCTGCCGGGGTTGCGGGAAAGTCCGAAAGGGATACCGTGGCCCCCTGGCATTGCACAGGCAACAGAAGGAACACGGGTGGGTTTTAGTCAGTAAGAGTCTGACACGCCCTCCCGCTCCGGCCAGAGCGGGAGACGTCATTAGATTTCCCACACAAAAAAAAAACAAGACGTACATATAGTACAAAGTAACAATTTGATATTGAAGGTGCCTTTAGGCTGCCTGGCCATAGGAGCGGAGCGAGGCAGCGGAGCGGAGAAATGTGCCAATATTAAGAGGGAACAGTGCCTGCGTAGAATTTGATAAATAGGTATTTGAAGAAACTATTACCGTCGTCTTACCTCAAATCTGCCCCCGTAGAGTGCGATAGGGACAGCTTCAGCTCAGACCGATTATATCACAAAAAAAATTGGCGAGATCTACGTTTCGTATTCCCCTTTTTTCTCTTCGAAAACTGAGCCGATTCAATTGTTTTTTACAATAAAATTTTAAGAAATAGTCGGCTATAAATTGGGTAATTTTTGTAAATTTTGAAGGGTCATATTTAATTTTTACCAATAAGTTGATGAAAAAAAAAAGAAATAACAGGGACGTGTCTACAGCAGACCCTAATTTTATGAAGAAAAAAAATGCTCTAGAGGCATTATTCAGGAAGAAAAAGGGGAATACATTTGTATGGAGAATCGCAGGCCCTGTTCCCTCTTAACCAATATAATCTAAACTCAGCTTCAGAGCTCCGCTCCTATTGGCTAATATTGGCACATTTCTCCGCTCCAGTGGACAGGCTACCTTGAGGATCCGCAGTGGTAGCCCGCGAATTCCTTACCTTTGTTGATACTACTACGTCAGGTTGTATGTTGATTAAAATATTATTCGCGACCGTAACCCTATTCTGTGTGTAATACACATATTTCTTTGTTACAGAGAAAATACCTCAGCTGTCAGTGTGGAACAACAACGACGCGCTATCAACGGATCTCCCTGATTTCGCTTTGTCACCACAAGAATATATTACTGAGGTAAATATATTCAAATTCAAAATATTTTATTTCTCACTAGCACGGATTAGTACAAATGGGCAACTCGGCAAATCGTTTAAATTAAAAACGACTTTTTCTATGGCATGCCGCGAACCGGCATGTCCTAGAACCAGAAATTCGAAGACTTGTGACATCTACCAACCCACACTGGGCCCTCGTGGTGGATTATAGCTAGAGATCGGATATTCGGATGCATATTTACCTAAAGTTAATTTTTGGCTAAGAAACTAAGGAAGTAGACTGTTAATTTAATTTTTTTTAACTAAAATCCCGGAATTCAATAAAATCCGGGAATGCAAAACTAATCAGATACATGGTATGGAAACGACTCATCAGCCCTCTTGTGAAGGTTACTTTTGCGGTACTAACATAAAAAATTATATACCTACTGTAAACATTTTTTAATGAAACTCAAGGCACCAAGTTGTTTGTCGCTCAGTGCTATGCCAATTTGGCAACCTACTTTACAACAGTAGCTAGCATTTCTATAGTCAAAAAGAACAAAATGTATCAATTCCGGAATCGCGAGATTTTTGCGATCGATACAAAGTGCATTCCATAATAGCCAATACCTGAACGTAAGTAAATATACATTCAATTCTATAATCAGAACTCTAAATCAGTCGATCCCGGAATCCCGGGATTTTTTCGATACAAAAGTGCTTTCCACAATAGCCAACACCTCAACTGTAGGTAAATATGCATCCGAATATCCGATCTCTAATTATAGCCCCCTCCCTGTCACGGAGAGAAATTCAAAAAAAAAACAAAATTCAAAAGTCATTTATTCAAACTAGGCTGAGAATCAGCACTTTTCGAACGTCAAAATTACATAAGACAGTCCCTCGGCACGCCCACCCCTCACCACTTCCTAGTGCTGCAGCTGGGAAGAAGAAGTGGCGCAACAAACTCCCCAGCAGCACAGCTGTCTGTTCAGTTAGAAAAAAAACTTTTTCACAAAAAATAAAACCGACTTCCAAAAAAAAACACTACAAAGTGAAAAATAACTTTGATTTCGGAAGTCGGTGTCTTTGGTTTTTTATTTTCGTTTTTTTGCCACCGACTTCCGAAATCAAAGTTATTTTTCACTTTGTAGTGTTTTTTTTTGGAAGTCGGTTTTATTTTTTGTGAAAAAGTTTTTATTTTTCACTTTTTAGTTGTGGTACCTACACAAAACCCCCACAAAAATTTGAATACCCATTACCTGTTATGTAAATTACAGTGACAGGAACTATTAGAATATCATCCACATATACTAGGTGGGAAAAAAACTTTTTCCCACCTAGTGAAAAAGTTTTTATTTTTCACTTTTTAGTTGTGGTACCTACACAAAACCCCCACAAACATTTGAATACCCATTACCTGCTATGTAAATTACAGTGACAGGAACTATTAGAATATCGTCCACATATATATACTAGATGGGAAAAATACGTATTATTGAAGCTAACTCAAAAACCCCTTATCAGATCTTGACCAAATTTATGTGGGACCACTCCTGATGCACTTTTGATGATTCTTTTTTTGTTTGGTAGGGCATACCCTACCAAACAAAAAAAGAATCATCAAAATCAATTCATAATTGGCGGAGTAATCGCGTAACAAACATACAAAAAAAAAAAAAACATACAACCGAATTGAGAACCTCCTCCTTTTTTAAGTCGGTTGAAAAATAAAAAATGATTCTATACAACAGTATGCAAGACAATTTACAATATGCAAAATTAATTTAAATTATATTAAATAGCTATAATTAATAGCCATATGACAGCCACCAGGCATAAAGGGCGTGCCCGCTTACATTGCGTTCATTGTCTGCCTAGCCTTTTCCCAACTTAGTCATTCACTCATGAGTGGTCGTACGGAGTAGTCAGGTCGTATATCTAAACATCTACCCCCAACGCTAATATTCTAACGTAAAAATGACTAAATGCGATAATTGTGAAAAATCTATTACAAAAAAATCACCAGGGCTCGAGTGTAACAAATGTGGCAAAATAGTTCACGCAAATCAACTATGCACGGGCTTATCCTCTAAGCAGCTGTCAGCCCTTCGGAATGCAGAAAACCTAGAATGGACATGCGAAGAATGTCACAAGGAGTCTCCTCGTCGCAAGTCCTTCGTAATTCCGGAAGATGATGAAAATGAGGATGATAATGTTGGTGAGCTGGATGGGAACAGTGCTGCGGTGAATAAATTGTTACGTGATATTTCACTCGAGGTTAAGAAAGCAGTGAAGAAAGAACTAGCATCTGTGAATGAGTCGCTTAGCACTTGTTGCTTACGAATGAATGCTATAAATTCTACACTAGAAATTCTTACGGAGAAAGTTAAAGACATGGAGAAGAAAAACACATACCTGATGAATCAAAACACTCACTTAGAATTAAAGATGGATGCATTGGAACAACACATCAGAAACGTTGAGCAAGAAAACCTAGCTAATGTACTGGAGATCACTGGTATTCCTGATAATGAGAACGAGAATCTGGACATACTCGTAACTAAAATAGCTTCGAAGCTTAACATTGAGAAACGCGAAGTTACAATGGTCAAAAGACTTAAAGGCAGGAATGGTAAAGAAGGAGTTATTCAGGTGATGTTACAACAAGAGAAGCAGGTGGATCAGTGGATACGTACAGCGCGGAAGGAAACAGTTGTTGTTCAAGACGTAGTTCCTGAGGTCAGTCCTGACTTAGCCAAGTCTAAAGTTTATCTTCGATACGCTCTTACCAAGGCAAATAAATCTCTACTATGGCAAGCTAAACAAACATTGAAGGAAACTTACAAATACATCTGGTTCCAGAATGGCAGAATATTGGTCCGTAAAATCGAAAACGACAAACCGATTGTTATTAGGAACATTAGTGATATTGATAAAATGGCGGTTCAGAAAAATAATTGTCGATAGTAGTTAGACCAAGTGGTCACGTCAGTTTCTTCACCGCAAATATCAGAATTCCTTGATTGCTCAACCATCGACGAGTTTAGTATTCATCTTCCAAATAGTAAACAAAAACTAAGTATTGTCCATATTAATATTCGCTCGATTGTTAAACATTTTTCTTTAGTCCTTCAATTCATTGATTCTTCTAAAATTAATATTGATGTTATGATTTTAACAGAGGTAGGTATTTCTAAAAACAGTAATCTTATTCAATTCTTCAATATTAATGGCTATGAAATGTATCATACGCTGCGGGAGCAGCGTAGGGGTGGTGGCATTGTGATGTATGTTAAACGTACCAACAACTTTCAAATCATTAATAACGTGTCACTAAAACACTGCGAATACATAATTGGCCATTTGACCACATCATATCACTACACGACATCAATCTGCACGGTTTATAGACCTCCCAAAGATAGTAAGCACTTGTTTATCAGAGAATTGAAAGAGCTGTTATGTAAGGACACCTTCAAACATTCAGATTTATACATGTTAGGGGATATCAATATTGATTTAAAATTGAATGACAACATTAGGGATTACTACCTAAGTTGTTTGGCTGAGTGTGGCCTAACAAGCGCGATTTCTGATTACACTAGAATCGAAAAGCGAAATGATAATATAACTCGAAGTTGTATTGATCATATTTTTGTTAAATCGCGCTCGTTGGACCTTTACTCAGCGGCGCTCGGCACGGTTATGGCAGACCATCGCATGATCGCGTTGTCTTGTATTGGGGGTGGAGCTAAAGACGCTATACAGGATGGTGCAAAAGTAAAAATATTAATTGATTATAATAAATTAAAACCAAAATTGGATGCCATAGATTGGAAAGTAGTTAATAATATGCAATGCCCTTTAGAGATATACAACTACATGAAAAATAGTTTTGAGTGTTGTTATGAGCAGTCCAAGTATTCAAAAACATTTAATACCAACAGCAAAAGGAATAAAGAGTTGTGGATAACCAGTAAAATTAATAACATGTGTCATAAAAGAGATGTACTTTTCAGTCAGTGGAAACACGATATAAATAATAAAATACTTAGATTAAAATTTAATAAACAACGAAATAAGACTAAAAAAGTTATAGACAAATCAAGAAACCAACATTACTTTAACCTAATCAATGAAAATAAAATGAATAAAAAGAAAATGTGGGACATATTGAACACACTATCTGGGCGAATTTGTAAGTCTGTAGACGAAGCAATAATCAAAGCTTTCAAGAAAAATAACTTAACTATAAGTACAATAGCCAACAATTTCAGTAAGGGATTTAGCGAAAACGTTACGAAAATATTACCTAAATGCAACATAAAACTAATCCCTGAATCAGAATACATATTTCCGGTTAACAAATCCATGTTATTTAAAAAACCTACGTTTCGTAATATATCAACTATCATAAAAAATCTTAATGTTAATAAATCTGCTGGTATAGATGGCATTCGATGTATAGACGTGAAAGTTCTTAGTGATAAGATAGTTAAGGTCATAGTTAAGCTAATAAACACCAGTATACAAGTCGGGGAATATCCTCAAGAATTAAAATCAGGTATCGTGCGACCAATTTACAAAAATGGATCTCATAGTAACTATGACAGCTACAGGCCCATTACAATATTATCAGTTATAGATAAAGTAGTAGAAAAATACGTGTGTCAACAAATTCAGAATTTTTACATTAAAAATGATGTCTTATCAGGTTCTCAGTTTGGCTTTCAACGTAATAGATCAACTTCAATTCTGCTTTCTAAATTCACAGATGAAATAAACCAACACCTCAATGATAAAAAACATGTCATCCTGTTATTCATTGATTTTAGCAAAGCCTTTGATACTCTCAGACATGATACACTTATAAACAAGCTTAACAATACAGGAGTTCGAGGCCCATTATTAAACTGGTGCAAAGATTATTTAAAAATGAATTCAGTGACGAAGTTGTAGTAGCTACTGGAACAGCACAAGGCTCAGTTATAGGACCCTTGCATTATTTAGCCTACGTCAATGACATGGAAAATGTTATTAGCAATTGCTCAGTCTATCAGTATGCGGACGACACCTGTCTCGTAGCAGCTGATAAAGACTTATCTAAGGCTGAACAATCAATTCAGTACGATTTTGATAATTTATGTAAGTGGTCTCATGATGCTGGACTGGTGCTTAATGCTGGCAAAACTAAGACTATCCACGTTCGTTCCAATCACTTGCTCAACTCTGACCGGCCAGTTAAAATAATTGCGCACACTCACCAATGTTTGCATGAAGTGCAATTATCGAGGCTTTGTTGCAAATGTGTACCATTGGAGCAGGTTACCAACTACAAATATTTGGGTTTAGTCGTTGATGATAGATTTAACTGGGGCAATCACATTGACTCCATATGCGATAAACTGCGAGCAATGCTAGCCAAATTTGCGATCATTAAATACAAAGTCCCTTTTAAAATATTGCTTAATCTTTATAATGCACTTGCGGAGTCAATCATTTCATATGGAATTACTAGCTATGGCAGAACATTTAAAACTTACCTAGACAAAATATACAATCTACAACTTCGTTTATTAAAAATAATTATACCTAATAAAATAAAAAAATCACTTTATGATGGTGATGACGTAACGGGTTTCTTTAAATACTGTAATATCTTGCCAATACACACTAAAATACGAAAGTGGTTATTGATAGAACAGTTCACCAACAAAGAACTGCAAATTAAATTCAATCATGTTATAGCAACAAGATTGGCAGCACAAACAAAACTGGTAGTACCGAGATACAAAAACTATTACGGGAAACGAACTAACGCTTATTTAATACCTACTCTAATTAATGATGTTCCAACAAAAATTCAATCGGAAATAACAAATAATAATTATAAAAATAAATACAAACTTTTCTTTGAATCTCTTTGAAAATGCATCATCCTGTTTAAATTTCATTCAATTGGTAGTATCATCGACGGACTGTTTGACCCGCGCCGTCGTCGTTTTTGTACTTTTTAGTAAATATATTTACTAACTACCTCACAATGTTTTATAAATTATGTTTTAACCTTAGATTTTATAATATTCCGTTAGTATTAAGATTGCTTGAAAGTGATTCAACATCCGGACAAACCTATTGAGGTTTTTGTGATGTTTCTGTTTACATTATGTTTTGTTCCTTAATTAATAAATAATAAAAAAAAAAAAAAAAAAAATATAGCTGTAACTAGAAGTTACAATTGATAAAATAGGACCATCGTGGTAAAATAAATAATTGTCGAGGTCGCTAGCTAACCACATATTGCAATACAAGAAAGAAAGAAATAGAAGGTCTGTGTCGTAGCAGTGGGGACATTATACTAAAACATGGCTGGTGAATTGTAGGTGTACTAACCTATAGTACACCTACAATTCACCAGCCATCGAAGAAGTTCATATCTATACACCGTAAGGACTATTTCTGCTTGCAGCGCTCGGCTGCTATAGAACCGGGGCGGTAACAGATGTGGTCATCGTGTTCACGGGATTTTGTTTTCAAACTGCTTAGATATGAAGTTCTTCGATAGTACACCTCTCCCTAACTCTCCGCGGTTTAAATAGTTGAAAAGTTTGAGCGAATTCGCTCTTTATATAAATTAAATTATTTTCTCTTTCAGATTGGACAGTACCTGATGACATTGCCACAGCATCTCGAAATGCATTTGTCAGAGAAACAGGCACCACTGCAGTTCTTATCCGAGGTAAGTCACAACCTCGCCGTTGAAGGGGTTACCACTGCAGTTCTTATCCGAGGTAAGTCACAACCTCGCCTTTTGAAGGGTTACCACTGCAGTTCTTATCCGAGGTAAGTCACAACCTTACCGTTGAAGGGGTTACCACTGCAGTTCTTATCCGAGGTAAGTCACAACCTCACCGTTGACGGGGTTACCACTGCAGTTCTTATCTGAGGTAAGTCACAAACTCACCGATGAAGGGTTACCACTGCAGTTCTTATCTGAGGTAAGTCACAACCTCACCGTTGACGGGGTTACCACTGCAGTTCTTATCTGAGGTAAGTCACAAACTCACCGATGAAGGGTTACCACTGCAGTTCTTATCTGAGGTAAGTCACAAACTCACCGATGAAGGGTTACCACTGCAGTTCTTATCTGAGGTAAGTCACAAACTCACCGATGAAGGGTTACCACTGCAGTTCTTATCTGAGGTAAGTCACAAACTCACCGATGAAGGGTTACCACTGCAGTTCTTATCTGAGGTAAGTCACAACCTCGCCTTTGAGGGGTTACCACTGCAGTTCTTATCTGAGGTAAGTCACAAACTCACCGATGAAGGGAACCCAGGCCGTTCTTATCTGAGGTAAGTCACAACCTCACCGTTGAGGGGTTACCACTGCAGTTCTTATACGAGGTAAGTCACAACCTCACCGTTGAAGGGGTTACCATTGCAGTTCTTTACTGAGGTAAGTCACAACCTCGCCGTTGAGGGGTTACCATTGCAGTTCTTTACTGAGGTAAGTCACAACCTCGCCGTTGAGGGGTTACCACTGCAGTTCTTATCTGAGGTAAGTCAGTACCTCACCGTTGAAGGGTTACCACTGCAGTTCTTATCTGAGGTAAGTCACAACCTCACCATTGAGGGGTTACCACTGCAGTTCTTATTTGGGGTAAGTCACAACCTCGCCGTTGAGGGGTTACCACTGCAGTTCTCATCTGAGGTAAGTCACATCCTCACCATTGAGGGGTTACCACTGCAGTTCTTATCTTAGGTAAGTCACAACCTCGCCGTTGAGGGGTTACCACTGCAGTTCTTATTTGAGGTAAGTCACAACCTCGCCGTTGAGGGGTTACCACTGCAGTTCTTATCTGAGGTAAGTCACAACCTCGCCGTTGAGGGGTTACCACTGCAGTTCTTATCTGAGGTAAGTCACAACACTCACAACCTCATCTTTTGAAGGGTTACAAGTACAGTTCTTATCTGAGGTAAGTCACAACCTCGCCGTTGAGGTGTTACCACTGCAGTTCTTGTCTGAGGTAAGTCACAACCTCACCATTGAAGGGTTACCACTGCAGTTCTTATCTGAGGTAAGTCACAACCTCACCATTGAGGGGTTACCACTGCAGTTCTTATCTGAGGTAAGTCACAACCTCACCGTTGAGGGGTTACCACTGCAGTTCTTATCTGAGGTAAGTCACAACCTCGCCGTTGAGGGGTTACCACTGCAGTTTTTATCTGAAGTACCACCAGTTTAGGTAACTAACTTCACTGAGTTGACCTAAAAAAAATTGTTGCATATATAACTTGTTGTTCTACATTTATGGCCTAGTCATTCTAAAATCTATTTAATTCCCATTGGGGTAACGTCGATCAATACAGATGGTTCACTCCGCAAAATCATTTAAATAAAAAGCGACTCTTGCTACGACACGATAAAGTGCAATTCAGGTCGCACAGCGCTAATTACCTACAGTTATATACGCCTAGACGTTGCCTCTCTTTCTATCGCGTAACTCTTATATCTTCTGACTACTGAATTGGCCCGACATGACGAGCCCGCCACGTACGCGTGCCTTCTGTACAATTCGGTGGCTTTACCGACTTGCTTCGATGTTTATCCGACTTAAAAGAAGGAGTCTACGACCTTTTTTGCGACCTCCAGACGAACCAGGCATTCAATAAGTATTAAATAACTTTTTTATTGATATTTGCAGGTATGCACACATACTTGTGAGGTATATGCTGAGAAAATCCTGAATATAAGAAACATGGACGCTTTGGGGACGAAGCGATGTCTCAACGATATCGGTAAGATTTCATTAAACTTCTTTTTACTTTACTTCAAGGATTTTTAGGGTTCCCTCATTCATCATCATCACTCGTATGTCTAGCTGGCTGTCCGTCTGTCAAAGCCAAAAAAAAAAACTACTTAATAAATACAATCTAATGAGCCTGAAGTCTAGACGTTTATATCTAGAAATTATGTTTCTTTTCGACGTCTGCTATAACAGATATAACTGCTCTGAGATTACTAATCAAATATGCTACTGTGTCCCAAGAACTGTTATTAGACGAGAGGTGCGCGCACGTCTGCGGGTGCCTCTACGTCGCTTGTGCAAGAACTATAATGATTTTTGTTCAGAAACGACAGAATTAGATTTATTCTCAGTGTCAGCAGATAGATTTCGTTCTGCTTTGTTAAAGAAACTTATGGATTCCGATGTATAGTTATTTGAACAGTCTTGTAGTCTTACTCGCATAGATTGTTCATTAGTAAAGTTATATGAATTGTATATGCTGTGGATAACGGTGTGAGTTTCACATTTATATAATATCTTTGTTTATATTATTTGCGCAGATATAATGTGTTACTGTTTGTTTGTCCCAAATAAATAAATAAATTAACTCTGCACTTCCGTCACCCGACCGTCGTCATCCCGAAGTTTCGACCGCTCAAACTCGGCCTGAGATTGTGACGAGTTGTACTGTATAACACATTTGATCGTATCCACACGCTGCCGTCGCAGCTTGGGCACTTTTTTGATTTCTCTATTTAACATAAGGCTTGGCTATTAATTTATAATTTAAATTATGTTTAGTGTTGCGTACTGTAAATAATTTTGCATAAGTACTATTATATAGAATCTTTTTTTTTTCTAACTGAACAGACAGCTGTGCTGCTGGACAGTTTGTTGCGCCACTTCTTCTTCCCAGCTAAAGTACTAGGAAGTGGTGAAGGGTGGGCGTTTTGTGGGACTGTCTTATGTAACTTTGACGTTCGAAAAGTGCTGATTCTCAGCCTAGTTTGAATAAATGACTTTTTAACTTAGAATTTTTAACATACTGAACCGGTGAGTTCGGTCGCGATGGACACACGGTCGCCGTCACCGGGACGTCACGTTCGGTTGAAATAATCTTAAAATCCGGTCGACGCAATCACGTCAACGCCGGCTGTCGCTGAAAACCAGCGCTGGGTCTCTGTAGGCTCGCAGCATTATGCTGAGCGATGGCCGTTTTGCGTGGATGTGACGCATATTTTCCCTAAACTTGTTTCTTTTTTCTATTTTGTTTTTTTTTGGCGTCATGTTTACTGCAAAAAAACGTATTTCCTTTCTTTCTTCTTTAGTTTACTTAAACATAACTGGCGAAATGGTGGTGTACTATAGGCACGAGCTATAATATGTAAACACTTGGCAAAATGCAAAAGTGATTTACTCGGGGAATTACTATTGCAACTTTGAAATACGACCTATTCCATAATAGTATAGGTTCCAATATACTATGTTCGTAATAACACCAAATTACAATCAACACAGGAGGAGGAAAACACTTTTAGATGTTGCTAAGTGACTGTACTCCTCTGCCATTTACGTCTTAGTTATTATTTTTCTATTTCCAGTCTACTTATCAAGTGTAGTCGAAGACTTGGGCAGCAGTATCACGCCTTCCTTGAGAAGCTTAGAGAAATCCCTCCGGGCTGCTACACCGAGCCAACCCAGTGAATGATGAGGCAGTCTTGATTTCCAGTCTTAACCAGTTGCAGCTGAATACAAGTATTTTACATGGAGCGGCTGCCTACCTGACCTCCACAACCCAGTAACTGGGTAATACGGTCAGACTGTATAGCTTCTGACGACCTGTAACGACTGTCAAAAATCCACAAATGACAACCAAGGCACGGATGGGTTTTAAAATGTTAAGATGGTCACCCATCCACGGACCAAGTGCTGCAAGCGTAGCTGAACCTGATCGATCGACCTTGGTTAGACTGTTTGTCAGTAACGTAAATGTTTAAAACCAGTCAAGTTCTGTATACTAAAGTTCTTTTGTTGTGTAACATCTATCCTCTCGCTTTTCTACTATCTGTGGCAGTGATTTCGTGAAAAGGGACGGAAATGTGTAACACGAAGCCGGGGTAGCGCGCGCTATTTGATTTGACCAATGCGCGGTGCGTTGCTGTCAGAAACGACCTTGACGAGGCCCCGCCTCTTTAATGTTGCTTATTACCAAGGTGAGATGTCAGATGTTACACGTCATATGCGAGTAAGCACATGTTTTTTTTTTTTAAAGTAACTGACCTGGGGCTTTGTGGATTTAGTATTATGTAAAATTATAATTTAACCCACAATATTGAAATGTTATTTAAATAAGAATTAAGTAATAAAGACAATATTTAAAATGAGGGGCATTGTTTTATTTGGAAAATTCCATTAGATTCATTATAAATGATTTTATATCTGTACCTATTTAAGTATTTGAAAAACTAGATGAGGTTGGCGTTCCCTATCTGACTACTCTGAGAAGTGTCAAGATAATCCAATGTGATATGGTAAAAGCCGTTTAGTTAGTAATAAATAAAATTCAAATCCGTAAAAAATAACTCAAACTCAAAGCATTTATTTCAATTAAACCCTTTACAGGCACTTTTGAATTGTCAAAGAGTCAGTCAGTTAGCCAGAAAGTTGAAGCTAGTTGCCCATTCCAAAACGTAGATCTCTATGGAGAAGAACGGGCAAGAAACTCCAAGGACACTCTTTTAAATATAGAAATTACAAAATCCTGGGTACATTACTCTTGTTGATTCTATATGTGAGAACAATGTAAAAAAAATATAAAAATCAAAACGATTAAAAATAAGCCCTGGCAGATAAGAGATGACCAGTCTCAACTGACGGCGCCCGTTCACGAACATGACTTTTATGAAACTTGGCGGACCATGACATGCCTGTCTTTCGCCAAAAGACAGGCTACTTTTCCGTCCTGGATCGCAGACGAAGTCGCGGGCTACAGTAATGCCCACCTGTACCAATCCAATAATGTACAACACTGGGAATTTTGGGACGTTAGCTCTATATACTGCACGGCCGCTTTTTTGTAGCTATTGAATGAATGAATGAATGAATGATATATTTATTTGCAAGAATATAGGTAGCTAACATAAGTTCTTAATATCTATGGGTTTCACTATATTCGGCGTTTCAGCCGTGCAAATATTTAGATTTTACATTTTGGTTAAGATATAACATGCAGTACACATTTAGTAGTTAGCAATAATATAAAAATAGTTTCATAATTTAAATTTAGATTACAGTACAATTAATAAAATTAAAATTAAATACAATTCTATTCACTAATAATAATTTACATTAAAAATAGCAATCAATAATAATGATGTCATTTCAATAAAAAATAGCCGGAATAATAAACATGTTTCAAAATTATTTAAGTAATGTCAATACGTAGATGTCATAGTAATTATAATATTAAATAAATGAAATAATAATCAATTTTACATTTTACACTCAAAATATTCATTGATGGAATAAAAACATCTCTCACACAACCAGTTATATAGCTTTCTATTAAATTCCAAATCTGTAGCACTTCTAAATTCTTTGGCTAAGTGGTTATATATTTTCACCGCCATGGTATAACAATTTTTGCTGCAAACTTTGAGTCTATTACGCGGGACTACTAGTGGCTTTTGTACTATTTTCCTCTTTGACATAGCCTTTTCATCTTTTTCAAAAAGCGACCAATTGTTTCTTACAAATTTGCAGGTTTCAAACACATATAAAGACGGGAGGGTAAGTAGCTTTTGCTTAATAAATACAGGTTTACAAGAGTCTGTCCACTTAAGATTGTAAATTGACCTTACACACTTTTTTTGGGCTATGAATGCCCTCTGGGCATCTGTTGAATTTCCCCATACAGTTATTCCATACCTTAAAACAGAACAAACATGGCTGTGGTATACTAATAAAGCTGTTTGAATGTCTGTTAAATTTTTGATCCTCCTAAGTGCAAATACGAATTTATTTATTTTCTTACATACATTATCTACTTGAGCTTTCCAATTGCAATGTCTGTCCATAACTACTCCTAAAAATGTGATATTATTAACTTCTTCTATGTCATATTTATTGTATTTTAAACTTAATTTCATTTCATTTCCTAATTTTTTGTGGTTATTATATGGCAAAAATGTTACAAATTTAGTTTTATTTGTATTTATTTTTAAATTATTCCTATCTAGCCAATTTATTAAATCTGTCAATGCTTTATTCGTAACTATGTTACTGTTATCTAGAGTTTTCTCTTTTGTCAACACGGTAGTATCGTCTGCAAACAATATAGTATATTGGTTAGTGGAGTTGGGCAGTTCGTTTATGTATATTATAAACAATAAGGGGCCAAGGACACTTCCCTGTGGTACACCACAGTAGTTTTCTAAGTAAGGTGACCTAAAGGTTTTCTGGGTGTTAGTTAACAAACCCATTTTTTTAATCTCCGTGCATTGTTGTCGGCCTCTTAAGTAGCTTTCAAACCAACTATAAGCAACGCCTCGTATACCATATTGCTCAAGTTTACGCAATAAGGTTTCATGACATACCATATCAAACGCCTTACTCATATCCAAAAATACTGCTACTGGGATTTCTTTTTTATTGATAGCATCCATAATTTCTTTAACTAGTTTAAAACATGCCAAGATTGTAGATTTTTGCTTAATGAAACCGTTCTGTTGCCTACATAATACATCATGTTTCTCTAAGAAATTTATAAGCCTCTTGCTCATTACTTTTTCAAATATTTTTGAAAGTATGGGAACCAAAGTAATTGGTCTATAATTATTTGCCTCAGATCTAAGTCCTTTTTTGTGAAGGGGTTTTACAACAGAACATTTTAAATTGTTGGGGAATATACCCTTTTCGAAAGATAAATTAATTATGTAAGTCAAGGGTTTTGTTAAAGTTAAGACATTTTGCTTGATCATATTAGTACTAATGTTATCATATCCGACTGTGTTTGTATTTCGTAATTTCATAGCTGTCATAAATATTTCCATACAAGTAGCTGGTTCTAGATAAATTGAGTTCACGACCGTTTTATTGCAAACATCTTTATTTTTTGGATTTTGGGCGTTTCCCTTTTTACTAATGTTGATAAAGTAATTGTTAAAGTATGTTGCTATATCGCCACCTTCTTTTAGTAGGTTTTCCCCATCCAACATTTCTTTAATTTCATTATTAGCATTATTCAAACTTGGTCGCTTTATCCATGTATTGAGGTTGTTCTGGTATTTTTTAGTAATTATTTAGTGTAATGAGCTGAAATTTTACATGTGAATAGTTGCATTAATACACTAAATATGGGAATATGTTTTATTTAACTTTTCCATTAAAAAGTCCTACAATCGGATGTCATACAATATAGTGGTCCAGTCGTAGTAAATTTTGCCATTGCTCATTAATTACTAAGAGCACATAAATGAAACTTGACAGGACATTGTAGACCCTTACAAGATACAAATAAACGTTATAAGTTAGATTCTAGAGTTCCTATTTTAAGTACTTGGACCTATTAACCTTATTTTACTTTTACGTGTATATCTTCTGAACGGTATGTTTTATTTTTTAATTCTGTTTTCACAAACATTACACACAAATTCAAAGCAGCCTGCGTAAAAAATTACAACTCTGCACTAAACCGATTTATATGATTTTCATCAAATAGCCAAACGTCATGTCAGCGAAGCGGAAATTTGAGTATCTTCGCAGTTTGATGACACACAAATTTCATTTAAACAAACATTTACCTCTCACAAATTATTGAATGAGTTTTTTTCTTGTGCGTCCATAGGAAAAATAAAGGGTCGCTAGGATAACGTAGTTCCAGCGGAAACAGTTTTTGTTGAATAGCTCCCCAATGGTTGGATGCTCAAAGGTCATTGGGCAACTAAGTATGGAACCTATACCCACGGCCTACAGAAAAAAAATAGGGTAGGACGTTTCGATAAACGTCTCTAGTTTACGAATAATATGCCGCATTAACGCAGATAGTGGGAAAAAACGATAAATCTAAAAAAATACAATAATATGGTTAATTATAACAAGGCTTAGCACATTTTTATTGGTTTCTTGATAGTAAACTTGATTTAAGAAATAAAATAAGAAAAAATAAAACAAGTACGTATAGAAGAGTTTTTAAGTTTTATTTGACATGATCATGTTTTTTTTTTTAGCAAATAGATGCGCCTGCGCCGTTTTTAGACGATACAATTATTTCTGTAGACACTTGATGTCGGGCCCAAAACAAAAAAATATACTATGCTGGATATATGCCTTTCAAGAAACAGCTCTGTGAGGCTGTGTTTTCTGCGCCGCAGCACAGATCGGCTACATGAAACACAACTATTTTGTCTTTTTATATAGTTGTAGTTCTATTAGTTGATAATATATTATCAACTAATGCAAACTAAATCAAATACAAATGCAAACTAAAAATCCAATAAACACGCCAAAGTAATCGATAAAAACCATAGAAGCTTAAGTAACGTTTAAAACTAAAGTAAAATCCAACCTTTGTTCAAAGGCATACTATTCTATCAACGACTACTTAATTATAAGAATAGTTGGTCGCTGTGATTGGCTGAAGACAATGTTTATGTTCTTTCTCCAGAATTAGCCTACCTACTGACAGGTTATATAAGCTTAGGTAAATTGTTCACTTTATTTGACTTTATATGTCAATTTATTTTAATTTTATTAATTTTTTGTTGACATTATCTACTCATTACAATGATTTTCATGAGTTGTATTGCAATATGTGGTTAGCTAGCGACCCCAACAAACTGATCATTTTTTTTTCTTTTCTGAAAAACTGGCAGCAAGTTCGTCATGCTCCCTTAGATGTCACTGCTTGCGGTAGCGTCGGGGGTCGGGTTGCCTCCTTCCCTCAAATATGGAGAGGGGGGTAATGGCTGATCTTTGCGTTATGCTCGTGAACGGGTGCTTTTTTTTTTTTTTTTTTTTTCTTTTTTTTTTTTTTTTTTTTGGGTGGGAAATCATCAAATGACGTCTCCCGCTCTGGGTGGAGCGGGAGGGCGTGTCAGACTCTTACTGACTAAAACCCACCCGTGTTCCTTCTGTTGCCTGTGCAATGCCAGGGGGCCACGGTATCCCTTTCGGACTAATCCCGCAACCCCGGCAGGCAATGGTCTCATCGGACCCCTTCACTTGCTGACATCTCTTTGAGGCGCGCGTGGAACACAACGCGCCGTCGACCCGGGCCTGGTCCTTACCGGACGGCGAGCTACCCATTGCTCACCGTCCGCAAGCCCGCGCCTACGGTGGCCGGGAATCGGCAATCGATTCCCGACGCCCAGGGCGTCTCCTCCTGCGGCGGCTAGGGGCGTGAGGGCGCGAAATTTGCCTCTCCCTCACGCGTTCCGCCTCCTCCTTTGCGAGCATTACTGCTTCGCAGAAGGAGGTGACGGCCTCCCATGCCCTCTCGCTCCGTATCATGGCCTGGACCAGGGCCGGACGCGAGAGATCCCCGCCACCGATCGCCTCCACGAGGACACGGCGGTGCTCTGCCCAAGCCGGGCATACCTCCACCGTATGCTCCACCGTGTCCTCAACGGGTGCTGCTTGTGGTGACTGGTCGTCTTGCTGATCATGGTTTTGTTATTGTTATTAGAAATTAACTGTTTATTTATTTTACCTCGATGGTCCTAGTTTATCAATTATAACTCTAGTTACAGCTATATGTAAGCGGGCACGCCCTTTATGCCTGGAGGCTTTATTTTCTTTTTTAGATATTCTTTACGTTTAGTTATTTTTATTTCAGCTTGAGTATAGATCTCGACGTTTTTGGTTGGTATATTGGCGTGTGCTAGCTGTCATATGGCTAATAATTTATAATTTAATGTTTTGTGTTGTGTTATGTAAATTATTTTGCATAAGTACTTATTGTATAGAATCATTTTATTTTTCTTAATTGAACAGACAGCTGTGCTGCTGGGGAGTTTGTTGCGCCACTTCTTCTTCCCAGCGAAAGCACTAGGAAGTGGTGAAGGGTGGGCGTTTTGCGGGACTGTCTTATGTAGCTTTGACGTTCGAAAAGTGCTGATTCTCAGCCTAATTTGAATAAATGAGTTTTGAATTTTGAATTTAACACAGATTGCAACGACAAATGACGCAAGACTGCGTGCGGCGATGCTAGATTGTGCGCGACGCGAGCGCAACGACGAAACCGGTTTCTACTTTTCCGACGTGCGAGTGAGACGGCATAAATGCATACTTTAATGCATGCCACTGACCGCGCACTCTTAGCGCGCAAACGTTTATTTTTTTATTTATCAGAATGCTGCACTGAATTTGTTTTATCTATACATTTATTACCTATTTTTTATTCATCTTTAACATTTTATTCCCATGGTTTAAAAAAACTAAAATTAAGTGTAGGTTAATACTTAACAATTTAAAACGAATTTGGTTTTTGTAGGAAAACTATCGTTAACTGGGTCAGATTTTCTCAATGACCTTTGTACTTACCATACACAATTACAAGACGTCATACACTAAATATCTGCTAAACTGAAATTAAGAAATTCGTCATTTTTCCGCTGCGACTACCCTCACACCCCAGGCTTAGCAGTCGATCACTAGACCTAATGCTACAGTATGATGAATGAATAGGTTTTTTAGGAAATGGGAAATAAAACGCCATAAATTAGTTCATATACCCACATTTTTAATAAATTATAGTCCAACACGTTCAATACTGCGCTTATTATTGTCTCCATAGCTTGGACGTTACACTTGGCTGAGTGGCCAAGTTGTCATAATATTGTCATTACAAAGGAGGTACTTAAAAACATTCCTTAATTAAATGACGTGAAAATCAATAATGATGATGATGATATTGGCCAAGTTGTTGATATTTGGACTTATTTTGATATGTTAGCCAAGTTTTTTTTGAAGTTTTGATGGAAAATGCCATACTAAAATTAGAGCCAAGTTCGGCCAAGTAAAATCGGAACAAGCACAGTAAGTTTTCTAATATAAACTTATATCTAAGTTAAAGATTTAGACATTCAGGGCAGGACTAGATATGTTATACCTAAATAACACATTTAAAAATAACATTAATCAAATTAACATTTACAAAAATAACATAACATTTATTTCGGAATTCTCAACATTTTTCAGACGTGCAAAATATAAAATGGTATAAAAAATATTATTACTTTCGTAAAAACATTAAAATATAGTTATTTCAATGTTATTTTTTTTATAGGAATATTGTTTTGTTAATAGGAAATGTATATCACAAAACAGTCTCAATTGGCATTTTTTTTTATAAGTATAAATAATATGGAAATGTGCTATAAAAAATATCACAAAGGTAAGTGTAAAAAAAAATATATGACCACAAATTATTCATTATGTCAAAAGATTGAGAACTCCATAATCAGTTATAAGAATAACGGACATCAAATTGCATTTTTTTAAACAATATACAATAGTTTAACATTCATAACAAATAGAATATTTCAAATAGGTAGGTACCGTACTCAAAGTTACTTAAAGATATATTAAAAATCTAAAAGCAGAAAATATCACTAATCTATCACATTTAAGGATTATACAATATAATATTAGCGAAATGGCGACAGGATTTCACTTTCTAAAATACCCGGCGAATGCGCGAAGTGCCAAAAGATTTAATAATAGGGACACGCAAACTCACAAAAAATACATACGTCTCTTTCCAACACTAGTACAAGCCTAAACCTTCGAACCAGTTATTCTATTTTGAACTTTACTTCGAGTAATGTAAAGCCCTTATCGCAAAATTGACATCTGAGACTCGGATCTATAGTCAGTTTTTGTGATAAGAACGTTATGTTCCTTGGAATAAACTTCAAATTAGATTTCGTTTTGTAATGACAATGTGACGAAATATGTTTTTTTTATGCTGTCAAACAGTGACAGTGTAAAGAATTATCAAAACAATTTCACAATAAATACTTACTATTAATATGCAGTAAATTATTAACATTTTAGCATTCTATATGATAATAATACCTATTCTAAATACATTTCTATCCTAAATTCTCACTAGTTCCACTTTAGCTGGCTAGTTTGTGTAACACAGCACTTCGCACACTACCCGGAAAAATGTATATCATTTGTGATATTAATGTATATTAAATGTTATATAAATATATTGTTTGTTATTTTACAATGTTTTCGAATTATTACTACGATACACTTTCAGCTCGAGGCTCTTGTACTAACAATTAGTTATTTTTGTTATATTTAAATACATTAAAATGTTATTTTTCAAAGTTATTATTGTAAAGTACTTACGATTTATTCAATGTATGAATTCAATATTTATTAAGACTGTATATTAGTATGTCTTATGATTTATTCAATGTAAGAATTTAATATTTATTTAGATTGTAAATATCTTATATTTTGATAATTCTAATCGTATTTATATATTTTTTTTGTTTGATATTTACGTGTTTTTTAACAAAATAACTTGAAAAAATAACAACATTACTTAGTAACACTACAAATCTAATTAAACATTAAAAACAGATAAAATTTATTTATTATAAACATTTAAAACAATGTAAATTGTTCGTCAGTTCATTTTATATGACAAATGATTAAAAATACACAATTCAGTTACAGGACCCAAACCCAGCTATTGCAAAAGTTAATAAAACATCATCAAATATGAATGATTGTAATACTACATTAATTAATAAATATCCTTACAATACTACAAACGATTAATTATATATTACTCTACGGATAACATGAGATGTTTCCAACTATTATTAATACAAATATATCTACTTCAAATTATGAATTAACAACTGGACTATACATATTATATTCGTTGAATATTCTATAAATTTAGTAGAGAAATATTAAATTGTTATTCGATATTTGAATGTCCAACTATAAGCATAGATGAATGGATATTTCATAAGATACAATGCTTCTAGCGTACATATATGTGATGATATTGATGTATACCTACCTAAATGTATATTTTATGTATACATATTTTACCATCTAACACTGGAAGATTATGTGATTACATATTTCTGTTTTTTTATCAAAATGTATTATCTCGAAGTAAAGCAGTATATATAATTATGGTGATTTATCATTATTATGATTTTAATGTACTTATGCTTCATCTACTGTGATTTTATGGAATCAAAAGTTGTAATCATTTAAAGATTGGATAAATTTATTCATAAAAAGGAATGAAATGGACATTTTTCATCACTTTTCACAAACAAACTATGCAGCCATACACAATTTGCTTATACGTGTCTCCGAGAAAATAAAAGTACATAAACGTTGCTTTTTGTTAAATACCTACTGATTAATTTCTGCTGAACCATACATTTGACGTTTAAACGTCCCTTAACTTTAAGCCATCAACTTCCTAGCATTTTCCCAACTATATTGGGGTTTGGCTTCCAGTCTAACCAGATGCAGCTGAATTTACATGGAGTTGTATTAGTATTTTACATGGAGCGAATGCCTACCTGACCTCCACAACCCAGTAACTGGGTAATACGATACCCCTTGGTAAGACTGGTTGTCAGACTTTCGGGTTTCTGACGACCCGTAACGACTGTCAAAGATCTACGAATGACAGCCGGGATCAAAGGCTTAACGTGCTTTCCGAGGCACGGAGGAGTCTCGGTATGTAAAGATGGTCACCCATCCACAGACCAGCCCCTGCAAGCGCAGCTTATCGTGATGGATCGACCCGTGCGGTTGTTATTACTTAGCCACGAGCTCCCTTAACTTTAAGCAACGTTCATAAATAAACCCTAAAGGGGATTGAAACTGTGATTTTGACTTATTTGAATTCATAGAAATGACAACTGTGTAAAAAAAATAAAGATAAAATGTGAATAACTGTGAAATTAAGGTTTACGACAGATTTGAAGATAATATAAATCCCGTAGGTTGGTGCTTTACTAAATAAGTATAATAACTGATAGGTTCTTGAAAAATAACATAGAATAAGTATTTATTAAGTTATTCGAACTGGAGACACAAATAAAGAAACATGTCCATCAAATTCAAGATTATGATTTGGACACAGTATTAATTTGTTATTTCTAATTTTAAATTGATATTATAATAATGTAAGCTCCTAATAAGCAATTATGTTCGAATTTTGAATAGATATGACTATTGAGATAGATATTTTTGAGTACCTAAATAAGTGATAATATCTTATTATTTCTGACATTATGATGTATTATTTCTAATAATACATCAACTATACCACGAATCTAAAATCTTTGGGAAACTTAAGTTAGGTACATCAAATTAATAATCGACATCCTACATTTATGTTTAAATCAAAATTATGATTTGGCTACAAAATAATTACTTAATAAAGTAATGTACAAGAGTGATACAGCAGTATGAAATCTTTGATACATTATTTAATGAATTACATATTATTATATTTTTGTAATATTCGTATAAGTACCTACTTACTGAACTATATTTACAACCATTCATATTTGCAATATTTACATGAAAAATTAATTATTGATACACAAAAGTCCTAAATTATTATATTTATTGTATATTTTTTGTATATTACTTCGTTACAGTAAAGTTTATAAAAACGAAGCTTAACATTTTTATCTCTACTAAAACATTGCTAGTGTATTCAAGATTTTTTGAATTACCGGTCAGTATCACATGGAGCAAGCAGAGCCTCCACTGAATGGCTGCCGACGGACTGTAGAAGGAGTGTTGTCAGACCAACAGCCAGATGGGTGGATAACATTCAGAAGCTCGCGGGTAAGACCTGTATCCTAATTGCGTAATACATTATCAATCAGAATCTGAATCGTTTCGAAACAGATTCCTAATCCATTGCTTCATATGTTCGAAAAAAAAAAAGTTTACGAAAATATGTTACGTAATTAGATATCTATACCCTAATTACGTACCACATTTTGATAAACGATTAGGTACGACTAATCTGTATCATTTTGACAGTTCAACAACATTCATTGCGTTGTTTACGTTGTAGAGTAGTTTTTTTTTCTAACTTATGATTTAATGGATTAGCAATTTGTTTCAAAACGATTCAGTCTGATTGATCCTGTATTACGTAATTAGGGTACTGGTTGAGACACACAGCCTAGGGAAGAATGGAACAAAAGGAAGGAGGACTCAGCTGTGGTTGGAGCAAGTCACCCATCCACGAACCGACCGTGGCAAGTGCAGCTTATCCTCCGATCGACCCGTGTGGCTGTTATTAGTTTGCCACGATCCCCTTTCATCTCCAATTATGTATTATTTATATGTATACGTTCAATAAAGACAATGACCAGTTATTCTCAAAACACCTACATTTTATGTACATTAAATATATTTAAGCATATTATTGTGATAGATATTGTCATTAAAATTATTATTGCATTATTTACAAAAGATTTAAGCTCATTTTAAAAATGATTAAAAAGTCTACATCCTTTTGGTCCATTACCCAATAAAGTAAGGTTAAAAATATATGTCTGCCATATATTATTCTTTTCGGTTGATTTACTGTAAAACTAAAAAAATATTTAGAAACTTACAAAACAGCAATTTCTTGTATATTCTTGTTCATTCAACTTTTGGAACAAATGAAACATTATATTTTTTTATTTCCTACTCAAAAGTCTCAATGCAAAATATTGTCATTATTGTCTATACATATTGTATACATATTATTTTAGTTTTAAAAATGTACAATGAAAAATATTGTCAAAGTCACCTTTGCGAAATAAATGTATATGATTATACTTACATACATTTGTGTCATATTATAAATGTATAGTTTAAAAGCCACATAGTATATCATGTATATATTAATTATTATTGAATCATCTGTAAGCCGAAATTACATTTATTTATTTTTATAAGTCGAAAGAGCAGTTGAGATGGATTTTTGTTTTGTTAATTATTAAGCCTCCGCGTAAACGGGCCACCGACCACAGCCACCGGTGGCTGTTGCGTCCTGCTGCGGTGCGGAGTACTGCTGTAGCGGGTGGCCGCCACCAGCCACACGTATGCGACGAGTCCACACAAAAGCTATGAAAAAGCATGTGAACTGCTTGTTGCTACCGGTGGCTACCGGTGGCTGTGGTCGGTAGCCGGTTTGCGCGGCGTCTAAGTTTGACGTCCAGTTAATAAATAAAAACTCAGTTAGTTAAATAAAATAAGCCAAATTCAGATATTTACGATTGCAGATTTTAGAAGGTAAATATAAAAATTACAGATGTATGTGTTCAGAGTGAATTTAAAAATAAACTATCGTAGCGATAAAAATCTGACAAATGCAGAATCATTTGTCAGATTTTGATAAAAATGTATACACTCAGAACTCTTTAAGTTTGTGTAACTTTAAAATCTTAAGGGTCTTTGACAGCGCGTTTTATATAACTGCTATATGTATATATAAATATACATATTTTGCCGAATATACATCAAATCTATAAATATTTTTAAATATGTATTCGCTTACCTAAAAATGTACACCCTGATCTATATTGGCACATACATATTTTGACTACAACAGGTTTATACGAGGCTGTCAATTTTTTTTATTTACTTTAGCGTTTTGCTTGAATTTTGTTACTTAGCTGTCACTAAGCCATATTTTAAGGAAATGGTAGTTAGGTGAAAACCCAATGAATGATTTTCATCTAATTTAATATTATACAGTCGAATATTTTGATATTAATTATTTTGTCGACGGGAGTAAGCAATGATGTAGTTCTGTTAACAGCCTCGTATTCATGTATAGGTTATACATATACATACAAGCCATTAGTATACACAAAATATACACACATTTATATTCAACAGGTCACAGAGCAAAATTGGTCAGAAGAATACAGAGAAGTATCTAAATACATTGACATAAAATATAATCTAATATAATATGTATATTAGATATGATTTAAATATACATTTTTTGGGCAATAATCTACAGTATACATATAAATATTATATTCCTTATTCGTCAAACTGACTCCTAGGACGTTTTAAGCAAACCCCATTAAAAAAAAACTCCCGAGTTTTAAAATTCAAAATGGCGGGTGTCATTGGCGGGAACGGGAACAAGATGGCGGCATGTGGTGAACTTATTCTTCTTCTTCGTTTTGATAACTCACGTAACGGACAGATGATTTGTCGCTTGCTATGAGGCTCTGAAAATAATAATTATCAAATGTATAATATACATTGTAACAGCGAATCAATTTTCCTGCCTCCCCTTGACCTAGGCCATTTTTTTTTCTGATAGCTCAGCATGACCTAAAGACGTACCATAAAGAATATGAATTAGATATACGAAAAAAAAAAAAAAGTCCGCGAAATTTCGCGGGCATTCTGTTCACTGACAAAGAAACGGTGACACAAAACATTGTGGAGAATCCATACGTCCATCGTGGCTTACATACGAACAGGTCATCACTAAGGCGACGAGAGAATCGCGGCGATGGTCGCGCTGTGCCTTCTAATCGACTTGACTGGAGATTTGACGCACCACGTGGTTTGACTTGCGCAGTAGACGATTTATGGGTCTCTTTAGCGGTATGAGGTTGGAGGAGCTCGTGGCTAAGTAATAACAGTCACACGGGTCGATCCATCAGATTCAGCTACGCTTGCCTGTGTTGATCTGTGGATCAGTGACCATCTTTACATACCGAGACTCTTCCGTGCCTCGGAAAGCACGTCAGCCGTTAGTCCCGGCTGTCATTCGTGGATCTTTGACAGTCGTTACGGGTCGTCAGAAGCCTGAAAGTCTGACAACCAGTCTTACCAACAGGTATCGTACCTATTACCCAGTTACTGGGTTGTGGAGGTCAGATAGGCAGTCGCTCCATGTAATATACTGGTATTCAGCTGCATCTGGTTAGACTGGACGCCGAACCAATGTAGTTGGAAAAGGCTAGGCAGATTTTTAGCGGTATGAGGTCCCCCGCCGTACGCGGAGGCGTCATCGGGGCGGCGCGCGGCGGAAAGAGCGGACGGAGGCGCGGTCAAGTCTCAACTTACGTGGCGCGTATTGTACCTATGACTAACTATCGACCCGCCCCTCTTCGCACAGTTTTTACGACTTGATAAAACACCGAGATTTATTTTTAGGTAGGTAAGTAAAATGTCCGGAATAAGTTTTCTAAATGATGGTGGGAACCTCATCAAAATCGGTTGTGTAGTTTCAGAGGGACAACACGGTAACATAGACAGGCTCGATAAGCTACTATAATTTGATATAATTTGTGTATACAGGTTGTCCGGTAAATAATGGATAACCTTGAAATAGCATATAATAGATCTTGTGGCCGTTCTAAAAAAAAATACAAAAAAACAAAACAATCCTAGCAGTACCTAATATTTATAACGAAACTTTTTTTTAACCTTATTTTACATTCTTCTTCACCACGACCACAAATGAATGAATCATCGGTTATTTTGTCGTTGTAATATTGTATGTTGACTATGACATAGAAGCAGTAAATAATATGACTAGAAATTGAACAATATTTATAAAAAAAAATCTTATCTTAGGTACTACTTGGGATATTTTTTTTTTGGTTTTTTTTTTTAGAACGGCCGTCATGTCTATTATTTAGGCTATTTCAAGGTTATCCATTATTTACCGGACACCCTGTATATAAAGACTGGAAAGAGGGGCTTGTAAATACTAATGGCTAACTAATAACAGCCTCCCCGTGTCTTTGAAAGCACGTTAAGCCGTTGGTCCCTGCTGCTTTAGTTTACCAGTGATTTGTGGTGCAAGCGGTCCTAAGTTTGCAATCGACAATCCCCCGGCAGGCATGGTGGATAATGCTCATGCCTTCTCTGTATGAGTACAGCCGAGAGCCGTTAGTCCTGCGCCTGATCATCTCTCTCCGGTCGTGTCGGATTGCCGTCCCATCGGGCTATGAGAGTGAGGGAAGAGAGAGTGCATCTGTGTCTGCGTAAATACTTGTGCACTATGATATCTCCCGCATCGATGGCTAGTCTCCGCTGAGAGTCGCTCTGGAGGAGATTATAAGAAGAGGGTTTTGTGCTGCAGTGGGACTATAATAGCCCGATAGGATTATTAATAGTGGAGGGTACCTTAAAAGTGCCTACCTGTTTCTCATTGGTAGCTGGCGGCGACCTCAGGAACAGCAGACAGGGCGCGTAGGCGAAGTTGAGGACTGCAATGATAACCAGCATCCACTCGAAGCCAATGCTGTTCATCAGGGCGCCTGAGAGAGCCGGTCCTGGAAGATCACGAGCATATTTTAAAGAATTAGATTTCCTAAAGATAAATTGATGACTTCTGACCGACGTAAATGTGGCTGTTTACAAAATAAATTCAAATTCAAAATATTTTATTTCACATAAACCTGCATGGGCACTTATGAAACGTCAGAAGCCAGGTGCACGGTTCCAATTGGTCGTTTCCTATGGAGAAGAGCCGGCAAGAAACTCCACGGTTACTCTTTTAAAAATAATTGGTTTTTACAATATTTTCAAATAACAGTGTTATTAGGTATGGGAGGACAGTGTAGGTCTTTCAACAAGTACCAGGTACTTAACAAAATAATTATGGTCAACAAATATACAGTCCACTAAGCCTACAGCGTTCTCACATTCACAAAATAGAAAATAATCTTTATAAAGATGAATAAATTATTAAAAATAAAAACGTATTAGGTATTAACGAAACACCACCAATATAGAACCAACCAACAGGTTACCAAGGGGTACCGTGTTCCCCGTACATACTGGGTCGTGGAATGTGGAAGTCTATTTATTTATTTATTTAAGTCAAATAGGCCGTCGATGTAAAATACTAGTATTCAGCTACTTCCAGTAAGACTGGAAGCCGACCTCAACAGTAGGGAAAAGAGGTCAATTATACAGCTTCATAATAGATTAAATACATTTAAAAGTGAAAACATTTTTTATTGTAGGTTATTCTTGAAAAAATTAAGTACCTCTTTTTCAAAAAAATTAAAAGGTGGTGAAAATATTTTGTTGGTTTCATAAAATCTGGGTCGACCGTAAGGCATCTTCAAAACCTAAAGTACCAGGTATGCAGAACTTACCAACAGCATATCCAAGACAGAAGGCGGTATCTCCAATAGCGTAAACAGAACCATAGACGGCCGCATGTCGGATGTCCACAAGGAAGCCAAGCTCAGGCATCATTGAAGAGTCCACCATGCCAATAGCGAAGCCGAGACCAGCGTTGGGAATGATCAGGTGCTCCAGTTTACGGGCCATTGGGATCTGTGGGGTATTGTGTTAAAGTTAAAAAATACATAGGTATCATAGCTGAACTTACAACCACATCTTCAGGAAAATTCACGCCACGAGTAAGTGCCACTATGACAAGAGGTGTTCCACCATAGCTTCCTTTTCGACAGTAAATATAAACTTTATGATGACGTTCATCATCCATTATCATCGTTCGTCGCTCATTTTTCGTTTCATTTGCATTTCATTCGTTCAAAATACAGTCAAGACAACAACAAAATAGACGTTTTTACACTTTTACTTGTCCTGGTCTTAGTGCTGCCACCTAGCTATCGTCACTTTAGAAAACCTTAATCGTGACGTCATTTATAACCTTCGTATGATAATCCGGAATGTGAAATAATTCATCAGAGAAACCGTTTCTGAATCTCGCCAAGCAAGGTAAAAGTTTTTATTTTAATTAGAGCCGTTATTAAAGTGATCCAAGTTACATGTTCAGCAGTCGACGCTGATCCAATGGTGTTGTTCTTACCAGAATAAGACATAAGCCGATGATGATCAATCCAGAACAAGCTGCCAGCCATCGACCCATCTTGTGGCCCAGAGGTCCGAACAGATTGGTACCTGAAAATTTCAAATAAATACAATTTTTTGAACATCACAAAGACTTCTGTCAATCTAGCTCCCTACCTTCCAGGAGCTTCAAGGCTGGCCTCCAAGTTCTATCTTTCAGTACAGCACACAACCATTTTGTTGTAATAAGATTATGATTTTCATGTACCAAAGTGGAACAGTGACAGCCTAGTGGTGTGACCGTCGGACTGCTAAGGCATAGGTGTCGAGTTCGACCCCAAGGCACGCATCTCTGACTTTTCGGATTCATGTACCTATTGTATAAATTATCACTTGCTTAAAAAACGGTGAAGGAAAACATCGTGAGGAAACCGGCATGCCTGAGAGATATTTCTCGACGGCACATATGAAGCCAAGTCAGAGGCCCGTGGGCGACTTTAAAACTCTGTCACCAGGTTAGTCACTAACCACACGAAAAGAAGAAGAAAATGTAATGGGGGGTAAGTATGAGTCTTATGCCGTTAATCGCACACGTAATAATTAAAGGCGCAGCGATGACAGATGTAGTAAGACAGTGACCGAGTGGCGTTCAAGGACTGGAAGACGAAGTTCCGGTCACCCGGCGGTGAGATGGGTGGATGATATTGTTACCATGGCAGGTAGAACCTGGATGAGACTGGCACAAGAGCGTGTCGTTGGCACAAGATAAGAGAGACCTATGCCCAGCATTGGGTGAAGACGGGCTTTGGATGCCGATGATAATAATGATATTCGTATCGCGCTGGTGCTGAGAATTCCAATGTTGACAATTTTTTTGTCCCTCAGATAGTTTTTTTTTACTTAATCAAATGATTACGGCAATACATTGAGTTAAAATGTGACATGACGTCACTCTCCGGTAGATTTTATACTGAATTGTGACGTAGCGAGCCCACTCCCCGACTTTATTAGCATTTATCTAAACCATTTTTTATTAATATGATAAAGCAAAAATACGGGTCTTTTTTTATTATCTGACTGACGGACTACATAGTTTTTAGTAGTTAGTTTTTTCCCCCAGTCAACATCCTATTACTCAGAACACTTTGCCGGCCCCACAACCCCTTGAGGAATTGAATGAAGGTAATAATTCTGGCTGTCTTGATGATCTAGTAGTGACTGCAAGCGCTACTGCTGAGCATGAAGACCTGGGTTCGATTCCCAGGTAGGGCAGTGTTATTTGGTTTTTCCAATAGGAATTTCTCAGTAGGAGCCTGGAGTTTGGATTGGTGCCTGGTTGATGGCAATAGGCTCGCCCCTTATTTCATGGGACTTAAACATAACTGGCGAAATGTAGGTGTACTATAGGTACCCCTCTGCCCAACCTTTCGTGGATTACACATGTAATTATTTTCCATTCTCAACGAACTTTAACTGACCTAGTTTTTTCTTAGTGCCTTTATGGCTACTTACCGATCAGATAACAGATGCTGGCCGGTAGAAAGGCGACTCCTTGCTGCCAGCGTCGAGCTTCCATAGTATCGGCCATCCAGATTGGCAGACTAGGTTCCAGCATTGCAATGCCCACATTAGCGAAGGTGATGGCTCCTAAAAATCAAAGTTCTCCTTAAGTTCTGCGTTGAGCTCCACGATTACTGACAAATGCGTGCACTGACTGGACAGGTCCACTCAAATCTGTGTGGTTTTTTCCTCAAAAGACCATTTTAGATACTATAGGCCCACCGCTTAACTGAGACGTTTCCTGGGGTAGCTGTGCGGTGCGGGAGGGGTGACAGTCACCACACACCGCTCTCCGGTTTGGCTATAGCATATATACAACGTCCCAACATTAACCACCGGTCAGTAGCCCACCAGACACCACACCCCTTTGGTCGGAGGATCCTCCGTTTTCTATGTAGGATGAGTGAACTTAACACCCTATAGAGGCATGCCTCATGTGCTTGTAACACTGGGACCCATATCCGTCGAACCGGTACACAGCAACGCTTGGTAGCAGAAATTTGTGTGGTGCCTCCCCGGACGAGCTCCTTCACAGTTACCTGATCATTTGTTAGCATATGGAGTACAATATGGATTGGTACCAACCTGCAGCGATGAGGATGTAAGGATCGCAGACGAGAGCCTTCAGCGAAGGTGGCTCCGACTCCTGGCGGACTACTCCGGGTTGTAGGATCATCAGCTGCAGCACTGGGAACAAAAAAGGACAACTTAGTTATGGAGCACTAATAACGTTAACGAGTGGTGACACTAAAGCACCGCTGAGCCAATTTTCGTAACAAAACATTTTAGCAAAATATGTTAGGTAAACGGCCAGTCCGCTGCGACAAAATATTATGTTACCTACCTATTTGTGTCATTGATTTCGGCTCGCCTCCAAATTTATTTATTTATTTACTATTACCACTTACATTTTGTTTTTACAGGTCGAAACTCAATACAACAATGTAGTCACAATTAAATAAGATATTAATATTAAATTGGCTGTTTGAAGCAATGTTTTTGTTAAGAAAATCTCATTTCAAAACTGAGTTCTGTGGAGGAAGAGTTGTCTGCTGTTCTAGCAATAGTAGATTTAGTGCTACAAAGAAAAATGTATTTAAAATAAAACTTTAAAAAATGTCACGATACGTCTTCATCTGGAGAGCACTAAACACAAATGCGTCACTTTACCCCTCCCGGCCCCCCGCAGGCGAAGGCGGGTGATGTTATCCGTTTGTCGCGATTATCCTATATGTTTGTGTTTTTTGCTAGACCACGCCCCCAAATTGGTTCGTGTTTGATGTTCATAAAAAACGAAAACATGGCGCAGCGGACTCGGCTTAAAGCACCTGACCCACAGTCGATCGTTGCTATCAACGATTATATCGCTTAGAAACGTTCAAAAATTAAACACCCTGGCCGACCCGTGAGGGTGTTGTAAGTCTATTTTTCAATAGAGAATATTACCGGGTATTAAAAAAAATAAAAAAACTGACCTTTCCGTCCATATGTTGTTAGTAATACACACTACTTAAAAACTATATTAGTAACAAATATAGATATATAAAATTTTAATTCGATAGATTTATATCTGTTGCACTCACCAGACGCACCGGCACCGCACATGCACATGTACATGCACCCAATGCGCCATAATGGCGCAACACGGCTTATCACTAATGACCTTCAGAATGCCATTGACGCTCCCACGCACTCTGCGCATCATGGACGCAATCCTTTTTCTTAAGATGGTATTGAAACCATCAGTATGTGCTTCGGCAAACATTCCAGATGCACTGCAGTAGCGTGGAAGCCCCAACAACATGGAGCGCGGGCGCCAGTCGTTTAGCCGCTGTCTACAAGTCATATCCTAAGACCCATTTTGAATATTAAAAAAAAAAAAATGTGGGTTTTGTGTAATTTTGGTACAACAAATGTGATTTTTTAACTATCAATATCTTTTTTATTTTCAATAATAGGTATTAAGATTTTTTACTAATTTTCGGTAATGTTATTGCGGTACTTATGTGCCCGTTTCGGACCGGACTGGTTTTTTTTTACATACATATTGTAGGTATTAGTTTATTGTCGTGGTTGGGAAGTTTTAAACTAACGTTTTTATTACAAGTTATCTTAGATTATATCTGAGGCTCACATTCCATATTCCGTAATACAACACGAGTATAATAACAAGAATCTCGGTCATTAGAAACAATAACCACAATAATTTATTTCCTACTTTTGACTTGTTGTGGGCGGGTAAAGTGTGCATTGCTGGCAATGTGATACGGATTAATAGATAAACGTGCAAATGACTGGAAATAAAGACAGATTTTATGGGTTTAGTTACCTTCTCAGGATATTTTATTGTTTACAAGCAAGGGTAAGTGTAGCAGATGCTAGAGATATCAAAGGTTAAGCTTTTTATTTAGCTCCCTTCAAAATGGTTGCGCTGAATGGTGCTGATCCTTGCGTCATGTTCGTGAACGGGCGCCGTCAGTTGGGACTGGTCATCTCTAAGCTGCCATAGCTTATTTTAATTTTTGAATGGTACTTTGTTTTTTTCTTTTTATTACGGACGCTTTTACGAACGTGCACGTCTTTCTACATTGTTCTCACATGCATAATATCAACATAAATGATGTAACCATATTTTGTATGATTTTTTTTAAATTTAATTATGTCCTTGGAGTTTCTTGCCCGTTCTTTTCCATAGGTACCTACTACGCTTTGGAATGGGCAACTAGCTTCCTACTTCTGACTGACCCACTTCTTGACAATTCAAAAGTGCCTGTAAATGGTTTAATTGAAACAAATGCTTTGAGTTTGAGTTTGATGTTACGCTTGTCGAGGTCAGTTCGTAGATGGATTCATTACAAAGTAAGACTCCTCCGTGCCTCGGAAAGCACGTTAAGCCGTTGGTCCCGGCTGTCATTCGTGGATCTTTGACAGTCGTTACGAATAGTCAGATTCCCAAAAAGTCTGACAACCAGTCTTGTTGTGGGTTGTGGAGGTCAGATAGGCTTCATGTAAAATACTGGTATTCAGCTACATGCGGATAGACTGGAAACCAACCTGATGCCTTGAGCTATCCTCCTAAAGTCTGTGCTAACCGTACAGAGTAAAAAGCTGATGAAACTTACATCCATCTCCGAGCGCCAAGGCCGACAGCATCAGGAACGGGGCAGTCTTTCCAACGAACTCGTACATGAGACCTCCGAACGGTGGACCGATCAGCACGCCCAGAGCCAGACCTCCCAAGGCTATGCCCATTGCGTTGCCGCGTTCCTGTTGAATTAGACAAATTGATTGATTTATCAATCATATATAGCGCAGTTGTCATTCGTTGAACTTTGACAGTCGTTACGAAACTTCAAAGTCTGACAACCAGTATTACCAATGGAGAATCTTGTTACACAGTGACTGGGTTGTGGAGGTCAGATAGGCAGTCGCTCCATATAAAATACTGGTATTCAGCTGCATCTGGTTAGGCTGGAAGCCGACCCCAACAGAGTTGGGAAAAGACTAGGCCAATACAACTAAAAGTATATGAATGATTATTTTCTAGACGGCACGCCAGCTCAGAATATGCACGGAATTATTTGTTGTATAGTATCATTTTAAAGTCGGTATAGGCTAACAGTGACTGCCTCGTTGGTGAAGTAGTCGTAAGCGCTTTTGCTGAGCATGAGGTCCTGGGTTTAATTCCCGGGTCGGGCAAAATAAAACTAAAATTAAAAAAATACAGATAGGTCCATAATTATGTTTTGTTATTGGGTTTTTCAATCTGGAATTTCTCAGTAGAAGCCCAGTCTAGATTTGTGCCTGGTTGATGGCAATAGGCTCACCCCCTATTACATGGGACTTAAACATAACTGGCGAAATTTTGGTGTACCTACTATAGGTACAACCCTGCCTAACCCTTCGGGGAATACAGGCGTGATGTTATTATGTTATTGTCTAGCAAAAGACGGAATTTAATTGTACCAGTAAGAAAAATTCAACCAGTACAACTGAGTGCAAGATTGACATAACTTATATTTATTTATTTATATATACTTAATTGTACACCACAAAAAGACATTAAACAAAAAAAAAAAAAAACACTACAAAATATACAATGGGCGGCCTTATCGCTTTCCGCGATCTCTTCCAGTCAACCTTGGAATGGACAGTGATTTGCGTGGACATCAAATGGGGCTGTCGTCGGTGCAAATAAAAAGTATACAATATACTAGAATAGATACACAGATATATACATATCCTACATGCCTACTTGTACTAAATATATAAACAACAAAAATAAATAAAGACTATAGATAATTACAGTTAAGGGAACAAGATCACAACGAAAAGTAGGTAATGTTCCTTCACGAGTCTCTTAAATACGGGTAACGATTTCACGCGTTTTATTTGTACTGGCAATGCATTCCACAAACGAGCGGCCTGGACAGTAAAGGACTTGTCGAGAAAAGTTGTGGAATGCAAAGGCATTTTAAGCTTCAAGTTATCTGATGACATTAAAAATTTCGTGTGGGAGTCGCAAAGAAACTGGATGGACTGGAAACGATATACCGATTATATGTGAGTAGGAGTCAATTTACTTAATAATATGAGCTCCTTACCTTATCATCAGGGTACCGTTCTGCCAACATGCCCATGCCGGACACAGAAGAGCAAGAAGAGCCGATACCTTGGAGCGCCCGCGCAATGAACAGCACGGAGTAGGAGCGGCCGAAGGCGAATACTGACAAAGAAAAGAATCAAAGAAAATAAATTTATTTGACTCACACAAAAACAAAAAAAGAAACAGAAAATAACAAAAATAACTTAGAATAGTACTGTGTGACTCACAGGTGCGCCAAATAATAACAAAACAATACTAGGAACAAATAGATAGCTTGATTTTCGACTTCACGTTCCAACATTACTTATTTTACCCCAATTGTACGCTTTTAAAATTACTAACGTGGCGATACTATCGTGGACGCCCACGCTCACGTCAAGGCATCACGATAACCTCAGGGAAGTAAAATGTATGGATATCTACTCACTTAACGTGGACAGGAACATCAGAATGAAACCAGTGAACATGGGAACGCTGTAGCCAATCCTGAAACGAAGCAAAATATTGAATTTAAAACAAACTTCTACGTTGAGCGTCATCTATATCGTTCACACACTGAGTGACACAAAGACGAAAGAGGGGGACACGTGAGGGGTAGGTACTGTTCCTCTAAAGAATCCTACTTCTTTGTCTGGAATAACACTGGCAACCATACCATTTAAACTGGAACACAGTAATACTGCTTGGCGGCAGGACAAGGTAGGGAGTAGTAATAGTTCCCCAGACGAGCTCCTTCACGAAGAACTGTACTAGATCATCATTTCAGCCGAAAGACGTCCACTGCTAGGCATATGCCTCCCCCAAACACCACCACTTCAACCGATTCTGTGCTTCCCGCATCCAGCAGATTCTTACGGCCTTCACAAGAACATCGGTCTACCTTGTGGGAGGCCTTCCAACCTTTTGGTCATCTGTTCTGCGACCAATGTGTTGCCACTGCCACTTAAGTTTGGCAATTCTTCGGGCTATGTCGGTAACCTTGGTTCTCCTGCGGATCTGCTTTCTGATTCGATCACGTAGGGAAACTCCAAGCATAGCCGTCTCCATTGTCCTTTGAGTGACTTGTAGCCTTCCAATAGGGCCTCTACTTACTTGTGTGTGAGAGGTCCTACGAAGGGGTTGGCGAGTAGCTGGACTAAAGCCTTACTGGCGAACATTACGCCAACTGCCACGGTCTCGTGGATTAGTTCCTGATGCCGTTCCTCTCGCTGCACTGTCAAATTCACTGCAACGAAATACACAATTATGTCAGACGCCAGCAGGTCCACCTACCCGAAACTGTCAAATTTTCCCAATCAACTTTGAACCTTATACTTTAGTGATAAAGTTAAAAATCTATTAAAGAAATTTGACAGATTGTAGTAGGTTGATGTGCTGGCGTCGGCGTTATAGGTTCACATCTATTGACTTTCGTGGTCTCGATTTTCCTGTGAATTGAAATCGTCGACCTTGCGGCCGTCCTACAGAGAATAATACATTGCCTAAGTTTTAAACTTAGGCCAATAAAATAGTTTATGCTGCAATGTTGTTTGTTTGCAAGTTAGTGCAAGTACAGTTTATGCAAGTACAGTTTGTGCAAGTACAGTTTATGCAAGTACAGTTTGTGCAAGTACAGTTTATGCAAGTACAGTTTGTGCAAGTACCATTTTTGCAAGTACAGTTTATGGAAGTAGTGCAAGTTTGTGCAAGTTGTTCTAGTTATTGCCCCGGTATAAATCTAACTAAAGAATTTATAAAACTTGAAGATTGCAATACTTACGAGGTTGCGTCTCATTCTGTATGAGATTGGTGTTGTTGACTTGCAGACATGGACAGTACGGTGTTGGTGATGGCGGCGGGAGTGTGATGTCCTCAAGAGACATGGACAGAGGGGCGTCGGGGTGGCGAATGTCGTAGAGAAACTCTGGGATGATTGGCACTGCAAGAGATGCCGATATTAATTTTAAGAACACAGTTTAGAGATAGAGTTCTGTTTTGCAGACCTTCAGAGACCACACAGATGGTGAACCGTTTCGTTACAAAATTATGGTCGAAATCGATACAGATTTATCTACAGTAGAACAAAAGTAAAGAAATAAGATTTGTATTTTTGTTTATTATGATAAACTCAAAACGAATGGACCGATTTAATAAATTCTTTCACCAGTAGAATGCTTATTAACAGTAAGTAACATAGGCTATAATTTTTTTTGATTGACTAGGAGGATATTCTAATTCGACGCGTTGTTTTTGCCAAAAATAACGCGTCGAATTAAAAACCTCCTACTTTGTCAAATTCTGTTCTCTTTTCTAATTTTAAAGCTTATAAGAAAAGAAAATACGTTTATTTGCGGTAAAATTGACGCAAAATAAAATAACACAAAATAAACAAGTTTAGGGAAATATGCGTCACATCCACGCAAAACGGCCATCACTCAGCACAATGCTGCGACCATATGCAAGACAGAGCCCCAGCGCTGGTTTTCAGCGACAGCCGGCGTTGACGTTAAGACGTCAACCGGTGCCGCATACAGTGAAGTATTATGATATAAAAATTAAATTATTAATTCTACATGTATAAATAAAAACAATATTTAAAATGGTAACACTCCGTTCAGTCGGCAATCGACTGCGCGCAGTTGTCAGAATACTATTTGTATGACGTTTTGATATAACAATAGGGATGATGACTAAACAAAATGTTTTTTGTCCTGCATGTAGATTATGAAAAAATAACGTACAGACGTCAGCACATCAACCTACCCGAAACTGTCAAATTTTCCCAATCAACTTTCAACCTTATACGTTAGTATTAAAGTTGAACATCTACTAAGAAATTTGACAGATTGTAGTAGGTTGATGTGCTGGCGTCTGTACATACATGTATTTTTTTCTTTTTTTACGTTATCAAAAGATTAAGGCGATAGGTACACTGAGTTAAAATGTGCCGTGACGTCACGAGTATGTAGATTTTATACTTACTTGTGACGTAACGACCCCCACTCCTCAACTTTAATTAATGTGTTTTATCTAAGTAATTTTTTATTAATATAAAAAATACGTGTCCAATATTTTTTTTATTATCTGACTGACTGACGGACTGAATAGAATTTCTTTTTTTTAGCTAGGCATCATCCCTATTAGCATGGTGCATTCATTTATGTAATGAATGTTATGATTATGATGCAATATGAAAATATGGAGCATGGTCTGCTCTTAAAGTATACCTACAGCTTTTGTATCAGAAAAATCAAAAATCAAAAAGAATCAGTCGTCCCGTACATATGGGTCGAGTGGTTATTGAAGTTTTGTATGAGACATGTGATTTTCTTTTCGCGATTACAATGTTATTCCCATTGAGAAAGTTGTTCAGTTTGATGGTCTTTACCACACCCCTAAATATGACCACACCTTAGCAAATCATCGCGTACCTATTCACAACGAGACACCGTTCGAATTTCGAAGATTGAACACTAACTTGACGCGTGACGCGATTGGTAGCACTGAATTCTTCAGTCATTTGATTGGTAGTACTGTTCTGTCAGTTGCCATTTTGATCTCTACACGTATTGAAACTAAGACTGCAAAATTCAGTGATAGCAATCGCGTCATGGGTCATGTTATATTGAACACACTGCCTGTGCTGCTGCTGAGGGCGCAATCACACGTACCACATCCACACCTCATCGCAGTGACAAAACGTGGGCAACAAATGTTAGTGTGTATAGTGTGGCTGCATCATCCTGCAGTTGCGTTGTGGTAAATACAAAATCATACCAAAAGGTCGACGCAGCGTTGTGTTTGCGATGGGGTCGGCCGCTTGCGCGCGGTCTCGCTGGTGGTCACGATGTGGTTGCGAGGTTTCCTTGATGTGGTCAGTATCGCCCACACGGTTGATTTTGACCGTCGGTGTGGTTGCGGTACGTTTTATCGGGCCCGAGACGATGAAAAACCTATTCGTTGATCTATTTAATACCTACGTGACAGCTAGTACTTAAAACATTACTCAAAAACATTTTTTTTTAAACATTTAAAAATCCATACGTAGATTCCTAGTTATTAAGCGTATAAAATCAGTACGGAATACCATTCGATCGACATTCCAAATTTGAAAAGCCCTTCGCTCCGTCAAGAGTGCCTGAAACGACAGTTAATTCCGAATATGACGCGGTTGGCTCTCGTCGGAAACTGCCGAACTTTGCCGAAGTACTTGTGGGGTTAATAGGTCGGACAGAAGTACTGGTTTTACATATTTTAATGAGGATTTTAATAATAGATTTTGAATTGAGATATTTTGGGAGCAAAGTTACAGGTTAAAGGACTAAGGAAAATCATCAAAGTAAATTAGGAGTATTTTTTCAACGCCATATTTTAGTTTTTTAATAGTAAAAAAAAAATACCCAGTGTTTAAATTATTAACACCCCCGACGCAAAAAGAGGGCTGTTATAAGTGTGACCGCTATGTGTGTCTGTCTGTCTGCGGCACCGTAGCTCTTAAACAAGTGAACCGATTTGAATGCGTTTTTTTTTTAATATTTGAAAACAGGTTTTCCAGTGTAGGTTCCTAACATGTTGAAGGTTATCATTTCTATTCTAGTTGATGAATGGATGTGAGCATCTTCCACAGGTCTGATCGATTTGAAATTTGGTATTCTGTTACTTCAATGATATTAGAAGAACATAGTGTTAGCTATTTATATACATTTTGTAGTTTTGTTTTTAAATAACACAATAATTGTAGTTGGTAATATTAAAAGTGTTTGATTTAGTTTGAAATGCTAAAATGGCGCCACCGGATATTATGATGTCAATTGACTATTTGAGTCTGACAAGGAGGGGGATTTTTAAAGTTACGAGGATGCGCCATTTTAGCAAGGCAGTCGTTAATAATATAATTATAAACGTATTATCGTTGTTTTTATATTTGTGCTTTTACCTATGATTTGAACCTAGTAAATAAATCATGCTTATTTGTTTAAATGAACGCTTTTCGTTCCCTTTCGCTCTGGTTAGTCCAACAATAGTTACCTTGAAATGATGCTGCAGCATCACCTGGAATTTGCAGGCAGCACAGGTATCGTCTTTGTGCTTATTGGAATGGTCTCAATGAATGGTTATAGATAGATGTTGAACAGGGTCTAGTGATGGAGTAGAAAAGAGAAATGAGGATATGTTTCTGTCGAGAGATTTTAAAATTTTAATATATTTCTCTTGTTATCTTCAAGCACAGATTGTTGGCAACTTCGTGGAGCGAGCGGAACCTGTTATTGGCGACCGGAACTACAAACGTCGCCTAACTCGCCGTGACGTCAACATCGGACCACCGCTGCGGGTGGTAGGGAGGAGACCGGCTCGCACGGCGCGCCGGGTCTCTTTTCGGTTGGACCGTACGACGGAACACTCTTTAGTAGCTCATTTATTTAGAATAGAATTTATTATTTATTTGTTTAGTCTAACGATTAATTTAACCAATTAATTCGTATCCTCGATTTATACTTTACTAAAAGGTTTTGTTTTATTATAAAGTTTGCTGAAAGTTATGCTAATAGTCTAATTTATTTTCTCAATAATTGTTAAAGTGTATAACATTTAAAAATACCCACATGTAGGAATTAATAAAGTGATGATTGTGTACTAATATTGTATTATTTTTCACATCAGAAGTGGCACCCACGCGCCATGGGCAAACGCAGGCGCTATCGCAAGCGTGCACAATCGTCGTCAAGTAGCAGTAGCACGACGACTACAAGCTCCAGAACGCCGTCACCTCTGCCCAGAAAGAAGTCAAAGGTATCACGTCATAAAGATACCAAAACTGTGAGTACCTTAAACAATATAATACCGGAGTTTGACCCCTTAAATGATGATATAAATGCATGGCTTAATATTATAAAATCCTATGCGGCAACGTTTGATTGGAGCGACGAAACGATGCGTTATCAAGCTCTTAATAAGTTGAAAGGCTCTGGCAAAGTCTGGTATGACTCGTTGTTGCGTACTGATAGTCAGTGGCCTACATGGAAATGGAGTGATTGGAATCGACGTCTGGCTGATAGTTTTCAAAAACGTCGTAATATGTTTGAATTATTAAAAGAAATTGTCCATAAAAAACCGGTAGAAAACCAATCACTATACGAATTTTATTTTGATATTAAATGTAAAGTTGACCGATTAGCTTTAAACTTTACTGAGCAAGATATTATATCTATAATTGTCGGGAGCATAGGCGATAGCAATATAGGAGCATCTATTGAGGCAAGTAATTTTAAATCTTGCCATGATTTAGCTAGTTACCTTCATGGTCGTACCTACAAAAGCAAAAACTCAAAACAAACCAGTTTGGGTGGTACACGTGAAAACCAACATAAAACAGTAGATCAAACGAATAATTCTAGCCAGCCGTCCACGAACGTTACCTCTTCAAATAATAACGCCAATACTAGTAGTGCGCATGGAAGTAATCAAACCGGTTCAACATATATTCAGCAACCTATTAAATGTTACACTTGTGGTGGAAATCATAAAAGGAATCAATGTGATCAAACTAAATGTAATTTTTGTAAAAAAAAGGGCCATGTTGAGGCTGTATGCCGTAGTAAGAAAAGTACAGGATTAATTAAACCAGAAACTGAGGAAACCAAATTGATCCTTACCCCTGATCCGCGAAATAAATTTGTAAAAACAGTCAACATTGATCACTTTGTCCACGAGGCATTTATTGATACGGGAAGCAGTTGCTCCCTGATTTCCGAATCAGTGGTGGAAAAATATTCACTTCAAACTAGTGCACTACCCTCGCCAGTTTTGTTACAAGGTTTTTCTAGGCATAATTCTAAACCAGTCACTCGAAAAGTCACTTTAGACTTAAAAATTGACTGCGTTTCTCTAACTGGAGTGAACTTTTACGTTATTGATGACTTAGTAGGTTGTGATATACTTATTGGCCGTAACATAACAGAGCGAAATGATTTGATATATTCACGTGTAGGTAATTCATTCAAGTTTGATTACGCGCAATCACTTAGTGAATTTTGTGACGCTATACATGAGACTAAGATCGATACTGACTCTCACTTAAATGACTTGATTTATTTATTTAGACAGTATAAACAGTGTGTCGCGTCAGACATAAAAGAGTTAGGGAAAGTGAATAACCACGAGATGGTTATTACACTGACAGACCCACGACCGGTGCAGTGCAGACCTTTTCGAGCCTGTCATACGGATAGAAAGATTATTCGAGATATGGTGCAGGACTTAGTGGATAATAAAATAATTCAAGAAAGTAAATCCCCTTACGCGAGTCCCGCCCTGCTTGTAAACAAAAAGAATGGCGAGAAAAGACTCTGCATTGATTACCGCGCATTGAATAAAATAACAGTAAAGGACAAGTATCCAATGCCCCGAATCGAGGATCTTATAGATAGACTACAGGGTTATAAATATTTTACAAGTCTTGATCTAAAAAGTGGTTACTACCAAATTATTATGAGCTCACAGTCCATAGAGAAAACGGCATTCATTACCGAAGATGGCCATTATGAATTTCTACGGCTCCCATTTGGTTTGGCTAATGCACCATCTTGTTTTCAACAGATGATGAATAAAGTGTTAGGTAATTTAAGGTTTGAGAACGTCATTGTATATTTAGATGACGTTTATCTAATTACACAAACTATTGGGGAAAATTTAAAGCTTTTGGAAAACATTTTACAAATATTTAAACATAATGGTTTAACTTTAAATTTAAAAAAATGTCATTTCCTTAAAACTGAAATAGAGTTTCTCGGATACAGAATAAAACAAAATTGTGTAATGCCAAATGAAACCAAAGTGGAAGCAGTCAATAAATTTCCCGTACCGAAAACTGTGCATCAGTTGCGCCAGTTTCTGGGGCTAATCAATTATTTTCGCAAATTTATTAAAAACTGCGCTATACTTTCTGCCCCTCTTACTAAATTATTAAAAAAGGATTCTTCTTGGTCTTGGGGTCCCATGCATGATCAAGCATTTCAAGTTTTAAAAACTAAACTGACATCAGATAGTGTACTATCTATTTTTGATCCAAATAAAGAAACCGTTTTGTATACGGATGCTAGTCGAGATGGCGTTGCGGGTATTCTCGTTCAAGTTGCTGATGAGGGTGAAAAACCTGTGTATTACTATAGCCGTCAGACAACTGAGGACGAAAAAAGATACCATTCATTTGAGTTGGAACTCCTAGCAATTGTAAGTTCATTCCAAAAATTTCGTCTTTATTTAATCGGTTCACCTTTTACCGTCATCACAGATTGTAACGCGGTCAGGTATGCGTTGACCAAAAAGAATATTATTCCCCGGATCGCACGATGGGTTCTTTCGACTCAAGAGTTCATGTACGAAATAAAGCATAGAGAAGGTACACGTATGCAACATGTTGACGCCTTGAGTCGAAATCCCGTTCCCTCAGGTGAGAGGTCGGAAAGGGAAATAATATTATCAATAACCGAAGGAGACTGGTTACTTTCTGTACAGATACAAGACCCTGACATTGTAAAAATAAAAACTGTTTTAGAATCTGGTGAAATAGATGAGAATAAAATCACTTTTGACACGTATGAACTGTTAGGCGGTAAAGTGTATAGAAGAACAGCTCAAGGGCGACGTTGGGTCGTACCAAAGAGATGTATATGGCAAATAATAAAATACAACCATGATGACGTGGGCCATTTTTCTGTCGATAAAACTGTTGAGAGAATAGGGCACAAATATTGGTTTTCTCGTATGCGTCACATAATAAAAAAATACATTAAAAACTGTCTGAATTGTATCTATTATAAAAATAAGGGCGGTGCTAAGGAAGGAGAGTTATATCCGTTGCCAAAATACGCGCAGCCTTTTCACACTTTGCACGCGGACCACTTAGGTCCGTTCGTTAAAACACGAAACGGAAATATATACTTACTAGTTTTAGTAGATGCATTCACTAAATTTGTGTTTATCTGCGCAGTAAAGTCTACAAAAGCATCCGATCTTATAAACGAACTAGATAATATTACTAAAACTTTTGGTAATCCAAAACGAATTATTTCCGATTCAGGGTCATGCTTTACTTCCAACATGTATAAAGAATACTGTAAGAGCAAACATATCCGCGCGCATATTGTGGCAACTGGTATGCCTCGCTCAAATGGACAGGTAGAGAGATTTAATAAGACAATACTAGAATCATTAAAAACGATTGGGGCAGATACTACTGAAGATAGATGGGATCAATATGTTAAAATAGTCCAACAAGGTTTAAACAGTACAATCCATAGAACTATTAATGCCGTTCCAAGTGAGGTTTTATTAGGATATCGTTTGCGCGTTGATAATGAAAATGTAGAGCCAGAGCTTGATGATGAATCGCTAGTGGACGTAACGGAGTTGCGAGCAAAGGTAGATAAAAATATTAAAGCCAGTGCAATATCACAAAAACTAAGGTTTGATAAAACTCGGTCAAAAGCTAAGATTTACGAAGAAGGAGATTTGGTATTGATCAGAATACAGAGTCAGACCAACGATGGTCGGAGCAGGAAACTCCTGCCCATCTTCAAAGGACCGTTTCGAGTAAAAAAGGTCCTGGGTAATGACAGATATGAAGTAACCGATTTAAGGGGTTCTCAAAGGAGCAGTAAACCATACATTGGCGTGGCAGCGACTGAAAATATGAAACATTGGATACAAATCGATGACTGGAAATTGGAGTAGGCTATTAACAATAAGGTCCGTGTTGGCAACTCGCAGTTTTAAAGGTATGTATTGCACTTTCTTGGCTGCAGTAAATAATTAATAAATACACTGCTTTATAATTTTATTGCAAATACAATTAATTTGCTCCACAGCCTCACATATAGTATTGTTCATATTGTTCTTGCGAGACTAGATAAAACACTCATACCATAATCCACGCCAGGATAGAAACACCAGCAAATGTGAATAAAGCTTGGAAAACAACTTGGTACATTTAAGTGTAGCGAAAAGCTCTTTAAATGCAAGTGATTCCAAGTGGTAAGCTCTAGGAAAACCATGACTCTTAAGTGTGGCATAGTCCCTTTAAGTACGGTTGACCTAGCAGTAATAGGGTAGGCATTTGTTGATGGTTCAAAAGCATATTATGGCTTGTGGTTTGTGGTGCATACTTGATATTTAGAAAACTAGTTCTAATGTTGTTTTGTTTCGGTGTTTTACCTAGACTCGTGGGGCGCCTGGGACATGCGCCTTGCAGAATGGCCGTGTTGGCAACTTCGTGGAGCGAGCGGAACCTGTTATTGGCGACCGGAACTACAAACGTCGCCTAACTCGCCGTGACGTCAACATCGGACCACCGCTGCGGGTGGTAGGGAGGAGACCGGCTCGCACGGCGCGCCGGGTCTCTTTTCGGTTGGACCGTACGACGGAACACTCTTTAGTAGCTCATTTATTTAGAATAGAATTTATTATTTATTTGTTTAGTCTAACGATTAATTTAACCAATTAATTCGTATCCTCGATTTATACTTTACTAAAAGGTTTTGTTTTATTATAAAGTTTGCTGAAAGTTATGCTAATAGTCTAATTTATTTTCTCAATAATTGTTAAAGTGTATAACATTTAAAAATACCCACATGTAGGAATTAATAAAGTGATGATTGTGTACTAATATTGTATTATTTTTCACAAGATAATATATTATATCCTGGCAACAGCTGGTTAAATGTTAGATGATATTAATGTCATGTGCACAGACCTATGTCTGCGCACACACTAGTGCATTTTAATATCTCACGCATCAAAGGCTGGTTGGTCTCCGCTGAACCGTCCGTCGCTATGGCCGAAATTTGGAGGACTATTATTATTATTAAACTTTGACATTTCTCGGGACCCTAGGGTCCCGGACCTTTGGAAGGCGTACGAGGGGCCGAAGCCAACTCGCAGAGGCCCGTTAGACGTGTCTAATGAAACGAGGCACTAACCGACGATTATCCCTGTACGCACTAATCTAGTGCATCCAAGGACAACCCCCGGTTAGCGCAGGACTATTGCAAGATATGGAAACAATGATATTGGATTATGGGTTAGGGTGGCTAAGTGAACTGGTTATCTAGAACTATGGAAATACTATGGCCCCTGCCTGACCAATATCTTATATAAAATACACAGGTAAAACGGCAGGGGGTGACTTGCACACTCAATAATGGGCCCCCGAAAACGGTCGCTAACACAAAGTGTCAAAGCGACAAGGGGGCAACATGTCCCTTATAACCCCTTGGTAAGACTGGTTGTCAATCAAAGATTTACGAATGACAACGACCAAGGCTTAAACGTACTTTCCGAGGCACGGCGGGGTGTCTATATGTAATGGATGGTCACCCATCCACAAACCGACCGCGACAAGCGTAGCTTAACCTTCGATCGACCAAAGGCTGATATTATGTAGCCACAAGCTCCAACAAGAGCGAACAAGTGAGTAGCACGCTATATTAGAGGCAAGCTACAACCAAAAAGGCAATTTTCAACTATTTAACAAAGTTAAATGCTACTCCGGGGCAAAAGGGTGAAAACTCGACCAAATATGATTTGAAATGCGACTACGAGAACCCTGTCTTGACTAGTGAGGGGACACTGTCGATAAATTTTGACATCGATTAATATTTAAAAGGGAAGGTCTTCATTTGTGCAAGAAGAATATGGCTGGCAATAATAAATTAGTACACAAGTGCTACCTGTATGACTTCGAATATAAATAAAGTTTGCAAGTTCTATGGAAAATGATAACGTTTCTCGATTATTTATTTATTATAGGTATACATACGCTACCATTACAGTGTTCCAACGCGTGTGTTTATTGTGCTTATCAGATTTGTTTGAAAGCAAACTCACAATAAAGCAGAAATAAAAATATCGAAATAAACATATATGAAAAAAAAAATAGAAAAAGGGGGTTTAAAAAAATTGTCTAAGAATAATTGTATCGTTTCTAAACCCAACCCAAGGCACGCACCTCAAATATTTTGGGATTAATGTGCTTAATGTATAATTATCACTTGCTTCAAAAGGGGTGAAGCAAAACATCAGCAAAGATATTTCTCGACGGCATGTGAAGCCTAGTCATGGGCGGCATAAAACTCTGACACCAGGTTAGTCACTAACCACATGAAAAAGAAAGAAGATCGTTTCTAAAAATCTTACCTATTACTGATGCTGTCCGGTGCTGTAATTATGTACAAAAACGGACTAACAGCTTGGCATTTCTTACTTCATTAACCCCAAACAACCATTCCCCATAAATTTCATCGACAATCTTGTATCGCAGCCCCAACACTAATAGCCGCCTCTTTTGATGAGGCGGCTAAGTGAATTTCACTTTGATCTCGCCGACGGGGAAATTGCCCCGGCTTCCGTACTGAACTAACTGCAGTAGAAGCGAGTTATGTGTTTGAGACGTGGGACTTATTTGATTACTTCTTCGTAAGGCTTTATGATGGATTAAACTTGTAGATAAGTCATCTTAAAGTAACAGCCGCACGGGTTGATCGGTCAGGTTAAGTAACAGCCGCACGGGTTGATCGGTCAGGTTAAGCTACGCTTGCCGCGACTGGTCCGTGGATGGGTGACCATCTTTACATACCAAGACCCCTCCGTGTCTCGGAACGCACGTTAAGCCGTTGGTCCCGGCTGTCATTGTAAATCTATAACAGTTGTTTCGGGTCGTCAGAAGATCGAAAGTCTGACAACCAGTCTTACCAAGGGGTATCGTGTTACCCAGTAACTGGGTTGTGGAGGTCAGATAGGCAGTCGCTCCATGTAAAAAACTGGTATTCAGCTGCATCCGGTGAGACTGGAAGCCAACCCCTACATAGTTGGGAAAAGTCTAGGTAAATGATGAAGTCATCATAAAGAGCATAAAAGTCTTTGGGCCAGAAGCCCAAGGTTGAATAAGAACGATTTTTTATGTGTTACATCTTTCCTCAAACTCAAAGCATTTATTTCAATTAAACCATTTACAGGCACTTTTGAATTGTCAATACGTGGGTCAGTCAGAAATAGGAAGCTATAGTTGCCCATTCCAAAGCGTAGTAGGTACCTATGGAGAAGAACGGGCAAGAAACTCCACGGACACTCTTTTAAATAAAAACGTTTGATACAAAATATTGGTTACATCATTCATGTTGGAATAGGGATGATGCCTGGGTCAAAAAAAAGAAATTCTATTTAGTCCGTCAGTCAGATAATAAAAAAATATTAGACACGTATTTTTTGCTTTATCATATGATAAAAAAAAAAATATAATAAAAAATGACTCAGATACAACGCATTAAAGTTGGGGAGTGGGGGTTGATACGTCACAAGTATGGATAAAATCTACATACAAGTGACGTCATGGCACATTATAACTCTATGTATCGCCGTAATCTTTTGATAACGTAAAAAAAGAAAAAATACGTGTACGTTATTTTGTCATAATCTACATTACGGACAAAAAACACTTTTTTAGTCATCATCCCTATTATGCATGTGAGAACAATGTAGAAAGACGTGCACATTCGTAAAAGCGTCCGTAATAAAAAGAAAAACAGCAACAATTTTTTTAAATTTTTATATAAATATAAATAAGCCATAGCAGCCAAGAGATAACCAGTCCCAACTAACGGCGCCCGTTCACGAACATGACGCATGGATCAGCTCAACCATTTTGAAGGGAGCTAAATGATCCAACACTCTCCACTCGCTTTCCTCCAATCTGTAGGAGGGATTTCGTGAAAAGGGACGGAAGTGTGTAACAAGAAGCCGGGGAAGCGCGCGCTATTTGATTTGACCAATGAGCGCGCGCGGTGCTAGAGTTGGCGACCTTGACGAGGCCCCTCCCCTTTAATGTTGCTTATTACCAAGGTGAGATGTCAGATGTCACACAACATATTATGCGACTACTGTACGGCTTGCTAGTTCTTCTAAATCGAAAACGCAACTACACTCGAGAGCAATGAATCCGGGTCACTTAAAGAATGTTAAAAATCTCGGAAACTAAAAATGATAGGTTAATGCAATAAACTGTATTTAATAGACAATGTAATACTCCTTAAATGAAAGTAAAAAAAATATGAGTCACCATACATTTTATTAACACAAAATTACATAAAGAAAAAAACTGCTGATCTCTCCTTAAAACAAAAATAGGAAACATGAAATTTTTGAACTTTATTACGATTTTCTTGAATTTTAATACTTCGTATTGCCTCCTCGTGCTTCCATTACTGCGTTTACGCGGTTTGGCATGCTGTACACCAAGTTCCTTATACGATTTTGGGGAATATTCTCCCATTCCTCTGTGAGAGCAATTTTGAGCTCACGAAGCGTGATTGGGGGAGGGTTTCGTTGTTTTACGCATCTGCCTAGCTCGTCCCAAGCATGCTCGATCGGGTTGATATCCGGGCTGCGCGCTGGCCACTCCATACGAGTAATGTTCATCTCTTGAAGGTAGTCATTCACAATCCTACCTGTATGAGGTCGGGCATTGTCATGCATAAATATAGCATCCTCACCTAAATTGACCATAAATGGACCAACGTGATCATTGAGGATTTCTTCCACATATCTTTCGCTAGTTAAAGAGCCGTTTTCTATGATCACCAGCTCTGTGCGACTTTCAGAAGAAATTCCGGCCCACACAAGTACAGACCCACCACCGTAGGCTACTTTTTCTTCGATGCATGCTTGCTTGAATCTTTCCCCTGGTCTTCGATACACTCTGTGTCTTCCATCGTGCTTGTAGAGCATAAATTTTGATTCGTCGGAGAACATAACTTTTGACCAATCTTCAATACTCCAATTTACGTGGCTCTGGGCATATCTTAGTCTTGAAATACGATGCCCACGCTCCAGTTTAGGGCCGTTTGCAGGTCTAAGGGGTTTTAAGTTAGATTCAGCAAGCCGACGTCTTACTGTCCATGCACTTGGGTTACTTCCTCCGAGGCGTCGAAACTGATTTGTGAGTTCAGTTCCTGTAAGAAAGCGATTTCGAAGCATGGTGTTCACCAAGTATCGGTCTTCTCGTGCTGTGGTACACCTGGTTCTGCCCGTTCCTGGTCTGCGTAGGTTAGAACCAGTTTCTTCGTAACGTCGGAGAACTCTTTGTACTGTTGACAGCGACACACCGACAGTCCTGGCTGTATCGCGCTGACTCCGGCCGGTTTCCAGCATTGTAAGTATTCTGGTGCATTCTTCAGGCGTAAGCGACATAATTTCAGCTTGAATAATGAATATAGAGCACTATCAACATGGTTTATGTACCCACATAAATGACAGATTACAAACAAAAGCAAAACCAAATGCTGTAATTTCGTAGTTCCATCTTCGAAAGTGGCCCTTTTTCAAATTTGATTTTTTAATGATATAACTTTACAATAACTAAGAAGTTTTAATACCTTCATTTAAGGAGTATTACATTGTCTATTAAATACAATTTATTGCATTAACCTAGCATTTTTAGTTTCCGAGATTTTTAGGATTCTTTAAGTGACCCGGATTCATTGCTCTCGAGTGTATTATATAGATAGCACTTTGCAGTATCATCCATAGATATGAATCAATTCTTGCATAATCAGCCTATAATGGTCATGAGACAAAGGAGAGGAGAGAGGAGACTCTCTGTGAGAGGCCGTATCTGTGGGAACACGTTGCGTTTTATGAATGTAAAGAAGTTTGTATGGAAACACCACTACTACAGTCTATTTCCATAACAGTGTCATATTTGGTAAACAAACTTAAGAAAAATCACGGACTTCAGTTTACGTAATCATCTTTGTAAGAACGACAAACGTTATGAACAGAACACATCAAAAACGGTTTCATTATAACCGTGACGTCTTGAATTTCAGTCAGTTTTTGACAATCGCCTTAAATCGGCGGCTGTAAAAATATCTTTAACGAAGCCGAGAGTCACTTGTTTTTCCCGTTATGGTATTTTTTAATACTGTACAGGCCTTGGAGGATTACGGACATATTGAAGGTCAAAATTCCAACTTTTATTGAAGGTTTTTTTATGAAAATAAGTTTTAAATGTAGGTACTTAACCTTAAATACTGGAGTACCGTTGAATGCATCCATAAGCAAAATGTTTTGCGTGCGTTGCATTACAAACTCCTGTAGGTAAACAGCGATTTTTTTACACTAAAAAAATAAAAGTCGTTTCCCAGTAATTAATTTTGCACAAAGTTACTTATTTTGATGTACAGAAAGCGTAGAAGACAGTTTCGTGAAGGATCTTGTTATGCACCCAGTATGTTTACGAAATAAGACAAGTAAAAAATAACACACTACTTATTCTACCTCTTTACAATTCAAAATCGGAACCGTTTTCAACCGATTCCTATCCAGCCAGACACAATCCAAGATGGTGGCAAATCCAACATGGCGGGGCACAATCAGAAGAGTGGTTTACTTCATCTGCAATTCATTAGATGGCGTAATGGCCCATCTTGCCTTAGAAAAGATTCCCTGGAAATGCTTAACGAATTCGCGGAGGGAATAAAAGATTATTTGAATGGTTGGGGAGTAACAACCGATGAAAGCTACAAAGAGTTATTTGCACATTAATCTAAGTATATTTTAATTAGGATCCGCAGTGTTAGGTTGTATCTTGATCAACATTTGATCCGCGACCATAACAAATATGTATAATTACAGAATTATAACCATTAGAATCATTTATACATTCTTATAATGATAATTCGGTAAGTTATACATTTGCAAATTACAATTGCAAAAAAACGTAAGAAAATTTGAATTTCACGGGCTACCACTGCGGATCTTCCATGGGTGTTAGAGTTCCGCAATTTTTGAATGATTACTCTCGACGTCTATCTATCACAGACGATTTTCTCAAGAACGTAGGAATTTGGTAGACACGGTAATCTTAGATTTTTAATAAAAATCCACTTCGAAGACAGAACAGCGTCTCAATGTGGATCCGCGATGATTTAATTTTAAAAACAAATGAGTTTCCCTTTCACAGAGTGAGTTTCCAAGTGAACTTTAGAATCACAAATCATTGAGATGTTTAAACGTTCGTATTAATTTCATTACATAGAAAAACAAAGGTCAAAAAGGTTTAGAGGTATTATACTTATGGAGCTGTCTTGATTTATGTGAAAAATATAGATAAACCAAAATCTAGTACATATCTTTATGTCGGAAGATATCCCACGGGTACGTAGGTACTACTGGGATTAGATACCTAATAGCCGAGGAAAAGGTCATTGACTCCTACCACTGCGCCCGCGTTGCCGTCAACCATAATTATTTTGTTACGCGTAATTTTGAATCTGTGATATTTTTTAAAGTATCAATTTTAATCATATGATGTTTAGTCATATAGTAATCTAAATTCAATGTTCAATTTAAATAACATATTTTATTGGTTAAGGATAAATATAATACCGGTCAAAATAGCTCGGAAATAACAATGATATTTTTATAGATGAAAATGGTTACCTGGTCATTCTTAGAAGATAGACATATGCTATTGAGGACTTTTTGTTGAACTTGTTAAGATCTACAATTCTGTAGAACATAAATTTGTTGTATCTCTTACGGCTTACGCGGCGTACGCCAGTAAACTTCCCAGTCTGCATGTTTTATTCCGACATCTTCGACAATAATCATCATATTTCAGCCAATTTACACAAAACCTTAATGGATTATACACCAAAACTGTCGGCATGAATCACTCCGTCCATTGGTGAAAACCGCATCAAAATCTGTTGCGTAGTTTTTAAGATCTAAGCATACATAGGGACAGACCGACTGCGGGAAGCGACTTTGATTTATACTATGTAGTGATTATTACCCTAGCGTTTAATTAATTGTACGAGTATATCATATTCCACAGTTAATCTGAGAGCAGCGTTGTGGGCTAATGTTATGTGTATTTCTTTTTCTACACTGTTTATTGTAGCTCTTTGTTGTTCCTTTTGAATAAAATAATATAAAACCAATTTGAAGCCACAGTATAAATATGGACAGTAGGTATAGAAACCTAGATTATGCTGATTGAAAGTCTTCTTGTCACAGTCATGACGTGCAGCTGCCAAATATTTATGTTATATTTATACAGGGTGTTTGGCGCATGGACCGACACAATTTTTTCAGGGATTTGGGAGGTCATTAGCTAGGTTCTACCCATACACCCTTTGTCCCAAATGTCACGGTTGGTTACATATGATTATTTTTTTTAAATGAAAAAAATTCCCAAAATGTGTCCTTTAATTTGAAATAACTTTTTTGTTTGTGGGTGTAGTGGCACAAAACAAATTTTGTTGCATTCTCCAAAGTCCTTTAAATCTAAAAACATCTTTGTTTTATACAACTGGTTTCAAGAAAATTCCTTACAAGCTTCCAAAGTTAATTTTTGTATTTAATGAATGAAATTTTACAACTTCTAAATTAATTATAAAAAAAACTAAAAGCTATTTTGAACTTAGCTAGAACCTAGCTAATGACCTCCCAAATCCCTGAAAAAATGATGTCGGTCCATGCGCCAAACACCCTGTATTGTTGTTTTTTTTGTATGGACGTGTTTCTGTGACAAATATACCTATATTTCTTTCTGTCTTTCTAAACCAGGCCTATTTGTTGAGATTATTACCTACGCTCCATTTTTAAAAAGATCGCGGTGACCTCTCGTCTCGATATGGCACCCGCAACTGGCAGCACCGCGACAATCGCTTGGGGCTATCGTCAATGAGCAAGTCAGTGTAAGTGTGCCTTTTCGAACGTTTACCACGTAGTTTCTGTACCTACTGTCCATATTTTACTGTGTCCCAGCGCTATTGAAATCTTTTATAATAGGGATGATGACTTAAAATATTTTTTTTGTCCGTCATGTAGACTATGAAAAAATAACGTACCCGTATTTTTCTTGTTTTATGGTATCAAAAGATTAGGGCGATACAATGAGTTATAATGTACCATGACGTCACTTGTATGTAGATTTTATACTTGTGACGTATCAACCCCCACTCCCCAACTTTAATGCGTTGTATCTAAGTCATGTTTTATTAATAAATGATAAAGCAAAAAATACGTGTCTAATATTTTTTTATTATCTGACTGACGGACTAAATAGTTTTTTTTTTTTTTACCCAGGCATCATCCCTATTGTCAATTTCAATATACTACGATTGATAACTAAAGTTTCCGATAGGCAGATAGTCGACTTGTTCCAAAAACCTACGATTGGTATGTAAAACTTACCGACAGTAGTTAGCAGCATGTTGTCAAGTAGAAGAGCGATGGCTACGATAACCAGGACCAGCTTCCTGGACTCCCTCAATGCTGCTATCTTCGCCCGCCATCTGCTGGTGAAGCCATCTGATGCGACGCCCATGGTTCTGTTTTAAGTTTCTGCAACAAGATTTTACGATCATTATCTAAGTCAAGAGGAGCTCGTGGCTAAATAATAACTGCCGCACGGGTCGATCCATCAGGTTAAGCTATGCTTGCCGGGGTTGGTCTGTGGATGGGTGACCATCATTACATAACGAGACTCCTCCGTGCCTCGGAAAGCACGTTAAGCCATTGGTCCCGGCTGTCATTCGTGGATCTTTGACAGTCGTTACGGGTCGTCAGAAGCCCGAAAATCTGACAACCAGTATTACCAAGGGGTATCGTATTACCCAGTTACTGGGTTGTGGAGGCAGTCGCTCCATGTAAAATACTGGTATTCAGCTGCATCCAGTTAGACTGGAAGCCGAGCCCAATATAGTTGGGAAAAGGCTAGGCAGATTGATTGATGTAAGTCAATATTGTGAGGAAACCAGTATGTCCCAAAAATAAAAATTCGAAGACACTGACGTCCACCAACCCGCACTGTGCCGCGTGGTAGATTACGGCCCACTCCCTTTAACGGAGAGGAGGTCTCTGTCCAAACAATGAGAAGATGAATAGGCTTTTTATGCTAAGAAGGCAGATAGTAGCTTATGCCCTCATCTTCGCTCCCGTATGATGGAGGTTTTCACTCTCCAAACCATAAACTTATCATAATCTGCCAATTTTTTTTCCAACTATGTTGGGGTCCGCTACCAGTGGGCCCTATCACACTAAGACACCAGCAGTAGTGGCGCAACCATGGTCGCACAGCCAAACAAAAAAAAATGGTTGACAGCGAAACCGGGTTACAAATTCCATACAAAAATTTGTTCGGAGTTCCACAGCACTTGATGCCATAGAGTACCACAGACACTAAAGGCAATAGACAAGTAACTGCCAGACTATTCTGTAATAATCTCACGGTGAAAACTTAGGTGAAGTGAGCTGTCATTCCAACAGGGCGAGATGACCTGACAGCTCACTCCACGCTCACTTCACATGTTTTCACGGTGAAGTGGTATCGGGAATCGACATGCTGCTGCTAGGGCCTGACAGCTCACTCTGAGCTCACTTCACCTAAGTTTTCACGGTAAGATGGTTACAGAATAGCACTGCTGATGTTGTCGGGAGCAGACACGCGGGGTTATTTTACTTTTTGTTGCATTTCACAAACCTATTTAATTTAATTTAGTGGGTCTATCAATGGTCTATCAGAATACCAGCGCTGTGACATTTATTTTTTAATGTCGCAGCATTGTGCTGGGATATGAGCCTTTTGGCCTTGTACAGGACTTCCGGCTTTTATTTTAATTGTACTTTGTTTTTTATTGTTGTTTTTTTTATGTGTTTTTAGTTTAATTTGTGATTTCGTGTGCGAGTCTCAATAAATACTTTTTCTTTATTTCTGTCAAACCGATCGGAATCCTGGTGAGATGACCACTATAAAGCTGTGTATATTTTGCTGGCAGCGCGAACATGGTTGCACCATGGTTTCCTAGAGAGATATAAGCCTAACCTGATGCAGCAGAATACCCGTATTTTTTCGGGTCATAAAATATGTATCTATACAAAAAATCATAATGCACCGTTGGCGCGTAAAAGGACAAACCAACAATCACACAGTTGCATATAAATATTAAGTAATAGGATTCAAAATATGTTATTACACATAAACCTGCATAGGCTCTTATGAAACGTCAGAAGCACGGTTCCAATTGATCGTTTAGAAACTCCACGGTTACTCTTTTATAAATCGGTGGCTTTTACAATATTTTCAAATAATAGTGTTTATACGTATGTAGGTTTTGACTGCCTCACTTGTGCTTGCTGAACGTGGGAACCTGGCTTCAAATCTAAGGTTGGGCAAACTTATCCGGATTTTCCATAAGAAACTCCTATAACAGCAATAAGCTCAATCGCCCTCTACTATTTGGGACTAAATAACAGGAGAAATGTGGATGTACTATACAGGAGTAAAATTATATAAATAACGGTTTAAATTAAATCAATTTAAATCATGAATACAAAAAGAGTCTTAAAATCCCCCATTTAACAGAATTATCTCTCCAATTAACAATTACAAATGGCGCCAACAATGACGCTGGTGACGTATTCAAGATGGCTGACGGAAGTAAGTCGACGGCGGTAACGAGCCGTTTCCACCAATATGGCGCCGTTTCTGGCTCGTCTAGGCTTTTGTCTGAATAATTAATTTTGAAGGATTTTTCAAGTTGTCATTTTCGGGGGATTTGTAGAATTGCTTTGATAATCTTAGCTAGCTTAAATATTCAACTGGGCTGGTGTTTCAACTGTCGGGTATCTATTATCCGTGGAGTATAATTGTCATCTGGCAGTTTTTTTTTATGAAGTCTGTCAAAAATCTATACATAAAGCTGAAGAAATTGTTTGTTTTTTTTAGAACGCGCTTATCTCTGGAATTACCGGTCGGATTTCAAAAATTCTTTTCGCATTTGATAGCCCAATTCTTGAGGAAATAGGCACAACATACCACTACGATCAGAGAAACCGCGCAAAAAGACCAAAATTCAAAAAGAAAACAACGCTAAACGAAAACGAATTAACAGCGTCAGCGGACGATGCGATGCGACGCGATGGGTCGGGGGTACTATCGAAGAACTTCATATCTAATCAGTTTGAAAACAAAATCCCGTGAACACGATGACCACATCTGTTACCGTCCGGTTCTATACACTCAAAATCACTTAGCATTTATTACAATGCACTTTTGAATTTTCAAGAAGTCGGTCAGTCGGAAATATGAAGCTTGTCGCCCATTCCAAAGCGTAGTAGGTACCTATGGAGAAGAACGGGCAAGAAACTCCACGGACACTCTTTTAAATCAAAAATAAAATACAAAATATTGGTTACATCATTCATTTTGAAGTTATGCATGTGAGCACAATGTAGAAAAACGCGCACGTTCGTAAAAGCGTCCGTAATAAAAAGAAAAAAACAAAGAACCATTCAAAAACTTAAAATAAATTAAAATAAGCCATGGAAGCTAAGAGATGACCAGTCCCAACTGACGGCGCCCGTTCACGAACATGACGCATGGATCAGCACCATTCAGCTCAACCATTTTGAAGGGAGTTAAATGATCCAACACACGCGCCACCATCAGTGAGACATCTGAGTGAGCATGACATACTCACAGCCGCCAGGGCACATTCAAGTCAATGAAAGACATATTATAGCCGTCGAGTGCTGTAAGCAGAAATAGTTTTTACGATGTATAGATATGAAGTTCTTCGATGGTAGAAGAAATTTCACGCGGAGTAGCGGGTAGTTAGTCGTAAGTGAACAAAGTGTTTGTTGTTCTTGTTCGTTAGTGCGTACATGACTTTAGAAAAACGTGGCATACTTTTGTTGGGACGCAACAATGTAACCTTTGTGAAAACTAGAATTTTCCACAAAAATGTCTGTCTTTTGGCGAAACGAGCCTTTTGAAGATTTTTGGAACATGAAATAAAAATGCGAACGCAGTAGGCACGAATTTAAAAACATTTTTTTACTTATTCTACTGTGTGTTGGATCATTCGGTTCCCTACAAAATGGTTGAGCTGGATGGTGCTGATCCATGCGTCATGTTCGTGGCGCCGTCAGTTGAGACTGGTCAGCTCTTATCTGCCAGGGCTTATTTTTAATCTATTTTTTTTTAATATTTTTTTTTTTTTTTATTTTGATCTCACATATAGAAGCAACAAGAGTAATGTACCCAGGATTTTGTATTTTCTATATTTAAAAGAGTGTCCTTGGAGTTTCTTGCCCGTTCTTCTCCATACCGATCTACGTTTTGGAATGGGCAACTAGCTTCAACTTTCTGACCAACAGACTGACTCTTTGACAATTCAAAAGTGCCTGTAAATGGTTTAATTGAAATAAATGCTTTGAGTTTGAGCTTGAACTGTTTACCTGAAGTTAAAAGCAACGTAGGTTGTTCGCCATCATTTGTGCCAAGGTATTTAAGATACGCCTGCGTGTGCCATATTTTGTTATACTTCGACGCGAAAATTGGTTCAGTACATGATTCTGAAGCCCGCTGAGTTAAAAAAATTCGTAAGTTATTAAAAAAAAAACAGACAATTTCAATAACATAAAGAGTCTTGTGTATTCGATTTTTTTGGTGCAGTTTTGGTATATTACATTTAACATCCGCGCTGATTTACCTACAATAAATCAACAGATTTTGGTAGAATTGGTTCACAACTTAAAATATAATGACTCCGAGAACAATTGCTTGAATTTATCACACTACGAAGAAATCTCCCAAAAATATTACAAAATTGCGTAGAGACTACGCCCTCCGCATTCGTAGCAATTATGTCTACGCCGCGCCGTAGCAATTATCGTTACGCCGTAGCAATGACCGCTACGCCGTAGCAAGCGCGTAGCGTCCCTTCAACAATTTTTTTTTCGTCATAATTTTTTCTTTATACAAATACCTATACTATATCCCTTTTGAATAAGATATCACAAACAAAAAATTAATAGTTAAGCAATAGTTATTTGTGCAACAAGAGAGCAAAGTCGTTTTTTGCTGCGAGTGTTGATTTTGAATCCCGAGTAAGCGAAGGATTCTATAATTGAATCACGAGCGTAGCGAGTGATTCTAGGTTAGAATCCTGAGCGCTGCGAGGGATTCAAAGACACGAGATGCAAATAACTTTGCTCTCGTGTAACACATACAACTTTTCACCTCAGCAGCGAGAACATACAACATGTAAAAAAAAAAATGTCCGATCCGTGGGGTGTTGTTAGGTATCGTACTGTTAGCATATTTATGTGGATATTTTCAGGAAAAAAGAAAAAATAATCCCTAATTTTTTTTTTCAATGGTGCATTTGACCGAATTTTACATTTGGTGCGGGCGGCGGCCGTCTTTTAGCGGGTGTCTAAAAGTCTTAAGTTATGAATTTTGCATTTTTTTTATGGATTTGGGGTAATTTTGGAACTAAAAATGTGAATTTTAAATACCAATAACTTTTTTTACTATAAATAATAATCAAAAAAATACTGTTTTGTAATGTTACTGCAGTACCATATGCCCATTTTCCCCAGATTTTCGGATCAGACAAGGTTTTTTTTACACAATCTTCATCACCTCGTATTTTGCAGCCACCATCTTGGATTTATATTTTGACCTCACTATCGACTTTAGCACCCTCGAAAACTATGAAAATGACACCCATGACGAAAAATGTGAAAATTTTCGCAGCCGCCATCTTGGATTTTTATTTTGACTTCACTATCGGCTTATGCAACCTTGAAAACCATAGAAACGATACCCATGAAGAAAAATTTGAAAATTTTCGCAGCGGCCATCTTGGATTTACATTTTGACTTCACTATCAGTTTTAGCAACCTTGAAAACCATAGAAACGATACCCATGAAGAAAAATTTGAAAATTTTCGCAGCCGCCATCTTGGATTTTTATTTTGACTTCACTATCGGCTTAAGCAACCTTGAAAACCATAGAAACGATACCCATGAAGAAAAATTTGAAAATTTTCGCAGCGGCCATCTTGGATTTACATTTTGACTTCACTATCGGCTTTAGCAACCTTGAAAACCATAGAAACGATACCCATGAAGAAAAATTTGAAAATTTTCGCAGCCGCCATCTTGGATTTACATTTTGACCTCACGTTCGGCTTTGGCACCCTTGAAAACTATGAAAACGACACCCATTATGAAAAATGTGAAAATTTTCGCATCCGCCATCTTGGATTTTCATTTCGACCAAATTCACACTTACTATCTCTCTCTTTCTCTTTGAATTAGAAGAAGACAGTCGCAAGCGCCTTTTCGCGTGACGATATCGGCCACTGCCACAGAAATATTATCTATGGCCACTGCACTCTTACCGCAAGCCGCTTAAGAACGTTCCAAAAATTAAATAAAACAGAATTTAGATAAAACCTTATCAGATGATTTGCAATGTATATCCGAACGTTTTGTTTGTTTCTTTTTTGGGCCTAGTAGATATTTTAATTCGAATCGATTTGTTTCTATCTCTCGCTTTTTTCGTATCGAAGTGAAAGTGACAAAACTAATTGAAGTTCAAATCTTTAGAATTTTGTGAGTAGACCCAACACTGCTCTCGGCATTTAAAAAAATAATTAAAAAGTTACTTTGTCTCACGCTCGCAGCAAAATCGAATTTTGCTCACTGTTTTTTGACAGCAAAACCTGCTTGTTTGAGGTGCTGAGGTGAAAAATATTTTTTGTCATAATATTTTTATTTAATTAAATTTGTAGTGTACTTTTTCACCAATACTTACTAATGATACTTACACAAGGTATACAAACACAACGTTTTAAGCTAGCTAATAACGAATTATTGATAAAAACCGGCCAAGTGTGTGTCGGACCACGCACAATGAAGGGTTCCGTAGTTGGAATGAATTTATCGTAAGAACAAACTTAACTTTGTAATTGAAAAACATGTTCTCCCATACGGAATATATGCGAGAACATGTTTTTGCAACCGCAAATTTAAGTTGGTCAATTATTACTCGTAAACTTGTAAAGCCCACTTAAGTGTGATAGTTTTCCTTTAAACTTCGTTATATATAAGTACTAATTCCGTGACATTTGAATTTCTAACTACAACCGTTTAGTTGGTAGACGGGGGGACACTTGACTCTAACGAAAATTGGTACTTTAAAGCTTGATAAGTCACGAACGGTTTACTTAATCAAAAAACGGTCTTCGCAAACCCTTAATATTTTTGAAAGACGAAGCATTATGGCAAAGGACGAAAAAAAAAATTATCTTCCCCACTTTACATGTAGGGGAGGTACCCTAAATAATTGTTTTATTCAAAATTTTATTTTACCACTTTTTCGGCGTCATTAACTTGTATACTCATGCCAAATTACAACTTTCTAGTTCCAATAGTTTTTGAGCTAAACCGCGGACAGACAGACAGACGGACATGGCGAAACTATAAGGGTTCCTTGTTGACTACGGAACCCTAATAAAAAAAGGGTATTATCAAATAGTATAATTTTTTAAGTTGGATAAAAAGTACTGAACAAAAGTGAATAAAATCTATGTTAGACCACGTTTTTTAAACACTTCAATCGTTCTCAAAAACACAGAAAAACTGGTTTTAAGAGTGCTTATCCTAAAAGTTGGCAACGTCGCAAATAGCTGTCAAATATTTACCTGTTTTGATTAATTTGGCAATAATACTGTATGGAAATATGAAATGTGGCTAACTAATATCGTAACACCGAATAATTAGTTTTAGAAGTAAAAAACGTATTCGGAAACTTTCTAAATGCCTTTTTTTACCTTGAACGGTTACAACATCAAATTCAGTGTTATAATTGCAATTTATTATTAATAAGAAATAATCTTATTAAAATATTTAGCGACATCTGGGCAGACTAACCATTATAAATAACAGATGAAAGGCTGACCTAACTCAAACCTTCACTGACCCTTTCATCTTTATCAAACCTCCAACGGGTCATGACCCTAATGTATGATGGATCAGCAGAGAAATTATATTCGGACGGAATATTTATTTTTACTCGACTGTGCAACAAAAAGTTTGTAAAAGATGTAAAGTTCAAAATAAACTCTCTTTTCATACAGTCTGATGCAGTTGGTAGCAGTTATTCTAGTACAACCTTAGATTTGACGCCACCAAGTGCAACAACTGCTTGAAAAATGAGCTTGTTAGCACTGTTTATTTGCAGTAGAGTTTTTTTTTTCAACCTGTATTTTCGAATATCCAAAAACAATATGAATACGATTTGTGTGAGGCCAAAACGCAATATTAAAAAAAAAATGCGGGGCAGTCTTTGGGGACTGCCGATAGAAGTGAGAACAGTATACATAGAGCTCATGGGAAGCGTGTGTGGTGACGATGACGCGGGTTTACGCTTTTTGTTCACCCAAAAAGATCTCAACGTGCCTAAAGAAGTTTCACAGTGGCATCACACATCATTTTGAAGTTTCACTTCAAAAATTAATGATGTGTGATGCCACGGACACACCTACGGACACCTATAAATTCCTCTAGAAGTGAGGTTCGAAGTGAACTTTACAGCAATGACATGAAAGCAGGGCCTCAAGTCTGCTATTACAATAGTGTCAGAATGGTGTATCATTGATTTCATAATTGTTGATTTTGACAAGTTTGGTAATCTACTAACATATTGGCGTCATTATGACTTTCCAATGGTCAGCCACTGAGATTCCATTGAAAGAAATGGCATCTATTGGTAATCTCGTACATAATGACAAATTAATGCCTGACTTGGGCGGTAATCTGCTAATTTTTTTACGGTTCCTTTGATCATTGATCTACCATAGGACGTCATTGTGCAGTCATTGCTTTTAATTCGTTACAAGTATCGTGTTTGTGGAATACCTACAATGATCAACCAATGATCGACCATTATGAATTTAGCAGATTACGAACTTTTAGCAAAATGACAATGGGATCGTGTTGGAATGACGAATTTATAAAAATAGCAGACTTGGGCCCCAGGACACATGAAAAAATCAATCAGAAACCTACAATAAGTTTGCGTAATATTTATATTGCGCAATATGATTGAATCGGCCCACACGATCCATTCTTTTCACGCAATAACATTGACGGCTCCTAAGCTTCAATGTTTTCCAGTGAGCAAGACCTGCGCAGTACTTAGGCACGCGGTGTAATTAAAAATTGTGCAACAAAAATTAAAATCGCTCAATTTTTTTTCAATCAGTTGCGCAATTTATGAGATTAAGCAATAAAATATATAATAATATATAAAATAAAAATAAAATCTATTTAGTCCGTCAATCAGATAATAAAAAAATATTAAAAATGTATATTTTTTTTACCATATAAAAAAAAAAAGCGCATTAAAGTTGGGGAGTTTTGGCTCGCTACGTTATAACTACAAGTATAAAATATACACAGGCGTGGACGTCATGCAATATTTTAACTCAATATATCCCCGTAATATTTTGATTACGTAAAAAAATAAAAGTTAGGTGTCCAGTATTTTTTTAATATTCTACCTGAAGGACAAAAGTTATTTTTTTGTTATTTTACTATTGATCGCTTAGACCTAAGGCCTACTTCAGCTATCTTTAAGTCCAGCTATTCCTAATCTCTTAATGGCCGCTTTCTATCGCTGTCAAGAGTTTTATCTCTTGAGAAATCAATCTCGAACCACAGGCCTCGTTTAACGGCAGTATTAATCTTTTTTAGGGTACCGTATCGAAACTGGGTTATAAAAATTGTACTGACCATTTCTTTTAACTAATGTTTCCAATTTGGTGTACTTAATTATTTTATTTTCTTCTTGGTACGACTGTATGTAGGAAATAAGTAGAATTATTTTTGAAGTTGCAAAAAAAGGATAGGAAATGAGAAATTCTGCTGTTCCATACATTTTGATTAATGAAAATAACCGACCAAGTGCGAGTCGGAGTCGCACACGAAGGATTCCGTACCGTTTTAAGATAGAGCAAAAAAAAAGCTAAAAGAAACACGTTTCTTTTATGGGCATCCCCTTTAATTATTAACTTTATTCAATTTTTATTATTTGTTGTTTTGCGGCAATTTCAAACTCAAACTCAAAGCATTTATTTCATTTAAACCATTTAAAGGCACTTTTGAATTGTCAAGGAGTCTGTCAGTCAGAAATTTTAAGCCAGTTGCCCTTTCCAAAGCGTAGTAGATACCTATGGAGAAGAACGGGCAAGAAACTTCAAGGAAAATATTGGTTACATAATTCATGTTATAATTACATAATTAAATTATTATTATTTCCTTTATTTAATATATATACATATAATTTACATTTTTAAATATTTTTATAAAAACAAAAAATAAAAAAAAACATTTAAAAATAGTAGCCCACCGGTATCGGGAACAGGGTCCAAGCTACCGGTGGTCAGGGCTCCTGAGAGAGGAATCTCCTAACTATACGCGCCGTGTCCAGGAGTACCGCTTTCTGGATCAAGCCCTTGATCCAGCTGCCTAACGAGAGCCTCCTCAGGTGTTGGTCGAGGCTCTTGGCTATTATGCCATTGGCTGTCACGACTATCGGCACAATGACTGCTGTATCCATATCCCACATGTCGACAACCTCGCGAGCCAGGTCAAGATACTTAATCTGCTTATCTTTTTCAGCTTTCACGAGGTTCTCGTCATGCGGGACCGCTATATCAATAATCATTGTGCGACGCTTTAATCGATCTATCACCACTATGTCTGGCTTATTGGCAACAATAGTCCTGTCAGTGATGATAGATCGATCCCAATACAACGTGATATTGCCATTTTCGAGAACTGGGTCGGGCACATACCTATAGTACGGTACTTCCGATCCCACAAGACTGTATTTCAGAGCAAGTTGCTGGTGGATAATCCTGGCTACAAGGTTATGTCTATGCAAGTAGTCTCCGACTCTCCGTTAGCCAGACGAGAACAGCCAGAAATAATGTGTCGGATTGATTCCCCCGGACGGTGGCATGCCCGACAGATGTCAACCGTGCCGTCCTTCACAATATATTTCCGGTAGTTGTTCGTCATCATAACTTCGTCCATAATCGCAAAGACAAAACCTTCGGTTTCCCCAAAGAGATCACCGAATCGCAACCAGGATACAGACGCTAACAGGTCTACATCGGGCCCATGTAAGGCACGATAAAAGCGTCCGTGAAGCTCTTTGCTCTGCCATACCTCCTTGCGCTCATTAGTGTCTAATACTATAGGTTTGCGCCAGTTCTCGTTAGCCAAGGATAGCGGGGTAAGGCCCTTGTCCACTGATACCACATCTCGGTGCATCCCCACGTCGACTTCTAGGAAGTATTCCCTGAGACTGCATACCTCACGGTTGTGCAGGGTCTTAGCATTTAACAAGCCTCGACCTCCGCACTTCCGCGGGATATACAGTCTCATCACCGATGCTCGTGGGTGATGCATCCGATTTGCGGTCAGCAGTGTGCGGACCCTCCTATCCAGGGCGTCGAGTTCCGTCTGAGTCCATTTGAGTATGCCGAAAGAGTACATCAAAACTGGCATGACCCAACCGTTGAAGGCGCGCACCTTGTTTCCGCCTGATAAAAGACTATTGAATACTTTATTCAGGCGGCAAAAGAAGCGCTCCCTCAGCGATTGTTTCATGTCAGTAGCGTTGATACCTAACGCTTCCGACATACCCAAATACTTATAGGTTTCGGATGCGGAGAGGGCTCTAAGGTTTATGGAATCCGAGAGTTGGGTTCCCACGGATTCCATAATCTCCCCTCGCTTTACATGCATGACCGCACATTTGTCCACACCAAATTCCATCCTGATGGCTCTACTGAAAGTTTCAGTTACTTTCAATAGCTCCATCAGTTGCAAGTTGTTGGGGGCAAAGAGTTTTAGGTCATCCATGTAGAGGAGGTGAGATATAACCTGACCACCTCTCTTCAGCCGATAGCCTAGGCCTGAATACTCCAGCAGTGTGCTAAGAGGATTCAGGGCTAAGCAGAACCAAAGTGGACTTAGACTATCGCCCTGAAATATGCCTCGCTCGATCCTTATCGGTTCGCTATTCCTCTGGATATTTCGACATCCTGGATAGCGAAGGACCGTCCTCCATTGCCCCATACACGACATCAGGAAGGTGCGCAGAGTTGCATCTACTTTATACAACTCCAGCACCCTCATGAGCCATGTATGTGGCACCGAGTCATAGGCCTTCTTATAATCTATCCAACATGTCGACAGATCCTTTCGGGAACGACGAACCTGCTGGCTAATGGCCATATCGATGAGGAGCAGCTCCTTAGTACCGCGGGCCCTGATCCTACATCCATTTTGAGAGGCAGACATGATGGAGTTGGTGTCTATATGTTCGTTAATTTTAACTCTCAAAATGGATGTAAAAACTTTATAGACCGTCGGTAGACAAGTGATCGGTCTATAATTTTTGGGTTCCGCAGTACTACCTGATTTATGGAGCAGGTGGGTTATTCCTGTCGTTAGGAACTGGGGCAGCGACCCTGACTCTAAGGCTGACTGGAACTGGGATGCCAATCGGGCGTGCGACCTTTGGAACCATTTTATCCAAAAGTTGTGCAGCCCATCCGGCCCTGGAGATTTCCAGTTAGGCAACGGACGGACTGCACGAGCTACATCTTGGGGGCTGATTGTAAGTGCCCCCATTACTGGTATTCGATCGCACGCTCGCTCGATCTCCCTAGTCCAATCTCCTTCAGTGTGATTGACAGGCACCGACCAGATGCTTCGCCAGAATGAACACATGGCGTCATCATTTGGCAGGTGCGTGTCAATCACACCTTGATCTGGTCGCTCCCAAGCCCTGTAAACCCACCTTTCATCGCGCTGGAATGTGCGATTCTGGGTGTACCGCTCCACCCTCCGTCTGTACCGTCGAATACGGTTTGCCCATGCACAAATCTTCTGCTTCAGGAAGTCGATGCGCTCTGTGACGCGGGTCGAATAATCTCGAGAACTAATATCAGTCCCCGAGAACGCCCGCCTCACAAAGCGCATCACTCTAGGGCGAGTATTGCCCTCCCTGAAACAGATTAGCTTGCCGATGAGTACTCTAGCCTCAGCGATACGACGCTCAATCCTGCACTGCCAAGCTGGTACAGCTGGTTTTGGTCGTGGAGCTCTGTCACTGTTCGGAAATGTAACATGAGCTACACGACATGCCGCTACAGCTGCACAGTACAAGATCGAGTGGGTATCGGCGAGGTCTTTGCTGCCGTCAAAACAATTTGACAGCAACGAGTCTAGAGTACACACCAGCGCCTTGTTTTTCTTGTGCATGGGCAAACGAGGTAAACGTGGTCTAAGTTCAGGTGGAGTGGAGCGGTACTCCTGGTAAGCATCCTCCAAAGCGCTCCTCAAACGTGCATTGCATTGGGAACTCACGGATATAACCCCGTCATCATCCTCTTCATCAACGTGGTTGGGTCGCAGTGAAGCACTGGATGATTTTTTTAGTTGCACCGCGACCAGTGGTGAAGCAGGCGTAACACGGTTATTCCGTGATTCAAAGCGTAGTCGATCAAGTACGGCGTCATCCAGCATATGGTTACGCTGGATGACCCGCACCTGATCCGACAGTCGTTGGGCCGACACGTTGACAGTTGGTTCAAGCACCTGAAACAGAGAGAGCATCCGACCACGGTACGCAGTCAAGTTACTTCCCCCCTCTGTAGCCCCAAAGTATGCGCGCATGACATTTTCGTTGACAGTTTGTGTCCACCTCATGCGCTGCACACTTCCACCGGGAGCGGGGACCCTATCAGAGGCCGGTGGGCCTCGAAGTCCTAAGCTGGCCGGTGGTCGGCCTCTTCCGCGCCGACGTGCTGGTGGTGGTGTCGTCGGCGGCGAAAAGTATTCGTCGCTCGAGCTCGACGCAACTGCAGCGGCCGGTATCACTGGACTCACGTCTGGAGCAGGACCCGGCAACTGCGAGGCGGAGCTGAGCGACGAACCCGAAGATGTTATTTGTGTGTTTTTAGTCTGATTCCGTGCCCGACTTCGCGTCAGCATTTCTGTATCCTCCGTGTATTGTCATCATAGTCCATTTTGCATCATGTTAGTGTCTGTATGTTTCAGTTTTGATGCCATAAGATCTGATTTATTTTATTTTACAACATTTTGGGATGGTTAATGTGTAAAAATACTAAAAAATACCCCGGAGAAAATTTTTCTTGACCGTCATTTTGACAGTCGGGCCACAGATTATTATTATTATTATTATTATTAATTATTTATTTGAAGTTATGGGAATCCAATAAACCTGATTTGGTTTATTAACTTACACGCAATGTATCGCTACCGTGGCAAAACGTACGTAGCGAACGGCAGCGAAGCGAGCTTTCGGACGCCCTCCCCGACACCCCGCGGGGTGGTTGAAAAGCTGATTTCACGCGTAGTTCGTTAGAGAATTTCAACATCCATTGCTGTTTTTTTTTTATTTTAGCTGTTTTATTTACATTAATAGAGTACTGCGTACAGAGAATATAATTTTACATTGAAATAAAGGATTAATTAAAAAAATTCTGACAACTTTTTCAGTGGAATATGATTCAAAATAAGGAGCTGAATGCACCCTCTTAGTTTGCGGAGGGCGGTCCCTTACACCCTGTATGAATAAATATTATTTTGTTTCCTCAAACCCCTGTTTTATCTTATAACTAGTTGATCCGACGAACATTGTCCTGTCCAATTAATACAAAATTTCCATAAAAATGCATTTCATTTTTCCCAAATTTTCCAATATTCCCGGCCACTTTATAAAAAAAATATTTTCATTAGAACCTGATACGGACTATCACGAACATTTAAAAACAAAAAAACCCAAATCGGTCTAACCGTTCGGAAATTAAACGCTTACCAAAGAACAGCATTTCATTTTGAATTATTTAAAAGAAGAAGACTAGCTGATGCCCGCGTCTTCGTTTGCGATCCAGGTTGAAAAGTAGCGTATGTCTTTCTCCAGGTCAAAGTCTACCCATTTACCAAATTTCATCCAAATTCGTATCAAACAAAACTCACTTTCGCATTTATATATGTATTAGACATTAGTTAACACTTTCGAACATAGATATTGCAAGTTGACTCCAGGAGGGCGTTTTGCGCTAATGTTAACCCTCGAGGAGTGTAACCGGCATTAGGATTGAAATCTTGTTATACAAGTAACTGATTTTATTTTCACAGATTATAATGCCGAATTCGCTAAGAAAAACCTACATTTAAAATGAGCCCTCCGCGAGGACTCCTGGGATCCCATATGCGACTTGAGTAAACCCTCCAGGAGGGTTCCCGGCACTGAACGTGTTAAATACAGATTCTATGCAATGTGGTACAGACAAAGCGGAAAATATTTCCTTTACTTTTAGGGTCCCACAATAGAATAAAAGACCCGTCATAACGACACTTTTACGTCCCTCCTGTATTTAATAGGTCCTATAAAATGGTGAAAAAATTGCCCCAAAGGCATCATTACGAGAGAGAGATTATAATTAATACGAAAATCTTAAAAGGAAATAGTCAACGGAGGTTTTTTTAGTAAATGGGAGACCCAATTTACAATATTTTTGTGGTAATGGTTTTTGGTTTTGAATGGGTCGTATTCCAAACGAGCTGTGCTCCTCGGTTTCACCCGCATAAGTCTCGATTCTGTGGGAATATCGGGATAAATCCTATGTTCTAACCCAGGACATGGTCTACCAATGTGCCAAATTTCATCCAAGTCCGTAAGCCATTGTAGCGTGAAAGTGTAACAAATTAATATTATAAATATTTTCTCTTTAGAATATCAGTTTAGATTTAATATTTTTAGGGTGCCGTACTCAAAGACTATCAACGGGACCCTCGGTCTGTCTGTATTTAAAAGCGCTGTATCTTTGAAACCGTAATAAGTATAGCCTAGCCAATAGTTATTTTGACAAATCACCTGAATCGTTTTGAAACTAATTGCTAATCCATTACTTCGACATTAGTTCGAAAATAAATCTGCTCAACAGCGTAAATAATGCAATTAATGTTGTTGAACTGTCCAAATGAAACGGATTAGTCGTAATCGTTTATGAAAATATGTTACGTAATTAGATAGCGGGTTTTTAAGACCAAAATTTGGTTTTGCTAGTCATCAGAGAACTCACAATAGGAAATTTTTAAAAAACCGACTTCCAATAAAAACACTACTAAGTGAAAAATAACTTTTGTCGGTGGCAAAAAACTAAAATACAAAAGACCGACCTCCGAAATTAGTTATTTTTCACTTTGTAGTGTTTATTTGGAAGTCGTTTTTGTTTTTGTTTATATGTTTTTATTTTTTCTTTTTAGTTTTGGTAGGTACCTACCCTACCCATGTTCATATACTACTACTTGCTATGTAAACTACAGTGACAGGAAGTAATTATAACTTCATCAAGATACACTAAGTGGAAAAAATACGTATTATTGAAGCTATCTCATAAACTACCAAGCAAAGTTAATACAATATTATTGGGCCTCGACCTCGCAAGTTTTTTGTACCAAATGAAAAATAATTTTGAAAATAGGTCCACAGTTGACGAAAATATGAACATATGTAAAAAATATTTACAGACGTATTGAGAATTTAAAAATAGTCTGATACGGTTCACATAATACTTTTAACTATCTACAGCCGTCCGCGTCGTGGCAAATTAAATAAAAAATAAATTTCCGTTTTATTGTAATAGGTACTTCGAATTGACACAGAACCTTCATGGTTTGAGATTTTTGAGTGAAACTTTTTTCAAATGGTACCTATGAAGTTCTTCTTTTAAAAAATGTGCAACATTCGATTATCGACTTTCAGTTGTTTTTTTTATTCAGCTTAGACAAGAAAGATGTACATACTTCGAAAATTCGAGTTATTTTTGAATACGAGTTCCGTTTGGTGGTCTCAGCATGGTGTTATTCACTATAGCTTTCTCCGATCTGGTCAAGCAATAACGGCAGATGTCTACTGTGCCGAACTCCGAACAATGATAATAAAACTAGCAGTGAAACAGCCCCGACTCATGAATCGATCTTCACCATTATTGCTCCATGACGCGAGACCTCATACAGCGCCAAAAACCGTTTTTACTCTACGGGAACTGCAATTAGAAACCATTCGACCTTGCTCCAACGGACTACCTTTTTTATTTTCGTGATTTGTAAAATTTTCTACGCGATAAAAGTTTTCTTCTCAGGAGGCAGTACAAAATGCTTTCACACAATTTGTCGAATCTAGATCACGAGGGTTCTATCGAAAAGGCAAATGACCTTCCTATTAGGAAATAACCCACACGTAGAGAGCAAGCGTGGTGATTATCCACCCGGGGCCATCTTTACCCGGGGTAGCAAGGGGTGCGAAACACCCGGGCGCAGGGTCTTAAGGGGCGCCCTCGTAAACGGGCACTGGCATGGGCAGTTGGGACTGGTCATCTCTTAGTTTCACATTTTTATTACAGACGCTTTTAACGTGCACCTCTTTTTACATTGTTCTTGCATGTATAATTTCAACATGTTGTTTTTTTTTTTTGTTGGCACCTTTGTGCGGCGCAATCTGAATGTTTAAGACAGCCTGATTCGTGGTGATCAATGCTCGTGCCTTCTCTGTATGAGAAGAGGACTTTGTCTTAGAGTATGTAACAATTTATAACTAATAATTAATAAAAATAGCAAAATTATTATAGGTACTAGCTTAACTAAAACAATTGAAAAACTAAATTATAGCATCAAAAAATTCATCCGCATCGCTGTCGACTGGTAATGTACCCAAGAGACTGGCCGCATTGCCACGTTGTATGGCAATGCTTAGCCTCTGCCCAAGGTAAAAACCAGCCCTTGGGTCACGGGAAGTGTCAAATAGCCGTTTTGAGATATCATTGAAGAGGCCGTGAGCACTCGGATTGTAACATTTACAATCAATCTGCCTAGCCTTTTCCTAACTATGTTGGGGTCAGCTTCCATTCTAACCTGGTGCAGCTGAATACTTACCAGTAGTTTACAAAAGTAGTACCAGTAGTTTTTTTTTTTTTAAGCAGTGATAGCCTAGTGGTGTGACCGTCAGACTGACAAGTCATAGGTCTCGAGTTCGAACCCAAGGCACGCACCTCTGACTTTTCGGATTCATGTGCGTATTATATAATTATCACTTGCTCAAAAAACGGTGAAGGAAAACATCGTGAGGAAACCGGCATGCCTGAGAGATATTTCTCGATGGCATGTGAAGCCAAGTCAGAGGTCCGTGGGCGACTTTAAAACTCTGACACCAGGTTAGTTTACTAACCACACGAAAAGAAGAAGAAGTAGTTTACATGGAGCGAATGCCTGTCTGACCTCAACAAACCAGTTACTTGGTAAAACTGGTGTTTAGACTTTTGGGCTTCTGACGACCCGTAACGACTGTCAAAGATCTACGAATGACAGCCGGGACCAACTGCTAACGTGCTTTCTAAGGCACGGAGGAGTCTCGGTATGATAAGATGGTCACCCATCCACGAACAGACCGTGGCAAGCGTTGCTTAACCTTCAATCGACCACACAATTACAAGCAGAGATTAAAAAGTATTTTTTCTCTTCGGATAAAAATAGCTAAGTTAAAGTATGTTTATACATTAACACTTTAGACTACACCCATTTTTCATAGAACTCATACGTCATGTCGCCATATTGGAAGTGAACCCTCCGGGAGGGTTGCCGGTATTATGTTTGCGATAAAAGTAACCATCGCGTATGGTCCGGCATTAGGTTTAAAACCGAGTTATAAAACACTAAAACGAAGTAAAATTGTAATTTCAGGGGTCGGTATACGTAGTTTCCAACCTTTTAACCGGTGAACATAAATAAATAAAAAGTAAAAATGCTTGGTTTTTAAAACCAACGCATAATATACTAATAAATATTGTTAAAATATACATCATATTTTATTTTCACGGTTTATAATGCTGTATTCGCTAAGAAAAACCAACACTTAAAACTAACCCTCCGTTAGGGCTCCCATATGCGACTAGGTGAACCCTCCAGGAGGGCTCCCGGTACTGAACGTGTTAAAAATATTATTATTGTACTCATGAATTGCTAATTAGATGTAAAAACAAAATTAATTAATTTAAATTAAAGAGGGTGAACGTAAGAGTTTGACCTCTGTTATCATTGTAACACAATCGATTTTAAGCTTCCTAAAAATGCGGTGAACTGTCTCACGATAACGGTCATTCACATACAGATTGTATTTTGAAACCTATATGTCAAATACTGATGAAAATCAGTCAATGACGGCCGGCATAACATGACGGAACCAACAATTTTCTAGAAAACAAAAGCTTACACTAAATTGTGAGCAAACGTGATAAAATTAATGGTAAGTGTTACTAGGAGCAGTAATGGCACTTTACTGTGTAAATAATTTCATCACCACTGCTCTCAAAACGGTGAAGGAAAACATCGTGAGGAAACCGGCATGTCCTAGAACCAAAAATTCGAAGACATGTGACATCTGCCAACCCGCACTGGGCCTGTGTGGTAGATTATGGGCCCTCTGACAGAGAAAAGACCTGTGTCCTAGCTATTGGAACATTAGGGGGAGGGGTAATCTTCGGATCTTATCTGATTCCGAAGATTTTTTCACTTACGGGAAGCTCCAGTATTGCTGAGTGCAGAAGCTAGTTAAGAAATTCCATCCGAGCTTATCTGGAGGTAGAATTGGAAAAAAATTGTGACCGTCGGACTTCCAAGTCAGGCCTCGAGTTCGAACCCAAGGCACGCACCTCTGACTTTTCGGATTCATGTGCGTATTGTATAATTATCACTTGCTTCAAAAACTGTGAAGGAAAACATCGTGAGGAAAACGGCCATGCCTGAGAGATATTTTTCGACGGCATGTGAGCCAAGTCAGAGGCCCATGGGTGGCATAAAAATCTGACACCAGGTTATTCACTAACCACACGAAAAAGAAAGAATGATTGGCAAAATATCACTTGTAAATACAGTGGTCATAATCATAATGACAAATTATTGTTTATTATGCGTCGGAAAAACAGAATTTGATCAAGATTTTCGATAACAATGACATAGGTGCCGATTCTCTTGTCACAAATGCGTCTAAACTAGACTAAAAATCACCAAAATTTAGTTTACTTCTGTCAAACTATGATTTCTCATTCTGAAATAGACTAAAGTGGCACAACTTAACTATATTTTAGTTTGACAGCACTAAGATTGTAAGTACTGAGATTTTAATTTAGTGAAAATGACAATTTTGCTATTCTGAATTTGACGCTTTTTCACCTAAAATTTTAATTTTCTGACTAATTCTGACCATTTTTAATCGCCACTGAAAATGGTGTGGAATATTATTGGTTGTCATGAACTAAAATTCACACGAACATCTCGACTTCGAGTGCAAAAACAGTACTGTACTGGATTTTTTTCTTTTCTTTTGCTTATATCTCAAAAATGGTGTGTCCAATCGCAAAAATAATGAAAATTTCGACCCCCTTTATGAAACTCTTATACCCCTAATCCTCAACACGTAGGTAATATTTTTTTTATTTTCCATACAAAAAGTCAAAAATTCCGTATAAAACACGTCGAGGCTGCCCCCACTGCGCGCATCCGGATCTAAAATAATTCACGGGGTAGGGCAAACAAGTATGTACCACGTGGAGTCGCAATTGTCAAATTCGATTTAGTTGTCAAAATATTTTTTAAATTTAGAGACTTTTTACTACAGAATAGCGTTAAGATACTCATAGCCAAAAGTAAGGAATTTTAGTGATAGTTTATAGTTAGTTTAGTCCGGTGTACAAGAGAATCGGCACCAGTGACTACTTATAGTTTTTAGTCCCTATTATTTTACACTAGCTGACCCGACAGACGTCTTGTCCAACAATAATTCATACAAAATTCTCATAGAAAAAGCACTTTCAGTTTTCCCGAATTTTTCAATTTTCCAGGGCTTTCCGGAAGAACCTGATTCGGACATTTTAAAACCAAAATTTATCGGTCCAGCCGTTCTGAAGTGATGCGCTTATCAACGAACACGGTGTGTTCGGTGTCTCCTATCTGACTACTCTGAGAAGAAGGACCGAAACAAACTCAGAGGTCACAGTCTCTTTTAAAGTCCAGATCATGTAAGGACTATGCGGGTCAGTGTCTAAGATGGTCTTTTGAGGAAATAACCACACAGATTTGAGTGGACATATCCAGAGATAACAAAAAAATCATGCTTTTTAAAAACGAAATACGTTTCCAATAAATTATCTATTCATTAAATAAGAAATCAGCAATACTCACACTAAATATAAATCTTGAAGACACCAACCGACATTTTTGATTAGAAAACTAAAATAATATAATATATTTTGCAATATATTTAATAAAAATAATTTGTAAAATTAATACTAACTAGTTTTCGACGTTCGCGCCGCGCGTAGTCCGCGGAGCGACTGAAAAGGATCCACAGATATGCGATGCCCGAATAGCGTAGACCAAATTACTTTGAGCTCTGACTTATACAATGGTATCCCCTCTTATATAAGTCAATAGTTGACGTCACACGGGGGGAGGGGGGTCTAAGATCACTGGTACCGTCTTATCAGCTTCTGAACACCACTTCCTTAAAATTTCAACTTTATTTCTCCTTCCTTACGTTTCAATTTTCGTTGGCGTAATGAATTTACCAACACAACTGAAGACTGCAAGGGATTATGAGATGTGTTTCTTAACATCTAAGGTTGATTTTCATGTGAAGTCAATACAAAAGCTACAGGTTTTCGATAAGTTTCCGCTGAAAATGCGAGGAGTGTTATCAGGGAAAATGGGGTAAGTGCAATTTTTGCTTCGGTATGATTTATTGCTTCATTTCCGCGAATATAATTGATGGGCGTGATTAAAGGATTGTATAAAACCTACAAGTCCGGGTTCTTGCCTTGGATGCCAAAATATAAGAAAAATAAAAACACCACATAACTGAAAAGAGAAGTTTTTCTCTTTTGCTTTTGCAGGCGGCCCACAAACAAAAATTACACCATATTTCAGTTTATTGGTTTATGTTATGTGTTTGCAGTCGATTTTTTTTTTTTAATAATTTGCTTTATTAAGAACGTTCTCATTTTATCCTAGGTCTCAATCTGGCTAAAATACTTTGAATTTTCCCAAAATTTTGTCAAGTTTTTGTCATTAATTGTCGCTGAGATCAGAATGCGACTAGATTTTAAACGTTTTGAATACTTATGTATTTATTTATTGGATCTCCAACAGACTACACAATTTCATGCAAGTTTACAAGATCAGGAACTATCACTAGTGTGCACTTCCAATTAAATATAGGAATACTTCTGGACTTAATAGTGTGGTAATCAACATTCTTTATTTATCTGTATGAGAAGTTGTCTTCGAGGCACACATTCCTGCTTTTTATTTTGTATTCTTTCCTTTTACCTTAATTTTTTTTTCTCTTTCTACTTGTGTGCCTTTTAGTCTGTGCCAAATAAATGTATTTTCTTTCTTTCTTTCTCTTTCTTCCCCTGCAAGGATAATTACAGACTAAAATGTTAGAATGGATTCTTAATAATATCTTTGCCAACTTTATTGTTCGTGTGGTTAGTAGTAGCTACCCAGAGGGGCAATTCTAGTTATTTTTAAGAACGTTTGCATTCTTATCTAATTCGTCATCTGTCAAAAATACATTCAATTTACCAAGATTTTTGACAAGTTTGACAGATGGCGACTTGAATGTGAACGTTTATTATGTAAGAGAATTTAGCCTTCTGGTATCAGAGTTTTTATGCCGTCCATGGGCGACTTGGCTTCACATGACGTGGACAAATATCTCTCAAGCATTTCCTCACGATGTTTTCAATATCTTTGTTAACTTTTATCATTCTCGTACTATAGAAAAGGCCTTTCTTAATGTAAATTATAAAATAAAATATTTATAATAGTGCACTTCCTCACTTTTCCCTATAAAGCGATGGCCGGTACTTAATTTCTCGCACCGTCCTTGTCTGGCACGTTTCAAAGTATACAGCTATCTCTGTCATCACTTACAAGTCCGATTCCATCCTTTTGACGTAATATAACTGGGTTTTACACATGACTTCGTTTGTGATATTATTTTCTTGTTAAAGACATCATATGCCTATTCTTTTCCTAACTTACTGACAACCCCAGTTACTGAGTAACGGATACCCCTTGGTATCTACTAGAGGTTGACAGCCCGTCAAGACTGTCAAAAATCTACGAATGACAGCCGGGACTAACTGCTTAGTGCCAAATTGTTGTTGTTGTACATAACATATCATTAGGTAGCTTGATAAAAATTATTTGACTTGAAATATTTTATACCTCGATGTAAACGCGGGACAGAACAGACAGATCGACTTTACTCTACAGTAACATCTCTCTGTCTCTCTCTAACACGAAGTCGGTCTCTATAAGCGGCTTCATTTTATTTTCTGTGGCTTTGTAACATCATTCTATTCTTTTAAAGCCGCTAGATTCTTTTGTTCCAGTTCTGCACTAATACTAAGTTTTTTTTACAGTTATGTAGGTCTGAAGTGGGAAAAAGTATTCAACTTTTTCTATTCCGCTTCGCATAATCAGGCGATAATATTCCCATTGCCATGCTAGGGCTCAGGTCCCGGAAGTCTTGACATAGATAGAGATTGCTATACGACCGAATTCGGTCGCAAAGTCCTAATAGCGTCCCTAGCTGAGGATCAACGATTACTGACAAATGCTTGCACTGATAAGACAGGTCCACTCAAATGTGTTCTGTGTGGTTCTTTTCTCAAAAAACCAGTTCAAACTAATTCAAAAATTCAAAATATTTTATTTCACATAAACCTACATGGGCACTTATGAAACGTCAGAAGCTAGGTGCACGGTTCCAATTGGTCGTTTCCTATGGAGAAGAGCCGGCAAGAAACTCCACGGTTACTCTTTTAAAAATAATTGGTTTTTACAATATTTTCAAATAACAGTGTTATTAGGTATGGGAGGACAGTGTAGGTCTTTCAACAAGTACATACCAGGTACTTAACAAAATAATTATGGTCAGCAAATCTACAGTCCACTAAGCCTACAGCTTTCTCACATTCACAAAATAGAAAATAATCTTTATAAAGATATTCTATCTGTGGTCTTTTATGGTTATTATTTTTTTATATAATTTAATGTTTTTATTATTAATTTGTTTTGAATTTCATTTTGTTTAATTCTATGATTTCGTGTTGTATTCTTGTTGTTATTTTTATTATTATCATTATTTTCGGTTTGTCAAACTTAATGTATCTACCTAGATTATAAGAGAATGATGTGGTCTCCTATAATTGGAAGCGCACACTGTATTTGTCCCTATTCTTAGAATGTAAGCTTGCATGAAATTGTGTAGCTTCTGTTGGAGATCCAATAAATAAATAAATAAATAAAAAGATGAATAAATTATTAAAAATAAAAACGTATTAAAAACGAAATAACGTGATTGCTATTACAATTACCAACATAATCTTTTATGACAGTCGGGATCAACTTTTCGAAGCATGGAGGGGTTCCGATATGTAATGGATGATCAGCGTGGCGTTAGTTCCGATTTTGCCCGCGGTTCAAATTATCCTTGTACAGCTAAATATCATTTAAAAAACACAAGCGTCAAAAACTGGCGCGTTCAGTCTATCTCTGTGGAATGCGCTCCCCCAGGAAATCAGGATGGCAAACAACCGATTATCCTTTCTGATTGACAGGACAGGTCCACTCAAATCTGTGTGGTTCTTTTCTCAAAAGACCAGTTCAGACTAATCTACATGGCCCTCATATGGCCTGACCAAGATTACGCCAGGACTGTAAAAGAGACTGCGACCTCTGAGTTTGTTTCGGCCTTTTTTCTCAGAGTAGTCAGATAGGAAACGCCGAACTCATCTAGCAAATTTTTAATTATTTAAGATGACGTGTAAAAGTGATTCCAATATCCTATTTCGTTTCATTTCCTAGACGCGCGCGACTTGCTTAGCACGAAAAAATCCCGTAGTAGCGGAGCGATAGTCCATCACGTGGGCATAGTGCTGGTAGCTGGATGTCACATGTCTTCATATTCTTGGTTCTAGAAAACGCAGATTTCCACACTATTCTTTGGATTGTGTTTCCTTCACCGTTTTAAGAACTCCACCTTCCTAGCCTTTTCCCAATCATGTTGGGGTCGGCTTCTTGTCTAACCGGATGCAGCTGAATACCAGTATTTTACATGGAGCGACTGCCTATCTGACCTCCACAACCCAGTTACTGGGTCGATACCCCTTGGTAAGAACAGGCTGTCAGACTTTCGGGCTTCTGACGACCCGTAACGACTGTCAAAGATCCACGTATGACAGCCGAGACCAATGCAACGGCTTAACGTGCTTTCTGAGGCACAGAAGGGTCTTGAAATATAAAGATGGTCTCCCATCTACGGACAGTAGCCTAACCTGATGGATTTACCCGTGCGGCTGTTATTACTTAGCCCCATACCCATAACCACCGTTTTAAAAAACGTGGCGAATTTTTTGGCTTTAGTTTCCAGTATTTTTGTTAGCGCCCCTCTCCTCCCTCGTCAATAGTGCAACAAGTGAGCATCGAACTCACGACATTACTCACCACTGTAGGTACCTAACTTTTAAAGGTATCATAGGCAGGTACGTCACGCCTGTTTTCCAGAAGCTTGGGCAGAAGTGTACATAAAGTACACCCACATTTCGCCAGCTATGTTTAAGTCTTGTGAAGACCAGACAGAATTTCTCAGTAGTAATCCGGAAGCTAGATTGTAAAAAATAGGTAGGCCATAAATAAGTAGTGTCATGTTAAACCACTAGATGGCGTTTCAGTAAAATATTTTAATGACACTTCCATTATTATTTTATGTTTTAATGTTAACGTAAAAGCCTTTTTAACCGACTCTGCCAACATAGTTGCGGTAATTCCTAGATCACAATATTTTAAACGACTTTAAAAAGGTTTTCATACCATTACTCCTTGATTCCCCAAAGAGTTAGGCAGAGGTGTACCTATAGTACACCCACATTTCGCCAGTTTAAGTCCCATGTAATAGGGGGCGAGCCTATTGCCATCAACCGGGCACAAACCCAGACTGCAGGCTACTACTGAGAAATTCCAGATGGAAAAACCCAATAATACTTTGCCCGACCCGGGAATCGAACCCAGGACCTCATGCTCAGCAGTAGCGCTTGCGACCACTAGACCAACGAGGTGGTCTAATAAAATCGAATAGAATAGAATACTCTTTATTATGCACACCATACTAATTACAGATACCTACAGGATCAAATTAAATTACTTAGCGAAACTCCTCAGATGTGATGATGATGACTGAGATACCTAAACATGACAAAGTAAAAAGAGTTGATGTCATTTTTTTGGGTTAACGACCGCTGCTAGTTTTGCTACTTTAAGTATGAGTTGAGAAATCTGTTTCATTTTTTTTTTATCGTGTTTAGATATGATACCAAAAACGTCTTTGAAGTTTACACAAAAAGAAAAGGATTTTTCAAACTGATATTTCATGGTACAGACGCACATCAACCTACCCGAAACTGTAAAATTTTCCCAATCAACTTTGAACCTTAGGCCTTACAGATAAACTTGAAAATCTATTAAATAAATTTGACAGATTGTACGAGGTTGACGTGCGTCTGTACTTACAAAAATAGGAAATAGCCAACAAATCGAAACATCTATGACATGAGTACAATCTTCCAATTTGTATTTTTTTACTGCCGCAGTTTTGTAAAATTGTCGCTCACACTATTGCCAGAATCACCAACAAATCGAAACATCTATGAGTCTACAATCTTCCAATTTGTATTTTTATTTTCTGCCGCAATTTCGTGAATTCGGCGACACTACAGCCAGAATTGGTAATGACATGTTCCTGCTCTGCAGAATAGTGACAAATTGTGTCTTATTTTCCGCCAACGCGCGAAGTCAATGTCACCGATCAATTTCTAAAACTGAAGGCCATAATAATATGAACGACGTACAAGGTCAGATTAAATAACCTAGCGAAACTCCGGTAGCTACCGGTAGTTGATTGGGAATCGATTCTACACGACAAAAATCAAACAAATATTGATAAATAAATAAAATAAATAAATAAATTCTTTATTTCACCAAAAGCCATCACAGAACAAGAACTAAAAACTAAGAGCATATAAGGCTTATAACTAAGTCACAATAATTTTAATTCCCTGACTCCTAAACTAGGTGTATGTGCCTTTGTCTTATGAGTCAGTGATTCTCCGTAGCAAACAAGACAAGCTACAGTATAATAGAACGGGACGTTACAACAATAAGCAAATGGCGTAAAAGAAAACAGAAAATGAAAAACGTTTAACTGTGTGGTGAGGTGAATAAATGTAGGGTCCGAGTGTGTGCGGCACAGCGGACAGAGCTCCGACGGGATCTCATGGCGGCATGGAGAGTACGATTGTCGCAACCCAGTGCTGGGCACGCCACTATTGCGGCGATAAGTCCCCTCTTTGAGGAGTGGCTGGAGAGGCGCCACGGCGTCCTCACCTTCCGCCTGACGCAGGTCCTCACCGGACACGGCTGTTTCGGGAGGTACCTGTTTCGGATAAGGCGGGAGGAAACGCCCGGGTGTCATCACTGCGTGGATCGCCCGGAGGACACGGTGGAGCATACGGTGGAGGTATGCCCGGCTTGGGCAGAGCACCGCCGTGTCCTCGTGGAGGCGATCGGTGGCGGGGATCTCTCGCGTCCGGCCCTGGTCCAGGCCATGGTACGGAGCGAGAGGGCATGGGAGGCCGTCACCTCCTTCTGCGAAGCAGTAATGCTCGCAAAGGAGGAGGCGGAACGCGTGAGGGAGAGGCAAATTTCGCGCCCTCACGCCCCTAGCCGCCGCAGGAGGAGACGCCCTGGGCGTCGGGAATCGATTGCCGATTCCCGGCCACCGTAGGCGCGGGCTTGCGGACGGTGAGCAATGGGTAGCTCGCCGTCCGGTAAGGACCAGGCCCGGGTCGACGGCGCGTTGTGTTCCACGCGCGCCTCAAAGAGATGTCAGCAAGTGAAGGGGTCTGATGAGACCATTGCCTGCCGGGGTTGCGGGATTAGTCCGAAAGGGATACCGTGGCCCCCTGGCATTGCACAGGCAACAGAAGGAACACGGGTGGGTTTTAGTCAGTAAGAGTCTGACACGCCCTCCCGCTCCACCCAGAGCGGGAGACGTCATTTGATGATTTCCCACCCAAAAAAAAAAAAAAAAAAAAGGGTCCGAGTGTGTGTGTGTAGTGAGTAAGTGTAGGATGTGTGTGAGTGTGTATGTGGTGTGTAGGTGTAGGGTGTGTGTAGTGAGAAAGAGAGGGGTGTAACCAGTACTGATGATATTTTTGTTTGGGGTTAACGACTGTAGGTAGTGTATTTGCTTGAAATCCTAACTTATTATTATCCTTAATAATATTATAACCTTTTCCCGGCTAAACCACTGAACGGATTTCGATAAAATTTGGCAAGCAGATAGATTTTTGTCTCAAAAATAAACCTTAGGAGGGTATTATAGGGGATGAAAGTTTGTATGGGATACCCAGCATTTCTTAAGTTAGGGATATGAAAATTTAAATTTATGCTTTTGATAAGAAATAAGGAATCACACATTTCAGCGTTTTTGTAAAATCATCCCTCAAAGGGGTAAAATAGGGGATGATTTTAAAATACAAATGTATTTTTTTTTTTTTTTTTTTTTGTTTGTTCTTTTCAAGAGAGTTAAGGGATTGGAAATATAGTTATAGTCCGTATCTTGAATTACTATTTAGTCTTTGTTTAAACTAATATTTCTATTACAACACACACATTACGTGGTTAATGGCGGCACTGAGAAGGTATAACAAATTAGTGGTGATAATAATAGTAAAATGAATCATTAATATTTTAAGGAATTTAGAATCACATAAACCTGTTTTATTTATTTGAAAAAACCGGCATCCTTTTTATATTTATTTGTAGGTACATAACATATACCTATATTTTAGTGTTAGCTGATGTTAATGAATCTTTTATTGTCATAATCCGATCTAATTTGAAATCGGAAGAATCGTCTGTAATCTGTAAATATAAAGTGGACGCAGAAGATAGCCAGTAACACGATATCTATTTTGAAGGCATACTGTAGACTAACCATACATTTTGTCTTTGTAAGACAAAAGTTAATACTATTCCGTAAACTTCACTTATTACCTCACTCTAGTGACACACAATTTGAAAGCGAACTAATTCGAATTTCGAAGTGATAAAAATAAAACACAGATATATAAAAAATAAACTTAAAACTGTTATAAGCGCCATCTATATTCTATGGCCTAGCACTACGCCAATCCATGTTTACCCCGTACCAAAAACGCGCCCAAAAGAAGTTTTCAATTCAATAAAAATAATAAAAAAAACCGGCCAAGTATAACTAACTAAACCAAAATAATTTAATTTCGGATGTCGGTGTCGTGTTTTGTATTTTCGTTTTTTTGCCACCGACTTCCGAAATCAGTTATTTTTCACTTCGTAGTGTTTTTTTTTAAGTCGGTTTTATGTTTTTTTAAAAAGTTTTTATTTTTCACTTTTTAGTTGTGGTACCTACACAAACCCCCCACAAAAATTTGAATACCACTACCTGCTATGTAAATTACATTGACAGGAACTTTAGAACATCGTCCACATATACTAGGTGGGAAAAATACGTATTATTGAAGCTAACTCAAAAATCCCTCATCAGATCTTGACCAAACTTATAAAGGACCACTTCTGAAGTATGCCCGCCCTACTAAATACAAAAATAATCATCAAAATCAATTCATAACTGATGGCGCGATTAATTCGCGTAACAAACAAACAAAAAATAACATACAACTGAATTGAGAATCTCCTCCTTTTTGAAGTCGGTTGAAAATAAATAAAAAACAGGTCAAGTGCACGCACAAAGAGTTATATAAAAAATATTTCATAAGCCAGTTGATTCTTTGACATGGTTTCATTAATACCCTAGAGTTATGGGATTTGAAAAGGAACACATTGTAATGTTGATACGAGTATAAGAACTTCCCCGGACGAGCTTCTTCGCAAAAAGCTTAACTAATACTTAACTACGTCTCATAAAGTCTTGATGAATAGTCACCCTACTCCTAAGCCGACAGATCTGTTTCTCTTTCGCTCTAATTTAAACCTTTCTCTCTCTAACACTTAAAGTTCTTTAGGGACAGATGGACGGACAGGAATGCTATGGAGAAGATTAATTTTTAGCATTATTTTAATAATAATATATATATATGCTTGTAGACTTCAAAGACCTCATAATAATCGTCTTTAAATTATAATATGAAACGACTCCCTGTCTGTATGTCTTCTATTTTTGTTTTTACATTATAATTTAAGAACGACTTACATACTGGATTTTTGAAGTGAAAACTTCTTTAGCGGATTGTACACTTTTTTTGTGATGGGTAAAAAATGTTAAACTCGCGTCAGGACACGTGACCTGATCGAAAATTCGTAAGACGGAAAAATACACAACATTAATATTCAAGTTTTCACTTCTGCCGGCACTCTCGGAGTCAACCCGTTTTTTTTTTAAATTATTTCTTCTTTGTATGCTAAAGGATACGCAACGCAACTTCGATTGGTATAACCCAGGTCTATACATGTGCCAAATATCATTCAAATCCGTTCAGCCGTTTTAGCGTGAAAGCATAACAAACAAACAAACTCACTTTCTCATTTTTCTTAAGAAGGATTTTTATGAAAATATTATCAAAAAAAAGTATTTAGACTAACACATATTACAGCTGCATGGGGCTGCAGCACATCACATTTTAATCTAAAAACGCCCGGTGTTGCTCAACTGTAGTGTGCGGGGAGAAGACTCCAAGGCGCCTATAACTTAAGTAATTTCGTAAGTAAAAAAAATGGTAACAAACATAATAACATAGTATCTGCTTTATATTTTTTTTTTGTTGTCTTTTTGTTTTTGCTTATTATTTCTGCTTTATTTCAGTTATCATGCAAAGTTTCAGGGTGTAATTTTCGAATACTAGCGGTTTATTGTTCGGCTTGGAGGTAACTCTGTAGGTTTTTTTTTCCGTCAAGAATTTTTTTATGAAAGCGTATTTTCGTCAAACATAGTTTACCGTATATTTATTTCAAAATTAATGCTGTAGTGTTTTCGATATAACGGAGGATCATGCTGTTCATTTTGAGGTATAATAGATACTTAAAGCTTTTAAACAAAAGCTACTATACTATATTTGAATACATGAATGATAAACTGTGACTGGAATTGCAATAAAATTTAAATATTTAATTGAGATTACTTCTAAATTTTGCCAATTAGATTCACGCTAATAAAATAAACAAAAAATATTGTATAATTATTATAATCTAAATAAATTTAATTTAATTATAATATTTAATTATTTGTCCTTACTAATGTTGCTGTGCCATTACAGGGACCCTAACTGTATCTTAGCTTTAAGCATATTTGTAACAACTTAATTCTGAATAAGGAATGCAAATAAATGAAATGAAATGAATATGAAAAATCTTTTTCGACTCCATAGTTCTTCTGTGCCACCACCGTGACCGGGCGCTACACAGATCTGCACTTGCCACTAATCATCGCCTCTATCTATACTATATTACTTATAGATTTAATATAGTATCACGCTGTATTTCCTTAACGGTGGGCAGCGGCCGACGCTCCGCAGGACCAGGGACCAGGACAAGACCACAGGTACCATCGAAGAAGTTCATATCTATACACCGTAAGGACTATTTCAGCTTGCAGCGCTCGGCCGCTTTAGAACCGGGGCGGTAACAGATGTTGTTATCGTGTTCACGGGATTTTGTTTTCAAACTGCTTAGATATGAAGTTCTTCGATAGTACGTCATTAGGAACGTTGACCGCCATAGATAGCGAAGACCAGGTACGCCATTAGGACTTTGCAACCGAATTCGGTCGTATAGCGATCGCTCTGCAGTCTCAATACTCAATACTCAATTCTTTATTGCATTCCATATGTATTACATAGATGGTATAAATCAATATGGACCCTGTCGGGCACAGCACAATTAGGAGAGAGGAAGAGGGATAAGTTACAATTAAAGCAATTAATATTTATATAAATTAATTAATAGATGTGTTTAATTGAGTGTATAATTATTTATATATATATAATTATACATTATTATTATATATTAATAGGTTTGTGTAAATAGGTGTAATTTTGATATTATGTATTTTTATGGATAATGTAGTGAAATTCTCAGAAGTATTTTGATTATTATTATATTATATTATATTATTAATTATGTATTCATATTTTCATATTTATATTTGATTTTCTATATTCCATATTAGATTATATTTATTTCATAATGTTTTCTGTATAAGAGAGAGAATACTCGAATAGTCTCGACATGGATAGCGACTTTCACCTTCATTAAGCGTATTATTTATTACCCCCGTTAGAATATTTGTATCTATATAATACGTTTGTGTAGTTTTGCGAGTAAGACCTTGGGCTCATAATATAAATCTATAATCGACAAAGTACAGACAAACTTACAAATACACTTTAGGTACCGGTTGCTTAGCAACGTGCGTGCCCCGTCCTGGATTGAACTAATCGCCAACAGAATCACTTTAGGAGCGAATATTCTAGTTATTTCGATAGAATAGGTCCATTTTCTGAGTTAGTATTTTTTCACCGGTAGAATGCTATATTATCACTGAGTAACATAGGCTATAATAAATTTGTAAAGATAGGTACTAACTGCGCCCCGTGTTTTCACCCACATAAACTTTTCTAAATTAGAAGCGATTTTCATAATATAAATACACGTAGTAAACATGAAATTGTGATACCCAAATTTAGGTTAGCTAAAACTAGTAAGTCATTTGTTATAAACAGTATTCGATTTTATAACCAGTTGCCAAAGTCGGTTACAGAACTTAGTGATGGAAAGTTCAAAACCCACATCAAACGTGTCCTTATCAAAAAAGCATATTATAAGATTAAAGACTACGTTGAAGACAAGGAAGTTTGGCAATCATTCCTTCTGCACATGTGGCTTCCCTGTATGTAATCAAAATGTAAATCTGTTCAGCCGTTTTAGCGTGAAAGCCTAACAAATAGACAAACTCACTTTTGCATTTATAATATTAGTTAACATCACGAGGGCGAATCCGCTTTCGGAAGCTATATACTATAAGTTCAGTTTTCCTCACGATGTTTTTCCATCACCGATGTCTGATAAACTTAGAAACTCAGATAGGCTGTCGCTATATGTGGAATAATAGGGTGTTTTACTCTATATGAGAACAATTCTAAAAATACATTATTGAGATAGCTTAGGCAAAAAGCAGTCGGAAAACGTTAGCTTTAGTTCATAAAATGGCAAACTAAATTTTATAATTCAATTCAAAGGTTTCAGCTTTATTAATCTGTTTCATAACACCATTCGATAGTAGTCGCCATGTTATTACGTCATACGGCTATGTAAGCTTAGGAGTGTTAACTGTCACCTATCAGCGTACCTTTAATCTATAAATTTGTTTACATAGTGAACTGACGTCATGACCACAGAGCAATATGGCGGCCACTACGTCCAGCGTTTTCGTCAAATTACGCGCGAAATTTGAAAATTCAAAATTTAAATGCATTTTTATGGCACTTAACGATTGAATAAAAAATTTGTGAATTTTTTAGTGGTTCATTAGCACTATAGAATCTAATTGAGACACTTTTCAAAAATGGGTGTAATACCCTATTCAGCTGCATCTTGTTAGACTGTAAGACGACCCCGACTTAGTTGGGAAAAGGCTAAGCAGATGATTTCTCGGGTCTTTATCAACTTAGTATTGAATTTATTTCAGCATGAATTTGATTAATGTATATCTAAATACTTTTATCTATCGAAAATTCGACCCTTACATTCATAGCAAAAACCACACAAACGAACCTCAACATTAAACCCTCGATCTTAGAGTTCAAAACACGTTGTGTATTCAAAAAATTCTTCAAAGTCAGTGAAATGAAAATGTTGGTAAATGAATTGAGACTTTATTTTGGGGGGTAAAAGTTGAAAATTGTTTGAAGATGGTAGTCAATTCATTACGTTGAGTTATGGTGGCTACGTTTTGAGCTTTGAGCGGGATATTGTTATAATTATTATTATCAAAATAGATGCTGAGTCATCTTTGTGAAATAAATGAAACCATGAATCATATTTCTCGTTGGTCTAGTGGTCGCAACTGCTACTGCTGAGGATAAGGTCCTGGGTTCGATTTCTGGGTCGGGCAAAGTTTTTGTTTGAGTTTAAGAATTTCCCAGTAGCAGACCGGAGTCTGGATTTGTGCCCGTTTGATGGCAATAAGCTCGCCCCTACATGGAATTATCATTACATAGGCGAGAAGGCTTGGAGTTTCCTTACGTGATCGAATCGAGATCAAACTCAAACTCAAAGCATTTATTTCAATTAAACCAGGCACTTTTGAACTGTCAAGAAGTCGGTCAGTCAGAAATATGAAGCTAGTTGCCCATTCAAAAGCGTGGTAGGTACCTATGGAGAAGAACGGGCAAGAAACTCCACGGACACTCTTTTAAATCAAAAATTTGATACAACACATTGGTTACATCATTCATGTTGAAATTATGCATGTGAGAACAATGTAGAAAGACGTGCACGTTCGTAATTTAAAAAGAAATAAAAACAAAGAACCATTCAATTTAAAATAAATTAAAAATAATAGAAGAAAAAAAATCCGCATTAGAAACAAGGTAACCGACATATCCCTAAGAATTGCCAAACTTAAGTGGCAATGGGCAGGGCACATTGCTCGCAGAATAGATGGCCGAAAGGTTCTGGAGTGGAAGGCCTCCCCCAAGGTGGACTAATGACGTTGTGAAGGCCACAGGAATCCGCTGGATGCGGGAGGCACAGAACCGGTCGAAGTGGCGTTGGCTTGGGGGAGCCCTATGTCCAGCAATGGACGTCTTTCGGCTGAATGAAGTCATCATCATCCATCGCCTCTCTTTTCTTGTGCCACATCTTGTGCTACGTCTTTCGGTACGCGGTCGCCACTCCAGAACCTTTCCGCCCCATCAGCCATCTGTCCTGCGACCAATGCGCCCTGCCCATTGTCATTGATGATAACTTATGAGAGGTGTATTGTATAGTTTTACTGTATCGTGGTTTCTATTAGTGTTTTCATCTCACTCAAAAAAAAAACTCGAAACTCAAAGCATTTATTTCAATTAAACCATTTACAGCCACTTTTGAATTGTCAAGGGGTTAGTCAGTCAGAAATTTGAAGCTAGTTGCCCATTCCAAAGCGTAGGTTCCTATGGAGAAGAACGGGCAAAAAACTCCACGGACACTCTTTTAAATCATAATATTCTTACAAAATATTGGTTACATCATTCATGTTGAAATTATACATGTGAGAGCAATTTAGAAAGACGTGCACGTAAAAAGCGTCCGTAATAGAAAGATAAAATTAAACAAAATTTAAAATAAGTCGTGGCAAATAAGAGATGACCAGTCCCTACTGATGGCGCCCGTTCACGAACATGACACATGGATCTGCGCCGTTTAGCTCAACCATTTTGAAGGGAACTTAACGATCCAACACATACACACTTAATCCTAAACCCGGAACAACTATTAAAATATAAATATATATAATATAAAATATAATATTAAAATGGTTATTTATTTGGTTTTACAAATGTTTGTACCATCTGAGAATCGAACGCGACCGTTATTTCAAAAACTAATCTAACGTTTCTTGGTTTCTGGCAGCTGGGTCAACCACAAAGAAAGGTTACTACGCCGTAGCGAAAGTGTAGGTTACTGCTACGCCGTAGCGGAAGCGTAGGTTACTACTACGCCGTAGTCAAAAACGCTACGAATGAATGAATGAAAATGACCAGTGTCATTACTAAAATATGGCAAAATAACCATAAATGGATTACTTCATTGATCTAAAAAAAAAACGTCATTTGGATCGACTAGGTATTAAAGTAGTTCTTCCCCATAATAGGTACCTACTACGCTTTGGAATGGGCCACTAGCTTCATATTTCTGACGGACTGACCCCTGGACAGTTCAAAAGTGCCTGTAATTGGTTTATCTATGTATATAAAAGAAAGTAGTGTTAGTTACACTATTTATATCTCAAGAACGGCTGAACCGATTCGGCTAAAAATTGGTGGGGAGGTAGCTTAGAACCAGGAGACGGACATAGGACTATTTATCCCAGTAAAAAAAAAATAGGAATGTAGGTAGGGTAAGTAGGTAGGTAGGGTAGGTAGTTATGTAGGGTAGGTAGGTGTGCCGTAGATAAGTACTTAGTGCTACCCGTGCGAAGCCGGGGCGGACAGCTAGTTTGAAATAAATGCTGAAGTTTGAGTTTTCCAGTTGATATTTCTTTCGCGATCACGATGTCGGTCCCATGGCGAAAGTTCTTCAGTTTGATGGTCTGTACCATACCTTTAAATATGACCTCATCACCTCACCTTTCTGACACATGCAATTATTTTTTTGTCTATCAGTACAGGTAGTGCAATCCACGACGACGCGCCCCACTCCGCGATTACTGTACTTAGGAGCATACACATATTGTTTATTCTGTAGGTAAAAAGGATATCGGAATCACTTTTACACGCCATATAAAAATATAAAAGATAATCTAGATGGAGTCGACATATCCTATCTGGCTACCCCTGAAAAGAAATGGTGAACCAAACTCAAAGGTCAGTCTCTTTTAAAGTCCAGACATAATCTTGGTCAGGCCATATGAGGACCATGTAGATTAATGTCTGAAATGGCCTTCTTAGGAAAGAACCACACAGATTTGAGTGGACCTGTCCAGTCAGTGCAAGCATTTGTCGTGTAGCTCAACTCAGAACATAAGGAGCTCAACAAATCGATAAACGATACCAAAGAAAGGACATTTGGGTATTCCGCATGAAGTACTGCCAGACCAATCATTCAAACTATCAGAGAAAGGAAAAAAAAAGAAGAATTATATGGAAAACAAATTTTAGACAATCAAATGTATTCTTGTCGATGACGTCAACTTTTTGACGGTGACTGTGCCCACACGCCGTTAGAAAATTGTTCTATTACCCAATTTATTTTTATTTTTTTAGTCAAATCATTTGTTTCGAATAGACCCTTGTAAGGCACTTTTGAACATCAAAATTTACAAAAAAAATGAATTGATTCTAGTCGCCACTTCGAAAAGGTAGTTTTCGCATGGAGAAGAATGGGCAAGAAACTCCACCGCTACTCTTTTAAAATGTTTTACAATATTATGTATACATACATTATTTACATGATGAAGACGTTGATGCACCTAGAATAAAATTACTATACCACAATGGGTAAAAAAATAAATATGAAGCAACAACAGATAAATTAATTATGTGATAGATATATGTTGCTCACATATTTACTTAATCCTTCTCTTTAAATCAATCAGTCCTAGGACATTCAGCAGTAGGTAGATTATGGTTCCAGATCTTGCACGGTATGAAGCCACTGCCTCATCCGACCGATACTACAGCTCATTCGTGCTGGTTGTAAGATGTTCTTGGGGTGTTCTTTTCAGTCTTGTGAAGGTAACTGGATTTGACATTAGTTTCATAGCCAATTTATTTGGATGAACTTTTGATCAGGTGGAGTATGTGGTAATATTAGCTTTGATTTCCACTTTGACAGTTTTTAGGGTTCCGTAGTCAACAAGGAACCCTTATAGTTTCGCCATGTCCGTCTGTCTGTCTGTCTGTCCGCGGTTTAGCTCAAAAACTATTGGTACTGGAAAGCTGTAATTTGGCATGAGTATATGCTTTAATAACGTCAAAAAAGTGGTGAAATAAAATTTTGAAAAAAACAATTATTTAGTGTACCTCCCCTACATGTAAAGTGGGGATGATAATTTTTTTTTTCGTCCTTCCCATATTGTGGGAAATAGTTGGATAGGTCTTTCAAAAATATTAGGAGTTTGGGAATACCATTTTTTGATTAAGTAAACCGTTCGAGACTTATCAAGCTTTAAAGTACCAATTTTCGTTAGAGTCAAGTGTCCCCTCCCTCTACCAACTAAACGGTTGTAGTTAGAAATTCAAATGTCACGGAATGTAAGGGAGAACATGTTTTTTCAACTACAAAGTTAAGTTTGTTCTTGCTATTATTTAATTCATCCCAACTACGGAACCCTTCATTGTGCGTGGTTTGGTTTTCACTTGGCCGGTTTTTCTCTTTAATTCCTTGTGAATTCTCTCGTTCGTGACCTAGTGTTTTTGATTGAAACCTTTGAAGGATTTCGAGGTTGGACTTCGCTGCAGTTCCCCAAAGCTGGATACCATAGCACCAGAAAGGCTTGAGGATACATTTGTATAGAAGTAGTTTGCTTTCCAGAGTCATTTGGGACTTCTTGTTGAGCATTCAGTGTAAGCTGAAAATAATGTCCTATAATATTCTACCTCGTCATGTCCCCCATACCGCTCCGTGCTCAATAGAATTCAGAAGCCGTCAGTTATTTAATAAAGTGTTCGTCCCACGCGGCACGTGGCTATGTGCTCGCAAGGAATGCTAGATCAATATCCGGACGCATATCACCATGTATACGGGTGAATATAACACCCTGTAGGTATGTGAATAAGTGTGTTCGTAATGTGACATCCTGTCTATGGAATGAATATAAAAATATTACTTTGAAAAAGAGAGGTGACTGGAAAGAAAAACTTTTTTGTTTGTCTTTGTAAGCTCAAGTTCGCACAGGTGACGCACTCTCGTCTCAGCGAGCGCGTTGAATTGGATTTACAACTTTCGCTGCTACGCAGAGCGTTGAAAATCCAGTGCACGAAAAAAAATCGCCTTGATTTTGTTACGTCCGTCCGTGCGAACGTTGGTTTATACTTTAACATAGTTTATAGAGTTCCGTATAAGAGTGAAAACGTTCGTCTGTCTGTCCTGATTATGAATAAATAGATTCGTGACGTGAAAAAAAAACGGACTTAACGGGCCGGCGGAGCATGCGTACTTCATACAAACGTAATACCAAAATAATTTGTAAATCAAAAATATTCTTAAGGTAGTGTGTATTTATTCCGATTGGATTACAGAATATCTATGCTTCCAAATATATTTTTTTAATGGACACTGATTTAAATTCGAGATAAGAGAAAAATAAGTTTTCTATAGAAATTTTAAATTCCTCATATCTCGTCTTTATATCAGTGTCCATTCAAAATATATATTTGGAAGCCTAGATATTCTGTAATCCAATCGGAATAAATACACAATACCTTAAGAATATGTTTGATTTACAAATTATTTTGGTATTACGTTTGTATGAACAACGCATGCTTCGCAGGCCCCTTAAAAAAAAACTATCAGAGATGACAGGTGACTGCAAATTAAAAAAAAAAATTGTTTGCTTTGTACTTTTTGCCATAGTTTTTAGAGTTCCATATCTAAAGGGTGCAAACGTTTGTCTGTCTGTCATAGTGCTGTTTCTTTTTAATCGTAAATACGTGCCTTTGGCCTCTATCATGGCAAATTATAAAAAGAAGATAAAACTTTGATAATTTTGGTGGTACGGAACTTTTTGCGCCCAAGTCCGACTCGCATTTGGCTTCATATGTATAGGTACGTATATATACATATTCTAAGCTGCGAGTTAGAATATGTATTGATTTTTTTTTGATTTTTTGGATACGTTCGATGTCACTGTTTTCATATAGGACTTCGAAGCCCGTCGAATACTCAAAGAAAATGATCGCTTCCTGTCGTAACGACTAGTCGCAGAACACGACAACTCTGCATCTCGCAGCAACAAGACGCACAGCTATCGCGCATACTAATAGTTTTTAACAACCCAATAAACGAAAGAGGTGGCATTCTTTTCCCAACCTACGCACGACAAAAGTCACATTTTACCATGATTAGTGATGCGCCGTTCCCAAATTCCCTTTCCCGGAAATATTTCGAGTGGAAAAGTTCCAGGGAATATTCCAGCATTCCCGGGAACGTTCCCACATAGTGGGAAATGGACATTTAAATTGTTTAATTTGTAATACAATATTTTTCGTTGTTATATTTTTTTTTTAGTTATTTTGTTTAAATTAAAATAATGAATAAATACTTTGTTTTAATTCAAATAATTTCTTACTAAAAACCTTGGAACGTGCCCATCGATCCCGGGAGCAAAGGAATATTCCCAGGGAATATAGGGATATTCCCAGGGAATATGGGAATATTCCCAGAGATTATCGGGAAAGTTCTCAAAGCAACGACTTAATTGAATTATGCCTATGTATAAAGGTGTACTTGCTTTTGCACATAGCGCAAAAGTTATTTACAAAAATATATACAACTATTTAAGTCAATATTCCCAGTCGTTCCCGACGTGCCCGGGAGCGTTCCTGGGAATTAGGGAACGTAGGAAACGATCCCGGGAACGGCGCAGCACTAACCATGATCATTCAAATAATAATTCGCCCCATACTCGCGGCGGGGGGAATACAAAGCATTCCTAATATATTCCTGGCTACCCCAATGCGGCTATCGGGGATAAAATTGAACGTGTCTGCCGCAGCCACTGGTAATAAAAGGGGATGATAATTGAACCCCCTGGGGGGATAGAACGTTTTAAGTAGAGGGGAAGTTAGGTAGAATACTGAACAGATTACATACATACATAAACTCACGCATGGGGGTAGGCGGAAACTATAGAAATACAAAGATTTCATAAATTCATAATACCCTGCTTCGTATGGTCCTGCTCCATAGGACAATTTAGAATATAGACAAAATCAAACTAGTTGCCAATTTTATTTTTTATAACATTTATTTTATATTCTCTGATTACTTGAACTCACACACTGACTTATTATAAGTATTACTTGTTAAAATGTTAGGAATATCGTATAATTTTACAATGTTTGTAAATATGTGAGCACCATGCATCTGTCACATAATTAATTTATGTCATTCCTTCATTTTTCATTATTTTTACCTATCGTGGTATAGTAATCTTATTCTAGGTGCATCGTCTTCACATATAATTATATAATTAGTGTAGGCATACAAGATATTGGATATCCTCCTTGGATGACGACAGGAGTTCGAATGGCTATGAGGCGCAGAGATCGGGCCTTTCGTAAATTTAAAAGGGATCGTAGTGAGGAAAACCGGAACTTTTACAAAGCTTCTAGAAATCGGTGTAATCAGATGATACGCAACGCTAAACGCCGCCATATTCTCGAGAATATATCTTCTTCTTCACCTGCTGATATCTGGAAGTTCCTTGGCACTCTCGGTATTGGCAGACCACGTCATGTGGATTTTCCTAAAACAATTGGCCTTAATGATATCAACCGTCACTTCACAACCACTTGTCATTTGGATTCCCAGATGTTATCTCAGACGGTTGATTACATTACTGGCCTACCCAGTCCCATCATAGAAACATTTCACTTCTCTCCGGTCACCTCAGCCGAAATTAAAACGATCATCTTGTCCATCAAATCCAAGGCTATGGGCCATGACGGCATCAGTCGTAGTATGATCGTTTGGATCCTTGATATCCTTCTACCTCCAATTACCCATATCATCAACTTTTCTCTTGATTCCGGACAATTCCCATCCCTGTGGCGTATGGCCTATGTACGTCCACTCCCAAAAATTTCAAATCCCTCTCTACCCAGTCACTTTCGACCCATTTCCATTCTCCCATTCCTGTCTAAAGTGCTCGAAGCCTGCGTACACAAGCAGTTTACAAGGTTTGTTCACCGGAACAACCTTGTTAGCTCTTTTCAGTCTGGCTTCAGGCCCGGGCACAGTACAGCCTCCGCTCTCCTTAAAGTGACTGGTGACGTTAGAGAAGCGATGGAGGATATTAAGGTTACCGTTTTGGTATTAATTGATTTCTCCAATGCCTTTAACGCTGTCAGTCACGATATTCTCCTTTCTATCCTCTCTCATCTTATGGTTTCGCCCGAGGCTCTCGAGTGGTTCTCTTCTTATCTTCGGGGACGTCAGCAGTCGGTTCGCGTTGATGAGCGCTCGTCGAGTTGGCGTGACCTGGATGCTGGTGTTCCGCAAGGCGGTATTCTCTCTCCATTGTTATTTTCCATCTTCATTAATTTTATAACTCATTGTCTTCGGTGTTCGTATCATCTTTATGCCGATGATCTTCAATTATATACAGCTGGGCGGGTTGAAGATTTGTCGGAAGCTATAGCTGATGTAAACAGAGATCTAGATGCCATCAAAACGTGGTCTGATAGTTTTGGGGTGTCAGTAAACCCCTCAAAGTGTCAGGCCATTGTAATTGGGAGCTCACGCATGATTGGTAGGGTGACGCTTAGCTCTCTTCCTCCTCTTATTTTCAATGGTAACGTCATACCCTTTACCTCTACTGTGAAAGATCTCGGTTTGCATCTTGACTTGACGCTTGGCTGGCAACGCCAGGTCTCTAGTGTTAGTCAAAGGGTCAACGGTACTCTGCGATCTCTGTATCGTCTGAGAAACTTTTTACCTGCTAAGACGAAAACTATGCTTGTGCAGACTTTGATTTTCCCTATAATCGACTATGGTGACGTATGCTACTTTGACCTGAATTCAGTTTTGCTGGATAAGCTCGACAGACTGCTCAACAATTGTATCCGGTTCATATTCAACCTCAGGAAATATGATCATGTGTCGAGCTATAGGTCTGAGCTCAAATGGATGTCCATTCGCCAAAGAAGGAGTTTGCGCGCTTTGACCACGCTTTTCTCCCTTCTTAACTCTCCCACTCCTCCTTCTTATCTCATGTCTCACTTCCAATATCTATGTTCGTCACACACTAAGAATCTGCGTTCTTCTAACAATCTTCTCTTACTTTGTCCTTCTCATACTTCTGACTTTGTTCATTCTTCCTTTCATATTCAGTCCATTCTTCTATGGAATGCGCTTCCTCTTGATATCAGGACGGCGACCAGTCGGTATGCATTTAAGCGGAAACTACAGAGTTTTTTATCAAAATAAATAGAGTAGAGTCATCTCAACACCTCTCCCTTGAATTTGTATAATGTATATATATATAATATAGGTATATATTTTATTAAATATGTATGTATGTGTGTGTAATATAATTATTTATAATGATATATTTTAATAAAAAATGATTTTTCTTTGTTCCTCTCAAACAGAGCACCTGCCATCTAATCTCTTCACTACCCTTGGTTGACTGGTAGAGAATGCCTAAGGCATTAAGTCCGCCTTTGTACTTTTATAAGTGTGAAAAGTTTAAATAAATAAATAAATAAATATTGTGAAAACATTTTAAAAGAGTAACGGTGGAGTTTCTTGCCCATTCTTCTCCATACAAAAACTACATTTTCGAAGGGGCGACTAGATTCAATTATTTTAAATAAATTTTGACGTTCAAGAATGCCTTTTTTGCGCCTGATTGAAATAAATTATTTGACTTTGACTTTGACATAATGCCTGTATCTCTCGGAGAAGTAGATAGAGTACATTATTATGGCACATCCACATTTTGCTAGTCATATATTCAATGTCGCTAGGCCAACAAAGTAGACAACTCCCCCCCCCGCGTCTGTCTGAATGCGATAAACTCAAAAAATACCGAACGGATTTTCATACGGTTTTCACCAATGGACGGAGTGATTCATGAGGAAGTTTTAAGTGTATAATTCATTAAAGTTTTGTGAAAATTGGCTGAAATATGACGAAGATTGTTGAGATGTCGGAAAAAATCATGCCGACTGGGAGCTTTACTGGCGTGCGCTGCGTGAACCAATAGAGTTATATGACAACAATGTACTTTTACGGAATTTTGTTTACCTGGATTAACACATAGGGTACTTTAAATCCCGGTGATGAGTTCCCGTGGGATATTTTCCGAGTCAACACGGGTGAAACTACGAGAAAAACTAGTATCTACTTTGCAAAGAAGAGTCGCATCTGTATCTTAATCTGTGGCAGGAGGGGAGGTCAAGTAGTAAGGATAATGCCAAGTACTTGAGTTCAGAGCGGTACACATGGCGAGAACTGAAATAAAATTCATTGATCTATGTCAAGAAATTTGTCTGTAAAAGTATTATCATCATATTATTAACCATACATATTTCTGCCTCCAAGCGCTACTGTGTTCCGGTTTGGCGGGTATGAACAAAAAATTAATGAAAGTCATTACAGGATCTTAAGACTTTTCATATTTGTCTCTGGGATGTCAAACTCAAACTCAAAGCATTTATTTCAATTAAACCATTTACAGGCACTTTTGAACTGTCAAGAAGTCGGTCAGTCAGAAATATGAAGCTAGTTGCCCATTCCAAAGCGTAGTAGGTACCTAATATGGAGAAGATCAGGCAAGAAACTCCACGGACACTCTTTTAAATCAAAAATTGGATACAATATATTGATTACAACATTCATGTTGAAATTATGCATGTGAGAACAATGTAGAAAGACGTGCACGTTCGTAAAAGCGTCCGTAATAAAAGGAAAAAAACAAAGAATCATTAAAAAACTAAAATAAGCCATGGCAGCTAAGAGATGACCAGTCCCAACTGACGGCGCCCGTTCACGAACATGACGCATGGATCATGGTCAACGCATTTGCGACCACTTATTATCAGTTGGGACGTCGGATGTTAGTCATCAATTCAACCGCCTCTGTGATCTAGTAGTTTCGATTCCCAGTGGGGCCCTATTTTCTGCTCGGTTTGGTTGGTGGTAGGGCTTGTTCTAAGTCCGCCTGGCTAGCTACCACCATCTTATCTAAGTCTGTCGCCATAACAACAATGTTAACAGCATTGTTGTGTTTCAGCAGTTAGAGGTAAGATAGCCAGTTCCTCTGTGGTTGAGGATTCCGGATGAAGCTCGGTACTACGTTCAACCTGATCATCACTTACCGTCAGGTGAGATGCAGGCCAAGAGGTTAACAGTGTTCACCGCAAAGGCCTTCCCCCATAGCTTTCGTAACAACTTCAATTGTTAACGTTAAATTAAACTGTACATAAGTTGTAACTCATTGATCATCGTCTATTTCATTATGTTTAATGTTGCCGTTTTTATGCAACATAGACTATAGAGGAACGTATCTGTTATGCATTTGTTTTTTGAACAGTTTTCGTTTTATATTATTGTATGTGTTCGATTATTATATTTTTTTTGTTCCGTCTCTAAACGTGAAGACTTGTTATTGGCTCACTATTTACTATTCTATTACCATCTTGTGATGTAACTGTTACTACTCCATGTTTCTTAGATAAATAAATAAATGTATGAGGCAGGACGTCCGCGGGTGGGGAAAGTGCCCTTACCTGCCCCTTGTTATGTCTCTGGTAAGAATGAAAACTGGGGGACGTGATTTTATTATATTGTTATACCTTTGATTACTGTTATTCTTAGCATAAGCAGCCCAGGCCTCCTGTCTGTGAGAGGGAATATGCCGTAATCCACCACGCCGGCCCAGTGCGGGTTGGTAGATGTCACAAGTCTTCGAATTTTTGATTCTAGAACATCCCGTTATTCTTGCCGACATGTAAACCTCTTCTAAAACGTTCAACAGGCGACGGTGGCGACGTGGATACCGCGAGAATAAATTGAAATTTACTTATTAATTTACTAGCCTTTGCTCACGGCTGCGCCTGCGTGGACGTAAAAAATTATCCCAAGGGAACGTACTACCGAGATAAAAGTACTCTACGTCCTAACCCAGGTCATGGTCTCCCCATGTGCAAAATTTCATCAAAATCCGTTCAGCCGTGTTCACGTGAAAGCGTAGGTAACAAATAAACAAAATCACTTTCGCATTTATCATATTAAAGTTGGGATTTTATTTCGATAAGAAGGAATTCCTATATTAAAGACTAGAGAATTAGACTACACTGTTTTAGGTTAAGAGCGCTTATCCAAAAAGTTGGCAACGTCGCAAATAGCTGTCAAACATTTCGTTGTTTTGATTAATTTGGCAATATTACTGAATGGAAATATGAAATGTGGCTAACTAGTAAACTAGAATTTTAATAATGAATTGCAATTATAACACAGAATTTGATGTTGTAACCGTTTTAGATGTAAAAAAAACCATTTGGAAAGTTTCCAAATACTTTTTTTACATCTAAAACTAAATAATCGGTGTTACTATATTAATTATTCCATTTCATAATCAATATTATAGTTAGTTAGTTAGCCACATTTCATATTTCCATACAGTAATATTGCCAAATTAATCAAAACAGGTAAATATTTGACAGCTATTTGCGACGTTGCCAACTTTTTGGATAAGCACTCTTAAACTGTTATTAACTGGTTTTGATAGGATACCATTAATTAAATAAATTCTTCAGAGTTATTCTGAGACACCGCTGACCGACGATGGTGAAAAACATCGTGATGCAACTGGGGGTCTACCAATACACTTAAGGCGCTACCCCGAGCTAAGTGGCGCCCTCATTGAATAAAAAATCGTAGCATAGCATAGAAAATACTTAAAGTGTTTCGTATCCAAAGTAGATAGCAAAAGTGTCAAAAACGGCCACTTTTGACACTTTTGCTATCTACTTTGGATACGAAACACCTTGAGTCCTGTTTTAACAACGTAAAAATACTTTATCCTCTTTGTAACAAACTCCTAGATTCCATTTTTTTAAATTTATTTTCTATGCTATGCTACGATTTTTTATTCAATGAGGGCGCTACTTAGCTCGGGGTAGCGCCTTAAATAGCAATCCTAACAATTTTTTTAAACGCAAAAAAGAGTGTTTATTTTTTTTGTTACCTACGGCTTTTAAGTCTTAACTACCTACTCCAGAAAAACAGTACTGTTAGAGAAAAGAAAAATAACTTTTAGACGCTAGGGAACCCGCGGGCAAATCTAGTTTGGGTGATTTGCGTAGAATGGCTCCGACCGTAGGTCGTAAGGTGATCGATCCTTAGGCTGTTACAGCCAAACGAAACGGAATTTGGTCAGATCAGGCAGCTCCCTCTTACAGAGAGGAGCCCAGTGACCTAGAAACGCGATCATAATTATGCTGTTTATGCTTATTGCTTATGTTAGATGGAATGGTCCTGAATATACTTGGTCACTGATATTGATTTAATGACAAGTCGTACTCAACACTTCTCCTTCATATTTATAATGCGAACGGACAAAGTGAGGAACTTTCTGCCAGCGTTTGTTTTCTTTTGCACATCCCGTCTGCCATCAAAGCAAGAGTGAACAGACGTCTTCTGTGGACACTCGTTCCATGATAGACCTCATCCACCGATTTCCACCAGGCGAGATCGAACCATTACTCAATAACTAAACTAAATAGTTTACAAAAAAAATCTGCTCAATAACGCAAATAACGCAATGAATGTTGTAGAACTGTCAAAATGAAACAAAGTCGTAATCGTTTTAGAAAATGTGTTGCGTAATTAGATAGCTGACCATGGTGGAAGCCATTTTATTTTCTTATAAGATATTTTCTACTTTCTTTTGAAGTCACTTGGCAGTCGTTTTTGTAATATTTATATTCAGCTGCATATGGTATAAACAGGCGTAAATATTGTTCCAGTTTAGTAACACTATGATTCTGCAGTCTCAACACTTGATTTATTATGATTGCAACAAATAAAATGAGCAAAAATAATTTATTTGCTACAATAATTTATAATTTTTCTCCTTACTTATTCTTTATTTTTGTTGTAGTAGTAGACCTGTGGCGGTATCTACAGCGCCACTTACGAACTACGCATCACACTGACGTCACGCGAAATCCTGCATCGCGCAAGCGAAGTTTACCGTGTGACAGCATCTATTATACATTGTATCAGTGAAATCACTGAATCAATTTTCACGCCTTCCCCTTAGCTCATGACCTAATGAAGTGCCATAGAAAATATGATCTAAAAATAAAAATATATATAAAAGTAAATCCGCGAAATTTCGCGGGAATTCTGGTAAATATACACGCAACGTCCCGATCAAGTGTAGGGCAGTAGCCCACCGGACACTACACCCGTCTGGTCGGAGCACCTTCCCTTTTCTATGGAGGACTTTACACCCGGTCCCTGCTACCTGTTTCTATGGACCTATTTTTCAAAGTGCGAGCCTTTACTACTATTTCACGCCCTGGGGATCGAACCCAGAACTCCACGTTCAGCGTTGTTCTTGCGACCACTAGACTAACGAAGCAGTCGATCAAAGGGTAGTATAATGAAAAAAAACCGGCCAAGTGCATGTCGGACCACGCACAATGAAGGGTTCCGTAGTTGGGATGATTTTTTTCCAAAAACAAACTTAAAACATTGTAGTTGAAAAACATGTTCTCCCATACATCGATATACGTCATGGTCAATTATTTTAACGGCACGGTTGGCGCAGTGATTAAGCAATTGACTGCTGCACTGCGTGTCGCAGGTTCGATTCCCGCACGGAACAAATATTTGTATGCCCTGCAAGTAGTTGTTCCGGGTCTGGCTGTTTGTGTATGTGATTTTAAATGTTTGTAATCGCACCCACGATACAGGAGAAAATACAAGTGTGGGGCAACGTTTAAAAAAAAACAACTTTTATTTGTACGAGTAGGTTCGTAATATAAAAAAAATGTGATAAAACTACACAATATATTGTGATGACAATTTTCGGTTTTTTTTCTTTACTTGTGCTGTGGGACCTTGCTTCTTGCCAAATTTCATGATTCTAGATCAAACGGGAAGTATCCTACTTAAAGGTTTTGATTTATTTGCGAGCATCAAAATATGTCGCTTAAATGGCGATATTTTTTATTGCGTTGACTTAAGAAGCTTGATTTTTTTAGAAAGAAAGATAATACGTTTATTTGCGGCACAATATGACGCAAGCAAAGAGAAAAAACAAATAAACACGAAAATAACAATTTGGGGGATAATTTGCGTCACACCCACGCAAAACGAATCGCTCCAAGGGACTATAGACTTACGTATTTGATATTAATTTCAACTTGATAGCTCAGCTCAACACTTCTTGCTGAGAAAAGTGGTCTTGACAGACTGACTGACAGACAGACGGACAACGAAGTGATCCTATAAGAATTCCGTTTTTTCTTTTTGAGGTACGGAACCCTATAAAACACGCAACATCACGCCAGTAATCCTCGAAGGATTAGGCAGAGTGTGCTATAGGTACAACTAAGCCTATGAAAACAAAAACAATTAAAAATGTATTCAGTATATAATTTACTTAATAATTATAAGTACAGCCTTAAGTAAAAGAGTAGGTACATTAAGTTATAGTTATAACTAACGACATCTATGTTTTAAAACACGAATCAACTTTAATTCAGAATCATATTTCATATTCATAGCCGCTTGTTCAACTATCAACTTTAGTGTTATGTAATCTAAGTTGTTTTTTTAATCTAAGTTGGTTTTTGAGTAACAAAAAAGTCCTAAATAAATTTCAGTTGCGATAAAATTTGAACTTTGTCATGTATGACATTGAGTTGCTTGCTCTAAAACATGATAATTATCTGAGATTCTGAATTTGAAGTTTAACTAGAGTATATCGAGCTTTAGAAAGAGACACACAGGTATGAGTGAAAGAGACAACGCTCTAAAAGCAGAACTTTTTCAATTATTTGGTGATAAAAAAATGACAGACTGACTTTTCATAGCGATTTCGTTAGTTCCACTTTCAATCACAATCTGAATTATTTTGAAGGATATTGCTAATCCATTGCTTCTTAAGTTCGAAAAATTTGTCTGCACAACAACGTAAATAAAGCAATGAATGTTGTTGAACTGTCAAAATGAAAGTCACTGCTACTGTTAGGTAGTGTGTTACGCAATTACCCCGCCGGATTGACAGAAGCTTTTCGGGAGCTTATGTCAGTCCCATCACCTTTTTAAAATTTCCATCATCGTGATCTCTGATAGATGTCACTTTGTGTGACATCAAGTAGTGACATCTATCAGAGATAACGATGATAGAACCCAAGGGCCCAAGGGCCTAGGCCCTTGAGTCAGATAAAGCATTACAAAGTTCATTTGGCGCACGGTCAAAATCTAATCTTACGCCGCCATCTTGTTTTTTCAAAACAATTGCACAATGAATGTTTACCAACAGCGCTCCCTTGTCAACGACATTAAAGCGAAACGATCACAGCATAATGATAATGCAATAAGGCAGCCCGCAAAATTCAAAATTTCTTTAGTTTTTTGCAATTTATTAGTAAGTGTCAGGTTATATTCTGATTAAAATACTATTCGCGACCGTAACAAATACGGCTTTACAGAATTATAATCATTAGAATTTGCCTCAGACCAAATAAAAGACATAGCACTGCGAACAGTACAGTGAAGCATGCTAAAACTACACCTCCAATCTGTACATACACGCACAGATTTACAATCAAACTACACCTCACTCAGTGCACACATGTTTACAAAACCAGACTCACGTCACTGTTGACAGCGCTATGTTATGGTTTTGTTTTTTTTTTTTTGATCTGAGGAATTGCCAATATCTCCTTAAGTTAGATATGGCCTCAAATGTCATGATTATAATTCTATAAGTAAATATTTGATACTGACCTTCAAATTGCATAAAAACTTAAAAAAAAATTGAATTTCGCTAGCTACCCTGAGGCTTTCGCTTTAACGTGACAATAAGGTTGTTTTTGGGTTGCCGCTGTCGGAAGTAAAATAACTGTCAAAGAACCAGAGGCCGGATTTATATAGTTCATAGAACCCGGTTTTATTCGGTTTTCGTCGACGGTAGAATAGACAAAATGACAATCTGTCATTTTGTCTATTCTTCCGTCGACAAAACCCGTTTCTATTGTGACTACGCTAAGCGTATAGGTCTAATGAGTTTGAGCACTATAGTTATTTATGAACATAGATATCGTTAATTATAATAATGATTATATTTTAACAGCCTCCATCTTGTATTTATCCTTGAAACGCGAAAGCGAAGCCTTCGCCGAAACTGTGGGGTTGCTTATTTTGATTCTCGACTTCATTTTCACGGTACTGAAACAGAAATAGTAAATTAATACTAATAATACGTATGGGCAGTGATCGACAGAAATATCGCGACGAACAGACCGTTCAAAATGATCAGAAAAATAAAACCTTTGTTGCTTTGTTTGTTTGTCTGTATTTCTTTTTCAAACTATTCTTATCATTAGGTATCTGCCTAACCGTTTCCCAACTATGTTGCAGTCAGCTTCCAGTCCAACAAAAAAACTCCCTATAGGTTCAAAAGTCTTAGGTCTCTGCCTCGAATTTTGCGGGCAGCGGAGCGGCGGCGGCGGCGGCGCGGGAGCAGCAGGATCTTATGCGTAAAATCAAATGGACCGGTTCTCGAAAACAGCGGCGCGGGGGCGGGCAACGAGCGGTGCACTCCGGTCAAGCGGTGACCGCCCGCGCCGCCGCCGCCGCCCGCCCCTCTGCCCGCAAAATTCGAGGCAGAGGCCTTATACTTAAGGAGCTTTCTTAAATGTTATTCTGTATTTTTCTTTTTTGTGCTGTTTCTTGAGTATTTTATACAAATATATTTTATTTTCATTACATAGTGTCATCTTAAGCATGAATGTTAATTTGTATGTATAACCATATTTTCATTGTATTGTATCCTATCGTTTATCTGTGAACAGCGTTGTGGGCTGCAATATTGTCTATATGTTTTGTGTATTTCTTGTTTCTATGTTTTATATTGTTGTTCCTTTTGAATAATAAAAAAGATAGGTAGCTGAATAGTATTTTATTTAGAGCGGCTGCAGCTGAAATTTCAGCTGCTTACTGAAGAACAGCAAGTAACTTGAATGTGCAATTTAACGATTTTTTTCCAAATGATACAAGAGGGCAATTTCAAGATTTAACAAACACAGTGACATTGACATTAAAAACTTCATCCTCACAAGAATTTTGTTAATTTGTGATTATAAATCTATCTATTTCTGGTGGATAATGACTTGGTCTTCTGATGCGAGTGATAAATAGGAGCTAGAGAGAATGAGAAGTCTTACCTGGCCATCATCTTCGCCCCCCGCTTGCGGTCTCCAGTTCGACACGAAGTACTGATTACCAGCCGGTCGCTGTTCAGCTGCGGGACCCTAAAACAAATACAGAATCAATAAAGATAGCTCTGGTAACAAGCAAACTCAAACTTAAAACATTTATTTCAAATAAACCAATTACAGACAGGAGACTAAAGATCTGTGCCAAACGAATCGGTAAACGTAAGGACGTCCTCAGACTAGGTGGAGCGACCAACTTCGCAAGGCAGTAAGCTGGATGAGGTGGCCGAGGATCGAGTTGAATGGTATTTATTTATTTATTTATCATAAGCACACCAACAGCACAGTCACTTACAATTCAAATTAAATAACATCTAAAATTAGCATTTCAGTCATTGATGTATTAAAAGAGGTAGATACGGGACTTAGTCACAGCGCCTGGTCCTACTCAACTACGGGATTGCCCGTAGTTGAGTAGGACCAGCACTCAGTCGCGCACGGAACATCGTAGATCACACAGCTCAATAATTTCAGTTTTTTTGTAATAATTACGCATCAAAATGACTTCTTGTGCAGCTAAACAGTGCTTTAATAATAAAAGAAAGAAAAATAAGACACATGGGATTACCTACCACTCGTAAGTACAGCCAAAAATGTTAATTTGTTGAAAATTACAATAATATTTTGACGTTTGCTTCGCCATATTTGTGAGAGCGAGATAGATATTAAAAACATGCGCGAAAGACACGATACGCACACAATGCGCGAGGTGCTAACGCGATTTCGCTCGCACGTCAGCGCCGTCTCCTATCTCTATCCTCGTCTATCGGTAACTGTAGCTTTGCGACTGTGAGATGACACTGATCACAGATGTGTGAGTTTCGGTGCATGTAGTCGTGCGCCGAGCCCAAGTTTACCTACTGATAGCGATGTTAGCGCGTAACATATGTTCCACCTTTTAATACATCCATGATTTCAGTAACCATGCAAATTACAGGTATGCATGACATTCACATATGAAATTTAGAGACTAACCCCGCATTCCGAGTTACGATGTAACGCGATAACGGTGCGTCTTGAATCGTCATAGATGACGTTATGACGTACGCCATCTTGCGATAACGCCGACCATGCCTATTGCCAATATCACCGTGAGCGCTGTCAAAAATGACAGTTGTGCTGTTTTGTTTTGACTCGTATCATATCTTATCTAACGTGACATTTTCGAAATTGTGCTTCTGGCTACCGTTCGCTACCTAAACATAGAAGAAGAAGAAATTTGTGGTATACACACAAAGAAATATGCTATGCATCTTTTGACGTTGAACCAGTACTGTGAGCGCATTTACGAGCGTTCCGAATTGTTGACAGCCCTCAGCTGTCATTATCGTGATATCTTACTCGGAACGCCAAATATCGATGTCAGCGCTGTGAGCGATTATGTTCTAATTCGGAAAGCGGCCGAAGAACAAAATAAAGTGTGTCTAGTAGACCATTAATCTACAACATTGCAAAAACAAACCACATTGAGCTAGATAGACGGGCACTCATCACACTGTATAAATAGGGAGCGTCTGTATGAAGCGAAAGACATGGAGAAAATATCAATAGGGTAATCCGTAAAGTTGGATCTTTCATTATATTGCCTTGCCATACGTGTAAGGAGGCTGTTAAATGTTGTATTCAAGGTATGCGATTGGGGAGGCCTAACGTGCAGTTTTTTTTATTTTTTTATTAGTTTCACCAACAATTGATTGCACTGATACAAACACATAATACATTTTTTTAAGTAAAATAACAGCTCTAGTGCATCAGTTACATAAGTAAGCACCACATGCATAAAACAATGAAGCAGACAAATAAGCTAACTTACTTAGTAATAAGCGCTAATATTGAAAATTTTGGTAACATCGGTAAAAAGTGACATATATATAAAAAAAAACTATGAAATTTTGATTCAAAAATTATAAAATTGACATTCTTCGACATTACCTATAACATTGGTAAAACTGATTAGAATTGCATAAAAATAAAATGGTAAAAATTTATTTAGAAAAAAGGCGGAAGAAAAAAGGAGACAGACCAACGACTGGTGGCTGGGACAGACTGGATACGGAAGGCGGAAAACTGGGTGATGTGGCATAACTTGGCCAAGGTCTATGTTCAGCAGTGTACCTAAATCATGCGGCTGAATGATGAAGATAATAATAATTAGGAGGTCTTCAGAGGAGAATTCAGAATTATTTAATAAGTGTATGTATACAAGATATTGTGAAAACATTTTAAAAGAGTAACGGTGGAGTTTCTTGCCCATTCTTCTCCATACGAAAACTACCTTTTGGGGCGACTAGAATCAATGAATACAATTTTTTTGTAAATTCAATTTTGTATTTTGACGTTCAAAAGTGCCTTCTTTGTGCCTAATTGAAATAAATTATTTGACTTTGACTTTGACCCTAGAGCGGCTGAGGGTCGAGCTAAATGGCGTGCGATTAGAGAGCCTTATGTCAATCAGTTGATTGCTACAGACTGATGATGCTGAGACACCTCTGCCGTCTCCTTCCGGTTATACAAGCGTGATATCTTTTTATATTTATCCTCAACGGTGATGCTCTTGGCCTGCATCTCACCTGATGGTAAGTGATGATCAGGCCGAAGGTGGAAGCGAGCTTCACCCGGAATCCTCAACTAGCTATCTACCTCAGAGATATGCTATGTTCTCACCGTTTCTTTGTTCTAATTCCAGTAACAAATCCTGAAACCATGCCTGTGATGACCCGTAAGGCTACCGCTCAGGATATGGAACTCAAATTGAGAACGGCCCTCCAAAACCTTGAAGCATCTAAACTACAATGTAAACAATTATTACAAGAGAATGACGAAAGTGAGGAGGAAGTCAAAAAGATAGTCAACAAAAACTCAAGCCTTAAACGTGAGCTAGTAGATCTACATCACCAATACCTGAATGTTGTTGATGAACGCGATCAACTAAAAGTGGTCACGGATGGTTTCAGCAACTGTTGTACCTTGTATGAGGAGGCTTTAAGCAAAGTTAGGGACCTAGAAGATGAATTAATTCATGCTAATAGTCATATTATCCGGTTAGAGAAAGAAAAAGAATGTACTCAGGTTCAAGAAACTAACCAATTATACAATGAATTATTAAATACTAATTGTAACCATCATTCCATATTAAATATTGACCTTACTGAAGATTCCATGCTGAAACAGAATCATAGTTATAAAGTTAGTCATAAAAAAATGAAAAAATATGTAAAACTGAATAGAATAATTAAAAAATGTAATCAAATTAGGAAGCAACAAAAACACTTTTCCAAAAATATTCCACGGAGGAAAGAACGTGTTGATCTACTCAATAAATTAAACAATTATCAAATAAAATTGGAAGACAGCAAAAAAATATATGAAATTGATACACAGCGCTTGCAGTCTGACATTCAGTTACTTGAGGGAAGACTTGGTTCCCTTTACATTAAATATGTGGGCTCTCAGAACCAAATTAAAGAACATATTCTTGCAGCTAATGAGTTAGTTATGTGTCAGTGTACTTGTCAGAAGGTTTCAAACCCTGATGCTGTCCAGCCTGAGGCAACGGAGGACCCGTCCCAGGCTGAGAGTTTGACTCAAGGCTGTATCCTCAACCAAGATATATCTGGTATTGTGCAAGATCTATCTCAAGACGTACAGCCTGAGATTGGTAGTTGTCCATCTTTCAGTAGTCATGATTGTTATAATTCAGTTATTTTCTCAGATAGTATAGGAAGAGGTATAGGTAAATTAATTAGTAACAACCTGTGTTACTCTACGCAAAATTATTGTATGCCAGGGTCTACCTACAAACGAATAATGGCATCAGTAGTGGCAAATGCATACAATCCTAAAACCAATATTACTGTATTTGTAGGTAATAGTTCTAAGGTCAAAAAAGATGAAATCACTGACGGTGTAACTGAATTGTTAAAGTTAAATTGTAGTAAAATAATATTGTGTGCTTTCCCATATTTTGAAAAATTGACAAAAAGACAAAACAATTATATTCATATGCTTAACAAGCATATGCACTTTTTAGTTAGTCATTATAGTGATAAGCTTGTATTTCTTGACACCAACAGTTTTGTGGAAACTTTAAAATCGACTAGGGATACTGTGTATCTGCCTGTTAGTTTTAGACACATAATAGCAAGGCTATTAGCTTTTTATATAAACTCAGACATAGGTAGTATGTCGAAGTCTTGTATTATTAACACCACAATGATTAGTAATAATACTAATAATAAGGTGGTGTACCAGAATAAATGTAGCTCAAATGCTATTAATATTTATACAAATTGTACGAAGGAGGTTCCATGTCCCTCGCTCACTATGAGCTCACTGCCTAGTGATGCCATTGAAATCTTGGGGTTAACTCCGGATAGTCATTTAAACTAGTGTGTAAGACAACAGAAGGTACCAGTAAGAATATTCTTATTGCTAACAACAACAAGGTGTCTTCTTGCTCTAAAATAAATAATTATCTAAAAGGAAATCAGCAGAATGCCTTGAAATTATTTCATCAAAATATTCAAGGTATTTCATCAAAATTATTAGAAATAGAAATGTTTTTAGAAAAAACAAAGTTTGACATTTGTTGTTTTACTGAACATTGGTTAAAGGATTACCAAATGCTGATTAATTATGAGAACTATAGTGTGGGCAGTTGTTTTAACCGGAAAACTATGCTGCGTGGAGGTTCTCTAATCTTGATAAAAAAATGTTTAAAATCTAAGCAACGTAATGACATAGTTGGTTTATCAGTTGAACGTTGCATCGAACTGTCCTGTGTTGAGCTGGATAAGCATGTTGTAGTGTGCGTGTACAGACCCCCTAATTATCTGAACTTTTCTTTATTTGAGTCAGTAATGGATGATGTCCTAGCGAAACTTGCATCAAGTAACAAAGCCACAATTATTTGTGGTGATTTTAATATAAATATTCTAGAAAATAATTCAAATAGCAGTAGAATATTAAGCCTTTTTAAATCGTTCAATTTGTCTAATGTTTTTACAGAACCAACTAGAGTAACCCCAACTTCTGCTACTTGTATCGATAATGTCTTCTGCGATTGCGATTATTTAGATAAATCCATCGTAAATTATTTGCCGTCTGATCATAGTGGACAAACGGTAACTTTTAAGTTTAAAACAGTTAAGCAAAAAGTGCAAATACAATTTAGACCAATAACAACTGGCAAATTAAATAGATTCAATAGTACCCTACATAATAAGTTAAATGCTCTGGGCCATAATATGGACGATGCAAATAAATTGTATGAGGATTTCTTTTCAATAGTGCACACTGAATTCAATCAAACTTTTGAAAAGAAAACAAAAAATATTTGCCCTAATTTTATTTTTAGTGACTGGGCAACTAGAGGTATTAGGATAAGTAGGGAAAGACTGTTCGAGCTGTATGGCCTTAAGCCTTACATTAACACAGAAACTTTCAACAAGTATGTTGCTACATATTCGAAAATATTTAGAAATACCTGCAAGACAGCTAAAGCTCTGTATATTAGCAACAAGATCAAATCAGCAGAAAATAAAATAAAAACGGTTTGGAAAGTAATAAATAATGAAACTAACAGGGAAAAAATACGAAACACTGAGTACACATTGGAGACTGAACGTGGTCCCATAAGCTCTAACTTAGAAGTAGCTCAAGAATTTGTAAATTTCTTTACTAATATACCATCAAAAACGACGGAAGCTTTAAATTCCTCACCCGATGTCTCAATTGATTTATTAAAAGCGAACGTTACAGGCTGCCCGGTTGAATTTCAATTTAAACATATAAACCCTATGATAGTTGTAAAAGCTTTTCGGCAAATCAAAATCAAATTGACTGAAGATCTATGGGGATTATCTATCAAAGTTTGTACATCCATAATCGAGACTATAGCACCATATTTAGCTTTAATATTTAATTTGTGCGTGGATCAAGGAGTTTTCCCGGATTTAATGAAATACAGTAAGGTTATACCACTTTTTAAATCTGGGGACAGTAAAGACACCAACAATTTTAGACCAGTATCCGTGCTGCCGGTATTCAGCAAGGTGTTCGAAAAGGTAATGCTCAATCAAATGCTTAATCATTTTAACACCAACCAAATCTTACACGAACAACAATATGGGTTCACCAAGGGACGTTGTACGACTGACGCCGGTGTCGCCTTATTAAAACATATATTTACAGCATGGGAGGCGGCCCAAGATGCCATAGGAATCTTTTGTGACCTTTCCAAGGCATTTGACTGCGTAAATCACGAAACCTTGCTCTTGAAACTTGAGCATTACGGACTAGGTAAGCTTGCGCTCAGTTTGGTAAACTCTTATTTAAATGATAGACAACAGCAAGTTCAAATTAACGGTGTCAATTCACTCGGTCTAAAAGTAAAAATGGGTGTTCCACAAGGCTCAATATTGGGTCCTTTCCTCTTTTTAGTATATATTAATGATCTACCCCATTTATTAAAAAACAAACCACAAATGGTGTTATTTGCTGACGATACTTCTCTAATTTTTAAGATAAATAGACGTGAATCAAATCTTGACGACGTAAATAACGCCCTACTGCTGGTCCAAAATTGGTTCACTGCTAACAATTTAGTATTAAATGGGAAAAAAACTAAATGCATAAGATTTGCTTTGCCGAATGTTAAAAGTAGTGTTTGTGAAATAGTATTGAATAAGGAGAAACTAGAATTCGTCGATAAAACTGTTTTCTTGGGGATCACGCTCGACTCAAGGCTGCAATGGGGTCCTCATTTAACATCTCTTGCAGGACGGCTAAGTTCAGCAGCATATGCTGTGAGAAAAATCCGTCAATTTACTGATGTAGATACCGCGAGGCTAGTCTATTTCAGTTACTTTCATAGTATCATGTCTTACGGTATTTTACTATGGGGACGGGCTGCAGATATCGAATCGATTTTTATTCTGCAGAAAAGAGCCATCAGAGCAATATATGGCCTCCGCAGACGCGATTCCCTAAGGGAACTATTTAAAGATATTAACATTATGACGGTACCTTGTCAATATATATACGAGAACATCATGTACGTAAGGAAAAATTTAAGTATTTTCAGTAAAATAGGTGATAGACACAATTATGGGACTAGAAATAGGGACCAATTAGTTCAACCGGGTTTCAGACTGGCTAAAGTAGACTCATCTTTCATGGGGTACTGTGTAAAATGTTACAATAAAATACCTCCCCACATACTCCAATTGAATGAAACGAAATTTAAATCTTGCATAAAACGCACACTATGCTGCCAAGCATATTATAAGTTGGGGGATTACATCGCTGACAAAAATGCTTGGCTCAACGCTGGTCCAGCTCCACAAGGGCGCATAAACTAATTGATTAGCATTGGAAAATATTGTTGGAGCTGCTGAAGATTGAAAAACTATATTTACATTGTATAAATTCAATCTCTTAGTTTTATATAATTGCATTGCACATATGTGAGCACTGTTTACCTACTTTAACATTTACTGAGTACGTCTTTCATTGACTTGAATGTACCCTGGCGGCTGAGAGTATGTCATGCTCACTCAAATGTCTCGCTGGTGGTGGCGTGTGTGTTGGATCATTAAGTTCCCTTCAAAATGGTTGAGCTAAATGATGCTGATCCATGCGTCATGTTCGTGAACGGGCGCCGTCAGTGGGGACTGGTCATCTCTTAGCTGCCATGGTTTATTTTAATTATTTTTGTTTTTATATTTTTATTATGGTCGCTTTTAACGTGCACGATTTACTACATTGTTCTCACATATATAATTTCAACATGAATGATGTAACCAATGTTTTGTAACAATATTCTAATTTAAAAGAGTGTCCATGGAGTTTCTTGCCCGTTCTTCTCCATAGGAACCTACTACGCTTTGGAATGGGCAACTAGCTTCATCTTTCTGACTGACCGACCCCTTGACAATTCAAAAGTACCTGTAATTGGTTTATTTGGAATAAATGATTTGAGTTTGAGTTTGAGTTTGAGAGAAACTGGCTAACTTTTAATTTTTTCTTTCTCGGTTAGTTTTAATGATGGTCTGGCAGTTTGAGTAGTTTATGCGGCCTACCCAAGTGTCCTTTCTTTGGTATTGTTCGTCGAGTTGAGCTCCTTAAGTTCTGAGTTGAGCTCCACGATTACTGACAAATACTTGCACTGACAGGACAGGTCCACTCGAATCTGTGTGGTTATTTTCTCAAAAGACCATTTCAGACTAATCTACATGGTCCTCATTATGGCCTGACCAAGATTATGTCTGGACTTTAAAAGAGACTGTGACCTCTGAGTTTGTTTCGGCCTTTCTTCTCAGAGTAGTCAGATAGGAAACGCCGAACTCATCTAGCAAATTTTTAAGATGACGTGTAAAAGTGATTCTAATATCCTATTTACATAAACAATTTCATTTCATTCTCTAACTGCCGAAACACAACAATGATGTTAACATAGTTTTTATGGTTGATCTTACCTGGTTCTGTCCCCAGTTCTGTTGCGCGTCGGGTTTCTGTTGGTTGTACTGTTGTTGGAGGTTGTATTGCTGTCTTTGCTGCGCGTACGCATGTTGATAGTAGTTGTCTGAAAAAGAAGGGGTATTTTGAAGTGGATCTTAAATTAAGAGGGCACCGAGCTTTTTTTACAAACAAAAATGTTTTTAATAGATAAGCTTGTTTGAAGTAGTAAACAGTTAAATTAAAATGTAGGGAAATATATTGGTATTATTGGGGATACTTTTAAACTAGACATTATGCGCGATGGAAACACGATTTGATAAAGTTGCCTCGATAGAATAAATAGGCAAAATTACCTATTAGTAATTTTATATTATGATTAATTAACTAAAATAAAGTTCATAGATACTTTTATGCGCGAAAGTTTTTTTATATAAGAGCAATATGATGAAAAAAACAACCAAAATCATTAAAAAAGTACAAAAGTGTGGTTATTTTCTTAACTCTTTACACGTAAAGAAAAAGACAGGGACAAAGGCAAATAGTCGGTACGCTCTTAAGGGGTATCCGCAGTGGTAGCCCGCGAAATTCAAATTTTCTTGCGTTTTTTAAAAATTTAAAGGTCAGTATCAGATTGTACCTTGATCAAAATATGATTCGCAACCATAACAAGTAGGTATTTCTATGTAGAATTAGAATCATAAATACATCTCCCTTTTTTTTTTTGGTGGGAAATCATCAAATGACGTCTCCCGCTCTGCGCGGAGCGGGAGGGCGTGTCAGACTCTTACTGACTAAATCCCACCCGTGTTCCTTCTGTTGCCTCTGCAATGCCAGGGGGCCACGGTATCCCTTTCGGACTTTCCCGCAACCCCGGCAGGCAATGGTCTCATCGGACCCCTTCACTTGCTGACATCTCTTTGAGGCGCGCGTGGAACACAACGCGCCGTCGACCCGGGCCTGGTCCTTACCGGACGGCGAGCTACCCATTGCTCACCGTCCGCAAGCCCGCGCCTACGGTGGCCGGGAATCGGCAATAGATTCCCGACGCCCAGGGCGTCTCCTCCTGCGGCGGCTAGGGGCGTGAGGGCGCGAAATTTGCCTCTACCTCACGCGCTACGCCTCCTCTTTCGTGAGCATTACTGCTTCGCAGAAGGAGGTGACGGCCCTCCCATGCCCTCTCGCTCCGTACCATGGCCTGGACCAGGGTCGGACGCGAGAAATACATCTCCCTGAGTTAGATTTGTTCCATATGGATTCCATGCATTCCATTCCATATTGGATATTGGTTTAAAATGCACATACTAGTGGAGTGGCACGGATTAACGAGATGATGCGTTATTGGGTAGGATCCCCAAAACACAGTAACTGGGGGTAGTCAGGCATATTCAATCATTTCTTAAGTTCTTTGGTAACGATACTCACCTCCGTTGCTAGGAGGTACTGGCTCCGGACTCTTAGGTAAGTGGCTTCCTTCCAGAATCTGTGAACAATTGAAAAATCAGTACAACAATAAATATAAAGACAAAACCAATCCATCAAATAGGCTGAGAATAAGGAACTTTCGGATCTCAAGAGTTGCAACTGAGAGACATTAAAACACTTTAACTTTGTGGCGACATCTACAACGCCACGGGCGAACTACGCATCCAGTGACGTCACGCAAAATCCTGCATCGCGCAAGCGAAGTTTACCGTGCAACTAGCATAATTAAATACAAAGTCCCGACATCAATCGTCGAGCAATAGACAACTACTGAGGAGTTTTCTGCCCCAGCTAAAGCACTAGGAAGTGGTGAAGAGTGGGCGTTTTGGGGGTCTGTCTTGTGTAATTTTGACGTTCAAAAAGTGCTGATTCTCAGCCTAGTTTGAATAAATGACTTGTTTTTTTGGCTAGATACAAGACCCATCTGGTCGGAGGATCCTCCCTTTTCTATGGATGATAAGTGAACTTTGCACCCTGTTAATCAGTCCTTTATACTTTCTAGTGGTTTAGCTAGAAAAAGTGGCGCAACGAACTAGCCAGACCAGTTATCCAATTTAAAATCTACCACAATATTGATGTCTCAATTTTATACTAGGCTGACTTTAATTTATTGATGTACAGCTACCACACTTGGATTACTCACTCGATTTGACATTTGGACAATATCTTTAATACGATCTATACAAATAAATTAAATTGAAGTGTCTGTTTCTAATGTCAAAATAACAGCTTTTTACTAAATGCATATGGAAATCTAAACGTTTTATCAAACGTTAATTTAAGAATTCGCATATTTATATTTTTTTCTCTTCTTGTTCTCTCACACTATTGTCTACATTTCTTTCTCATTTCTCCTGTCGCAGGTCTGCTGAAAGAAATTTCTTAAGAAATAAGCAGTACCTTTGTACTCATAATTATGATTATGTCTTAACTGTATCTATTTTTCTGTGTGTACATAAATAATAAAAAAAATGTGTTTGTTTGTTCCGGCTAATCTCCGAAACGGCTGGACCGATTTTGACGGCACTTTCACTGGCAGGTAGCTGCTGTTATAAGGAGTAAGTTAGGAGGACTAGGAGTAACTTTTATTTCAGAAAACGAATTAGGGTCCACGCGGGTGAAGCCGGATGCAGCAGCTAGTCCACATTGACAAATCAACATTAAAGGGAAACGTTAGTAATACAATAAGGTTGCTACACTTTGTAGTCAGAAAATGTCGTGTTGAGATACCTGGAAGCCATCCTTGCCAGCCCTGTACTTGAGCTTCACCAGCTGTCCACTGGGGTCTTTGTACTGGTAGGCACCGACCCTGGAGCCGTCAGGTTCGATCTGCTCTCCAGCTGCTAGGCCATTATCGGAGGCGTACTCGAAGCGGAAAGCACCATCTACGAAGAAGGTAATGAACATAGCAAAAATATTTATTTATTTATTAACTCATTATCACTATCATTCCAGGAATTTCCTAATTCAATAGTGTGGCCATAATTACAGTTTTATTATCTATCATAACTAGGGATGCATCGATACGCCTTTTCGCCGATACGATACCGATACCGATACTCTTATAAAAATATCGGCGATACCGATACCGATACGCTTACTGTGAATTGTGAATTATCAATTGTCGAAATTTCAAAATGATTCCATATCGCACTTTTGTGTTTTGAAATTGACATGACTGCTGATTATTTTATTTCACTCAAACAACACGAATGTATGACAAATTCTAAGCGCGACAACGGCCAACCTAGCGAAATATTACTGATATGCGAGTGCGAGGCCAAAGCGGGAGGGAGAAACAGGACACGAGTTTCCCCGAGCATAGTTCGTGCCTCGTATGCAACGAAATAGACGCGAGGCCAAAGCGGGCGGGAGAAACAAGACACTCACAAGCGCGGGGTTTCCCCGAGTTTAGTTCATGCCTCGTTTGCAACGAAATAGACGAGACAACACGCTCGTTTACACTACATTTTTAAATTAAAAAGTATCGAATCGGTCATAAAAATATCGTCGATACCGATATATCGGTAAGTATCGCCGATATATCGGTATCGGTATCGGTATCGGATGCATCCCTAATCATAACGTATTCTGTACATCGTAGTTTTTGTGAACTCATTCAGAGAACAAGTAAAAATATCTATGCTGTCTGCTACGTCATTAAGTACACGCAAAGTACGCGATATAAGGGCTTTATCCAGTAGATTGGTCCTACTACTGGGCACTTCCAATAGCCGTGGCCGTCGCCTTCGCAATACATAATTGTCGGGCACGCACAGGTTACACACATTGTCTAAAAGGATCAGAAATGTTTTGTCAGAAAATTTTAAAAAAATCCGGCCAAGTGCGAGTCGGACTCGCACACGAAGGGTTCCGTACCGTATTAAGATCCAACAAAAAACGCTGAAGACACGTTTCATTATAAACTGTATTGTTTTTTAGGGTTCCGTACCCAAAGGGTGAAACGGGACCTCCATTCATCTTAAAATTATACATGTGAGAACAATGTAGAAAGATGTGCACGTAAAAAGCGTCCGTAATAAAAAGATAAAAACAATTCAAAAATTAAAATAAGCCGTGGCATATAAGAGATGACCAGTCCCTACTGACGGCGCCCGTTCACGAACATGACGCATGGATCAGCACCGTTTAGCTCCATTTTGAAGGGAACTTAACGATCCAACACACACGCCACCACCTGTGAGACATTTGAGTGAGCATGACATACTCAGCCGCCAGGGCACATTCAAGTCAATGAAAGACGTACCTGAAGTCAAAGACTGCTTGTGATGCAGTATAGCTGCCTGCTGCTCTTTCGTCAGGCCGCCGTATGGAACACGCCAGGGCTCCGCCTTGGGGAGAGGACCTGCTCCGGAGCCGTAGTTGCGATCTGAACACAAAACATAATATCACGCCTGTATTCCCGGAGGGCACAGGCAGAGGTGTTTGGTACATCTACATTACGTCAGTTTTGATAAATGGGCTTTCTGGCTAGTACCTAATACCAGCCACACGATTCGATCGATCAGGTTAAGATTACTTAGGGCCGATTTTTCAATCTACAGTAAAATCGTTGAATAGTTATCTAGCGTATAAAATTATCTGGCTGTTTATCAGGTGAATAAATATTTTAAATTTTTCTAACTGAAGAATAGTTATCTGTGGTCTTTGATAACCAACTTCACATTATCATGTGCAAGCGGGATGCACAGATACAGTATTCAACGTGTTAGACAAGAATAGAAACAAAACGTATGTTTGACATTTTGACGAGATTTCATAACTTTTGTTTAGATCCACAGATGGTCAGGTCAGCAATTGTGGAGACCTTTTTTGCTGTTGTTGTTTTTAGGTAGGTTTATAGGAGTGGGCACGTATTAAGTTGCAAAAGGATCAGTTAAAAATAAATTTAACTGTGTTTTCGACTTGGTACTAAAATTTGAGCCGAATGGTTTTAAATTGTGAAATAATTTCGTTGCGAAAACGGTAAGAAAAGTAATATATTTGGAGACAAATAAAAAAACTATCGTCAATTCAATCAAAAACATCCATGTTTTCAAGAATAGAAGGGCATGAAAATGTCAGAGGCAAATCACATTAAAACCGCAAACAAAAGAAACGTAAAAACATTATTTTTTCCCTAAAATAAGGGTTTTATTACATACCCTGGTTTCCTTTCCACTGCTCGTTAGCCGGGGCTGATCTCCAAGGGTCCACGGTAGTACTTTGTGCGTTGACATCATTTGGTGCCGGCGAAAACAATGTCCTCTGGTATGGATCATTCTGCGGAACGAACAACTAATAAGGAAAAATCGCACTAATATTATAAGGGCGAAAGTTTGTGAGTGTGTATGTTTGTCTCTTCTTCACGCTAAAACTACTGAACGGATTTGGATAAAATTTGGCACACAGATAGTTTATAACCTGGATTAACACATAGGATACTTTTTATCCCGATATTTTGACGGGATCGAAACTTATGCGCGTGAAACCGCCTGGCGCAGCTAGTACGCTATAAAGAATACTCCGGTTCTGGTTAACAGTCGCTGTCGCGGTAGTCAGAAATCTGACAACCAGTTCTACCAAGGGTAGGTATCGTGTTAACCAGTAACTGGGTTGTGAAAGTCAAATAGGCAGTCGCTACATGTAAAATACTGGCAATCAACTGCACCTGTAGGTACCCTAATTACGCAACACATTTTCGTAAACGATTACGACTAATCTATTTCATTTTGTCAGTTCAACAACATTCATTACGTTATTTACGTTGTTGAGCACATTTTTTTTCGAACTTATAATGCGATGGATTAGCAATCTGTTTCAAAACGATTCTGATTCTGATTGTTCGTGTTTTACGTAATTAGGGTACTGGTTAGGTTACACTGGAATTCAACCCAAATATAGTTCATGCATATTGATCAGTGGATGGGGTGTCTACAGAAGTGGAGATGCTTATTACAATGTATTCAAAATTAAAGAAGTAATTTATTTAAACTAGGCTGAGAATCAGCACTTTTCGAACGTCAAAGTTACATAAGTCAGTCCCCCAAAACGCTCACCCTTCACTACTTCCTAGTGCTTTAGCTGGAAAGAAGAAGTGGCGCAACAAAATTCCCAGCAGCACAGCTGTCTGTTCAGTTAGAAAAAAATGATTCTGATTCTAATTTACATTACGCAACACAAAACAATACCCATGTCAGCTAGCACACGCCAATATACCAACCAAAAATATCGAGAACTGTACTCAAGCAGAAATAAAAATAACTAAACGTAAGGGATGTCTAAATAAAAGCCTCCAGGCATAAAGGGCGTGCCCGCTTACATATAGCTGTTACTAGAAGTAATAATTGGTAAACTAGGACCATCGAGGTAAAATTAATAACTGTCGAGGTCGTATGTCCAGCGAACCCTGTACTAGCTCCTAAGTTCCACTACCTCCCTACTAATGTAACTGGGTAATACATAGTTCATCACGGAATAATCTATTAAGGCGCAGGGTTCCGATTTGCCTTTGTCTCTGTCTTTTTCTTTACGTGTAAAGAGTAAAGAAAATAACCACACTTTTGTACTTTTTCAATGCTTTTCGTTGTTTTTTTCATCATATTGCTCATATTACTCATCATAATCCATCACTGAATGCAGGTTGGCATTAGACATTTTACGGTATATTTTTAACTATAATTATAATGTTAGTGAAGGTATAAACTGCTTTAAAGACAATTAAGAGGTGTGTTTGAAGATTTTTTTGAAGCATTAATGTATGTTCAATTGTGATTTGAGTTCCATCACTGTATTAAAATAAGACTTGAAAATATAACCATATATATATATTTACTTTTTTTTTTGGTCAACATTATTTACGGATTAAGAGATACACTGCTTTAAAAAACCCCGTTTTCGGAACCCTGCGCCTTAAAGGAAAACATCGAATTGAAACAGACAGACAAAACAGAACAGCGGCACGGGTCAAACAAAGGTTAAGCTACACTTATTTATTAATTATTTATATTACATATTACAAGTTCCTTACACTTAAACAAAGCACACAATTAAACCCCTGGGGTCTGTCTTAGCATGCAATGGCCTGAGATTTGATCAACGCGCTGTTAACAGTTAAGTTATAATCGAGTTGATGTAATGTTCTTTCAGCTTACGCTTTATGTGGTCCCATATAAATTTGGTCAAGATCTGATGAGGGGTTTTTGAGTTAGCTTCAATAATACCTATTTTTCCCACCTAGTATATGTTGATGATATTCTAATAGATCCTGTCACTGTAATTTACATAGCAGGTAGTGGTATTCAAATTTTTGTGGGGGGTTTGTGTAGGTACCACAACTAAAAAGTGAAAAATAAAAACATTTTCACAAAAAATAAAACCGACTTCCAAAAATAACTGATTTTGGAAGTCGGTGGTAAAAAAATAAAATTAAATACCAAAGACACCGACTTCCAAAATCAGTTATTTTTCACTTTTTAGTGTTTTTTTTTGGAAGTCGGTTTTATTTTTTGTGAAAAAGTTTTTTGATAGACTACGGCCCACCCCCTCTCACATAGAAGAGGCCTTATGTCCTAGCAGTAGGAACGTTATAGGCGGATTATATATTTGCTGTTCTTGAAATAATTCGTGCCAATACGAGTTAAAAGTCCCGTGCAATGCTTAATGTTGCTAGGATAGGTCATATCACTATCCCTAGGTCTTAAGACCTGAATAATAATGTCTGCTTACAGGAATCTTTAGGTTCCAAGGTCTGTCCAACGGTTTGAAGAGAACTGGCTCGACCTGAACATACAAGGTGGTGCATAAGGAATGACCATATTTATAATATAATAACAAGATGTCAAACGAAAGCGCTCTTTCTCTCTTCCACTTTGCTGAGCTGGACAGCCTCCACAATAATCATGTGTTTGTAAGCCACCTATGTTAGACAGTGCACAGGTAATAGGGCATGCGTCGCAAGAAAGAAGGTGGGCCAACCGGCTTGAGCTTAAGATGTGAACCGTCCATGAACCCACACCTGTGGAAAGATTTCCAATCGGGAGAATAGTGGTGTACAGCGTCTGCTTGGGTTCGAAGCTTCGAACCCAAGCAGGCGCTTACAAAAACACTTCCTCTGTCCGTCTGAACATCATCATTACATATCAGTTCCTTGCTCTTGTCTCATGTTAATATATATGAATAAGTATATGCTTTATATATTTATTGTATATGTAGATGGTACACCGCTGACTACCTGCAGTATTGTCTCTCCTGTTACCTTTAATCCATCCAAAGGTTGTCTGTAAAAGATCGCTTTAAGTGATAAGACCGCCCATTGTGTCACCCTATGTAAAATTTCTAAATTTATGTCTGTAATTTTTATGGTGTACAATAAAGAATATTCTTATTATTATTATTTCATATACCTAATATCAAGCAATTGATGAATATTTTAAATCATAGAAGTGACGAGGTTCTCTATTTGTGAGAAAAAAACGCCAATTTCATAGGTGGGGACCCAATATATGCCATGTTGTATGTTTTACCAAGTATAGGGCTTGACCCCAAAACGCAGTCATCATAATCTAATTATGAATCAATTATTACTCAAGCTAAATTACTCGATTCACGCGACTGACCGCAAACAATGTGGTTACAGTTCAACAAGTATTTAGTTACCAGCGCAATGCGTGTAAGTGCTCCAATTAAGGGTTAAGCAACCGTTGCTTAGGTTTAAATGCTGATGGGTAACCGATATGATTATGAAGTTTGTCGGAAATGATTTTATTATGCCTGAATTCTGGTTCTTTTTTTTTTGTTTTTTTTTTTTTTAAAAACGTTGCCCCACACTAGGAATTTCTCCTGTATCGTGGGTGCGTTTACATACATTTAAACTCACATTGTACACAAACAGCCAGACCCGGAACAACTAATTGTAGGTCATACAAATATTTGGTCCGTGCGGGGATCGAACCCGCGACATGCAGCGCAGCAGTCAATTACTTAACCACTGCGCCAACCGTGCCGCCAAGCTCAGTGTCGTGCTTTGGTATCAGAATGAGTTGGGGAAAAAGACAGTCAGTGTTGGGAAACTATTTTTAATATTAATAGAGTCCAACCGATTTTAGTTTTTGGTGTCGGTTTCAGCAATTATCGTTTTCGGCCAAAAAATATATTTTATTAGTACACATGGTTCACTCGGCAAAATCATTTAAATTAAAAACGACTCTTGCTGCGACACAATAAAGTGCAATTCAGATCGCGCAGCGCTAATTACCTACAGTTATATTCACCTAGAAGTCGCCTCTCTTTCTATCGCGTAACTCTTATATCTTCTATCTACGTCACACTCACTGAATTCGACAAGTCGAGCCCGTCGCGTACCTACTTGTAGCTTCATACCTAAAATGCGGAGTGACCCATTCTGTATTCATCTGTCAAAATGTGAGAAGATATCACTTTTACAAACTCTCTATATCTCTGCAGCCATTGGACATAGCATTTATTCGGTGTTACCAGTAGATAGCGCGTAAAAAATTACATATAACTGCATTTTTAACTCGATTTAGTAAAAAAATGCATCTATCTTGTTTTACTAGTAAGCAGACGATATCATAACATATTAGCCTGTGGGTGAAAATCTATACTTTCAATCCAATTACATACAGGGTGTCCAGTAAATAGCACGACATACTGCAGGGGGTGATAGCTTGGGTCACTATCTATCAATACAACACAATATATGTTTTTGCTAAACATAAAATCTTACGGATTTACAGTTTTACAAAATTTTCCGAAATATCGAAAAATCTCTACCTTGAAACAGATTTTTAAGCATCTCGTAATGAAAACCTCTTTTTCTAGAACTTTTTTTACATCAAATTATTCGTGAATAGTTACTCTACTCATTATAAGTTTTTTTTTTTTATCAAAAACAAGAATGTTTTGAAGAAATAGTTTTTTTGTTAAAATTTTCACAGAACTATTTTCTTTCTTTCAATTTTGTAAAACTGTAAATCCGTAAGATTTTGCTGAACATATATTGTGTTGTATTGATAGGTAGTGACCCTAGCTATCACCCCCTGCAGTATGTCGTGCTATTTACTGGACACCCTGTATATTCGAAGAAAATGTATAGTTACGTTACCTTATGTTAGGCAACAAAAAAAACTATGAAAATGCAGAAAAATGCTTTTTAAAGGCGTGCGGGACGCGACTCTAGTGGAAAAATTTCTATGAAAACTTTATAGAAATTGTTCTACCAGAATTTTTTACTTTTTATGGTATGGTAGTACGTTTCCGTTGGATAATTACCAATAGCAGTAGCTAGTAAATAGAAAAACTTACTTGTCTAAACGTCTGTGGTGCATAGTATCCATTATTTTGTGCACGGACAGCAGCCGCCAGGAGAAAACACCAAAAACATATTAACTGTAACAAAATAATAAAACTATTAGAGTAGGTGAAGACCATTATTGCCAATTGGTATCGTGTTACCAAGTCTGAAAGAAAAGTAAAACAAAATTGTTGCATTTATTTATTTACTAGCCGCGCCCCGCGGTTTTACCCACATAAGTCTCGATCCCTTGGGAATATTGGGATAAAAAGTATCCTATATCCTAACCCAGGTTCTGGTCTACCCATGTGCCAAATTTCATCCAAATCCATTCAACCGTTTCAGCGTGAAAGCGTAATTAACAAACAAACAAAAAAAAGGTGAAAAGTTCGATGTAAAATCCGAAATGTGCAGGAAAGTGTGCCTCACAGCTGCACCAAAAAAGCCCAGGGGCCGTATTATGACGTATTAATGCCACCATTATTCCAGTGTGAGTGAGAGACGGAGCCATACAAAGCCGCTAGCACCATCCTTTTTCCGCAGTGGAATAATGATGGCATTAATACTTTAAAATAAGGCCCCAGTTCAGTAAAAATGCAGACAAATATAAGTGCCTGACGCTGGTTTTCAACTGGCCCTGAAGGGTGCGGTGTGAGGGGACGGATGTAAACTGGGTTGTTCAGGTCAGGTAGGCAGTCGCTCCTTGTACAGTACTGGTATTTCGCTGCATCCAGTTAGACTGCCGACCCCAACGCGGGGAAGACTCGGCAGGTGATGATGAAGATGTAGGGGAAGATCAGGGAAGACCAAAGAAACGATGGATGGATTGTGTGAGAGATGACACTGGTTAAAAAAGGGGGTGAGATGACGACTGGCAGAGGTTTTTTTTTTTTTACCCACAACGGTAAACCTCTTGGCCTGCATCTCACTTGATGGTAAGACCGAAGGTGAAAGCGAGCTTTACTCGGAATCCTTAACCACAGAGAAACTGGCTTTTTAACCTCTAACTGCCGAAACACAACAATGCTGTTAACATTGTTGTTATGGCGACAGACTTAGATAAGATGGTGGTAGCTAGCCAGGCGGGCTTAGAACAAGCCCTACCACCAAGCAAACCGAGCAGAAAATTTTGCCTGCTCTGAGACAGTGGTCTAATCACTGGACCACAGAGGTGGTTGGTAAAATAGGTTATTTAAAAGATGACGCTTGTCATTTTCGAGGATATTTTTACTATTGAAATTGTGAATGAATTCTAAAGAAAAGATACAATCTGCGTCCAGATAATGTTCTTTTGTCGGTACCGTACCTCCGTTGCGTATCAGCGCGGCAGGGTCGCGATCCAAGAACGCTAGTTTGGATGCCCGTTCGGTGCGGTACGGTGATACGGCGGTGGCGATGGCGTCTCGGTACTGAATTACTGATACAGATACGCTCCAATCCATCGCGAGTCGGTTTTTTCGCCCCGTTCAAAGGCCATTCGATACGGCGTCCAGTTTTTGGATCGCGACGCTGATACGAAACGCAGGTACGTTACGGAGGAGGTACGGTACGGACAAAAGAACATATCTGAACGCCTCTTAATAAGTAAATAGTAATTCAAAAACATAATGAAATGTATTTAATAAATTATAAATTAAAAAACAGGTAAATTTTTGCAAGCAAAATAAAACTTCAATTGATAAAAATCAAACGTGACCTTATAAAAATTTAAATTATGATCAATTAAAAAATAATTAATCTAAAATAAACTTGGAAGTTATCACATTCATGTCTAAATAAACACATGAAACTGCTATTTAACACAAAAACCATCTGAACTTTTTACATATACTACTACTACACAAAAAAACTCACCCTCATTTTTGAAACAGCAAATGCACCCTCACAGTTTGACAGACGGACAGAAAATGCGTTACAATTATGAAACGTGCACATACATATACGCTTGTGTGGCAAGGAGCCCAATAGACCGAGACGTAACTAGTTGATGGATGGGCGAAGATCGCAGCGAAATTTAAGTATACAGGAAGAACTCAGAAGGTTAATTTTGTAACAAAAAATCCGGTCAATTGCTAGTCGGACACTCGCACTAAGACTTGCGACTGCGACAGTTCGCGACTAGACGCAACGACAATTTTCATTTATGGCCTATTTAAATCCTTGTTTCCAATTGAATTTATTTCCACTAAAACAAACATCGACTTTATGACAGTGTAAATAAAGTTGATTTTAGACTGACTAGCACTGTTGAAAAAGTCATAAAAAAAATATGAAGTTGTAGCGCAAACTGAACCTTATGTGTAAGCATTACAGCTGTTTTTCCTTAAACTCGTGTTTGTTTACATATTTGGCAAATAAATTGCGAACGCAGATTTGGTATTTTGTTCAACACTTGGCGTCGAGTTGCGGTCGCAACGACAGGCTAGGAGAGCGCGGTGCACGAACACACCCGACGACAGTCGCATGCATCGACAGGTCAGCGTCAGCCTTGCTGTAAGCGGAAGGTGTAAGTGGAAGGTACACATGTGTTTGTAATTCGTTGAGCTCTTTTTAAGTTCTGAGTTGAGCTACACGATTACTGACAAATGCGTGCACTGACTGGCCAGGTCCACTCAAATCTGTATGGTTCTTTCCTCAAAAGACCATTTCAGACACAAATCTACATGGTCCTCAAATTGAAATGCTCTGACCAAGATTTTTCCGGGTTATTATAATTATACCTACACATTGACATTAATGAATGTTATATATTCATTGACATGAATATTTACTTTAAAGTATTATATTATTTTAATTATTGTGAATGTGAAGACTATGCGGGTTATTCCCTTTTGTTTTGTTTTAATTTTTTTTGTCATTTAGTTTTTATCATGGTCTGGCAGTTTGAGTAATTTATGTGGCCTACCCAAACGTCCTTTCTTTGGTATTGTTCGTCGAATCGTTGAGCTCCTTAAATTCTGAGTTGAGCTGCACGATAACTGACAAATGCGTGCACTGACTGGACAGGTCTTCTCAATCTGAATGGTTATTTCCTCAAAAGACCATTTCAGACATCAATCTACATCGTCTTCACATGATCTGACCAAGATTATGTCTGGACTTTAAAAGAGACTGTGACCTCTGAGTTTGTTTCGGCCTTTCTTCTCAGAGTAGTCAGATAGGAAACGCCGACCTCATCTAGTTTTTAAAATATGATAGACGTGTAAAAGTGTTTGTACAAACCTACTTGCAGAAATAAATCATTTATCATTTATTACTCAAGCAACTAGAGCCTCCATATCACTCACAAGACGAACAACACGACCGTCTCTCTCGAATACTTAAAGAAAATGATTACTTCCCATAGGTCGTCTGTCGTTACAGCTACAGTTGCAGACGCACAGTTTGCTCTGGCACTAAGGATTTCGTACCGCCAAAACTATGTTTCTTCGTCGTGTCTAAACTATGTTAAGTACTTTATATTATCTGCCTCCAAAGAGGCCTTACTCGTGGCAGATTACGCCCCACTCCCTCTCAAAAGAGAGGAGGCCCAGCATTAAGACGTAGTCGAGTTCATTATAGGCTGATTATTAATACGGAGCTTTTATGGCATATAAAGAAATTTGTTTTTAGTTACATTTAGGGAGTGCACCGTCCATCTCAAACAACGAGAGCGTGCGATTCCTCTAGCCTGTCGTTGCGACTCTGCAACTCATTCCTCATGCTCAGGGGTATCCGAAAATACCCCATGTATGTTCCGCAACTCTTGATAGCTTTCGAGTTACCTAAATTTTGCGTTCAAGAGCTGTCACTGCTGTTAGTATTCCACAAAAATGATGATACTGACCTGTACCCTAATTACGTAATGCAAAATCAATCCGAATCCATTGCTCCGTAAGTTCGAAAAAAAAATCTGCAGGGCAACGTAAATAACGCAATGAACGTTGTTGAACTGTCAAAATGAAACAGATTTGTCGTTATCGTTTACGAAAATATGTTGCGTAATTAGAAAGGCACTCTTGAACGCGGTTGATACCCGCTCTGAAACCCGCTGTTGCGTACGGAAAAACATTGTATAACATTTATTTTACAATAAAAATACTGAGGCCCGCTCCTGCGATCTTACACCGTTACACGATGGTAGAGATCACTTTCGCTTAGAAGAAAACTCAGGGTCTCAAACACTATAAAATCATTTGAACTTTTTTCATTTTACCCAACTAATCGCGTACTGCGTGCTGTACGCAACACCCGCCCTTATAGCCTTCGTTCCTTATAGTTTTTTGCCCGTTAATCTCCATAGATACCTACCAACTACGCTTTGGAATGGGCGACTAGCTTCATATTTCTGACTGACCGACCCCTTGACAATTCAAAACTGCCTGAAGTCAAAGTCAAAGTCAAATAATTTATTTCAATTAGGCACAAAAAAGGCACTTATGAACGTCAACATTTACAAAAAAATATATAATAATTGATTCTAGTCGCCCATTCCAAAAGGTCCTGTAATTGGTTTGTTTGAATCCGCTGCCTTCGTCGTACCGAATTGTATGTAGGTATGTATCTATATAAAAGTGGTATTTAACTTGTATTTCTTTAATTTAGTTTTCCAGTAACCTGTTACAATTTCTTGGGCCAAAATCAGGGTCGTATATTAGGTAGGTGGTTACTTCTAATTAAGCATTTATACAGGGTGACAGGCGATTTAGGTATCTTAAATAAATTTGAAGACACATACATAAACTACTGCGCTTATTTATCGTCTCTTCATATATTATCAGTGCAGTGGTGGCCCAGTGATAACGGAGCGACAGACGCTTTACATTATGTAAATTATTTAATCACCACTGCTCTCAAAACGGTGAAGGAAAACATCGTGAGGAAACTGGCATGTCCTAGAATTAAAAAAAAATTGCATCCCGCTAGGAATAAGTTAGGTTTTCTTTCTCTTTGACCAGTCGTACAGAAATAGAAGTAAGTTTATCGACTTAAGACCGAGTGAAGCAAGCTCAAAATTTTACCTCCTCGGCTGGGATAGGTTACACTCTCTCAGAGAATGCTGTTATTCAACATTTCAGTCGAAGAAAACACAGTATTAAAGCGTAATCTTACCGCTTTTGTAGATTAGCCTATGCGAAATAGATTTCAATTTATTATCTGTATTAGAGTACGGAGGTACACTAGGGGGGTCGATCTCTGAATTAGATTCTGATTTTCCACTTTTCGGGAGGTTTTGGGGGTTCAACCTACGGCCCTGATATAACTAGTAAAAGGCCTATTACAAGCAAGACTACAACGTGAAGTAAGAAGCTTTTAATCGTTAAGCTGTTTAGGAGCTTCATCCTGTACTTATAAGTAGTTGAAAACTTATGATGCAAAACTATAACATTTTAATTGATTAATTTAATTATCTGGGTACTTGTTCGCTAACCAGTTCGGCGTTTACTTGATTAACGACTATTTTTTTTTTTTACTAATTGCATGAGTATTTGTAAAGAAAACTAAGGGGTGCCGTGTTACCCAGTTACTGGGTTGTGGAGTTCAGATCTGGGTTGTGGAGGTAAGATAAGCAGTCGCTCCATGTAAAAAACTGGTATTCAGCAGCACCCGGTTTAACTGCAGATGATGATACGTTAGGAAAACTACTGACGACATCGCGGTGGAGCTAAAGATATGGAGAGATCAATCTGAAAGATGAAACTACGTCAAATCAGTCTGACCAGATGACCGATAGGTACACACGGAACAATCGTATAAGCCGATCCATAGACCACGTCTGTGGTCTAGTGGTTAGACCACCCATCTCAGACCCAGAGGTCCTGGGTTTGATTCCCAGTGGGGGCAAGATTTCTGCTCGGTTTGGTTGGTGGTAGGGCTTGTTCTAAGTCCGCCTGGCTAGCTACCACCATCTTATCTAAGTCTGTCGCCATTACAACAATGTTAACAGCATGTTTCAGCAGCTAGAGGTAAGATAGCCAGTTCCTGTGGTTGAGGATTCCGGGTGAAGCTCGCTTCCACCTTTGGCCTGATCATCACTTACCATCAGGTGAGGTGCAGGCCGAAGCTTCCACGTTAAGCTAAGAAAAACTTAGGTGAAGTAAGCTTGAAGTGAGCTGTCAAGTTAAGTTATATTATTCACATCGGAGAATTGTCACTGCGGTCGTCGTAGGCGTTAGGATCTTGAGATCGTTACGACCACATGCGGTAAGGATTTTGATGAGGTCTGACGGATGGATCTGTAAGTAGAACTGACAATGTATGTAGAATGCCTTAGATTGAAGATATCAGTACCTGTATGAAAGAGAACCCGAGGAAATGTTCTGTAGATGTTTTTAGAGGGTAAGTACAAAGAAGTCCGAAATAACCCACCATCTTTCTCAGACGGTGGAATTTTCACACAAAAAAAAACCATTAAAAACAAAAGAAAATTACTTACAGGCCCAAACATTTAACAAATTTGAATAACCGTGAAATATACAAGATAGTTTTAGAGCCTTTACAGGGTAGCTACCCATATTGTGCACCGTCCAAATCTCTGAAGAAATGAGGTGAAGTCACAAGTTTCGTCCGTCGCGTGTTTGTAATTGCATTCAACCAGGTTATAGCAACGCGGTCAAGTGACCGAACTAATCATCGCGTTACATAATATTGTTCACTTCTAATTATGCGGGGTGAGTAGAAATACACAGTAGTTCGATTGATAATTAGTAGATATCTTATACTTGAGACTATTGAGAATTCCAGACGGAAAAACCCAATTACACTGCCCGACACGGAAATCGAAATTTTATAGCACATTGAATTTTTTAAAGGGTGTAAAGTTCACTCATCCACCATAGAAAAGGGAGGATCCTCCAACCAGACGGGTGTTGTGTCTGGCGGGCCGACTGCCCAACTGTTGATTTCGGATAGTCTTATCTATGTCGTTCGCGCGGTAAACTCTGATTGTGCGATGCAGGATTTGTGTGACGTCATGTCTTTGATGCGTAGTTCGTATGTGGCGGTGTAACCGCTACATCACTCCCCTCCGGACACCGGAGGTCGATAGTGGGCGGAGTCTTGTATCTTGCGATGCTTCACAGTGCCAGCTAAGGTTCCAGTGAGTCGGAACCGGGTGCCGCACAGTTCACGGTGAGTCGGAACTGTCTGCGGTGATTGCGGCGATTGTGGTGATTGCGGTGATAGCGGTGATTGCGCTGATTGAGATAATTGCGGTGATTCCCCAGTGAGTCGGGGTGATGAGGCTGAGGGTGATGACCTGGAATGCGCGTTCGCTGCATGCTGGTGGTCAGGATACCCGTTGAAGCCGAGGGTGCTGGCTGTCTGTGTGACTCGCCTCACGAAAGCTTGCGGGAGTGATCATGATGACGTCACGCTGAAGTAGTTGCACGAAGGCTGCGTTGACGTTCATACTCGGGGTCACCAATTTAGAGGCATGAGGAACAGGGTGTAAAGTTCACTCATCCACCATAGAAAAGGGAGGATCCTCCAACTAGACGGGTGTTGTGTCTGGCGGGCCGACTGCCCAACTGTTGATTTCGGATAGTCTTATCTATGTCGTTCGCGCGGTAAACTCTAATTGCGCAATGCAGGATTTGTGTGACGTCATGTCTTTGATGCGTAGTTCGTATGTGGCGGTGTAACCGCTACAAACTCGCTTGCCTCGTTGGTCTAGTGGCCGCAAGCGCTACTACTAAGCATGGGGGGCTGGGTTCGATTCCCGAGTCAGGCAGTGATAATAGGTTTTCCTATCTGAAACTTAGTAACCTAGCCCGGAGTCTGGATGTATACCCTGTTGATGGCAATAGATGGAGGAGCTCATGTCTAAGTAATAACAGCCGCACGGGTCGATCCATCAGATTAAGCTACGCTTGCCGGGGTTGGTCTATGGATAGGTGACCGTCTTAACATACCGAGACTCCTCCGTGCCTCGGAAAGTACGTTAAGTCGTTGGTCCTGGCTGTCATTCGTGGATCTTTAACAATCGTTACGGGTCGTCAGAAGCCCGAAAGTCTTACAACCAGTCTTACCAAGGGGTATCGTATTACCCAGTTACTGGGTTGTGGAGGTCAAATAGGCAGTCGCTCCATGTTAAATACTGGTATTCAGCTGCATCCGGTTAGGCTGGAAGCCGACCCCAACTCAGTTGGGAAAAGACGAGCAAATTTTTTTAATAATAATATTGCGTGAAAGTGATTACCAGCCTACCAATCCATGTCTAATTTACAATTACGTAGTTTTAACCGATTCGTTTAGTGTAGCTAATAAATAATCCACATCCTGTATATTAGTTCCGTTGTTAGTTATACAGGGTGATGTAAGTTATCAACATAAGGCGGAGCTTGTTAGGTAACACGTAGGTAATTAAGACGTTTCTTTTTGGGTAAGTTATCTTTTTTGTTATCATATTATAACACGTGCTTGTGGCAGCGACTTCGTCCGCGTTTTTTAGGGTTCCGTAGTCAACAAGGAACCCTTATAGTTTCGCCATGTCCGTCTGTCTGTCTGTCCGCGGTTTAGCTCAAAAACTATTGGTATTTGAAAGTTGTAATTTAGTATGAGTATACACGTTAATGACGCCAAAAAAGCAGTAAAATTCCGTATGGGAGAACATGTTTTTCAATTACAAAGTTAAGTTTGTTCTTATGATTCATTAATTCCAACTACGGAACCTTTCATTGTGCGTGGTCCGACACGCACTTGGCCGGTTTTTTTATTTTCTTTTAGCCCGGCTTCTAAGGGTGGTACCGTCATGTTTAACTTCCTGAAGAATTGAACAACAAAATGCTAAATCTGATTGGTACCTCCAGAAATTAGCGCGTTCAAGTAAAAAAAAAATACTCTTCAGCTTTATTACATTAGTATAAAGAGATATTTAGATCGGTTTGTCTGAAACTATATATATTTAAAAATAAAACACCCAATAATTCTACATTGAAAAAAATGGTGGTAATTTTGAAAACTTACTAAAATAAATTATAGGATATGAAAACAATGCATTTTATTAATTTTAGACATCATGTTTCATAGTAACATTTACTGCTTAAAACCTACACAATCGATATCTAAATAGAAATAGTGTTAGGTTTATTTTTCAAAACGTCCGGGTTCGATTCCGAGCTGAGAACAAGATTTTTTTAAATGTATGAATGTAGTTTTTCTTGTTACTAAAATCGATGACATGGTTCCTAAGAAGATCTTCGTATGTCTTATAGTTTCAGACTGTCCCATACTGACATGGCATGTATTCAACAAAGCGGGTAAGCAGATGTGTACTCTTTTTATGAAGACAAGGTGTAGCGGTTACACCGCCACATACGAACTACGCATCAAAAGACAAGACGTCACACAAATCCTGCATCGCGCAATTGGAGTTTACCGCGCGAACGACATATATAAGACTATCCGACATCAACAGTCGGGCAATCGGCCCGCCAGACACAACACCTGTCTGCTCGGAGGATCCTCCCTTTTCTATGGTGGATGAGTGAACTTTACACCCTGTTACTCATGCCACTAAACTGGTGACCTCGAGTACGAACGTCAACGCAGCCTTCGTGCAACTACTTCAGCGTGACGTCATCATCATCATCTCTCCCGCAAGTTTTCGTGAGGCGAGTCACACAGCCAGCCAGCACCCTCGGCTTCAACGGGTATCCTGACCACCAGCATGCAGCGAACGCGCATTCCTGGTCATCACCCTCAGCCTCATCAGCAACCTTGGCACAGCACATGCACTTTCGGCCGGTCTCACAAGCAGAGCCCATTCTACCCTCTTCTGGGGCCGTATTATGACGTATTAATGCCACTATTATTCCAGTGTGAGTGAGAGACGAAGCTACGCAAGGCCGCTAGCACCATCCTTTTTTCGCAGTGAAATAATGATTGCATTAATACTTCATAATAAGGCCTGTAAAGGACGCCGAGCATGTTCGTATTTAATTTAGAATACCCATAAGTAAAATCAAAATGTAAATTTAGAGTCATTGTTGAGACCCTATCTGTGCACCATGGCACAAGTAGCGGCGGGGTCTCGACGAACTTTTGTTGTTTTTGTTGGAAAAAGTTAACTTGTAACTAGGTTTTTAGTATCTAATTAGAATCTAATTAGCATTTGAATACTGAAAATAGTATGTGTATTCCATTAAGAATCGTATAAGATTACTAGAAATAATGTTTGTTTAGAAATTAATATGTGTGAAAAAGTTTGGTAATAATTACGTAACTTGAAAATGAGAATTTTTGTTTGTTAAGATATCAGCTTGAAATTAGTGTCAAATGAAAGGTCTAGACTCAAAACCATTTGTGGCGTTTAAATCATGTAAATCGGTCCACGGGTTTTTTAGATATTTTAAGATTTGTGTAATGAAAATGTGTCACAATCAGAGTGGCAACAGTCTATGTTCTGGAAAGTTTTTTATACGTCTAGTTAAGGAAAATCTGGTTATGTAATTAGACTAAGGTGTAAATAAACTGTAATATGGGCAAAAACTGTAACGATCCGACGATGGGAACTACCAAAAACAGGGTTATGCGTAACGAGGACATAGCGAAAATTAAGAGTTGAATTGTTTCAAAAATCAAGGGCCTCGTTACGGTAACAAGCGCTTAGCGCATTTAGTATAAAAGACGGACCATTGGGCCGGAACGTTACAGTCGGATCCCAGCTCTCAACAAGGAAACAAGTCAAGAATAAATCAAGAAAAATTCGAAGAAGTCTTTTAATTCAAGTCTTCCCAACATCATACAGTCCACTTCAGTCTGGTCATTCGAGCGCCGGATATTCAAGCCAAGAAGATCGAGGACCATCCACTTCAGTCTGGTCCATCGAGCGGCGGATATTGAAGAAACGAAGAAACCCGCCACAGGATCCTGGTCCATCAAGCTGCAAGGAAGAAAAAGTGCGTCAAAGTGCATCAAGAAAACCTGCAGCAAGAGCGAAGAACGGCCGACAGTCAAAAAACTGGTATAAACCTGCCCGTCAGTATCGCAGGTTTAAACCCGACCGGTTGGATTAACGACCCAACCGATCAACCCGACGAGTCTACGGACTAGTCAAGTGACCGACGTGACAACCCGACGCTCAAGAGGAACGCCGAGTTGAAGTATCGTCATCAAGTCAAGAACGTGTGAACCCGCACCAGTGACGCAGGTTCAAACCCGACGAGTCTACGGACTAGTCAAGCGACCGACGTGACGACCCGACGCTCAAGAGGAACGCCGAGTCGAAGTATCGTCATCAAGTCAAAACGTGTGAACCCGCCCACCAGTGCCGCAGGTTCAAACCCGACGAGTCTACCGACTAGTCGAGCAACCGACGTGACGACCCGACGCTCAAGAGGAACGCCGAGTCGAAGTATCGTCAACAAGTCAAAAACGTGAACCCGCCCATCAGTGTCGCAGGTTCAAAACCCAACAGGTCGACCCAACGAATCGGCCGACTAGTCAAACGACGTGACGACCCGACGCTCAAGAGGAACGCCGAGTTGAAGTATCGTCACCGACCTGTCGTGCTGTAGTACGAGGGTGCCGACCTAGTATTGAAGTATCGCCGAACAAGTCAAGAGGATTTGAAGATGGTGGTCACAAGGAGCCAAGGAGACGCAGCGGAGGTGGAAGAACAGCGACGCATCCAGCTGCAACAGGAAACCCGACGCAGGGAAGCGGAGCTGATAGAACGAGAGCGCCGAAGAAGACTCTCACTGGACCCGCCGGCGTCACCATTCTCCAAGCTAGCAACAGACACCAGTACGGCAGGACCTTCAGGAATTCAAGCATCAACAGTTACGGTGCAAAGAAGATTAGGATCGCCGACCAGATCAGTCAGGTCGCAACGATCAACAGTGAGTGTGAGTACCAGGCTGCGGATGGTGGAACTGGAGGCAGCAGAGAAGATGGCTGCCATAAGGAGAAGGGAGTTGGAGATGGAAGCGGACCTGGTCAAGAAGCGACTAGCCGTGGAAGTGTCAGTGATCAACGATGACGACAGCGTGCATGAAGAGGAACCCGCCCCTCCCCGTGAGGAACCACATCAGAAGGTGGACGAATGGCTGAGGACCAACCCCCTCAGCACACGGGGGGAGGAGGCACGGGACCATCAAGAGGGAACTCGCGAAGAACAGAAACAGCTGCGATTCGAAGTTCAACGAGCAAGATCACCGACTCCAACGAGGACCAGGAACAGCATCGAGCACCTGGCAGCCACACTAGAGAAGATGGCCAGGCCCAGGCCTAGGCACACGGACCTGCCAACGTTCTCCGGAGCAGCCAACGAGTGGTTGCCGTTCAAAGCAGCAGTACGAGACACGACCAACATGTACCAGATCTCAGCAGCAGAGAACATCCAGCGACTGAGGAGCTGCCTCAAAGGGGAAGCAAGAGACGCCGTGGCCGCCCTTCTGCATACGGCCACCGATCCAGACGTCATCATGAAGACCCTTGAGCAGTGCTTCGGAAGACCGGAAGTAATCATTGACAAAGCGCTGGAAGACCTCAAGAAGCTGCCGAAACCGGGAACGTCAGCGGCCGAGCTCAACAGCTTCGCCGTCAAGCTGCAGAACATCATCTGCGTGCTGAAGACAATAGACCGAAGAGGGTACCTATTCAACCCCCTGATGTCAAGAGAAGTGCTGGAAAAACTGAGCCCGCACCTACGATCAAGATGGTGCGACTACGCCTACGATCACGAAGGGACAACGGATCCAGAGATCGTCGTGATGTCACGCTTCCTGATGCGTGAGGCGGACCGAGCACTGAGGTACACGTACGCTCCGGCTGCATGTGCTACCAACGTGAAAAGGGAAACTCGGCCGACAGTGACATTCAAGAAGAAGGCAAACATATTCAACACTACTTCAGGAGCGGAAGAAGAAAAGGAAAGGTGCCCTAAGTGTGAGCAAGATCACGTCTTACTGAAGTGCCCTAAATACAAGGCGCTCTCATTAGAAGCAAAATGGAGATTCCTAAAAGAAAAGGGAATATGCTTCAAGTGCGTTCAGAAGAAACACAGGCGCATGACCTGCCAAGCAGATCCATGCGGTGTGAACCAGTGCAACCGACCACATCATGCGACCCTCCATTCAGAGCGAGCGGTAAGAAGGGAAGATCCGAAGCCAGCGGAACCGCCAAAAGAAGAAGCGGTCATGTCAATAGCGCCGCGCCTAGCTGTCGGATCAAGGACCGTCCTGCTGAAGATGTGCCCCATCATCGTATCCGGACCACGGGGGGAGGCGAAGACATACGCCCTCCTGGATGAAGGAGCCACCATTACCCTCGTCGATAAGGACCTGGCGGAGAGCATCGGAGCAGAAGGACCGTCACAACCACTTCACCTGAACGGGGTCAACATGTCGCAGAAGGAGATGGAGAGTCAGCTGGTGAACGTCCAAGTCAGAGGACTGAAGAACGAAGACAGCTACAAGGTCAGAGCAAGGACCATGAAGAATCTTCGACTGCACCAGCAGTCCATTTCGGACACGCTACTGGACTACGAGCACCTGAGGGACCTGGCACCAGAAGAGGTGTGCTACGAGAAGGCGCGCCCCGGGCTCCTAGTGGGAACGGACCACTGGGAGTGCATAGTGTCCCGCGAGCTCCGAGTCGGCGGTCCGAATGAACCAGCTGCATCAAAGACACAGCTGGGATGGGTGGTGCACGGAACGGCGCCACGGAACGCGATATACCAAGAGGGAAACGTGCTGCACGTGTACGAGCCCGACCGAACGACGGGAGCAAGCAGCCAAGATCTCCACGACTTAGTCGAGAGCCACTTCAAGATCGACGCGCTCGGCATACAAGGCACGCCGAGGATCAAGGACGCGGATCTACGGGCCATGGACATAGTCGGGAGGACCGTGAAGAAGGTTGACAGCGGGTACGAGGTTGGACTGCCGTGGCGACGGGATGACGTCACCATGCCACCGAGCTACGGACAAGCGCTCCGGCGGCTGAAGAAAATTGAGCAGAAGATGGACGCAGACACAGAGTTCGCGGTCGAATACTCCAAACAGATCGTCAACCTGCTGGACAAAGGATACGCGACGCTATGCGACGGATCCGAAGAAAGAAGCGCCATCTGTTGGTACCTGCCACACTTCGCCGTGCAGAATCCAAACAAGCCCGGCAAACAACGACTGGTGTTCGACGCAGCGGCCAAGAGCAACGGCGTGTGTCTGAACGACGAACTGCTGGAGGGACCCGACCTACTGCTGTCGCTGCCCGGAATCCTCTTCCGATTCCGAGAGAAGGCGGTGGCGATCACAGCGGACGTGCAAGAGATGTTCCTGAGGATCAAGATAAGGCCGGAGGACCAACCAGCACAACAGTTCCTGTGGAGAGGCGACAATAGAGAAGAGCCTCCGAAGAAGTACAAGATGACTAGCATGATATTCGGCGCTGCGAGCTCTCCGTACATGGCCCACTTCGTCCGCAACTACAACGCGGACATATACGGGCAGGAGTGTCCACGCGCGCTGGAAGCCATCAAGAAGAGTCATTACATGGATGACCTGGTGGCCAGCTTTGAGGATACCAAGGAAGCATGGAAGGCGGTCGAGGAAACAAGAGCGGTGCACGCGCACGCTGGATTCACACTAAGAGGATGGAGCTCCAGCGACAAGGCGGTGCTACGCGACGTGCCTCCCGAGCTACACGCTACCTCTCCCACGCAACTGGGGGGAGAACAGCCCGAGAGCAAGATCTTGGGGCTGTACTGGAACGCGGAACGAGATGAGCTGGGATTCAACACATCGATGAATCGAGTTCCAGCTGAAGTCCGAGCGAGAACCCGCGCGCCGACTAAGCGAGAAGCCCTCAGCGCAGTGATGTCTATTTACGACCCGCTGGGATTGCTGAGCCACTACACCATACGATCGAAGATAATACTGCAGAGCCTGTGGCGACTCCAGATAACGTGGGACGAGCAGGTGCCGGACGAAGAAAACGAGCTGTTCGCGTCCTGGCTCGCCCGCCTGAACGAACTCACCCAGCTGCGACTGCCCAGGTGTTATCTAACGAAGAGATACGAGCGCATCGACCTACACATCCTGTGCGACGCCAGTGAGCAAGCCTATGCAACCGTGGCTTACTGGCGAGTGAAAAACGTCGATGGAAGTGTGAACGTCGTGCTGGTGGCCGCCAAGGCCAAAGTAGCGCCTCGTCGAGTTCAGACCATACCGCGTCTCGAACTACAAGCTGCGGTCATCGGAGCAAGATTGGCCGACACAATCAAGAAGGAGCATCGCATCGACATCGGCCAGACTACTTACTGGACCGACTCGACAACCGTGGTGCATTGGATTCATCACGACATGCGACGCTACACGCCGTTCGTTGCGCATCGACTGGGAGAGATCGCCGAGCTGACGAAGAAAGAGGAATGGCGTTGGCTACCCACAGCTAGCAACGTCGCCGACGACGCCACACGGCTTGTCGACACGCCTATCAGCGAAGCAGATCGATGGTTCCAGGGGCCGGAATTCCTATTCCTGCCAGAAGAACAGTGGCCCACAGCAGCAACGGACGAGCAAGAGGACGAAGAGGTCCTTCATGTCACCGAGAAGACGGAAGAAGATAGCTGGCTACCGAACCCAGCCCGCTTCTCGAAATACGAGGTGTTGGTGAGAGCCACAGCGCGAGCAATCGCCTTCACCGACATATGCAGGAAGAAAGCGACCGCAATGGAACATCGTCACATTCAGCGTGCCGAGGCCGAGCTCATCAAGCGAGCTCAAGAAGAAAGCTTCGGGGAAGAGCTGAAGAAGATCCGGTCTGCTCGTCCACTTACGAAGACGAGTCGATTATATCGACTGGACCCAGTGCTGGAAGATGGTGTCCTGAAGGTGCGGGGCCGAATCGAGGCTTCTTCCGCACCTACCGAAACGAAACGACCGACCATACTGGACGGCCGTCATCAACTAACCAAGCTCCTCGTCCTACGGGAGCATTGTGCTGCGGGTCACGCCAACAGAGAGCACGTGACAAACGACCTACGGCAGCGGTACTGGGTCATCCACTTGCGACCCACGGTACGCGCCGTAGAAAGAAACTGCGCGTTCTGCCGAAGACGCCGAGCGACGCCGCAGCCACCAGCAACAGGGGACCTGCCACACGCCCGCCTTGACCCCTTCCACCGCCCGTTTACCAATTGCGGGGTGGACTACTTCGGGCCAATGATGGTCAAGGTGGGGCGCCGCCGAGAGAAGAGGTGGGGCGCACTATTCACGTGCCTCACTTCCCGCGCCGTGCACATCGAGCTCGTCACATCACTCTCCACCGACTCAGCCATCATGGCGCTGAGACGTATGGCTGCGCGCAGAGGCTGGCCGAGATTAATGTACTCCGACAACGCGACGAACTTCCGCGGAGCTGATCAAGAGCTTCGCAACGCCTACACCGAGTGGATGCCTACTCTGCAAGACGAGGGGCTACTACACCGGATGGAGTGGCGCTTCATACCTCCTGGCGCGCCCAACCAAGGCGGCGCGTGGGAGCGAATGGTGCGCTCTGTGAAGACGGCCCTCAGCGTCACTCTACGAGAGAAGGCACCGGCAGAAGAGATCCTGAGAACACTGCTAACTGAGGCGGAGTTCTCCATCAACGCAAGACCGCTGACCCATGTCAGCGTGAGCCCCAGCGATCCCGAGGCCCTGACCCCGAACCACTTCTTGTTGGGGTCATCGGACGGGCTGCCAACGACGGGACCCTGCGACGACGCCGACAGAAGAACCTGGCGAGCTAGTCAAGCGCTTGCCGACCACTTCTGGCGACGCTGGCTGCGCGAGTACCTCCCTACCCTGGTACCTCGCGGCGAGCCGCAGAACGACGTGCGACCGATGCAGGCTGGCGACGTGGTCCTCGTGGTCGACAACACGCTGCCCCGGAACACCTGGCCGATGGGAGTCGTCGAGCGCACGCACCGCGGACCGGATGGCGGCATACGAGTCGTCGAGGTGCGCACCAGAACCGGCACCTTCCGACGCCCTGTGAGCAAGCTCGTCGTCGTGATGAGAACAGAAGAGGCTACGCGAGCTGCGCCGGGGGGAGGAATGTAAAGGACGCCGAGCATGTTCGTATTTAATTTAGAATACCCATAAGTAAAATCAAAATGTAAATTTAGAGTCATTGTTGAGACCCTATCTGTGCACCATGGCACAAGTAGCGGCGGGGTCTCGACGAACTTTTGTTGTTTTTGTTGGAAAAAGTTAACTTGTAACTAGGTTTTTAGTATCTAATTAGAATCTAATTAGCATTTGAATACTGAAAATAGTATGTGTATTCCATTAAGAATCGTATAAGATTACTAGAAATAATGTTTGTTTAGAAATTAATATGTGTGAAAAAGTTTGGTAATAATTACGTAACTTGAAAATGAGAATTTTTGTTTGTTAAGATATCAGCTTGAAATTAGTGTCAAATGAAAGGTCTAGACTCAAAACCATTTGTGGCGTTTAAATCATGTAAATCGGTCCACGGGTTTTTTAGATATTTTAAGATTTGTGTAATGAAAATGTGTCACAATCAGAGTGGCAACAGTCTATGTTCTGGAAAGTTTTTTATACGTCTAGTTAAGGAAAATCTGGTTATGTAATTAGACTAAGGTGTAAATAAACTGTAATATGGGCAAAAACTGTAACGATCCGACGATGGGAACTACCAAAAACAGGGTTATGCGTAACGAGGACATAGCGAAAATTAAGAGTTGAATTGTTTCAAAAATCAAGGGCCTCGTTACGGTAACAAGCGCTTAGCGCATTTAGTATAAAAGACGGACCATTGGGCCGGAACGTTACAGTCGGATCCCAGCTCTCAACAAGGAAACAAGTCAAGAATAAATCAAGAAAAATTCGAAGAAGTCTTTTAATTCAAGTCTTCCCAACATCATACAGTCCACTTCAAGGCCCCTGGTCGACGCTAGCAGTCAGCCACAACCCGGCGCTATACCACATCCAACTCACTGGACCGTGACGCAGCGCCACCCCGACTCATTGGGGAATCACCGCAGACAGTTCCGACTCACCGTGAACTATGCGGCACCCGGTTCCGACTCACTGGAACCTCCACTGGTACTGTGAAGCATCGCAAGATACAAGACTCGGCCCACTATCGACCACCGGTCTCCGGAGGGGAGTGATTTAGCGGTTACACCGCCACATACAAACTACGCATCAAAAGACATGACGTCACACAAATCCTGCATCGCGCAATTAGAGTTTACCGCACGAACGACATATATAAGACTATCCGACATCAACAGGTGTGTGTGGGTAGTCAGTTAGTAAACACTTATATTTTGCCGTTCCGTAAATAACTAAGTATTAATATTGCAAGAACTTTACTTACGAGACAAACATTGTGTGGAAGCTAAACCCAAGTGTATGTGGCATACGAGATATCGTTTGCAGACTGATCAGTGACTGTATTTTAGCAAAAACATAGAACAAACCATTTCAAAAAGTGACTGTGCAATTCCAGTTCATACTAAAGTGGGTGTTTCGAAAAAAATACTTTGTCAACTTACTTCACTCTGATCGCTAATATTGCAATAACGCACCGATACATATATTTCGAGTAACATTTCTAAAGCGTTCGTGGCTGCGTACGTAGAGCGGCGACTGAGACCCGTGAGCTCTTGAGTTCGAATCCCGGCACAGGATTTACTTTTTGCATTTTTTTTTTTTTTTTTTTTGTTTTTTTTTTTTTTCTCTTGCCATAATGATTTGCGCTGGTTGTAATGCTACTATTCTTGTTACACAAAAGAGAATTAAATGCTGTTTAAGCAAATGTGCCCTTCAGTACCATTTGGAATGCGTTAAGTACGATGAAGCGTCAACACCTAGGACTAAATGGACTTGTCCAATCTGCGTCTCTGGCCGTCCTAAACTGGACAACACTAATACACCAGTCCACGCTAAAGGTCACACGACACAAACTGACCATGTGGCTCCAGTTGCTGAACCAGCTGCGATGCGGTCCTCTACAACGGGACCGTCTAGTAACAAAAACAAGCCAATAGATGGTCAGAGACTTACGCCACCTAAGAAGTCACCACCAGTTACGCCTCGAGTGGCATGCGTTGGCACAGAAGTTAACTTGCAAGATACAATTCTGTCAGAAATTCGTAAATTAAGGCAGGAAATGAATGAAAAGTTTGACAGTCAACAGGTTTCTTTGGCGAAATTTGAAACCACTCTTGCTACTGTCCAAAGGGAAGTAAATGACCTAACCTTGAGATTTTCTTCAATGCATGAAGACTTGGACGATTTTAAGAAGACTGTTACTTTTCTTTCTGATGCTTACGATGATCAAGTCGAATTTAATGCTAAAAATAGTAATTGTATTGCCGAACTCCTCAAGAATAACGCCGCGATGAGCGCTCAAGTGAGGGAATTGGAGACTAAACTGCAGCAAATTGATCAATTGGCACGTGAGAATAATATCGAGATACAGTGCGTTCCTGAACACAAAACTGAAAACCTGTTAACGGTCGTGAAACAGTTGGGTAGGATTGTGGGAAATGAACTTCACGACAACGAAATCCAGTCATTTCATAGAGTTGCCAAATTAAATGAAGATACAAATCGACCACGTAGCATAGTCGTCAAGTTAGCCAGTCCTCGCATTCGTGATAATCTACTTGCTGCTGTTAGAAACTTTAATAAGAAGAATGAGTCGGAAAAGTTGAACAGCAGCCATATTGGTATTGGTGGGGAAAAGCAGCCGATTTTTGTGACGGAAAATCTGACTCTGGCTAATAAAAAACTGCATGCAGCGACAAGAATCGCTGCTAAGGAAAAGAAATATAACTTTGTATGGGTTCGGAATGGTCGCATATTTGCGAGGAAAGATGTAACAACTAAATCTCTGCTAGTTAAAAATATGGAATTTGTAGAATTGTTGTAATTCATTATTTTATTAATCAGATACTTTGCACGCATAATAATGTTATAAGAATTTAAATTCAACTGTAAAATCTATTATCAAAATGTAAGAGGCTTACGAACCAAGACAGAAGATTTTTATACCGCTGCTTTAAATTTTGATTATGATATAATTATTGGCACTGAAAGTTGGCTCAATGATACGGTGTTGGACCATGAATTCTTAGATAATCGATACAGAGTGTTTAGGCGCGATAGGTCATCTACGGTATCCTCGGTTACAAAAAGGGATGGAGGGGGGGTGTTTGTTGCAACTTTGGAAAAATATGAGGTATCACGAAGATTAAATTGGGAGTCCCATTGTGAGGAATTATGGATCACAATCAAGTGTGAGAATGGCTTACATATTAATATTTGTGCGGTTTATATTCCACCTCCAATCAAACAAGATTATATCGATACACTGTTTCGAAACTTTACAGAAGTAATTAACAAAAAAACCAAAATCAATTCTATCAACTTACTAATCGGTGATTTTAATATGGGTAGTATTTCGTGGGAATATAATTTGGATTCTGGTTTATTGGTCCCCAAAGGATCTAGTTGTAATATAGAACACATTTTTTTAGACATGCTAGCCTTTAATGACCTTCATCAATGCAACACTATACTCAACACGTCAGATCGTACTTTAGATCTAGTTCTTAGTAGCAGTAACAACAAAGTGGTAGTGTCTCAGGCCTCAGTTCCGCTTATACAAATTGATCCTCATCACCCAGCGCTGGAGATCTCGTTTAAAACTAATCATAGCACTCCTCTAGTGCAAAATAAAATCCCGTATTTAAACTTTTATCTCTGTAATTATGAAGCGGTCAACGCAGAACTTGCAAAAATTGCCTGGTCTGATGAATGGAGTTCTATAACTAATATTAACGAAATGTTGCAGAAATTCTATGACATTCTTATGCCAATTATTAAACTGCATACTCCGATAACAAAACCACGAGATGAACGCTATCCTGTCTGGTATAGTCGAGCTTTACTAAAAGTTATTAAAGAAAAAGCTAAATATCACAATGTATATAAAAAATATGGGAATCCTAGAGATAAAGCTACGTTTGAATGCCTGAGAATGCGTTGCAGCGAATTGATAAAACACTGTTATGCTAATTTTAAAAAAAATATAGCTGAACATCTGCGCACCAATCCTAAGCATGTCTGGAGGTACTTAAAAAGTAAACGGATAGGTAACAATTATATTCCCAACAAAATGACTTTAAATAACACTAGGTTTGCCAGGGGCGGTCAGGAAATTTGTGACTTGTTTTCCGATAATTTTAAGTCCATATATGGAATAAACGATGACATACACTCTTCAATGCCAATTGAACCGACTCCCTGTAACAATAACAGTTTCAGCCAGTGCAGACTTGAAGTGGAAGAAGTCTTTAAACACTTGTCTGTCCTAGATTGTGATAAAGGACCCGGGCCTGACTTAATTCCTCCTCTCTTCCTTAGAAAATGTGCAGCGAACCTGGCCGATCCTCTGACTACAATGTTCAACTATTCTTTGGCACAGGGCGTAGTTCCTGATCAGTGGAAAATAGCGCATATCACGCCAATCTTTAAATCTGGTAGTGTTGATGATGTTGCAAATTACAGACCAGTGTCCATTCTATCCGCTTGTGGTAAAATTATTGAATCGCTTGTTCAGAAAAAAATGTTTACTCACTTTAAAAGTGTGCTGGATGATCATCAGCACGGCTTTCGCCCCAAAAAATCGACACTGTCTAATCTAGTCGAGTATGTTTCATTTATATCATCTGCATTGGATGACGGTAGAGAAGTGCATGCAATATACACCGACTTTAAAAAGGCCTTCGACTTGGTAGATCATGACTTATTAATTGCTAAATTAGAAAGTATGGGAGTTCATGGGTCGTTGCTGCGTTGGTGCGAATCGTACTTAAGAAATCGCTCACAATTGGTGTATCTTAAGGGTTTTAAATCTAAACAATGTTACATACCATCAGGGGTGCCTCAGGGGTCGCACTTGGGACCTCTATTTTTCTTAGTATTTATAAATGATTTGGGCTGCAAGATTGATTCGGAATATAAACTGTTTGCTGATGATTTAAAAATATATCGAACTATACACAACGAATCCGATATTATTCGGCTTCAGCTAGATTTAAATAGAGTTCATAATTGGTGCATGCAAAATAAAATGTCATTAAATCAAAAGAAATGTTACTTCATTAAATTTAGCAGAAAACGGAAATTATCTCAAAATTATTACTTGATTAATAACACCCCGCTCCAAGAAGTTGATACTATTAGGGATCTTGGTGTTTTAGTGGATAGTAGTTTAAGTTTTAGAAATCATTACGACCAAATGATTAGTCGAGCATCTAAATTGTCAGGTTTCATCGTGAGGGAAATGAAAATTTTTAAGGAACCAATTTTGACTGTTTCCATTTACAACTGCGTCATTCGGAGTATTCTGGAGTATTGCAGTACGGTTTGGAACCCGTTTTATCAGGTGCACTCTGATCGGATAGAGCGCGTTCAAAAAAGGTTTCTTTATCACTTAAGTTACTCAGATAACAGATGTCGTAGTCTGAACTCGTATAACTCTCGGCTCAGTCATTACAAAATGAAATCCTTAAGCGCACGTAGGAAATCATTGGATTTCATGTTTTTGTTTAAATTAATAAATGGTTTAATAGATTCTCCCGAGCTTTTAGAAAAAGTCAAACTTAGTGTTCCACGCAGTAGTAGCCGCTTAATTAACCGAAGGACTTTCGTTCTGCCTCATAGTCGAACTAATATAGGAAATTTTTCACCCATTTGCCGCATGCTTTCTCTTGCGAACTCTATTCGTGGTGAAATAGACATCTTTGCTGGTTCAGTAGCCTCAGTAAGGACTAAACTTAGAGTCATAATTGTATAATTATTTTTTGTTTTTATATTTATTGTTCTTTCCCAAAACTTTTTAAACAAAAGCTCACAATTTGTAAATTTTGCTTATCTTTGTCTTTTTTGTTTTGTTTTAAATAGTAAGTGTTTAGCATAAATTACGCATGCTAGATTCACATCTAGTAGATGTCAATCAGACCTGTTGTTTGGTAATTGTTTCATTGCATTTGTGATTGTACATCAGTTTTGTGAATTATAATAAAAAAAAAAAAAAAAAAAAAAAAAAAAAAAAAAAAAAAAAAAAAAAAAAAAAAAAACAGTCGGGCAGTCGGCCCACCAGACACAACACCCGTCTGGTCGGAGGATCCTCCCTTTTCTATGGTGGATGAGTGAACTTTACACCCTGTTCCTCATGCCACTAAAAAGGTACTATTTTAGTAGTAGTTTCATTCTTGGTTGGCGCACCATGTCTTCCTCCATACAGCCTGAAAAGTTGTGTAGAAATCGGTTGTCATGGTATGGGCATGTGCCGCGGTGGAATAAGGAAAATGACGTGAGGAAAATTTTGAGTATGATAACAGTAGAGGATGACCAAAGAAACGATGGATGGTCTGTGTGAAAGATGATATGGCTAGAAAGGGAGTGACTACCGGGATGACGACTGATAGAGAAGTATGACTCAAACTCTCAAAGCATTTATTTCAATTAAACCATTTATAGGCACTTTTGAACTGTCAAGAATTCGGTCAGTCGAAATATGAAGCTAGTTGCCCATTCCAAAGCGTAGTAGGTACCTATGGAGAAGAACGGGCAAGAAATTCCACGGACACTCTTATAAATAAAAAAAATGATACACATTGTAGCGGTTACACCGCCACATACGAACTACGCATCAAAGACATGACGTCACACAAATCCTGCATCGCGCAATTAGAGTTTACCGCGCGAACGATATAGATAAGACTATCCGACATCAACAGTTGGGCAGTCGGCCCGCCAGACACAACACCCGTCTGGTTGGAGGATCCTCCCTTTTCTATGGTGGATGAGTGAACTTTACACCCTGTTCCTCATGCTCCTAAATTGGTGACCCCGAGTATGAACGTCAACGCAGCCTTCGTGCAACTACTTCATCATCACTCCCGCAAGCTTTCGTGAGGCGAGTCACACAGACAGCCAGCACCCTCGGCTTCAACGGGTATCCTGACCACCAGCATGCAGCGAACGCGCATTCCTGGTCATCACCCTCAGCCTCATCACCCCGACTCACTGGGGAATCACCGCAATCATCTCAATCAGCGCAATCACCGCTATCACCTCAATCACCGCAATCACCTCAATCACCACAACCGCCGCAATCACCGCAGACAGTTCCGACTCACTGCGAACTGAGCGGCACCCGGTTCCGACTCACTGGAACCTTAGCTGGCACTGTGAAGCATCGCAAGATACAAGACTCAGACCACTATCACTCCGGTCTCCGGAGGGGAGTGATGTAGCGGTTACACCGCCACATACGAACTACGCATCAAAGACATGACGTCACACAAATCCTGCATCGCGCAATTAGAGTTTACCGCGCGAACGACATAGATAAGACTATCCGACATCAACAGTTGGGCAGTCGGCCCGCCAGACACAACACCCGTCTGGTTGGAGGATCCTCCCTTTTCTATAGTGGAACTTTACAACCTGTTCCTCATGCTCATAAAACATCATTCATTTTGAAATTATGCATGTGAGAACAATGTAGAAAGACGTGCACGTTCGTAAAAGCGTCCGTAATAAAAAGAAAAGAAAAAAGAACCATTCAAAAACTAAGAGAGGAGAGATGACCAGTCCCAACTGACGGTGCCCGTTCACGAACATAACGCATGGATCAGCTCAACCATTTTGAAGGGAGCTAAATGATCCAACACACGCGCCACCATATGGAAGAAAAAGACAGGAGAATTATAGCATCTCTGTTAGTGTTCATCTCAGTAGTCACCCCCTTTCTATCCATATCATCTTCCACACAGTCCATCCATATTTTCCTTGGTCTACTGATTAGTAGGTTTTATTATATTTGTTTAAGCGTCAGCCCAACGCAGGCTGCGCTGCTTCGTGTAGCGTCGCGCTACGCCATGAGGCATCTCGAGGGTTAGCGCCACGTTGCGAGGCATTTTCGAATTATCTCAATAAAACTCAAAGCATTTATTTTAATTAAACCATTTACAGGCACTTTTGAAAACACTGACGACACGGTTTGTGCAGTGGTTAAGAGATTGACTGCTGCACCGCGTGTCGCGGGTTCGATTCCCGTACGGAACAAATATTTGTATGACCTACAAGTAGTTGTTCCGGGTCTGGCTGTTTGTGTATGTGAGTTTAAATGTTTGTGAACGCACCCACGATACAGGAGGAATTCCTAGGGTGGGACGACGCTGTTGTTAAAAAAATAATTTTTTTCAAAGAGTCAGTCAGTTAGTCAGAAAGTTGAAGCTAGTTGCCCATTCCAAAACGTAGATCTCTATGGAGAAGAACGGGCAAGAAACTCCAAATACACTCTTTTAAATATAGAAATTATACAATCCTAGGTACATTACTCTTGTTGCTTGTTTATGAGAAAAATGTAAAAAATAAAAATAATAATAATGAAAAACGATTAAAAATAAGCCCTGGCAGATAAGAGATGACCAGTCTCAACTGACGGCGCCCGTTCACGAACATGACGCGTGGATCAGCACCATGCAGCTCAACCATTTTGTAGGGAACCGAATGATCCAACAATTAAATGTGTATCTTTTTGAGTAGTAAATAAAGTTATATTTTGTATCACTATCTTAAAAAGTGCGCGCAACGTCGCTTCGCGTCACGTCTCGGCGTGACCTGACCCAAAAATAAAACAAGAAACATACAAAAAACAAATGATTTAATACAATTTAATAATACTTAATTAATTTATATAAAAATATGAACTTTTACAACTTACATACTTACTTAATGATCATTTTAACCATGGAATCACAAAAGTTAAGCTACATTTTCCGCACCACTCAGTGGTTGGGTAACCGTCTTATAATCCCCAGTTCGACATAAGAAAGAAAAATTGTTTATTCTGCACAAACAAAACGCACATTACAAAAAAAGACAAAATACACATATAAATTACCCAAAAGCCTAGTATTCAAGTAGTAAAAGCTTGAACGCTCGTAGCTACATAATTACAGCCGCACGGGTCGATCAAAAGTAAAGCTGCGCTTGCCGCGGTCGGTCACTGGATGGGTGAGACCCCTCCGTGCGTCAGTAGCTGGGTTGTGGAGGCCAGATAGGCAGTCGCTCCATGTAAAATACTGGTATTACTCATATCTAAACACCATTAAAAAAAAAACTTGACTCATAATTTAAGTAAAAACTATCTTTTTTAGGGTTCTGTAGTAAACAAGGACTCCTTATAGATTCGCCATGTCCGTCTGTCTGTCTGCCTGTTTGTCTGTCCACGGCTTAGGTCAGAGGCTCTTAGTACTAGAAAGCTGTAATTTGGCATGGGTACTTATACATATTTATCACGCCAACAGTGGTAAAATAAAATCAAGAAAAAACATTTTTTTTTCACTACCCCTACACGTAAAGTGGGGATGTCTTTTTTCTCGTCTATCCAATGGTGTGGGGTGTCGTTGGAAAGGTCGTTCAAAAATATTGTGGGTGTGTGAGAACCATTTTTCAATTAAGGGTTTTTTTTTTTTTAGAAAAATTAAGCTTTAAAGTGCTAGTTGTTAGAGTCAAGTGCCCCCCTGCCAGCTAAATGGTTGTACTTGGATTTGTGAAGAAATTCAGAGCAGTAGTAAATACAGGGTGTTTGGTAGATGGGTGCAAAGCCTGAAGGGCTATCTTAGACCATTTAGAACTTATTAAGCTAAACTTATCTTAGACGAAGTCTGTTCCTTTTTTTTTGTGTCTCAACGTTTTTAACAATAATACACTTTTTTTTTTTTGAATAGCCTCATTTGAGGTACTATTTACGCAGATATCTCATTAGCTCTTGGAATTAGGATGTGGACAAAGCAAATTGAGTAGGTATGAAAATTGTTATTTTTGAACAGACTTCATCTAAGACAAGTTTAGCTTAATAAGTTCTAAATGGTCTAAGACATCAACCCCTTCAGGCTTTGCACCCATCTACCAAACACCCTGTTTATCGAAGTTTTAAGGAAAACTATCACAGCTAAGTAGGCTTTACAGGTTAATATGGGAGACCATGTTTTTCAACTACAATGTCAAGTTTGTTATTGGGATAAATTAATCCCAACTACGGAACCCTTCAATGTGCGTGGTCCGACACGCACTTGGTTTTATTATAGTTTTATCATGCTTAAATATCGAATACTCATCACGTCTGTTGAGTCTCGCTAGATAATTTTATTTGACCTTGTAGAAACGTTGCCGGCGCGGAATTCCGTGCTCTGTGACTAAAGCTACAGTTTCCTATAGCGGTGACCGCCACATAACAACCACAGTGACGGCCGTCATGAAAATTATGGCAACAAGGTTGGACATACCAGTAACCCCTTTTATAAATATAAAACACACGCTATAAAACTGATTTACATCCGTAAGACGTCCTCGTAACATAAGTAAAGTAAAGCTAGCTAGTAAAGCTTACAAGTCCCTCGGATTCGTAATACGTAACAGCCAACTGTTCAATGTACTGGAATCCGCAAGTGTCATATGGCGACCTTTTTGTAAGAAATACATCGATAAAATTGAATCCATCCAGCGCAAATTTATTAAGTACCTAAATTATAAAAGTAAAGCTGATATCCCAAATTACCCGGACTCCTGTCGATACCACAAATGTAATACTCTGGAAGAGCGACGACAGTTAAATGATATGATGTTATTGTACGACATACTTAGCAATAAATTTGACTGTCCACAGCTACTCAGCAGAATACACTAACGTTCCACTCAGACGTACCAGACATACCACTTTGCTATCAGTACCATCGGCCTCCACTAATTATCTAAAGATGTCACCTTTCTTGCGTCTACCTGCTTTATATAATGATAAATTCCAATCTTTGGACCCCTTTAATATCACACGAAACAGACTTAAAAAGGAGATTATCCAAATCCTTCAGCAAACGCCAGACACTCAGCTTAATAAGTAATGCCAGTTCAGTCATACGTACATAGACATACACACAACATCACACACATTTACAGCACCTACACCGCGCATACACACCCGCACACAATATAAACAATTATTATTAACCATGTCACTCTCTGTATTTTTTGTATTTTTTTTATTTACTTTCTGTGTACTTCGTAATTGGCGTAATGTTTAGAATAATAATTATGTTATACTTGCTGTCAGCTGTGAAGCTACCTTATAAATAAATAAAATAAAAATAAAATAAAATAAGGTCCAGTTGAAAACCAGCGTCAGACACTAGTTGTCTGACATTTATGCTGAACTGGCCCTATTTGGCGCAGCCGTGAGGCACACAGTATTTCTAAGTAATGTATTTTTTTTCATTTTTTTTATTGTGTGAATATTTTGCGCCTTAACTTGAGTCAAATAAATTTATTTTCTTTCTTCAAAAATTACGGTACGGGTCTCGAAGAATTTTGGTTACTTCTACAACTAAGGTTACCGCTATCTGGGTAACCGAAAAAAAGAAACACGTTACCTCTATTACGGTTACCGTTTTAATACACACAGACGATGCGCGCCCTTTGAATAATGCCGACGGCACGTCTAAGATAGAGGTAATTTTTATTTCGGTAACCGGTATTAATATAATTGTTATATAATTTGTTTTATTTTATTGAGTGAATTGTTTTGATTTTATTTATTTTGCTTTCTCTCTACTCTTACACACGGTGTCTACATCTCTTTTTACCCTCTGTCCTATCGCAGGTATGCTGGAAGAGATTACTTTAGAAATAAGCATCACCTTTGTACCTATTTTTCTGTTCTTTTCATCTTGTCTGTTTATTTATGTGTGTACGTAAATGGTTAAATAAATAATAATAAATAAATAAATACTGATTGTATTCAATTTAAGGTATAATAAGCCTATCTGACCTCCACAACCCAGTAACTGGGTAGGTAATAATAGGCAATACGGGCTGGTTTCCGCAACTCCAAGTCAAAGCGCGTATTTTGCGTTCGGGTGGTAAAAAACGGTCATTCGATCCACCACACTGGCCTTCTTTAAGTAGCTGGTACGAAAGAAGGCCAGTGCAGTAACTCGGTAATACGATAAGGCTGGTAAGACTGGTTATCAGACTTTCGGGCTTCTGACGACACGAAACGACTGTCAAAGATCCACGAATGACAGCCGGTACCAACGGCTTAACGTGTTGTCCGAGGTACGGAGGAGTCTCGGTATGTTAAGATGGTCACCCATCCACAGACCAACCCCGGCAAGCGTAGCTTAACCTGATGGATCGAAACGTGCAGCTGTTATTACTTAGCCACGAGCTCCTCCTCCTAGAGGTTGTAATAAATTTAAGGTGATCTTTAAAAATACCTGTAATAAATATAAATGTTGTAACCATAGATATCCAGAGATATGCCTTCATCGCGGAATAGTGAGGAATCCTAGTGCGACTTCTTATCTCCCACCAAAATAATTACAACATTAACAAATAGTGTACTTACGACACACACTTAAAATTTGAACACGCACACCAAGAAGACAGCAGCTACACTAAATCAATTTCTAATAGCACACATACATAGAATGGGCGGGGCTTTCACTTGTAAACACTTGCTATTTGCGAATATTCAATGCACACCCATGCAATTAGGGAGTCGAAAGCGATGGTCGATAATTTTTATCGATATTTATTTTAGCACATTCTTGTATTATTATTATAACTTCGTTTAATTTTCTTTATATAATTTATTTTGTTTTTATGTACCTATCCGAAAATATGGGTTATTTTTACTAATTTTTTTTTCTATCTTTATATTACCGGGTAAACCCTCTCTGTAAAATATTATGCTATGCACGAGTAACTGTATTGAAATAACAATGTCTTTATTTGCTTCAAACAAAATTAAATTAATAACAAATTTAACTCATAACATAAACTATACATGTAATACGAGAATATCCATTGAGTTCTGTAAAAAAAGATTCGACTGCAATAATACGCATGTCGATAAAATCAGCCACACGTACTCGATTGCACCTCTCTAAATCCAAAACGTTCGTTCCGTTCAGAAAGATTCGGGCTAGTTCGGGCTTGTTCGTATCGCTCCGGATGTAAGTTAGTAAATGATTTAAAAATTGATTTATAATATTAACAGTGACTTAAATGTTTAATTACCGGTGGTAGGACACGCCATTTGTCTTCAGGTTGATGGCACTAGACCTATTTTTACAAATTATTACTGCACAGCTCGGCATTTTGGTTTTTTACGCATCAATAGTACACTGTACGCAGTTGCAAAGCGACTGAATGAAGCGTACGGCCGTCGTTCCAACATAAGCCCAATTTAGCAATGTCGAGGCGCCACGTGCCACGCCTCCAAGGCATATCCCTCGATATCCGTGGTTGTAACCGAAAAATACCCGTATTGATCATGTCGGTTTCGGTCCCTAAAACATAAATATACATAAACTCACGCCTTCTTCCCGTGGGGGTAGGCAGAAACTACAGAACGCCACCTGCTCCGATCCTTACATACTCCTTTTGCCTCGTTTACGTTCATACATCTGGTCATACACGCACGCCGGTTGCGAGTACTACGCACCTGTCCTTTCTGAAGAACATCACCAATAAGGTTGCTATAAGGCCTGCAAAGATTTCCAGACGTGACGGCAGAGGATTTTAAATTTATCAATTGAATTTAATACTTATTCAATCGAAATAAGGTACATATTTCAATGCTCGGGGATCGACCTTGAAGCATCGCAGCGCATGCCGCGGCATACTGGCGGATGCTCCGGTAGGCTGGCGGACGCTCGCGGTACCGCAGAGGATTTAGCTGGCGGATAGAGGAATGCTCCTCGATGCTCTCCCCTGCCGCCCGCTAGTGTGCACAGGCCCTAACGGTGTCAAAAAACACTCTTTAGACACACCAACTTACTTTCATAAATAACGTTTCAGTGACGTCATTCGCCGGTAAATTACGGCCGTTATGTGGCGTGGAAAATAAACGGGTGTAGGTACTAATACACCTCTGCCTAAGGGCATGCACACACTGGCTGACGTCAGGGGAGAGCATCGAGGAAGATTCCTCTATGCGCTAGCGCACACTGACAAGAAAATTATTCAAATTATATCTATTCGTTTTTTTTTTGCGATACCGCGAGCTTCCTCCAGTTTCCCGGAGCCGGTATGCCGCGGCATCCGCCAGTACGCTCCAATGTCGATCACCGAGCATTGAAATATATACCTTATTTTGATTGGATAAGTATTAAATTCAATTGATAAATTTAAAATCCTCTACCGTCCCGTCCTGCCCAGGCCTTGGCCCTTCGGGAAATGCAGACGTAATGTTATGTAGATACATTGGTCGGTTTATCTTAGGTAGTCTTGCACCCATACTGACATTTCCGGCGTATATTTTATCGGTGGTAGGTCATAAGGGATTATAAGACGGTTTTTAGCATTTTGCTCCAGAGGGAAGAAATCTTCTTTTATCTGTAACAATAATAAATAGCATTGAAGTAATTAAGCACGTTTATTTATTCGCATAAAATATAATTTTAAAAAACTAAAAAAAAAATGTAGCAAAACTCTTCCCGGTAGGACTACAGCACAGATTACTACAGATAGTTCACTCCGCAAAATCATTGAAATAGAAAGCGCCTTTTGCTGCGACACAATAAAGTGCAATTCAGGTCGCGCAGCGCTAATTACCTACAGTTATATTCACCTAGAAGTTGCCTCTCTTTCTATCGCGTGACTCTTATATCTTCTGACTACGTTACACTAACTGAATTGGCCCGACAAGACGGGCCCGCCGCGTACTTGTTCTTCATACCTAAAATGCGGAGTGTGCCTTTTTTTTGGGTTGGAAATTATATAATAACTTCTCCCACTCTGGGCGGAGCGGGAGGGCGTGTCAGACTCTTACTGACTACAACCCACCCGTGTTCCTTCTCTTGCCTGTACAATGCCAGGGGGCCACGGCATCCCTTTCGGACTTTCCCGCAACCCCGGCAGGCATCGGTCCTAGGGGACCTCGCCATCTGTACTAATCTGTGACTACAGTTACATAAAAATATACAAAATTAAATTGAACTATTTTTGTCAATTTTTTTTAACACAATGAGAAATCTGAACTTCCAACCGTATTGACCGCTGTTTAAAGCAAAAATTTAGATTTTGAAAAGACAAAATTTAGTGTAGGTACTTACGACAAACTGAGGCAAGAACAATATTCCAGCTTCATAACTCATGATCCTGAGAGCCCCGTTGCCCTTATTGAGTTGCCCCCACGCAGCCTTGCTCACGTTTGCAGATGTCAACAGGTAGAATGCCGCTTTATTCTTTGAAAACCGTGTGTATGATTTTATGTGAGGCATCGCTTTGTTGCGGTTGGTGGATTTCGCTTGCCATTGGCTGAAAATAAAGGATTTAATATAACATTACGCCTGTATTTAGGGCAGAGACATAGTCAAAGTCAAATAATTTATTTCAATTAGGCACAAAAAAGGCACTTTTGAACATCAAAATTTGCAACAACAAAAATTGATTCTAGTCGCCCCTTCCAAAAGGTAGTTTTCGTATGGAGAGGAACGGGCAAGAAACTGCACCGTTACTCTTTTAAAATGTTTTCACAATATCTTGTATACATTAATTATATGAGAAGACGATGCACCTAGAATAAGATTACTATACCACGATAGGTAAATGGAATGAAAAATGAAGGAATGACAGATAAATTAATTATGTGATAGATGAATGGTGCTCACATATTCACGAAGCTTCGATTCAGACTCCGAAAGTCCGAAACTTTCGATTATTTTTGAACTTCCGATTCCGACTTTGGTTTCGATCAATTTGAATCGGAGTTATACCGAAGATCGAAACGCAGCGATGCACGTGACAGACTTGACTGGAGCGCGTACAAACGGTAATTTTTATACACTGTCGCGATCCAAGTCTCAGTTTAGGCTAAGTTCACATGTAACGCGCGTCAACGCACGATAAAATTTTAAGATAGATCAGATGACGCGCGTTGCGAGAGTACTCGTCAGTCTGGTTTCAAGGCGTCAACGCTCAATCGCCTGCGTCTAGAGACTTTTTCTCTCAAGCCCTGCGTTAACGCTCGCTGACGCGCGTTGAGAGGAACAGGGCCTGCGATTCTCCATACAAATGTATTCCCCTCTTTTCTTCCTGAATAATGCCTCTAGGGCATCGTTTTTTTTTTTTTTTTTTTTCATAAAATCAAGGTCTGCTGAAGACACGTCCTAGTTGTAATGAAAATATGACCCTCCAAAAATAACAAAAATGCCCCATTATTATCGCCGTGATTAGAGGACTACCAGACAAATTCGAAAAGTATTTTTCATCCCACCATCTCGGAAAGAGTATTTTTAATCTTCAGTATCTGAGTGGAAAAGCCGTTTTTATTCTCTAGAGGATAAACTAAATTGAATTTAGAACATCGTGTGCACTAAGTTTGTGAATTAAAAAAAACATTAAACCTATTTACTGCTACCTCTATGGTGCCGAATATATCATACAACTTTTTTTTAATTTGTTAAAAACTCAGACTCGGAACCTTCTTGGTGTTCTTTTTTCAATTTGCTTTGTACGCGGTTCTTTACGCGGCATTTTTTCACGTCATTGTTAAACCTTAGGTATATTAAAAACAAGAAACTTGAAAACAAGTGAAAAAACTAAAATGAGTGATTCTAGCGACGAGGAAGTTTGCTTGACGCCAACAGAATTGACTGAAACTGTTAATAATGCGCAAACGTTTTTTTTTTGCATTTAGTCATTTCCTCGCTGAGGTGGAATGAAAAGTTACGTGTTGCACTCGAGTGCAAAGATTTTTCACCTCGTGCTCTTTTGATTCCCTCGCTAACGCTCAGGATTCTAATTTTGAATCACTCGCTGCGCTCGTGATTCAATTTTAGAATCCTTCGCTTGCTCGGTCATCAAAATTGAACACGCGGTTAAAAAGCAACTTTGCACTCTTGTATAACAAATAACTATTAATTGTTGTGAAAAGTTAATTTCAATATGAAGCCAATAAAAGTGCTATTTGGAACATATTTCTTTTACCTCCGACTCCGGCTCCGGTTCCGACTCCGGCTCCGGTTCCGACTCCGACTCCGGTTCCGAGCTTAATCTATCCGCATATGGCCTGACCAAGATTATGACTGGACTTTAAAAGAGACTTGGACCCGTGAGTTTGTTTCGCCATTTCTTCTACAGTTATATTCATTTAGAAGTTCCCTCTCTTTTTATCGCGTGACTTACATCTTCTGAATACGTTACACTAACTGAATTGGCCCGACAAGACGGGCCCGCCGCGTGCTTGTACCTTCATACCTAAAATGCGGAGATCGCCTTCTGTACAATTCTGTGGCTTTTGTAACTATACCGCGTAAGAAGAAAATTGTCCATGTGACGTTTTATATTTCATTGGATAGATTCTGTGGGCGCGCATCGAATGATGTCAAACATACCTAATATGCGGAACCATTCTGTACAAACATCTACTTGAACTAAATTCAAGATAATATACTCACTATAGGTAAGCGTTGAGCCACGGCTGCTTGGCGTGCGCGTCCGCAGCGTACGGTAGACATCCACCGCCCAACAAATTGTCGTGAGATTGTCGTACGTTTTCTAAATTAAATTAAAAAAAAAAAAATGTTAGGATACTGTTGTTACAAAGGTGTTAAACATAATATGATGTCCATAATATTCTGCTGTTTCCAGCGTACAAAGATTAAAAAAATAAAAAAATTAAGCGTACTAGAACAATATTATATCAAACTTAAACCATACAATGTCAAGAATAAGGAAAACGTTAACTACTTTCAAATCCAATGTCAGAGCTTATTAATTATAATGTCAATAATTAGTTAATACAATACAATATTCTATTAACAATTAAAATACAGGTACACTACAAATAGGTATATGAAAAAGTGGTTGGAACGTATGGCTAAGTAATAACTGCCGCACGGGTCGATCCATCAGGTTAAGCTACGCTTGCTGGGGTTGGTCTGTGGATGGGTGACCATCTTAACATACCGAGACTCCTCCGTGCCTCGGAAAGCACGTTAAGCCGTTGGTCCCGGCTGTCATTCGTGGATCTTTGACAGTAGTTACGGGTCGTCAGAAGCCCGAAAGTCTGACAACCAGTCTTACCAAGGAGTATCGTGTTACCCAGAAACTGGGTTGTGGAGGTCAGATAGGCAGTCGCTCCATGTAAAATATGTTAGGCAGAGGTGTTCCTATAGTACATCCACATTTCGCCAGTTATGTTTGTCTCATGTAATAGGGGGCGAGCCTATTGCCATCAACCGGGCACAAATCCAAACTCCGGGCTGTTACTGAGAAATTCCTGATAGAAATCCAATAACACTTTTCCCGACCCGGGAATCGAACCCCGAACCCCTTGCCACCACTAGACCATCGAGCCAGTCCGTAAAAAAACAAAATTTGTGTATTTTTGTTGTTGATTTGTTTCAAGTCTTACCAAGGGGTATCGTATTACCTAGTTACTGGGTTGTAGAGGTCAGATAAGTAGTCGCTTCATCTAAAATACTGGTATTCAGCTGCATCCAGTTAGACTGAAAGCCGACCCCAATACAGTTGGGAAAAGGCAAGCAGATTGATTGATAAAAGTCTTACCTAACGACGGGTATACAATCTTCAATTCAGGCGGACTGGATAAAAGTTGAGACTGATTCTTGATTTTAGTGAAATTGTGAAGAAAATCCCCGGTCAGCCATAACTGTGGAACAAAAAACTGTTATGGCAGTCGCGCAACGAAACAGTTAAAACTATCTTAAATGAACGGTAAAATAACGTTCTTTCTTCATAAGTAGGTAACAAAGAGGCCAATCGCGTCATGCTAAGCCTAAAACCGGTTAAACGGAAACCGGTTTATTCTAAAACCGGTTCCATCGAATACGGTTTATTAAAAATCCTATTTATATTTTCTTTTTTCATAAGTAGGTACTAACCTTAGGCTCCTTCCCATAGCTGCCGATGCTGCTCGCCTGCGCCACCAGCGGCCACTGCTTGGTTTCATCGGCGGGGACACAACAGTGCTGTCTCAACAGCGAGCCCGCACGGGTCAAGCCCCAGTCAAGATCGAAGTGAGAACCGGGTACTGATGCAACTAGGAACACGCTGAAATGTATAGGTTTTGTAAGTATTTGTGAACTCCAACTCAAAGTATTTATCTGAATTAAACAATTTACAGGCACTTTTGAACTGTCAAGGAGTCAGTCAGTTAGAAATATGAAGCTAGTTGCCCATTCCAAAGCGTAGTAGGTATAGTTCGATTCAAAGTTAATGGCGGCTCAGAAGTTAGCTGCTCGTTGCGCAGTACCGCACCCCTCACCCCCGCTGACACGTGAATTCGTTACTGCGCAGCGACTCGCCTCGTGTTCCGAGCCGCCATTAAGTTTGAATCGGGCTGTACCTATGGAGAAGAACGGGCAAGAAACTCCACGGACACTGACAAGTTAGGTAATTTATATAATTAATTGTAATCAATAGGGAAGATGACTAAAAAAATGTTTTTGTCCGTAATGTAAATTATGAAAAAATAACGTACACGTATTTTTTCTTTTTTTACGTTATCAAAAGAGAGATAAAATGTGCCATGACGTCACTTGTATGTAGATTTTATACATACTTGTGACCTACTTGTTGTGTGTATCAACCCCCACTCCCCAACTTTAATGCGTTGTATCTGAGTCATTTTTTATTTATATGATAAAGCAAAAAATACGTGTCTAATGTTTTTTTTATTATCTGACTGACGGACTAAATAGAATTTCTTTTTTTTGACCCAGGCATCATCCCTATTTAGCTTTTAATAATATATTTTTCACTTTTATCTAAACTATGTATTCATTGTTTTAATGATTTAATTGTGCGCATAATGTAGTGCATGCTGTGCTTTCCTTTAAGTAATTAGACTTAAGTTTGCAACGTAATAAATGTAAAGTTATAGTGTACTCATTGTTGAAGAGCCTAATAATAAATAAATAAGGATAGCAAAGATAATATTATTATGATGATGATCTCCCGAAGGGCCCTTCAAGAGTGTATGTAATCCCACATTTCGAAAAAGTCCCATTGAGGAGCCTGGATTTGAGCCCACGTTATGGTAAAGTTTCGCTCTCGGACCATTTTATTTCTGGGTCATATTTTCTTTACCAATAATTTGTTGAAATAAAGGAAATAACAAGCACGTGTGAGCAGACCTTGATTTTATGAAGAAAAAAATTGCTCTAGAGGCGTTCAGGAAGAAAAAAAGGGGAATACGTTTGTATGGAGAATCGCGGGCCCTGTTCCCTCTTAATATGTTGATGTGTGGATCAAGGTTAATGAGAGGGTGTGTACGTGGGTGATGTGTGATCTTGTTGAAATTAAACTATATAAAAATCTATATTAGAATTGATTCTGTTTCACTGTACTTTTGAGTCAGTAGTGTTTTAGCTATAAACAAGACAACATACTTTATTGTACCTCACTGAAAAAAGAATTATAACGGCTATAAATACAGAAATGTATATTTGTTACATGCTTATGACTCATCAAGTCATAATTCATGTAAATGACCGATACTCGCGACACAGGGTAAGGAAATCTTTGACAGACAACCTTTGGTTGAATAGAAATAGACAGTAATAAAAACCGGCCAAGTGCGAGTCGGACTCGCGGACGGAGGGTTCCGTACCATTATCTATATAAACTTACATATTTATTTGATTGTGTTTTTAGTATTTGTTGTTATAGCGGCAACAGAAATAGTAAAAATCATCAATCATCATCTGTGAACATTTCAACTGTCTAGCTATCACGGTTCATGAGATACAGCCTGGTGACAGACGGGCAGACAGACAGACGGACAGCGGAGTCTTAGTAATACTCACCCTTTGGGTACGGAACCCTTAAAACCAAATATGATTAAATTAACTTACTTAATATGACTAAAGTCGCATCTCTTGACCCTCTCAACGTAATACGCTAACTGTGGCAGATGGTAGTGGTTCAGATATCTCAGCAGACACTTCTTGAACATAGTGGGGGATTCGCCATCGTGTGGCATCGCGTCTGCCGGCAGTTCCGGGCAGGCGGGGCTGAACCAAAGGCTGGGAAAAATATACACTTATATACAAAATTAAAAAAAAAAAAACTGTGATAGTACTACAAAATCCCGTGAACACGATGGCCATATCTGTTACTGCCCTAGTTCTATAGCGGCCGAGCGCTGCAAGCAAAAATAGTCCTTACGGTGTATAGATAAGAACATCTTCGATGGTACGTCTTTTTCAAATTCGTTGGTGAAAAATGTGATTATGGTCCATTCGCGTTAAGAAAATAGCAATTCATCAGTCAAACCTCGCCCCTCGACCAATCGGGTCGCAACAAATTAGAAAGCTGACCATTGAAGGCAGATTCCGCGTACGAAACGCTCGAGTCTTTTGACCCGATTGGTCGAGGGACGGGAGCTATAACGATAAGTCACAATTTTCTCAACGCGAATATAATTTAATAACTACTTCAATTTTAATACAGGAGTCTTAATTATGCTCATTCCAGATATAATCTCATGATTAACTAATCATGAGATAATGTCTGGACTTTAAAAGAGACTGTGATCTGAGTTTGTTTCGGCCTTTCTTCTCAGAGTAGTCAGATAGGAAACGACGACCTAATCTAGTTTACTCAAACTCAAACTCAAAGCATTTATTTCAATTAAACCATTTACATGCACTTTTGAACTGTCAAAGAGTCAGTCAGTTAGTCAGAAAGTTGAAACTAGTCGCCCATTCCAAAACGTAGATCTCTATGGAGAAGAACGGGCAAGAAACTCCAAGGACACTCTTTTAAATATAGAAATTACAAAATCCTGGGTACATTACTCTTGTTGATTCTATATGTGAGAACAATGTAAAAAAATATATAAAAATCAAAAACGATTAAAAATAAGCCCTGGCAGATAAGAGATGACCAGTCTCAACTGACGGCACTCGTTCACGAACATGACGCGTGGATCAGCACCATGCAGCTCAACCATTTTGTAGGGAACCGAATGATCCAACACACTCGCCACCGAACATATGATTGACGAGTAAGTGTTTGTACAAACCTACTTACAGAAATAAAATCATTTACGATACCACAGCGTAAATGATTTTGTTTCGGCGAAAGCGCCAGAGTAGCCCGCGAAATTTAAGCTGTCTGATTGATTGACTATTTCATGAAAGATAGTTAGTTGTATCCGTTATAAAATAAAAATAGATACTCTGCGTTCGGCGCTTGGCGTGGCAACACGTCGTGTCCTGGTTCGCAACAAGTCAATCGTCATCCTGAGGATGCCTCGTTGAGAGGTGAAACACGTGTCATTTCTTACAGAGTTCTTTACGACTCTTTAGGAACAGTTAAGCGGATTAGGTTACTAAATATACGTCGTCTATTGTATTTTATTTAATGAAATTATCCCGTTTGAGGCCAATAGGTTATTACACCCATTTTTGAGAAGTGCCTCAATTAGATTCTATAGTGCTAATGAACTACTAAAAAATTCACAAAATTTTTATTCAATCATTAAGTGCCATAAAAATGAGCTCAGAATGAGGAGGAGCTCGTGGCTAAGTAGTAACTGCCGCACGGACCGATCCGTCAGGTTAAGCTACGCTTGCCGGGGTTGGTCTGTGGATGGGTGACCATCTTTACATACAGAGACTCCTCCGTGCCTCGGAAAGCACGTTAAGCCGTTGGTCCCGGTTGTCATTCGTGGATCTTTGACAGTCGTTATGGGTCGTCAGAAGCCCGAAAGTCTGACAACCAGTCTTACCAAGGGGTATCGTATTACCCAGTTACTGGGTTGTGGAGGTCAGATAGGCACTCGCTCCATGTAAAATACTGGTATTCAGCTGCATCCGGTTAGACTGGAAGCCGACCCCAATATAGTTGGGAAAAGGCTAGGCAGATTGATTGAAGTGCCATAAAAATGCATTTAAATTTTGCATTTTCAAATTTCGCGCGTATTTTGACGAAAACGCTGGACGTAGTGGACGCCATATTGCTCTGTGGTCATGACGTCAGTTGGCTGTGTAAACAAATGCAGTGATATTTTTTAAGTTATGTTAATTGTTAAAATGAGTTTAAAAAACCGTCCTCCGTGGTATTAATTCAATAAAAAATACGTTGGTTATGAAAATAATAAAAAGCCTTTATAGATTAAAGGTACGCTGATAGTTGACAGTTAACACTTTCTAAGTTTACATAGCCGTATGACGTAATAACATGGCGACTACTATCTAATGGTGTTATGAAACAGATTAAAAAAGCTGAAAACTTTGAATTGAATTTTAAAATTTAGTTTTCTTTTTTATGAACTAAAACTAACGTTTTCCGACTGCTTTTTGCCTAACCTATCTCAATAATATATTTTTATATTTTTCCTCATATAGAGTATAACACCCTATTTTTACTTAGAGAGTGGTATCGATAATTCTAGTGATTATAACTCTGTACGGATGCGCATAATCTTTTTTGGAGTGAAAACTTCTTTAGGCGCGTTGAGATCTTTTTGGGTGAACAAAAAGCGTAAAACTCGCGTCATCGTCACCGCACGCTTCCCATGAGCTATATGTATACTGTTCTCACTTCTATCGGCAGTCCCCAGACTGCCCCGCGTGTTTTGTAATAACATACAACCTGCCGACGCTTGGAGGACCCCTATATCCAGCAGTGAACGTCTTTCGGCTCAAATGAAGATACTGAGCAGCAAATTTCGGGCTACCCTAGCGTATACCCTTTAACTCATTATTTAAAATAATTTTAATTAACCATCGACAACTGATAATAATAAAGTAAGAAATTATTTATTTATGGACGATTCCTTTATAGTATTACATAATTAAAAAGCTTACCCTTGCGTCCTATTCTCCCAATCGTCTAGGTACAAGTTGGCCGTAGAAATGACCACTCGCAGCGACCCGTCTTCGTAACACAGGATCATCATTTTACTGAAACAATATTCATTAAATTAATATCACGACTTTCTGCCGAAGAAAATATTTACTATATAAAAAATACATACATACATAAACACACGCCTTCTTCCCGTGACGGTAGGCAGAAACTACAGAATGCTACGATCCTTACATACTCCTTTTGCCTCGTTTACGTTCATACATCCGCCGGTGCGAGAACTACGCACCTGTCCTTTCTCAAGAACATCACCAATAAGGTCAGTATATGTCCTCCTAGGGCGTCCCATCCCGACGTTTCCAGTCACATCTGCCTTGTAAATACATTTTGTTAGTCGCCTTTCATTCATCCTCTCAACATGACCAAACCATCTCAGTTATACCCTTTTAAATTTTTGTCACTACATCTTCTTTTAACTCACACCGTTGTCTTATCACATCATTCCTCAACCTATCATTTATAGTTAGACCACACATGCTTCGCAAGGAACGCATTTCCACAGCATTTATTCTACTTTCATGCTTCTTTCGCCACACCCATTCACTTCCATACATAAGCGTGGACACCAGCACACCATTGTGAACAGCCAGTCGATCCTTTTTGGACATCAACTGGTTGGCTGGTTGATGGTTTTCAAAAATACGTCATAGGAAAAAGCGGCCAAGTGCGATTCGGACTCGCACGTGAAGGGCTCCGTACCACCATACAATATGTTTTTATATAATTTAGTTTAAAAAAAGTCGAATAAAACACGTTTCTTGTATGTTGTAATAAAATACAGGGAGACACATTTAGATCGGTCAGTATGGGAAAGTCTGAAACTATAAGACATACGAAGATCTATTCTTAGGAACCATGTCATCGATTTTAGTAACAAGAAAAACTTGTACTCAGCCATTTTTTAGGCCCTACCAAATGGCCGGCGAGGTCGCCCGATTTAACCCCACTAGACTATTTCTGATGATTTGTACAAAACAAGCTACGACACCATTGAAGACCTAAAAGCAGCCATAGAGTCCATTTTAACGCAAATTCACCACCTGAAGATACAAAACACAATAGTAAGATCGTCACCTAAACGAGTTGAATGTTTTATTGAAAAAAATGGTGGTCGTTTCGAAAATATAAAAATAAATTACAGGATATAAAAACAATGCATTTTATTAATTTTATTTTAGACATCATGTTTCGCAGTAGCATTTACTGCTTAAGACCTACACAATCGATATCTAAATAGAAATAATGTTAATTTTATTTTTCAAAACGTCCGGGTTCGATTCCCTAGCTGAGTACAAGTTTAAAAAAAAATTATGAATGCAGTTTTTCTTGTTACTAAAATCGATGACATGGTTCCTAAGAAGAGATCTTCGTATGTCTTATAGTTTCAGACTTTCCCATACTGACCGATCTAAATGTGCCACCTTTATAGTTAAAAATCAAAGGAGATTAAGAGCACTAACACACTGGGACGCCATGGCGACATACTCATAATTACGCAACACTAAACATAATTTAAATTATAATTTAATAGCCATATGTCAGCTAGCACACGCCAATATACCAAACAAAAATATCGAGAACTGTACTCAAGCAGAAAAAAAAAAGACTTAAATGGTGAACGTAGGCAACGTAACGGTGAAGTTTGGAAACTAAATGGTGAACGTAGTATAGTTAGAAATGAAATAAAACTCACGTGTGATGTTTACCGAATGGCGTAGACATAGCGACGTAATGCGCATCAACATGAGGCTTTTTCTTATTTATATTCTTGAGATCAGAGCAATCTTCACCGTACAAAATCGTTAGCTTCTTCTCACTGAAAGAAAATCAACCTTGTTTGCTTAGAGTTAAAGTTCTAATTAGAATAAAAACTGTTATTTGGTGTGGAGAATTTGAGGAGAGTAACATACCATCTCGCCTGTAATCCCCGAAGGGTTGGGCAGAGGTGTACCTATAGTACACCCACATTTCGCCAGTTATGTTTAAGTCCCATGTAATAGGGGGCGAGCCTATAGCCTCTAACCGGGCACAAATCCAGACTCCGGGCTGCTGCTGAGAAATTTCTGATGAAAAAACCCAATAACACTGCCCGACTTGGGAATCGAACCCAGGACCTCATGCTCAGCAGTAGCGCTTGCGACCACTACAACAACGAGGCAGTGACAAAAAAAAGGAGAGTAACCCCGCGATCTATTTAAAAGCGATCATCGCTTAGGCATAGATAAGTACAGATGATTCACTCCGCAAAATCATTTAAATGAAAAGCGACTCTTACTACGACACAATAAAGTGCAATTCAGGTCGCTCAGCGCTAATAACCTACAGTTATATTCACCTAGAAGTTGCCTCTCTTTCTATCGCGTAACTCTTATATCTTCTGACCACGTTACGACCACTGAATTGGCCCGACAAGACGGGCCTGCCGCGTACTTGTAGCGCCTTCTGTACAATTCTGTGGCTTTTGTAACAATACCGTGTAAGAAGAAAATTGTCCATGTGCCGTTTTATACTTCATTGGATAGATTCTGTGGGCGCGCGTCGAATGATGTCAAACAATTTTCAAAATTATCCAATCGCAGCGCTTCATTCGAATAGTTCTGGCACCGTGCAAATCGTTTATCGCATAATTCGTCAGTCCGCCATACTATCTCGTGTTGATGTGTGACCAGCCATAAAAATACGAGTCGAATGTTTAATAATATACCGAAGGATATTTTAAAGAACTGCGAACCAGGCCTATTTCAAAAGCATCTCAGAGCATGTCTTACAGAAACTGTTTTTATAGTATTAAGGAATTTATGAATTCTAGGACAAATGGGAAAATTTCTGGACAATTATTGTAATATTTTGTCATTTTAATTTCTTTGGTTATCATTTGTAAGTTGATTTTTAGAAAAGTAATTGTAATTGTTTTTTCTTTTTTAATTTGTAATTTGATAATTTAAACAATTCTTGTTTAGGGGCATGAGGAACAGAGTGTAAAGTTCACTCATCCACCATAGAAAAGGGAGGATCCTCCGACCAGACGGGTGTTTTGTCTGGCGGGCCGACTGCCCAACTGTCAGTTGATGTCATATATCGTTCGCGCGGTAAACTCTAATTGCGCGATGCAGGATTTGTGTGACGTCATGTCTTTGATGCGTAATTCGTATGTGGCGGTGTAACCCCTACACTTGATTTAGTACTTATTTTTTTGACATTGGAATTTAATTATCTTGTTAAATTAGAATCATTGTTATTGTTACAAAATTTCCATGCCGAATTTAGTTGGCGGGATATGAAGAACTTGTGTATTTGTTATAAAATCTGTAAAATACCATATTTCAGGCAAATAAATGAATCTATCTATCTATCTAAGCGCACACACTACGTAGTTTTTCAAACTTTTATTTGCAAGTTGAATACGAGGCTTTTGCCTACTTTTGTATTTATGTATTTTGTTTTTTCTTCAAATGTGCGTTTTGTTTGTGCAGAATAAACAATTATTCTTTCTTTTCTTTTTCTTACGCTGTGTTCCGTAAACAGTATTATGTCTCTCCTGAAAAGTTATCAAAGTTAACTTGCGCGGTATTTAAGCGACGAGAGGTCAGTTTTTTTTCGGAAAACCGGAAAGCGCCCTCTGTCGGCGCGACCACGAACAAAAAAACGTTAGAAACGTTAGAAGAACAAAGAAACGTTTTGCTACATACCTATATCCAGCGAAGTAATATTGAGCTAAGAGCCATCCGATTTCCACCATAAAATTGATTTGTAAAGAACATTTGAGTTCACCCAGACTGCGGTCTAGGATTTCTGAAAAATAAAATAATTACTTTAGTGACCGACCGAAGTATCGTTTTTATTTTCGGTCAAAAAAATATGATTTGACAAAAACCAGCCGAAGCTATGGCCTAGAATCAAAAGTTCGTGAATTTCCGCGCGTCATTTGCCTGCTTTGCAATTGCAATTGCTCGGCAATTTGAGGTGACGTTCGGATTGCTTCGGGGTGAATCGGGTCCGCTCGTGGTTTAAGGTTAACGCTTCGAGGTAGGTGGCTTTTTTGCAATTCCTTTTTCTTTTTTTAAGAGATTTTTTTTTTTTTTTTTAATTGCAGGTCGGTATCAGGGGCCCAAGTCTGCTATTTTTATAAATTCGTCATTCCAACACGATCCCATTGTCATTTTGATAAAAGTTCGTAATCTGCTAAATATCATAATGGTCGACTGCAATGACTGCACAAATGACGTTCTAATGGTAGGTCACTGATCAAGGGAACTGTGTAGTGTTGAGTGCAGACTTGAGGCCCAGCTATCTAATTACGCAACACATTTTCGTAAACGATTACAAGAAATTTGTTTCATTTTGACAGTTCAACAACATTCATTGCGTTATTCACGTAGTTGAACGTTTTTTTCGAACTTATAAAGCAATGGATTAGCAATTTGTTTCAAAACGATGTAAATTCCGATTGATGGTGTATTACGTAATTAGGGTACTGGTTGTATGTTGATCTAAATGATTATAATTCTGTGAAGCCATATTTGTTGCGGTCGCAAATCATATTGTAATCACTGACCTGTAAATTGCAAAAAACGAAAGAAAATTTGAATTTAGCGGGCAAAAAAAAAAAAACAAATACACTGTTACCCAGTACTTGGTTGTGGAAGTCAGATAGACAGTCGATTCATGTAAGGTACTGGTATTCAGCTGCATACGGTTAGACTGGAAGCCGACCCCAACATAGTTGGGAAAAGGCGAGCAGATGATTATGCATAAAGTAGAATTATTACTTACCTTGAAAAGTAATAGAGTAAGGTTGCGCATGCGTCTCCTTAGAATCCTTTATAGTTGTATAGAAGATGTGGTAGGGGGCGCTGGCGGCGTGTTTGGCGGCCATCTTGCCTTTAGGACGGACCACAGACAAGAAGTCTTCCGCGCGGCGGGTCGGATTCACTATGGGACGATAGTCGCCATCTGAAAAAATACAAGTATTTTAAATTGAAAATACTTGAGAATTTTTTTTTTGGTTGGGAAATTATCAATTAACTTCTCCCGCTCTGGGCGGAGCGGGAGGGCGTGTCAGACTCTTACTGACTAAAACCCACCCATGTTCCTTCAGTTGCCAGGGGCCACGGTATCTCTTTCGGATTTTCCCGCGAAGAAATTATATGCCTTAGGTCATTTTATCAGTGTCACAATGCCTTGGAAGTAGTAATATAGAAACCGGACAAGTGTGAGTCTGACTTACGCACGAAAGGTTCTGTGGCACCAAAACTATTATAGATTACCTTCTTCTTTTATTATTTGCCATGATGGTGGCCATGGTAACGTCTATTCTGTGTCAACTGGCTACTGATTATGGTTAAAAAGATACAGGCCTGTGACAGATAAACAGACGGCGTAGGGTATGGAACCCCAAAAAGGCTTGTTTTTTATTTATTTATTGCATACTTCTTTTTCTTTTTTTTTCTGTATTGCACCAGTTTTTGTCTCTGCATCAACCAAAGGTTGGCTGGTAAAAATGCCTATGGTATACTAGCTACGCCGCGCGGTTTCACTCGATGTCTTAAACCAGGTTATGGTCTACCCATGTGCCAAAATTCATCCAAATCCGTTCGTCGTTTTAGCGGGAAAGCGTAACTAACCAACAAATAAACTCACTTTCACATTTATAATATTAGTTATTAAGTTTTAGAAAATAAATAAACCTTTTTTAGTTAAATCTTTAAAAAATAGTTCTGTAGAAAATGAATGATACAAAATATTACCTTTCTTGCTGTCCCTCCCACTAGACGACGATTTACTGCTCTCACCAATCCTACTTGATTGCATATTACTACTCTCACCACTTCTATCAGATCTTTTACTACTCTCTCCACTCCTACTATCAGATCTTTTACTACTCTCTCCACTCCTACTATCAGATCTTTTACTATTCTCCCCACTCCTGCTATCTGATCTTTTACTATTCTCCCCACTTTTCATTGGTGATTTGCTATCATCTCTCTGTTTAACTTGTAATCTTGACTTGTCTTCTTTATTTTTATCTTCTGTGCTCTTCTGTTCTGGCTTTGAACTTGAATCTTCTTGACCGGCTGTTGATGTGCTGTAATAGAACAATAAGATAGAAATTTTTGTTGATAACAACTAAGTTTTATTTCTGACATCTCACCTTGGTAATAAGTAGGGATGCATCCGATACCGATACCGATACCGATATATCGGCGATACTTCGGGTTAGCCGATATATCGGTATCGACGATATTTTTATGACCGATTCAACGAAACTTTTTAATTTAAAAATGTAGTGTAAGCGAGGTGTTGTCTCGTCTATTTCGTTGCAAACGGCGCTTGAACTATGCTCGGGGAAACCCCGTGCTTGTGAGTGTCTTGTTTCTCCCGCCCGCTTTGGCCTCGCGTCTATTTCGTTGCATACGAGGCACGAACTATGCTCGGGGAAACCCCGTGTCCTGTTTCTCCCGCCCGCTTTGGCCTCGCACTCGCATATCAGTAATATTTCGCTAGGTTGACCGTTGTCGCGCTTAGAATTTGTCATACATTCGTGTTGTTTGAGTGAAATAAAATAATCAGCAGTCATATCAACTTCAAAACACAAAAGTGCCAAATGGAATCATTTTGAAATTTCGACAATTGATAATTCACAATTCACAGTAAGCGTATCGGTATCGGTATCGCCGATATTTTTCTACGAGTATCGGTATCGGTATCGTATCGGCAAAAAGGCGTATCGATGCATCCCTAGTAATAAGCAACAGCGAGAAGCTCGTGGCTAAGTAATAACATCCACACGGGTCGATCCATCAGGTTAAGCTACGCTTGCCGGGGTTGGTCTATGGATGGGTGACCATCTTTACATACCGAAACTCCTCCGTGCCTCGGAAAGAAAACAAGTTAAGCCATTGGTCCCGGCTGTCATTCGTAGATCTTTGACAGTCGTTACGGATCGTCAGGAAGCCCGAAAGTCTGATAACCAGTCTTATCAAGGAGTGTCGTATTACCCAGTTACTGGGTTGTATAGGTCAGATAGGCAGTTGTTCCATGTAAAATACTGGTATTCAGCTGCATCCAGTTAGACTGGAAGTCTATATATAAAGGTTGGTAGATTGGAAGGTACTAAGCAACAATAAAGGGGTGCAGCCTCGTCAAGGCCGTTTCGGAAGGCCAACTCTAGCACCGCGCACGCTCATTGGTCAAATCAAATAGCGCGCACTTCCCCGGCTTTCTGTTACCCACTTCCGTCCCTTTTCACCAATTCACTCCCACAGATTGTAGGTAAGAGAGAGGAAAGATGTAATATATAAAAAAAAATACTGCTACTCCATACATATAATATGTTTGCAAAGCTTAAAAAAATATTTTGGGAGCAGCTGATTCTAGATTGGTTGCACAGCAAAAGTTGTGTTTATGTCATGACTACATATAAGCTCACCTACTACCCTGCTCACTCCCAAAGTTTTTACCGGGAGCATACAGCTGTTTGTGTATGATCATCTTCAGTTGGTCCACGTACATCTGCTTCTGACTGAACAGCTTTGAAGGTATAGGGAAGTCTCCACTTCCTGTGTAGGAGTCTAGGATTGTTTCCACTGGAAATTACAAATAAAAAATAAATAAGAATTAATGGGAAAAAAGATATGTTGTAAGCCGCTAATAAATTGGGATGATATTAAATAAAAAATAAACTTTTTTTGGCCTCGCACAGGTCGTTATTGTTTTTTTTTTTATTTTTTTTTCCTTTGTTATTTACTTTTGCTTTCTTTAAAAAAAAATATATATTGTTACTGTTTGTATTTCCTGTGCGTGTCCCAAATAAAATATTTTCTTTCTTTCAAAAAAAAAATTTACTTGCTTTTTTTTTCATTAATTTTATTGAATTCTACCATTTTATAGCTGGCATAAAAAATGTACAGTGCCTTAGTGTAAATATCACCCAGAAGAGACTGCCAAACAGGTATACTATGGATCAAACTTGACGGCGGCTCTGCAGAGACTCGCCTCATGTTCCAAGCCCCCATAAAGTTTGCTTCGGGCTGGATACCTGTGCGTTTGCACTGGCAAAATATTCGCAACAAAACATGTTGACATCCCTATTTTCTGTAAATGTTCCATACAATTTTTGACAGGAACTAGAGATTTCGACATGACATGTTTTGTTGCGAATGTATTGCCAGTGCAAACGCACAGGTATCCAGCCCCAAGCAAACTTTATGGACAAAGAGAGATGAACTTTTTCTAAAACTCAGTCTTTTTACGATTGCATAGTTACTGGATTTTATATACCAACACCAACATTACGCTTTTCTGGATTGAGACTGGAATTGACTTTAAACCAGGGGAAACAGTTCTAACACTATTTATCATCATTTTAGTAGCCCCATATGCCATATAAATTGCGGTTTGAAAAATGTATTTATTTACTTACAATGTTCATGGCTGTACTCTTTGAAGTGTATAGGATTTAGTCTGAAGCATTTATCTCCATAGGGGCACTCCATTTTAGGTCGTTTGATAGTTTTGTTATCTGAAAAAGACAATATTGATAACTTGTTGAATCTGAATTATATGAGGATGAAAGATTTTTTTTTGTGGAAAATTGTTTACTACCTTCCATGGCGTCTTTTCGTTTAGTTGGAGTGCTCATAACGGGTGGAAATTTTTCTTCTACTTTCTAAAACCAGGAATATTTGTTTTAAAAACTCAATGGGGAAGGACTGGAGTTCAAAAATGTTTATGACCGCTTTCCGAATTAGATCATAATCGCACACAGCGCTGACATAAATAATTGGCGTTCCGATTTAAGACATCACGATTATGACAGCGGAGGGCAGTGAGGGCTGTCAACAATTCGGAACACTCGTGAACCATTGAGGTAGGAGAACTCAGAACTCACTGTACTCGCTCAACGTTAAAACTTGCCTGACATATTTCTTTGTCTATAAACCACACATTTCTTCTTCTTATTTATTTATTTTTCTGTAACAATTTTTACATTGGATCGAAAATTTTACACTAAATTATACATTTAAAAATTACAAGAAATACCATTTTTTGCCATAACCTATTAACCGTCCCGACCGGCTGCAAGATGGTACAGACAAGTCGCGCTCAGTCACCCCGCCATACCACCCGTGGTACGGCTCGTACCAGCTAATTTAACCCTTATTTCTTTAAAAATAGGGATCTAAATCGTTTGCAAGCGATATACCTTTATGGCCAACTAATAGCCGATTCGAACGACATCAACCATAACCTAAATAAACGCGGCAACATTACTAAAACGGTTGCTTGAGTGCGGACGAGTTTTGTGTTGTTTTGTGAATCTTACAAGAATAATGTATGTAGGATTCCTAAAAAAACACTGGCATACGATTACTTGTATCTTTGATAGATTAGTTCTAAAGTTTCGTGTAAATTGATTCAGTTGTTTTAACAAAACAAAATAAGATACGGCAACAGGTCGAGTCGAGGCGGTTTCTCTCATAACTATAGGATATTTATAATAATTCTAAAGTAGCTTTAGAAGAGTTCTTTATATAGTAATACATGGCCTCGCTCTTCTGAAACACGAAACTGTTTACCGTTTGAGATAAGACATACTAGAACTCGAAAATTAGCGCGCGCGGTCAAAATGATTACAGCGTAGCTCGGAATGCACCCCCTAGAAATATTCAGAATCAGAAAGAAACTGTCAGTTTGGTGAGTTTGGCACTTGGCTTGGCAAGTTGGCACTCACCTAATTATACGTGTATAGATACAAATCCATAATGAGATAGAAAATATAGAGGTGAATTTATGAATCCCCCTAGAAATATTCAGAATCAGAAAGAAACTGTCAGTTTGGCACTTGGCTTGGCAAGTTGGCACTCACCTAATTATACGTGTATTTGTAGTATCCGTAATGAGATAGAAAATATAGAGGTGAATTTATGAATGTTGTAAGGTAAACTTAGAGGTCTATGATAATTCCCTATGTAGTCTGTGCAGCGTTGCCAGAAGGTTACCTTTTAGGTGATTTTTAACTCCTTCAGGTTACTTCTAGGTTACACGACACAAAAGGTTACATTTCGGTGATTTTTTTAAATTTGCGCGAATGCTTTTTTAAATTGCCTCCAGGTGGCAGTGGTGCAACCACAAAATCAAATCAAACATACCTTTCTCTTTCACACCAATGCTTAAATCAACAGTCCGTTACACTTACTCGCCCGGTCAATCGGATTCGTTTTCGTTCGTAATTTCGTATCCTGTCGGTCGATCTTCGTGACTGGTGAGTTTCGCGCGTCAGTGTTTGTTGTTTCGATACGAAGTTTATTGTTTCATTGTGTTTTGTTATTGTTTTGTATAAAACTGTGCTGAAAACTTGGTATGTGTACGTAACGAATAATTACGCTAGTAAGTACTCTACTATCCATTTTCAATCCATTTCCCATTGGTTTGACCGAACGAAAGATTTTTTTAAATATTGTTTAACGTCTCTGGGAACGAAGCCCTTTTGATACGAAGGCGAGGCGAGCTATAAGGAAAAAACTTTTACATTACCAGTGGCTCTGTATTTTTTTATTTTTTTTTCTTTGGTCATTTAAATGTAAATGGTTACTTTTCCTACAAAAAGGTTACTTTTTTGTACATTTCAGGTAACTTTTGACAACACCTCGCTGGCAACACTGAGTCTGTGACCTATTCCTATTATCTATGGTTTGGCGCTGATAGGCTGATTTTCGATTGGCGACGACCGCGAAAGAAATTACTTTGATTTGTAAACAAGAAACCGGCCGGTACCGCTCGTAAAGACTTCATAGCTTATCTTCAAAAGTTTTCCTGTATTTGTCGTACAGAAAATAATTTAATCACAAGTAAGTGTTTTCGACATTTTGTAAACAACAATTCAGCTAAGATTATGCTTAGTCTTACATTTTCCACCTGATCGAATGTTTAGTCTGTTGTCTCGGTATTTTTATGGCTTTTTTATCTCATGGTCCGTATTCTAGAATGAACTATGCTCAATCAGGAACTTCGATTGAAAAGAGACATTTCATCAACCCAAATCCATCCACAAATTTGAAATCGAGATTTCTGTCTAGAATATGCGTTATTGGTACCTATTGTAATAAATATCATAATTCTCAAATCAAATAGGTAATCATGTTGAATTATTTTCACATTCAATAACAGTCACACTCAATGACAATAGTTAACTTTGGAATAAACTACAGCTCAATTTTCCTAATTCTTATTTTCTCTTTCCAGTCAAAATGGACGACGAGGAATACGCAACATGTCCATACAACATCACTCATCGCGTCCCTCGTTCCCGGTTGCAACACCACTTGATCAAATGCCAGAAGGTCAACCCGGAGCTCTGGATATGTCCGTTCAATGCCACACATCGTTATCCGGATTATCTAAAACATCAACATTACAATACTTGTCCGAATAAACCGCTGGATGAACCCAAACCTACAGCTAAGGCGGCTCAAAAAGGTACTATTGGAGCGATAACCTCACCCAAACCGTTGCTGCAAAAAGACTATTTGCCAGACAATGATCCTGAAAACGACTATTGGGATTAATTTGATTATTGAATGATCTGTTTGCCGTTTTGATGGTACAGTCACAAGCATAAATTCAAGAGTGATTTTCTCGGGAAATAACGATTGATATAATGAGAAAATACTGTTCACGTATGGTTTCGTGAATACTATGTTTGTAAAACCAACAAATTTATGCCTGTGACTACCTACTGTGGTCGTTTTTAATACTATTTTGTAGAAAACATGATTTTTATGGATTGGATGTTTGAAGAAGCTTGTGATTGGTCAGTAAAACTGAATATAAGAATGTTGGTATTTTGAAACGAAATTGTTAATTTCGAAACTTTATTGATTATTGTTTTAATTATAAGCCTATTTTAAGATGCTAAGTTTAAGAAGTATAGGAACATTTGTTTCTCATTGGCTTATGAATGAAATGACTGTCTCGTTTAGTTGTAATAAGTGCTACTCCTGAGCTTGAGGTCCTCAGTTCAATGCCCAGGTTGGGCAAAGTGTTATTGAGTTTTTCCATCTGGAATTTCTCAATAGCAGCTCTGAGTCTGGATTTTTGCCCGGTTGATGGCAATAGGCTCGCCCCCTGTTACATGGGACTTAACATAACTGGCGAAATGTGGGAGTACTGTAAGTACACCTCTAGTCAAATTATGGGAAACAAAACATGGTGTGATGTTACATATTAATTAAATCTTATTTCAAGTGACTTGATAGGCTGTTACTATTTAAGTAAACATATCACAGTTAAGGTAAGATTTCATAGTGCCTGTAAGATTTTAGATGAGATTGGGTCTAAGTCTATGAATGATATAAAGGCTGTGTCACAGACGGTTCACTCCGCAAAATCATTTAAATAAAAAGCTACTTCCTGCGTCACAATAAAGTGCATTGCAGGTCGCACAGCGCTAATTACCTACAGTTATATTCAAAGCTCGGAACCGGTTTAAAAATACCGGTTTATTTCGGTTTTTCTCCGAACTTTTCTTAAGAATGTGAACGTTGTAAGAACCTTATTTTAACCCAAATAAACCGGTTTATTCGACGAGCGGCATGTCGGTAAACGCCTTGCAACTTGTGACTACTTGTTAAGATGCCGCACATAGCAGCGCGCTACGTAGACGTACCGATTAACCGTTTTTTTTTTGCTCTTAACCGTTTAATCCGAAAAAACCTTTATGTAAATGCTCTTTTAAATACCGATAAAAAAACGGTTTATGCGAACGAAACCGAATGTAAAGGTTTTGCGTCTAGTACATAATAACGGTTTGATAATTTAACCGGTATCCGAGCCTTGGTTATATTCACCTAGAAGTTGCCTCTCTTTCTATCGCGTAACTCTTAGATGTTCTGACTATGTTATGTTCACTGAATTGGCTCTACTTACCTAAAATGCGGAGTGAGTCATCTGTGGCTGTGTGCAGACCTATTGCAAACAGGTTTTGTTTTATTTTCAGTCGTTTAAGTCTGTCCATTATTATCTCAATGATATTGACAATACAGTCTAGTCTGTACTCAACTCACCCATAATAATTTTTGAATGTGAACGAACCAAAATAAATGTGTAAGGATCGTATCAGGTGGCATTCTATTGTTTCTGCCTCCATGAAAGTACGTAGTTTCTGTATGCACAATAATCTCATTCAACCCGGTGCTGCATCTGCGTCTATCGTGATAAACCAATGCGTGCCGAAGCGTCGTATGTATTGGTCGCTAAAAAAATATTTCGACAGAGCGTATACGCAGTCCGGAAACAACGGTAATGACCAACGGTAGTCCGACGACGCGCCACGCTTATTGTGTATCGCCACCCGGACGATATGTGCTACGCAGCCCGAACTATCACGACATTAACCGATAATGCTTGGTCACATCTGCGTGTATCGGATCACTGTGCGAAGCTTCGTCACGATAGACGCAGTAGTTTTTAAGTAAAACGTTTATTAAATTTAGTTAATTAAAGATTAAGAATATTGACAGATTATTTTCTATGTGACATGAATATTCCTATAGTTTAAGATTTAAAATATGTAAGCAAAAAGAGTATGTACACATCATAGCAGGTTCTGTAGTTTCTGCCTAAGGCGCGGGACATACACAAGTGACGAGGGGCGCGGGTGTAGTGCCGCCCGTTTTGCAACGAACGTGGCGCGGAAAATACACAAGAGGCGTGGCGCGGGCGAGGTGACGTGTGTACGTTCCGTGCGCGTCATTCATATACATTTTGTATGAAATATGAAACGGGCGGCGCCACTCGCCATTTGTGTATGCCCCGCGCCTAACCCCCACGGAATGAAGGCGTGAGTGTATGTATATAATACGTAGATAACAGCTGTGTTAGGTCTTTTTACACCATGTATGGGCTTTACGTACAATGAAAGGTAGATTGCACTTCAATGTATAGCTTGCTACGTCGTTTCGCGTACATACTCTTTACTCAGGTCAACTTAAAGGTGCTCCCTCACCGGGGTATTCGCCTGTAATGTACAGAGTCGAGCATTATAGTACGCAACCTGTAATGATACAATTCCAGCATTACAGTCCGCAACCTGAATTATATAATTCGAGCATTAAATCAGTGAGGGAGGAGATCCGAACATTACAGTGCGCAATCTGTAATGACACAATTCCAGCATTACAGTCCGCAACCTGAATGATACAAACAGTGCGCAATGTCTGTAATATTGAATCTGAAATGCTACATTACAAGCAAATGCTCGTCAATCAGGGAAGCAGTATTGTAACGTAATACTCAAAATCGAATCTGTAACGTAAATGATCTTATGACGATCCATGACCAAAAAGATAATTTCAATTTATTTTATAAAAATAGACATGTTCTTTTAACACATAAGTGTTGTGCTATTTCACCAGATCTGGATAGGCTAAGTATCTGCCAGATAATCAAATCAGAACTTATCTGGAGATGGTGTAATGGGCCCTTCATACTTTGGTATTTTACTACTTGTTTGTCATATTTTATGGAATATATTAAAACTATGAATTAATGTAGTAAGTGTTTTATTTAATTAAAGTATACTAATCAGTGCTCGTGCCTTCTCTTTATGAGAAGAGGCCTTGCCCTGCAGTGGGACAATAGGCTTGTATTATTTTTACGTCTCTTGACATTTCTCGGAACCGTGGGGTCCCGAACCCAGGGCTCGAAACCGGTTTTGAAATACCAGTTAATATTGTTCATAGTCACAGAGTACTTTTTAATTGTTCATAATACTGTTTATCGATTAACCGGTTAAGTACAAAAACGGTTTCGATTATACCTAAATAATTTTGGCTACCGGTTATCACAGAATAGAATTTTAAATCACTCGCTAGCCTTAATAAACCGGTTTTAGTCTGACGCCGTTTGTCCTTAATTTGCGTATAAAAATATATCAGCTATTCCATACATTTGACCGCATATGCACTTTTCTATGAAACAGCTGTTTTTATTATTATAAACCTACAAAAAAATTCATCATATACTGAATCAATCAATGGTACTTATCAGTTTTCGCGTCGACGTCGGTGCCCCCCCATGTATAAAATGGCAGGGGGTGACTTGCACTCTCAATAATGGCCCTCTGAAAACGGTCGCTAGCACAATGTGTCGTAGCGACAAGGGGGCAACATGTCCTGAGGTGCTTACGAGGAGTGGAGAGGTATTCCACGGCCATCAGGACTGTCCCGGAAGTACGGTCAAGATCTCTACCATCATCTTACTGGAATTCTTCCTTTGCTCTTGCGAATTTCCATTCAAGCCGGCCAATAAAGGCAAGAAAGAAGTGGGAGCTCTGTTATTCGTAATTGTTAACTCCAAACGGCCAATAAAGGTAAGCCAGAGGTGAGGAATAAGACTTCTCCCGGAAGATAAGGTCCGTGGGGTCGCTACGTCCCAACAGCTTGCCACATGGTGCCCTGCGGGTTTCTGTATCTCTCTTGGTCTGGCTCATCCTAGATCTGTTTCGGCAAAGCAAACTCTACCGGTCACGCCTTCAAGGTAGAGCTACGGCGGATATTATTATTGTAACAAAATATAGTACCCAGTCGTTAATTCAAATTTTAATTTTAGACCAAAGGATTTTTATAGTGTTAGTATGAACTTAGCCTATGTTACTAAAGTTAAAAATACAATAATTAGGTATAAGTACTACATAAATTGGCTACATGAATATGTGCAAGAACATGTCTGCCAGCCCAGAGCCTGATAAATGGTCCATCGACGTTGTTCTCGAGTTGTAGCTAAAATACTGTTTAGGGATGTGATTGTACATAAAAAATCGATTGTTTTCCCTAGTAAAAAAATCGATTAAAAATAATCGATTTTTGTATTGATAATAATCGATTTTTCTAAAATAATCGATTGTTCCGTTATTTGTTGCTGACAGATTAAATTAAACACCTGTGCGATAATCAAACTATCACAGCATTAAAGCTCTGTTTAATTAATTTAATAATCAACAAGTTTTATAGTGGCAAAAAGTTTTTTTTTTCATTTTGCCCGTCTAAAATAAATTAATGAGTCTGTAGGCAATGTAAGTTGAAAACTAATCAAAGTTTTGGTAAACGTTTTGATGATAGTATTTGGCTCCAGGTCTTTGTTGTATGGCGCCAGCTTTCGAAAATAATCTTTCTGCTGGAGCCGAAGAAGCCGGAGCCAGAAGGTGCCTACACGCAATTTAGGATAATTTAGGTTTTCAACTTATAGAATTGATGACATAGCGTTAAACGCACAGATGGTGTTAGCGTCATTCATTGACGAACTTCGTAGCTAGTGGTTCGCGGCACTTTGCGGCTTCGCGCTCCTGACTAAAAAACTAAGTGTTGCGGCCGTTGCGGGTGAAAAAAATCGACGGTGAAAAATAAATCGATTTTTTATTAATCGATTTATTGATATATGTAAATCGATTTTAAAAATGAATTATTATTTTTTTAAAATCGATTTATAATCGTTTTTTTCTATAATCGATTATTTTTTCACATCCCTAATACTGTTAGGGCTACCCCTGAATCGATGCACACCGTTTGCGCATGCATGATGGCATGCAAGTCGTATTTGCGCTTACGCAAACATGCCCGATGCACTGCAAAACCAAGGCAGCTCCAACAATATTCTCAGTGCATTATTATACTGCACGCGAGCGTGAGCGTTAATACGGCACACCGGGTTTAAAATAAAACTATGAGAAAACCCAATGATACTCTGCCAACCTGAGGATTGAAACCCGGTCTCCTACGATCAGCAGTTGGACTTGCGACTACTAGACTAACCAGGCTGTCACATCGTTCCTCTGCCTGCTTTTTCAACCCCAACTTTGTTGGTGTTGTTGGTTGTCGTTGGTTGACTTCCAGTCTACCCGGATGCAGCTGAATTCCAGTATTTTACAGTAACGCAATACCCCTGAGTAAGTAGTACCTACTTGTTATCCAACTTTCGGGCTTCTGGCTACCCGTAACGACCGTCAAAGATCTACGAATGACAGCCGGCACCAACTGCTTAACGTATTTCCCGAGGCACGGAGGGGTCTCGGTATGTAATGGATGGTCACCCATCCTCTGACCGACCGTGTCAAGCGTAGCTTAACCTTGATTGATTGTTCCTCGCGGCCGTTCATTATTACATTTATTTTAAAATGATAAGTTGACAAGTGTAAAACAAAGTAATTCTGTTATATTATCTTATCTAACTTCCTGAATCAGCCGATCGTTAAGTCCACCTCCACACCCTCGCAAAGATAATACACGTACATAGGTACCTACTTAACTCATTTTACTGTTGATATTTTTTATGTTATTGAAGAGAATCAAGTTCGTTTGGCTGACACTGACATGGCCACAATCAGGAATTTTTATTTTGTTAACAGTAAATTAGTCGCTAATTAGTCGAAATTTGACGCCAAATAACAGAACTTGTCGGTCACCTGGTTCAAAAATTATAAGGGTTTAGTTGGCCGATCTGGGGAGCATCTGCTTGGCCCAATTGAATCTGAAAAGCTAGGGCACCTAATGAATAACGTTTTTATTTATTTATTTTTTATTTATTAAAACTTTATGCACAGGTAAAAAAATACTGTACAAAGGCGGACTTAATGCCTGAGGCATTTTCTACCAGTCAACCTTAGGGTGGTGCAGAGACAAAACATGGCAGGTGCAACATAAGTGATAGATAACTTGATAATGAATACCTAGTAATACATACAACATACATAAATACATACATATAAACCGAATAAACTTTGTCAGGAGAAATAACGATAGATAAAGGAGAAAACAAATCCAGCAAATCAGCGCTGCAAAGATTCTGCCAACTTTTCACGAATATTGTTTCTCCCATACCTAATAGGTCGCTAATTAGTCGCAATTTTTCGCCAAACCACACATTTAGTCGGGTCTTAGTTTAGAAGATATAATGAGTTCAATTATTAAGGTATAGTACAAGAGCTTTAGAGAAGAATTTACGAAAATTGTTCTATACTATTTTTTTTTAAATAAAAATTTAAATCCCTGATGGTGGCCATGCCAGTATCAGTCCATTAGTAAAAGACTCGGGAGGCGGGACGCCAGAACTGCCCATATTTCAATGGAGTCTTTTTCGTAGTCCACAAATGCCATACACAGCAGCTGCTTGTACTCCTCGGTCTGGTGTTCAACAGTATGGATGTAGTCTACGGTTACCGCGACTGCAAACCATGGATTCAATTCCCGTTTTTCCGAAATTCTCAGCAACAGCCCGAAGTCAGACTTTGTGCCCGCTTATCAGGGGCGCTACCATCACCTCTTTTAGCAGTATTATTTTAATCTTACTTGAGTGTGGGAAAGAGATGGAGCTAGACGTCCTGTATAGCTCCACTTCTTTCTCGCACTGAAGTAACATCAAAATAATACTGCTTAAAGAGGTGGTGGTTGGCCCCCAGTACCTATATGACAATATGCTCGGCTTCTGTCACTTAGGCGCTTCAACCTACTCTTTTGGGAACCACAGGCGTGATGTTATGTTATGTTTTATAGCAGTTCCGTGACAGGCAGCTTGCAGCTGCTGAAAACATAAACTTTCGACGGATTAGTCCTTTTCAGTTCGCGTTTGTGCCGCTCTGAAGTTAGGTTAGGTTAGCGCCTGCGCGCTAGCTTTTTTTTTTTTTTTTTGATCTAGGATATCTCGCGCAGGTGACCACTAAGATCGTAGCTGCTTAACCGGACTTTCCTGGCTGCCTTAATCTATACACTCAAAGCCTCCAGCCAGGGGCAAAAATATTCTAACTAAAACTAGGCGAGCGCTCGCTAAGGGCACCCTCTGTGGGGTACGAACCTCGGCTTAGGGCGTCGCTGGGGGGAGGAATGCAACATGGGACAGGGATCAAGGATAAATCGTTATTATTAGTCGGGTGGGGTATTACATCGGGGGCGTGGTCGCGGAGGACCTCGGCGGCGAGGTCGGTATGACGGGTGTCGTTTGTATTTGTGCACTGTACGTAGCCCTACTGCTCTTCTGGAGGAGTGTGATGGGGTCACCTGGGTCGGAAGGAATGCGCGCTGGCATGCGCGCTACAGTTTTATAAGGAAGATTGACTACTGCACAGTCATTTGTAGCCTACTTCAGAGCGGTAAAGTTATTTGACGGGAACTGTAGGTAGGGAGAAGTGTACCTACCTACTACAAAAGGATTTTAAGGTGATGCCAATAGGCTCGCCCCCTATTACATGGAACTTAATCATAACTGGCGAAATGTGGGTGTATCTGCAATGAGGGGGTACACCTCTGCCTAGCCCTTCGGGGTAACAAGCCAATGTTAGTTATGTGTCCATTCCTCAGTGAACCAAAATAAGTTTGCAAGCGAACGAAGTCACAGCAGTAACAAGTAAAACATTCATATTTGCTAGTTATCGATGACTACAACAGTATCATTATTTTATCATTTCAAAATTTCCGATAACAAAGATAGTAGGTAAATAACTTCGAAAATATTTAGTGTTCACCTGCTGAGCAATACATGGGTACATTTAAGTTTTTTTAAATTATTTTTTACATTTATTCGTGCTAGTTACATTTAATTCAGTTTAAGTTACATTTGAGTCAGTTTAAGTTACATTTAATTCGGTTTTAGTGAGTCTTTTTTTAGTTTAGTTCAATAGTGATTAGTTTTTATTTTTAGTGTCAAAAGTTACGTAAATATTTTATCAATACTTAAGTGATAATAGGATTATTATTATTTATTTAAAGAAGTGCCTAACGATTTACAGTGTGTGATTATTAGAAATTTGGGAAAGCATGGTTTTGTAATATTGTAAGTACCTACCTCTCTCTACCTATATAGGCTATTTAACTATTTCGTTGTAAATCACACGTTCAGTGCCGGGAGCCCTTCTGGACGGTTCACCTAGTCGCATAAGAGATGGCCCTAAGGCCAATGTAAGTGTACGTCAAGGTATGCTCCAAACACAGATGGCCTGAAAGGCTCCTAGTCTAGGTTTTACTTGATGGGTGCAAGAAATCTTTCTGTAGGTAAATTGCCGCCACATCGCCCATTTCTGGGGCCGTATTATGACGTATTAATGCCACCTTTATTCCAGTGTGAGTGAGAGACGGAGCTATACAAGGCCGCTAGCACCATCTTTTTTTCGCAGTGGAATAATGATGGCATTAATACTTCATAATAAGGCCCCTGGGTGACAAAATAATCGTGCAGCCACACTGCGACCGAACCCTGAGATGATTCTTTGACCTAGAAAATAAGGATTGGATTGACCTTCAGGGGTTCATTTTATAAAACAAAGGTGTGTAAAACAGGCTTAACAATTTATAATCAACATAATACCTATTATGAGCCTTTAATCTCCCTAACGTACCTACAGTCGCCCACTGGAAACAACTGCGGCTTACGAGTTCCAGGTTGTAGGTTCGAACTCAGGCAGGCCTTTACTTAGTCATCACCACTGCTCTCAGGAAAATATCGTGAGGAAACCGGCGGGTCTTAGAACCAAAACTCCAAAGACTTGTGACATGCACCAACCCGCACTGGGCCCGCGTGGTGGATTTCGGCCCAATCCCTCTCACTTATATATTAGAGGTCTGAGTCCCAGTAGTGGAAATATTATAGGATGATCATGCCACCAGCCCCACGTTATAAACTTTATAACGTTATTTGGTGTGATTACACCAAAGCCAGCTTGACAGAACCTTGCAACCTGGGGCCCAAGTCTGCTAATTTTATAAATTCGTCATTCCAACACGATCCCATCGTCATTTTGCTAAAAGTTCGTAATCTGCTAAATTCATAATGGTCGATCATTGGTTGATCATTGTATTCCACAAACACGATACTCGTAACGAATAAAACGCAATGAATGCGCTATGACGTTGTAATGGTAGGTCACTGATCAAAGGAACTGTCAACATTTTAGCAGATTACTGCCTAAGTCAGTCATTCATTAGTCATTATGTACGAGATTACCAATAGATGCCATTTCTTTCAATGGAGTGTCAGTGGTTGACCATTGGAAAGTCATAATGACGCCATTATATTAGTAGATTACCAAACTTGTCAAAATCAACAATTATGAAATCAATGACAGACCATTCTGACACTATTGTAATAGCAGACTTGAGGCCCTGCTTATCATAATCAGCTGCAACGCTGTTATCAAAATAATTGCTATTAGATATTGAAAGGCCGCCTCGTTGGTCTAGTGGTCGCAAGCGCTACTGCTGAACATGAGGTCCTGGGTTCGATTCCCAGGTCGGGCAAAGTATCATTGGGTTTTCCAATCTGGAATTTCTCAGTAGCAGCCCGGAGTCTGGATTTGTGCCCGGTTGATGGCAATAGGCTCGCCCCCTATTACATGGGACTTAAACATAACTGGCGAAATGTGGGTGTACTATGAGCACACCTCTGCCGAACCCTTCGGGGAAACAAGGCGTGTAAAACAGGCTCAGTAATTTATAATCAACTTAATATTATGAGCCTTTAATCTGCCTAACGTAACTACAGTCGCCCACGGAAACAACTGCGACTTACGAGTTCCGTGTTATGTTTATATTGAAAGGCCGCGTTAGCTCATTAATAACAATTCTGCCTACTCCTGCGGGAAATACCTACTAAAGTCCTCCAATTTTCTTTGCATTGCCTAATATCGTGGTATTTAGATACCACGATATTAACATGGACAACATACAACATGGACTTAGGTCCATGTTGTATGTTGTTTTTTATTCTTTCTCGGTTAGTTTTTATGATGGTCTGACAGTTTGAATAGTTTATGCAGCCTACCCTTGTCCTTTCTTTGGTATTGTTCGTCGAGTTGAGCTCCACGATTACTGACAAATGCTTGCACTGACAGGACAGGTCCACTCAAATCTGTGTGGTTCTTTTCTCAAAGACTATTTCAGACACTAATCTACATGGTCTGGACTTTAAAAGAGACTGTGACCTCTGAGTTTGTTTCGGCCTTTCTTCTCAGAGTAGTCAGATAGGAAACGCCAAACTCATCAAGTTTTTTTTTTTTTTTAAGATGACTTGTAAAAGTGATTCCATTAACCTATTTACAGAATAAACAATTTCGTTTCATTTCATTTCGTTTGACCCCTTCGGGTAAGGAACCCTAAAAAACGTGTGAAAATAAAAACATCGTGATGAGACATCCACCAACTCGCACTGGGCCCGCAAGGTGGGCTGAGGCCCACTCCCTCTCACATAGAGGTGGCCTGTGTCACAGGCACACACATTTGATAAGATATTGCATTTGTTTACGTAGTTGTTAGTTTCCTGTACCCTAATTGCGTAATACACGTTGAATCAGAATGTGAATCGTTTTGAAACAGATTGCTAATCCATTGCTACACAAGTTCGAAAAAATAAATCTGCTTAACAACGTAAATAACGCAATGAATGTTGTTGAACTGTCAAAATGACAGCGACCGACTGGATCCGAGAGAAACAACCAGTTTTTACGAACCTGACTATACTAGGTATATCTATCCTATATACTATCTGTAGATAATAATACACTCGAGAGCAATGAATCCGGGTCACTTAAAGAATGTTAAAAATCTCGGAAACTAAAAATGATAGGTTAATGCAATAAATTGTATTTAATAGACAATGTAATACTCCTTAAATGAAAGTAAAAAAAATATGAGTCACCATACATTTTATTAACACAAAATTACATAAAGAAAAAAACTGCTGATCTCTCCTTAAAACAAAAATAGGAAACATGAAATTTTTGAACTTTATTACGATTTTCTTGAATTTTAATACTTCGTATTTCCTCCTCGTGCTTCCATTACTGCGTTTACGCGGTTTGGCATGCTGTACACCAAGTTCCTTATACGATTTTGGGGAATATTCTCCCATTCCTCTGTGAGAGCAATTTTGAGCTCACGAAGCGTGATTGGGGGAGGGTTTCGTTGTTTTACGCATCTGCCTAGCTCGTCCCAAGCATGCTCGATCGGGTTGATATCCGGGCTGCGCGCTGGCCACTCCATACGAGTAATGTTCATCTCTTGAAGGTAGTCATTCACAATCCTACCTGTATGAGGTCGGGCATTGTCATGCATAAATATAGCATCCTCACCTAAATTGACCATAAATGGACCAACGTGATCATTGAGGATTTCTTCCACATATCTTTCGCTAGTTAAAGAGCCGTTTTCTATGATCACCAGCTCTGTGCGACTTTCAGAAGAAATTCCGGCCCACACAAGTACAGACCCACCACCGTAGGCTACTTTTTCTTCGATGCATGCTTGCTTGAATCTTTCCCCTGGTCTTCGATACACTCTGTGTCTTCCATCGTGCTTGTAGAGCATAAATTTTGATTCGTCGGAGAACATAACTTTTGACCAATCTTCAATACTCCAATTTACGTGGCTCTGGGCATATCTTAGTCTTGAAATACGATGCCCACGCTCCAGTTTAGGGCCGTTTGCAGGTCTAAGGGGTTTTAAGTTAGATTCAGCAAGTCGACGTCTTACTGTCCATGCACTTGGGTTACTTCCTCCGAGGCGTCGAAACTGATTTGTGAGTTCAGTTCCTGTAAGAAAGCGATTTCGAAGCATGGTGTTCACCAAGTATCGGTCTTCTCGTGCTGTGGTACACCTGGTTCTGCCCGTTCCTCGTCTGCGTAGGTTAGAACCAGTTTCTTCGTAACGTCGGAGAACTCTTTGTACTGTTGACAGCGACACACCGACAGTCCTGGCTGTATCGCGCTGACTCCGGCCGGTTTCCAGCATTGTAAGTATTCTGGTGCATTCTTCAGGCGTAAGCGACATAATTTCAGCTTGAATAATGAATATAGAGCACTATCAACATGGTTTATGTACCCACATAAATTACAGATTACAAACAAAAGCAAAACCAAATGCTGTAATTTCGTAGTTCCATCTTCGAAAGTGGCCCTTTTTCAAATTTGATTTTTTTATGATATAACTTTACAATAACTAAGAAGTTTTAATACCTTCATTTAAGGAGTATTACATTGTCTATTAAATACAATTTATTGCATTAACCTAGCATTTTTAGTTTCCGAGATTTTTAGGATTCTTTAAGTGACCCGGATTCATTGCTCTCGAGTGTATTATATTACTCATTAATATTATTATAATATTTAAAAAAACGGAAGAGTTCGTTGTACGAGTATACGCAAAACTTGAAACTACCTACCAGTCGAATTTGAAAGATCTTTTTGCATTTGATCTCCTCAAGATTGCCCAATTGTTGAGGTTAGGAAGGTTAACATCACGAGGCGACCCTTAGGAGCCGAGTGAGGGGATGAAACTGTGGGGTGCAGCTGGTTTACTTATATTTATGTACAGAGGCCAGCAGGTCAACCTACCCGAAACTGTCAAATCGAAATCGAAATAATCAAATCTGTGTGAGTGATTTGGGTAGTGAAATGGGACGGAAGTGTGTAACAAGAAGCCGGGGAATCGCGCGCTATTTGTTTTGTGCAATTACCTACGCCTGTACACCGGTAGCACACCTCCACCGCGAAAACATAGCATCGAAACCGCAGTAGTTCAATTTAATAGACTCGTGTTATGTTCCGCTACTCGAATCGGATGCGAGTTGAATTGAATTTAACTACTGCAGTTTCGCTGCTATGGTTTCGCAGCGGAGGTGTGCTAAATTATCAAGGTGAAACGTCAGACGACACATCATTTGAGAATACTGAATGCCCGCTCGTTTTTATTAGTAGCTACCTCAGGTAGTTAGTAAGTACCTACTTACCTTATTCCATGTCCACATGTCCTACACGTCTTCAAATACTTGAAGACATGTAGGACATGTCTTCAAGTATTTAAGCTACCTATATCTTCAAACTTTTAACATGACATTCTCAATTTCTAGATTAATTGAATAGCTGATAAATTAATAAACACGATATCTTTAAATTATCTTTATGATAAGCAATTGATACCTAATATTGATATCATTATAATGGAAATGGAACACAGTAGGCTGTTAAAGTTTTTCAAGAAAAGTGGTCACAACAAGTAAGTGTATAAATGTTATATTTAATTTCATTAAAATTAGAAAGCGCTTTGTCACGATGCTTGTATCTACATAGGTACATCCATGGGGGGAAGCTCGTGGCTAAGTAATACATAAGTCGATCGAACAGGTTCGGTTACGCTTGCCGCAGTCAATCCGTGGATGGGTGTCCATCTTAACATACCAAGACGAGGGGTCTTGGTATGTTAAGATGTCTTGCCTCGAAAAGCATGTTAAGCCGTTGGTCTCGCCTGTCATTCTATCTTTGACAGTCGTTACGGGTCGTCAGAAGCCCGAAAGTCTGACAATCAGTCTTACCAAGGGGTATCGTGTTACCCAGTAACTGGAAAATCCTGGTATTCAGCTGCATCTGGTTAGACTGGAACCCGACCCCAACAGTCCAAGCAGATTGATTTTTTTTTGGTCTCTTTTTGCCGACACAACTGTTCTACTGGTATTGCAGATATCCACAGACTCCGGTGACCACAGATAGGACGGCTGCTTAGAGCTCCTCGTTGGTCTAGTGATCGCAAGCGCTATTGCTGAGTTTGGGCTAGTTTTGATTCCCAGGTCGAACAAAGTATTGGGTCTATTTAGATATTATCAGCAGCAGCACGAAGTCTGGATAGCTTAGCCTAGTTAGCTGTAAGCCAATCGACTCCTATAGGCTGATAATAGTGAAATATTTTTAAACCTGCCCCTTGTAACTAATAAATGACATTTCAGACCCAAAATGGCGGAAACACCGGAGATACCAGTAATAAAAATCCAAAAAGAATATCAAAATCCACCAAACGTAGAAGCAGAGGTACCAGGAACGCATGAAATCAGAGAGTTCGATAACAAAAATAACAGCTCCGAAATGCCAGGTGCAGAGCAAGACAAAAATAACAATACCGAAATACCAGGTGCAGACGATAAAAATACCAGTTCCGAAATAAAAATAACAGGTGCGGATTTCACGCTGTCACCTGTCATAACTGTTACTAAAACTGAATCTGTGCTTACTAAAGGGGACATGAAGTTGCAGAAAGTAACTGTTACTGAGGATATCGCGGTGAGTTACAGGCATTTGTTTAAGAAAGACGTTACGCCTGGTAAAACTGTCGTTACCAGTGTGCAGAAACTTGAATATAAATATTGAATGTGTTGTTGATTTTTATTTTACCTTAATTTTATGAAAACATACATACTTACAGTTGACATGGACATGCAAATGCGATAGTGCTATTTTGTATAGAGTTCACTTCGAATATCACTCATGACCGCACACAATTCGAAAGCAAATTAGAAAATCATCACGTAATACACGAGACACCATTTTGAGAATAACACTGTAGTTCAGCACCCCAATAAGGATGTTGACAAGATTTTTTTTGGCCCTCATAGTCAGGTAGATTATTTAAAAAAATTGGACACGTATTTTTTGTTTTTTTTATGTAATCAAAAGATTACGGCAATACATTGAGTAGGCAATACGTTAAAATATGGCATGACGTCACTCCCCGGTAGATTTTATACTGACTTGTGACGTAGCGAGCCCCACTCCCCAACTCTAACGCGTTTTATCTAAACCATTATTTATTAAAATGTGATGAAGAAAAAAATACGTGTTTAATATTTTTTTAGTATCTGACTGACGGACTAAATAGTTTTTTTTCCCCCAGTAAACTCCCTATTGCGTAAAAGACATAACATACATTATTTTACAAAAAGTTTGAGCAAGAAATTCCTAATCCATTGCTTCATAAGTTTAAAAAAATAGTCAGCTCGACAACGTAAATAAAACAATGAATGTTGTCGAATTGTCAAAATGGAAGGAACTGCAATTGTTAAAGAAAGAAAGAAAGAAAAATATTTTATTTGGGACACGCACAGGAAATACAAACAGTAATAATATTTATTAGTATTAATATTTATTATATTATGTTAGTGTGTTACCCCGCAGGGTTGGCCCCCTACTTATTAATACATTGATGATTGGTATAACAGTAGGAGCTCGTGGCTAAGTAATAACTGCCGCACGGGTCGATCGATCAGGTTAAGCTACGCTTGCCGGGGTTGGTCCGTGGATGGGTGACCATCTTTACGTACCGAGCTTCGACTCCTCCGTGCCTCGGAAAGCACGTTAAGCCGTTGGTCCCGGCTGTCATTCGTAGATCTTTGACCGTCGTTACGGGTCGCTCGAAAGTCTGACAACCAGTCTTAAAAAGGGGTATCATTATACCCAGTTATTGGGTTGTGGAGGCTAGATAGGCAGTCGCTTATAAAATACCCCAATATACATAGTTGTGAAAAGACTAGGCATATTGATTGATGATTTAACAGTAGGTATTTGTTCCTGTACTAATACCATAGAATAAAGATCTAAGTATACGTTAATACCATGTCGAACTCTAGGAATAATAGGTTTAAGATAATGTCACGCCTTCATTCCCTCCCCATGATGTAAGCAAAGGTGTTTAGTAGTACTAACACACATACACCCACATATTATGGCTAGTTATTTATCACGTCCCATGGGATAAGAACCACAAATCCAGACTTAGGGCTCAAACTCAAATCAAACTCAAATCATTTATTCCAAATAAACCAATTACAGGTACCTATCTACTTTTGAATTGTCAAGGGGTCGGTCAGTCAGAAAGATGATGCTAGTTGCCCATTCCAAAGCGTACCTAGTAGGTTCCTATGGAGAAGAACGGGCAAGAAACTCCATGGACACTCTTTTAAATCAGACTGTCAAGGCAACACTTTTAATGATTTATACTGAAGGTCTAAACGAGTAGTGTTAATGTTATGGAAAAAATATCATGTTAAATTAGAGCATTTTCATAATAACTTAATATCTGTGATTTTTTTTGATTATGTTTATTAAATATTACGTCATTATTCTATTTAGTACCTGGTACTTGTAGAAAGACCTACACTGTCATCCCATAGATACCATATACACGGTTATTTGAAAATATTGTAAGAGCCAATTATTTTTAAAAAGAGTAGGTAACCGTGGAGTTTCTTGCCGGCTCTTCTCCAATTGGAACCGTGCACCTAGCGTCTGACGTTCCACAAGTGCCCATGTAGGTTTATGTGAAATTAAAAAAAAGGAATTTGAATTTACAATAGTGTACCTAATTAATTTGTAAGGTTATGTTATGTCTAACGTGAATTAAAAACTGAGAATCACACAAAATCTATCAAGCGTATTTTACTGAAACCTTCACCATTTTAAAGATAATTTAATTATGTATCTTTTAGTATAGGTGTTTTATTAAAATACCTTTAGTTTTATGTATAATAAATTAAAAATGCCTCTATTTTGGGACAGCGCTCCTTGATGGGCGAGTCCTATTACTGGCTGAACGTATAACTCGTTGCGTGTGCTCAGTACAGAACACGCAAGCTAACCACTCAAGGTCACTGGCATATAATAATATCTGCCGATCTATTCTGTAAACATCTCACCGTGAAAACTTAGGTGAAGTGAGCTCGGAGTGAGCTGGCAGTCCCTAGAAGCAGGTGGAATGACAGATCATTTCAAGCGCACTTCACCTAACTTTTCAAGGTGAGATGTTTACAGAATAGACCGCGGCTGTTTCTTAAAGTGAACTTTAAATACCTATTAATTACCACTTAGTTGTCATAAAAATGATGACAATTTTGCATACAAACTGGCCTAAACTGTCCGATGGCCGTTGGAGTACCTACCTCTTATAGAAATATAAAATTACTAGCTAGATTAAAGGTATCCTATGTCCTTTTCCAGGTCATGGTCTACCCATGTGCCAAATTTCATCCAAATCCGTTCAGCCGTTTTAGCGTGAAAGCGTAACAAAGAAACGAACAAACAAACTCATTTTCGCATTTATAATATTAGTTAGAATTAAGATATCTATGGAGTACCAGGGGCCAAAGTCAGCTATTTTTATAAATTCGTCATTCCAACACGATCCCATTGTCATTTTGCTAAAAGTTCGTAATCTGCTAAATTCATAATGGTCGATCATTGTTTTATCATTGTATTGCACAAACACGATACTCGTAACGAATTAAAAGAAATGACTGCACAATGACGATCTCATGGTAGGTCACTGATCAAAGGAACTGTAAATTTTTTGCAGATTACCGCTTAGGTCAGTCATTCATTTGTCATTATGTACGAGATTATCTACCAATAGATGCCATTTCTTTCAATGGAGTATCAGTGGCTGACCATTGGAAAGTCATAATGACGCCAATATATTAGTAGATTACCAAACTTGACAAAATCAACAATTATAATAAATCAACATACCTACATAGGTAATTAATTTATGTCATTCCTTCATTTTTCATTCTTTTTACCTACCTTCGTGGTATAGTAATCTTATTCTAGGTGCATTGTCTTCACATATAATTATATAATTAGTGTATACAAGATATAATGTTTTTTTTTAAAGAGTAACGGTGGTGTTTCTTGCCTATTCTTCTCCATACGAAAACTACCTTTTGGAATGGGCAACTAGAATCAGTTTTTATTATTTTTTGTAAAGTTTGACGTTCAAAAGTGCCTTTTTTGTGCCTAATTGAAATAATTTATTTGACTTTGACTTTATGAAATCAATGATAGACCATTCTGACACTATTGTAATAGCAGACTTGAGGCCCCAAGTACATCGGTGTAGTTTTACTTGAGCTCGGCCAGACCTGCCTGACCATGCCCAATATTTTCAGACCATTACCGACAGAATTAGCCACCATCAGCACGTTACCAAATCAACAACCTGTCAGCATCCATCAGCTTCCTCAAACTCTTGAAGACGAATCTTTGATAAACGATAGGAGCATAAACGAGCCCTAAGGCATCCCCAAATATTCGCAATGGCACTCACGCGTTACGAATGCTGTTCCACCAATAGAGTCACCGTCCCTCATCGGCAATGGTTGGAACCATGTAGACACATCAAGACCTCCATATATTAAGCTTCGCCTAAGCGATCAACAGACATGGTCATCCACTAAAGGTGATCCTGATCCCCCACGGTACCCGCATTTAAGTCTCCAAAAATTCATGCAAAGTCTTGCAAGTACTTGTTAGGTATTTGAGTGGGAACTGGGAATTGGCAAATGCATCCCTCAGATAGACAGACGGCTGGGACAGAACAGCAACCTAATTGCAAACACACTTTCAATCACAATCCGAGAATTTTGAAGGATATTGCTAAACCATTGCTTCATAGATTTAAAAAACAGCGTAAATAACGCAATGAACGTAAGTGAACTGTCAAAATGAAACCCATTGCGTTCAACTGACATTTTATGGGTGTTACGCAATTAGCACGCAGAAATAAAAGAACTTATTAAAAAATAGGACAAAACTGATTTATAAGTATTTTTGTAATATTTAAGTAGCGACTGAACGGCGAATTCCAAAAAGTGGCTAAACCCTAGGGCCTAGTCCGAGTGCTCATGGTTTGTTCCACGAAATCTCCAAACGACTGGTTGACACATTCCGTGACCCAAGGGCTGGCTTTTACCTTGACCAGAGGCTAAGCATTGTCATACAACGTGGCAATGCCGCCAGTCTCTTACCAGTCGACAGCGATGAGGCGGAATTTTTCGCCATATTTTAGTTTGTTAATAGTTTTAGTTGGGTTAGGATATTATATTTATTTTTTATTACTACGAGGGGTCTCAGCGCTAACCATGATCTAACTAACAACTTTAGCATGGACAGGAAAGATAAGAGAAATAAAAATGAAACACTGGATGCGCAAGGCGGAAAATCAGTGTGTGACGGAACTTGGGTGAGGCCTATGTCAGTACAGAAGGAGGCAGCGGAAAGGGAGAGGAAGATTTCTAGTGCTCTCCCGGCCCGCAGCAGCCGCACCAAGCGTCGGCGGAGGATAATGCGCTCTTCCGGCCCCCCTAAATAGGTCCAGGGACGGTGGAGTCAGGCCCCCTATCATATAAGACCCGAGGTGGCGCGTAGTGTTCCATGCGCGCCCCTCTTAGACGTCACGGGGGGAGTCAAACACCTCACTCCCTCCACTTGACCAGACGGAGCCCGCAGAGGCGGGCTGGCACCAGCCTAGCCAGCCCACCAGCCAGCTGGCTGCGTTGAAGAGTGTTTAAGTGCTAACGTAGCCCCTGGTGCAAGTGTGCGAGGGAACACGGGGTGGTTTTAGTCAGTACAAGTCTGACACACCCCTCTGTCCGCTCCAGGATGACATGAGGAGGACATCCATGAGGATTTCCAACCCGTTACCATAAGAAAAAGGCCTATGTCAGCAGTGGCTGAGTTTGTTGTAGATTTCATTTATAAGTAGGTACCTATACTATACCATGCATCAAATAAGTGACTGAGCTTAGTCATCAAGATTGTACACTATTTGTGAAGAGATCAGTTGAAGATAACAACGTATAATGAATCGTAGATTATCTTAAGGAAAGGGAAACGAGAATGAACAGTTTATTTATTTATTTATTTATTTGGATCTCCAACAAAGATTACACCTTACATGCTAAAAACAAAACATAAAAAGATACAAATCTTCAGTTCAGTTCTTTTGCTTACGCAGAACCATTCTTGAAGTTCAACTAAACCTCGATTAGAAAGACTTGGTCTAGTTTAGCTATGGAGTCACGTTTAATTAGCTAGCTAAATTACACAATAATTATCGATAAAGATCTAAAAAATATAAAACAGAAAAAACCGGCCAAGTGCGTGTCGGACCACGCACAATAAAGGGTTCCGTAGATGGGATGAGTTTATCCCAAGAACAAACTTAACATTGTAGTTGAAAATCATATTCATAAGGAATGTATGGGAGAACTTGTTTTTGCTACTGCAAATGTTACTTGGCTATGATAGTTTTCCTTTTAACTACGATAAATACACTACTGCTGTGTTTTTTTTTTACAAATCCAAGTATAACAATTTAGCAGGCAAAAAAAAAAAAAAAAAAAAGGGGGGGGAGGTGACATGACTAACAAAAATTTGTAATTTAAAGTTTTAATATTTCGCAAACGGCTCCCTGAATTGAAAAATTGTTTTCACAAACCCACAATACTTTTGAACGACCTTTCTTACGACAACCCCCACACCATGGGATAGACGAGAAAAAAAGTACATCCCCCATTGCTTAATTATCCATGCCAAAAGCCCTACAGACAGACAGACGGACAAGGCCAAACTATAAGGGTTCCTTGTTCACTACAAAACCTTAAAAAGTAAATATAAATAAATAAATAATAATCTTTGTTTGCCAAAAGAATAACAATCTTACAAAAAAAATTACACTATTGCTTATTTTCTATGAATCTAGAAGTAGAGAGTGGACGTGATCTACTCAGTGCTAAATTACATTTCGAAGATATGACATAATCTTGGTAGATCATGTCACATATCTTCGAATTTTCAATTCCAGGGCATGCCGGTTTCCTCACGATATTTTCCTTCACCGTTTTGAAAACTGTAGTGATGAAATTGTTTACACAAAGTAAAGTTCCTTGCCTGTTCGATTCCTATCCCTTTTTTACTAAGTTAGAATCAGAAATCGTCGAAAAAATTAACTGAGATGTAGGTATATCAATTTCAGGAAGAAGAATCAGAGAATGGTGGCTACAGGATATCACGCGAACTTGAAAGCTTGACACAAACAGAAAGACAGACCGTCAGTGTAACTGTAGAGGCTAGTGAAGAAATTACAGATACGATGGAAGGGGAAGGTAAGTCATTGAGTACATAAACAGCAGCATTTATAACATATAGTGAGCAATGGGGGGGCGCGGCGGCTCCAGTAATACAGTATAGATTTATAAAATAAGATAAATATTAAGATACAGATAAGTGTATTTGGATACATACATATAAGTGTCGAAATTTTACTGAGGGTAACACAATGGATGAATTTATCGCTAAAGTAGATCATTTACAGACTAACCTTTATTCAGTTCCTGTCTGTAATCATTCGGCGGTGTTTACGGTTCATGAAAGAGGCTGTGACTTCTTCCGATCCCAAGACACTGTCGTAGGGTTAACCACAATACCTAACATCCTGTACATCTTCACTCATCCCCATACACTCATACACACACACACAAATCCCACATCCCAACATACCTTACACTACACTTCACTCAAGCGCACCTCTTTTTCCTTTTGGTTTATTGTTTAAATCTACTTGCATGTTCTTTTCTAACTACATGTCCCCAATTCTACATATTTTGGATAATGATAATTGGAAGAGCGGAGTCTCCTAACACATGCATTTCCTTACTTAAAAGGAGTCTCCGAATCATAGGTAATAATGTTAATTGAAATAAACTTTTTTTATTTTTTCTTATTATTACAGAATTAAGAGTTACTTTTTCGATATCGGTAGTAAAGTTTAAGAATTGTTTGGGCTGCAAGGGTGAGCAAAGCGAGCCCAATAATTTTAACACCCCACCTCAAATTAGTATGGTTATTTATTCTTAAAAACTCACCGACTGAGGCTTTAGGTCAGTCCATTATTGGCTTAGCAGACCTCTGGACCTGAGTACAAACTGACTGCACCACTTTGAGCCTTAGTAGTTACGCAACTGCTGCTGAAGATATAGTAGTCTATTTCTACAGCGTTAATCTTTAAAGCAATGTCTTGATAGATATGCATTCAGGCCAGTCCATTCAGACGATTCAATTTTATTACTTAAACCGTTTGGAGAGAGCACGTGCCTCAGTGCAACCCCCCTGAATCTGCCTTCGTACCTTCTTTGATTTAACATCATTTTAATATTCACAGAAAAGAGTCAAGATGAGAAAAAATCGAAAATCCCGATGTTGAGATTACGACAAGCCGTTGAAAGGGTGAAGAGAGAGAGAGAGGCACAAAAAGCGAGAGGAGTGCTAGTGAGTTTTTACACTATCATGTCTTATATTAGAAGTTACCAACATAGCCTGCAGAGTAAGCAAGCTGAAGTGGCAGTGGGCTGGCCATGTTTGTCGAAGGACCGATCGCCGGTGGAGCAGACGAGTCCCGGAATGGAGACAACGTATCGGCAAGCGTAGTGTGGGACGCCCCCAGCTAGATGGACGACCTTAAAAAAGTGGCTGGGATAGACTGGATCCAGAAGGCGTAGTACAGGGTGTTGTAGCGCAGCCTGGGAGAGGCCTTTGCCCAGCAGTGGACTGCGATAGGCTGAGTTGATTGGTTGATTACAAGAGAACATAACGCCTGTTTTTATGGTTGCATGATGGGGTCGAAATCATCAACTGCCAATCGACTATATTGGCGTCGGCTTCCAATCTAACCGGAAGCAGCTGAATACCAGTATTTCACATGGAGCGACTGCCTATAACCTGACCTCCACAACCCACTGGGCAACACGAAAATAAGTTCGAGGTTTCGTAATGGAGTCAAAGAGTTGGCAAAACATGGAAAAATGACCCGACTGCTGCTAAAAAGTTCAAAACTACTTCACTTTTCAAGCAGTCTGATGCAGTTGGCTTGGCGGCATTAGCGATATCCGATTAACCACCACCAACTGCATCAGAGTGCTTGAAAGTTCAAAGCCCTGTCTATGCTGTCGTGCAGTCAGGTAACAAAAACATTAAAAAATCTAGGAAATTAATCTATCCATTATTTTTCAGCCCCGCAGATCATCAATACCAAAACTAAAAGATGCTAAAAAAGTTATCAAAAGAGACACCTCCCTCAATTTCACACCGCAGATCGACGATGATTTCGACAAGTTATACGAAGAAATAGTCGATAATAATCACAAAAATATCGAGGAGAAGCTACCGTCGGTGACAATGGAAGATCCAGAGAAAATTGAGACCAAATTTGAAGAAATTATTCACGCTTACGACGAAGACGAACATGAAAAGCAAACTGTTTCTAAAGTATCTAAAATACCAGCTTTAAAACGAAAAGATGAAGATGGACCAAGTAGACTAGGCGCTTTAATTCATAGAGCCAAAGAAAAGAGTACTATAACAGAATCTAAACTTAAAGATGGTGGATTCAAAGTGACAGCATCTACTATTAGAACTAAAAGATTCTCGAGAGGTAACAGTAGAGATTTGGGTAGTGAACAGCAAATTGAAGTCACAAAAACGATTGATATTAGGGAAAGTGGTGATAACGATGTGTTTGTCAAAGAAACTGTGATAAAAAAAACTGCACCAGCTAAACCGGAGAGGACATTTCGTAATATTACTAAACGTGTAGTTGCTGACAATAAAGCTGGAACTGTTGAAAATATTGAAGAAGATGGCAAACAAACTACTGTAACAGAAGATTTGGATAAAAAAGATGGTACACTAAATAAAACAAAAAGATTTACTCGTACTGTAAGTAAAGAGACTAGAGAGAGAAATCTTAACAGAGAATTAAGTAGAAACTTGGAAAATGTCAGAAGAGAGTTTAAAAATAGGATCGAGGATTCAAGACTAGATGATGAATTTAAAGACGTTGATAATCATGTTATTACTACACAGACTATTACAGAAAATGCTCAAGCAACACCAATAAAAACAGAGAGAATTGCTCGTGGTGTATCTAAAGAATACAACGAAGATGGACAAAATATTAATAGTATTGAGACTGTCACCGTCGAAGAACTTGAAGACGGAGGAACTCGCACAATCACTACAAAAACAATTGAAAGTCTGGTAATAGGAACACCAGTCGTGACTGAAAAAGTAATTCGCAATATCAGCCGTGAAATAAGTACTGAGGGTGAAAATAATAGCATCAAAGGAGTTACGACTATTGAAGAGAGCACAGATGGCGGTAGTAAGAAAGTTACTAAAGAAACTTACGTTAGAGAAAATAAAGGAATTCCTGTTAAAACTGAAAGATTTACCAGAGGTATTAGCAGAGAAATAGGTAATATAAAACAAAGAAGTAGTAGTAAAGAAATCGATACAGCTGTAGATGATTCAAGCCCACAAGTACTTAAGAAAGATACTAAGAAGACTGAGCAAATAGAAAAAGAAGTAGGTAAAGTGGGTATACCAGTTTTTACGAAAGTCACTCGAAGTTTCTCTAAAGGTAAGATACAGAATGTGGAAATGAGTAGGACTATTGTATGGAAACCTGCTGATGAAGTCAAAAGTAAAAACATTTCGCGAAGTACCAGTGAGAAAGTTACAAAGATAGAACTTAAAGATGCTGGTAAATGGAAAGATGAAGCTCCAACGGCTATCAGTGAAGTTACGAATGTAAATGATAAACCTACTGAGCAAAATAATATTACTAGCATACAAAATAACGCACCGAAAAACCCAGTTTTAGAAAACAGAATAAAAGATACTGTCAAAGAAATCGCAAGTAAAATAAGAACTAAAAAAGTGACAGAATATAAATCTAATGAACAAGTTACCAATGTAGAGAAAACTACGTATACTCTTAGTAGTGACATTGATTTGAGTGTAGACAGAGATTTAAAGGCATCTAGAGAGATTGGGACACAGATGAGTATTGACGGTAAACCAGTTGATAGAAATTTCAAGTTTGTCAAAGAGTTTGGTACACAAATGAGCGTAGAAGGTAAACCTTTAGAGTCGCCATTTGATAGAGATTTCAAACTGGCTAAAGACAGGAATTTAGAAACTAACATTGAAAATATGATTAAAGTTGCGACTACACTAATAGATGGAGATGGTAACGCATCTAAAAAGTTTGGTACCGAAATGACCACGGATGAAAATACTGTATTTTTATCTATTGATGGAAATTCAAAGGCATCTAGAGAATTTGGTACGCAGATGAGTGTAGTAGGTAAAATTGTTGATAGAGATTTTAAAGTATCCAAAGATATTGGTACTCAAATGAGTTTGGAAGGTAACAAACAGATACAAGAAAATTATTTCGATAAAGTCAGTAAAGAGAATGCTACAGTAATAAACACAGACAAAATTACCACCGAAAAGAGCGAGAAAGAATATAGTAAACTGTCAACGCAAACCAAAAACAGTGACATCGCAGAAACCACGGTACTCAAAGGAAATGTAAGCAGGATGAAAGATAAGATAGCAAAAGAAACGGTTGTCATTTCTAAGAAAGAACCTGATGTGGAGCTTCCTAAAAAGAAATCTGTTTTGTCTAAAATTGCAATTTTTGAGGCAAGTATATCATGATTTTAATGAAAATTATCCTAGTTTCTAAAACGAACACATAACTTTAACCTTTAACATGTTCATTTTTTTGTCACTAAAATACTTCAAACCCGTTTCAGAGTTTTTTTCCTCTGATGCACAGCAACTCTATTGTAACGAGAATAAAGATCACTGTGATTTTGACGGTGATACAAAATCGGAGGTATAATGACTGTACTTAAAATGACAGAAACAGGTTCAGACTTTGGAATCAAACACAAAATAACCTATTTGCTCTAGAGTAATGAATTCATATAGAATGTTATTAGTAGTCCCACTGCTATAGATTTATGATGATAAAACAAGAATTTACTCAATAAATCCCTGTATGAAGTTGACATTATTTATGCACTATACTCATTACAGAAATTTATTTCAGAGCCTAGAACCAAACGAACCATATCCAGTTGTAGAGGTTCCAACACGTAAAATAAAATGCAAATATGTACCACCGAACCTCAACCGGACAAACAGTGCAGATAGACCCAAAATTGTCAATGAACTACTGAAAGAAGAAACACAATCTGAACCTTTAGGAGACATTAGTAAGGTTGAAATTGGTGAAACCTACGATGAAGTTACATACAGAAGTGAACCAGTGGTGGTCAAAGAATATTCGAGAACTGAAGAAGTGTACGGACAAGATGTTTCAGACATAAAACAAATGAATATTGAAATAAAAGAAGTAACTAGTGCTCATTCACAACTAGAAACTAAAGATTTCGAAACGGCCAAAATTCTACCAGGCACAATTGAATTTAAGACTCAAGATAGCCAAATAGAATATTCTAAAACTATGGATGGTAAAACACAAATTCAAAGAGAATCTAGTGTGATTGAGATGCCGACAATCTTCCCGGCTAAAATGAACTACGAAGCTGATATTGGTAAAACTAAACCTGGGAAAATTAATCTTAATATTTGGTCTACTCAAGTTGAAATTAACAAAAGTACTGTGGATAAAATTGATTTCTTAAGGGAAGAAAGTCTTCACGATGTTGCTCAGATATTACCTGGTAAAGTTGATTTTAAAACTTTCGAAAGTCAAGTCCCAGTAAGCACAGCCTTACCGGGAATTATTGACTTCAAACAAGAAGCAAATCAAATTGAAAGTGTCACCATTTTACCTGCTAAAATAAACTTTGAAAGCGAAGAAGTCGCTCAAACTTTAGTAGAGAGAATCGATAGTAAAACTAATGATAGTCAAAATGCTGGAACTGACAATTTACCAGGTATAACTCATGGCTATCTGGTTGATGATTTCACTACCCTACCAGCGAAAACAGACTTTAATTCATATGAAATACAAACTGAAATCGCAACAACATTACCAGGTCAAATCGAAGCTAACAGTAATCAAACTGAAATCGCTAAAACTTTGACGGCTTTCGGCTATGCTTCAGTTGAAAAACAGCCGAAAAATTACTCCACAATCAGTAAAAAAGAAGTTAGTGCTAAACCCAAACCAGGAAAAATAAATCTTAATTTATGGCAAAACCAAGTTGAAACCAACAAAACTCTTGTAGGTAAAACTGGCATCATCAAAAAGAGTAAAGAAGCTGAAATTTCAAAGGCGCTTTCCGGAAGAGTTAACTTCAATAGTAAACCAGTCAGAGTAACTGAGACTGTCCAAGGGAATTACGTAATTAATAAAAGAGAGTATAAGGCTGAAATTGCTAAAACTTCAACCGTTCAAATCGATTCTAGTCCCAATAGAGGCCCGATTGGAGGACCTAATACTTTACCAGGTAAAATCGAATTTGATTTAACTGAAAGTCATTCTGAAATTGCAAAACCATTACTGGGATTCGTAGATTTTAGTAGCAATGAAACTCAAGAAGCAACTATCAGGAGTATCAGGACTTTACCAGAAACTGCAAATTTTAGTTTCGCCAGTAGCCAGGCAGAAGTGGCTACAATACTACCAGGGATAATTGAGTTCAGTTCTTCAGAAAATCAAGTAGAAGAACCCAAAATATTAATAAGGAAAATTGACTTTGAAACGGATTTTGTGACCAATGAATCTAAATCTGAAATAAGTGAAACATTGCAGGATAATATTTACTTTGGCTCGACTGATAATAAAACAGAAAGTATAACAACCCTTTCACAGCAGAGCAGTGTTGAAAAAGTAGGGAAACTCGATTTAAAAGCTTGGGAACATCAAGTTGAAGTGAACAAAACCCTTGTTGATAAAATAGATGTTGTAAAGGGTGAACATCTAGAAGAAATCGCTAAAACATTACCCGGTAAAATAGAACTTACTAACTATGAAAGTCACGTAGGAGAAGCCAAAACTTTTCAGGCCCCAATCGACCGTAATACAGAAGAAAATCAAGTAGAAGAACCGAAAATGTTAATAGGGAAAATTGATTTTGAAACGGAATTTATGACCAATGAATCCAAAGCCGAAATAAGTGAAACATTGCAGGATAATATTTACTTTGGCTCGACTGATAATCAAACAGAAAGTATAACAACCCTTTCACAGCAGAGCAGTGTTGAAAAAGTAGGGAAACTCGATTTAAAAGCTTGGGAACATCAAGTTGAAGTGAACAAAACCCTTGTTGATAAAATAGATGTTGTAAAGGGTGAACATCTAGAAGAAATCGCTAAAACATTACCCGGTAAAATAGAACTTACTAACTATGAAAGTCACGTAGGAGAAGCCAAAACTTTTCAAGCCCCAATCGACCGTAATACAGAAGAAAATCAAGTAGAAGAACCCAAAATGTTAATAGGGAAAACAGACTTTGAAACGGAATTTATGACCAATGAATCCAAAGCCGAAATAAGTGAAACATTACAGGATAATATTTACTTTGGCTCGACTGATAATCAAACAGAAAGTATAACAACCCTTTCAAAGCAGAGCAGTGTTGAAAAAGTAGGGAAACTCGATTTAAAAGCTTGGGAACATCAAGTTGAAGTGAACAAAACCCTTGTTGATAAAATAGATGTTGTAAAGGGTGAACATCTAGAAGAAATCGCTAAAACATTACCCGGTAAAATAGAACTTACTAACTATGAAAGTCACGTAGGAGAAGCAAAAACTTTTCAAGCCCCAGTCGACCTTAATACAGAGGAAAATAAAGTTGAAATTACTGAAATAGAATTTGATACAGAATCTGAAGAAAATAAGGCTGAAGTTCCAAAAATCTTACCAGAGTCAATCGAATTTAACCCTTTTAAACAAGCACCACGATTTAATCCTCTACCTATGCTTATTCGTCTTAATTCACAAGAAAATAAGGTCCTCGGTAAAGAAACAAGTCAAGGAGGTAAATACCTTAAAGATAATGTTTATAAGGCTGAAATTTCCATTGTAACAAACCCTGGAGAAACACTCAGCGACCCAGAACTTGTAGATGAAGATCCTGCAGTTGAGGCTAAATCAAATAAAGATGCGATCATCGAAAGTATAAAAAGAAAATTGTACTTTATTACTACCAGAAGTAGCGTTCAAGATTCTACAAACACACCTATGAACACACCTGTTCCAGTAGAAACTGACGATGACAATGATTATGAAAAGAGAGTAGACGAATTACAGACGAAGACTTATTCTATAAGCAATATTGGTCATAAAACTAATGAAGCTAAGACTGCTTCTTCTGTGACAAGTATAGCTACAGATAATACATATAAAATAACGGCTGAAACAATTGAAGAAATATACTCATGCAATGTAACAGATAATAACATCGGTAATTCTACAACTGAAAATGAACTTAGTTTTGATACAAATATAGTTCAAAATAAATTAACAAAAGACGAACGACCAGACGCAGATGACTTCATAACATCTCCTACTGGAGATTATAAACAACACCTTGACGATATCAAAAACAATATAACCAAAAGAAATGTAACAAACGAAAATGGATTCAATTTTAATATAACTAGACTTGGAAACGAGCTGACAAGAAGCGCATACGGAGCCGATGATGTCAAAACTTCTACAGAAGAATTAAAAAGAGCTAAATCTCTAGCTGAATTAGATTTAGGAGATGCAGTGCATGGTCAAGTACGAAGGATAGTAGGGAGAATAAAGTCAGTAGACTTTAGCAGGAGAGAGAGTGTGAAAACAGAGATAAACATCAAGGAAATGCCGAAGAAACTGTCTGTGCTAGAGAAGATTGCACTTTATGAGGTAAGATTTAAGGCCAATAGTTTTTTAAAAGAAATTATAAAGTAAGTAAAACAGTTTCAAAAATTATCTAGGTATCTACATTTATTATGATACTTTCAACCACAGTTGTTGGGATTGGGGCGCATTCAACGCCCCAATGTTGGTGTAAGTTTGTTGGTTCCGTAAGTTGGTTCCTGGTATCCCATTAGTTAAAGCGTGGAACAAGCATACGAGTACACACAGTTTTATACTTTGTTTTCTTGAATAAGGATTCTATTCGATGCACATTTTTTTTCCTTGAGTATTTATTTGCCCCATTCTTTCAATCACTATCTGAATAATGTTGTAGGATATTGGTTATTGTTAATCTATAGCTTCGTATGTTCGAAAAAATTGTCTGCTCAGCAACGTAAGTTAGGTGTGCAATGAATGTTTTTGACCTGTCAAAATGAAAGTCATTGTGTGTGACGTAAATACCCCGCATTTGTTACCTTCATACTTCCCTTCCTTATTTTTTACGTTTAAATATCTCCTTTTATATTCAAGTGTGGCATATCGTAATATCGACTAGTTATTAACAAAATGTGGGTAGTTCTGTTTGATTAGCAAAAACTAGTCATCAATTTTGTGAATCGCAGACTTCAACAATTTAAACGGTTTTGCGGGCCAGTCGTCTTAAATTTTAGTTTAAAATTGAAATAAAAGTTTTTTAATAAGTAAGTATATCAAAATTGTTAAAATGAAGTGTTTAACAATATTATTGTTGTTAGTGTGTTTGTTTGTGATCGTAAGTATCTAAATTGTATGTGTTATGTTCGATACGCTTTTGAAATACCCTTTTTAGTTTTTATTTAACTATAAAGTGCCAGTTATATTTTTTTTTTGTTTTCACGTAATTTGTTTACGTATTCAAATTCAAAATATTTTATTTCACATAAACCTGCATGGGCACTTATGAAACGTCAGAAGCTAGGTGCACGGTTCCAATTGGTCGTTTCCTATGGAGAAGAGCCGGCAAGAAACTCCACGGTTACTCTTTTAAAAAGAATTGGTTTTCACAATATTTTCAAATAACAGTGTTATTAGGTATGGGAGGACAGGGTAGGTCTTTCAACAAGTACCAGGTACTTAACAAAATAATTATGGTCAGCAAATATACAGTCCACTAACCCTACAGCGTTCTCACATTCACAAAATAGAAAATAATCTATATAAAGATGAATAAATTATTAAAAATAAAAACGTATTTTAAACGAAATGACGTGATTGCTATTACAGCTGTGACAATTCTGAATAATTATCATGTTCACAATAGCCACTAATATAGATCTGAAGTTCAGTGTCAAATATTAGCGATTAATGTCAAGGAAGAATGTAAAAATAAAAAGGTAAAAAATATTATACATAAACATGGTAATTTGGGAGCAGTTAATAGACTCTTACACAATTTGCCGTTAATGAGCTACCAGGGAAGCCACATGTGCAGAAGGAATTATTACCAAACTTCCTTGTCTTCAACGTTCTCTTTAATTTTATAATATTTATGCATTCTTGATAAGAACGCGTTTAATGTGGGTTTTGAACTTCCCATCGCTAAGTTCTGTAACCGACATAGGCAACTTGTTATAAAAGCGGATACTGTTTAAGAAATGACTTGCTTGTTTTAGTTAATCTAAATTTGGGTATCACAATTTCATGTCTACTACGTGTATTTATATTATGGAAATCGGTTCTTATTTAACTGTATTGCTAACATCTGCCACACCTACTTGTACGATTTGATGATTTTGTATTGCCAAGTTTTAATAAGTAGGTACTTTCACAACAAAAATTGCACTCTTGGAGGCTTTTTCGTCAGGAAATATTCATAGATTCGACTAACCTACTACCGACGCCGACCGACTAAAACCACACGAAGTTCTTCCAACAAAGTACCTCTAGCCAGGGGGTGAAGCACTCGCTCATTATTTTCACGGAGTGTCATTGCTTAATTCAAATTCAAATTCAAAAGTCATTTATTCAAACTAGGCTGAGAATCAGCACTTTTCGAACGTCAAAATTACATAAGACAGTCCCCCAAAACGCCCACCCTTCACCACTTCCTAGTGCTTTTGCTGGGAAGAAGAAGTGGCGCAACAAACTCCCCAGCAGCACAGCTGTCTTATGCCTTGATCACGTACCGAGTAAATTGATGAGACAGCAAAATGATACTAGGCTGAGAAAATTTGCTGGACTAGTGTAGGTATTTATACGTATTTTAGGGTTCCGTAGTCAACAAGGAACCCTTATAGTTTCACCATGTCCGTCTGTCTGTCTGTCCGTCCGCGGCTTAGCTTAGACTATTAGTACTAGAAAGCTGTAAAAAAAAAACGTTGTACCTCCGCTACACGTAGTGTGGTGTTTTTTTTTGTCATCTGTCCGTTTGGTGTGATCAAAGCATTCATTTGTAATAGGTACTTTGTACAGACGCCAGCACCAACCTACCCGAAACTGTCAAATTTTCCCAATCAACTTTGAACCTTATTCTTTAGTGATAAATTGAAAATCAATTAGCGCCCGTTGACGAACATGACGCGTGGATCAGCACCATCCAGCTCAACCGTTTTGTAGGGAACCGAATGATCCAACACACAACACACACAATTATAGATAGTGCAATCCACGACGATACGCCCCACTCCGTACTAAAGTACAGTAATGGCGGAGCGGGGCGCGTCGTCGTGGATTGCACATCTGTACGAGTAATAGCATACCACTGTTGTGCTTTTACCTCTTCCAAATTGCACCACAACAATCTATCCTCTGCCTTTCGCATCTGGAGTGACTAACCTGCGTTCGCGAGTTGCAGCACCTTTCCATCACCATCCTTTTCAACCCAGCAAATCACAGTCAACTATTTTCTAATAAACTAAAACCTCTTTACAGGGAAAAACAGCTCGGTCAAGATACGAATCAACCACCACAATAAGAACGACCACCACTAAAAATAATATCACTCCGGTAATATCTGAAGAAGACTACTTGAAGAAAATCCAAGAACTAACTACTGGGAAAACGACCTTTGGTAGATTAGAAAATATGCTTTACTTGCCACTAGCTGATGGTTCTGAAATTCCGGTGCTGGCTTTGGGCACCGCTTTGGTAAGTATATATACATATAGTCCTCCAGACAGTATTTCAGCCACGGCGGCCAATCTCAATGGAGACTAGCCTTTAGCGCGGGAGATATTATAGGGCACAAGTGTGTGCGCAGACACAGGTGCACTCTCTGTTCCCTCACTCTCATAGTCCGATGAGACGGCAATCCGACACGACCGGAGAGATCAGGCGTAGGACCAACGGCTTAACGTGCTTTCCGAGGCACGGGGGTATCACACCGCCAACTTGCAAGCTCGGGCTGTTGCTGTTACTAAGAAATTCCTAATGGAAAAACCCAATAGGGTTTTAGACCCCACGCTCAGCTGTCGCGCTTGCAACCACGAGACCAACGGAGCAGTTGGTTGGTAAGTATAGCCACATGTGGGATAGCCACAGAATGATACAGAAGGAGAACTCCTCATTTTAGGATAAAGCTACAAGTACGCGGCGGGCCCGTCTCGTCGGGCCAATTCATTGAGCGTAGTCAGAAGATATAAGAGTTACGCGATAGAAAGAGAGGCAACTTCTAGGTGAATATAACTGTAGGTAATTAGAGCTGTGCGACCTGAATAACACTTTTTTGTGTCGGATCAAGAGTCGATTTTTATTTAAATGATTTTGCGGAGTGAATCTGTTGTTTAGCTGTAGATGGATCTTCCGGCGCGTGGCCAACCAAAATCGGAACTAACGCTGTCAGCTTGTTTTTTCAATCCTCATCATCATCAGACTCAGCTGTCTACTGCTGGACATAGGCCTCTACAATCGCATGCCATTCAGCTCGATACTCGGCAACTCTCATCCAAATGCTACCAGCCACCCTGCGGAGATCGAGAACATAAGACCGATAAAAAAACCCCTTTGCGCCTGTGTAGTTTAGCTGAACAATTCAAATGACTGAACGCTTTATTTGTAGGTGGACCCCCGCTTACTACAACATATAATTGGCGCAGCTATCGACATGGGCTATCGGGCTATTGACACAGCGTACATCTACGGCAACGAGAAGGAAATAGGACAAGCTATTAAAGCTAAAATTGACGATGGAACTGTCCAACGGTAAGTAACTACAAATAAAAAGCATGTTTTTGTTTGGCAAACAAACAGGCGGCAGGCGGGACATCTGATGGTAAATGGTGGAAATGATAAGAAAAAAAGAGTTTAGGACCTATCAAAGAAAATAAATAAAGGGTGTGAGCTCATGACCATATGAAAGAAGTGAAAACTTATGATTGGAGCCGAGTATACGCGATCCAACGTCACCAACCGACTGGAGCCGAGTATGCCCGAGTCAGCATCACTCACGGTTCAGTTTCATTCACTGTTCAGAAGGAGGTCAAAGTCTAAAGAAGTTTTCATTTAAAAAAGCCCATAATTGGTAATTTAAATTTTTAACCTTTATTTCACAAAAAGCAATTTTGTGCCTTGGCGGTGGCCAAGGCACAAAATTCTAAGCGGTTATAAATCAAACCAGATGGACCATTTACGTAGTTCTAAAATATTGAATAGTAGAAGATCTGCCTTTACATTTCATTTCTGCATCTCGGAAGTAAGGCCTGTAGGCACCTACCTAAAATAGAAGTTCATACAGGGGTTGGAGTTGCATGCAGTTTGTATGCAAACTAATTCGTGGGCTAGTACAGCATTGCTGTCTCACGAAGCGACACGCACTTTACTTGTGGTAACCATAGTGTACAAACACGCTGTGAATGTGTGCGTGAAGACACACAGCCACACACTTCTTCTCACTCACACGACTTCGCCGTTGTCGACATCTTCGCCACGTAGGTCCGGACGTAATAAAATCGCGGCGATTTTTTTTCGTGTACTGGCTTTATAACCCTCTGCATAGCGCCGAGAGTTGAAAATCGAACAGTGTGTTTTTTCAACGCGCTGGGACGAGAGTGCGTCCCAACACTCCCAACGCGTTGGATTTTCAACGCTCGGCTCAACAACGAGAGTTGAAAATCCAGTGCGCGATGAAATCCCGCCGCGATATTTTTGCGTCCGGGGGCTTAGTTGCATACCTATGTTTTAATTTTTAATAAATATTTTCTGCTTTCTGTGTCCACAGCGAGGACCTGTTCATCATATCCAAGCTCTGGAGTACGTATCACCGGTCTGACCTCGTGGAGGGGGCCTGCAAGGCTTCACTGGAGAATATGGGACTTGGATACTTCGACCTTTATCTGATACATAACCCCATGTCGTTTAAGGTAAGTCAATTAGAACCTTCTTTTTTCGATAGCAAGTAAGCAGGACCTGGAGTGCTGAGGCCCTAGTGTGAGTTTATGTGAACCATCTCGACTTTACACATCGACAGCGTTCGGCGCTCCGATTGGGTGAGCTGTCAGTCCCTAGCAGCAGGTGGAATGACAGCTCACTTCAAGCTCACTTCACCCAAGTTTTCACCGTGAGATTATTACAGAGACCGGCTGATGTTCAAGTGCCCATGAACCGGCTATGGACTATGACTATGGAGAGGTATCAAGATACTTTATTTGTTGAAACATAAGTAGCAACAACATAGCGAAAGCAGCTTCGTAAGTAGCAGCCTATTAGCTTTGTTATCTGTTTTTTTTAATTTGTAAGGTGTCTTTTTTGCTGTAATGCCAATAAATTAATTTTCTTTCTTTCTTTATTTTCTTTATATATACAATACATGTAGGTTGTTGATGATGAGCAGTGCTAACGGCCGCGACTTAAGAGTTGTGGGTCGTAGTTTCTAAGCCAGACAGGGACTTTACTTTGTTAAATTATTCTATCACCACTGCTCTCAAAACGGTGAAGGAAAACATCATGAAGACACCGGCATGTCCTGGGGCCCCACCACCAGCTCTTTTAGCAGTATTATTTCAATCTTACTTGAGCGTAGGAAAGGGATGGAGCTAGACGTCCTGTATAGCTCCACTTCTTTCTCGCAATGAAGTATACCTAACATCAAAATAATACTGCTAAAATAGGTGGTGGTTGGCCACATGTTATAGGCTTATATACTGTAGCGGTTACACCGCCACATACGAACTACGCATCAAAGACATGACGTCACACAAATCCTGCATCGCGCAATTAGAGTTTACCACGCGAACGACATAGATAAGACTATCCGAAATCAACAGTTGGGCAGTCGGCCCGCCAGACACAACACCCGTCTGGTTGGAGGATCCTCCCTTTTCTATGGTGGATGAGTGAACTTTACACCCTGTTCCTCATGCCCCTAAATTGGTGACCCCGAGTATGAACGTCAACGCAGCCTTCGTGCAACTACTTCAGCGTGACGTCATCATCATCACTCCCGCAAGCTTTCGTGAGGCGAGTCACACAGACAGCCAGCACCCTCGGCTTCAACGGGTATCCTGACCACCAGCATGCAGCGAACGCGCATTCCTGGTCATCACCCTCAGCCTCATCACCCCGACTCACTGGGGAATCAACGCTATCATCTCAATCAGCGCAATCACCGCTATCACCTCAATCACCGCAATCATCTCAATCAGCGCAATCACCGCTATCACCTCAATCACCACAACCGCCGCAATCATCGCAGACAGTTCCGACTCACCGCGAACCTTAGCTGGCACTGTGAAGCATCGCAAGATACAAGACTCAGCCCACTATCGACCTCCGGTCTCCGGAGGGGAGTGATGTAGCGGTTACACCGCCACATACGAACTACGCATCAAAGACATGACGTCACACAAATCCTGCATCGCGCAATTAGAGTTTACCACGCGAACGACATAGATAAGACTATCCGAAATCAACAGTTGGGCAGTCGGCCCGCCAGACACAACACCCGTCTGGTTGGAGGATCCTCCCTTTTCTATGGTGGATGAGTGAACTTTACACCCTGTTCCTCATGCCTCTAAAATACTTTGTAGGTTGATCTAGCTTGCTATTGCTTTGCTATCTAAGAGTCATTACTTACATTTTTTACGCAAATTCATGATTTTTGACCTTGTAATTTTCTGCAGCAGTAAGAATTATTGTTATTAGGAATTTAAAGAAATTCTAGAACTCCAATAAACAAGTAAAACATTCAAATTATCTTTTAGTCATTTTCGCTGTTATTAGAACTGAATGAAACAATGTGAGCGTCAAAGTTCAGTAAACTGAGTTCGTGAAATATTTATAGTAAATTACACGAAAAGAAAAGTTATAATGTGTAACTCCAACTTACAAGAAAGAGAATGGCACTATCGTTATTGTAATCAAATAATTATTAATATCTTAGCTGCTGTTGAAAATTACAGCGTCAAAAATCATAAATTTCCGAATTAAATGTAATAGGACTTAATAAATTCACACAGCTCGGAAAACTTCGGAAGGCGCTGCTTGCGCGGAGATTCCGTGCTTTGTGTTTAGATTAGACATGTTTGGCCGTAGTGCCGTTCAAATATTTATAAATGTCGGCGGACGACATAGATGGGGACATTCTACTAAATATTTTAAAAAATCTAGTGTCTTGCCAAGTCCATCAACGAAGATACGGGCCCATCTTAAAGTAGTTTGAAACTTTAGAGTGTACCATCCATACGATATCCCGATAAAAAAAAAACACATCGGGAGTAGGGACAGCTTCCAAATCGTAGTCATTCATTCTTGGTTCGGGCCCCAAACTCCTTCGGCCGAAACTACGAGTTTCTCGCTTAGGGAGTAGACCTGGCATGATGGTATATTATATTTTTAAACCCCCTTCTTTGTTCTAACAGGAAGGCTCCGACCCCATACCAAAAATAGCCACAGTGTTACAATACTCCCAGCATGACTTCTTGGACGCCTGGATTGGTATAGAAGGCCTGGTGACTAAGGGCCTCGTCAAGAGCGTGGGAGTCAGCAACTTTAACTCCCAGCAGATACAGAGGATTTTGGATAAAGGGAAACTGAAGCCGGTGATAAATCAGGTAAATTGGACTGAAGACTTGAATTCAAGAGTATTTCACTCTTGAATTGTCAAACGAAATTCTAGCCTTAATTTTTTTTTTTTTTTTTAATTCACGATGTGAATGCTCTTGGCCTGCATGTCACCTGGTGATAAGTTTATATCAGGCCGAAGGTGGAAGCGGGCTTCACCCGAAATCCTCAACCACAGAGGAACTGGCTATCTTACCTCTTAACTGCCGAAACACAACAATGCTGTTAACATTGTTGTTATGGCGACAGACTCAGATAAGATGGTGGTAGCTAGCCAGGCGGATTTAGGACAAGTCCTACCACGAACCTAAATACCATACAGTGCGTTCATTATAACTTGACCCAAGTACTGAATTTTGCAGTCATGTGAATGGTAGTACTGTTCTGTCAGTCGCCAATTTGAACTCTATTATATTGTCACCGAAACCGCTGAACAGCGCCTTAGGTACCTATGTGCGTGGCATTCGTCAACGCTCACGGCATCCCGCCGCTCATTTGACAACGCTCCCAAACTAAAGTAATGAAACTAAGACTGCAAAATTCAGTACTACCAATCGCATCACGGATCAAGTTATAATGAAAGCACTGTAGACTTTCATACGGCTAGGTCTCCTATTGATCGCTATCAATAAATATCACAAATATATTTTATGTTGCAGTGAGCACAAGATGATTGTGCTTATCCGTAAAGTTAGCTTGGAACCTCACACAAGTGACCGCACACAATTCAAGAGCGAACTCTTTTGTTTTTATTAATTAAATTAAATCTTCGCTTATTCACAACGACACACCTTAGGTACCAATAACGAAATGATATCTTTTAGTGTAGAGAAAAACTTCAAAAAATAACTAAGGATCTAATTACGCAACACATTTTCGTAATCAATTACGACAAATTTGTTTCATTTTGACAGTTCAACAACATTCATTACGTTATTTACGTTGTTGAGCAGATTTTTTATACGATTCGGATTGATCGTACCCAATTTGGGTACAGTTCTATCTACTTAACCATTTAATAAACACGTTCTTTCAGGTGGAATGCCATCCCTACTTATCACAACAACGCTTGCATTCTTTCTGCGTTGAACGCAACATAAGGCTCAGCTGTTTTGGAGCGCTCGGGTCCAAGGTAAGTTCTGCTAAGCGAGTAAACAGTCTAAAAGCTCCACAACACACAATCAGCCAGTGGCGGATTTGCCCTAAGACCCAGTAGGCTCGGGCCTGAGGCGGCTAGATATTAGGGCCGGCCAATCATGACAAACAATTCAAAGAAATAACTCAAAGTACCTATAATATCCTAAGTTTGCGCACATTATGGCGGGCCGTACTGCATCGCATCGTATAATGCTGCGGCCACATCTGCGTCTATCGTGACGAAGATTCGCACAGTGATTCGATATACACAGAGGCCCTAGTGTGAGTTTATTTTAACCATCTCGACTTTACGCATCGACCGCGTTCGGCGCTCCGATTGGCAGCCGGCCGGCCTTCACCAGTGAAGGGCCAATCGGAGCGCCGAACGCGGTTGATGCGTTAAATCGACATGGTTAAAAGAAACTCAAACTAGGGCCTCAGATGTGACGTACGTCTACGTAGCACTTGTCACCCAGGTGGCGGTACATAATAAACGTGGCGAAGCCGCTAATGCCCACCGCATTAGTGCGATTACTTTTTAGCGAGCATAACATACTTACGAAGCTTCGGCACGCCTTGCTTTGTCACGATAGACGCAGATGCAGCCGCAGCATTACAATAATAACTTAAAAACATTTAAAAATATGTCCAAGTAACTAATTGAAACATGTCATAGAAAAACGCGGCGCCAACCCGACTCATAGTTAACTAAATTTCTGAACCGATTTCGACAAACTCAAACTCAAAAGCATTTATTTCAATTAAACCATTTACAGGCACTTTTGAACTGTCAAAGAGTCAATCAGTTAGAAAGTTGAAGCTAGTGGCCCATTCCAAAACGTAGATCTCTATGGAGAAGAACAGGCAAGATACTCCAAGGACACTCATATAGAAATTACAAAATCTTGGGTACCTACATTACTCTTGTTGCTTGTTTACAAAAAAAAAAACGATTAAAAATAAGCCCTGGCAGATAAGAGATAACCAGTCTCAACTGACGGCGCCACGAGCATGACGCATGGATCAGCACCATCCAGCTCAGCCATTTTGTAGGGAACCGAATGATCCAACACACTCGCCACCATCAGCGAGACATTAAGTGAGCATGACAAAATTTGGCAATAAAGTAAATTCATTAGGTAGGTATGTAGTCTATATGATGGGTGCTGATACTTACTACATGGTCTGGGGCGTAGGGCGGTCAGGACTGCAAATCCGCCACTGCAATTAGCCTATAATGTGCCCACTCCTGGGTCTCAGGCCTCCTCTCTGTAGGGAGTGTGTAATAAGTAATCCAGCAAGCGAGCACTGAGTCGATGTTGGTGGTTGTCACATGTCTTTGGATTCTTGAGGATATGATATGTCTATTATTACCTAAGCCTGCCTATTTACTAGGTTTTTCTTATATTTTTCTAAATGCGAGTATATCGTAAAGTGATTTGATCACACGAGTCCACTTTTTATAGAAAGAAAAACCGGGTCATCAAACATTTTTTATCCGTCTGTCACAAAGTTTTTATGTGTAACATCTTTCCTCGCGCTTTCCTGCAATCTGTGATTTCGTGAAAAGGGACGGAATTATGTAACATGAAGCCGAGGAAGCGCGCGCTATTGGATTTGACCAATGAGCGCGCGCGGTGCTTTATTTGGCTGTCAGATGGTACCAGCCCAATTTCCGAGAGGCTGTAAACAGAACGATGATGACAAATGACGACAACGGTTTAAACTGTGATTAATATTGTTTATAGATAGTGCAATCACACAAAACATACAAAAAAAAACACAACCGAATTGAGAACCTCCTCCTTTTTGAAGTCGGTTGAAAAGGGGATAACAATAACAAGCGAGCTTTAGTCGCATAATTATGTAACATCTGTCGTCTTGGCTGACGTTTATATGATATACAGATAGTGCAATCCACGACGACGCGCCCCACTCCGCGACGACTGTACTGTAAGCTGTACTTTAGCACGGAGCGGAGCGGAGTGGGGCGCGTCGTCGTGGATTGCACTATCTATAAACAATATTACCCACATATTACCGTCATCGTCATTGTCATCATCGTCCTGTTTACAGCCTCTCGGAAATTGGGCTGGTACCATCTGACGGTCAAATAAAGCACCGCGCGCCCTCATTGGTCAAATCCAATAGCGCGCGCTTCCTTGGCTTCCTGTTGTCCGTCCCTTTTCACGAAATCACAGATTGCAGGAAAGCGCGAGGAAAGATGTTACACATAAAAACTTTGTGACAGACGGCTAAAAAATGTTTGATGACCCGGTTTTTCTTTCTATAAAAAGTGGACTCGTGTGATCAAATCACTTTACGATACTCGCATTTAGAAAAGCGAAACTCGCCTTTACGCCACAACTAAAAAGTGAAAAATAAAAACTTTTTCACAAAAAATAAAACCGACTTCCAAAAAAAACACTGCAAAGTGAAAAATAACTTTGATTTCGGAAGTCGGTGGCAAAAAAACGAAAATAAAACCCAAAGACACCGACTTCCGAAATCAAAGTTATTTTTCACTTTGCAGTGTTTTTTTTGGAAGTCGGTTTTATTTTTTGTGAAAAAGTTTTTATAATAATAGCCAATTCCAGACAAGGAAATTCGTCGCATCGTGTAAATAAAAAAATAGGTAGTTCAAACTAATGTTGGGAATGTCACAATGCTGAATGCTGTTCAGTCGATTGAAAAATGTTCATAATAATGTTCATATCTGTTCACAGGGAACGCCTGCCGAGTACAAGAATTCTACAACCCCTGTGATTGATGATGCCTTAGTCAAAGTGATGGCTTCTGGACTTGGTGTGACGCCTGCGCAGCTGCTTATAAGGTAAAATAAACGAACTATGACAGTTGACAGCCTAATTGGTCTAGTAGCAGTAAAAGCGACTTTTGATTAGTCCTGCGTTCGAGTTCCAGGTTGGGCGAAATGTTATTTGGTTTTTCCATTAGGAGTTTTAGAAGTTGCGTGTCCGTTTGGCAAAGGGATCGACGCTATTACATGGGACCTAAGCTAGGGTTTCTTGAGGAAGCGGTGTTGTATACAGACGCAATAAGTCGCACGTCCTGAAATTGACGCCATCAGCAGCATTGATGGTGTCAAAAAATGCTCTCTATATGAAAACCGTAGTTTTTTAACCGGTTTTTTCTAACCACAACTTGGAGCTCTTGGCCTGCATCTTACCTGATAGTCAGTGATGATCAGGCCGAAGGATAAAAGCGAGCTTCACCCGGAATCCTCAACCACAGAGGAACTGGCTAACTTACCTCGAACTGCCGAAACGCAATGCTAGCCAGGCGGACTTAGAACAAGCCCTACCACCAACCAAACCGAGCAGGAATCAAACCAACCTCTGGGTCTGAGACCGGTGGTCCAACCATTAGACCACAGAGGCGGTTTAGTGGCACAGCTTCTTTAGGAAACCCAGACTTTGAACATTAGTGACCTAATCTGAATATACTATTCCTCTAATCCTCGGAGAGGTAGACAACTATGCTTCAGGCGTGCGTGATGGTACGTTCCGAACATAATTGTGTTATACTTACCCACAGATACCAGATCGAGAGTGGCCACAACGTGGTAGTGAAGGCCTCGTCGGCAGCCCACCTGTGGGACAACCTGCAAGCTCTGACCTTCACGCTGGACCCGCCGCAAGTCGCCGCACTGCACGCGCTCAATAAAAATAAACGGACTTTTACGTTTAACGGGTGAGTTTAGCACCGATTCTGAGGGGCAATTCCCGTTCTTTTAAGAACGTTCGCATTCATAGGCTTAGTCCTAACCAAGGCTTGAAACCGGTGAATATTGATCGAAAAACCGTTGTAATGCCGTAAATCGAATTACCGGTTAATTAATAAAACGGTTTCGACATTACTAAATAATTTTGGTTACCGGATATTAAAGAGAATAGAATTTTAAATGAATAAACCGGGTTTGTCATATTAATTTCCGTGATCGTTGGCGTAGAGTGAGAGCTTTGTTATTGTACGTGTAAGAGGGATGGCGTAGTAGGTAGAACTCGTTTATACCGTCGAAATCGGAATATATAAAAAACTGGTTAATTCATTTCCTGGTTAAAATTCTGGTAACCGAAATCTAAACCGCAATGTTTTCTGGTTCGAGGTCAATGACCAAAACCGGTTTGGAGTATTACCCGGTTTTCGAGCCCTGGTCCTAACCAAAAGCTATTGTCGCGCGAGTACGCGATCGTCGCGCTCTTTTGTATAACACTAGCAGCGCCCCGCGGTTTCACCAGCAGAAGTCTCGATCCCGTGGAAATATCGGGATAAAAAGTATCCTATGTGTGCCAAAATTCATCCAAATCCGTGTAGTAGTTTTTGCGTGAAAGAGTAACAAACATCCATCCCCACAAACTTTCGCGTTTATAATATTAGTAGGATAGTCGCGGGATCAATCAAGTCGCGATTATACGTCATAATTCATACACACGATCGCGTCAATCGTATACTCGCGCGTCGATCACATTTGGTTAAGACACGCGGGGTCAATCTGTCAAAAGTACCTACGTAAAGTACATTTACCTATTTTTGACATTGAATGTCGCGGAAGAGATTACGACTTGAATTTGATTGATTTTCTGGTCACTAGCAGGTATATAGAAGGTCAATTTAAAAATGAATAATAATATTTATATCAAATAATTTTATATACATAGATATCCGACTACTCTGGTGAAAAAAGACAGAAACAAACTTAGAGGTTACAGTCTCCTTTTAAGTCCAGACATAATCTTGGTCAGATCATGTGAGGACCATGTAGATTAGTGTCGAAGATGGTCTTTTGAAAACAGCTTTGAGTAGAGACTGTTGTTAGAGTAATCTATGGAAGATTACTCTAACAAACATATTACCTTTATAAAATATTAGTATTAAGAAAGTGGGCAACATCACAAATAAATGTCAAATATTTCGCTGTTTTGATCTGAGGTTTTGATTAATTTGGCATTAATACTGTATGGAAATAAGAAATATAGCCAACTATACTGTTTGCGGTGTAGCATGGTGCGGGTGACAGGTGAAATTTATTAAATTTACTACAGTTATTCCGTATTATATACACACTCTGTATGTAGGTACGGATCAGTCGTAAAATGCAGAATCAGTAAAAACAAGTAAATTATAATATATTTTACCCTTTCTGTCACCTGTCACCCGCACTATGCTACACCGCAAACAGCATAGTGAACTAAAATATTGATTATGAAATGCAATAATTGATATTGAAGCACCGAATATTTAGTTTTAGATGCATAAGTTTTTAGAAACTTTCCAATTTCCTTTTTTCCAACTAAAACGGTTACAACTTCAAATTCAGTGTTATAAATTGCAATTCATTATTAATGTTCTTGTTTACTAGTTAGCCATATTACTTATTTCCATGCAGTAATATTGCTAAATTAATTAAAAAGAGGTAAATATTTTTTCAGCTATTTGCGACGTTGCCCACTTTTTGGATGAACATTCTAAAATAATGATTTTTTTATTTACAGAATGGGCGATACTCACAAAAACTATCCGTTTTTGTCGACATATTAATTTAGAAATCAATTTCTATACAAAAAGCATTATTGTGTGACTTTTCATTTTGTATTATTTGAATTTGTATAGCTATAAGTTTGACATTAATGAATTAATTAATCATTTTCTAAGTGTTTTTTTTAATAATTCTTTTCATGACTTTGTAACCTAATAATTTCTATCATTTATTTTAATAAATAAAAGACATTTTTTTTAGTACAAAACACGTATTTTATTTAATAATGATTTCACTTAACATAATTCATTTTTAATTAAGGCACACTATTATTATTATTAAAAACTATCAACTATGTTGTCTTCGGAGCAGGCTTTTTCAATAACCCTGAAAAAACAAAATAACTGTTAATTACTGACTTTAAAAATAGGAAGTTCTCAATACAGGTTTTACGAGTATATGCAATTTTTACTAAGACGAACTTAAGCCTGGATTTCCTAAGAAACCGGTTCCGTCATTTCTTTTGACCGCCATCTTGTTTTATCAATACAATTTCTTTGACAATTTCACAAATGTTTACCAAAAACGCCCCCCTGTAATTGTTGTTTAAGCGCCAAAAGGACTAAAGGACATCGCTCATTATAACAGCCCCGCTCCGACACGGCAAAAAACTTGTCATTCAAGTTAGGATTTTAAATTAAATGCTTTAAAGTCTATTTTACAATGGCTATACAAAATAGTGGACGGTTCGCCGGTCGCTAACTGCACGCGAGCCGTCACACGTAAAATAGACTTTAATGTATTTGATTTAAAATCCTTACTTGAATGACAAGTTATTTTCCGTGCGGTTATAATAAGCAATGGCCATAATAAGAAATACTTACGAGGTATATTCGTAGATTTCACCATTTTCTGTTTCGTTTCTTGGGTTTTCGTCTTGAACTTCGATTGGATTTTTCCTGAAAATTATTACAGTTAAAAAAAAAAAAAACTTTGACAGGAGACTAAAGACAATACAGATTGCCTCGTAATTGTAGTGGTCGAGAACGACTGCTAAGCATTTAGTCCTGGGTTTTATCCCAAGATCGGGCAGTGTCTTCCTATTTAACCAGGTATATTAATCTTTGGCGAAAATCATTGAATACGTGTTTTTTCTTTTAGTATCACTCAATAAAAAAATATTGACGTATCACATCACAAAGTTATTATACAGGGTGTCCAGTAAATAGCACGACATACTGCAGGGGGTGATAGCTAGGGTCACTACCTATCAATACAACACAATATATGTCCAGCAAAATCTTACGGATTTACAGTTTTACATCTGAATACCAGTATTTTACATGGAGCGACTACCTTATTGACCTGCACAACCCAGTTACTGGGTAACATGATATTCCTTGGAATGACTAGTTGTCAGACTTTTGGGCTTCTGACAACCCGTAACGACTGTCAAAGATCTACGAATGACAGCCGGGACCAAAACGGCTAACGTCTCGATGCGTAATGGACGATCACCCATCCATGTACTGACCGTAAACCATAGCTTTACCTTTGATCGACCCGTGCGGCTGTCATTTCGCTTCGAGCCATGGAAGTATTTAATTTGATCCTCTAAAAACTTATTGACATTCTAATGTACGCTTTTAATATTTATGAGCCTTTAAAAACTTTTTGGGCTTGTAAATGCTTTTTATTTTAATGAGCCTAATTTAACCTTTTGGCCTCTTACCAAAGTTGGTCGCAGTACCTAAGTACCTATGCTAGGGTACCCCGACCAGATAAAAATGTGTTAGGTTAGAACTGTGACCAACCCTGTGCTACATCCAAGTTGGTCGCAGTTACTTGCCTATTCAGTATTTCCACAATGCAGGTTCCAAATGTATATCTGTCGAAGTCTCAAGTAACGAATCTGAGTACCGGCACTAATTATACAGAGGACAATATGTTAAGACATCTGTACCCATCACGTTTGCAGAGTTTCTCTACGTAATTTTATTTGACCCCGTATTTTAATACTTACGAGGACTGATCCTTAAAAGATTTTTCTTCGAAGATCCTTCACTTATAGTGAACAAAGTTTTCTGCGGGATTTTTGATCCTTTGCCGCCATTTTCTTTCTCAGTGTTGTCAGTGGTGATAGTTTTGGTGCTACCAGCTTTTAATACTTTTGGTGGATTCTGCGGCTTTAGCGAATTTCTGTGCGATGCTATTTTGTGAATTATAGGTTTTTTTATTATATTTTTGTTATTAGTTTTTTCTTTAGTTTTTTTAGTAATTAAATTGCTGTTTATAACTTTTTCTGGTACATCTTTTATTGGTGCAGGTATATCTTTTACAATTTTCTCTGTAACTTTACTTATTTGAGTTATTTTATCTTTATTTCTGATGTTTTTTGCATTTTTCTCTGCAACTTTTTTAACTGTTTGAGCATCGTTCTTAACGTTAGTAATAACTGTTTTAACAGTTTTCTCTGATCCGTTATTAGTAACTTCTCGTTGTTTTTCTTTATTTTTAATACTTTTTTCTGGAACCTTTTTGGCTTGATCATCGTTTTTTATGTTGGCAGCATTGATGTTTCTTACAGGAGCTTTTTTATTTGTTTGATCTTCATTTTTAGTGTTAGCAACATTCTTTACTCTAGTTGCGTCAGTATTTTTAGGTTTATTTTCATTTTTATTAACATTACTTTCAATATTTTTAACAGTGTTAGTTTTTTCTGTAATCTTACCCTTGGGACGCCCAGCATCTTTATTAGCATCTATATTTTCTTTACTTTTTGTGTTAGCAACATTTTTTAATTTCTTTTTCTCAATGTTTTTAGTTTTAACATTATTTTCATTTTGATTGATACCTTCAGGATTATTGGCCTCTTTCGTAGCTATAACTTTAGCCTTACTAACTTTATTTGCAACTTTTTCTGTATTTACCGGTTCTTTAACTACTTTATTTTTTATTGCACTGTCTTTATTATGTACTTCTTTAGTATTTTTCGAAGTAAGTTTCTCATTGTCACCAATTTCTTGATTTTTACCGGTTTCTTTGTCAATTTTTGTTTTGGGTTTAGCGTTGCCACCAATCTTAGCTGGTTCCTTTAAAACTTTAGTTTTTGGTATAGCATTTGTTTCCTTAACTACATTATCACCTGCTTCCTTTGTTACTTTATTTTTATTTTTAGCGTTGGTATTTTTATTATCAGCAGATGCAGATTCTTTCATATTTTTAGGTTTTGATTTAGAATTGGCAGTTTTGTCTCCAACATTCTTAGGTTTAGCATTATTCTCAGCTTCATTCATATTTTTAGGTTTAGTGTTGCCAGTTTGATCTTCAGTTTCTTTAACATTCGTAGGTTTATCGTTGCCATCTTCAAAATTACCAGCTTCTTTAACATTTTTACTGTTAGCAACTTTATGAACTTCACTCATCTTTTGTTTTTTACCACCTTCGTTGGCCACATCATTAATTTTACTCTTCCTTGTATTATGGGCATCAACAACACTTTTTTTAGCTTCAGGGACATCATTTTTCATCTTTTTAGCTCCAGAATCACCATCTTCATCATCCATACCTCTTTTCTGAGAAGTAGTAGGTATACTATCCTTATTTTTCTGTTTGCCTTTTTTAGGAAGACTTTTAGGAGGAGCCATAACTTCGCTATCTCGCTTTTCAGATTCGCTGTCTCTTTTATCCAAATCGTTGTCTCGCTCTGTCGTTTTGGACTCCAGGTCTGATTCGGGGTCTATTGTACCTCGCACTTCGAGGCAGGTGGTTATAATTTTAGCTAGGAGTAAGGATCGTTCGTCTGTCTGTATGGTAGGGTCTGAGAGTTGCTTGTGGGCCTGCGTTATTATTTTCATGTACGATTCCTCTGGAAAGATATGAAATTATTGAAATAAATATGTAAGTACAAGACGCTTATTCAATAACAACAAAAAAAAACTTCAAAGTCAAGATTATGCCTTCTTTGTCCAACTTTTCTTCAGTTCAGGAACAGTGTGTAAAGTCCACTCATCCTCTATAGAAAAGGGAGGATCGTCCGACCTGACGGGTGTTGTATCTGGTGGGCTACTGCCGGACGATTGATGTCGGGATGTTGTATATATGCTAGTCGCGCAGTAAACTCTGCTTGGGTGATGTAGCATATTGCGTGACGTCAGTGTGATGTGTAATTCGCGTGTGTGATGTAGATGCCGCCACAATATAATTAATTAATGGTTTCGGATTCCACTAAAGCTCAACACACACACAAGGCGTGTGTGTGTCGGGACGGCAGTACGGTGGGCTTGCATATATTGTAATTCCTTGTATTATATGGATGTCGGTATGTGACTCTTTCGTTATTATCAGGCATATTATAACTATTGTGGGTAGTGTTGGTTATTGCGCAATAGAAAAACCGTTTGCAGTTCAGATCAAATTATAATACAGGATCAAAATAATCACACTAGCAATACATACAGACTACACGATACAACTATTCGGAACGCGCGATAGTTTCTAAACGTCTTCACTGCTTGACCGCCACCCACGAACTCGGCTTAGCTCCGGCCGGTCCGAGCTTTATGTTGTAGAATCTGTCGAGCGCCGGTAGGCGGCGCTGGCGATCCGATTAGTCTACTCAGTAAAGTATTTCCGACACATAATTTAAATATTTGTACTGTTGAGTTAGATGAATGTAGGGAAAAGTATGATATTGATACTAAGCTCCTTTATAATGATATAATACACAAGGAGCGCTTGCTGAAAGATATTTTTGAGAAATATGAAAAATCACAGCTGCAACTAAGTGAGCGCTTGTTTGAGGCTGGGGAACTACTGGATTTGGTGAAGTGCAATGCTGAGAGGTATGAGTCTTTGACTAATAATATCTCATACAGCTGTGCCTATGAACCACCACCTCCTCAGCCTCAGCCTGACTTGCCTCCTCCAGTGTTGGCTCTTCCAGCAGAGACCTGTGTTAATACACAGATTAAAAATAAATCTATATTTTTCTGTGACGAATTAGGTTCGGGCTTTGGGAAAATGTTACTCAATTACCTTAGCCATAGTTTTACCAATCATAGTTATCATAACATAACTTTCAAACAAATCATTAAAAGAATTTCAAACACAAACCTAGATAATTATTCTACAATGGTTTTGCTATTAGGTAATAGTACTGGTATTACCAGAAAGGACATAGTGGATGGTGTGGACACCTTATTAAAGTTAAATATAGGAAAGCTAATGTTGTGTGCTTTACCTTACTCTGATACTTTATCAGTTTATGAAAATAATTATATTTATAAGTTGAATAGTACTATTCACAGGCTGACATGTTGTCATAGTGACAAATTATTGTTTTTTGACACTAACAAGTTTGTTAGTGGTTTTAAGTTAACTCAGAGAACTTTATCTCTGTCTTGGGAATGTAGACATATGATTGCTATGTTAATAGCATATAATATTAACGAGGTTATAGCTAATATAACAAATTGTAGTATTAGTGACGAGTCTGTGTTGTCTAGCTATACTAACAACATAGTGATTAATTATGAGTCATCATGTACGAAGGAGGATCCACCTATAATACCAACATCTTTGGAGGCCACTACCAGTCAGATAGGGTATTCTCTTCCTGCTGGAATTCATACAGACATTCTAGACTCTTCCATTGTAGTTGTGGAGGTCACTCCGGATAACTTTTTAAACTAGTTAGTAAGACAACAGAAGTTACCCCTTCAAATAACCAATTATTATTAGAGAATAATAAAAAGGTATCTTCTGGCAATATTACACATAAGAAAAAACCAAAAGGGGGGCAACATACTTTAAAATTATTCAATCAAAATATCCAAGGTTGCTCTTCCAAATTACTGGAAATAGAATTGTTTTTAGAAAATACTAAGTTTGATGTTGTTTGTTTAACAGAACATTGGTTAAAAGATCATCAAGTAATGTCAATTAACTATAATAATTATTATGTAGTTAGCCATTTCAGCCGAAAACGTATGATACATGGCGGATCATTAATATTAGTAAAAAATTCTATTCAATCGAAAGAACGAAAAGACATAATCGGGCTGTCTGTTGAACACACCATTGAATTGTCCTGTGTTGAGCTAGATAAGCATGTTATAGTATGTGTATACAGACCTCCAAGTTACCAGAATCTATCTATGTTTGATTCTGTAATGGAAGATGTGTTAAATAAACTAAATGGTAGTAGTAAGTCAATAATCATATGTGGTGATTTTAATATTAATATATTAGAAAATAACGTTAATACTGTTAAACTATTAAGTCTTTTCAGGTCATTTGACTTGTCAAATGTTTTTAATGAACCAACCCGAGTGACAGCTTCTTCTGCCACTTGTATAGATAATATTTTCTGTAATTGTGATTACTTACATAAACAAATTGTAAATAAGTTGCCATCTGATCACAGTGGACAAACAATAACATTTTGCTCCTACATGCCTTTACAAAAAATTCAAATAAGGTTTAGGCCAATTACATGTAGAAATCTAGAGAAATTAAATAATGTTTTGGCAAGTAAATTATGTATTCAGAGTTTTGATAATATATGTGACCCAAATGAGTTCTACACAGAGTTCTTTTCACTATTAAACAAACAATTCATTGACACTTTTCCACTAAAGACTAAAACTATTTACACAAAATTCTTATTTAGTGATTGGGCGACTCCAGGTATTCGTAAAAGCAGGGAAAAACTTTTTGAACTTTATGGCCTAAAGCAACATATGAATAATACAAGCTTTCATCAGTATGTTGCAAAATATTCTAAAACTTTTAAAAGTGTGTGCAAAATGGCTAAAGCTCTTCACATTAGCAATAAAATAAAATCAGCTGAAGATAAAATAAAAACTACCTGGCAAATAATTAATAATGAAACCGGTAGGAAAAAACAGCGTAATACTGAATTTAATTTAGAGACTGCACATGGTCCCATCAACTCAGATGTAGAAATAGCTCAGGAATTTGAAAACTTTTTTGCTAATATTCCCCATAAAACCACTGAAGCTTTAAATTCCTCACCCGCGCTTTCTGCTGCCTTACTTAGAAAGAATGTAAAGGCATGCCCTTTGGAGTTTAGGTTTCAGCATACGGACCCCCAGGCTGTTATAAAAGCTTTTAAAGATCTTAAAATTAAATCAACAGAAGATCTGTGGGGAATGTCTGTAAAAGTATGTAGATCAGTAATCGAAACCATTGCGCCTTATCTAGCTTTCATATTTAACACTAGTGTAGACCAAGGCGTCTTTCCGGATCTCATGAAACACAGTAAAGTAGTTCCTTTGTTCAAATCCGGTGATAGTAAGGAACCCAACAATTATAGGCCTGTGTCAATTCTGCCAGTTCTCAGTAAGGTGTTTGAAAAGTTGATACTCAATCAAATGTTACGTCACTTTAATAAAAATTCCATCTTTCATGACCAACAGTACGGTTTCACCAAAGGGCGCTGTACCACTGACGCCGGTGTCACCCTAATAAAGAACATTTTTAACGCTTGGGAAGAAGCACAAGATGCCATTGGAATCTTCTGCGACCTCTCGAAGGCGTTCGATTGCGTACACCATGAGACACTTCTGCTGAAACTGGACCACTATGGGATTAGGAACACAGCTCATGATTTGTTAAGATCATACCTGAAAGATAGAAAGGTTAAAGTTCAAGTCAACGGCACAAACTCATTAGGGTCTGAAATGGTAATGGGCGTTCCTCAAGGTTCGATATTGGGTCCATTCCTCTTTTTAGTTTATATTAATGATTTACCCCAAATATTTCTAAATCAGCCAAAGATGGTGTTATTTGCAGATGACACATCATTGATCTTTAAAATAAACCGACGGTCACCAAATCTTGACGACGTGAATAGCTATTGTTCAGGTCCAAGATTGGTTTACGGTAAATAATTTGGTACTAAATAATAAAAAAACCAAATGCATTAGATTTAAATTACCAAATGTTAGAAGTAGCGAATGTGACATCGTATTGAATGGAGAAAAACTGGAATTTATTAATCAAACAGTTTTCCTTGGAATCACGCTAGACGAGAAATTACAATGAGGACCCCATATAACATCTCTCGCGGGGCGGCTAAGCTCGGCCGCTTATGCTGTTAGAAAGATAAGACAGTTAACAGATGTAGAAACCGCGCGTTTGGTCTATTTTAGCTACTTCCACAGTATTATGTCGTATGGCATTTTACTGTGGGGTCGGGCTGCTGACATTGAATCCATCTTTGTTTTACAAAAAAGAGCTGTCAGAGCCATTTATAATCTACGTCGTCGCGAATCTCTCAGGGAACTATTTAAAAAGATTAATATTATGACGGTACCTTGCCAATTCATTTATTCAAATATTATGTATGTGAGAAAAAATCTACATCTTTTTAATAAAATAAGTGATAGACATAATTTTAATACTAGAAATAAAGATAAAATAGATCAACCATTTTTCAGACTATCTAAAGTAAATACATCTTTTATGGGGTACTGTGTTAAATGTTACAACAGAATACCTTGTGATATATTAGAATTAAATGAAAGAAAATTTAAAAATCATATAAAAAGTACACTTTGTAAACAAGCATATTACAAATTAGAGGATTATATCCAAGACAAAAATGCTTGGAAACATGCTGGTCCTGCTCCATAGGACAATTCAGAATCTAGACAAAATCGAACTGGTTGCTAATTTAATTGTATAATTATTATTTTTTATTTTTTTAAACATTTATTTTATTTTATTTTTTGTGATTATTTGAACTCACACACTGACTTATTATTATTAGTATTACTTATTATAATGTTAGAAATATAATATAATTTTACAATGTTTGTAAGTATGTGAGCACCATGCATCTATCACATAATTATGTCATTCCTTCATTTTTCATTCTTTTTACCTATCGTGGTATAGTAATCTTATTCTAGGTGCATTGTCTTCACATATAATTATATAATAAGTGTATACAAGATATAATGATTTTTTTTAAAAGAGTAACGGTGGAGTTTCTTGCCCATTCTTCTCCATACGAAAACTACCTTTTGGAATGGGCGACTAGAATCAGTTTTATTATTTTTTGTAAAGTTTGACGTTCAAAAGTGCCTTTTTTGTGCCTAATTGAAATAAATTATTTGACTTTGACTTTGACTTTAATACAAGGAATTACAATATATACCTACAAACGCACAGTACTGCCGTCCCGATTTTCATTCTTTTTACCTATCGTGGTATAGTAATCTTATTCTAGGTGCATTGTCTTCACATATAATTATATAATAAGTGTATACAAGATATAATGTTTTTTTTTAAAAAGAGTAACGGTGGAGTTTCTTGCCCATTCTTCTCCATACGAAAACTACCTTTTGGAATGGGCGACTAGAATCAGTTTTATTATTTTTTGTAAAGTTTGACCTTCAAAAGTGCCTTTTTTGTGCCTAATTGAAATAAATTATTTGACTTTGACTTTATTTGACTTTGACCGACCCGCGCCCACCTAAGATCTTCACCACAGCATGATTTATTGTTATTATAGCTCGTACCACCAATACGAGTGCAGAAGTGAACTTACCAATAAACTCTAAATCGAAATTCATTCTATGATGGAACGGCGCGACTGGAGACCATTTGTTCATTAGTCTCCAAGATACGTCTAGCAATTCTGCGCATTTTAACACGAAGCCCCCTTCTGCCTGAAAAGAGAAGATTTTAGTGTAGGTTACGTAATCACACCTACACGATCCGTGATTTTGGCCTTTAATCACTGGGCTACCAAGACTTCTGCTACTGTAAACTCAATCAATCTGCCTAGCCTTTTCCCAACTATATTGGGGTCGGCTTCCAGTCTAACCGGATGCAGCTGAATATCAGTATTTTACATGGAGAGTCGCTCCATCCGCCTATCTGACCTCCACAACCCAGTAACTGGGTAATACGATACCCCTTGGTAAGATTGGTTGTCAGATTTTTGGGCTTCTGACGACCCGTAACGACTGTCAAAGATCCACGAATAACAGCCGGGACCAACGGCTTAACGTGCTTTCCGAGGCACGGAGGAGTCTCGGTATGTAAAGATGGTCACACATCCACAGACCAACCCCGGCAAGCGTAGCTTAACCTGATGGATCGACCCGTGCGGCAGTTATTACTTAGCCACGAGCTCCTCTGCTACTGCTCGTGCTACTGTAAACTAATAGAAATCAATTTATATTACTTCATTAATCATTACAGGTGGTCGCACGGTTCTTCCTAAGATAAAAGATGGAACTTTAGAATATTGAAATGTTGTCGTTTAGAAAAACTATTATTAAACTTACATGGGGCTCCATAAACAATGAATTGGTATATTTGTTAGCCAAGCGAGCGAGCGTGGTTCGCCGGGAGCGATATCCTGCCGCATAACTCCTTAATACCTGAAACAAGCGTTATTATAAATTAGTTTTAATTTAAATTATGTTTTGTGTTGCGAAATGTAAATAATTTTGCATAATATATAGAATCATTTTTTTACAGACAGCAGTGCTGCTGGACAGTTTGTTGCGCCACTTCTTCTTCCCAGCTAAAGCACTAGGAAGTGGTGAAGGGTGGTCGTGCCGGGGGACTGTCTTATGTAACTTTGACATTCGAAAAGTGCTGATTCTCAGCCTAGTTTGAATAAATGACTTTTGAATTTTTTAGGTAAGATGCATAATCAGCTTAAAGGCGGATACTGCCTTGCAACGTTCGTTTGTAATGTATCATGTTTTTGTAACGCGTTACAGTAGTCAGTGGAGCGAGCCGAGCCGCTCGATGTGAGCGCCGGATCCTCCCTTTGACTGAATCGTGAATTCCTTTGAAACGGAAATATGAAGAACGAAAATTTCATGTGCTCGAAGCGAGCGTTCGCCGCGTCTTTTGTATCGTCGTATTGTAACCAAGCTCGCCTCGAATGATACAAACGTTGCAAGTCAGTCTCCGCCTTAAAACGTTCCCACATCTGGAGACGTTCGAGGAAACCTGCCACGCGCACCCACGGCCCAAAAACTCGAAGGCATGACGTGACATTTTTTATAACAATTTCTGGTTCTAGGATTCGCTAGCCAGAAAGTTTTCCTTCACACTGTTTTGGTGATAGGTCAGCTGCGCCAAAAATCGAGCGACACGGCGCGTTAGGGCCTGGGCACACTGGCTGACGGCAGGGGAGATCATCGAGGAGCATTCCTCTATCCGCCAGCGCACTCTGACAAGAAAAATCCTCTGCGGTACCGCGAGCGTCCGCCAGCCTACCGGAGCATCCGCCGGTATGCCGCGGCATGCGCCGAGTAGTCCACTAGCGACTACGCAGTCGAAAGGTGCTTTTGAAAGAGTGAATAGAATAGAGTCATCTCAACACCTCTCTCCCTTGAATTTGTATACAGGGTGCAGCGTAAAAAAAAAATGGATAACCCTGAACCAAGTAGTCGTTGATAGAATAGTATGCCTTTGAACTCTAATCGATTTAAATTTCTAATCGAGTTTAATATTGTTTGCTACACATATACCTATTTATATTTAAATAAAAACACTTACACGCTTATAAAACTGATTTACATCCGTAAGACGTCCTCGTAACATAAGGTCCAGTTGAAAACCAGCGTCAGACACTAGTTGTCTGACATTTATGCTGAACTGGCCCTATTTGGCACAGCTGTTAGGCGTTTTTAGTGTGAATATTGTGAGCCATAAACCTGAGTAATTTATTTTTTTCTTTCTTTATAAATATAGTCAGGTCTGATATAAACAAGCTTTTCATTGAAACCTTTACCTCTACAGCATCGCTTGGGATCTTCAAACTGTGCAGCACTGACTTGGAGAGCTCCAGCTCATGTGCAGACTTAACAGGCACCACGCGAAGACCTCGGTATGATGGCGGAGCGAACCTGCGATCCTGAAAGTAAAAATATTTAGTCCATAATAGCCGTAGAACCAATGATTGGGGGAGACGTGTTCTTGAGTGGAGACCGCGAATCGGCAAACGTAAGGTGGGACGCCCTCAGGCTAGGTGGAGCGACGATCTCCACAGGGTGGCTGGTAGCAGCTGGATGAGAGTTGCCAAGAATCGAGCTGAATGGCGTGCGATTGGAGGGGCCTATGTCCGGTCCAGCAGTAGACTGCTGTATGCTGATGATGAAGCAACAGTTTTGCTTCTGATTGAATTTTTTAACGTTGATAGCACTTTATCAATGGAGTTGTAAAATGGAGGTTTGGCAACTATAACTAAAATGCCTCATTGCTCTAGTGGTCACAAGCACTACTGCTGCACATGAGGTCCAAGGTTTCCCGGGTCAGGCAAAGTATTATTGGGTTTTGCCATCTGAAATTTCTCAGTTGCAGCCTGGATTCTAACTTTGTTCCCGGTTGATGGCAATAGGCTCGCCCCCTAAGGCGCCATTCACCAAAGAATGTTAACAACTATGGTCAAGAAATAAACATTTTTTTTTGTATTTGTACTTACTGGAGTATGCATGAAGAAAGTCATAGTGAATGGCACAAGGTCTATCCTGCATTCAACTGTAACTTCCCTCCAAGTGCCGGCTTCCATTACTGGGGGCTCCCTGGAAATGAGACAACAATGTAAAGGTGCATCCGAACTCCTTGAAAATAAGACAACGATGGCACAGACGAATACAGATGGGTCACTCCGTATTTTAGGTATCAAGCTACAAGTCGGTACGCGGCAGGCTTGACTTGTCGAATTCAGTGGACGTAACGTAGTCAGAAGATATGAGAGTTACGCGATAGAAAGAGAGGCAACTTCTACGTGAATATAACTGTAGGAAATTAGTTCTGCGCGACCTTAATTGCACGTTATTGTGTTGTAGTTAAAGTTGCTTTTAATTTAAATGTTTTTACTAATCTGTGACAATGGTATGATCTGCCTCGTTGGTCTAGTGGTTGAAGGTGCTACTGCTGAGCATGAGGTCTTGGGATCGATCCCCAGGTTGGGCAGTGTTATTAGGTTATTGACTTTTTGGCAGTAGTCTGGATGTGCCCAGTTGATGGCTTAAGGCTTTCTATTAGATCGGACTGAAACATAACTGGCACAATGTGGGTGTACTATAGGTACACCTCTGCCTAACCCTTTGGGGATTACAGGCGTGATGTTATGTATGTATTGTAAAGACAGTAGTGGGGTATTGAGTTAAGACTAGATTAGGTATCTAGAATAATCAATAATTGATAGTAAGGATTGAAAAAATATTCAAAAACATATATGAGCATTCAAAAGTGAGTGTTCAAACATGAAGTCCTTATCACAATAACACCTTTTCCCCACCCCTTCATCGGGAGCATTTTCGTCGAAATTTTGACTGTATTAACAGTCAAGATTTCGATTTCGATTTCGATTACATCAGTGAGAGAGGAGAATAGAGCATTCCATCAGTGAGGGAGGAGTACAGAGCATTCTATCAGTGAGGGAGGAGAATATATCATTGCATGAGTGAGGGAAGAGAACAGATCATTACATCAGTGAGGAAGGAGAATAGAGCATTGCATCAGCGAGGGAGGAGAATAGAGCATTATATCACTGAGGGAGGAGAATAGATCATTGCATGAGTGAGGGAGGAGAATAGAGCATTACATCAGTGAGGAAGGAGAATAGAGCATTGCATCAGTGAGGGAGGAGAATAGAGCATTGCATCCGTGAGGGAAGAGAATAGAGCATTGCATCAGTAAGGGAGGAGAACAGAGCATTACAACAGTGAGGGAGGAGAATAGAGCATTACATCAGTGAGGGAGGAGAACAGAGCATTACCTCAGTGAGGGACGAGAACAGAGCATTACCTCAATAAGGGACGAAAACAGAGCATTACCTCAGTGAGGGAGGAGAACAGAGCATTACATCAGTGAGGGAGGAGAACAGAGCATTACATCAGTGAGGGAGGAGAACAAAGCATTACAGTGTGCAATGTCTGTTATATTTAAATACAACTTATAACATCAATGTAACATTACAAGCGAATGCTCATCAGTAAGGGAAGCAGTATTGTAATGTAATACTCTAAATCGAATCTGTAACGTTATTACAGGTGAATGCTCCCGGTGAGGATCATCCTGCCTTATTCCTTTTACAATCACTTGTAGTATAAGCTATTTTAACCTAATAATTTGTTTGCTAAGTGTAGTGATCTGAAATTGCTAACCATAGTCACTATACAATATACCCAGCTATAAATGTCTAACTATGTTGGGCCATGTTTGAAAGAGCCAAAAATGCTTACCCTTCAAATTTAGGCTCCTCAACCAGCACATCTACTTCAGACTGTATTACCATCAAGCCGGTTAACTCCTGGGTGGCGTGCAAACAGGTCTTCATCATAGCTTGCTGTATTTTTAACTGGGTGATCGAAGGGCCCATGTCGATTGCAGAGGCAAAATCATCTTCTGAGTCTGAGCTGTAACGTGTTGATAAGTTTTAATTTAATAATTCATTTTGATTACAAACTTAATTTCTTAGATATGGTTCACTCCGCATTTTAGGTATGAAGCTACAAGTACGCGGGGGGCTCGACTTGTTGGGCCAATTTGAATTGGCTTCTACTAATACTCAGAAAATCTTAAGAGTTAGGCAATAGAAAGAGAGGCAACTTCTAGGTGAATATAACCAGGTAATTACCGCCAACCTGAATTGCACTTTATAGTGTCGAAGTAAGAGTGCTTTTTATTTAAATGATCTTGCGGAGTGAACCATCTATATTAATCTGTGAATAAAAGCATTTAATAAGGGATGAAAGTTTGTATGAAACTTAAAAGTTGGTATAGTTCGATTCAAACTTAATGGCGGCTCGGAAGTTAGCTACTCGCTTCGCAGTACTCCACCCCCCACTCCCGCTGACATATGAATTCATTACTGCGCAGCGACTCTGCTCACATTCCGAGCCGTTGTTTTTAAGGTAAAAGTTAATTTTAACATAGTTTTAGGAAAATAAAAAAATTGCATTATGTCTGTGCCGCATTAAGTAGCTCCGTTGTTGCGTGATACGCCAAACCAAGAACTAGCTTAGCTATGAGTAAGAATAATGGAATCGCGCTTGACCACGATCGCTCCTGGTGGAAAGCGAGCGATGATGTCTACAATAGTACGAGGTACGAACGTGCCCATGCCCAGAAGATTTCTGTTCACACTTGCTTCAACCGAGTTAAAATTTAGTAAGAAACACAGAGAGCAGTTGCTCACTTTGGTTGTGGTTTTGTGGATGAAATTTTTACATTGTAAATAAAGTTTAGTATTTAGGCAATAGCGGAGTATTTCTAGAAACTTATTTTTGTATTTATTTTACCTGTCAGCATGATCATCGTAAAAACACGTCTTGTTTTTATGATGAGCGCGAAAGTCATCAATACTCCTCTCGGTATGCTTGATATCGTCTAGAATCTTTTCCTTGTAAGCTAGCAAAGCCTTTTTCTTTTCGTTTATCACATTGTTAATAGACATTTTCACTTATTTGCTTTTAAAAATCCATAGAAAACAATAATGACAATCAACACAGCATTCATTCAAGTTCAACGAAGTTTTTCAAAATAACTCATTTTTTTCATTGAGTGTTACCAGTTAACCAAAAATCTTTCCACCAAATGATGATGTTATTGTGCGTTTGCACTGGCGAAACATTCACAACAAAACATGTTGAAATCTGTTAAAGTTATGCCCAAAACATTAAGTAATGGTGAAAGACAGATGGCGTTGAAAGTGAAGAACTTTTGTGAGCGTGAAAACGTAACGAGGCCCCACTTATTCCGTTAAGATGTGTTTTACCAGAGGTAGTCTCATTAAGTCCCTCGCTCTTGTAACGCTACGTTTAGCTCCGTAGTGGAGTTACACGTAGGTCACAATAAATATAATAATAAAAAAGACATTAAACATTTCCGTAATTTCAAGGAAACACATTTTGTGTAATGTAGCAGCACTGGTATTCATTACTACCAACTTAACGGCAAAATAACTATTTCTTGAAACGGCAAAACTGACACTGAAACTCATAATAAAATGACATTTATTGTATTTGGATACATGTCCTAAAACGTATAATTATATTTACAAAGATAATTTGTTAAAAAAAATAATTCTAAAATCTTTTTTTCGTTACTTTGTAATAGCAAATACTTGTCTACATTATTTTGCATGTCATTTCTTTTCACAAAAAAATCGTTTGCAAATGACGTAAGTAATTAGTATCCGAACGGCGATCTGCGATTTCTATCACAATAGAGTTGTCAAAGTGGATACAGTGGCCGTAATGTTTAATTTATGAAAAATGTTTTAGTAATTCGCAATATTATTACGATAACAAGTGCAAAATTAATAGAAACACAATATAAGTTAATTCTAAGCGATTAGAGGACATAAGTTATGCGAATCCCAATAAAATTAGATTAGTTGAGAACTGTAATTCAACAATCTTGTTTTAATTACTTAAATAAATATAGTAAACATGCGCGCGTGCGGTTCATAGGTCAAGTTTGTGTGTGTTGTGAGACATAAGAGTCCCTAAATGTGTTAAAAGGACATTAACGTTGTTTATAGAGAGAATTATCTGTGATAATTGAAGTGTGGAAGATCTCGGTGAATTCCTCGAAAAATGGGTCAGACAGGCAGTACCGTGCCCGGTAAGTGTTGTTAATTGTACGTTAAATATGCGTCAGAATGTTCTAACTGGTATCTAACGGGAATAAATGGGGTTTCCTGATTATAACCTCTATGTGATAAACTATTTGTTCATTGCAACACTGCTTAATATTACACATGCATGCCATCGTAATTTTTTCATTCGAAGTACAACAGCGTTGTATGAAATGTCGATGCTCCAATTAGAATATTAATCAACATGTTTTTATACTTCTAAGTATATTGATTTTTAAAACATTGTTTAGACTGCTTAATTACAGTTATCTTTCTTTTGAAAAACCATAAAGTGACAAGTTACAGATGCCCTTGTCATCATAATGTCACTAACTTTAACCAACAGCTCTATGCCTGAACATGGATATCATTACTATCATAATTCATAACACTAGCTGACCCGACAGATGTTGTCCTGTCAAAATTTCAATATGGTCTTGAGTACTTTAAAAAATCCCGTAGAAAAAGGCACTATCAGTTATTCACTCATCTTCCAATAAATGGGCCAACTTTTCCAATTTTTCTTTCCATATAATCCTAATTCGCACTATTACGAACATTTTGAAACAGGACATACCTAAATCTGTCCTGACATTCTCAAGCAGGGTTGAAGATAACAGATTTTTTGCAAAAATGGAAAAAGATTGTGATATATTCGATATTTTGCTTGAACCTTTAAAATCCACTTAAAATAGTGCATGAAACCAAATGCGCTTTTGTTTGACGGCAGGGGTATTTCCCTTACTTCGTTTTGTTTGACATTTGAGTTCGGTTAGGATTAGTTCGGAAGAAACACAAGTTTTGATCAACAAAATAGTTTCAAATCCCTGGTGGAAGACAGAAGAATGCTATCTGGCAGTCTTTTATAGACAAAAGTTTGTAAATTCTAAAATAAAGAACAGATTAGGAACGGAAAAAGCTGGAAAGTTAGTGATTTTTAACATAGTATGTTAATTAAATTAATAAATTTCAAATTATTAATTTAAATTTATACAAGTAGGAAAGAAATTCAACAATTTGATTTAATCAATGATTTTTATTGCAAAAATCACTTCATTTAGATTGTGATTTAAATCAAATTGATTTAATCATGCCAACCCTGTTCTCAAGTGATACACTTACCAACTAACAGCATTTAATTCTCTACACTATGTACTACATAACATAAAGAAAAAGGATTTGTATTTTTCTTTATAATTAATAAACTGATTTAAAAAATTCTAGGCTATAATTTATAAAGATACTAGCTGCCCGCCCCAGCTTCACACAGGTAGCACTAAGTACTTATCTACGGCGCACCTGCCTACCCTACCCAAAACTATAATAAATGACTCCTATACCACACGAAAATCGACCCGAATAACACATATCAAGACCCAATATCCCACTTTTAATGCAACAGATCAAATGGATAATATTGGTAAAAATGTGATACTAATACAAACAGGGCTCTAGATAATTAACTACATACTATCAATAACCTCCTCTTTTTAAGAAGTCTGTTAAAAATGTATATTAATCTAGTATTCATTGACTAATATACACAATTGCCTATTGCTGCGCGAACACAAGGGCATCAAAACTCATTAAAAAAAAAAACGAAATTATTGAAACAAGGTAAACCATTGTTAACTTTATTGATATGGGGATTCCCTTTCCATGTTATTTGTAGCAGATATTGTATTGTGAGGTTAGGAGTTAGAATAGTAATTTTGCTTTGTGATGTCACCATGTATAATGCTATCTTTGTCTAGCAAATAATTTAGGCAAAAGAGTCGGCAATGTCACAGATGGGTCACTCCATAGTTTAGGTATGAAGCTACAAGTATTGGCCCGTCTTGCTGGGCCAATTTAGTGAGTGTAACATACTCAGAAGATCTAAGAGTTAAGCTTCGAGCAGACCAGCGCGACGCGACACCGGTTATTGTTATACCGTGAAGTTTACTTAGAAATTGTATTGTTCGAGTCGCGTCGCGCTAATCTGCACGAGGTTTTATGCGACAGAAAGAGAGGCAACTTCTAGGTGAATATGACTGAAAATGAGACAACGATGGCACAGATTACAGACGGAACACTCCGCATTTTGGTATGAAGCTACAAGTAGGTACGCGGCGCGGCGGCGGGCTCGACTTGTCGAATTTATAAGAGTTACGCGATAGAAAGAGAGGCAACTTCTAGGTGAATATTACTGTCGGTAATTAGCTCTGTGCGACCAATTGCACTTTATTGTGTCTTAGCAAAAGTTGCTTTTTATTTAAATGATTTTGCGGAGTGAACCATCTGTATGAGTCTATGGCAATGTTGAAAGTTTAAAAGAGAAGAGAAGTTTTAAACGGCCACCCTTCACCATTTCCTAGATCCTAATTCCTGGCGGCCTCAGGGGCCGTATTATAAAGTATTCTTCTTCTTCTCGTGTGGTTAGTGACTAACCTGGTGTCAGAGTTTTAAAGCCGCCCATGGGCCTCTGATGTGGCTTCACAAGAAGCCAAGCAAGCTAGCAAGCTTCTTCTTGGCATGAAGTATTAATTCCATCATTATTCCACTGCGAATAAAGGATGGTGCTATCGGCCTTGTATAGCTCCGTCTCTCACTCACACTGGAAAAATGGTGGCACTAATTCGTCATAATACGGCCCCTGGAGACAGATAATATCTTTGTGCTAACTATATAATGAACGTGTGTTAAAAGACAACAATAACTAATGCAACACTGATAAAGATATCCTTACTAATCACACTAATATTATAAAGGCGAAAGTTTGTGAGTGTGTATGTTTGTCTCTTCTTCACGCTAAAACTACTGAACGGATTTGGATAAAATTTGGCACACAGATAGTTTATAACCTGGATTAACACATAGGATACTTTTTATCCCGATATTGCCACGGGATCGAAACTTATGCGGGTGACACCGTGGGGCGCAGCTAGTAATATTATAAACGCGAAAGTGAGTTTGTTTGTTTCGATTTCATGCTAAAACGACTGAACAGATTTTGATGAAATTTGGCACACGGGTAGACCATGACCTGGATTAGGACATAAGATACTTTTTATCCCGATATTCTTACGGGATCGAGACTTATGCGGTTGAACCGCGGGCGCGGCTCCCGTTCGAGCCTGACATGATTAATAGACGTTCCCTTACCGATAGGAAAAACAAAGACAGCACTTTCAAAGAACATAATAATTATGATTGCCGTAGGTACTCGATACGATACTTGAAAATAATAATAAATGACTCCCATACCACACGAAAATGGACCCTAACAACTCACAATAAGACCCAATATTCCACTTTTACCGCAAAACAGCTGACTGTCAGCTGTAAAATTGTATACCTGTACGTTTTTTTTTTTTAAATTCCGCTCTGTGCAAGCGCACGTGCACCTTTGTCAATATTGCAAAATGGACTTACTAAAACTTTATGGAAAATTAAACCCTATTCTCAAGTTCATAGGAGGAATTTCCGGCTGTGTTCTTCACCCGGGAATTATAGTAAGCGATTTTGAACCTTGATTCTGGAAATATAAGATGGTATATCGTAGGTTATTTGATAAATTAATTTGGGGTTCAGTAAGAAACAAAAATAATCAAAAGGTGGAGTCGTATATTGGCAAAAGCGAGGCAGAAAAATTAAAATAAAGGCAGACATATGCGTGTGGAAGTTCTAAGGAACATGTGGTCAATGTAATTGAAATTTCATTCAACTTTGAGCTCAAAGTTTGAGCACATGACTTGAGTCTCTGATAAGTAAAATCTGCTGTCAAATCTAATGAGACCTTTACTTAATTAAAATTTATTAACAAAAAAACAATGCAATGCTGATTTAGTTTGAAAATAGACCACCACGGGCCGCGTAATGCCAGACTGTATATTACCACAGACATTCATAGTCTGCGCTGGACTGCTTTGTGCTCGTTACACTAAAGAGCAAAATGTATTTCAACACAGACATTCTCTGTATTAGTATACTTTATGCTCGTCATTTCCAAAGCAAAATGCAATCAACCATAACGGCGGCGTAGTCGACGGAGTCCCGCTCCGCGTGGCTCCTATTTCTGACTGATGATAATAACAGTTTAGAGAGTAACATTGTAGTAACCTCCGCAGCTTGACTAAAAAGTCATTGTGGCTGTCTGTACTCGTATATGTACTATCGAAGAACTTCCTATCTAAGCAGTTTGAAAACAAAATCCCGTGAACACGATGACCACATCTGTTACCGCCCTGGTTCTATAGCGGCCGAGCGCTGCATGCAGAAATAGTCCTTACAGTGTATAGATATGAACTTCTTCGATGGTACGCTCTTCATTCATTAAAGCAGACTACTTACAAGCACAGAGTCCGTAGTAATAGATATCCTGGTATTACGCCCACGGGCCATCATACTAAACACACGATCAATCATATTCTGAATAATTTGGAAGAAAATTGCTAATCCATTGCTTCATATGTTCGAAAAATTTGTCTGCTCCAACAATGTAAATAATGCAATGAATGTTGTTGAACTGTCACAATGAAACAGATTGTGATTGTTCGTGTGTTTATACGCAATAAGGGTGGGTGACGGGAATTGGCGAACAACCTTTCGGCGATGTTGCAATTACTACGAAGGAAAGCCGAAAAGCGAAAAATTTGATCAGTCTAGGGTAATTTAGGAACAGTCAGATATGGATACATGCATAATCAGGCTATAATCTTCCCACTGCTAGCACACAGGTCTTCTCACTTCGAGAGGGAGTGGGCTGTAATCCACCACGCGAGTCCAGTGCGGGTTGGTAGATGTCACATGTCTTCGAGTATTTGATTCTAGGACATGCCAGTTTCATCACGATGTTTTCCTTCAAAGTTTTTGAAAAGTCAGAGGTTCGTGCCTTGGGTTCGAACTCGAGACCTATGACTTGGCAGTCTGACGGTCACACCACTAGGCTATCACTGCTCTGACGTCACTGAATCGTTATTTATGGAAGTAAGTTGGTGTTTCCTTAGATACCGTTTCATGAGACGGCAAAGTCAAACCACGGTGCCATCATTTTCATGACAGTTGCCACTGAGGCCGTATTGAGACGGCCACCGGTCTTCCAGGACACCGTAGCTTTACCATCACGTCAGATAGTAGTCCAACAAGACTGCTTCTTGATTATCGTTTATGATATTATTAGGGATCTATGAATTCAGGCATCCCTTATGGCTGGGTTAAAGTAGAAAGCTAGCTTTGACTGCTGTGTACTAGCCGATCCCACATGTCTTCGAATTTTTGGTTCTAGGACATGCCGGTTTCCTCACGATGTTTTCCTTCACCGTTTTGAGAGCAGTGGTGATCAAATTCTTTAAACAATTTTATGCGCCTGTCTGGGTTCGAACCCACGACTTGCAACTCGTAAGTTACCACTGGGCCACCACTGCTCCCCTTTTTTTTTGGGTGAGAAATTATCAAATTACTTCTCCCGCTCTGCGCGCAGCGGGAGGGCGTTTCAGACTCTTACTGACTAAAACCCACCCGTGTTCCTTCAGTTGCCTGTACGTTGCCAGGGGCCACGGTATCCCTTTCGGACTTTCTCGTAACCCCGGCAGGCATCGGTCCTATCAGACCCCTTCAGTTGTGCTGACATCTCTTTGTGGCGCGCGTGGAATACAACGCGCCGTCGACCCGGGCCTGGTCCTTATCGGACGGCGAGCTACCCATTGCTCACTGTCCGCAAGCCCCATAAATAATTCTCCTCAATCTCTAAAAAATACCACACTTAGCCCATCTTTCACTGCTTAAGCCAAAATGATTTCGCATCAGAAGGTATGATAGGTACAGAACCCAATACTGAACACCATGCCATTATCCTAACATCTAAAAGTAAATAATTCAAGGCGACCATTGCACAAAGAGTATTTTTTCAAAACTACAACTTATGCAAGCTACCTGTAAGCACAATCAGCTGATGCGAACAGATCCTTCTTGAATCAGCTGAGTGTATGTACAAAATTGATAATGATGGGACGTCATGAAAAAACAGTCGGAATTATGGTCCTGCAGTTGCATATGAGGCACTAGGCTCGCATCCTTTTACATGGGATGTATCATCGCTTACCATCAGGTGAGATATTGGTCAAGTCAAACGTGAGCCTATGTAAACTCTTTTCAACGACTCTGAGACAACCATTTTTTTCAACCTCTTTGTCTACTTCCTACACAGAAGCTCTAGAAACGTTTTGTGCAATACTGTTTTTTCCTTCAAACATTATTACATGCGAACATTACTACCTGTGTGCTTCGTACAATCAGCTGATCCGGACAACGATTTCTTTTCAAATCAGCTGAGTTGCATATGACGATTTTTTGCCATAGTCGTCAAAGACACGGACGGAGAAATAAATCTGAGCTATAGAAAATACTTATATCAATGACCCTTGGTGCTGAGCAGTTAGCCTCCCTGTTGCACTATGAACATAGATATCAAGACAGCTAGTTTAAAAAAAACACTAACCCAAATAGGTCTACGCACTTGTATAAGCACTGCTCGAGGTCAGCATCGCCTCAACTCGTTCCATTCAGGATTCTTTCTATGAAACTCCAAACTGCAACGCACTTATAACATCGTAAGACCCTTTGTACACACATTTCTTGCCGTGAAGAACTACGGCTTATTCGCCGTGTGTAGGCACAGTAGTCAGTGTTATAAGCTTGTTGAAAGATTTCTTTTTTTCTTTGGCACGGTTTGTACGCCGTACCGTAAAAAAACCGTGCCGTACAAAGGGACCTAAACAGCATCGCCTCCGCTCGGGATCGGCTAGTAAACATCAGTCAAAAAAGCTAGCTTTCTACTGTAACCCAGCCGTAAGGGGTGCCTGAATTCATAGATCCCTAATAATATCATTTCGATAATCAAGAAGCTGTCTTGTTAGACTACTATCTGACGTGATGGTAAAGCTACGGTATCCTGGAAGACCGGTGGCCGTCCCATTACGGCTAAAGTGGCGGCTGTCATGAAAATGATGGCACCGTGGTTTGACTTTGCCGTCTCAAGAAACGCTATCTAAGGAAACACCAACTTACTTTCATCAGTGACGTCAGAGCAGTGATAGCCTAGTGGTGTGAACGTCAGCCTGCCAAGTCCTCAAGTTCGAACCCAAGGCACGCATCTCTGACTTTTCAAAAACGTTGAAGGAAAACATCTTGATGAAACCGGCATGTCTTAGAACCAAATACTCGAAGACATGTGACATCTACCAACCCGCACTGGACCCGCGTGGTAGATTACAGCCCATCCCTTCTCGAATAAAGGAGGCCTGTGTCCCAGTGGGAACATTATATCCTGATTATGCATGATCTCAACCCATGCAGACAAAAAGCGAAGTAAGAAACCCCGCTCCAGAAATAAGGCCTTTGTGATTGCACAATTTATACAAAGAGATTTTTTCAAAACGTTTCTCCATTACCTGTAATCTTTAGAATCAGCTGATGTTGCGTTGCTTTCCATTCAGTCAGCTGATGGTACAGTACAGTATCTTTTCGGCTTTCTATTCAAATCAGCTGGGCTCTGTTATTGTTACGAATTTTCGGCCATTGAGTCTAATATCGTCACGCTCCTTGAGTTGACAGAAATTCAGCTACATAGACTGTGAATGCTGCATCGGGCTGCATGGCATAAAATGAGAGAAATGGGGTATCGTGTTAAATATTCTTATTCTTACTTTCTTTATTCGTAAAGCCATCGGTTATCTTTCGTAAATCTTGGACAGTCTTCAGACAGTCAATAGCTCGAAAGACTGAGAACCAGTCTTACCAAGAGTGTATCTATCAGATGCAGTTGGTTCATGTAAAATACCGGTATCTAGCTGCATCTGGTTAGACTGGAAGCCGACCCTCAAAGTAGTTGGGAAATGGCTAGCAGATGATGAATTTGCCTGCTATGTCGAGGTTCATCTACCTATCTTCGATGAAAATTCGATGAGTGCCTCTTCTCCCGTATAGGCACAAACTATATGAGGATAACTTATTAGCCAGTCAACAATGTGGTAACGAGACTACCTCCATTGAATAGAATCAAGTTTTTCTAACTGAACAGACAGCTGTGATCCTGGGGAGTTTGTTACGCCACTTCTTCTTCCCAGCTAAAGCACTAGAAGTGGTGAAAGGAAGGCGTTTTGGGGGACTGTCCTATGTAATTTTGATGTTAAAAAAGTGCTGATTCTCAGTATAATTTTAATAAAATAATGACTTTTGATTTTCATTTTTGGTGTAGATTTAAGAATATATCGCTACTGTTAGGAGCACGGATTTCGATATCTTTGGTTTGGAAGCTAAAGGCACCTATCCTGATTTGAATAGAAAGAAACCATTGTAAGGAATGGGTGACAAATCACAGCTGATTCTAAAAGACACGCAATTCATCAGCTGATTGTGAAAAGAACAGGTAGTAAAGTTGCACAAGGAGAGAAAAAGTTTGAAAAAAATGTCTTTACTGACCAGAGACGCGTGGACCATTCAAAGATTTGTATAAAAAAAAAGTAGTCATTGACAATTGACCACAGGCATTTGTCCCATACGAAGATTCGGACAAAAAAAATTGAAGAAAAAAATGCAAATTGGTTTTTAATAACGTTTCGATTGTCATTATATTAGTCTTGAGTTCTTGGTTTTGCGACTGCTGAGCATGAGGTCCTGGGTTTGATTCCCAGGTCGGGCAGTGTTATCGAGTTTTTCCACTAGGAATTTGTACCCATTTGATGGCAGTAAGCTCGCCCCTTATTACATGGGACTTAAACATAACTGGCAAAGTGTCGGTGTGGTATATGTACCTATTATAAACTTGCCCTTTGGAGCCCTCTAGAGAATGCAAGAGTTATTATATTATTAATACCAGTTCGATTCCCGAAGCTCAGGTGCAAAACGGGGTAAGGTCATTCTTGATGATTAAGACGAAAACCATTTAAAGTATTGGACAACAGCTGATTACCAGCTGGTTCGAAAGAATGTCTACCTGAGTTAATACCAGACAAAATTGAACCTTAACTCCTTTGCTCAAAGTCCAAACTACAATGTCTTCGGAATTCTGAACTAACTCTAAACGGAATTATAGGAAATTGTACTTGATCTCAATTATTTTAAGGTTAAATATTGGTTGCAGGTACTTCCTCAGTACTTCTTTGTGAACTTGCCTGTTGCCACGCAAAATATAGGATTATACTTTACCTGTGAGGTGTTTTTGTTCTGTGATTCCTACCTACCCTTTCTCTATAGGTGGGTATGTTATAATATCACGCCTGTACAGTGTACACCCCTAAGGAGCAAGCAGTGTACCTACTGTACGTGTACACCCACATTTCGCCAGATAAGTCCCATGTAATAGGGGGCGAGCCTATTGCCATCAACGGGGCATAAATCCAGACTCAGAACTGCTACTGAGAAATTCATGATTTAAAAAAAAACCAATGACATTTTTCCAGACCGGAAAATCGAACTCGGGACAGGCTGAACCAGCAGTCGTGCTTCCCACCAACGAGGCAGAGACCAGTAAATAAAAAATATCTAAATTTGGTTTTGGTACGACAGCGATGGCCGCCACATTACGCTCTCAGTGACAGCTGTCATAAAAAAGATGGCAGCGGGGTTTGACTTTAAGGCATAGACGTATAAAGTAGGTAGATGCGTCTATGCATTAAGGTTTAAAAAAACGCTCTCTAGGAAAACACACCAACTTTCTTTCACAAACAACGTTTCAGTGACGTCATATTGCGGACGCTATGTGGCGTTCACCGCAGTCCTAAGAAACCCTAGATCAATCACATCTAAATACCGATTCCAAATTCAAAATAAAAAAAAGAAATAAAAGTTATACTAAAGCGTCCCACGCGTTATAACTTACACATATAAAGCAGCCTATTCAACGGCCGTATGAATGCGATCCCTTTGCCTCTCCCACGGTCTAAAAAGGTCGTTACAGTGCCGTTAGACACGTGGAGACAAACCCGACTGTGTTGGGAAAAGGATGAGTAATGTGTTTTTAAGTCTATGTACATAATAGGCGCTTATCTTGGAATGTGAAGACCTAACACAACTTTCGATATTTTTCTGTTGGTGTGCTGTGATCCTCTGGAGCTTTTTTAGAGTCTAGCTTCAGCGCTAAGAAATGACGTAATAAATATATCTACCTGCAAATAAAACACAACTGGAAAAATATAGAGAAAATAGAAGATAAGCAGGAACGACCTTTTGATGTCCCATAACTCTCAAGGTTATAATGCTATACTTACTTAAGTAAAAATAATACAAAAAATTGTAGATCTAGTGTTCCAAAAAAAGTTATATAGTTTCGAAGATAACATAACCCTAGACACTCGATGTGTGTGTCTAAGTTTCACTGATAAGTATGAGTAAATAATTTTCATTCAAACCAATCATTCATAATTTTATATAAAATTTAGCCCACGTACGCACGGAAAAATATCGCGCACTGGATTTTCAACTCTAGGTATTGAGCCGAGCGTTGAGAATCCAACGCGCTGGGAGTGCTGGGACGCACTCTCGTACCAGCGCGTTGAAAAAAAATTAAGGGATTTTTTACTCTCGGCGCTAAGCAGAGCGTTGTAAATCCAGTGCACGAAAAAAAAATCGACGCGATTTTATTACGTCTGTGCGAGCGTGGACTTAAAGCTAAAAAAAACGTTTTTTTTTTTAAATTATGGACAAAAATTGTCTGATTTAAATGTTTTTTTTTTTACATTTCACGTAAGGATGTTCTACATAAATAATCGTGACTGTTGAATTGATTTGTATGAAAAATTTAAATTTCATACAAATGTAGAAGATGTAAATTCCATGTAGAGTTATTATGGGATATCAAAAGAGACACCTTGTAAGTATATCAAATGGTTAGATATATTATGTACTGATATTTCGGTCAATCCCAAATTCCCAACAGCTAACATGAGACTGGCCAACAGATTTTTGTTCAATCCCAATCACCCACATATCAGTGATTTTAAATACATAATTTGCATAAAATTGATATTTCGATAGGCTTTCTCAATCCCAATAACACTTGATCGAAGATAACATGAGTCTTTTTATTGGAACATAAGTGTAAACTTACAGTTTATCTTGGATATCTATCTAACGTAACACTGTGATTTGTGTTATTCACACGGGCAGTTACTGATTAGAGTCGATCATCGAGGTCAACATACCCATATTCACCATAGATCTATATTTGGCACAAGAAATGACTTAACAATCCGTTTTTTACCATACGCAGTGCAATTATTAAGGTGCAATTCCGTAGCCGACTGCAGACGGCAGCAGCAAGCGATGTGTCGCCGCGACAGTCTGTTTTCTATTGTATTTCTAAGAAATCGAATCGTATTTCTATGAAGTCGCCAGCTGCTGGCGCCTGCGGTCGGCTACGGAATGGTACCGTTGAACGTTGAGCGCCAAGCCAAAAAACCGTGTTTTTCTTTCTTGGACTTTGCATTTTCTGACTTTCCGGTCAGACTTTCTGACATAAGTTTTGATCAAAAAGTCGTACAAAAACCCAAACAGACCGAAACAACCGTGTAGGCCAGAGGTATGAGAATTCATAGTAAAATGTATTAAAATGTGTTTCCTGGCGGACACACTGGCCTCCGAATAAGGAGGAAGGCCTCCGCGGCCTCTGAAAGTGGTGCTTTGTGGTTCCTGAAGGATACACTTGGCGCTCAACGTGTTAAAAGTACGTACGTAAGTCCGTTGCCGACTGCAGGCAGCAGCAGAGAGCGACGTGTCGCTGCGACATTACACACACACACTACACTCTGGTTTCTATGTATTTCTATGAAATTGACGTGTCGCTAGCTAAGGAAGGTATTTCATAGGAATACATAGAAACCTAGTGTATGTCGCGACGACACGTCGCCTGCTGCTGCTGTCTGCAGTCGGCTATGGAATTGTACCTTTACTGTCACCTGCGGGGTAATTGCGCAATACACTAACAGTAGAGATTTGCGGCTTTCATTTTAATAGTACAGACGCCAGCACGTCAACCTACCCGAAACTAACATTTTCCCAATCAACTTTGAACCTTATATTTTAGTGATAAAGTTGAAAATCTATTAAATACATTTGACAGATTGTAGTTGGTTGATATGCTGGCGTCTGTACAACAACATTTATTGCGTTATTTACGTTGTTGAGCAGACTTTTTAGAACATAACCTATGAAGAAATGGATATAATATCCTTCAAAGTCATTCAGATTGTGATATTTATCGTAATCGGGCTATAATGTTAACACTGCCCTCATCCCTGTTGAGAGGGAGTGGCCACCACGCGGGCCCAGTGCGGGTTGGAAGATGTCACATAATATGTCTTCGAATTTTTGGCTCTAGGACATGCCGGTTTCCTCACGACGTTTTCCTTCACCGTTTTGAGAGCAGTGGCGTTGAAATAATTTAGGCAAAGTCAGTTTCTGCCTGGGTACAGACACCAGCAGGTCAACCTACCTGAAACTGTTAAATTTTCCCAATCAACTTTGAACCTTATACTTTAATGATAAAGTTGAAAAAAGAAAGACAGAATGTAGTAGGTTGATGTACAGCGTCTGTACATGGGAACCTACGACCTACACCTCGTAAATCGTTGTAGGTCGTAATCTGCTCCTAAAGTACCCTAAACATTTAATATTTAGACTGTTCGGGTCAGGGTTTTCAAAACTAGGGTTACAAAGGCAATCGTAAGGTGAAAGACCCCATCATACCCTCCACAAACCTCATAAACAGCTGATCCACCAGATGATTATAAACAGAAGCCGTAATTCGAATTTCGAACATCTCGTGAACTTCCGGCGCATATGCGCGCACGCATCTGTCATTAACTATTGATGTGCGTTCGATATTTGAATTGATGCTGTCACCTTTTCGTAGGACACCTTGAGTAAATGAGTACTTTTTTTGCACCGCAGACAGGAGTTCAAGTGGGTACTTCTATGTGTATAACTAATAATTTAGCCTACTTTTGTATTGTATGTTTAGCCTTTAAAGTTCACTGCTGGACATCCCTTTGATAAAAATATAACATTTAAATGAGGAGAAAAATATGGTAGCATTTCTTTTGGTACCGATATGTTTTATTGTATACAAGGTGTTGTATTTATATCCCATAACTGTATGGTATTAATGAGACCATAATGTCAAAGAATCAACTGGCATGACTAGATTATTGTTAATACAACTTGTGTGAAAATCTAATTTTAATCCATTTGTAATAATAGCGTCCTAATTATCGCTAATGTCAATATTTTGGTTCCTTTATCTTTATTTTTTATCGCTTCATTTGTCCGGATAGCTCGGGGTCACTTTTTGACCTAATTTACCAATCATCACCATTTTTTCATAACTTTAGCATTCAAAAATATACCATAAGACGGTGTAAGCATGGTAATATCAATAACCTAAATTAAAAACCATCTGTCAGACTTTCAAGCCAACTGTTATAGACTTTGACAGCCGGTCATCAAGGCATTGACTTCACGTCGACCCAAAACCTGCTTCAGGCACATTTTATCTACCATACTCCTTACGAAAAGGCCGAACAAGGACGCGACCTGTACAAAAAAAAGTTTGAATAAAAAAACTGGCAGCTGTCATCTAGGCACGCGCCGGCGCGTGGCTACAGCCAATAGGAAAGATGCGGGCTTCGCTGTCTTGAATAGCGCCATATTGCGAGTTGGTGTTTTATTTTTTTCTTGATTTTTGACATTAGAGAGGTTTTTGACCATGGTGGAATAAAGTTTTCGTCATCGTATGCCAATTTTTCTTAAAATTAGTTTTTATGTAAGTAATTATAGGTACTTCTTGCTAAAACGATTTCATTCGTTATTTATATAAAAAAACGCCATGAATAAGTACCTACATTGAGTATCTTTGACCTTTGTCATAATCCACCACGTCAATCTACTACAATCGGTCAAATTTAATAGATTTTCAACTTTATCACTAAAGCATCAGGTTCAAAGTTGGTTCTATTAATTAGCGTACTATATGAAACTCCAGGGAAATATGGTTACAAAATATCTAATAATAATAGACAACAAAAACATACGTTTTAGCTATTGTAGGTACATTTTGACCGACTATAGGGTCATATAATTTGACGTATTATTCCAGTGAGAGTGAGAGACAGAGCTATACAAGGCCGATAGCACCATCCTTGCACCAGCTCATGAAGTTATGACCTAAAGAGGTGACATAAAGAATAGAAGAAAAAAAAAACAATTTTCGCGGATTATTCTGGTACAGACGCAAACGCCACACATCAACCTACTACAATCTATCAAATTTATATAATAGATTTTCAACTTTATCACTTTAACATAAGGTTCAAAGTTGATTGGGAAAATTTGACAGTTTCGGGTAGGTTGACCTACTGGCGTCTGTACGATACATTTCATACGCCTCATAAAATTATTCAAATTAATCCTGCCATCCTGTATCATGAAGTTTTCATCCCAAAAAAAAAAAAACAATGAAAAAAACCATATTTAGTCAAACAACTTTAATTTTGCGGTCGCCACAATCATATTTCTTCCAAAATTCCTTTGAAGTTTCCGTTTTATAACCGCAAACGTAAGTTTGCACAAGCTGCCCTTTATTGCCAACTTAAATGTTGCAACTGGATAAATTGTTTTCCTATGTATTTACTTTAAAGTTGGCATATTTTGACCGCAAATATAAAGTTGTAGGTAAATGTTCTTTGTTTTATAAATAGATTTCGCTTTGTGTATCAAAGAGTTGAGCTTTGAAACAAAGCTTATATTAAATTGTAATTATTTTACGGTCTTTTAAATGAATTACCGATTTTTTGACAGCAATAATAAGAAGTAAATTATGCTTAGCAATTCTATCTTGCAATGAAAATCGGATAATAAGGCTCCGCCTATTGCATTACTAAGCTGACATCGGTGAAGGAAAACATCGTTAGGAAACCCGGACTTATAGTTAATATAGGTCTGAAATCACCAACCCGTCTTGAGCAAGCGTGGTGATCAGTGCTCGTGCCTTCTGTGTATAAGAGGACTTTGCCCTGCAGAGGGACGGTAACAGGCTGGTATTATTCTAATAATTAAATAGGGTCATACAAGAAATTAGTTTTTTTCGACGGGTACGCACTTGGCCGGTTTTTTAGTTTAGTTGTTTTTTTAGTTAATGTTTTGTACCCATTTTTCTCAAGACAATAAAGGTCAGATATTGATTATATCATAAGACAAATATCGTCAGGAAAGTCGGTTATAAAAAAAAAAACTGGTGTTTCCTACAAAAGTGCAATACCTTTTTGTGGTGTACAATAATGTATATATATGTATATAAATACCTACGCGGTCAAAATGTATCGAGAAGCTTTTTAATTAACCGACGAAAAATTTCAACGCCAAAAAATGAAAATGAAAAAATGATGATGATGAATTGAAAAAAAATCTATTTTTTATTTTATTTAAGTATTGAATTGTTGAAAATTTTTCGTCGATTATTTTAAAAAAAAAGCTCTTTTTATCATTTTTCATGTCCAGAATCTGTACTTACTGAATTCATGGTAACAGGTTGTGCGTCGATGTCCTTTCTACCCTGTACTTTAAAATTACAATAACCACATCTCTATTGGTACATATACCACTTCCTATACAAAATAGTCCAGTACCTTTTTATACTGCAAAGAAAGGCTAAATCGCTACTCCCTACAAGACCCACAGCAACACCAAAGGAAGTACTTAACCTTACGACATTACTAATCGTTTAATTGGAGAAATTAACAGCACTTGTTACGTCGATTAATTCCTATAAATGAAATGACATCACTGTTGGTATGACATTTAGTGAGCAGGTGGGCTTTGACCTTTATTTTACGGATGAGCAGTGGTGGCCCGACTTACGAGTTGTAGGTTGTGGGTCATCAAAACATCGTGAGGAAATCGGCATGTCCTAGAACCAAAAATTCGAAGACATGTGACATCCACGAACCCGCACTGGGCCTGCGTGGTGGATTACAGGCTTTATAGCCACTCCCTCTCACAGAGAGATGGCATTACCCCTTAAGACGCAGATATATGCCCGTGACCTTGAGTGGTTAGCTTGCGTGTTCTGTACTGAGCTCACGCAACGCGTCGTACGTCCAGCCAGTAATAGGACTCGCCCATCAAGGAGCGCTGTCCCAAATTAGACGCATTATGAATTTATGATACATAAAAAATGTATACTAAAAGATCAATAATTAAATTATCTTTAAAATGGTGAAGGTTTCAGAAAAATACGCTTGATAGATTTTGCGTGATTCTCAGTTTTTTATCCGCGTTAGACATAACTTTACAAATTAATTTCAATATGTAATATAAACATAATCTAAAATATTCCTATATTAAGTTATTAAGAAAATGCTCTAATTTAACATATTTTTTTTTTCAAATCATTAACTCTACTCGTTTATACGTGATCTTTTGTATAAAATCATTAAAAGTCGGTTATCGTCGCCTTAATATGTCTCCTCTTGTGCTTAAGGTAACAGCACTAGGTGCGTCAATTTATTCTCAAAAATCGAATTTACACTAAAATTATGAAAAAAAAAAACAAAATGGAATGGAACTGACTTAAAATGTAAATTCGGCTTTAAAAAATGACATCACTATCTATTGGTTTGACATTTTGAAAGCAGGTGGGTTTTGACCTTTTGTTTACGAATGAGGAGCCCACATCACTCTTCTCTTCTGAAGAGGTTAGCAGAGGTATATAATACCTACCAACACATATTTTTCTAGTTATGCAAGTCTATGTCAGCGGTCCATCGTCAACCCACACCGACCACATCATCGCTTACCAATAGGGATGATGCTTGGAAAAATAAAAAATAAAAAATTATTTTTAGTCCGTCAGTAAGATAATAAAAAAATATTAGACACGTATTTTTTTGTTTTATCATATTAATAAAAAATGCATTCAAGTTTATTCTCCGTAATCTTACGTGTCCAATTTTTTTTAAATAAAATACATGACGGAAAAAGAATTTGTCGCCATCCCTATTTATTTATTAAAACTTATAAGCATCAACAGCACAGTCACTTACAATTTAAATTAAATAACATCTAAAATTAGCATTTCAGGGGGCCAATTCTCAATTTTAGAGATGGTGTCGAACTCGACAAAAATTTCTAATGACGTCATTTTTTCGACAAATTTTAAAAGTTGCTATTCTGGGGATGTCGAATTCGACATTTGTCGAAGGCTAACGTTAGAGTTCATGTCGAGTGCTTCTGAGCAGTAGAGATGTCATGTCGATTGTAGAGATACGTCATATCTGAGTGAATTCGTTGAGTTTTGGATTGTACACTGTGTTTTCTTTTCTTTAATTTTTAAATAAAATACGGCTTGGCATTTCATACCTACTGGAAATTCGATTTATACTCTTTGATTTGTGCATTGTGTTTTCTTGAAACGACGACCTTCGCGCAAATAACAGACTCTGTAATTTGTGTAGCCACGATTGGACTTGAAACCACTAAAAGATGGACGAGTTTATTAGCATTTTTATCTCGGAGTTGTTGGAAAGTGGCGAGCAACTGGCTAATACACGGCGACAACAGCGCACTTATCCCACCGTCGATATTTACGACTTGAGCGAAACAGAAGTCATTAAAAACTTCAGATTAGATAAAGATTTAATAAGGGTTCTAATAGATCTATTGGCTCCTGTAATTCAGGATACCACGAAAATAGACCTGAAAACGAAGGTAAATAATCGTCTGCTTCATAATTTTATTAGTCATGTATAACTGTTCACTAAACTAACCTTACCCACCAAAAATTGTGAAATGTAAAACAGCACCCAATAATGATGTAACACAGAGTACATGTAAACATAACAAAAGTTTTGAAGGAACCGCAAAAAGGCGCAAATTCTGACACTGACAGACATTCAACTGAATTTGTCAAACAGATTATTTTTACACTAAACGTTTCGTTTTATACTTAAATAATTCGGTTTAGTTAGCGTTTTAAAACAAAATCATTCATTAACTCATAGCTACCTAAAACGGAACGTGCGATTCTTCATAATGGTAACATTATCTTCACTCGACTCGACATTTTCGTGACATTTATTTCTATTTTGACTGAGAATACGGAATTCTGCTCAATTCGACATTTTTTGGTAGAGATAGAGATATTTTTAATAGACATAGAGATAGACTTACGATCTCGAACTCGAGATAAATGGCGAAAATCGAGAATTGGCCCCCAGTAACCATGCAAATAACAGATAAGCATGACATTCACTTATAACATTTAGAGACTAATAAAAACAAAATAAAGTGTCTCTAGTAGACATAAAGACTGCAAAAACAAACCACTTTGAGCTAGATAGACGGGCACTCATCACACTGTTTCTAAATAGGGAGCGTCTATAAGAAGCGAAAGTCAAGGGGAAAATATCAATAGGGTAATCCGTCAAGTTGGACCGTTCATTATATTGCCATATTATTGCCATCAAGTGACAACGTTCAAACGCGGACCAAAAATATGATGCATTCCATTGCGAGAATAAATAAAAATAGGTCAAATATTTTCGAGTAATTACACATTCTATATTTTAAAATTAATGTATAAAATGTCAAATTACTCGAAAATTTAAAATGGTTGACAATAGCATAGGAGTCATTCCTCCTCATTTTACACCTGTGGTCTGTTGGTACATTTTACGCAAAGATCGTACGTACTAGTGCCCTTCGCGTGCAGTACAATAATGCTTTCAGGATTTCAAAAGTCATTTATTCAAACTAGGCTGAGAATCAACACTTATCGAACGTCAAAATTACATAAGACAGTCCCACAAAACGCCCACCCTTCACCACTTCCTAGTGCATTAGCTGGGAAGAAGAGGTGGCGCAACAAACTCCCCAGCAGCACAGCTGTCTGTTCTGTTAGAAAAAAAAAATTCAATATAACACTAAACATAATTTAAATTATAAATAAATAGCCATATTATGGTAGCTAGCACACGCCAATATACCAACCAAAAACATCGAGAACTATACTCAAGCAGAAATAAAATAACTAAACGTAAACAACATATAAATAAAAACCTCCAAGCATAAAGGGCGTGCCCGCTTACATATAGCTGTAACTAGAAGTTATAATTGATAAACTACGACCATCGAGGTAAAATAAATAATTGTCGAGGTCGCTAGCTAACTACATAATGCAATACAACTCATTAAAAAACATTGTAAGATTATGTCAACAATAATTTAAAATAAATTGACAAGTTAAATTATATACAATTATATAACCTGTACCCTAATTACGTAATGCAAAATCAATCCGAATCTGAATCGTTTTGAAACAGATTGCTAATCCATTGCTTCGTAAGTTCGAAAAAAAAACTGCAGAGCAACGTAAATAACGCAATGAATGTTGTTGAACTGTCAAAATGAAACAGATTTGTCTTTATCGTTTACGAAAATATGTTGCTAATTGTTAAATATCTATATCTATGTTCTAGTCGTTTCTAACGTCGTGTCGCCAACACGTCCAACTGTTTTTCTCCGGTCTTTACCTAGACAAAGGGAATCCAAAATAGCTCCCAATAAGCACTAGATATGTTTGTAGAAAGTGCGCTTATTATTATTCGCGCACAAATATGTCGTCGCGAGCCACATTGCCAAATGCCAGATGCGAGTTGCCACCTTGCGTTGCGCGCATGCGTCGAGCCCTCCCTCTAATTTCTTTAGCATCTGTCAAAGTATTTTTTTTTTAAGAATGTAGATTAGGATCATGGTATTGTGGCTAGTGAGCCTTTGTTGGGTACTGTTAGGAGATTAGGCCGTAAGGTGTTTTGTCTAGCGTTAGGGTTAGGTTACGGGTCGAAGATCCCGTTTGTTGCTTTAAGAACAGCTTCACACCCCAGCTCTGAAGCCTTCCTTAAAGACTTCTGCACGCGTAAAATTACCACAATAGAAACGGATTTTGTCGACGGGAGAATAGACAAAATGACAGATTGTGAATCTATTATTTTGTCTGTTCTTCCGTCGACAAAATCCGTTTCTATGGAGGTCATGAAACTCAAACTCATAGCATTTATTTCAATTAAACCATTGAAGCTAGTTGCTCATTCCAAAGCGTAGTAGGTACCTATGGAGAAGAACGGGCAAGAAACTCATGCTACGCGTGCAGCCTGACCGTAGAAGGAAGCTAGGATAGGGCCTTCCAAAACTTAATCTTGTGATAGTGGCACGCACCCCATCCTCTTTGAAAGAAGTACAAGTCATTTTGATTGAGACCTACGCGATGTATGACATCTTGCGACACCTGCGTGCCAGTTTTTTAGTCCTCATCATCATGATTATCTTGCCCTTCATCATCATTTCAGCCAAAAGACGTCCACTGCTGGAAATAGGCCTCCCCCAAGCACCGCCACTTCGACCACTTCTGTGCTTCCCGCATCCAGCGATTATCGCAATCTTTCGATTTCTACCCAGGGTTATCTATACTAATGATAAAAAGAGGTACAATGTATGAGTTTGTATGTAGGGGTAGGTAATCTTTGAAACTACTTATCTTATTCCAAAAAAGTGGCATCACAGTGGGCCCTATCAGAATACCAGCGCGGTGGTATTTAATTATTATTTTTTAAATATCGCCGTATTATGCTGAGATAGGGGCCTTTTTGGTCTCGCACAGGTTTTTTTTATTTGTTAGTTTTGCTTTAAGCTCCTTTTTTATTTTATTTTATATAATTTTGTTCTTTTTTTTTAAATATTATTACTCTTTGTATTTCCTGTGCGTGTCCCAAATAAAAAAAAAAACTTTCTTTCTTTCTTTCAAAAATAGGGATGGCGACATAATTTTTTTTGACCGTCAGATGAATTATTTAAAAATATTGGACACGTATTTTTATTTTTTTTACGTAATCAAAAGATTACGGCAATACATTGAGTTAAAATGTGGTATGACGTCACTCTCCGGTAAATTTTATACTGACTTGTGACGTAGCGACGTTTGCCGTAGTTTCCCATTAGTTAAAGAATAGGGATGTTGACAAGGAAAAAAAACTATTTAGTCCGTCAGTCAGATAATAAAAAAATATTAGACACGTATTATTTGCTTCATATTAATAAAAAATGATTTAGATAAAACGCATTAGAGTTGGGGAGTGGGGGCTCGCTACGTTACAAGTCAGTAAATATAAAATCGACCAACATTGAATCAAAGTCAAAGTCAAATAATTTATTTCAATTAGGCACAAAAAAGGCACTTTTGAACGTCAAACTTTACAAAAAATAATAAAACTGATTCTAGTCGCCCATTCCAAAAGGTAGTTTTCGTATGGAGAAGAATGGGCAAGAAACTCCACCGTTAGGTACTCTAACTGGGTTGTGTGTGGAGATCAGACAGGCAGTCCCTCCATGTAAAATACTGGTGTTCAGCTGTATCCGTTTAGAGTGGAAGCTGACCCCAACATAAGCTCAGGCCATGGTCATAGTATTAGAGTCAGTCAGCAAGTTGGTAGGCTGTAGATTTGTAGACCAATTTCTATTTTGTTAAGTACCTGGTACTTGTTGACAGGCCTACACTGTCCTCCCATACCTATTAACACTGTAATTTGAAAACATTCTAAAAGCCATTTATTTTTAAAAATGGAACCATGGAGTTTCTTTCCGGCTCTTCTCCAATCTCCATAATTATTAAACAACCAATAGGAACCATGCACCTAGCTTCTGACGTTTCATAAGTGCCCTTATTGAAATAAAATATTTTGATTTCATGCCACGGCCTTCTTGCGATTGTTGAATCATCGTGGATTTTCGAAGAAACAAAGAATTCAATTAGTGAAAGTAATCAGTAAAGTACCATTCTTTGCGTGGGAAGTACTAACGAATTAGTAGGAACACTTATTGTAAGTGCAGATACTAATCTCTTATAGTATAGTAACTAATCATTAACTTGGTACCAGTTCTTATGAACTAATCACTTATATACCGTGAAATTTTAGTCGGCCTACAAAAGCGGCCAACTTCATGTATCCATTATCCATTACCATACATTTATTAAAAAAAAGAGATAATTATATTGTAAAAAATTCCACACAATTAAATAAATCCCATCCCCTTTCCACATTTTTGATACGAATTTCGATATTGTATGCTCTTATGGCTCCATCGCCTCCATCATTTCAATTTCCAATGTTCACACAGACACTTGTATTCAAATAATTAGCATTCACCTTCACGGTTACCACCATTCATCTAAACTTCACCACAATTCACTTTGACATTCACCACCATTCACCACACACCCTTTGAGCAGTCAAAGGGTGTGTGGTGAATGGTGATAGATTTTGTTGTTGCTCTTATTTTTATTTTCATTATTTTAATATTTTTTTTTGTTTAATAGTAATACATGTTATCTACTTGTTCATTTGCATGAGGCCACTAAGTGGGGCCTGGTGACCTGTAACTCAGGTTTTCCTAAACCTACATCAGGCACCAGCTCTCACAATGTGAGTTTATATTGGTCAAAACTGTAAGTGCTATAAAACCATTCAATCAATCTGCCTAGCCTTTTCCCAACTATATTGGGGTCGGCTTCCAGTCTAACCGGATGCAGCTGAATACCAGTATTTTACATGGAGCGACTGCCTATCTAACCTCCACAACCCAGTAACTGGGTAATACGATACCCCTTGGTAAGACTAGTTGTCAGACTTTCGGGCTTCTGACGACCCGTAACGACTGTCAAAGATCCACGAATGACAGCCGAGACCAACGGCTTAACGTGCTTTCCGAGGCACAGAGGAGTCTCGGTATGTAAAGATGGTCACCCATCCACAGACCAACCCTGGCAAGCGTAGCTTAACCTAACGGATCGACCAGTGCGGCAGTTATTACTTAGCCACGAGCTCCTCCATTAAAACCATTGTGAGAGAAAATAAATATATTTTTTATTATTTTTTAATTTCTCCTAGAAGTATTTCATGACGGGTACATTGAGTGGCCCTTTGTAAGACGAATAAAATGTCACGGTATATATATATATATTTAATGAATGTACCTATAGTAGTCATTGGATACATGAAGTGGGCTGGTTTTGTAACACGACTGACGTCACGGTGTATAGCCAAGCAATAAGTAGATAATCGTTCTGGTTCCAAAAATTAACCCCAGAATTACTCAGAAGCAGCACGGAGTCTGGATTACTGTATTGTGTTGTGGCATGGACTTAGCTAGCACTAATTGACTTACTCATCGGTGATTGTAATAACATAACATCACACTTGTAAACCCCGAAGGGTTAGGCAGAGGTGTACCTGTCCTATACTACCCTTATTTCGCCAGTTATGTCTGAATCCCATGAAAAATGTCTTATGTTGAAATTTTAATGTTATCAAAATAATAATTTCATTATAATTTAGTTTTTTTTTTTTTTTTTTGCTCCACACTAGGATGTTCTCCTGTATCGTGGGTGCGTTTACAAACATTAACTTTAATTAATTTAATCTTTAATTTTTATCACGTTTGTAATCTTATTTGCGAATATTTTATTGTGATTTTGTATGGTTGTATTGCTCTCATGCAATGTGAAGAAATGTATTATTTATTATTTTATTCTATAATCAAATCTATTTAGTCATATTCGTTATTTAATTTTATAAATATTGTAATGATTTCTAATTTAAATTTAATTTTTAGTTTAATAGTTGTTCATCCTTTAATAAGAATGTTGTGCATGCCTTTAAGTGATGTATTTACACAGTATTGAAGATTTGTGATTACCTATTGTTTCTTCTTGTAAATATCTCGTTGGTGTGCCTTGCTCAATAAAATAGGGAGCGAGCCTATCCGATTCAACCAGGCACAAATCCAGACTGGGCTGCTACTAAGAAATTCCTAAAAGAAAAATCCAATAACACTTTGCCCGACCTGGGAATCGAACCCAGGACCTCATTATCAGCGATAGCGCTTGCGACCACTAGCCCAAAGAGGCTGGCTAGTAACTATTCCCAAAAACGAACCTGTGGCAACGCGCGAGACAAGTGGCAATTCGCTTTCAAAGCGTTTAGTATTCTTATAACGACTTTCAACAAGATTGACAAGGTTTTCGGTAGCGTATACTATAGGAATTAATCCAATACATTTTTTACTTTTCCGTCAACATTATCGCTAATTGAATTTAAAAAAAGAAAAAACAAAAAGAAAGAAAAATTCTGCACAAACAAAACACGCATTAAAAAAGAAAAAAAAACAAGACAAAATACACATACAAAAGTAGCCAAAAGCCTCGTATTCAACCAATAAATAAAAGTTTGACAATGTTGTCCATTGGTTGATGTCAAGGCCACGGACCAAAGACAATATTGCGTCAATTTAACTTTGTCTAGGCCCTCTGGTATTTCTCACTAGCGGCACAGAATCTGGAGGTGTGCTCAGTTACTGGATTGTGGTTGTAGTTTCTTCCCCCATTCCTCATTGACTACTAGGGAGCTAAGAAGTAGTCTCGGAATCCTCCCAACCACCACGACACCCCTTCATTCTCATTCTCTCAGCTCTCACCCCAATCTATTTGTAGTCGGCGCAACAAGTCTATTTCTTCCACACTTCTCTGTTAATCGTCACCCCCTTTCTAGCCATATCATCTTTCACACAGTCCATCCATTGTTTCTTTGGTCTTGTCCTACTGTCATTGCCATCCATATTCGTATTTAAAACTCACCACGACATCCCTTATTCTCCTGAAACAGTATACACCCTGCATTTTCAATACTGTTCTAAGTGACCTAGCTTGAAATCAATCAGAAGACAGTTTTATAACTTTTTAATTTTAAATATTTTTATTTGTTTTTCGAATACTGGGCTTTTGGCTTTAGTATCTCTGTGTATATTTTTTATAATAATGTGCGTTTTATTGCGCAGTTTTTTTTTCTTTCATCTTTCTTTCTATTTTCTGGGATTAGATTAGATTTTTTCGATTTTAAGCCTAGTTTCTTTGCAGTTTAAAACGTAGTGTTTCCAACTTTTATCACCATACTCAAAACCAAAGCATTTATTTCAGCTAAACAAATTACGGGCACATTTGAATTTTCAAGGAGTCGATCAGTCATTTGATGAAGCAATTCCAAAGCGTTGGAGGTTGCTATAGAGAAAAACGGTCAAGAAACTACTGCTACAGCACGCGTAGAAACGGGTTTTGTCGACGGTAGAATAGACAAAATGACAGATTGTGATTGTTTATCTGTCATTTTGTCTATTCTTCCGTCGACAAAACCCGTTTCTACTGTGGTACCACCAGATACTCTTATCTCTAAATTCTCTAATGCAAGCGAGTCTCCTGTCATCTTGTAAACGATCTGTAATATAAAGCACGTGCCATTAGATCGAACCCCTTACACATTATCCGCCTCTCAATTCCAAATTATCACCTTCACACGAACTCCTGAACAAAGACTTCTCTAAATGTCACATCAAATAGAACTTTTCCCTTTGTACCACACATCTGCTAAGCTGAAAATACCTATACAATGTTGACATTCTCCCTCCACTTTTATCCCTGTCTCGCTCAAATGTGGTTAAAAAGAAAGAGAGGGATTAAGGGCTATGGATGCGCACGCAGCTTTCCCAAAGCCCTTGCTACGCTAAGGCAACTACGTTCTCGGTCCCTCACTCCGCCGCCGAACCGCGACGCGTGCGGGTGTCTCGCGTTTAATCAAAACTAAACCGTGTCATAAGTGCGTTATGGATATCGTGAGTTCGTAAAAATTAATTCGTTACGTATCGTGATTCTTAATTTGAAAAACTATTAAGTCGTGTTCTATTACTATTCGGTGTGACAGATATGATATAGATTTTTTTTTGTAACCGTTTTTTGGGATTGTAACCGTATCAATGATGGGCGTAAGTGGTTGTATGAGCGTGAGGCAGGCGAGGGGTTCGTGCCACTGCCCGGCGTGCCCTAGGGCTTCGGGCCATGGGATGCAGATGCCTCCGCAGACGCTCGTGCTCCCCCCGATGGCTCTCGAGCCCGAAACCACCCCCGTTAAGGATAAGAAGGGATCTAAAATGAAGGTCCTGAAGAAAATTAAGAAAAAGATCGGATTAGGTGAGTTTTTTCTACGGTTTTTGTTTTGTTTAGTGTTCATATTGATGTTATACATCGTTATTTTTTAACTGTCAATACTTACTGTCAGTACGGACAATTTTTTTCTACTTACCTTTTTTATACTTTTTACTTACCTTTTTCTGTTTTTTTTTTTAAAGAACAGTAATTTCACTTGTCAGTCTAAATTAAAAGTGTTTTATTAGACTCATGGCGACAGTAAAGCGGTCATTTTTAGATGCTATATGATTTTATCTAAGTAAGTAAGTACCTACATTAGTGGCAAACTGTTGCTCAAAAAAATGAAGGTATGTAGCATTAGTTAATTTTTTTCTTCAGTATTCTTACCGACTTTGGTTAGTGGTGAACTGGTGATCTTATTTAATTGATTAAATCGGGTGTTTTGTGGTATATTTAACGAAATATTATAGACATAATGAACTAATAAATCCAGCTATGTATCGGTTACGGACAGGCAAGTGAATTTATAATAATATATGACAGCTTATTTTTATTAAGAGTTTAATATAAGCCTTTTTTGCAACCATAATCTATAAATATCAATTCAAATAACATCGCTTTTCGTGTCTGTCTATGTGTCGCGTTGTTCTTCTAAACAACGCAACGGATTTTGATGCGGTTTTCCCCATCATTTAAAGAAAAAAAGAAAAGAAAATTATATAAAATAAAATGAAAAAGGAGCATAAAACAAAATAAAAACGACCTATTTAGAGAATTTATTCCGTAAGATTTATGTGTAGGTATATACATTAATATTAAACTTTTATAATTGTTAAAACATCGCTAGTTTGTCTATAACTCTGCTCTTATCGTGAGAAAAGAACGTTAAGTTACATGACCTAAAAAACTTATTTTTCCATCATCTGCGATAAAGTAATCCAAGTCTGTAATCATATCGCGTTACATCAATTCTAATCTCAACTAAGATTAGCAAAAAACGAGCGAACAAAATGAGCAAAAATTTTTTTCTCGTTTTATCCGTCCGCTCAAATTGTTGGCTAAAATAAAGTTTGTACCATCTGCTTCTTGCTATGACCATAATAATAATTTGTCTAGACGTGACATCTACAACAATAAATTAATTGTTGAGTAAAAAAAAACAAAGCAAAAACGCTTAACATACTGTCATTTGATGATTAAATTTGATGAAAAAATAAATACCCAATGCCTATTATTTTTTGGCGAAAATCACAAGTGATTAAAAAATGCAAAAACGCAAAAAAAATAATTGCTAAAAATATTCGACTAAAAAAGCTTGTACAGCGCGTGCCATCTGCCCGTGCGTGTTAATGCAGCGATGATCGCGGCTTTTTTCACTTTTTTTTTGTAATATTACCTACTTATTGGCCACCTGCCTTTGCACCTTGGCCAATTTGGTCTAGATGTATTGTGACGTAGTTTTTTTTTTAATATTATGCAGAAAAATAGGTACATCAATTCAATCAATAATAAATAAAATATTTTTTCCTTGCAGTGCATTTTTTTCCTTTTTTGTATTAGAGGCTATGTGTTTTATTTTTAATAATGGAACATTTTTGTCTTATTATTGGTACGTACCTAATAAAAAACATTAATTCTTCTCTTTTTAGCCTTTTACGTTTCTGTAAAAGAATTTAAAATCTGCAAAAAATTTATTTCATTGTTTTATGACAATTTAGTAATGATAATGACTACTTACTGCTATTCATTTATTTTAAAATATTATTACTTGTGTAGCTCCCTTAAATTTTGCAGGGAATTACCCGGACGTCAAATTAGCGTTACAAAACCTATTATTATTTTCCTCAATAACAGTAACAATGTTATTAATAATAATTCCATTTCCATATAAAAAATAAGTAGGTACTTACTAGGCATCCATGAATGATGAAAAGATTACTAACAGGAAAGATTTATACGTAAATGTGTTGCAATATTAAAAATCACTTACGTCATTCATTCTTAAGGAAATAATACTTTTATAAGGAATAATGGCTTAAAAAATATTATACTTAATTGACGCGGACAATCTACCAGGATAAAAAATTAGTCTGGAAACCGACTGCAACATACCTAGTTGGAAAAAGGCTAAGCATATAATGATATCAGGAATATAGTGATAAAAGGATATTTAATTATCGCTAGTGTCAAAAAAGCCAAAAGATAATTTCACAAATTAATAAAAGTAGGTATTTTTTTATAAAGATGGCGGCGAACACTAAAACTATTGAGAAACAACAAGTGAACGAGATTAAACGCAATGAGTGCTCATGTGACCTCTATAAAAAATATAGAATGGTAGCTCTGTCGTAATGAATTTCATCATGTTTTGAAAATGTACATTTGAGAGCAGTTTTTGATTGTTGTGGGATAAATTCTTGGTCGAGTTGAAGTAAAAAAATAAGTTTTTTTAAAAGCAATGATAGCCTAGTGGTGTGACCGTCAGATTGCCAAGTCATAATAGGTCTCCAGTTCGAACCCAAGGCTCTGACTTTTCGTATTGTATAATTATTATCACTTGCTTCAAAAACGGTGAAGGAAAACATCGTGAGGAAACCGGCCTGTGAGATATTTCGACTAAATATAAATTAAAAGCTAAGAAAATGCGGCGCTGTCAGTTTTCTTTTTATGAAAAAAAAAATAGTCGGAATTAAATGTTTTATTTTTATTTTTTATGTTTCACCTAAAGGTTTTTTTAGATAAATAATCGTGATTGTCGAATTAATTAGAAAAAAACATGCCAGTTGATTCTTTGATATGGTCTCATTCATACCCTAGAGTTATGGGATAAAAAAAACACCTTTCATATCCTCCCGGCGGCGGCGTTTCCACTCACATATGCCTTGTCAATACATTTTGTTAGTCGCCTTTCATTCATCCTCTCAACATGACCAAATCATATAAGCATACTCTTCAATTTTTCTCACTACATCTTCTTTTAACCACACCGTTGCCTTATCACATCATTTTCCACCGATAGGGTGGGGAATGATGTTCATAGACAAAACAGACACATGTTGAAAGCTTTAAACAAAAACAATTTGGCGAACAATAGCATAATCACATCGCACCAGATGTTTCCGCCACGGTGTTCCGTCTTTACATCCTAAACCTGGTTTGGGCCTTATTTCCGGAAAGGACCAATTTATTTGACAACAAAAAGACCAGATGTATTAGTTGGAACTCGAAGTGTACTTCTTAACTTTTCGCTACGCCAGATGGGGAGCTTTTTTCCTGCGTTTGGGTCGCAGTGTTTCGTTATTCTACGCTTAGATTACCTATTTGAAACAATAGAGATAGGTTACCAGATGTTAGTTTATATTTATTTTGAGTTTTTTTTTATATCGTCTTCACATATTATATAATTTTATTAATGTATAAAAAATATTTTAATACATTTTAAAAGCGTAACTATGGTGATTCTTGCCCATACGACCATCTTTTGAATAGAGCGCCTAGAATCAAATCTATCCTAATGTATATTTAGACGTTCAGAAGTGCCTTTTTAATGGCGGACATGAAATAAATGATTTGACTTTGCCTTTGAGGTCAGACTTATAACACTTTGTGACTGAAAAAGTCTTCAACGTAAAGGTTTTAATTATAACTACTAGCGTCCGCAGTTTAACTCGGAAAAGTCTCGATTCCGTGGGAGTATAAGGATAAAAAGTATCCTTGTGTTAATCCAGGTTATAAACTATCTGTGTGCCAAATATCATCCAAATCCGTCAATCCGTTCTTGCGTGATTGAGTAACAAACTTCAAAACATACAAACTCACATTTTTAATATTAGTAGGATTTTAATTTAACACGATTGTAAAGACCCCTTTTCTTCACAAATCGTGACAGTAACAACCTAACACCAAACTTTTTTTGACAGTTGCCGCCATCTTTTTTTCCTAATCCTTTGTTCTACCCGCCCTCATTGCGTCGTGCGTAAGCCTTCGGAATCGTGATTGCTATGTGTGGTCGAAATTACACCTTACTGAGGAGTTCGTGATGTATGGTCCTTTTTTTTTCCAAATAAATTACCTTTAGTTGTAACGTTGGATAGAAAAGTATGATTATTTTGAGGTTCGTATTGACTGGCAGACGATGTGTAGAGGTTTTTGGAATTCAAAACCTGCCTAGCCTTTTCCCAACTGTTTTGGGGTCGACTTACAGTCTAACCGGGGGTGTAGTTACTGAGCACACGATACCTCTTGGTAAGACTGGTTGTCAGACTTTCGGGCTTCTGGACTACCCGTAACGACTGTCAAAGATCCACGATGTAGATGATGATGTGATGTAATAGACCTTATGTAGTTTACTTATTTATTGAGATGTATAAAAAATATGTTATAGGTATGTTGAAACTGTATGTTGTAGAAACTATTATTATTTTGACATTAGAATTGTGTGTTAGTACGTAGGGAATTGTGTGTTAGTATGTAATTAATTGAGTAATTTCATTTTAAATGTGTATGTTGGTTGGACACAACTAACTTTATTATTATTTGTATGCTCTCGAGTAAAATGTAGCGAACTGACTATCTTATTATAACAGCCTATTGTAATGAAACCTACATTTACGAATAAATATGATTTGATTTGATTTGATTTGGTTGGTACTCCCCGTCACTTGTCCATGGGGGTTTATTAGAAAACCAGCGTCAGACAGCATTTGTCGGGCATTAATGCTGAAATGAACCTTTTTGGCGCAGCCGTGAGGCACACACTATTACCTATTTGCTTTATGATTATTTTACCTTTTTATTTTGTTATTTTGTTTCACGTGCTGTGTCCAAATAAATATTATTCTTTCTTTTCTTTCTTTCTTTACTCATTTAAAGGAAGGAAGTAAGGGTAAGTAAATATTGATTTCAAGTTTGAAGTTATGTGGTTCGTTAACACCTCTCAGTGATTTTCGGAATTTGGTACTTCGGTGTTTCTCTTCAAATAGAAGCTTACCAAGCCATAATTGAATGCTTCCGAGATTAGATCTAAATAAAATATCACTGTTTTAATATATTTTATAAACGTAAAGAGCTTATCGTTTTCCGTCCGTTTTATATATTTTCCCAGCACTTAAGTTTATTATCTATTTATTGTTTTGTTTTATGACTAAACTGATCGCATCGCCATTTTGTAAGCACAATAAAATTCCATTCCAACTAGCATTGCGGATCATGTGACTGACACAAACATGGCCACATTTTAATTTTGATAACACAATAAATTTGTCGCCAAATATCAGAATTTGTCGGTCACTAGTTCAAAAGTTATAAGGTAGTTGATTGGCAGGTAGTTGTTTATAGGTGGCCGATCTGGGGAGCATCTCCCCAGCTTGGCCCAATTGAGTCTCAAAAGCTAGCACCTAGCGAAGATCTGTTTTCTCCCAAATTGTGTCGCTAATTAGTCGCAATTTTTCGCCAAGTCACAGATTTAGGCGGGTCTTAGTTTAGAAGATATAATGAGTTCAATTTATAAGGTATGATCCAAGAACTAGATCGAAGAGTTTACGTAAAATCTTCGATCTAGGTCTTGGGCTATATCTATCAAAATTATAATCCCTGATGGTGGCCATGTGTCAGTCACACTAGCGAATCTCTTCTGCTCTCGTATCTTATAATAATACCAGCCTATTATAGTCCCACTGCAGAGCAATGGCATCTTCTCATACAGAGAAGGCTCGAGCATTGATCACCACCACGGTTGCCTAAAACGGGTTGGTGATTTCAGACTATAAGTCCAGGTTTCCTCACGATGTTTTCCTTCACCGATACACTTATGAAGTGAAAATTTCACAGTGGTAGTTGCCAGTTCAGGGTGCGCCGGAGTCGCAGATAATGACAGTAAACTTGAGTGGTTAGCTTGCGTGTTCTGTACTGAGCTCACGCAACGCGTCGTACGTCCAGCCAGTAATAGAACTCGCCCATCAAGGAGCGCTGTCCCAAATTAGACGCATTATTAATTTATTATACATAAATCAAAAGGTATTATAATAAAACACGTATACCAAAAGTTAAATAATTAAATTATCTTTAAAATGGTGAAGGTTTCAGAAAAATACGTTTGATAGTTTCTACGTGATTCTCAGTTTTTTATCCGCGTTAGACATAATTTTACAAATTAATTTCACTATGTAATTTAAACATAATCTAAAATATTCATATAATAAGAAAATGCCCTAATTCAACACATATTTTTCCCAAATCAATAACACAACTCGTTTAGACGTGATCTTCTGTATAAAATCATTAAAAGTCTGCTATCGTCGCCTTACGTATCGCTATGCCTTGCAGCAATTTGAATCCAAACAAAAAATAATATATAACTTGAGAATCGAAGCCAGGTGGAAAATTCAAAAAAGCTGTGTTTACGCAAAGATTACAACCACTTAGTATGACAAATATTTTCCGAAAAACACACACTATCACTTAAGTTTGCTCAGTTGGGTAAATTTTTATGTACCTAACATTCGGAAGCTCTCGTTATCGCCCGGAGCATATGTCCTGTATCCATCTCGCTCTAGTGTTCAGAACGTGTATCTGCCATCTCGTTCGCTCTTATTTACAAACTACAACAGCTGTTTCGCAACGGGATCTTGGTGGCGTGCGCCGGCGCAAATTTTAGGGGTGGCAGAGGATTATTTTTGGAAGTTTTTTTTTTCGGAGGCAAAATAGATTTAGCTATTTTTGGGAGCAGAAGGTAGATAAACTTAGATGGGAGAGTCCGACGAAGTTTTGTGGGGAAATATTTTTGGTTATTTTAGTGACGACCCTGTTATCAATTACTTATCATACTTAGTGGGATGTGGGAGATTCCGAAAATATTTAGGGTTATTCCCAAATAATATAAAAAATGTTGAGGTCAGGTGTCAGGTCAGATATGAGTATCATCGTACATCGTACCTACCTAAATTAAATTACTAAAAATACTTAGATAATTATGTCGGTATCAGCAATCGGGTGTTGTTTTATGTTTTTATTATTAATTTATTTTTATTTTGGGTTTTTCTGTTCAATCCTAACTTAAAATGCGAAAGTGAGTATGATGTTTATTTATTTATTTGTTTGTTACGCTTTCACGCTAAAACGGCTGAACGGATTTGGATGAAATTTGGCACATGGGTAGATTATGACCTGGAGAAGGACATAGGATACCTTTTATCCCGATATTCCCACGAGATTGGGACTTATGCGGGAGAAACCGCGGGGCGCATTTAGTCATGAATAAATGAATGATACTGACGAGTCAACCTGAAGATTTTCACTAGCCCCTGGATCTTCGTGTTACATGGGGCTACAAGCAAGCAAGCAGTGATAGCCTATTGGTGTGACCGTCAGACTGACAAGTCGTAGGTCTCGAGTTCGAACCCAAGGCACGCACCTCTGACTTTTCGGATTCATGTGCGTATTATATAATTATCACTTGCTCAAAAAACGGTGAAGGAAGAAAGAAGATATTTCTCGACGGCATGTGAAGCCAAGTCAGAGGCCCATGGGCGGCTTTAAAACTCTGACACCAGGTTGGTTTACTAACCAACACGAAAAGAAGAAGATGGGGCTACAGAGACCATTGCATATGAAGGAGTAGACCTACTTTGTTATTTAGCTTGTACAGTCCTAGTAGAAATCATCTCTTACTTTCATATTATAATACTTACAAAAATGTTGAAAAATGATTATAGGCTTATTTCTAGAAAGCACAGCAAATTAATTTTTTGGTCCTTCGTAGAAATAAAAACGACTTGTGCCTTTTTCTTTTGGGGTTATTGGTTATAATGTTGGTAATCCATTAACGGGGTGTAGGAGAGGTCATTTACAATCAAATGACAGGTGACATTAATTAACGGGATGTAGAAGAAGTCATTTACAACCAAATGACACGGGTCGCCAAAAAAAAAATGGTACCTACAGGCTTATTGGAACGTCGGCAATCCGTTAAGGGGACCCGCGAGTCCCCCCTCTACCCCTCCGAGTCATTTGAGATTTTATATTTCATTAATTTTTTAAATAAAAATGTCAAGTTACTAGAAAATTGTCAGGTCTCGGAAACGGATTGCCGACGTACCCAATAGCCCTGTTTATACAATTTTTATTTTATTTTTAAGTGTAGATTATTCGTTGGTTGCCAACCCTGTTGTTGCTGGCAGTCAGCTGCTAGCTTACACAGTTCCATTTTCTATACAACATTTAAGACCAGCTGGTCCCTTTTATGTGTTTTTTTTCATCGCCGACCTTCCGAAGGCCTTTGTGTGCATAAAAAAAAAAGTACGTAGTGCAATTTTGCGCGTAGCCCGAAGGATAGAACGAAAAAAATAATAGGTCTATAGTTACAAATTGTAGCGTACCTGCATAAAAAAATATAAGCCCTGGATGGAGGCCTTATTTATGTAAGGCATTTACAGGATAGCCCAGTCAAGCCGCCGCGCCGATACGTCCTAGGTTGGACCTGCGAGATGCCATTCATAAAAAAAATACATACCTATGTTACCTACACGTATTGGTCTGTTGGAAGGCCCGAAATTCTGGCCCTGAATGAGGTTGCAAAAGTCGTGACGGTAGTCGCCAAAAGATACTGGTGAATGAGACCGGAAGCCGACCCCAAAGAAATCTAAGCGAGGGTTAGAATATAAAGGAGTTATTGCACTTTTTTTTATTTATTTGATGAAAAAAAAGATCACATTTGGCCCTATAGTCCTTCTCAGGACATGGTTTTTAAGTCTTTTAATTAAAGAGTTCCTCATTAAATAATAAATCCTAGATTTTTGCATCATATTGTTTTGATTCGTCTCCATACAAAATATCTACACACTCCAATAACTCCAAAGTATCGATACTCAATAAATTATATCGAAAAAACTCAAAAACAGCTGGGTTATAACCGTTGGAAACAAGAACGAGATGCGAGATGCACTTCTTTGTGAGAATGACAAGGGCAGCGATACAACAGATGATATCCAGGTGAGTCCTGCCTGATATTAGATGCGGGTTTTTGTAGTACTAAAGGTGGACCGAATTGTACGGAGTTTTTGTGGCACGGTCTCGGGCCCAATGCCCATTTCTGGGTAAAATAGGTGATGTTTTGGCGAAGAAAGAAATTGTATGAGCTGCTACCCGTATAAAGGTGTACATAATTGAGGAAACTGGGTACATTTTTGGTAGAAAAGATAGTGACAAAGAATCTAAGGAAATGTCCAGAGAAATAGCCGTTTTGATTGTCAATGACATCGTTTAACTTATTCATAACGATGAGAAAGAATTTGATTCTCTACTTGGTAATAAACCTTACTTAAAAATGATAAACGTCAATCCCAACCGAAATTAAATTCAAAAATGATTACATCTAATTAAAACCACATTTACTATTCGGTATTCTAAACATAAAATTTACGAAGGTGTCCAACCGAACGGCGAGAGTAACCGAATACAGCCGAAATCGTTCACTAATGATCGTGAGAAAACATCGGGAATGTTTACCCGGCCGAAGCGCTCCGAATAGCGCTCGGAATATTTGAAATTCGAATTTGTTTGAATACGTTTACCTTTTTATTTATTGATATGTGTGAATGTTTGTGAGAATGGCGTTACTGTAGATATCTGTCTGATAGTTTCAAATTTTTATCTATCAAAGATAGAAACGATATCTTTGGCCCCTGTATTCTGAGTAGAGATAAAAAGGTCACATTATTTCCCACGCAGGGTTTCTTATACTAGCTCCTGATTTAAGATGTCATCAATATAATTCAGCCGAAAGACGTCCTCTGCCAGACAGACTTCCTCACGCCAACTAGCTGAGGGGTATAGTATCTGCTGATTTGCGGTCCCCGACTCTCCGCTCAAGAACTCGTCTGCTCCAAAATGTTGTCTCCTTCTGGCATTCGCACATAAAATCTTCTCATTAATTGAATCGTCGCAATCAAAATGTCTTCGTCATCCTCAATGAATTTCTAATGAAAATAAGAAATAAATCTCGTTAAAAATTTCACACAGTCAAAGTAACGGATTTTTATAAGTGCAACTAATCGATGATGACCTTAAAAGTAATGGTTGCAAGCAATCTGTTACTGTACCATCTTGTACCGTGACTGTCGACCTACTGGTTTTTATTGTGATTTTGTACATGAAGCCTCCTTTTGATTTATGTAGCCCTGGTACTTTTATTTCACTCGGATCCATAGTTTCATGAAGTTTTGTTCTAAAAAAAAATGTTTGAAGATCCTGGACCTGTTGTTTATGTTACTGTGACTCCATGATACCTCCTTCTTTTTATGTAGTCCTAGTACTTTCTTTACTTAAAGATTTATAAACTCATTGATTCTTGTTCTAGAAACGTTGGTTATGTTGCCTATCTAATGTAGTTCAAAGCCCTATTGGCTAGCTATTGTGATCGTAACTCCTTCATTTAATATGATCCTAGTACATTCTATACTTGAAGATCCATCATTGATATTTCTACTGATTTTTAAAACCTTGGTTTTAGAACTTTGCAAGCACTCGGAAGTGCATAGATTAAGATTTTGTAGAACCTTCGTCTTTTTATATTTTCCTGGTCCTTGCTAGTTCCTATTCTTACTTCTTATATCTTCATGGTTTCTTCATTCTAATATAAATGCATCTATTAGAATTTGCAATTTTAGCTGCATCCAATTTGATAGTGTAGCAGTGAAAGTTTTGAGATTTTATGATCAATAACTCTTCTACACAGTCTCAAATTGTAAAACACCGTAAAAATTTCATACTTTCTTCTAAATCATACCCGTAATCCACGAAGAGGTTAACAGCGAAGGTACAACAACATTTCGCACGTTATAAGTAAGGCCCTATGGGAGCGAGCCAAGCCCAAAATCTCCGACTTTGGCACTAAATTTAAGATGGCCAAAGATGCAAAGTTTACCTCTCAATAAGCACGTAGTGTTACAACCAATACCCTCTTTAAACTTTCCCGTTGTCGAGTAACAGATGGGCTGTACTATAAACTAGTTTCTTCTACATCAGTTAGAGTACATGACCAGTTGTGAACATAGCACGAGCATCTCCCACGACCTGTGACCTCACTCCTACTTATACTGTTACTACAGTTTTGTAGATAGACCACACACATACATATATACACGTGTGTTCAACTCATTACTCGTTTTTTTTGTTATGTAGGGTGACTGGTGTACATAATGGGGGGTACTTTGGTAAATTTTGGCCATTCGCCTCTTTATCATTAATTTTTTTATTAATTTTTAACAATGCGTCGCTATAAAGAAGTGTTTTTTTATAAATATGCTAATTATTTTACAGTTGCAATACCATTTATAGAACAAATAAGTAATAAAATATTCAGTAATATAGTTCTAATATCCCGGAAGCGACGACGCCATGTTGGAAACGCGGGAACAATCGTTAACAATTATTACTATTCATACTCTGTAGTCATTGAACAAACTTGTGAATGCTTACATAATATTCAAATATGCATCTTATTCGTCTAAGTTACAGTTCAAATTCGATATTCACAAACGTAATTAGAATGTGTGTGAAATACTCTGTAGTGATTCGACAAAAGCGTGAATTCATTTACGATATCCAAAAATGTACTGTATCATTTCCAAATAAGGTAACATTCACCTTTACGTAACGCAAATAGAATTCCGTAATGCTACCACAAAAGAAATACAGTTACAAAAACAAAACACGAACTTTGTTCCCATAAAAATAAAGCCCATATCTGTTCGAACAAGTTTTTCACGAAAGCAAAAACAAAAATGTATTTTCATTTGACGTTTCCATTCCCACGGTCGAAAAATCGAAATTTGAAATTTTTTGTTTCTTTTTTTGGAGCGAAAGGGTTATTCCTTCTTTAAGAAAATTTTGCCACAGATTATTCACATGCAGTACGTCAAATTACTTTTTTTTTTTATCGGCAAAGGGTTGCTATTTCGTACAGCCTATTCTGAAGTATCAGCTGCTTGTTATCCCACGCAAGGTGGAAGACAAGGAAACAAGTTATTCAGGTGTATGATGGCCACCTTTCACTGGACTATTGTAGTGAATAGTGATCTTTAGACAAGACAGGTGGATAAGTATAATTGTGTAGCTGTTAACTTGGCATTAAGTTTATCATCGTAGCGATGTAAAAGGACTATTTAAAGTATTGGTCGAGGTACAATTCAGTGTATATACTTAGCTAACAACTTGATATTGTTGTTTTAAAAACAAAAGAGTTAAATTAATGGAGTGCCTAAAAGATTAATGCAAAAATGACCTACTGCTTAACATTTGAATAAATTATGAAATAAACTATGAAATTTTCTAATTAGGAGTAGAGTAGGAGAACCTTACCAACTAAAAGTTAATGTTAATTAGCATATAAGTACTTACTTCCCGAGTTTATTAAACCCAGAAAAACTGAAAACGAAAACAACTCTTTTATTCACTTCCAAAAGTAATGGTCAGTTCAACGACAGATCTACCGAAAAAGTCACACCATTAAACGCTAAATACTAAGAAACATGAAATTTTCGGCGCAAGCGCATCGTTCGTTCATCTTCGTGTTTAATTCGGATCACGAGCGGCGCGGCCGCAGCTAATGATCTACGGCACGCAGTGATCTATAGCAGAGATCTATTATATACGTGAGATGATTTGGGAAAAAAAATGTTCTGGTACTTGGAAAAGAGTTGGTTATATTATGGCGAAATATGTAAGCTGGGCCTCAAGTCTGCTATTACAATAGTGTCAGAATAGTATATTGATTTCATAATTGTTGATTTTGACAAGTTTGGTAATCTACTAACATATTGGCGTCATTATGACTTTCCAATGGTCAGCCACTGACACTCCATTGAAAGAAATTGCATCTATTGGTAATCTCGTACTTATGAAAAATGAATGACTGACTTAGGCGGTAATCTGCTAAAATTTTGACAGTTCCTTTGATCAGTGACCTACCATGAGAACGTCATTGTGCAGTCATTTCTTTTAATTCGTTACGAGTGATCGTGTTTGTGGAATACAATGATCAACCAATGATCGACCATTATGAATTTTGCAGAATACGAACTTTTTGCAAAATGACAATGGGATCGTGTTGGAATGACGAATTTATAAAAATAGCAGACTTGGGCCCCTGTTATTATGATGATGAAACAAAAAAGGTAATATATCTATCCAGCTAAAAGCATAATCAGCCTATACTGCTGGGATGCAGGCCTTCTCCCTTCGGAAGGGAGCGGGCTGAAATCTACCACGCGGGCCCAGTGCGGTTTGGTAAATGTCACCATGTCTTTGAATTTTTTTCGTTGTTGGACATGCCCGGTTTCCTTACGATGTTTTTCTCGGAGCCAATAGTACCAACTACAACTCTACAGAAGTCTACCTTCCAAATTAAATTGCCATGTCTAGTCTGATTTAGCAAGATATTCACGCTCATTGGTTCAATTACATGAAAAATATTTGAGCATTTTCATCTTCTTTCCTAAAGAAACTTAAATCCTTTTTCAGGCTTTAACTATCGTACTGATGAAAGCTTTTAACTCTTCTTCATTTTTTACCAACCTACCTGCTTACCAAAATCATAATAATTATTTGTCTATCTCATACTATTCTTCATCATCATTTACAACTACCTGCTTTATTGTTATCCGTGTTAAAATATCTACAGCTCCATGGTAATTATGGTCAGCTGATACCCACAAGTTCACACGCCTACAAGGCTACAACAAAGCTAAACACACTTTTTATTCTGTTGACCGATGAGTAACAACAATGACTCAGTTTAAGTCGTTTAGTATCCATTGTCGCATTCTAGTTACAGATGTCCATTTGACTTACTTGCTTATCATCAATGGATGAGGAAATGTTCTCACGCGGAATATTTTGTTGTTGTTTATTATTATAGCCTCAGACCAAATATAAAACCAAGAACAATACAGAGATGCATGCCAAAACTACACCGTCGCTCTGTGCATACACGCTCACACGCACACATTTACAACCTTTTACAGTCAAACTACACCACACAAAGTACACACATGTTTACGAAACCGGCTTCACTTCCCTTTTGATAGCGCTTTGTCTTGGGTTTTATTTGGTCTGAGATTATAGTCTACTTTATCTAATATGTGTGGCGCTGATTTCCAAAACCAGTATCAAAACTATGTCAAATTCATTTGCAAAATTATCATCATCCCCTGGCCCATATCCCAATTGATTTGTGGATGGCGCAGCATCAAGCGTCATCTCAGTATCCACCCCCTTTCTAGCCATATCTTACACACAGTATATCGTTCCTTTTTCTTCCTCGATTCTTACAGCCCTAATCTAATCACCTATAACAAGGTTGCCTAACTTTACGCATCTTACAGAATTCACGGCATTACTATCTCGTTGTGTGTCGCAACATCTTCCGTCTCGCTCCATTGGCGCCTCTCGCTCGCACAGTCACACGATCCGTGGGAACCTCACCTTTCGTCCGCATCGATCTGTCATTTGTATCGATATATTGATATTGTTTTCGGTGAAAGTAGATTAGGGACTGTCCTGTCTTATATGTCATGTCCCTTGTTTGATTTTGGAGCTATTATAGCTTTTAACAAGTGTAACGAATATTTCTATACAATAAAATCAGACAGTACTTAAAAACTTCTGGTTAGAGACATTTAATTCTCGTAAAGAAATTACATTTCACTTACATGACATAAAGTAGGCGTACATACAAATTAATCATTGTCGTTCGACATTCGGACTTACAATTAACCTGACGTATTTTATTGTATAATATTACATAAGTATTACAAATTATTTAGAGAACTTGGAGAACAAATGCATGGAATTGTAAAACATTTAGATTGTTAAGCTTCGACAGCAGTAGTTTTGCATAAATAATAAAATTCTTCTCAGAGATACCAAAATTAGCTATGTAGTTCAGTCCCTGCATTATTATTAGTTATTGCAGTTAGTTGTAAACCAAAAAGAAAAAACATGTCGTCTATGTACAACAGTGTGGAAAGATAATGACAACGTATGAAACTATTTTAGTGTGGACTACACTAAAATTGCAAAGTGCAAGTGCAAAACCAGGCCCTAACAAAAGCAAAACACTATAAACAGTACACCCAGACATTATAATTAAGGTTCGCTTAACGGTACGGTTAAAAATAGGCAGAACAAGTGAGCTTCCCACGCATTGTGAAAAAAATATAAAAAAGAATATATCCTGTCACACGGGACAAGTTGCAGTTGCAACTAGTTGGGTGTAATGGCTGTGTATACAAAGGGAAAAGCTGGCTCAATTTTAAAATTAGAACTACCGTTTTGATGGTCATCTAACAAGTAACAGGAAAAAGCCATAGATAGACGTGGACAATCATACACGATTTTTTTTTATAATTTTGGAATGATGCCAGTTCAAATTCTATCAAATCAACAAATATAATATTTTGGCAACAGAATAATATCATCAATTAAATCAATTCAAGTACCAAAAAAGCTTGGACAAGTAGTTACATCTAAATACTTCCGGCCTACCCTGGCCAATCAGCTCCGATTCCACCATACTTGTCTAATTAATATATTTTACACAGCAGGGCAGAATACTCAAAGTAATACTCTATATATGATGTCCACCATACAAATCACAAATATGAATGTAGAAATTTTACATAGGGTGACACAATGGGGCGGCCTTATCACTAAGCGTACTTTTAAAGAAAACCTTTGGATGGATTTAAAGGGAGAGGGAGAGACAATAAGAGACGAGACCGTCATTAACAATAATGAAAATAACAAAACCTAAACCAATCATAACACTAAACGTAATCCAACTTACATTAAATTCCCATAGCATATCATTACTCCCATTGAAAGCAAAATTAAAAGTAATAAAATTGAGAAAAAACAAAGAAAAACGAAGATGGCTCTTGAAAATAAAAGTCACGGGCGTGGGAATAAGGATGCTGTACCGTTATAATAGACATCGTCCTGTCCTGTTTTAGAGATCCTTGCAGGATTATAAAACCTTTTGTGGGGTCTTTGTAATATAATCAGCCCGTAATGTTTCCACTGGTGGGACTCAGGGCCTCATCGCTGTGAGGGTCGTAATCCACCAATCGGGCCCAGTTCGGTTTCCTGAATGGACACGTCTTTGAATCTTTGGTTCTAGTACACGCTGGATTTCCTCATGATATTTTACTTCACTGTTGTCTTGTAAAGCTTTTTAATTTTTGCTGTCTTGAAGCATTGTATTACATTTTTACTTCTGCATTTCAGCAGATACATTCATTGTTTTCAATTATTGTTTACGCCTGAAAAATAATATTTGTACTGCCTTTGTTTATTCGCTGTCTGTTACAGGTTTTTTGGGAAACAACTGTTTTTCCTAATATTTACTTTACTTCTCTTTGAATTGATGTTATCTCAAGAACCTCGCGAATGAATCGGTTCGCGCTTGACATCAAGACAACTGCTTTTCACACTAGGTTACAATTACAATTTAAAAAACAACCCGTATAGTAGTTCCATGAGAAACTGATCACGTAATTAAAAGCCAGTCTTATGTCACTGGAATAGAATGCAAGTTCGAATGTAAGAAATTCTATTAAGTAAGATCACTTCAAGTTCTCAATGGAATTGTTAATAACTCGTTTGTGTGGTCTTATTCTCGGTAACTGATGTGACTTTTTTGATGATTCACACGCAGTCCAGTTCTTGATGGCTGTCACTGTGCTGTACACGATTGTCAATGCTGGGCCATTGTCTCTAATAAACCTTGACTTTATGACGCCTTTGCTTTTGTCTGTCATTTTATGGCATCTGTCATTGTTTGATTATGGTTTACCTTTACATCTTCCAGACTCCTTAAAAGTAGTCAATTAAGAACATCATTTACTCATAGGTACTTCATCAGTTCTAAAAGCGTGATGATAAAAATGATCTATAGATCATTAACCGTGGGAAAGCTTTGTGCGTGCGCAACTGCGCATTGTAAGTTACCATTACATTACTACCCAATTGATCTATGATTTATTATACTATTAATTATAATTTATTATGATTAGCCTTTAAAGGTTGGAAAGTCGGTAAATTCTGTTACCATCGTAAAGTCATTAAGAAATATTGATTGTCTATAATTTCTTTTTTTATAGGTTTAGTTCCATTCATCTCACCTGGTACCTGGAGGAAAACAGCCACTTTCACGACTTTCGATTTTTCATAATCACTTACCAAAGTTTTAATAACAGCTCAACCAATCAAGGACCATTATTTAACCATTTCGTCATCTTGTATGTGGTTTAATATCAGGTTCTATTTCCATCCGGCGATGTCGATGGTCATCCTGCCTACCATAACCAACCACACCTCATCCGTTACTCGATACGGTTGGGAAAGCTGTATTTTTTTAAGCTGTGGTCTTGACTCTTGTGTATCCTCTCGTTAAATTGGATGTGACATGTTAGGCAACTGTTTTAGTTAGGCTGTGGCGTTTCTTGTTTTTTTATGTTGTTTTGGTGCAAATGCGAGATCGGAAGTAGTAAATAATTTTGTTCTCCTAGATAAAATATTGTTTGCATTCTCTATCAAAGAAAAAACAAGTGCGTGTCGGGCCACGCACAATGAAGGGCTCCGTAAATGTGATGAATTGACCCCAAGAACAATCCTCACGTTGTAGTTGAAAAACATGTTCTCCCATACGGAATCCTTCCTCCTTCTTCAATTTGGAAGGCGCGACTAGTTTAAGTGCCTTTTTAGTGTCGAAATGAAATAAATTATTTAACTTTGAATGTATGGGAGAACGTGTTTTTCACAATTTTTGAACGACATTTCCAACGACAGCCCACACCATGAGATACATGACAAAAAAAACCCGTCACCACTTTACGTATTGGGGAGGATTTTTTTTGTCGGCGTGATTAATATGTATACCCATTCCAAATTACAGCTTTTTAATACTAAAGTCTCTGAGCTAAGCCGCGGACAGAAGACGGACTGGCGAAACTCCTTGTTGACTACTACATGATTCATGTAATAGTAGATGATTTAATCGGAGTATCATTAATCACCATTCTCCTACCTACTTGTGGTCGACGCAACATATCTTTCTATTCCATACTTCTCTATTATCATCATCTTGGTAATCACCTTCTTTCAGACCATCCATCGGATAGACATACAGTCCAGCCGTCGCGAGAATCCGTTTTTGACACCTGGGGGCCAATCACCACCTCTTTTAGCAGTATTATTTTGATGTTACTTCAGTGCGAGAAAGAAGTGGAGCTATAAAGGACGTCTAGCTCCATCTCTTTCCCACGCTCAAGTAAGATTAAACTAATACTGCTAAAAGAGGTAGAGCCCCTGTCAGTTTCATACTAACGAATATTTGTTTTGCGAATATGATCCAACAAGAAATTTTCTCGGACAAAACTAGACTAATTTCTAACAATAATATCTCACTCGAAGTTCAAAAATAGATCAAAACAAAAACCATGATGTGTCACTGTGTAGTGTATCTTTAAAACACACTTAAATGCACTTTACTTTCTATGGGGGAATCGTGACACATATAACCGCATAAATTCAACACAAAATAAAGGGACCGCAAGAAATCCCCGTGGAACTAAGCCATCTGTACAGCATTTGTACTTCGTCTGCACTCTATAGTCTATGCCCCACGTAGACATTGTTTATTTTCAAAGATGGCCGCCCCCGCGTCGTTTAAAATTGGAGGGAAATATGAAGTGGTAATATTTTATTATGAGCTTATTAAAGTTTCATTCGTTTGTATGTTAAGGTGGATTGGATTCTGGCTATCAAATTTGGGACATCTTTTTTTGGCCAAGATGAAACTTTGTTTTTCTCTTTTCGATGGTGTTTCAAGCATAATTATCAGCTAACAACGTTGCCACTGCTGGGACTAAGTCTGTGAGAGGGAGTGTGCCGTAATCCACCACGCGGGCCCAATGCGAGTATTTGGTATATTTGGTGATAATAATTATGGCTGTCAAAAGTGTCTTCAACTATAATTAGACGACCGTTACTTCTTATATAAGATGTATTTAGGTACAGATTAACAAACTAAGTACCAACTTAAAAATAATGTGCTCGAGTCTGCGATGACCAATCCGTTTGCAAAGCATGATTATTACGTCATTAAAAGGCCATGACTCCATGACTGATTGTTGGAACGTTTTATTAGGAGCCACACGTTCAACAGGATCTGAATTTCTCATCGTTACTACTTAAGAGGGAACAGGGGCTGCGAGGAATTTGAAAAATAGGTATTTGAAGAAACTATTGCCGTCGCGCTGCGCCCGAAAAACCGAGTCAAACCCCGTAAAGTGCGATAGGGACAACTGCAGCTCAGACCGATTATATCACAATTTTTTTGACGAAAACGACGTTTTGCATTCTCCTTTTTTCTCCTCGAAAACTAAGCCGATTTAATAATTTTTTACATTAAAATTTTAAGAAAGAGTATGTCTAGGTTCCTGTTATTTTCTTTTATGCTTAAAACTTTTCCGAATTAGTCTGGTAGTCCTCTAATCACGGCGGTAAAAATGGGGCATTTTTGTAATTTTTGGAGGGTCATAGTTTCCTTACTTATTAATTGCTGAAAAAAAAGAAATGACAGGGACATGCCTATAGTTACCCTTATTTTATTTAAAAAAAATGACAGCTCTAGAGGCATTATTCAGGAAGAAAAACGGGGAATACGTTTGTATGGAGAATCGCGGGCCCTGTTGCCTCTTAATAAAAATCTTAAATTCATTTACTCACAGGCAACTCACAGGCAGACAATTTACGAAAGTCGAAAATTCTGAATTTTCGGAATATTCGTTAAGTATATGAAAAATTCTATAAATAAATATTTGATACGGCTGCGAATCATATTTGGATCAACATACAACCTGATACTTACCTGCAAATCGCAAAAAACGTAAGAAAATTTGAATTCGCGGGCTACCCTGACGCTTTCGCCTTAAATAGGGGAAAGAAGTTTGTGTGTCACAAAGTTTGTATGCCATTTCAAACAACTGTCATTCCTTTGACAGTTGCATAAAATGGCGTAGGAAAATGACGTAGCGTGTCACTGTCACTCGGTTAACAATTAATTCCCCTGAACCTACCTTGTATCTACGGCCAGGTCCAAGTTCTTCAACATTACCTGGGATGTTACAGTGTGCTATATTGCCATAGATTTCATTCGCGTGTGTCGGTTGTTGTGATCACGGGGCGTGACGAAGTGAACGCATGCTCTGCAGTGTAGCGTGACGGAAGAGAAGGATGGATATAGTGTTTGAAAGAGACGGTAGAACGTAACGAAAGTTTTCAGAGCATTATGGAATATTATGGTGGATATGTACCTATGTCTTGTCTTCAGTGGTTTGGTTTTTTTTTTTTGTTAGCTGCCTTTTTTCCTACTACTAGCCACTAGATAAAGACCCCTACTTTTTTCCTTCCAAATCGAGATTGTGTTGTACGATCTCCTACCATACCAAAACTCCATTCAATCATTGAAACAATCACTATTACATATCCAGCCAATCAAAGGTCAGTCAAAACTGCCATAAATAAAAAAACAAATCTTTAAAGTTAAATTAGGTATTACTTTAAAAAAACGCGCGAAATACCATACCTATAATCTCTTCCCACAAAGGAATTTCATACAATCTAAGTCATGTTCTTTTTTCTAAACATCGCAATAAGCAACGGCATGTAGGAACTCAGTCAGGTCATAGACCCAGAGACTTATCCAGCATGACCACAGACCATGACGGACAGGCCAAGCGTCAATTTCCATGCTCCGATATTTTTGTTCTTAATTCAATTATCCAGTTAGTTCCACTCGTAATCGGAAACGGTCCCGATTTTATTGAGATTTAATTTATTTCATAATACGAATGTGAAGTTTTGATTATATTTTTAATTGTGGAATGTTTATTGAGTTTTAAATTTCGAACTTGTTTTTTATTGCTGCCATTTTGCAATTCAATTGTTCTTGACAGCCAATAGATACTGCTCTATGGTTCACGTTTTTTTCAATGTAATTGCTGTCCATGGAATCAGTATGTACTATAAAAGGCTCCTTGTTGCTATTCAAATCGCACTGATTCTATACTTCACAGTTTTTTGGGTAGTGTCGGTTACAGAGTACAAAAAAGTGCAGGAAATCGGATTAGGAAGCCGTAGCAGTGACTAGATTTAAATCACAAAAACACTACTAAGCTTACTAAAAACGTAATATTTAGGTCTTCAAACACCTTAACTGAAGATAATACATGGATAATAGGATTTTCGCAAACAGCGGGGGTGTAAGCAACGCAGCATCTGCACCCCTTATTAAAAATAAATCGATTAGGCCCCTGGGGAGTGCCGCCATCTTTGATCCAATTTTGTCTCAATATTACGAAGTTATGGGCTGAACCTTTTAAAAGATAATTTTGCGCTGAAATTTTACACTATAGCCAATATATTCCTAGACTTCTGCCAACTATGTTTGGGTCGGCTTCCAGTCTAACCAGATGCAGCTGAGTTTCAGTATAATAACATGGAATGACTTGAATGACCACAACCTAGTTACTGGATAATAGTAAGACTGGTTGGCAGACTTACGTGGTTCTGACCACCCGTAACGACTGTCAAAGATCTACAAATGACAGCCGGGACCATCGGTTTAACGTGGCATGGAAGGGGTCTCAAAGAGAACATGAGAGAAAAATCAACTTGAATTTAATGAATACCCACTCACTCAAGAGGTTTAATAATAGACTTGTTATTAAAACAAAATGATGCAACGTAGATATTAAAAGATTCGATGCATAGGTTCATTGTACTGACATCGTTACCTGTCAGTTTCTTACGTGTGCGGTCTAGTACAATTAGTTAGGCTCTATGTTAATTAATATGACGAAGAAAGCACTAAATCCTGTAGTACCTTTCACTCGATCAAAATTGCCCCCAGTCTAGTCTAAATTAGAGGCTTCTTCAAGCTACATAGCGTTAAAAAAAAAGTTTTTCGGTGTCCAGATTTTTTATGGTTTCTGCAGGAAAACTTTAGTTTTTATAATGATTAAAACAAAACCACAAAAGCAATTGTTGGAGTCCTCTTCTTTTAGTTTAACTTTTAGTCTTTTCTTTCTTTTTGTGGTTAGTGACTAACCTGATGTCAGACTTTTAAAGCCGCCCATGGGCATGGGCGTCTGACTTGGTTTCACATGCCGTCGAGAAATATGTCTCAGGCATGGCCGGTTTCCTGACGATGTTTTCCTTTACAGTTTTTGAAGCAAGTGATAATTTTACAATACGCACATGAATCCGAGAAGTCAGAGGTGCGTGCTTTGGGTTCGAACTCGAGACCTTGCAGTCTGACGGTCACACCACTAGGCTATCATTGCTTTTTTAAAAACTTACTACTTCAATTCAACCAAGAACTAATTACACAACAATCAAAAACTGCTCTCAAATGTACATTTTCAAAACATGATGAAATTCATTACAACAGAGCTACCATTCTATATTTTTATAGAGGTCACATGAGCACTCATTGCGTTTAATCTCGTTCACTTTTTCTGACAATCCCCACATCCCTGTGCCAGCCGCATCCATTTGCCACATCAATCTGCCTAGCCATTTCCCAATCATGTTGAGTTCGGCTTCCAATCTAACAAGATGCAGCTGAATACCAGTATTTTACATGGAGCGACTGCTTATCAGACCTCCACAACCGAGTCACTGGGTAACACGATACCCCCTGGTAAGACTGGTTGACGGACTTTTGGGATTCTGACTCCCCGTAACGACTGTCAAAGATGACTAACATTTACTACATAGTACCGACGGTGACCTCAAATTGACTTCGTGGTTTACGAACCTGTAATCGTTAAGTTCTGGAGTACTAGCCAAAATTCAGACGTCTATTACCATTTCCGAGATACATTCCAGCTGTCGAAAATGACGTCAGTAACGTCATAGAATGCATTGTTTATGGCGCGCATTCCTTTTATCAGCAGACAATCAAAATATCATACACTTTCATTGTGTTACTTGTTGACCATTCGATATTCGTCATGATGGATGACGTACAATGCTCAGAGGAATCACTCACATAGTTCTTGTTGAACTTCAGGCAACCCAGATTGGGCATAGAGCTTTTTGGGATAAGCTACCACGCTATCTCCATCCATTGCAACTCCTAAAAGCCAAAATCACAAGTACCGAGACAATGAAGCTAGATGAGTCCCGGAGAAATGATCAACTGTCTTTGAAACTTGACAACCTGCAACGAAATTAATCAGTAAATAACCGTGGAAGATTTCTCCTCCTTTTTGATATTTTCTCTACCTGCTTGGTGCTATCCATCCTGTATAGTTCCAGCTTTTTCGTACATAATGGTATAATCTTGTTTCTAATACTTCCCAACACTGTGCGACTTCTTCCAATCTTGCACCGCGGTTGATTCGATACTCCAAAACCACGGAAATTCAAAGTCGTAATGACCAAAGGATCTTACAAAATCACTAACAATCCTCTGGTAATTATTTTAGATTTCCTCTACTACCGGATGCGCAGGCGCAGTGGCGTGGATCTCCGCTCTTAGGGCTGTTACGTGTTCAGGGGTGTCACGGTGTTAGATTTTCCTTTTTAGAACATATTAGGATGGGTAGTGGACCTTGAAGAGAATGGGATAGCGATAGAAAGAGGGAGAGAGGAGTAGACGTATACTATTATCTTGTCATGAATGAAGCAAATTGTAAGTTTGATGTAGGATAATGTGTGCAATTGTTTTCACAAGAATATGCTTTCCAATTTTGGTTAGACATCCAAAGAATTGACATAATTTTATTCTCTCTTGCAGAACCTATACTACGCTGTCAGTATGTCATATATTTACTTTATCATAAGTATAATTTCCTTTTATAATGTCATTCAAAACTAAAGGCCTACAGGTCACGCGAGCATTAGAAAAAAAAAAGAAAACCATAGCCAATAAATTCAACGCAACGCTCTTTGCGAACGCAAATGTCACAGACTGCGTCATCAAATCTTCCTGGTGCAATCTCTGGCTAACTATAGGTCCGTTTGACGTCAATCCTGGTCTAGATTTAGAATAGAACCTAGTCTGGCTTCGTTTGGTTTTGTTCGGCTATAAAGGAAGGAGTACAAAAATAAAAAATAAAGGCGAAAGGTGTCTTCGAACTCCTGGTTGGAACGAAGTACCTCTTGCTGTATATTATGTATTAGATAACAGGTTCAATGATGATAATAAATTAACAACGTTTAAGAGTAACTAAATGGAAAAAAATGGCGTCTCCTTAGCCATATGCAGAGTATAACGTGTGATAGGGAACTCCAAAACTCAAAGCAATTACAGACACTTTTTAATTGTCAAGGAGTCGGTCAGACAGAAATATGAAGCTAGTTGCCCATTCCAAAGTGTAGTGGGTACCTCTGGAGAAGGAAGGGCAAGAAACTCCATGGAAACCACCGGAGTGAGGTAAACACTTATCAGGTGGTCCGTTAGCCGTTGGTTTGCCACCCAAAAAAAATACACTAGCTCTTGATATTAAAATGATTAAGGTTTACTTCATTTAGGAAAAGTGTTCTCCAAAAATCATCAATATATTTATTTATTCAATACTTTAACGGAGAATCCTAACAAAACAGGCTTTTGTGCTAAACTAATTTATTTAAACGTGCTCAGTCTGAAAACAGATGGCTACGTCACAACGAGGAAAATAGAGCTCTTCGAAAAACCAGGTGTTTTTGATTCGGAAGTAGAAAAAACTACTGAGGGGTGGGTGGATTCAAGGGGATCACTTCCGCCGGAAGCTTCCGATTTGATCTCCGATTGTGGGGGAGTCGATAGGAAATCGGATACTTTAGAAATCTGTCTTAATAATGCTGACTCTTTGGTACTTTGTTACATGTGGTTTCAAGTGGGGAAATACTACAAAAAAATAACTTTTTTCTGAGTTACGTTGTTATTTTTTTTCTTATTCGAATTTCGTTGTCTAGTCGAATTATTCATATATAATTTCCATTATTTTGCAACATGCTCAAACAATAATACCTTTCGACTTCCGTAGCATCTTCTTATTTAAGGACCTGTCAATTGCCCGGATAATCTTGAAAACAAAGAACAAGATTACCCAATAACACTTGGCCAAGTGTTCCAATTCACCCCTAAGATATTTCGCCCCCTATCAATCGAACAATAGGCATTTCATTACATCCTCTTGAGAATATTTGATAATAAACACAGATGTATAGCAATGAGGGTAGTCGACGATGTAGGTATTTGGGTCATCCTATTAATAAAATAGGGATGTATGGCCTTAGTGCGCTGTGGTAATCCCTCTTAGGGGCGGGCTGGAGGGTCAGAGTATAATGATGAAACTGCAAGCTTTAGACAGAGTTAAAATTACAATAATATTAATCTTTCACCCCCTTATTACAATAGGTGGTCTAACTATGATATATGAACTTCGTTTGGTAATACTTTATTACAAAACGATTTTTAACTAGTCTTTTCGTAAAATCTACCGAACCAATTGTGTTGCAAAAGCTTAGCCTCTTACTTCCCGAACTATTTTACAAATATAACATTGAAGTCGCTTTTTACTTAATAAAAAAAAATAAGTCCACAGGATATTCAAGAATGTCATTACCAACTCATAAAACAAATGACATAACACCACCATCATAATTATTCGCTAAATTGAGCCGGCGCGTGTTGCGTTACGACACTTCCTATTTTGGAGGAAGTGACACGTGCTTGCACAATGGCGGGCCCCCTTGGTTAGTTGAGGGTGAAAGCATTATTTGATAGGGGCTGGAAACTTGTGTGGTATTGTGCTAGCACGTACCTACTATCTTAATTTTCGACGAGGTACTTTACTCACTTGTTGATCGCAAGCACAACTGCCAACCTAAAAAAGTATCACTGTGAATTTACAGTGCGTTCATTATAAGTTGTTTCGTGTCGCGATTGGTAGCTCTGTTCTGTCAGTCGCCATTTAGAACTCTATTAGAATTTAAACTAAGCTTGACAAGCAATGGTGCCAACATGACGGCAAGGGACAAGTTTATAGGGAACGGTCTGTAGGTGAAATGAGCTATTAATAGTGTCAATTCCATCAGGTAGATTGACAGCTAACTTCAAGCTCTCTTCACCTATGTGTTCACGTTGAGATTTTTACAAAACGGATCGGATGTTGACACTAATTGCAAACGCAATCTGAATAATTTTGAAGGATATTGCTAATCCATTGCTTGCTAAATTCTTCAACACCGTAAATAACGCAATGAATGTTGTTGAACTGTCAAAATGGACCAGATTGTGATAGATCGTGTGCTACGCAATTAGGGTACTGGGGTCGGTTTCAATCGGGAAAAGTGATACTGGGTTTTTCTACGAGGAACTTCTCAGTAATAGATTTGATTTGTGACTACACTGCACACTGGCGCGAGTTTACTGCTTCTACTACAAACTAGACTCAAATCTATTTCGGAACGCTAAAGTCTATCTGGATACTGTTATCAAATTCGCGAACATAAACTGCGGACGCGTCCAATTTGCACCTGCCTTTTGACTCTTAAGAGAATCTGACCTCTGCCTCATCCTGATCTCTGTCTGATCAAACCTATTGTTTCACTCATCATTCAATCTGCCCAGACTTTTTCCAACTATGATGGGGTCGGCTTCCAGCTAGAATACCAGTATTTTACATAAACCGACTGCCTATCTGACCTCCACAACCCAGTAACTGGGTAATACGATGCGCCTTGGTAAGACTGGTTGTCAGATTTTAGGACTTCTGACGACCTGTGACGAATGTCAAAGATACATGAATGACAGCCGGGACCAACGGCTTAAGGTGCTTTCCGAGACATGGAGGAGTCTTGGTATGTAAAGATGGTCACCCATCCGTGGACCAACCCCGGCAAGCTTGATAAATCCAACCGTGCGGCTGATATCATTAACATAATTAAAGTAGAATATCGTTCCTAGCAGTTGGGAGTTGGTAACGACGCGGACGCTCGTGCGCTCACAAAAGCTGAACTATTTCCGAAATTCGATGTGCCAATTTACAGCCGAGTACTGTATATTCTTATCCTTAATTAAAAGAAACTTGCCCCAAAATAATTAAAGGCAATATCCTTGTCGGACACATCGGCTGCGCATAGGCAAGCTGCGTGCTGCGCACATCTGCCGCGCAGGTGACGCGCCGCCATATTGGGAATTAACATTACCGAGGGGGAGCTACAAAGGCGTTCTTAGGGGAACAAGAATTTCTGTATTGTCATTGTACATTGGAAAAGGAATTTCTGCACTGGGTTGTAATTTTTAAGAAATAATTGTTGTTGTTAAGAAGCGAATGTTGTGCTTAAAACTTATGTCTTTAAAAAATTCGCGATGTTTTTAGCGTTTCCAACGTCTCATGTCTGCATCACATTAAATTATCAATAAACTAGATAGATATCTTTCATGAAAGGAATTGCACGATGAATTAATTTATTGTTCTATAACATGAGTGGCGACCGCGTACCGGAAGACGTAGCGATGGAAGGCCTCCCACAAGTTGGACCGATGACCTGGTGAAGGCCGCATGAATCCGCTGGATGCGAGAAGCACAGAAGCGGTCGAAATGGCGGTGCTTGGAGGAGGTCTTTAGCCAATCGTGGACGTCTTTCGGCTGAAATGATGATGATAACATGTCAGTTTTATCACGATGTTTAACCTTCACCATTTTGAGAAAAAGGGTGATGAAAAAAATGAAGACAGCATTTATAACATCTGGACTACCTCTTTACTAAACCATCGTCTCTCTTGTTACAGCCCCCCGCACATCTTGCACCGGTGGTACTCCGAACAACCTGCCTCCCCTGGGATTCCACTCCATTCATGGGGAGAATGTCAGGGTCTCCCGCGATGGGTCCATGGCTCGCCGTGTGGAGTCATTCTGCAAGGGTGTCGCCTTCAGTGCCAGGCCTGTCAGGGTTAATGAGAAGGTTGGTATCTTTTATGTCAAGGAGTCTTATAAAAGACTTCCTTTACTAATATTATGTTTTGAATTTTAAAATATTTAATAATAAAGGTAAAAAAAAAAAAAAAAGAATTGGTTTTTAAAGATGGGTGGATGTATTAACTAGCGACACACACAGTATACTGTCTGCCGAACTTTACGACACCTAAGGTTCATGCCAATTGAAATATCAGAAAGAAAGATAACTCGCAGAAGTTCCGTAGACCCAAGTAAAAGAGGATCTAACACATTTAACCTTTTTTCTCATTTCTTCTTCCAGGTGTGCCTTCGCTTCGTCGAAATCTCAAACAGCTGGAGCGGTGTCATTCGCTTCGGATTCACGAACCATGACCCGGCCACCCTCGCACACGCGCTCCCCAAATACGCTTGCCCGGACCTTACCAACAAACCAGGCAACTGGGCCAAAGCCCTCGGCGAAAGATTCTGCGAGAAGGACAACATCTTGTACTACTACGTAAATTCTTCTGGCGACGTCCATTTCGGAGTGAATGGCGAAGATAAAGGGCTGTTCTTCTCTGGTGTAGATACCCGCAACCCTATCTGGGCCTTAGTAGATGTTTACGGCAACTGCACAGCTGTCCAATTCGCTGATCCGCGAGCTCCAAGCCAGAGGAGACATAGTCCTTTAGAAGAAGATAGACTCGTTGGCAGCATGAGGTCGTTGACCGTCGAAGAATCGTTACCTCCGCCGAGATACCAAAATCCTTTAGTACCACTTACTCTGCATAGAACTAAAGGGAGGAATGTACAGTGTGTGAATGACAGAGGCGTCGCTGCAAGGGCTGATGCGGAATTCTGCCAAGGATATGTATTTACAGCGCGTCCGATGCGTCCCGGACAGACAATAGTGGTCCAGATTTTGGCAACAGAGGCAGCTTATGCTGGTAGCTTAGCGATCGGCCTTACATCTTGCGATCCTGCTACATTAAGACCTTGCGATCTTCCCGACGATGCGGAATTACTCCTAGACCGTCCTGAATACTGGGTTGTCAGACGGGACGCTGCAAACGGCCTCCGAAGAGGCGACGAACTAGCTGTCACTTTGACATTAGACGGCGAAGTCAGAGTTAGTAGAAACGGGTCAACTCCTGTCACTGTTATGCATGTAGATCATACGCTAAGATTATGGGCATTTGTAGACATTTACGGGGCTACGCAAAAGGTCAGGATGCTGAGTACCCAAGTGGTTCAGCAAGCCCAAACTCCTCCTCAGCAATTGAGGGTGCTCACGGGGTCGGCGGGGCAGATTACTGCTGGAGCTGGTGGTACAGTTCTGGTGGTGAGCTTACCTCCCCAAAATGGACAGAATGCTGCTAATCAACAGAGCCTGACGCTTGCCAGCGCTCATTATATTGAGGTGAGTGTGAGTTCAAAATATTTTTTTCCGTTTGAGGTTCCTTTTGTTTTAAGGATGGCCAGTTAATTCACTTGTATAACATTAATTTACAGACAAAAAGACAGTGATTATATATAATAACATTCTAACTTATACTCCATTAGAAATAAGATTAGACATTTAGTTAAACCTTTTTTACAGTCCGTTCAACCGATTTTGACTTTTATTACGTTAGTGGCATGACAAATGGCAGCTGCAGTAAACAGTTGGTATTGTAACTTTTTTGCTTCTGATGCCATCCTTATGTCTACGGTATAGAAGAATTTTGTTTAAATGTCTAATCTTATTTCAAATGGAGTAAAGTTAATGAGGGTTTTCTGAAATGAAGTTCACTGTGGCAGCATTGATACGTCAGCCGGGCACCTGACAAAAGTGTAAAAGCGCCTATATTTTCTTTAGTCGTCACTGAATGATGAACGTCACCATATATTTTATATTCATTGTAGAAATGGAAGACCTCTTATCAAAGGGGCGCCAACTGGTGGCGTGAATTTTCATGAAAACCGTCATTGGCTTTCTTTTTGTCTTTGCTTTTTCTATTATAAACTCTCTTATTGAGCCATAAATAGTCGATTCTATAGATATCAAATCCATAGTTTCTTTTTAAAGCCAACAATTTTAATCTACATTAAATTAGCAATGTACTTATGAACTCATCTCTTTCCAGCCGATCCAGACAACCTCACAGCTCTGTCTAGCCGGGCTACCAATCAACCAGCCAGCAGCCTGCAACTACCCGCCACCCAGACCACGAATCGACAACCAATGTTCGTCGACCAGCCAAAACAATATCAACGAACAGGCTCAGCTACCAAACGGTCACACAGCAGAGCCCCTAAGACTCGCTGACAGACTTCAAAACGGGCCGTCTACGAGTCGCCATCAACCTATATACTCCGTCATCGGTGAAGGGGCTGCCACGACTGGTAATCTTACAGGAACCGAATGCACCATTTGCTATGAGAATCCCATAGATTCGGTTCTGTACATGTGTGGTCATATGTGCATGTGCTACCGCTGTGCTGTACAGCAGTGGAGGGGCAAAGGGGGTGGCCAGTGCCCCCTGTGTAGAGCACAAATCAAAGATGTGATCCGTACGTATAAGTCCTGATGTGCTTAGATGCCAAATTCGTTTTGTAATCCCAAAAAAATCTGTGTATATATTTGGTAGTTAGGTTAGTAATGTTTTTTTTTGTACTGGAATGGGGTTGTAAGGGGGTGAAATGAGAAATACATAACCCTCATTTTTAGGCAGTCGGGTAAAAAGGCTGGTGTGTTGTGCGAATTTGTACAAACTTTAGATACATGATAAAATGAAACTTGGTCTGTTAAACTCATTTTCAGTACAAAAAATAACAACTAGAAATTAATAATATATCAATAATAATAATATATAAAAAAACTGTTCGCTTGTAGGTCGGTTATTTATTTGAATGACGTAATACAAAACGGCGGCGGAAGTGAAGTATGAAGATGGATATGATTGTATATTAAATTAATGGATTGGCAATATTTATTCAGAAAATATTGACAGTTACTGTCACTTTGGGCGGTAAATCTTGGAAAATACTATCCTTGTATTAAACTGACTGTAAATTATATTTTTTGAATTAATATTGCCAATTATGGATAGAACGGTGACAATTTTTATAACGAAAAATAATTACTTTATTCAATTTCTTTTTTTTAATTTGACTGTTGAATGTGTAATTTTAAAATTACTTAATCTTCACACACAAATACATATTATATTTCTGTACTGTGCCCTGTTATCTGGTATAAACTATATTCTACATAAAAAGGGGACTTTCACCTTTCTTAGTATTTTTTCAATAAAATCTTATCAAACCTTTAAAATTGCACATTTGTACTGTCATCTCTTAGAAAAGGGGGTATTAGCCAAATTTTTTGCGGGTTGAAATGGGTCGAAAGTTTTATACGATGAATAATAATCTAAATCATGAATAGACATCGTTTTTATGACATTTAAAATATATTATAAGACATTTTTCTTAAGGGGTTGTGACGGGGTGAAATGGTAATAGAGGTTGACTGCAGTGCAGCTAATTATAGGTGGACATTTGGTGGAAGTGTTAATATGTTTCCCGTTTACAACCTCTTATGGAATTAATAAATAACTACGACTTTAGTCCGAAATATACTCAAAAGTAACAGTCAATGACATTAAAACTTCATCCCTAAATAAAGAGGGGTGAAACATAGCACGTTAACTAGAGTCACCCCCGTTTTTATTTTCAAGTGGTTGTTGAAAATAGCCCCAATTTAAAAGCGAGGCTACGGTGTAAATAATGTAGTAATGCTAGAGTAAGCGATAGGTTCCTAGTTAATAAACACATTTATAGCTATATTATAGCTTTCGTTTTGGTGTAGCACTGCCTTGTAAGTTTTTGTGTCCTTGAAATGTTTTGTTGTTTTTTCGTGAATTTTGTTCATATTAAATATGAGGCATCAAATTTTGATGCCTCATTGTAATCTGCTATGAAAAAAAAAACATTTATTTTTATTTTAAAAATCATGTTTTATATCAACGATAGATGGAGCTATTCAAAAAAATTATTTAGGACACAAAACTTTCTGTAAATTAATAAGAAAACGATTGTAATTACGTCCATGACACTATTATAAGCATTTAACAATTATTCATTATAATAATCGTATCGTAATCTTTAATTATTAACGCCAATAGTCTAGGAGACAGTGATGATATAATTTTAGTTGATCAGTGATTAAATTTTAATACTAAGACAAATACTGATATAAAATAATTATCTAACTATTTCATATTATACCACAAAAACACACAAAAAATGCAATAGATATAAATTGAGCTATTTTCATCGCTGTCTCTTGTACTATAAAATTCCAAAGACAGCTGACTGTCGAAGAAAGTTATTTATTTAAACTTTTTTCTACTGTATCAGAAATCAGTTAAATATTACTTTGAACTTTGAAAGTTAACTAATTTATCATACTGGATATTATAGCATTATTTGATATTTCTAAACAATGGGAGTTCCTAAAAATGCCTCTGAACAATTTTCTTAACACAACGCGTATTTTTCTCGAATATTCGCAGCTAATAAAAGAATATTCGTCCCAAAAGCAGTGTCTCGATCGAAAATTTAGCTATAATAAAGCCGGTAGATCTACCAAAGCTACCACGCTGTGTTGCCAATGTTAAATTTCTCTGATCGATGGTAGAAAGTTGTGAGGACGCATTTTTTTACCGCATAACGACAATAGGCATTGCTGAGCTTTAAGTAAAAAAGTTTTTCTTGTTTTTTTTTTTTTTTTAGTAGTTACAGGTTTTGGAAATAGTCCCGCCTAGTTAGTGACTGTAGATTGTTGAAGACGTTACTGTCGAAAACTTTTAATAATGTGAATAATATACTGTAATAATGAAAAAAGTAATTGTTTTTTAGCAACAAATCTTGATCATAATTGTAAAGAAAGTCTTTGAATTGACAATTTAAATCCATTAGCCCAGGTACTCGGGGGTGATTTTTTTTATGGCGCACTGGATTTTCATCTGTCTGTAATGAGCTGAGAATTGAGAATCAAACAGAGCGCATCCCAGCGGTACAAAAATCACGGATTTTCAACTGTCAGTGCAAAGCAGCGCGTTGAAAATCCAGTGTACGAAAAAAAATCGTCCGTCGGTACGAGGGCTAACATTTGACTTATAAGTAGATGATAATGACACTAATTCTTTGTATTCTTTATCTATCATTCCTTGACTGCTCAACTTTCATAAAGAAATTGTTAACATATCATTTTTATATGCAATTGTACTTTTATTTCGTAAACTGTTTTGACTTTTAATTACCTCTTGGTTAAACATATTTCCCTGGTACCATGAGGTACTTATCTCGCTGTTAAAAACATTACGACTGAACGACCTCTTTGTAATAATTAATGCATTTATTTGTAATAAAACATCTATAAATTCAGTTAATTAGACTGAATATTTCTTATAATTTTAATTCAAGTTTATTTGCTGTGTAAAACTGTTGACAATTTATCGTTGATCTTTAAACCAAGATTCAGATTCTGCCAAGGCTAATATCAAGTGAAGTAAAGTATCAGTAAGTCGTAATTGACAGTTAACTATAGTCCTATTCTCTTGAAATCTCCCAGTGAAAACTGAGGTGAAATGAGCTGTTATTCCACTATATGCTCCATTGATACTATTGACTACTCACTTCACCAAAGTTTTTGCGGTGAGATTTTTATAGAATAGATCGACAATTAACGAACGTTTAAACACGAGCTCAACTTGAATCTTTTTGTTGTAAATAATGTAACCGTTCCTTGATTACCATTACAGAAACCAAACGTGAAGCCAGTTTCATTCAATATAACTTTAATGTATGAAGTAAACTAATAATTGTGTAATCAGACTTTTTTTTTCATATTATGTATCGCATTGCTTTTGTTGAGACATTTTTGGTATAAAAAACAAAAATGCAGACAAAAAAAAGTTTATTTTTAGACATTGTGGAAAAGAGAATAAAAAAGTCAGGATATGTTTTCTCTATCTCCAGAATCTTTTAACAATGTAACAACAAACGCAACGCAAATTAGACTTTATTTATTTAAACATAAGACATTTTTTTAATAATAATAATGTAATACCAAAACGAGGTGACCAGTTTGACAAAAAAGTAAAACAGACTATTAAAGCCAAATCTTGTAGTATTTAGTTGAAAAATGTATATAATTGTGTGAATGGGAATGTTAGTGTAAGACTGAGTAAGGTAATTTAAAATTGTGACTATTTAGGCCATTACAAACGCGAAGTTTGAGTCATAAATGACAAACGTAACGTCGTATTTTTATCGAACCTCAAGCTCGTACTTACGACCCTCATGGAGCAGTGCTAATGTTAGGCGTACGTGAGTCATATAGTATGAAAGCCGGCAATCTCCAGTGTATGTTAAAAAAAAATCTTTACGGCATTCTCTCATAAAACACGATCGGAATAAAAATGTTGATAACAAATCGGCAATCTCCAATAATGTTTAGTATGGCGTTTGCCCAAACGTTCAAATCAAATACGGCAATATCCACCACTGTCCATATAAAAGTGGGCAGTCCCCAACATCAAATCCGGCAATCCTCATTTCAGTTTTAAATAAATTGATTAGTAAAATGTTAAGAACTGCTACATTTAATCGATAAATGTTAGTATAAACTGTTACTAAACTAGAACTCATCAGTTAATTTTTTTTCAATGTATAATTATAAACGAAAAACATTTTCCGTTAAAAATTGATAACTCAAAATTGTGACAAGTGGAGATTGCCTGTCTCAAGTGTGTTATTGTTATTGACTTAATGATTCATTAATCATTAAGTCAATAATAACTCGTTTGTAATGGCCCTAGTATAACATATTATATATATTCCTGAAATTCTGAATAACGCAAACAACTGACTATCAAAGCACAAGTTCGACCGCAGACCGCAAACCTTAGTGGAAGCGTTTTCATAGTTACCTACATAGAAACCAGTAGTGTCGCCGTGGTCCGTCGTTCATTACAGTAGGCCGAGTTTACCTCTGCGGTCTGCGGTCTCCTTCGGAATTGTACCTTCACCCTGTCAATAAATGTCATGCTGCTTTGATTGGTTGATAACAACAGCCAATCAAATCAATTGGAGATTTAAACACAGATTTAAAAAAACAACAGGCTGGCAGGAACCTGGAAGTGAATCTAATCTACTGACAACTCCTAAAGGCAGATTTAAAATGAAACAACCTTTACTAGTAAAAATGTTGCGGAATGATTAAGTTTTGCCAGAAGCATTTCAAGTTACTGATTTTTTAAACTTATTGAATAGTTTGAATTTATTATAACTCCGTTGAAACAGATAATATTCTAGTGTAAAATGTTTAAAAAGAATAAGGGTTCTGTTATTTGTAATCCTGCAAAAAGAAAAAAAACTTTTTGATCTTTTCTTCTTTTTCTGGGCTTTTGCCGGTTTGACAATTTAATTAAATTTTGTTTTACCCATTTCTCAGTCTTACACTAATAGGTAAGACCAAGTGGTATGTGATATCGTGTTTTTTAAATATTTTTCAAAACTTGGTCATGTACAGCATTGTCATCTAGTCTTTAGTAATTTATTTTTTCTTTTTTCATTATTTTGTGAAAAATCTAGCACTGTAATGACGTTGGAGATTAGATTAAGTTTGAAATAAAAATGGTTATCGAACATTTTTGTGTATTTTTTACCCATTACGTGTGATATAAGTGCACCCTGCAATCAGAAAATAAAGTATCTGCGTTCAAAACTGACATAGATCAGACTAATACTAAACACCAATACGAGCATGTTCGAGTTAAATAATATCAAACCCATACTAGCTATTTACTTAGATATTTATAGCTGCGTTGGCTCGTATTGAGCAAAACGCGATAAGTATTTAGGATGTAGAACAGGGTGTAAAGTTCACTCATCCACCATAGAAAAGGGAGGATCCTCCCGACCAGATGAGTGCTATGTCTGGCGGGCCGACTGCCCGACTGCTGATGTCGGATAGTCTTATACATATATCTCGTACGCGCGGTAAATTCTAATTGCGCGATGCAGGAGTTGTGTGACGTCATGTCTTTGATGCGTACCTAGTTCGTATGTGGCGGTGTAACCGCTACAAGTATTTTGTAAAGTTCGTTTTTTTATCCCAGACCTAATTTTACTTTTCAAGTGATTGTTGTTTGTTTTTTGTATTTGGAGTTTGACATTTGCACCTGCCAAATTAGTCTGGGATTCAAAAACAAACTTGGAGGAGTATTATGATGAAATAGTAGTATTTTTTTAATCGTGCTGGTAACACAGTTTCTTCGGGTAGTGACATCTAATAGTTACATCTGGAACTATTTAGAATATAATTTTGACATATTTTAATAATTTATTTTTATCTTAAAATAAAACTAAATTATAATTTATCATAATAATAAATTATATCTTGTCTATAATAATAAACTATGAATTTTAAAACGAAAGTATTGCAATAGCATTATTATAATTTTCTGAACGAAAAATTAATATGACGCTCCAGATTGAAATTGATCCAATCACAGAACGTTAAACAGTAACTTATCGAATATAATAATTTAAACTTTAACTCTGAGCAACAAAGCTTAATTTTCATTTAGAACAAATTACAATGCAACTTTGAATGCGCGGACGTGAAGCTTCGTCTAGTGATGACCAAAAGTGCGTTTTCCTTTTTGAAATCGATTTTTGCACATGCTCGAATGAATTTTTAATTTTTATTTTGATTAAGGTGATCATTGTAATAATTAATTAAAGTACCAGTTTTGTAAACGAATGATAGTTAAAGCGTGGGTAAAACAATGAAAGATACTCGGTTTCAAATTATTATGTGTCCAGCCGAAGCCTTCATTTTTTTTTCTTTTTCATAAACGTTGCAAACCTACAAGGTTTCATTTATCTTATTTAACTTTTAAGAGTTTTAAATAGATCCTTGTTGAAATGTTTTTTTTAATACAAGTTTCAATTTGATTAAATCGATTTTTACGATGTCAGCACAGTCGAGTGACTCGCTTACTCGGCGTCCCCCATCACTACACTAAAGAACTTGTTATTATTATACGGGTGTACTTAACCTTTTATTTTCATGTTTCGCTATAATTTTAACTAAGAAACAATAAAAATCAAAGGAAAACGCCATTAATGTGATCCGAAGAACGTTATTTTGGCTCATACTGTGAGAAAAACCGGTAAAAGGTCAGTGTTTCATTCAAAATAAGTACATAATAATATAATTAGATCAACCCGATGTATACCCGTGTGCAGTTATTTCATGAGAAGTCTTATTGTTTCTTGCATTTATGAATTACAACGCCATTTTGAGAGCTAGAAGTTATTTATGTGTAATTTTCGCGAAGTTTCGTGTTATCTACATCAAAGTGTGGTGTTATGGTGTTTTGAAAATCGAATGTGTTGTTTTTTTTACATAGCGTCGATTTCTTTCGCTTGGGAATCTAGGAAAAAAGTTTGTATTACGTTGCGTACGTTTTTATTAAATTCAATGCGCTTCCATTTTTGATAATTTTGGTTAATATTTTCGTAAAATATGATAAAAAAATATACAAATAAAATTGACACGGAACTAGAGTCCTAGACGAATGAATCATTATTTCGTAACATTTTTAGAGAGAACCGCTATTCGGCGTTCGTGATTATTTGTATAACCGTATTTTTAACCAAAGCAGGAAACTACTTACCTTCATTGCGTTAGTTTTATGCTCACATCACAGTACTTAATGAAGAGCTTGGCATATTTGAGATTTTCGCGCAAAAAACAAATTATTTGAAGCATGCGTACCTACGTACATATTGTTTTTTTCATTTTTTTTTATATAAAACATATTTTGATTGCCTAAATCAAAATAAACTTGAACAAAATAAGAACTTTAGACTAATAGTGCTTTACACCTGTTTACCACTTGGGGGATCAGCAGAGTTCATACATTTAATACATTTACAAAAACATGCAATTCATAAACCATAAGAAGATTATACCGGGTCTAAAATAACATTTTAGCCTTAAAATGTAGATAGCGAACATGTGGTTTTTAAGCCTACAATCAACACTAATCACAAAATTCATTGAGTGCTAAAAATATTTAAAATATAATTCTGTCTCTCTGTGACTGCCTCGTTGGTGTAGTGGTCGCAAACGCTACTGCGGAGCATGAGCTCCTGCGTTCGATTCCCACTTTGGACAAATTGTTTTAGGGTTTACTGTTTGAAATTTTGTCAGTAGCATCCCGGAGCCGGCAAGAAACTCCACGGTTACTCTTTTAAAAATTATTGGTTTTTACAATATTTTCAAATAACAGTGTTATTAGGTATGGGAGGACAGTGTAGGTCTTTCAACAAGTACCAGGTTGATGGTAATAGGCTCGCCCCCTATTATATGGGACTTAACTGGCGAAATCTCTCTTCGGGTAGTACAAGACTACAGGTGTTATGTATTTAAAACAAAATTCTGTCTCTTTCATATTCAAACGATGAACAGAAATAGAGTGATGTTTTAAATATGTTTACTGCTAAATGCAATAATTGCATTTAGTAATTATTACTGATTTGTGGTGCATATAGGTCTAACTGTTTGTTTTTACAACAATCAAAGTCAGAATCAGATTATGACCGTTCAATACTACACTCTGATCAAATAAAAAAAATAAAATAACTATTGACATACCTGACGGTGCCCCCTGTGCCTCATGTTTAGACATTGATCGTTCATCGCGACATTATTGACGTTATCGGTAGTCCGAAGCCCAATAATCTTAACACCTGACTTAACGCGATATTGTGTTAACACAATATGGATGTCTGATAGGCGTCATGTTCGTGAACGGGCGCCGTCAGTTGAGACTGACGGCGCCCATCTCTCGCCCATCTCTTATCTGCCAGGGCTTATTTTTAATCGTTTTTTTTTTTGCATTTTTCTCACATAAAGAAGCAACAAGCGTAATGTAGTCAGGATTTTGTAATTTCTATATTTAAAGGAGTGTCCTTGGAGTTTCTTGCCCGTTCTACTACATAGAGATCTACGTTTTGGAATGGGCAAGTTGCTTCAACTTTCTGACTAACTGACCGACTCTTTGACAATTCAAAAGTGCCTGTAAATGGTTTAATTGAAATAAATCAAAAACGTTTTGTGTTTATTTGTTTTGTAAGGTTTCGTTTACAAAACCTTTTCGAGGTTCGTTGCGCCACTTTTTCCCGGCTAAAGCACTAGGAAGTGGTGAAGGGACAAGCATTTCGGGGGACTGTCTTATGTCATTTTGACGTCCAAAAAGTGCTGTATCCCAGCCTAATTTTAGTAAATGAGTTATTGATTAATTGATTGATACATGTATGATGAAAAAATAAGACTATTCTACACACAATTAGTAACATGTTCGTAAACCAAAATTCCAGATGTTCTGCGTCCAAGAGAAAGAACGGGCCGCCACATTCTCTTCAGACAAAGATCCACTCAGCATCACACAAACGGACTCTGAGGATGACGAGCCAGAAGCGAAACGCATCAAATACTCTCCTTTAAACCTCCAAGTATACCAGATACCTGCATTCAATACGCCAAAATCATTATCAATATACCCAACGAATACGCTCCCTAACTTTGTGAACAATCCCTTAAACTTAGCTAACCCGTTAGCGTTCACAACTAAACCACCGAATGGTGAGAGTTTGGTCAAGAATCTGCATAACCGGTATTCGTTGCCAGCAAAGTTGACGATAACTCCTGTTGTGAATGGGGAAGTTGTAAGGTATAAGAAGAATGGAGAAGTGGCGAAGAAACGTGGGCCTCCAAAGGGGTATAAGAGGAAACCTAAACCGGAGAAGTTGGAGCTGTCACAGAGCTTTAATGGACCATTGCAGGTAATTTTATGATTGATTTTTATGTTTCCGTACCCAAAGGGTGCCACCGGGACCCGCTAACTAAGGCTCTGCTGTCCGTCCATTCATCCCTCACAGGGCTGTATCTTTTGAATCATAAAAAGCACTAGAAATTGTCACAGAGGATGTACCGCTATAACAACACACAATAAAAATAAAAAAGACAAAAATTAAAGGGGTACAGATAGTGCAATCCACGACGACGCGCCCCACTCCGCGATTACTGTACTGTAAGCTGTACTTTATTACGGAGCGGAGCGGAGTGGGGCGCGTCGTCGTGGAATGCACTATCTATACCCATACATGAAACGTGTTTTGTTCGGCGTTTGTTGCTAAATACCTCGGCACCTGGCCGGTTTTTTGGTACATACCTAGGAAGAATCTATACTAATATTATAAAGAGAAAAGATTTATATATTTTTTTATAAAAATAAATAAATAAATAAAATTTATTTGTTAGAATATTGTTGTTACAAAGGTGTTAAACATAATATCATGTCCATAATATTCTGCTGTTTCCAGCGTACAAATATTTAAAAAAATAAAATTAAGAGTATTAGAAAAGAAAAAAAAAACAAATAATAATAATATTGGTAATTAAGAGTATTGTTTTGTAATGAATAAACTCAACATGTACTCGACCAATTTTTAAAATTCTTTCACCAGTTGAATGCTATAGGTATATTAAAATTCATTTTAATATACCTATAGCATTCAACTGGTGAAAGAATTTTTAAAATTGGTCCATACAAAACGATGATATCATAGGCCCCACCTATGAAATCATCGTTTTGTATGGAGAATTTTTGACCCAAAATTATCACTGAGTTACACAGGCTATGAGGGTTATCATTTACAAAGATATCAAGAGGGCGAAGCCCCTGCCCAAAGCTAGAAGTAATATAAATATCATCAACTGTCTTGAACATAAGTTCTATCTATAAATAATAGAACCAGTCCTCTTTACAGACTCAGAACACGATATTGTCAAGTCTCTTGGCCGCCAACAACACGACCATCACCGGCGTTACTATACAACCTGCGGTATTACCCGCACCGGAGCCCGCGCCAGAGATCAAAGTACCTGAAGGTATGTATCATTACAGAACACGATACTCTCAAGTCTCCTGGCCTCCAACAATATGACGATCACAGGCGTTACTATACAACGGGCGATATTACCCGCCCCGGAGCCCGTGCCAGAGATCAAAGTACCTGAGGGTATGTATCATTACAGAACACGATACTCTCAAGTCTCCTGGCCTCCAACAATATGACGATCACAGGTGTTACTATACAACCGGCGGTATTACCCGCCCCGGAGCCCGCGCCAGAGATCAAAGTACCTGAAGGTATGTATCATTACAGAACACGATACTCTCAAGTCTCCTGGCCTCCAACAATATGACCATCACCGGCGTTACTATAGAACCGGCGGTATTACCCGCCCCGGAGCCCGCGCCAGAGATCAAAGTACCTGAAGGTATGTATCATTACAGAACACGATACTCTCAAGTCTCCTGGCCTCCAACAATATGACGATCACAGGTGTTACTATACAACCGGCGATATTACCCGCCCCGGAGCCCGTGCCAGAGATCAAAGTACCTGAAGGTATGTATCATTACAGACACGATACTCTCAAGTCTCCTGGCCTCCAACAATATGACGATCACAGGTGTTACTATACAACCGGCGGTATTACCCGCCCCGGAGCCCGCGCCAGAGATCAAAGTACCTGAAGGTATGTATCATTATAGAACACGATACTCTCAAGTCTCCTGGCCTCCAACAATATGACGATCACAGGTGTTACTATACAACCGGCGATATTACCCGCCCCGGAGCCCGTGCCAGAGATCAAAGTACCTGAAGGTATGTATCATTACAGACACGATACTCTCAAGTCTCCTGGCCTCCAACAATATGACGATCACAGGTGTTACTATACAAGCGGCGATATTACCCGCCCCGGAGCCCGTGCCAGAGATCAAAGTACCTGAAGGTATGTATCATTACAGAACACGATACTCTCAAGTCTCCTGGCCTCCAACAATATGACGATCACAGGTGTTACTATACAACCTGCGGTATTACCCGCCCCGGAGCCCGCGCCAGAGATCAAAGTACCTGAAGGTATGTATCATTACAGAACACGATACTCTCAAGTCTCCTGGCCGCCAACAACACGACCATCACCGGCGTTACTATACAACCTGCGGTATTACCCGCACCGGAGCCCGCGCCAGAGATCAAAGTACCTGAAGGTATGTATCATTACAGAACACGATACTCTCAAGTCTCCTGGCCTCCAACAATATGACGATCACAGGTGTTACTATACAACCTGCGGTATTACCCGCCCCGGAGCCCGCGCCAGAGATCAAAGTACCTGAAGGTATGTATCATTCCAGAACACGATACTCTCAAGTCTCCTGGCCTCCAACAATATGACCATCACCGGCGTTACTATACAACCTGCGGTATTACCCGCCCCGGAGCCCGCGCCAGAGATCAAAGTACCTGAAGGTATGTATCATTACAGAACACGATACTCTCAAGTCTCCTGGCCTCCAACAATATGACGATCACAGGTGTTACTATACAACCTGCGGTATTACCCGCCCCGGAGCCCGCGCCAGAGATCAAAGTACCTGAAGGTATGTATCATTACAGAACACGATACTCTCAAGTCTCCTGGCCTCCAACAATATGACGATCACAGGTGTTACTATACAACCTGCGGTATTACCCGCCCCGGAGCCCGCGCCAGAGATCAAAGTACCTGAAGGTATGTATCATTACAGAACACGATACTCTCAAGTCTCCTGGCCTCCAACAATATGACGATCACAGGTGTTACTATACAACCTGCGGTATTACCCGCCCCGGAGCCCGCGCCAGAGACCAAAGTATCTGGAGGTCTTCTTCTTTTCGTGTGGTTAGTGACTAACCTGGTGTCAGAGTTTTAAAGCCGCCCATGGGCCTCTGACTTGGCTTCACATGCCGTCGAGAAATATCTCTCAGGCATGCCGGTTTCCTCACGATGTTTTCCTTCACCGTTTTTTAAGCAAGTGATAATTATACAATACGCACATGAATCCGAAAAGTCAGAGGTGCGTGCCTTGGGTTCGAACTCGAGACCTATGCTCTTTTTGAGCCAACATTTAGAAAATAAGTATACCTACTAAAATTATTTCGATCCTGGAGCCTCAAATACTTATTATGAAAGTTCAGAGCATTCTTTTATATTGGTATCCATACTAAATAATACTCTGTTGTTCAGGTTCTATGTTCGTTTAGTCTTAATTCACCTTTTTTTTGTTATACTGTATATTATTTTCAAAACGGCCAAGGCTAATTACGTTAGTTAAATACAAAGACAAACACATTATAAAAACAACTACTCGACAGTCATACGCTCGTCTCACAATACTCCAGACATACTGACAAGATCTTTCGTTAATCCGTGAACACTCCAAGAGAGAGTTGAGCGTAGAGAGTTTGAGGAACAGGAGACTGGGCTCGAGCAACGGTTCGACTCCGAGCAATCTATGCCTCCTGCCACGGTTATAGTTCATCGGAGCAAAAAGATGGGACAGTTCGTCATGCAGTTCAGGAGCATCTGTTTGTATTGTCTGCCTATTGGACAACAGCCTCTCCGTTTTCTGCCTTTTCATTTCAGCTTTGTCTCTGATATTGCAGATTTCCAGTGGGCCGCCTGCAAAATTGCCATTCAATACAATTAAAAAAGTAGTGTGAGCTCATATTTCAATTACTGTTGCTTCCAGGAACGGAACTGGTGGAGTTGTTGCTTGACCCCGAGGACTGGTTTCCTACGGAGCCCTATAAGATGGTGTTCAGTCGGAAGAAGAACCCCAAGTGGAAGGACTTCCCCTACCAGTGTGAACACTGCTTTAAAGTAAGTACAGAATAATTATAATTTATTTCAGAGATTGATATTATTATTATGTAGAAACTAGCTGCGTAAGTCTGGATCCCGTGGGAATATCGGGATAAAAAGTATCCTATGTCCTATCCCAGGTAATGGTCTACCCATGTGCCAAATTTCATCCAAATCCGTTCAGCCGTTTTAGCGTGATAGCTTGACAAACAAACTCACTTTCGCATTTATAATATTAGTTGAGATTTGAGCCATACATGATAAAACAGATTTTATAAACTCACACTTCAAGTAACAAAATTGCGGTCATTCACCCAAAAAAATTTTTTTTTTTGTCGTGTTTATTCAACACCGTCTCACCCGTCAGACGTTGTCCTGTCAAAATTTCGATTTCGATTTTTCGGCTGTTAATTTGGGTTTTTCCTAATTTTCTTGTTTCCTAAACCACCCCAGAATTCAGGCGAACAAAACAAAAATGTATGCAAATCGGTTGAGCCATTTTATAGTTTTTCAGAGACTAATGCACGGCAATTGATTTTTAGGGTTCCGTACCCAAAGGGTGAAACGGGATCCTATTACTAAGACTCCGCTGTCCGTCTGTCACCAGGCTGTATCTCATGAACCTATTTCTACCCCCTACCCCATTAGAGTATACAAGCTTGATGCTCTAGAACCTAACTTCTTTTCCAGGGCTACCGCGTCGCTTCAACGCTAATAACCCACGCGGCCGAACGCCACGGCTGCGTGCCCAAAGACTTCGCCATCCCCTGCCCGTGCTGCCCACACGTGTCGACGCGCAGAAAACATCACAAGAAGCATCTGGAGAGCCATGAAAGCAGAAAACATCGGATATTCTGTTTATACTGCTTGCCTCCCTGTGAGTACCATAAAAAAATAATCATCTTATAATCAACTCTGTTGGGGTCGGCTTCATTTCTAACCGGATGCAGCTGAATACCAGTATTTTTACATGGAGCGACTGCCTATCTGACCTCGACAACCCAGTTTATTAGTAAGACTTGGGTTTCTAACCACCCATAATGACTGTTAAAGATCTATGCAGCGGAGTGTGGATCTACGAATATTCCCTGAGGCATATAGGTGTCTCGGTATGTAACGGTCTCACCCACCACTTAATTAAATTCAATTTATTTCAGGAATAATTCACATTGTGTTTGAAACCATAAATAAATAAAAACACATTCATTTAATCTATAAAAATAACAAATTCATAACATAATACAATAAATTATAGAAACTAATAGCATAAAAATAAATTCAATAACATTCCAAATTAAACATGCAATATATTAAAAAAAATCACTAACATTACTTATTAATATGACCCAGTCTCACATTAACCAATAACAATCAATTATTTTTCACTTTTTAGTTGTGGTACCAACACAAACCCCCCACAAAAATTTGAATACCACTACCTGCTATGTAAATTACAGTGACAGGAACTATTAGAATATCGTCCACATATACTAGGTGGGAAAAATACGTGTTATTGAAGCTAACTCAAAAACCCCTCATCAAATCTTGACTAAACTTATATGGGACCACTTCTGAAGTATGCCCTACCAAAAACAAATAATCATCAAAATCAATTCATAATTGGCGGAATAATTGCGAAACAAACATACAAATTGAATGGATGTGACGCATATTTTCCTCCAATTTGTTATTTTCGTGTTTTATTTGTTTTTTTTTTTCCTTGCTTGCGTCATATTCTACCGCAAATAAACGTATTTTCTTTCTTTTTTTTTCTTTTTTCTTTTACAAAAAACAAAAAAAAAACATACAACCGAATTGAGAACCTCCTTCTTTTTGAAGTCGGTTGAAAACATCGTCTATTGAATACAGACATTTCTCCAATAGGAACACTGAGTCTTGACTTAAATGAGCTCTTGTAAATTATAGCTTTTAAGTCCAATGGCAACTTGTTAAAAATCCGCATTGCTTGATATTGAGGACTATGTTGAACAATCCTAAGTTGGGGTAATAAACTTTTAAAATCTTTCCTACGCGTACTTTCACTCAACTGTCTCCTCGTCTGTTTCTTAGCTACGCAGGTATTTTTTTAAATTCACCAACAATACTAAAACATAGAGGCTGGGCACAGTGAGAATTTTTAAATTTTAAGGACTTACTTATTAATAAATTTATAAAGTACGTACGTACTTACCCACGGTCCAACCTCGGCTAGCGTTGCTTTACCTTCATTCGACCCGTGCGGCAGTTATTCCTTAGCAAAGTGGGACACCGGACGCCCATTTGCATATGGCCACTCTTTTATGCTATTTTTACTCAATTTTACTGATTTTTGAAATAATAAATATATATATTTCCATTTCAGACGATCCTTCAGAGCCCTTCGTAAAAGAACCAGTGAAATACCCCTATGATAGGTTCCCCCAATTCTGGTACGCTTCCGAGGAATCCCTACGCCTGCATAAGAAGCGGAAACACCCTTATTCCGGCATGTTCAACGTCAGCTGGTTCAGTTCATGGCTAGATGCCGCTCCTAATAGCTAATAGAATAAGGTAATGTATTTAGTAGTATTTTTGACGTTGACGCTGGCAACCCACAGTATTTTTTTTTAAGTTTAGTAGTTTTTTTTCTAAGCTGGCAATTATTTGGTAGTTTTTTTATTGTGATTTTTATGGCAACTTTAGGTTAGGTATTTTGTGATTGTTTAGTTTTAGCCTTTTTTTTTTCAAGTAAATGTGAATCGATAATTGATTAGAAATTAGTATGGCAATACTTTTAGTTTGGTAGGATTTTGTGATCGATTGAAAAGTAATATTCCAAAATTAAGTGATATTGGTAACCCAGTGAAGATGTTGGCAACATTTTTGTAGTTTTAAGGATTTTAATCGATTTTTTGAAGCGTTTTGGACAAAAACTTCTCCAAAAAAAGTTGATTTTATTGCATGCTAATAAATTTATAAATAATAAATTTATATTAAATATCCACTTAGACAATTTATTTATTGATTTTAATTAAAAGACTATTTCGCAGCTTTTAAATGTAAATCTTAAGGAATTTACTAGCAACACTACGTGTTCATTTTTTATATTGGCAACTTTTTACAATATATATTTTTTAATAAATGTTGCCAACATAAGGCCAGTAATTTTAAAGAGCATAATAAATATTTAGTATTATTTTGTATAAGATATATCTATCCATATACTCGCTGTAACCTACTGAACTCATGAATAATGCATTTATAGTAATCTTAGGCAGCTGAAATAGTTAAAAAAAATAGTCGGGTAGACGTACCAATTGTTGTCTCAATTTTTTTACAATGGAAGATTATAGTAGTGAGGGATATATACATCACATTAATATTTGTAGAAAATATTAACATTTTAAATTATTTTCTACAGTAGATCAAGCACTAGACCTAGACCTAGAAATAGCCTTAGTAACCTATCAGAGACGAAATATTTTTCAATAAAAATATAGCTAAGTCAGCAATTGGTGTTTCCACCCTATCAATAATATTAGTGCCTTCGATGAATGGCTAACAAATACATTTAGTTTGAATTGTCAAAAGTCTACCTAACTGAAGATGTAGGTGTACCTATAGTACACCCACATTTCGCCAGTTATGTTTAAGTCCCATGTAATAGGGGGACTCCGGGCTGCTACTGAGAAATTCCTGAAGGAAAAGTCAGTCAAATTATTTATTTCAATTAGGCAGATAAAAAGCACTTTTGAACGTCAAATTTACAACAAAACAGAATTGATTCTAGTCGCCCCTTCCAAATGGTAGTTTTCGTATGAAGAAGAATGGGCAAGAAATTCTAAACCAAAAACCTAATAACAGTTTGAATTTTTAAGAAAATTTGAATTTCGCGGGCTACAATGCGGATCCAGTAGTACACTGTAATATTTTGACGCTGCAGACCAAAGGCTTTTTCTCATACAGAGATAAATACCATAATCACACAAAAAGTTAAGTAGACTTTTGACAACAGGGTCTTACACCCTATCCTGTCCACCCTTTTAGAGTAAGCGTGATAGCACACCACTGTATTTTTATATAAAAGAAAAACAATTTGTACAAAATATTAGTATTTTTATAGCTACACGGTCTGTTACCGCCGTTCGGACATTTATTAAAACCAGCACTTTGGCCGTGACTCAACACTTAGGCTGAACGTGTGCTAAGACAGATGACGTAGCACCGCACAATACAGATTTTGCAAGGTAGGGCTGAGGGGGCAGACAGGCCGCGACGTAGTACAAACAATACCAATAAAATTAAAAATACACCAAAAAATAATGCAACGAATTTCACTAACGAACAATAGACGATTATGTCTTTTTTAGGGTTCCGTACCCAAAGGGTGTGACGGGACCCTGTTACTAAGACTCCGCTGTCCGTCTGTCTGTCACCAGGCTTGTATCTCATGAACAGTGATAGTTAGACAGTTGAAATTTTCACACGTGATGTATTTCTGTTGCCGCTATAACAACAAATAATAAAAATAAATATTTAAAGGGGGCTCCCATACAACAGACATGATTTTGTTTGGCCGTTTTTATAGATAACGATATGGAACCCTTCGTGCGCGAGTCCAACTCGCACTTGGCCGTTTTTAATAAAAAATAATTAATATAATTTATTTATTTCATCAAAAAATAATGCAACGAATTTCTCTAACGAACAATAGACGATTACCAATGTGTTTTTTTTTTTAAATTAATATAATACAAACAAGGGTCACAACGAACTAAGAACAAATTCAAATTAAATGTTCTGTCATTGCAACAAAATTATGAATTAGTCGTAAAAACCATGTCGACCTGCACGCGTCACGCAGTAATCTGCGCCGGCACTACAACGAGACGTAAAGCAGGACAGACACAAGACATGTCTGTCATGCATAAAGGCTCGTGCAGACCAGCGCGACGCGACTCGAGCAATACAATATCTAAGAAAACTTCACAATAACCCGTGTCACGGTGTTTACAAAATCTGCTTTGCCCTGCGCTGCGTGGACCTGCGTTCTGGGCATACGCTTAGCCTGATTCGTGATGAGGTGACCTCGCACAGTATTTGGGGAGGTTTGTGTCCAAATAAAATTCAACAACCTTTCCACCCCATTTAACAGAGTTCAAAAATGGAGGTTATGCAAGGAACTTAACCCAATCAGGTTTTAATTGCATAATTTTTTATACCGTATTGAGAATGTCCGCGCGAAGGTAACACACTAAACGCATTTATTAGTGTAGGCAACGTAATCATGTTTAGTTTTAGTTCGGGAGGTGGCGTGGGAGAGACGAAAACACATGTTATACAGGGTGTTGAATTATCATCAATCACCATGTATATCAACAGGGTGTCTTATCAATGTAGCTATTTTTAAACAACAAAAAAAAACGACTGTTTATCAAAGGTACTTTATTATCAATAGAGTTTGTTCGCGCAGGCTCTTTTGCACTTTCAAGTCCTTAATAATAAGGATTAATATTCAATATCATCAGAAAATCGTTGGCTTAGCCTCGGACCCACGCCACAGAAGCCTAAAAAGACTATTTCTAGAATAAATCTGCTTCCAAAATCTTGAAATATTCTTGTCACATTTAAGCTGTGAACACACTGACACGAATCCCGCGCGGGATGCGGGACGACTTGACTGCGCGTCGATTATTTTAACGATACCCCGTGACCACGAGCTACACGCTCAAGCTACACGCGTCTTAAGGCAGTGACTGCGGAGTGAACAAATTTAAAAAAATGTTTAGAGCATGCCATGAGTCACCGCGACTCAATTTGCGGAGTCACGGACGGAGACAGGTGAAGCGCGTGCGTGGCGTCGCTCAAGATAATGGCAAGTACGCCTCGCGCCAGTTTGAACACCTCCATTCAAGTTAGTCGACACAATCGACGCACGCGAATTTCGTCCCGCATCCCGCGCGGGATCCGCCCCAGTGTGACCAGAGCTTTAGGCTTCCCGAATAAGACCCGTATCACAATACAGACCAAAATATAACAGTATTAGAAATTTAAGTTAGAATCTAGTTGTAACTGTACATTATATAACTGCGTGTCAAAGTTAAGCAAGGTATAGAAAAAGATGGGTGACCGTTTGTAGGCTTTATAATGGATTGTGAATGCTTTGAAGGTTTTTGAATGTAATTGGGTATGTTTTTTTTTGTTTTGACGATTCAAAATGGACTTTCATTTTGAAGTATTAAGCTCAGTGCACATTACAGCTGCATCGGGTAGTAGCGCATCGTATGTCAATACAAAAAAGGTGCGGTGCGGTCTGTAGTGTGCGATGGTTGATACAAAATGTACTATCGAAGAACTTCATATCTAAGCAGTTTGAAAACAAAATCCCGTGAACACGATGACCACATCTGTTACCGCCCCGGTTCAATAGCGGCCGAACGCTGCAAGCAGAAATAGTCCTTACGGTGTATAGATATGAACTTCTTCGATGGTACGTAGCCTTGTACCGTAGGCTACAAAACAGTGGTAACAAATCCAGTATCACAGCATCTTCATTCTTCTGAGTAAATCATTTCACCACTGCTCTCAAAACGGTGAAGGAAAACATCGTGAGGAAACCTAGAACCAGAAACTCGAAGACATGTGACATCTACCAACTCGCATTGGACCCGCGTGGTAGATCATAGCCCACTCCTTCTCGAAGTGGCTGATTGCTTGAGCTAGCTCAAGGTCACCACTGAAGTGTGGCCTACTGTGCCATGGTACAAACTATCTTCAGCTGAGAAGCAACAATACTGATAAGAGAAATGTCAAATTTTGAAACATTTTTTAACGAAATACTTAATGCAAGTATCCCACAAATCCACATTTGGTAGTTAATTCATATACGATCTATAATCATAGGTAATTAATTGTTTATCAAATTGATTACCAACTTAAATTGGCCGTATATTCAAATCATACAACTGTAATTTTATTTTATTTAGGAAAATAAAACGGTTACACATTACAGTATTACACAATTTGCTAAAATATGCTAAAAACTATATTATAGCTAAAAACTAAACAGAAAAATAAAAGCAAGAAATTATAAAGATTCACTCCAAGAGTTAAAAATCAGTATTACGGAGCAACATCCAAAATAGTTATACGAACAAGGCTTCAATTATCTATTGGAAGAGCGAAGATGTCCATATTTTCAAAGAACTTATAATATTGACCAGTAAGACGACGTAGGGGTGCTCGTAAGCCTACGTTCGTACGACTAGATGTAGATAGTGCAATCCACTGAGACGCGCCCCACTCCGCTCCGCTCCGTACTAAAGTACAGCTTACAGTACAGTCGTCGCGGAGCGGGGCGCGTCGTCGTGGATTGCACTATCTGTACTGTAAATAGAGGTCGTGCGCACACCCCACGGCTTATTCAAAAATTCAAAAAAAATCAAAATTCAAAATATTTTATTTCACATAAACCTACAAGGGCACTTATGAAACGTCAGAAGCTAGGTGCACGGTTCCAATTGGTCGTTTGCTATGGAGAAGAGCCGGCAAGAAACTCCACGGTTACTCTTTTAAAAATAAATGGTTTTTACAATATTTTCAAATAACAGTGTTATTAGGTATGGGAGGACAGTGTAGGTCTTTCAACAAGTACCAGGTACTTAACAAAATAATTATGGTCAGCAAATATACAGTCCACAATGCCTACAGCGTTCTCACATTCACAAAATAGAAAATAATCTATATAAAGATGAATAAATTATTAAAAATAAAAACGTATTATAAACGAAATAACGTGATTGCGTATATTATGGTTGTTCTAGGCACTACGTAGCTGATCTTTAGTAATATCGATACAATCACATACGTTATTACATAGATCGAATATCAATATGTAATGTGTATGATATGGCTTTAACAAGGCAAACTGACGTAGTGTGCAAATAATAGATTCTCTAAAAACGTATTGAAATTCTAATCTTGTACATTGTAACAGCGAATCAAGGATAGAAGAGGTGCCATAAAGAATATGAATTAAAAATATAAAAAGGGTATTCAGTGATGAACAATTAATCAATCTGCCTAGCCTTATCCCAACTATGTTGGGGTCAGCTTCCAGTCTCACCTGATGCATCTGAATACCAGTATTTCGCGGTGAACATTTACCATTAAGACAGCATTTGACTTCCCCAAAGGGTTGGGTAGAGGTGTACCTATAGTACACCCACATTTCGCCAGTTATGTTTAAGTCCCATGTAATAGGGGGGACAAATCCAGACTCAATGAAGTGACTACCAAATGTGGTTTCAACAAAAAGCGGGTAGAATTAAGACTATTTTGTGTACATAAGTTTTATATACAATATAAATGTAAGACATATAATATTATCAGAAGAAATGTCATTGATAGTTTTAGCTGGTAGCTCTGCACAATGTTCGGTAATTACAACGGTCGAGCCGAATCTCACCCAATCTCATGTGGGGGGATATGAGGGGATCTCAGCAAATATCAGTTTTTTTTTTCTGCAAGAAATTGTGTTGCGAGAAAACAGGTACCTAATTATTATAAAAAATACTAAGCTAATTATGTAACGTTTTTACACAAAAAATACGCATTTTGAAAAAACTCACGTGAGATTAGGGGGGGAGGGCTTTCCGGGCCAAATCTCACGACATCTCACCAAGGGGGAAAAATCGCCAAAAATAGTCTCACGTAATTAATGGACGCCCCCTTAGGTAACCACGCAGTAACGCCGGTAGCACACCTCTGCCGCGAAACCGCAGTAATTCAATAGACTCGCGTCATGTTCCGCTACTCGAATCAGATGCAAGATGCGGAAAATGACGCGTGTCTATTGAATTTAACTACCGCGGTTTCGCTGCTATGGTTTCGCAGCGGAGGTGTGCTACCGGGGTAAACGTTTTCAAACATAACTTCTGCACTGAAGTCGAGCGACCGCCATTTTGAATTTCCTGTGTCGTAAAGCCTTCAGCTTTTTCTCTTTGCGGTTGACCATTCATATCCCATCCTTATTAATAAGGTTGATAAGTGGTCAACTGCCATTTTCCACGGTTAAATTGACCGCTTGGTCAAAAAGATCAGAATACAGAACAGATGCTAAAAAGAATAATTGAAAAACTGTTGCAATATCGGACATTGTGCTAATAATAATGTGTGGGTAGTTGGCAAATTGGAATTATAACATTAAAAATATTGAATGACTACCAAAAGGTTAAAAAATAAAATGGAATACCACCCCCCCATCCCTCCCCCTTTTTGCAATATTTTTATTAGACGCCGAAAAAAAAGAACATAATTTTTCGGATAACAAAAAACAATCCCTACATTTTACCATTACGTAAATTAATCGAGTAATCTTCCAGCTCATATTACTTATTATCACAAAAATAAAGAATAAAATAATTGCCTTCCATCAAGACTCGATTTGCTACCTACTATTTCAGAACAAATTTAACTCGAAAACCCAGAGCGAACTGTCGCGCGTTCATAGGTACTGCTCGATACAAACTTAATGGCGGCTCGGAACATGAGGCGAGTCGCTGCGCAGTAACGTGTTTATGGGTCAGCGGGGGTGAGGGGTGGGGTACTGCGCAGCGAGTAACTAACTTCCGAGCCGCCATTAAGTTTGAATCGAACTATATATTACCTCATTGCGTGCGTCGCATGTTCGCGCGACGTTCGTTTTAGTTTGGACCAGTACCCTAATTACGTAATACACGATCAATCTGAATTTGAGCCATTTTGAAACAAATTGCTAATCCATTGCTTCTTGAGTTCGAAAAAAAAATCTGCTCAACAACGTAAATAACGCAATGAATGTTGTTGAACTGTCAAAATGAAACAAATTTGTCGTAATTGATTACGAAAATGTGTTGCGTGATTAGATAGCTGGTCTAAAGCGTTCCTAGGATACGCCTAGGTGTCCTAGGTCTTGTAAACTCAGTAGCTCGTGCATGTGCCTCTAGTATTCTACTACTACTAGTATTTAAGACAACGCCTTTAAATTAGCCTTTCATGCCTTCATTCACAACTTACTTATGAACTGAAGTAGTATAGTGCTTATGCAGGCTAAGAAATATGAGATAATGTGTAAAAAAGTGTGTAATTATCAAAATAAGATGGTTGTCTATGTACAGTTGCGGAATTAAAAGTTTATCCGCTGTAGGTAAAAAACGAGCACACTGCTTGATACTGTGTAATGATCAAAAAATCAAAATTAGATGGTTGTCTAATTGTTCAACCTTTTACTTCCGCGAGTGTACATGCATATTATTAACTGAACAGTATTTTCATGATTAGTATGTCAATAGATTAGAACAAAATGAAAATAGAACTGACGCAATTTCGTAACGTTCTATGTCAAACTGACTGTAGTTGCGTCACGAGAAAGATTTGTAAGGAAAACGGTGACAACAATGTGAAGCTAGTTGGTACGTACAGTCACGGAAACTGTTTTTTTTTTTAGCAAATTGAATATCAACATACATTGTCAGTATATTCAAGTCATAACTGTCATTCCTCAGTCAGTCAATCGCAAAAACACACCGTTGGATTTTCAACTCTTGGTGCTAAGCAAATTGTTTAAAATCCAGTGCGCGAAAAAATGCGAACCTGCATCCTGCGTGACACTTTCAATCACAATCCGAGAGTTTTGAAGGATAATCCATTGCTTCATAGATTTGATAAATTTGGTTGAACTATCAAAATGTAACCCATTGCGATCAATTGCCATTTTATGTGTTACGCAACCCCGCTGGGTAAGAAATAACTATAACACGGTTATTTTACATTGCGTGACAATCTGCTTAACACTTCATTTCCCTGATTGTACGACTGAAGGACTGTCATATTGTTATCGTACACTAGCCGACCAATTTAAAAAGACAAATGTCAGGTGTGAGCTCGTCAATATTTTTGATGGATTTGAATGGTATAATACGGCCGATGTATCATGGCCGGTGTTAATATATAGGCTCTGCGAACTTCCGCGCAAGTTCTCTCACTGACACTCGCCTCATGTCACCATTTGGTTCGTAAAACATGTTATTGCGCAGCCTTCTGCGTGAAGTTCGGACAGGCCATGATTCATCGACCGTATTGTACTTAGACGAACTTCGAATCAAAATCCGCATTCCACCCAGTTGTCTTATTATCTTGTTCTGGGGCCGAATTATGACGTATTAATGCCACCATTATTCCAGTGTGCGTGAGACGGAGCTATATGAGGCCGCTATCACCATCCTTTTTTCGCAGTGGAATAATGATGGCATTAATACTTCATAATAAGGCCCCTGCTATAGTTTGACCGACACCCCGGTACCGCATTTTAGGAATGCGCGGCGAGGCGGGGAGCGGAACGTCGGGAGCGTTGACGAATGAGCGGCCTGCACTGACGTCCCGTCCAGTTGCACACATACGTAAGGCGCGGTACCGCGGTCCCGGTTAAACTATAGTTGACATCACACTCCATTTCTACGATCTCCATAAGAAAAACCTGTATTAAGTAGAAACTGCGTGTAATCTTTTAGAGAGTATAATAAATACCTATATTATAATAATCCCACTGAGAAAAAATAGTATTTTTGACAAAAAAAACTATGTTAGACTAACTATAACTGTACGGGTGTTAAAATACTCCGATTATTATATAAGAATTTTAATTTGTAAAAATATACGAAATGAAATGAATTTTGTACAAGTGATTTTCTGTAAATAAATTGCATTTTTTATATAAAATCTGTTGTTTTTAATTTACTACACATCATCATAACATCTCGTCTGTGATCTCCAAAAGGTTAGGCAGTGGTGTACCTATAGTACACCCACATTTCGCTAGTTATGTTTAAGTCCAATGTAATAGGAGGCGAGCCTATTGCCATCAACCGGGCACATATTCAGACTCCGAGCTGCTAATGCAAAAACAACTTTGTCCGACATGGGAACCGAGCCGACCTCACGCTCAGCAGTAGCACTTGTGACCACTAAGCCACTGAGGCAATTTAAATTTACTCTTGTCATCTTTAGCCTATTGCAGTCCACGGGTGGGCGTAGGCCTCTCCAATCGCACACTATTTAACTCTAGCCTCGGCTACTCTCATTCAAGCTTTTACAATGTTGGTAAATATATGAGCACCATGTATCTATCACATAGTGCTCACATATTTATCAACCTATTACGCTTATCATCTAGATTCTTAGCAACGGTTTCCGTTAAATTGACAACTTAACGGAAATTGTTGCTAAGAATCTAGATGATAATCGTGAATGCCTTTCGATATTCTTGGACCTACAGAAAGCCTTTGACACAGTCTCTGTTCCTACTCTTCTGTCGAAGTTGGAAGCCATAGGCATTCGGGGAACAACGCATGACCTTTTCAAGAGCTACTTCTAAAACAGGAAACTCCGTGTCAAGATTGATTCGTACTCTAGTGATGATGAAATTATCACATACGGAGTTCCGCAAGGCTGTGTGATGGGGCCTACGCTCTTCCTAATATATTATATAAATGACCTTTGCACATTGACGCTCCCCAACACCAAGATTTTCACATATGCTAATGATACGGCGATCGTGGTTTGTGGAGATACATGGACTGACGTGAGGTATTATGCAGAACAATCCCTACAAACAGTCACGAGGTGGCTGCAAAATAACCTTCTATCACTTAATTTGTCAAAAACGAACTACATTCCTTTCTCTATTAGTCACAGGACCAAAGCCCCATCTGATTTTAAGATTTCCTGCCTGGACTCCACCTCATGTCCGTGTGCGCCACTTACTCGTGTCAGTCAAATCAAATACCTGGGTGTAGTGATTGATGGCGGACTAAAGTGGTACCCTCTCGTTGAAAGCCTAACGTCAAGGGTGAGGAAACTTATTTATCTTCAAGTCTCTAAGGCACTTTTTTTTTCTTTTTTTTACGGGGGGAAATTCTCATGGATGTCCTCCGCCCTGGGGAGGGCAGAGAAAGTCTCTAAGGCACTGCGGACCCCAAAACACTAAAAATGATGGTCTATCTTGCACTTTGCCAGTCTGTCATTAGTTATTGCATTCCGGTTTGGGGAGGCACCGCGAAGACTAGACTACTTGGGTTGGAGCGAGCCCAGAGGGCTGTGCTTAAGGTAATGCTCAGCAAGCCGTATAGATTTCCCACTAGGGAATTGTATGCGGAGTGCAAGGTACTTACTGTGCGACAGCTCTTTGTGCTTAATGCCACCCTCAGAAAGCATAGTCAGGTTCCTCTGTTAGATTCAATCACAATTCAACATGAAGTTAAAACTAAACTACAAAACTGGCTGTATGATCAGGACTATTCTCGTACAGAAGCTCTTATTCACAACATAATGTAGGCACTATTCTTAATAATCACTATTCTACAAAGCCGAATACAGAAACCCATGCAACACCACAAGACCAGAACATACCCCCACAAAACACAACCCCCCTCCCCCTTTTTCATACACCACACCACACCACAAACACTACACACGACACCACAACATAACATGCCACACCACACCACAAGACCACAACACACCATTCCACACAACCACACCTCCCTCCTTTAACACACACCTACACATTAATAGCCGTAGTTCATTATAGGTTCATAATGTTATCACATATAATTAAAGGATTTTTTATATACGAAGTTACAGTAGAATACTGACTCCTAAGTCACAGGGTCCCCCCTAGTTTAGGAGGCAGGGTTTTCACTATTTATGCAATCTATGTTTCCCAAAGTTTAATGTTCCTATGTGTATATTGTATGAGCTTTGTGTATTAAGGTTTTGTGTTAATAAACTTATTTTTTATATTTTACATAATTAATTTATCTGTTGTTGCTTCATTTTTAGGGTTCCGTACCCAAAGGTAGGGATGTGACATTGTACTTAAAAAATCGATTATTAATTAATCGATTGTTTTCCCTAGTAAAAAAATCGATTTAAAAATAATCGATTTCTGTATTGAAAATAATCGATTTTTCTAAAATAATCGATTTTTTCCGTTATTTTTTGTTGACAGATTAAATTAAACACCTGTCTTATCGATAATCACACCATCACAACATTAAAGCTCTGTTTTATTAATTTAATAATCAACAAGTTATTAATTTACATTGGCATAAAGTGGTAAAAAGTTTTTTTTTTCCATTTCGCTTCTATATAATAAATAAATTAAAAGTCTATGGGCAATGAAAGTTAAAAACAAATAAAACTTTTGGTAAACGTTTTGATAGTATTCGGCTCCTGGTCTTTGTTAGTATGGAGCCAGCTCAGTCAGCTTTCGAAAATTATCTTTCCGCTGGAGTCGAAGAAGCCGGAACCAGAAGGTGCCTACACGCTAATTGGGATAATTTAGGTTTTCAACGTACAGAATTGATGACATAGCGTTAAACGCACAGATGGCGTTAGCGTCATTCATTGACGAACTTCGTAGTTCGTGGTTCGCGGCACTCTGCGGCTTCGCGCTCCTGACTAAAAAACTGAGTGTTGTGGCCGTTGCGGGTGAAAAAACTCGACAGTGAAAAATAAATCGATTTTTTATTAATCGATTTTTTTAAATATATAAATCGATTATAAAAATCGATTATTATTTTATAAAAATCGATTTTTAATCGATTTTTTCTATAATCGATTATTTTTTCACATCCCTACCCAAAGGGTGAAATGGAACCCTATTACTAAGACTTCGCTGTCCGTCCGCCCGTCTGTCACCAGGCTGTATCTCATGAACCGTGATAGTTAGACAGTTGAAATTTTCACAGATGATGTATTTCTGTTGCCGCTATAACAACAAATACTAAAAACAGAATAAAATAAATATTTAATGGGGCTCCCATACAACAGACATGATTTTTTGCCGTTTTTATGGTTAATAGTACGGAACCCTTCGTGCGCAAGTCCGACTCGCACTTGGCCGGTTTTTTAAATTAATTTTGCCTATCATGGTATAGTTATTTTATTCTAGGTGCATCGTCTTCACTTATAATTATATAACTAATGTACCTATACAAAATATTGTAAAACATTTTAAAATAGTAACGGTGCAATTTCTTGCCCATTCTGCTCCATGCGAAAACTAACTTTTGGAAGGGGCGACTAGAATCAATTAATTTTTTTTGTAAATTTTGACGTTTCAGATTTCAAAATCCGTCCAAGTGCGTGTCGGACCACGAACAATGAAGGTTTCCGTAGTTGGGATGAATTTATCCCAAGAACAAACTTAACTTTGTAATTGAAAAAATGTTCTCCCATACATCGATATACGTCACGGTAAATTCACCAACTGCAAATGTAAGTTTGTAATCGCTAAATATATTTTTTTATGTGATAAAACTACAAATTAACGATTTTCGGACGTTTTCCGTTACTTGTTCGCGAAGGAGGAGGCGGAACGGGGCTAACTGGGCATCGGGAATCCCAGACCGATTCCCGGCCAACGTAGGCGCGGGCCTGCGGACAGTGAGCAATGGGTAGCTCGCCGTCCGATAAGGACCAGGCCGGGGACGACGGCCCTTTGTGTTCCACGCGCGCCTCAAAGAGATGTCAGCGAGTGAAGGGGTCAGATGGGATCGATGCCTGCCGGGGTTGCGGGAAAGTCCGAAAGGGATACCGTGGCCCCTGGCAACGTATAGGTAACTGAAGGAACACGGGTGGGTTTTAGTCAGTAAGAGTCCCTCCCGCCCAGAGCTGGAGAAGTTATTTGATAATTTAACAAACAAAGAAGACCTTGCTTCTTGCCAACGGGAAGTACCTATACGTGGTTTTAATTTATTTACGCGTCTCAAAATAATGGCTGTATTTTTTTATTGCGTTGACTTAGAAGCTTGATTTTTTTGAAGCGCCAAGCGGCCGTAGACCTACGTATTTGGTATTAATTTCAACTTTAAACCTTCACGAGTTCCTGAGAAAAAGGGAATTGACAGACAGACAGAAGGACGGACAACGAAGTGATCCTCTATGGGTTCAGTTTTACCTTTTGAGGTACGGAACCCTAAAAGACAAACATTACGGGATGTTCAGCTTCAGCGGCCTTGATTTTCACCTCATCGTACGGGGCCTCATTCAAAATTACTTAATTAAATAGGCAAATATGACGAAAATATTGTAGGCTAATTCTAGCAGTGGATGGACGTCTTTCGATTGAGATGTACGCAAAAAATAATAAACAGCATAAACATACATATATATTTATTTATAAAATCAACAATAACATCTTTAAAAAAAAAAATTTAAAACATACTGAGCAAAAACATCAAAAAAATACCTAAATATTACATAAAATATAAAATTAATATTGAAAATAATAAATCACGAAATTACAATGTATAAATGCACCCGCAGGCAGGCGCGACGCGACTCTGGTGGAACAAGTTCTATGAAAACTTCTCGGAAATTGTTCTATCGGTGTCGCGTTGCACCTGTTTGCGAGAGCATTTAGTCAGTCATTATCATTGCTTTGTTAAGTCCTTTTACAATGGCTGAGGAATGACCATTGAAGAATGAACCTTATTTTCAGTGCCATAAGGTGAAAGAATGCACGACCCCATGATAATGATATGATGTTCGTACAACTTTAAACTTTATGTCCCTAAGAATAAAGTATATTATTCAATGTCATCAGAAAATTCTCACATATTAACTATTATTTGAAGATTTCAATCTTAGAACTCATTCTAAATCAGACCCAAATATAAATCTACTGTACTACCCTTCATGCTTCTTCAAGTGCCTATGAAGCCCCCCTCTATCAGCAGTAGAAAAACTACAAACACCACAAGTAAATGGTTTCTCCCCCGTATGAGACCGTTTATGCCCCACCATCTGTTGCTTAACATGTGTTGTATACCCACACTCACACCGCAAATCCTTCACTTTATTATAATGAGTTATCAAATCCCTCAAATCGGTACCAGAATATTCACATTCCGTACATTTGTACGGTGTACCTTGAGCGTGTATCCGCATGTGAACTTTCAAACTACCTTTGTTTTTGGTAAAATAGGAACATTTTGTACATTGCTGATACCCTTCCGGAGCCTTATTCCTGTCACATTTTGTGCATGGTATGTATCTAGCTGGTTTTTTATCACAGTTGTGTTTTGATGAGAGTACTCGATCCATTGTACGGTAGCCGCAGGACTTGCAGTTGTAGACGGCTTTTAGTTCTGTTATTTTGATGGTGCGTTTACGTTTCTGTGCCTTCTTTGCTGGTTTTTTCTCCGGTTTTTTCTCCGGTTTTTGGGTTTCAGTCTCACTGAAATCAGAGATGGTGGATTAGAGTTATTAATTTAAAGTGCATAGTACTCGCAGAATGGAACAAGGAACCCCAAGTAACATAGACGAAGGGGAGGAAGATGATGCACACTCCTTACGGCATATCACGGTATAGTTGAGTCTCACTTGCGCTACGGTGTAATTTTTTGGGCGAACTCAACTGACAAAGACAGCATTTAAAGCTCAAAAAAGATGTCTGCGAGCAATGTTCAAACTTAAAACTACCGACAGTTGCGAACCATACTTTAAGCAGTACAATATCCTGACACTCCCTTGTATTTATATTTTGGAAGTAGCTTTGTTCGTAAAGCACAATCCAAGTCGTTTCGAACGTATGGCTGATGTAACAGCAGGTTATGTCAATTGAGGTGACAAACCGCTTTGATGCGCAAGAGTGTTTACTGCATGGAGCCAATTATTTATAATAAATTACCAAGAGATTGGAAAGATTTAAATGCTTTGCTGTTTAAGAATAGACTACGTATTTTTTTGATAAATAAAACGTATTACAGTGTGACTGAGTTCCTATCTAAGAAAAAGATTAGTTGACTTTTCTAGAAATCGTTATATAGAGTTCTAATTTAATAATTATTTATTGAATGGTATATAATTTAATAATAATTGATCTAATGACAGATAATAATTTGATGTGAATAATAAAATATGATAATAATTTAATGTAAATAATATATGATAATAATTTGATGTAAATGTAAAATACAATAATAATAACTTGATGTAAATATTTGCATGCCGAATGGCAAAATATTGCTGATCTTTGTACTGTACTAACACCTATTGATGTATCATCTACCCATATTTGCAAAAATAAATTATTCTTATTCTTATGATGGCTGATGACCAGATGTATGAACGTAAATGAAGGAAAAACAAGAAGGTGCTGGCCGAACTTTAAGAGCTCAGCCGTAAATCCGGCCGGTGGAAAACCCGTTCTAAAGGCCCTCCAGAAGCTATTCGATTCCGTCATACTCGAGGGTAAAACGGCACAGGCATGGAACAGAGGCGTGGTGGTACTCTGCTTTAAAAAGGGTGACAATGCTCTGCTTGGGAACTATAGGTACATTAAACTTCTGAACCATGTCTATAAGCTGTTTTCAAGAGTCATCACGAACCGTTTCGCGCGCAAGTTTGATGACTTGTAACCTCCCGAAAAAGCTGGATTCTGTATAGGCGGCAGGTAATATTGACCGAAGAGTATAACCTGCTTCTCTGCTTAGCGTTGTGGATTACGAGAAAGCCTTCGATTCGATCGAGACCTGGGCTGTACTGCAGTCCCTTCAACGGTGCCAGATCGACTATCGGTACATCGAGGTGCTAGTGTCTATACGAAAACGCCACTATGTCAGTCCAACTCCACGACCAGACCTCGAAACCTATCCTTCTGCAGCGAGGTGTGAGACAAGGAGACGTTATCTCCCCGAAACTGTTCACCGCGGCACTGTTGGATATCTTCAAGGTTCTGGACTGAAAAGGGCTAGGCATCAACATAAATGGCGAGTATATCACTAACCTTTGTTTTGCCAACGACCTAGTTATCATGGCTGAGATCATGGAGGACCTCAATAAAATGCTCAATGACTCAAAGGGCAATGGTGAGGGCTATGATTGGAGTTACCATACGTGATCGAATCAGAAATGAAGAGATCCGCAGGAGAACCAAGGTAACCGACATAGCCCGAAGAATTGCCAAACTTAAGTGACAATGGGCAGGCCACATTTCTCGCAGAACAGATGGGGCCGATAGGTTCTGGAGTGGCGACCGCGTACCTTGTAAAGACTGCAGGAATCCGCTGGATGCAGGAGGCACAGAACCGGTCGAAGTCGCGGTGCTTGGGGGAGGCCTATGTAGGACGTCTTTCGGTTGAAATGATGATGAAGATGATGAAACGAAGCAAAAGCAGTATGTAAGGATCGTAGCAGGTGGCGTTCTGTAGTTCAGTCGGCACAAATATTTGTATGACCTACATGTAGTTGTTCCGGGTCTGGCTGTTTGTGTATGTGAGTTCAAATGTTTGTAAACGCAGCCACGATACAGGAGAAATTCAAAGTGCGGGCCAAAGTTAAAAAAAAGTTGCTGGGCTTGGGAATTCGCTGGCTTGGGAATAGGCACCTCTAATGACTACTGGTGCTACTGGGAATTGTGTTATTAGGAAATAATCATTTCTAATGTTTTTTTAACTACTAACAACAGTTTCATTACTGTACTAACATTCTTTGGAATTCTAAGTCTGAATTTTATAGTTTTTATTTAAAAAAAGGTTTTTTGATTGTGGAAATTCTCAAAAGCAGCTGAGTCTGGATTTGTTCACAAAAGCGTACTGTCTCCAATAGTCAAGTATTAAATAAATAACTTATTATTTATCATTTACACTTTTTATTTGTCTTCTTTCTTTTTTACTTGTGTGCCTTTTAGTCTGTGCTTTTAATAAATGTATCATTTCCTGCCCTTATTTCCATTAATTTGTGGTTGGAGCAGCATGTCTTACGTCTAAATTATTCGATTTAATTATTGGTTGGTTTTATTTATGAGAGATATGTGGTTGTTTTGACTAGATCCTGTTACTCACGGCACAGGGAATCCTATTTTGAGAACCAGTAATTTATTAAAGTATATTGTGCAACTTTTAAACATTAACTTTATTGTTTTAAATGACAAATTAAATACTTACAAATAATTATGATCACTTAAGTGGTAGAAGAGAACTGTTTTTGTATTCATTTCAAAGTAACAGTGTTCCCTTACAATATCTTCAGCAGCAATGTTTTTATTGCTTTTGGTTATCACCTCTTCTCTGGCTTTGTCCATGTTTCATTATTAGATGGTATTTTGTCGATATTTCTCCAAATAATCTCACAATAAACCTGAAATTAAAATTAGAGATTTGTTAAGATAAATAGTTTCTGTTTTGTTATTGCTGCCCGTATGAAGCTCAAGAAATATTTTAAGGACATGTTTTCAATTACCAACTAATTATATATAGTCCTCCAGACTGTATTTCGGTCACGGTGGTCAATCTCAACGGAGACTAGCCTTCGGCACGGGATTACAGTGTTAGGGTATTATAGTGCACAAGTGTGTGCACAGAAAAAGGAGAACTCTCTCTTCCCTCACTCTCATAGTTCGATGGGACGGCAGTCCGACACGACCGGAGAGAGATCAGACGTAGGATCAACGGCTTAACATGCTTTCTGAGGCACAGGGGTATCACACCACTAACTTCCAAGCTCCAGGCTGTTACTAAGAAATTCCTAATGGAAAAACCCAATAACACTGCCCCACCCGGGAATCGAACCCAGGACATCAAGCTCAGCAATTGCAACCTATGCAGTCCTATGCAGGTTTTTATTGTCTAGGATAAAAATATAACTACATAACATAACATAACATCACGCCTTGTTTCCCCGGAGGGTTGGGCAGAGGTGTACCTGTAGTAGGTACACCCACATTTCGCCCGTTAATCATCAGTTAATCAAAAAAATATAACTAATCCAGCAATTAAGACGTCAGGTACTAACTAATCAGAGAAAAATTTAATGATGCACAGGTTCCAACCTAAAATCATTGAAGAAATGTTCAGTATTTTATCTGCAATATAATTGACTAACATGCCCGTAATTCAATATTATGTGACTATGTGTTGATAAGAAAAGAGCCACATCGACCGATTTTCTTTACGTAAAAGTGTGCATCGCGTTTTTGCATAAAATGTTTGGGGAAATAATTATGCTACAATGCCTTTGTAGGCCGTTAATAAGGCAGAGTATTTATTGTTGATTATGTTATGGCACAAATTATATCATTAGTTCAGGAGATAAACTTTAGTTTTTCGTTTTAACACCGTCAGACAAAACTACTAGCAATTATCAAATAAATAATGTAAACACAGGGTTTTTTTGGCGTATTTGATAGCTTAACTTACCTGGTCTTTTTTGGTTACGTAAGCAGTTGATATCAGATGAAATCACGCGTAAAATAAACTTTATTTTATATCTGTTGACATAGCAATTGCAACAATGCAATTTTTGCAGGTTGCAGAAAATTATTTTGACTTGGTGAAGTACTGAAGTTGTCAATTTTGACGTGACAGTGACAGTAAATGACAGTGCAGTGTGTCTAGTCTCTTTTTTTCTACTATATTGGTAGAATTTGTATTCTAAATATAATAAAATAGTAAATGGCAGTTTGGAGTTAGAAAACAAAACCGTCCTAAAAATGTCTTCTGAATAAGTCTACAAAGTAACTCCTTATTTCTGCATGACGGCATAGGCGTACCCAGCTTTTGGTCCAGGTCCGCAAATCAGAAATTTCTTAAGCCACCCGGCAATTTCTGATTTGCGGTCCTGCACATGTTGAACCCTACACACTACACGAAACATGAGTATGTGTGTGAGGGGAAACACCCGCAGAAAAGTGAAGTACCTAAGTCCTAACATGACTAACATAATTTTTATCGACAACAACAGTACCTACTTAGACAAAATAAAAAAAAAACACTACAAAGTGAAAAATAACTTTAATTTCGGAAATCGGTTTAGTATTTTCATTTTTTGCCAAAAAAATATATATTTTGCTATGTATATAACAGTGACAGTAACTTATCATATCATCCTGTAGAGACTAAGTGGGAAAAATACGTATTATTGAAGCTAACTCAAAAACTATCCAAGCAAAGTTAATTAAATGTATACGGGACCATCTGAGAGCATAGGTACCTTTAAAAAAAAAAAAAAGTTCAAAATCAGTCCACAATTGTACGAGAAATCGGTGGAAATACATTTAAAAAAACATACATTCGCTACGAACATAGAACCTCCTCTTTTTGGAAGTTAAAAAAAAAATCCTAACTTATCCGAGTTACGTACGAGGCAATTTTCGATTTTCACAGAGTACTATTTCGATTTTACTTCACTTGCTGTAGCATTATTCTAATTCTCGAACTTTTCTGCATGGGTCTAGAAAGTAACTTCTGTTTTTGTATGAATATTCAAAACAACATTTATCCTATCCAAAACGAGGTCAATCTCGCATCCTCTCGATTTTCTGCATGAGTCGACAAAGTACCCATCTCCTATTTCTGTAAGAGTAAAATAAAACCTAGTCCTAAAATTTTTCGCCCATCTCTATTCTCCAAGAGCGGAAATCTCACCCGGCGCATGTAATGCTAAAACCGGCACTAATAAAAATAATGATGGTTTCTTGATGAGATATAGATGGTGGGTAGTAGTGTGATTACTACGTTTAAAATATTAGATATAATTATAAAAAATCCATAGTTTTTTTGCTAGGGCTATCGCTTAGATACTTAGCTCTAACAGCGAGGCACGAACAAACAAAGTGAAAACCTTTATTTGCATTAGCTAAAAAGAAAAATAGATTTATTAGACCATAAGGACAAAGTATCAGACATAATGTAATGTGAATAAAAAACTCGTTTGATGAAAATATTATAATTTCCAAATTATTAATTACAAATTACGTAAGTAATCTTAACATATAAATAACTTAACATTATAATACTTAGTTTAAAAAATTACATTCATAAGTAGTTAATTTTGTGCAAAATTTACTCACATTTACAGTGCAGTTTTAATTATTAATAATAATTACTTAAATAAAGTTCAATCTAGCACCGGTCACTAGTAGGTAATATTAGGAATAGAATATAAATTTATTTATTTGCAGAAGTGCATAGTCTTATTTCAAAATTCTATATTATTATTATATTCATTAGACATCCTCCTCCCATACCTTGAGTTTATGAAAGTGACTAGATATTTATAATAATTATTAAGGATTAACAAGAAGCTTGACATAAAATACACAACAGAATGTCACCGTCCAGTGAAAACTTCGTTAGAAGCTAAAGAAAAAAATTTTTTTTTGCAAGCTAAACTGCAAACTTTTCGAATGAGAGGTAGACTGAAAAAAGTGTAACATTTTGACGATCATGACACTTTCGTTATAGTATACTTTAGAGAGGTGTGTTTGTTTTAATTTTATTTAGTTAGTCTCAAATGTTGTTGAGAGCGTTTATTCTAAAAGTCTATTTGATTATTAGACTTTCGATATCAAATATTTCGCTGTTTTGATTAATTTGTCAATATTATTTTATGGAAATATGAAACTGAATTTGATGTTGTAACTGTTTTAGGTGTAAAAAAGGCATTTGGAAAGTTTCCAAATACTTTTTTTACATCTAAATCTAATTATTCGATGTTACGATACTAATTTTTGCATTTCATAATCAATATTTTAGTTCACTAGTTAGACACATTTCATAATTCCATACAGTAATATTGCAAATTAATCAAAACAGGTAAATATTTGACAGCTATTTGCGACGATGCCAACTTTTAGGGTAAAATCTTTTAATTTATTTCATGTTGCCTGGTATTTTACATACATAATATAGAACGAAAGGGACTTTTCTCGTTGTTTATAAAATCTCATATTGCATAATTAGAACAAACGTGCACAAAAGATGCTAATGTCTTCTATTGATGATAACGAGAGCCACGGAAAACATAACTGTATAACTTGATGATCCATGTATACTGACACATTATACTTCATATTCCAAACCGTCCTGACGGGTCAAGTACAGACGCCAGCAGGTCAACCTACCCGAAACTGTAAACTTTTCCCAATCAACTTTGAACCTTAAACTTTAGTGATAAAGTTGAAAATCTATTAAAGAATTTTGACAGATTGTAGTAGATTGATGTACTAGCGTCTGTACATCCGATGCAAACCGATGGGTACATCCGAATGATGTGAAATGACATTTGAAATGGCGGCCATTTTACAGACAGTTTTTAATCTTCCCTTAAAAAATTACGTTTACTGCAACCACGAGGTTTTCACTAAACGGCGACGATAATGGGAATGACGTACATAATTTAAATAAAATTAAGTGGTCATCTTAGCGGCGGCTGCGGCTGCGACGGCAGCAGCCTTCTTCTTGACAGCCAGGGCGGTCCTCTGCTTCGCTTGGATCTTCATTTTCTGGCTTTTCGATAGTTTCCGTTTCTTTTGGTCGTTACTTGCAGCTGTGGGAAAAAATAAGATGAATTATTTACTGAAATGCTACTTTCAACTGACTTGTCAATAGTTTGACACATTTGTGTTTTGTTCAAGATGTTAGTGCTGTTTATCTTTGACAAGGTAGCATTGTTGAACATTTGTAAAATATTGTCACAGAAATTGTATTGACAAAACAAGATGGCGGCGTTAGTTCGGATTTTGAGCACGCGTCCCTATGGGCGCTATTACGAGATACAAATAAATTCGAGAAATGTCAAGTGGATAAACATGACAAAATCTAAATTTTAAGCCTTGATTATATATACGTCTACGTCTACTAAATGGAGGGTTGCGCTGCAAAAGAAGTAAAACAAAACACACCAACTTTGTTAGGCTGATGTGCGTGACAGCTACGTCTCAAGTGTCGTGCAGACTGCGAATAATACTTCACGGTAGAAGTCACGCGACACGCCGCGCTAGTCTGCACGTGCCTTTACACTCGCGTCATGTCATTGTGCTTTATTTTTGTATCATTTATTTTTTTACTTCAAGCACAGAAATGTACAGAGGCGGACTTAATGCCATAGGCATTTTCTACCAGTCAACCGTTGGGTGATGCAGAGACAAACAGTGGTAGGTGCAATAGGGTATTACACCTATTTTTTTAAAGTGTCTCAATTAGATTCTATAATGCTAATGAACCACAAAAAAAAACACAAAATTGTTATTCAATCGTTAAGTGCCATAAAAAAGCATTTAAATTTTTGCATTTTCAAATTTTGCGCGTAATTTGACGAAAACGCTGGACGCAGTGGTCGCCATATTCCTCTGTGGTGATGACGTCAGTTGGCTGTGTAAACAAATGCAGTGATATTTTTTAAGTTATGTTAATTGTTTATATTTAAAAAATAAGTTTACAAAACCGTCCTCCATGGTATTATTTCTTTAAAAATTACCTTGGTTACGAAAATAATAAAAAGCCTAGTTAAAACTTTCTAAGTTTACATAGCCGTATGACGTAATAACATGGCGACTACTATCTAAACGTTTTATGAAACAGATTAAAAAAGCTGAACCCTTTGAATTGAATTTTAAAATTTAGTTTGTTATTTTATGAACTAAAACTAATGTTTTCCAACTGCTTTTTGCCTAAGCTATCTCAATAATATATTTTTAGATTTTTTCTCATAAAGAGTAAAACACCCTATTACGAGAAATTGAGGAATATTTTTTAAAGTAGTTGTAAAGATATACATATACCTATGACAAACTATAAATATAATATATACTACTAAACTACTATATATTATACTATAAGCTTAGTGCGCATTTAGCGGCTAACAGTTAGACGCTATTTTTTTCGACGAGATCGCAATTTTGTTTATCTATTTAAGTAGAAATATTTATATCTTTGCTTTTAAGTATTTGTAGGTGAAGACCCACTTGTAGCAATGAAGTCGAGCTGTGAATGATGATTATTTGTAACATTTTACGATCGTTCCAACAAGTTCTTTGAAATATCGAGGCAAACGAATCGCGTTCATGTAAACGTTCTAGCTTCTAACCGTGAATTATTGGTACTTCACCGTCTGAATGTTATGGTAGCCATTCGTTTCAGCTCTTTGTTATACTTTAATGTGCTTACAATAAAAAAAATTGCGAGAATGTACTGTACAGCCGATGAATCATGGCCGGTCCGAACTTCGCGCAGAAGGTTGCGCAATAACATTTTTTAGGAACCAAATGGTGACATGAGGCGAGTGTGAGTGAGAGAACATGCGCGAAATCTAGTGTCTATGTTCAGACCGGTCATGATTCATCGGCCGTACTGTATTTGCAAGTGAAACTGTTTTTTTTTTGTAAGCTTATGCCTCTCCTTTCTGGTCAGTCAGTTAGGTTATCGACCAGTTGCTAACTGTCTCATCCTTTTTGCTGAAACACTAACATTTGAGGCTTGTGGCGACCATAGAAAAGAAAAATTGATTACTAAATGGTGACGTGGGTAAATACTAACAGCCGTTCGCGTGCGGGTCAATCGAAGATTAAACTAAGTTTGCCGCGGTCGGTTTGTTGAAAGGTGATGATTTATTACATACCGAGACCCCTCCCACGCTAGGTCCCGGCTGTCATTTGTAGATCTTTGTCAGTCCTTACTCCCTTTGGTAGTCAGAAGCCCAACAGTAACAACCAGTAAAAACCAGTCTTACCAAAGAGTATCGTATTACCCAGTTAGTCGTTAGATAGGCAGTCGCTCCAGCTTTCTAATTACGCAACATATTTTCGTAAACGATAAAGACAAATCTGTTTCATTTTGACAGTTCAACAACATTCATTGCGTTATTTACGTTGCTCTGCAGTTTTTTTTTTCGAACTTACGGAGCAATGGATTAGCAATCTGTTTCAAAACGATTCAGATTCGGATTGATTTTGCATTACGTAATTAGGGTACAGGTAAAATACTGGTATTCAGCTGCATCTGTTTAAACTGGAAGCCGAGCCTAACATAGGTGGGAAAAGCTTGGGCGGATCGATTGGTGATTGCTCCATATTTCACAGCATTGGACTTGAAAATAATGGTAAAGGCTAGATTAGTTACCTGCAGCTAGAAGCTGTCTGTTGGCAGCAGTGCGCGCAAGATCACCGAGCGTGTTGGCGAGAGCGGCACCGAGGCGGGCGCAGTCAGACCGCGCGGCACTATGTGCGCGGAGTGCTAGGGTGGCCAGTCTGTAAAAGAAAAAAGCTACTAAAAAGAATTGTTGAAACAGGCAATATTGTTTTTTGCCAGTGAGCTGGCTCCGTGAATGTCGATACATTATGATTTCCCATGTAAACCGGGTGAAATCTGCCTGTACGTGTGGGTGCAGTCAACCGGGGGGCAGCCTAAACGTTTAAAACGAGCATAACGGAAGGGGTTCTAAGAAAAAAAAAACAGATTTGTCAGAGACCGGTAAAAAAAAAAAACACTCACCTGCCAGCCAATTCCTGCTGATCAGTGTCCAGATCACAGGGGACCGTGGCCGTGGTGATGTTCTTGCCCTTGAGCGGCAACTGGAACCAACGAGACTGTGTGATACTATTATGATTTCTCGCATTTCTGTCCCTTTTGGGAAAGTGGAAATTAAAACTAAAAGGATTGAAAGAAAAAGAGCCTTTTCCGATGTCTGGTAAAGGGATTTCGATACCGTCGCCAATCATATTTAGATCAAAGTACAATCTGATACTGACCTGAAAATTGCAAAATACTTAAGCAAATTTGAATTTCACGGTCTAGCTCGGCGCATTGAAAGAACCAGGGTCGCCCAGGGAGCCCGCGAAAATTGCATGCCAGTAACAAATTGTAGGTTAATCAAAATATGATTCGTGACCGTAACAAATTAGTATTTACAGACTTGTTATCATTAAAATCATCAATAGAACTCTCTACGGGCTACGTTAGCGAGAGTTAGATTCGTTAGTTAGATTCTAATTGGAACCGAGTTAGAATTACATTGTCTGCCTCATAAAAATCATAAATAATCCGGAAATTTTCCGGAGTTACTGTGCGTTAGCACTGGCGAAACATTCACGACAAAACATGTTGAAATCTTTAGTTTCTGTCAAAGTTCCATACTATATTTGACAGGAACTAGAGATTTAAACATTTTTTGTTGTGATGTTTCGCCAGTGCAAACGCACAGTTATTGAAACAGACCACAGAAGTGTTTTTCTTTATTAAATATTACTGTCTCGCTGTTTTCAGCGACCATAGTCAACCTATAATGTTCCTACAGCTAGGACAGAGGCCATACTGTCTGTGTGAGGGAGTGGGCTGCAATCTACCACGCGGGCCCAGTGCGGGTTGGAGATGTCATATCATGTTTTCGAATTTTGGTTCTAGGATAATTACGCTTCCTCACGTTGTTTTCCTTCACCGTTTTTTTGAGAGCGGGATGATTAAATTATTTACACAAAATAAAGCGCCACTACCTGCAACTTGTAACATTTCTGCTCATGCATTTGCGCAGATTTATAAGAAAATTCAAGATCATCATTAAAACCCTTTTTAAACACAACAGCTAAGGTTGACTGAATTTAGCACCGAGTGTACATAAACAATTACTCAAGCTGTTTAAATTCCTAACGTAAACATATTTGACGGCTTGACGCACTCGGTACCTACTCCTCGTTTATAATTTCTGTATTTCAGTTCCACTAACTGCGAAGTGAAAACAATTTTCGGAGTTATATTTAGAATTTGTGTAAATATCGTTTATGTTATGTTGTGTAACATAACTGTATGTGTAATTGGTGTGTGCCGTGCCAGTTCGAGTGTAAATAAAATAAATAAACACTAATATTCGCAACAAGTTTTCCGAAAAACGACGCGAGGCGACGTTTGATCATTTTGTTACAAGAAAGTAGGTACCTACTTACATTTGATTTTGAAAATAAATAAAAAATATGAGCGCACGAAATGAATATGGCTGAACCACTTTTTTCAACTTCCATACAAAATATAGCAGAAAAATAATGTAACCTTTTTTTTTAACCCAGTCAGTAATGTATTTTTTCCTATTAAGTATTTAGTAAACCTTATCAAGAAATTGAAAAATCAGACATTAGTCTTCGGCTATCCTTGAGATAAAATCATTTTTTTATTTTATGATTACTTATATCTATTTAGATTATATTTCCTTTATTTAATATAAACACATATAATTTACATTTTTAAATATTTTTATAAAAACAAAAAAAATAACAAAATAATTTAAAAATATAAAAAATAGTAGCTCACCGGTATCGGGAACAGGGTCCAAGCTACCGGCGGTCAGGGCTCCTGAGAGAGGAATCTCCTAACGATACGCGCCGTGTCCAGGAGTACCGCTTTCTGGATACCCTTGATCCAGCTGCCCAACGAGAGCCTCCTCAGATATTTGTCGAGGCTCTTGGCTATTATGCCATTGGCTGTCACGACTATCGGCACAATGATTGCTGTATCCACATCCCACATGTCGACAACCTCGCGAGCCAAGTCAAGATACTTAATCTGCTTATCTTTTTCAGCTTTCACGAGGTTCCCGTCATGCGGGACCGTTATGTCAATAATCATTGCGCGCCGCTCTCCTCTATCCACAACCACTATATATCAGGCTTATTGGCAACAATAGACCTGTCAGTGATGATGGATCGATCCCAGTACAATGTGATATTTCCATTTTCGAGAACTGGGTCGGGCACATACCTGTAGTACGGTACTTCCGATTCCACAAGGCTGTATTTCAGAGCAAGTTGCTGATGGATAATCCTGGCTACAAGGTTGTGTCTATGCAAGTACTCTTCGTTAGCTAGACGAGAACACCCGGAGATAATGTGTCGGATTGATTCTCCCGGACGGCGGCATGCCCGACAGATGTCAACCGTGCCGTCCTTCACAATAAATCTCCGGTAATTGTTCGTCATCATAACTTCGTCCATAATTGCACAGACAAAACCTTCGGTTTCCCCGAAGAGGTCACCAAAACGCAGCCAGGCTACGGACGCTAGTAAATTATATTATTATTATTTTATCTATTTTATGATTATATCTTCATTACGTAAATCAAAGGCGAAATATACCATATTTTCGAGAGCGCGCGCAAAAGTGATGCATATTTTAACAGGTGCAGCTGTGATTGACACGAATGGTTTACCACCAAGAAAACTGTAGGTACTTTTAATGTCAGACAGAATTAATCTTTCAATTATTTCAAGCTTTCTCACAAATAGATATATTAGTAATTGACAAAAGATAAGTTTTTTCTCGTGATCGGAGCCTTAACCATTAATCCAACAAGGCAGTTATTTTATGTATCTAACCTATATTGTATTAGTTGAAAATAGTAACTCGGTGTTTATGATTTTATTCTGGGCTCGCTTTGACCTATTGCGTTTTTATTTATTAGGTCGCGTCTGTGTGATAGCTAGCTAATAAAAATATCAGGGATTTGAAATGGGTGGCATTGGCCTGTTTTTAATAACATACGACACAGTCTTAGTCACTTAAATTTTTTTAATGTCATAAAGTTCTTCCCCAGTTAGCTTGAAGACTGTACCGACTGACTAACGGTGGACTGACAAAACGTGAGGAAACAAATAGTAAGAAATGAACATAAATCATGACGCGTTAGCGATTATAGGGCTAACGTGTCGTGATTAATGTTCGTTTCTTTACTGAAATGAAATGAAATTGTTTAACGTCATATAAAAAAATATTAAAAATAAGCTAGATGAGTTCAGCGTGTGTACTGTGTGAGATTATGCTTTTTTTTTCTGCATTGGGACAATTTCAATACAGGCAGGTCTTCAAACACGATAAACTGCAAAATGTAAATTTTGACAGTTCAAACGCCAATCATTTATCCTAGCTAATGGATTCTGTAAGGGAGAGTGTGTTTGAAAGAGCCGGTTTAAAAAAGTTTAAAAATAATCATTTTAGGCTGATTGTTTTTAAATAAAAATACTTTTTTCAATAATCAGTTTAATAGAACTTATGGTATCCAAATTAAATTAAAAAACTGGCCAAGTGCGTGTCGGACCACGCACAATGTAGGGTTACGTAGTTGGAATGAATTTATCGTAAGAACAAACTTAACTTTGTAATTGAAAAACATGTTCTCCCATACGGAATATATGGGAGAACATGTTTTTGCAACCGCAAATTTAAGTTGGTCGATTATTACTCGTAAACTTGTAAAGCCCACTTAAGTGTGATAGTTTTACTTTAAGCTTCGTTATATATAAGTACTAATTCCGTGACATTTGAATTTCTAACTACAACCGTTTAGTTGGTAGAGGGGGGGGGGGACACTTGACTCTAACGAAAATTGGTACTTTAAAGCTTGATAAGTCACGAATGGTTTACTTAATCAAAAAACGGTCTTCGCAAACCCCTAATATTTTTGAAAGACCTATCCAACGATATTCCACACTACGGGAAGGACGAAAAAAAAAATTATCATCTCCACTTTACATGCAGGGGAGGTACCCTAAATAATTGTTTTTTTCAAAATTTTATTTTACCACTTTTTCGGCGTCATTTTCTTGTATACTCATGCCAAATTACAACTTTCTAGTACCAATAGTTTTTGAGCTAAACCGCGGACAGACAGACAGACAGACAGACGGACATGACGAAACTATAAGGGTTCCTTGTTGACTACGGAACCCTAAAAAGTAGGTAACAAAGTAAGAAATCTCAAATATAGCCACTTAACTCGGAAAAATAAATAGATAAGTAAATAAAATAATAAATATAACAATTTAAAACATTTTTGGCAGAAGAGATTAATCATTCCCTTGATACCACAAGAATCATTTTGTCCACCCTCCACATATTTTGTTGCATAAAATAATGCCAAATAAATGCATACCAAAATAACATTTTCATTTTGTCAATCTATGCTTTACACTACTTGGCAAAAAAAAATTGTTAACACAAACATTTTGGCTTCAAAACTTTTTCTATTTGATTTCCTAGAACTGTCAAATGTCTGTGGCTGACAGCTATCCAGTGTTGATATATAAAGAGTAAAATTGAATTATGGTAGGATTTTGTTAAGTGGGAGATAACCGCATCGGCTCTTTCAAACCTTTGCTCTTTCATACACTCTCTCCTTTAATAGACAATAGAAATTTGAGACTACGAGACATAATCAAACCTTCATTCCATCACCAATTCTGACCTCCATACACAGACTGTGCTTACCTTAAAGCTCTGTGGGCAAATCCCGAACAGATATCTGTCTAGAGTTTGTTTGAGTTCATCTGCGAAGACGAGAGCCGCTCCCTCGTTGAGCTGTGGATAAACAAACATTGATTTGTGTGTGTTTACGTCATTTGGGAGGTTTATTGTAGAAGGAAATGTGAATTCAGTGTTGATCTGTGACTGTGAGGGGCGTAGCTACCACCGTATCTGCCGTATCAATTATACGGGACCCCCGGGCCACGGGAGCCCCCAACGTGCGTTATCAGACCTGTCACTATTGTCCATAGAGGCAGAAACTTTAGAAATACTAAAGTCATCATCTGCTTTAAATGATTTAATATGGTTTTTGTAAAATTTTGGAAAAGAGATACTATATAATTATGATGAATAAATATTTCTTTTAATTATATGCAAACATTTTTTTTCTCTTGTGAGAAGTCTTTACCCTTCCTAAAGGCCCCCAAACAAATTTTTATACGGGGCCCCGGCCACGGTACGCTTCGCCACTGATCTGTGACTGTGAGTAATAACGTCGAATTCATCGCAACTAAATTTTGAGATTTATCCTGAAAGTGGGCAATGTCGCTAATTGAGCAGCTGTCAAATATTTCGCTGTTTTGATTAATTTGACAATATCGCTTTATAGAAATAAGAAATATGGCCAACTACCTAGTGAAGTAAAATATTGATTGTGAATATCGTAACACCGAATATTTAGTTTTAGATGTAAAAAAAGTATTTGGAAACTTTCCAAATGCCTTTTTTACACCTAAAATAGTTACAACATCAAAATTAGTGTTATAATTGCAATTCATTATTAATATTATATTGTAGTTCACTAGTTAGCCATATTTATTATTTCCGTATAGTAATATTGCCAAATTCATCAAAATAGCGAAATATTTGACAGCTATTAGCGACGTTGCCCGCCTTCAGTATAATAATATATGCTCATAAGGCTCCGCCCCAGGGCGGAGGACATCCATGAGGATTACCCACCCCGAGACTAAAAAAAAAAAAAAGGTTAGGTTAGCCTGCAGATGAGAACGCCATCAGCGTCCCAGAGGTGACACAAACAGAGATGAGGGTGGCCGTGCTGCAGCTCCGGGCCAAGAACGTAGCTCCGGGGCCGGATGGGATTCACGGCCTAGTATTGGCCCTCGCTCTGAAGGAGCTAGAGCCCCAGCTGAGAGGACTCTACACGGCGATGAATTGAAGTGATAGAGAAACCCTTTTAAAGTGTATTGCCCTAATTGCGTAAAACACGATCGATTACAATCCTTCATGTTGTCAGTTCAACAACATTCATTGCGTTATTTACGTTGTTGAGCAGACAAATTTTTCGAGCATATGAAGCGATGGATTAGCAATAACCTTCGAAATTATTCAGATTGTGATTGATCGTGTCGTTAGGGTGCAGTGCAGTGGGCACGCCACTATTGCGGCGATAAGTCCCCTCTTTGAGTAGTGGTTAGAGAGGCGCCACGGCGTCCTCACCTTCCACCTGACGCAGGTCTTCACCGGACTCGGTTGTTTCGGGAGGTTCCTGTTCCGTATCAGGCGGGAGGAAACGCCTGGGCGTTCCCTCCCGCCCGATACCGCGTGTCATCACTGCGTGGATCGCCCGGAGGACACGGTGGAGCATACGGTGAAGGTCTGCCCAGCTTGGGCAGAGCACCACCGTGTCCTCGTGGAGGCGATCGGTGGCGGGGATCTCTCGCGTCCGGCCCTGGTCCAGGCCATAGTACGGAGCGAGAGGGCATGGGAGGCCGTCACCTCGCGAAGGAGGAGGTGGAACGCGTGAGCCCCACACGCCCCTAGCCGCCGCAGGAGACGCCCTGGGCGTCAGGAATCAATAGCCGATTCCCGGCCACCGTAGGCGCGGGCTTATTGTGGACGGTTGAGCGATGGGTAGCTCGCTCGCTTGTCGGAACAAGGACCAGGCTCTGGTCGACGGGCGCGCGCCTCATAGAGATATCAGCAAGTGAAGCGGTCCGATGGGACCGATGCCTGCCGGGGTTGCGGGAAAGTCCGAAAGGGATACCGTGGCCCCTGGCAACGTAAAGGCAATCGAAGGAACACGGGCGGGTTTTAGTCAGTAAGAGTCTGACACGCCCTCCCGCTCCGCCCAGAGCGGGAAAAGTCATTTGTAGATTTCGAAACCAAGAAAAAAAAAAGCGTGCAGTGCAGGAGTATTATGTTGACCAGGCAAGTGTCGATCAATGCTTGTACCTTCTCTTATGGAAACTTACGCCGTTTGTCGATAGTTTTTCAGTAATTACGCAATATTGTATTTGGTCCGAGGCCTTGACATCAACCGATGAACAACATTTTCAAGCGTTTATTTGTCGGTTGAATACGAGGCTTTTGGCTACTTTTGTATGTGCGTTTTGTTTGTGCAGAATAACCATATTTCTTTCTTTTTTCTTCATTAATTTATGGTCCAAAGCAAAGTACCTAATACTCGTAGCGGGTTTGGTCATAAGTGTACAAACACCTATAATTCTTACGATCGAATTAAATCGATCGTTGTAACAACTTTATAGCCTCTATGCGAATTTTATTGATTGCTCACCCATAATCTTTATGATTTACGTGTTTTACCACTAATTGCAAGTGTATTTATAACTCTCACTTTCAACCCTCGTCTATATAGGTAGGAATACATATGTATATGCATACATGCATTCAAATAAATAAAATTAAAGTGTCTGTTTGTAATGTTAAATCCTGCCAAGTGCGAGTCGGACTCGTGCACGAAGGGTTCCGTAGCATTATCTATAAAAACGGCAAAAGAATTATGTCTGTTGTATGGGAGCCCCCCTTAAATATTTTTTTAATATCTTTTTTAGTATTTTTTGAAATAGCGGCAACTCAAATACATACATCATCTGTGAACATTTCAACTGTCTAACTATCACGGTTCATGAGATACAGCCTGGTGACAGACGGACAGCTGAGTCTTAGTAATAGGATCCCGTTTCACCCTTTGGGTACGGAACCCTAAAAACAGCTTTTTACTAAATGAATATGTCACGTTTACCGCAAATAAACGTATTTCGTTTTTTCTCTTCTCTATAAATGAAATTAGGTATATTAGCAGCAGCTAGTATATACAATATATGTAATTATTACAGATCGTAAAGCTTCAAGGGAATGTTAACTTAGTTATAGCCTATGCACCTCCATACAGCCAAGCCCATCAAGTGGAGATAGCAATGTTAACATGAAACAATTTAACAAACAAATATTTTTAACTGACTACGGTCAAGGTAACAGGCAAGAGTTGGATCCGGAGGCCCACAAGAACTGAAGAATGATGGAGAGCCAAACGCAGCAATAGGATAAGTAGATGTGAAGAAGAGAAAGAGGGAAGGAGAGAAGAGAGAGAATCTTCTTAAGCCTGTAATGATCCACCAATTACCTACTCTAGGTTCTCACACGTAAGTACAATGACATTATACAGGGTGGAAGGGACATCGACGTCAAAACTGATACCATGGATTCAGTACATGATTATGAACCAACGTTAAAAAAACTACTGTTCCATACATTTTGACCGTGTAGGTATTGAAATTTTCTATGAAACAGCTGTTTTTTTTTTTAAATAACCGACGAACAATTTCTGCGGAGGGGGGTTCAAAATCATGTACTTACTGAATCCATGGTATCAGTTTTCGCGTCGATGTCCCTTCCACCCTGTATACCTATATTTTTTTTATTAGTTTTTTTTTACAGCTGGTGCGGCAATCATGACATTTGGTTTAAATAGGTCTTTATTTTAATTTTATATAGATATTTTTCTTTTAGATTTTTTTAATGTGATTTCAACTATCAACAAGTAACTGGTACTTGTTGATAGGCCTACACTGACTCTCATACCTATTAACACTGTAATTTTAAAACATTGTAAATACCATTTACTTTTAAAAGAGTAACCGTGGAGTTTCTTGCCGGCCGTGCACCTAGCTTCTGACGTTTCATAAGTGCCCTTGCAGGTTTATGTGAAATAACATATTTTGAATTGAATTGACAATACCTGCCACATAAAGATGAGACTTGACACACCACGTGGTTTGACTTGCGCATTATTTAGGTCTCTTTAGTTGTCTATGGTCTGAACCGGGGCGTCATCGTCATCGGGGCGACGGAAAGAGCACGGGAGGCGTGGTCAAGTCTCATCTTATAAGGCGCATATTTTACACGTGCGACTAATTAAACTGCTCATTTAGTCAACTAAGAAATGTAGGTATAAATGTCATTCATCTGCGCAAAACCAAACATACTCTAAAATGTTTCCCGTAGTTAAGCTTTGAATTGTAAACGTAAACAGTTATGTAAAATGTAAAATTGTAAACGAAGTTATTACCAACGTAAACATGAAAGAGTAACGATTACTTCAAACAAAAGTGTTAAGATAGTGTGAAAATGTGTGGTATCTTTTGTTTTTTAGTCAAATAAACAGGCTTGCTATTTTTGTATGTTATTGTTTATTTTTAGCGCACTCGGTTTTTGCGTTGCGTTGGTCATTTGTCTATTGTCGGAATTATAGGTGTGTCATGGTTAACATGATTCACGTTCGTTTGTTAATTTTTTTTGAATATCTACATAAGTAAGTACCTACCTATCCAATTGAAATATTTAAACAAAACAATAGTTAATATTTACTTAGAAAGTAAGTACTTATCTACATAGTGACCTGCCCCAGCTTAGCACAGTTTTTACGGCTTAAAAACATCGAAAATTCTTAGTTTAAGTAATTTTAATGTTGTTATTGTTGTTATTTTAATTAGGTATTTTAAAAAAATACACAAACCTTCCGGAATTAATTCTCTCAATGATGGTGTAAAACAAACGGCACCAAAATCCGTTACAGATAGTGCAATCCACGATGACGCGCCCCACTCCGCGATTACTGTACTGTAAGCTGTAGATACTTTATTACGGAGTGGGGGCAGTGGGGCGCGTCGTCGTGGACTGCACTATCTATACCGTGATTTAGAAAGACAAAGCGGTCAAACAGACAGACAAGAAAAACGCCTAATTTATACTAGGTTTAGATCTAGATGTGATAGCTGTGCTAAGTACGGTAGGTATGGCTTTGAACCTAAACTTCCTATCATTTGCGTGTGTTATTTAATCGTCTTTTTATGACAAACAAAACAGCTCTCCTCTTATAATAATCGTACGTTTACATTAATTATGTTGACAATAGCGCTGTTCAAGTAACATTGAAATTATAAGAATCAGAAATTATATTAGAACAAAAATATTTTTGGAAGAATGCAACATTAGAAGAAAATTATTACAAACAGGTGGCAATACATTTTTTTTTTATAACGATATAGAATTGAGCCAAAGCAGTCAGACATACGTACAAACCATAGACAATATTTTTATAAATAGTTTTTATTTGTTATGATTATTTCTTCTGCTTTCTAGATTTTAACGTTTTTAAGTGTTTGAGAGTCGTTGCACAATTTTTCAACAGCATGTTCGCTATTAATCATTGTCTTCAAAGAGTAAATTGAGGAAATAGTATTCATAAAATAACGTTAGTGTTTTAAATAAATACTGTGTAGGAAGAGAGCGCCATCTATCATTTGTTTCGTTCTAGTACTTCTCAAGTCTCGGCTCATTGCCATGATGCGCTTGGTTCAATGGTGGCGAAGGTGTGATCATTAGCGGCTTTCTTTAAAGGACTAAAATATAAGGTTAACAAGCGGAGATCATTTTGTTTTCGATTACAAACTGCTCTGAGTTTTTCCTCCGTTTGGAGATAAGTTTTCTCCTTTTTTATACCATGCAAATCTTTATTTGCATGGTATAAAAAAGGAGAAAACATACTTCTTACATCCGCATATCTATTCACAACCATTCGATACGCCATCGTGCCGAATCGAACATTAATCTATGTTATCAAAACAATCCTCTAAAAACTGTTCACAAATCCTGTAGGAAACTAACTGATTGTGAATTATAACTATTTTATTGGACATGGAATTTGGAATAAAACAATATACCTATTGCAACAAAAAGTACAGAACACTTGATGATACATAGAAACAAAAGTCAATGTTAAATGAACTATGCGCTGAATTTGAAGGCATTTCTTTTAAATAATAAGGGCGTCTAAACCCGAAAATGTTGTCAGTTTAAAACAGAACGACAACCGGCATTCTACCGACAGCTATTTTCTGTCGGGGAAACTCAAACTCAAATAATTTATTTCAAATAATCCAATTACAGGTACATTTGAATTGTCAAGGGGTCGGTCAGTCAGAAAGATGAAGCTAGTTGCCCATTCCAAAGCGTAGTAGGTTCCTATGGAGAACACACTACCACCACCTCTTTTAACAGTATTATTTTAATCTTACTTGAGCGTGGGAAAGAGATGGAGCTAGACGTCCTGTATAGCTCCACTTCTTTCTCGCACTGAAGTAACATTAAAATAATACTGCTTAAAGAGGTGGTGGTAGAGCCCCAGTAAATTAGTCTCTGAAAAGGTGTCGTTTTCGATGCGACAGTGAGTCGAATAGCAACGTTTGTGAATAGCTATGGTTTCTGCAACAAAAAAGTCCTCTGGTTCTTGACAATTCAGTCAACCAATCAACGCATTTGACAATTTGCCAACCAATATTTGTGAATAGAATACGGGCGTTATTATATTCCATTCTTTGCCGTAGTAAAACTAATATTAGCCAATCAGAACGGTCGTGGTGGCTGACTGGGTTGCACCGTAGGCACATTTAGGTCAAAGTCAAAGTCAGATCATTTATTTGAAATGCACTGTTGAACGTCAAAACTTACAAAAAAATAGAATTGATTCTAGTAGCCCAGGTAAAAGTATCACTATTCGTTTGGGTTCTTTTACTCCAAGTTGTCGACATAGCTCACAGCATAAGCAAGCAAGCAATATTAGCCGTTGGGGTAGACGTGTTCTTGAGTGGAGAACATGAATCGCCAACGTAAGGTAGGACGCCCTCAGGCTAGGTGGAACGACGATCCTCGCAGGGTGGCTGGTAGAAGCTGGATGAGAGTTTCCAAGAATCGAGCTGAATGGCGTGCGATTGGAGAGGCCTATGTCCAGTCCAGCAGTAGACTGCTGTATGCTAATGATAATGACTCCAAGACTGTAATGAAGATCTCTAACTTAGATACAATCATGACCTACTCCACAGGGACAATGGACACTATAATACGCCTGTGCACCCATAATTCTCGCGACAAAACGGTTATTTTACTTTTACTCATCATAATAAATAATCATTATTACTGCCAGCGTCGTCAGTTCTTTTGGCTCCCTAGATATTTTCGACTGCATATAGTACTAGCGCATTGTATGTACTTTGCTTTATGATCTTGATAAATGAGTGCATTGCCCTACTAATTTCGTTTTTGGCATTGACTGATAGGACGTGGTAACTTTGTGTTTGATCATCGCCCTTCCTTTTCTTAACATAAACAAAAATCATGGCACATAAATGTCGATGTCCTTCGATGGTTAAATCTAGATTAACTTAGGTATAAATTAGGCTGTACAAAACTGAAATAATATTTTATAATGTTTACACAGGAATTTTATAGTTTGGCTAATGGTTTGGCTGTCTCATAAACGTAAGATTCTATACTTGACGCATCCGGATCCGGACGCATTTAACATCCAAACCAATTCTCACCATTTGATTTGTAAATGTGGGAGTATCTATGCCAATTTTTGCATGGAATCAGAAGTCGGAAAATTTCGCAAAACTAAACGTTTTTTCGCCACCAGTCAAGTAGGTACCTACTTACTACATGTACCTACACGCGTCTCCTTCGTTCGTCGGGAATCTCAGACATGGCAGAAACATAATAGTACGTGCGTCAATAAACAAGATACACGAAAAAAAAATCGCTCAAAATAACAACTGATTCATTTCATATTCTAAAATATAATTAATTTCCCGCCATTTTTATAAACCATAACCTTGACAGCGCTCTACATTAACTTTTATAAATATTACGCACAGGTATAAAATCATACAGCCAATAAACGATAACCTACCACTCGATAATGTTCCTAAGAAAGTTTGTTTTGGCTCTATGCCAACATGACGCGATAAAATACGTTCGCTATTAGAAAATTGTAATGGCTGTCTGTCCGTATGTTGCTAGTATATTTTTGATCATGTGGCTGGAAATTGACGATTTCGAGGTCTTGCCAATAAAAAGGCTGGTTTAATGTATTTTTTGAACGGAGAATCTAGAAAATAGATTTTATTTTGTCTTGAAAGTTCCGGCATACAACAACAAGCGATTAAAGAGGTTTCAACGATTTGTAAAACTTTCGAAATTCTTACTTTTCACTGTTTATAATCCTAGACTTTCATGAATATGCTAAGATTACAGGTTGGTTGATGAAATACGAAGAAAATGGGTGATTTTTGATATAGTAGTACAGTACTTCTATGAGGCCGGTCATTGCGGCCGTCACGGGTCGTCAGAAGCCCGAAAGTCTAACAACCAGTCTTGCTAAGGGGTATCGTATTACCCCGTAACTGAGTTGTGGGGTAGACTGGAAGCTTAGACAGATGATGAGATAAGACTTTTAGGAAAAATAAATAACTGAATGGCGTCGGGACTAAAACCAAGTATAGCCTGTAAAAAATCATTGATATTATTACTGGTTTTAAGTATCCAAACAGATTTTGTCGACGACCTCATTTTTTTTTAAATTTTCGTCTGCGGTCATCTGTGCATGTTTGTTTACATTTTCTAATGATTAAAAGATCTTTTGATTCTATTAGAGATCAATCGGCAGCTCGAACATTTCAACCCGTCTTTTGATCATGCGTCCATTTGGTTGAAAGACGTATTTGCAGTGGTTAATTCTGAAAATCGGCAAAAAATAAAAAAACTTGTTTGTGTTTGGTGTGTTTAGCTCAGCTGGCTTTTAAGTTGTCTATAGCCTGTAGGTACACCACAGCTGTACACCTTATGTTTTAGTCTTCCATGTAAGCTCTTTGTATGTCTTTTAAATTCTTAACATGTTTACGTTGTGGTATTTTCCGTAGTTACCAGAATGTCTCTTAAGTCAGTGTACCTTTTGGCAAAGGCCTCCTCTATCAACTTCAACTAAGCCCTGTCTCTCGCCACTCTTCTGCAATTTGGACTCGCCGTAAGCTTCAATTCGTCTTCCGATCTTTTAGATTGTCTTCCCCTTTTCACATGCCTCTTAACATTATCATTTTAAAGAACTATCTTTAATCGGGGACATCCAGGGTACCTCGTTAGTCTAGTGGTCACAACCGCTACTGCTGAGCAGGAGGTCCTTGGATCGATACCCAAATCGGGCAAAGTGTAATTGGGTTTTTCCATCAAGAATTCCTCCGTAGCAGCCTGGAGTCTGGATTTGTGCCCGGTTGATGTCAATAGGCTCGCCCCCTATTACATGGGACTTAAAAACATAACTGGTGAAATGTGGGTGTACTATAGGTACATTAGTTATGTCGAGTGTTGTAGAGTGCTCGCTACGAAAGAAGGCCCGCGGAAAATTGAAGAACTACATTTTTTTAATGCAATATGATGCAATGATCTACAGCTTAGCGCCGTGTTAAATGGACTTCAGTGCTGGCGCGGACTCTTTAGAAATTCTGAGTGCTAAAACTTCCTGACTTAGAGATAGAATCCACCAGGACCTCACGTTCAGTAGTGGCACTTGTGACCACTAGATGGACGGGGCAAACACTGGAAAACTTTTCATCATCATATCTACCAGTCAATCAGTGTAACCAGATGAGATGCAGCTGAATACCAGTATTTTACATGGAGCGACTACAGATAGTAACCATCCACGAAGACGTTAGTGTTTGTATTGTCAATACACACTTATTACCTACCTATAATTATTAATAAACACGACCAAAACTTTAAACACTAGCGGTAGATTAATTTATAATTTAAATTATGTTTTGTGTGTTCTCGATGTTTTTAGTTGATATATTGGCGTGTCGTGCTACTGTCCTATGGCTGTTAATTTATAATTTAAATTATGTTTTGTGTTGCGTAATGTAAATTCTCTTGCATACTATTATATAGAATCAATTTTTTCTAACTGAACAGACAGCTGTGCAGCTGGGGAGTTTGTTGCGCCACTTCTTCTTCCCTGCTAAAGCACTTTAGGAAGTGGTGAAGGGTGGGCGTTTTGGGGGACTGTCTTAAGGTAACTTTGACGTTCGAAAAGTGCTGATTCTCAGCCTAGTTTGAATAAATGACTTTTGAATTTTGGATGTTGCACACTTGTACTTACTATAAAGCGATTAGGAAGAAGAGGGGCGCGTCTTCGTGGATTCACTATCTGTACTTATCGGACCTCCACAACCCAGTTAGTGTATATCACACGATACTCCATGGTAAGGCTGGTTGTCAGACATTCGGGCTTCGGACTACCCGTAATGACCGTGGAAAACGTTATTATATAAAAGAAAAATATTCATTGGAAATTTCTACCTGCCTAGAAAACCGTTTTATAATACCTCTGTGCCAATTTCCCTCTGGAATCGTAGGTACGTATTATTTTGTCACCTTCGGAAATAATCTAAAATGGTAGGTTATAGCGAGCGATTACGTGTATCGTTGAAACTTAAATATATGACCACGTGGGCTGTGATGCATGTGAAAATGTCTTTGATGTTGATTTTTGTGATAATAAGTAGGTAAGAGTGGGGGTAAGTTATGGGAAGGACATTTTGGGAAAGCAACAAAAAAATAGTTTGTAAAAATTTGCTACTTTCTAGCCAGTACCCTAATTACGTAATACACGACCAATCGGAATCTGAATAGTTTTGAAACAAATTGCTGATCCATTGCTTCATAAGTTTGAAAAAAAATCTGCTCAACAACGTAATTAACGTAATGAATGTTTTTGAACTGTCAAAATGAAACAAAATTGTCTAACGAAAATGTGTTGCGTAATTATGTAGGTAGCTGTTTCGTAGAGGTATCTAAGAATTGAGATGTATTTGATAAAATACCTCTTTGCCTTCAATCTCCTGGGATGTCATTCGTGCAATTTATTGTCATCTAAAGAATTATGGATCGTTGGCTGAAATGGTGATGCTCGCGGTTAAAAAAAGAATGAAAAAGTAAGCACATGGTCTGTGGCATGTGCCCATAAACTAACTTGAGTCCGCGCCACCACAAGTCCTTTTGACGCGGCGCGCGGCGCTAGTGTCTATGCTATGTCATTGCATCAAACTGATAACGCACGCGGGGGCGCGGGGGACCTTAGCGGTAAAACAAATGTAGTTCCGCAATTTTCCGCCGGACTTCAGTGGTGGCGCGGACTCTACAGTCTTTTCACTGTTATTTTACATCATATTATTGCATCACAATCTGTATTTTGATTGCAGTAAAGTTGTTAATGGGTTGCTGCTTGTGTTGCTGTCAAAATTAAACCTAGTCTTCCACGCTTGTTCTGTCACATGCGTGGAAGTTCGGAGAGCCTATCTTCAGACCGGCCTCGATTCATAAGCCGTATTGGTAAGAAGTGTCAGAGGTAGGTAAATTTTAAGTGAAAGGTCCCTTGCACGGGGACGCGTAGCTCGACCACCATAGAAACGGGTTATGTCGACGGAAGAATTCACAAAATGACAGGTGATGATTGTGAATCGGTCATTTTGTATAATCTTCCGTCGACACATTGTAGTCGAAACATTGCAGAAATACACCTCTGAAACAGCAAGCGGGCGTTTTCTAATTTGGAGGGAAGGCGTTTCAATTAAATATACGCTACACATAGTATATCTATTCAGTGTGGGCACAGAATTATCTATTTGCATATTCACATCGACATTGCGGTTATATCACAATCATTTTACGAGGTAATTTACAGAAATAATTTTCTATTCTAAAAGTGGCGTATAAAAAAAGTTGTCACACACATTCTTTTACATAAATATTGGCGTAAAATAAAAACTAGGTTTTGTAAATAAATACTGATTAGTAGTCTTCCGAATGTTTTGAAAACATTAAGTTCCTAATGTTTTTTTTCATAGAGACCGCGTTTTTAGTGGAAATATTTAAATGTTTTTGGCATATCAATCATAGTCTTCAGATTACAGCTGCTAGTTACAAAATGAGAGCATTCTTGAGTAATTTCAGCTTTGTCTCTGGGGATGGCAATGCATCTGCCATGCCTCTGCTATTAGGTAATCGGCGGTGGCGGTAGGCGACCACAGAAGCTACCGTGGCGTAAAATAAAAACTAGGTTTTGTAAAAAAATACTGATTATTAGTCTTCCGAATGTTTAAGAGTGTTTTGAAAACATTAAGTTCCTAATGTTTTTTTCATAGAGACCGCGTTTTTAGTGGAAATATTTAAACTTTTTTGGCATATCAGTCTTCAGATTACAGCTGCTAGTTTTTACAAAATGAGAGCATTCTTGAGTAATTTCAGCTTTGTCTCTGGGGATGGCAATGCATCTGCCATGCCTCTGCTATTAGGTAATGCGCGGCGGCGGTAGGCGACCACAAAAGCTACCGTTTCACAGAAGAAACGAATCCCTAAATAAAAGTGCACTGTTGGATTTTCAACGCTAGGCTCAGCGCTGAGATGTGAAAATTCAACATTGCACTTTTATTTAGGGATTCATTTAAGTGTCACTTAGTTGTCGGTGTAAACGGGAATTTTAGATGATTTCCCTAAAATAGGGTGTTTTACTCTATATAGATATGTATGAGAAAAAATCTAAAAAAAAAAAACTATTGAGATAGCTTAGGCAAAAAGCAGTCGGAAAACGTTAGTTTTAGTTCATAAAATAGCAAACTAAATTTTAAAATTCAGTTCAGAGGTTTCAGCTTTTTTAATCTGTTTCATAACACCATTAGATAGTAGTCGCCATGTTATTACGTCATACGGCTATGTAAACTTAGAAAGTGTTAACTGTCAACTATCAAATAACTTAAAAATATCACTGCATTTATTTTGTTTACACAGCCAACTGACGTCATGACCACAGAGCAATATGGCGTCCACTGCGTCCAGCGTTTTCTACAAATTACGCGCGAAATTTGAAAATGCAAAGGGGAATGCCCATCAGCCACACAAAAAAATGCCTGAAATGAACAACAATGAAATATACGCCAAATTGCACTACAAATCGTAGGGAACCCATGACAATTTCAATAATTATCAAAAAACTTGGTAGAAGCCAGGTCCAAACATTTTTTCTAAAATATAGGTTAAGTCAAGGTTAAGGATTAATATGCAATAATTAAACAACAAAACAGCATTTAAATGTTTTAATCATCATTAAAAACCACTAATATGTCATCAAGAAACTCTGCAGGAGGATAAATATTAAGTTGGTACCGGGCCCATTCTAAGTACCATATTATTGACATGGTATGGGCACAGGTACCAACTGTTCGCCGTCCCACTAGGCACTGGCAGTTACAATAACGATGCTGTAAAGCCCCAATCCCAGATAAAGAATTGTTAACTATTATGTAAACAAAATATATTTTTTGAGAAATATGTCTGCTATGTATTTTTCCTTGCAGTAATAAACAATTACCCGGAAGAGCTAAATCCTCAACCAATGCGTTATCAATTTCCCTGCATATCTCAATCGTATATATACCTTGTGGTGTTATCCATGCCTGTATTAAACAACGTACTTCATCATTTTGCACTGATATGAGATTACGTCTCATCGTTGCAATATCGAGATAGCAATTAATACAGTGTACGTTTCTATCCATTCTTAAATGTACACGGTGGACAAGTCCAAAACAACAGCAGAGTCGTATTTAAAGCAGGTTCAGGTCCGTCGTCAAAAAGCCGAGTCGTCGTTTAGGCGGGTCCAATCTAAGTCGTGTTCAAAAATGGGTAACGTGTGCAGAAGTAAAATCAAAATCCTTAAAAAATAGCCACAGTCGTCGTTATAATATGTTGTAATGTGTGTTGTTATCCTGAATTTACTCGAGCCGCAAACGCAAAAATCCGCAAAACCATGAATCGAAAAAATGAAAATGCATTCATGTCAAACTCAAACTGTCAATAAGGCAAAGAACATGTGATGCATACAGCCTACGATACGATTTATAATTCGAGTTTTTTGATTTTAATTAATATTCACACGCATATACTTTTTTAATTATATTTACGGTATAAATAGGTCGAATAATATTAAATGAATGATAACTATGCAATAATTCTATAAAATAGTTCGATAAGGATTATTTGACGATTTCTGTTTGGCTGAATGTCGATTACTCATGTCAAATAAACACTGACCGCCATTATAAATTAAGAATGACTATGACGGATATCAAAATAAATATTTTAATTATCGTTATATTTTCACCCTAGGTAAACAAACTTGAGATACATTTCGTTATACATATTTTTATTCTAAATAGAATTAAGGACTATTAGTAGTTTCTGTCTATTTCAGGCATTTTTTGGGCGTTTTCCTTTGTAAATGCATTTTTATGGCATTTTAACACGCGATTGTTGAATAAAAAATTTATGAATTTTTTAGTGGTTCATTAGCACTATAGAATCTAATTGAGACCCGTTTAAAAAATGGGTGTAAAAAATACCCTATTGAGGATTGTTTATCTGCTATGAAAGTAAGCTGGCGTGTTTTCTTATTGACACCTTAAAAAATGTCAAACACCCGCTGCCATCATTTTCATAAGAGCCGTCATTGCGGCCGCTATGTGGGACCACCGCTCTTGTAGGAAACCGGAGCTTAAGACGCAGATATATGCCAGTGACCTTGAGTGGTTAGCTTGCGTGTTCAGAGGCCCTAGTGTGAGTTTCGTTTAACCATCTCGATTTAACGCATCGACCGCGTTCAGAGCGCTGAACGCACAACAACAACGATTGGCAGCCGGCCGGCCTTCACCAGTGAAGGGCCAATCGGAGCGACGAACGCGGTCGATGCGTAAGATCGAGATGGTTAAAAGAAACTCACACTAAAGTAAGGCCATTTTAATAGGTAACATTTGACGTCTGTCAGTTTAGTGAAAGCAAATCGTAAAATTACTCGTATCGGTCATTATTACAATAAATATGTAATCGTAATTGAAAAAAGTTAAGCAATTGCGCAGTTCTAACAAAACGAAAAAAGATATTATTTTATGCCCGCCGTTACAAAGTTACGTTGTTGAATTTTGATGAATTGTCAAATGTTACCTATTAAAATGGCCTTACTTTAGGGCCTCTGTATTGAGCTCACGCAACGCGTCGTACGTCCAGCCAGTAATAAGACTCGCGCATCAAGGAGCTCTGTCCCAAATTAGACGCATTATTATTTTATTATACATAAAGCAAAAGGTATTTTAATAAAACACGTATACTATATACTAAAAGGTCAATAATTAAATTACATATCTTTAAAATGGTGAAGGTTTCAGAAAAATACGCTGGATAGATTTTGCGTGGTTCTCAGCTTTTTATCCGCGTTAGACATAACTTTAAAAATTAATTACACTATTTAATATAAATATAATCTAAAATATTCACAGATTAAGTTATTAGGAAAATGCTCTAATGTAACATATTTTTTTTCCAAATCATTAACATTACTCGTTTAGACGTGATCTTCAGTATAAAATCATTAAAAGTCGGTTAGTGTCGCCTTAACTGGCAGCCTTGTCATTGCCACCAATGAGTACCTATTTGCTATATAGATCCTGCTAGAGGCATACCATCAAGTGGGCCACACCGTCACAAGACTTTTTATTGCTAGACAAGCCAAAAAAGAACACTCATTATTTTAACAAATATTATTTCCCAAATAAAGTATCATGACGTTTAAACGTTTGAATCTGCGATCAAGGCTAGCTCGCGTCGCGTTTGATAACAAATCGTACGCATTTGCTGAAACTCAAGCGTTTTGGCAACGCACTGAAATGATTTCATTCAATGCTAAGGAGATAAAACAGTCTTCGATAGAATCAAAGCTTTGCCAATCGTTCAAATATAACTTGCAGCAGCTAGGTTTTAGAAATTAAAAGGTTTTTACTGACTCATTGTGTACCTAGTGTTTGTACTACCACTGAATCGACGTATAAAACTTGTGGCACCGAAAGGTGTGTTGAACGCACAACTTCTTGTCACGTAGGGCGAGTAATCGGTAACGCTTGGTTTATAAGGAAAGTGTTGACAATGTCGCCTCTAGCAGCGGCTGCTGCGGTGTCTCCGTGATTTTCGTGCGATTGCAAGTTCGGGCGACAGCAATCCAATTCTAAAATATTTTTTCAAATCTGACTGTTATTCTGGAGTTTACCCCCTACATACAAACAACAAAACAAACTTTACACCTCTATAAAATGTTAGTATAGAAGTATCCGTGTAAATTTTATACCATAATTAACAAAAAATAACAAACAAATTTTTATTTTCCTATTCCCGCCAAAAAAAAAGGAACGTGCTTTGCCACTTGTCTATGTTTTTTTTTTTATAATATATTAATAGAGGCAGGTGAAGGTTTTGTCTAACAAAATAACCATAAATGAGATCTCACTGTTTTGACAGCAGTGTATTTTGGAGCGATTTTTTTTAGACAGAAACGGAAGCCTACACTAGAGATCGTCTCTGTGTCTTTCCCTAGGTGGCAGTCAAAACACTGGTGTTTAGTGCAGTTTTTAAAACATGTGTTTTACGAAACAAAGATCTTTCTAGAAAATAGCTTTTAGGTTTATTATTTGTGTTTGTTACGTTATATTAAAAATGGCGGGAACGTTGTGGTTATATATTTATTAATTTTATTATCTATGAGGCGACGCTATAAGCAACAGATTTTAACACCCTCGTTAAAAGTCGCTGGACTATTTTATGGAAGAATTTATGGCCGATTAATGTTCTTATTTTTTTTTTTTTGGAAAAGCTTCGTCACGCACGCTATGATCCTTGCAGCTAAAACTGAAGACACAATAAATTTTGTGAGTGCGTCAGCACAACGGAAAGCCAAAAAGCTAAGAATATACTCTACCTACATACGTTTTGTCCGCAAAAAGTTCATGTTGATTTAATACTTTGTAATGAGCTTTTTAAATAGAAAGGTCGTTCTAACTACTTATCTAGGCTAGTTTGCGCGATTATTTAATGGAGCCTATCATCGTTATCCTGCCCTTACCTGAGTATCCCAATTTATTTGGGGTCAGCGTAATCTGTCTTACTTCCGTACCTACTATTTCTTCCACTCCATTCTATTATAGTCGCCATCTTGGTCGTCAGTGTTGAAATGCATATGAAAGTATAATAACGGTATCCAAATTAAAAAAAACTTTTTTGAACTCCTATTTCCGTATGGTTATTCCGGCCTATCTCCGAACCGATTTTGACGGGAAATGAAATGAATTTGTTTATTCTGTAAATAGGATATTGGAAACACTTTAACAAGTCATCTTAAAAAAAAAAAAAAAACTAGATGAGTTCAGCGTTTCCTATCTGACTTATACTCTGAGAAGAAAGGCCGAAACAAACTCAGAGGTCACAGTCTCTTTTAAAGTCCAGACATAATCTTGGTCAGGCCATATGAGGACCATGTAGATTAGTCTGAAATGGTCTTTTGAGAAAAGAACCACACAAATTTGAGTGGACCTGTCCTGTCAGGGACTGTCACTGGCAGATAGCTGATGTTATAAGGTAGTATTTAAGTCAATCTGTACCTATCATTTGTGAATTCATCATAGACTAAGATAGTTTATTGACTCAGGAGTAACTTTGCGGAAATCCATGATAAAATACAATATAGGTACGACTTAAACTTATTTAGTAACCTAATCCGCTTAAGAAATCGACGCGTGTTTCACCTCTCAACGAGGCATCCTCAGGATGACCATTGACTTGTCGCGAACCCTGACACGACGTGTTGCCACGCGAAGCAACGAACGCAGTACCTAAGCACTCGGCGCTTGGCGTGACATGGTTAAGCGGATTAGGTTACTAAATATACGTCGTCTATTGTATTTTTTAATTCATCATGTCACACATTTCCAAATTACGTTCATTTCATTAAAAGAGTCTGACGTGGTGACATCTGGAACTAAATATTTTACATAAGTAATGCAGACTTTGCCCACAAGTGCTAGTACGTTTTGAGTCACCCACAAGCAGCGTTATTAACAATTAGTTTAAAAACTCAAACTCAAATCAAACTCAAAGCATTTATTTCAATTAAACCCTTTACAGGCACTTTTGAATTGTCAAAGAGTCAGTCAGTTAGTCAGAAAGTTGAAGCTAGTTGCCCATTCCAAAACGTAGATCTCTATGGAGAAGAACGGGCAAGAAACTCCAAGGACACTCTTTTAAATATAGAAATTACATAATCCTGGGTACATTACTCTTGTTGATTCTATATGTGAGAACAATGTAAAAAAAATATAAAAATTAAAAACATAAGATTAAAAATAAGCCCTGGCAGATAAGAGATGACCAGTCTCAACTGACGGCGCCCGTTCACGAACATGACGCGTGGATCAGCACCATCCAGCTTAACCATTTTGTAGGGAACCGAATGATCCAACACACTCGCCACCATCAGCGAGACATTAAGTGAGCATGACATACTCTTAACTACCCTGCTCTTTCAAGTCAAAATCAACAATTATTTAAATTCTTTTACACATTTCCCATTCAAAGTGATCTCAGTGCGATAGTGGCGCCCACTCTTTTTTGCCAACCTGTACGTTAAATAACCTTTATTATAATTTGATTCGGCATTTGAACGTGGTTTTGAACAGTGCCAATGTTCTCGTAACCATATTATGAATGTATGTAGTGACAAAACTACATAATTAATATTTTATGTTTTAGCATTTTGTAACGGTTCTCAAATAACCCTGATAACCTCTTTAGAATTAGATTTTATGTCAAGTACACTAAAGAGTAACGTTTGGTTTATATTTCGTCTCTTGGTGTTGAAATATTACGGAGTAGTTGCCTTTTTCCACCAATGTTGGGGTCAGCTTCCAGTCTAACCAGATGAATCTGAATACCACTACTTACCTATTTTACATGGAGCAAATGCTTATGTGATCTCCACAATCCAGTTACTGGGAGAAATTAATTTTAATTATCCGATTTACGTATGTTTTGGAATACGGGAGGCTACCGGCTAATCATAACAGCCGCACGGGTCGATCTTCAGGGTTAAGCAACGCTTGCCGACGTCGATTCGTGGCTCGGAAAGCACGTTAAGGCGCTACCCCGAGCTAAGTGGCGCCCTCATTGAATAAAAAATCGTAGCATAGCATAGAAAATAAATTTTAAAAAATGGATTCTTGGAGTTTGTTAGAGGATAAAGTATTTTTACGTTGTTAAAACAGGACTCGAAAGTGTTTCGTATCCAAAGTAGATAGCAAAAGTGTCAAAAACGGCCACTTTTTTTCGCCTTAAGCAGTTGGTCCCGGCTGTCATTCATAGATCGTTGACAGTCGTTACGGGTAGTCAGAAGCCCAAAAATCTGACCACCAGTCTTGCCAAGGTGTATCGTACCCAGTAACTAGGTTGTGGAGGTCCGTTATGTACAGATAGTGCAACCACGAAGACGCGCCTCTTCTTCCTAATCGCTTTATAGTGGTACAAGTGTGCAACATCCAAAATTCAGAATTCAAAAGTCATTTATTCAAACTAGGCTGAGAATCAGCACTTTTCGAACGTCAAAGTTACATAAGACAGTCCCCCAAAACGCCCACCCTTCACCACTTCCTAGTGCTTTAGCTGGGAAGAAGAAGTGGCGCAACAAACTCCCCAGCAGCACAGCTGTCTGCTCAGTTAGAAAAAAATGATTTTGTATAATATAGGATGCAAAATAATTTACATTACGCAACACAAAACATAATTTAAATTATAAATTACTCTCCCGCTAGTGTTTTTAGTTTTGGTCGTGTTTACTAATAATTACCTACTAATAGGTAATTATTGTGTATTGACAATACTGAAACACTAGCGTCTTCGTGGATTGCACTATCTGTAGTCGCTTCATGTAAAATACTGGTGTTCAGCTGCATCTGGTTAGACTGGAAGCCTACCCCAACATAGTTGGCAGAAGGCTAGGTAGATATGATGATGAAAAGTTTTCCAGTGTTTGCCCCGTCCATCTAGTGGTCACAAGTGCCACTGCTGAACGCTAGGTCCTGGTGGATTCTATCTCTAAGTCAGGAAGTTTTAACACTCAGAATTTCTAAAGAGTCCGCGCCAGCACTGACGTCCATTTGACACGGCGCTAGGGTGTAGATCATTGCATCGTTAAAAAAGTGCAGTTTCACAATTTTCCATACTAAGTATATTTTCGCTGATGGGATGCGAGCAGAGCAGCGTTTCCAGCTAAATCTTTCATATAAAACGTTTGCAATACTTAGGAGGAAAGCAGCTGTAGACAGTGAGAAATTCCTATAAATGGCTTAAAACATAGATATATATTTTCAAGGTGAGCACATGCTCGATGTGTCCAAATTCCTGTGCTAGTTGATTGTGACAATTCGCTCTGGATAGCGCTTCTAGACGCTTTTGGCTCGGATGTTGGACTTGTGAAAACAAAATTGTTTATAGCGAAAATTGCGGTAATCGATGAAGGAAAACGTCGTAAAGGTGCAATTGAGTGGCCGAGCTGCTCATATGATTCGTCTAGAACATGCTAGCTGGACGAAATTCGATGTGGATTGTGCCGAAAATTCTTTCCTAGTATCATAGACAATACCCACGTCGAAACTCCAATTCCAAGAATTTTAATGCACCTGGGGTTGTGGTCATTAAGGGTAGAGGTAGAGGTAAAGAAGAAAAGGTAAGTAAACTGATTATCATAAGCAATTTTGCTAGGGATTTTATAAGTAGTTTTGGTTTAGTTTAGTGATGGATATTGAAATTTGGCACATGGCATAGGAATTTGAATCGTTTTGAAACAAATTGCTAATACATTGCTTCATAAGTTCGAAAAAAGAATCTGCGCAACAACGTAAATAACGCAATGAATGTTGTTGAACTGTCAAAATGAAACAAAGTCGTAATCTTTTAAGAAAATGTGTTGCGTAATTACATAGCTGGATTGGATACTTTTTATCCCGATATTCCCACGGGATCGAGACTTCTGCGGGTGGACCCGCGGGGCGAAGCTACGTACTAGTCTAATATAATATTAGGTTGGGGAAAAAGTCTTTTCGCATTATAGTATGTATGAACTTGTAATAAAATCTCTTTGGCTATACTATTTGTGTCTGGCTGGTTTTGTATCATTGAAAGTTTAAATTTTAAAGAACATAATTCCTAATTCAAATTAGGAAAATGTGTGATTTTCATTTGTTGTTCGTACCGTCAAGATGAGTGAATTTAATGAAGAAATTAGATTCATTTTAAAATTTTACTACAAAAAAGGAAAAAATTGTGATGTTTACGGACCTAGTGCAGTGTCTGTGAGAGTAGCAAAAATTTGGTTTAAGCGTTTTCAATCTGGAAATTTTGATGTCAAAGTTGCACGTCGCTCTGGTCGCCCTATTACGGATAAAATGGATGCCATTTTTGAAAAAGTGGAGCAATATATATCAGTAGTTACGACGTAGTTGAAGAACTGGGAATTGTCCACAAAACAGATTTGTCATTTGAAAAAAACTGGGTACACTAAAAAGCTCGATATTTGGGTACCTCACGAGCTCACTGAAAGAAACCTAATGAACCGTGTACTCATTTGTGATTCTTTATTACGACGTAATAAAACCGATCCATTTTTAAGAAGCTGTTAACTGGTGATGAAAGTGGATCACGTACGATAAGAACGTACGTGCGAAAAAGGTCGTGGTCAAAGGCCGGTCAGGCTTCACAGACTGTGGCGAAACCCAGGTTAACTCGCAACAAGGTGATGCTGTGTGTGTGGTGGGGTTGGAAGGGCATTATTAATTATGAGCTGTTACCACCAGGCAGGACCATCGATTCTGAACTCTACTGCGAACAACTGATGAGATTAAAGCAAGAAGTTGAGAGAAAGCGGCCGGAATTAATCAACAGAAGGGGTGTGGTATTTTATCATGATAATGCTAGACCTCACACATCATAAGCCACTCAGCTAAAATTAAGAGAGTTTGGTTGGGAGGTGTTAATGCATCCGCCGTATGGTCCTGACCTTGCACCTTCAGATTTCCACCTGTTTCGGTCTCTTCAGAGTTCCACCTGTTTCGGTCTCTTCAGAATTCCTTAGGTAGTGTCAGGTGTAAATAAACTATATATAAATTTTTTTGAATTTTCTTAAAAAATGCGAAGCAACTTTTTCCCCAACCTATTATAAAAGAAATTCGTGTTAGTTACACTATTTATAACTCAAGAACGGCTGAACCGATTTCGCTAACTTTTTTTGTTGTGTTTGTTACTGTCAGGAGAAGGTAGGGTAGGTAGATAAGTACTTAGTGCTACCCGTGTGAAGCCGAGGCGGGCAGCTAGTCTTTTATAAAATGCCGCAGTCCATTTTGTTCTTGTCTTTGATGTTGATTAGCATTTACCTATTTACGACTTACTCTGTATTTTATTATTCTCACATGTGATGACGTTTTTATTTCTTGATAGTCTGAGAGTTCCGGAAATTAGCAAGTTATGATGCTATACTATGCCAAATGTCAGTCGTTAAATTAAATATACGAAGTTGTTGAAGGAATTATATAATATACCAAATAATTTAAGTAACCATATTATTCCTTTTACCTGGACTTCTAGTTAACTAGTTTTTGCTAAGGGCTTCGCTCGCGTGGAGGTCGGAATTTCCCTCGGGAATGTAGGTACTGCTGGGATAAAAAAATATCAGGTCATGATATCTGTCGACCCATGTGCCAAAATTTCATCCCAACCCGTTCTGCTGTTTTAGCGTGAAAACGTAACAAAAAAACTCACTTTTGCATTTATAATAATTAAGTAAGGTTTAGGTTATACTCGTAATTATAAGTGACATCGCCAACCGAGCGTGGTGATCAGGGCCTCAAGTCTGCTATTACAATAGTGTCAGAATGGTCTATCATTGATTTCATAATTGTTAATTTTGACAAGTTTGGTAATCTACTAACATATTGGCGTCATTATGACTTTCCAATGTTCAGCCACTGACACTCCATTGAAAGAAATGGCTTATATTGGTAATCTCGTACATAATGAAAAATGAATGACTGACTTAGGCGGTAAACTGCTAAAATTTTGACAGTTCCTTTGCTCAGTGACCTACCATGAGAACGTCATTGTGCTTCGTTACGAGTATCGTGTTTGTGGAATACAATGATAAACCAATGATCGACCATTATGAATTTAGCAGATTACGAACTTTTAGCAAAATGACAATGGGATCGTGTTGGAATGACGAATTTATAAAAATAGCAGACTTGGGCCCCAGTGCTCGTGCCTTCTCTGTATGAGAAGAGGCCTTTGTCCTGCGGTGGGGCAGTAATAGGCTGGTAAGTATAGACTTGAGCATTTACTTGTAATAGAACATCGAGCATTCACCGTTTTTAAATTTGTTGAACTGGACTACGAACAGAGCTAAGCGTAGAGCCAAACATCGCTACGAACATTCTAGCGAACGCTCTAGTTAATGCTCGTCAAAAAAATATTCTTCACGAAGATGTCAGACTTGACGGTCGCGTGTGCTGCATTTGTGGCTCGGCTTGGCATAAGCTTGGATCAAATTTACTGTCCTTTCGCTAGAATGGTCGCTAAAACGCTCCCGTTTATTTTTCTGCAATGTAACATTCGCTAGAATGCTCATTACAAGTTTACCTATTAACCTTTTTATTCATAAGGATACCTCGGCTACCTGTCCACTTTCTCAAAGATAAGACTGTGCCCATTCTGTGTTCCAGTATAGTAGTGGGAACAAGAAGGCCTGTGTCCATCTTGTGTCCTAGTAGTGGGGAAAAGGTGAGCCTGTGTCCCATCAGTAGCAACAATTATGCCTGTGTCTAGGGGTTGCCAACCATACTGTTAACAGTCCTCCTTTTTTGGCTTCGCCGCAGTCGACACAGTACTTATGTATACTGTTTTTCACTTTAAAATACTGTTTATTGTTCAACAAAAATAAATTATTATGAATATACCTAAATAAAAAGTTTAATCTACTACGTAGAACAATATCCTTGCTCCTGGGCATGGGCGCGGTGATTTAGATAGCCTTAATTTCAGAATTAAACTGTTAATGTCCCGAAATTTCGGGACATAGATACCTACTAGTATTATAGTTAGTTCTGCCACGTTAGTATTCACATAATTAGTGTTTTCAGTTATGAATGCTAAGTGGCGGGTCGACGGAAATAGAGCATTTATAGAGTACAAATTTAAATAAAAACGCTCCTCGTCTATTTCGCGAGACATACGAAGCCTTCAAAATTGGTGCTAAATTTATGAGTTGCGCGAGTAGCACTAATGAATGATATTTATTAAAAAGAACTTTAAATGAGTACTTACTGCTTATTTTTCCGAGATACTGTTTATTTTCCCACTTTGGCCATTATAATTTATTTCTGGTACTTACAAAAAGTTGGCAACCCTACCTGTCACAGCAGTGGGAACATTATAAGTTGATTATGCTTATACCAACGATACCTAGTGTTACCCAGTAACTGGTTTGTGGAGGTCAGATAGGCAGTCGCTCCATGTAAAATACTGGTATTCAGCTGCATCAGCACCCTAATTACGTAATACACGAAGTGATCACCAGGGAGAATGGAACCTGCCAGAGATTTCGTGCGGTGTCCCACAGGGATCAGTCCTGGGACCGCATCTGTGGGGTATCGGATACGATTGGGTGATGCGCGTCTACCTTCCTAGCGGTGTCAGCGTGGTTTGCTACGCTGCCGACACGATGGTCCGATCAATCAGAATCTGAATAGTTTTGAAACAGATTGCTTTTAATTAGTTTGAAAAAAAAAAAACTGCTCAACAACGTAAATAACGCAATGAATGTTGTTGAACTGTCAAAAACTGACAAAATTAATCGTAATCGTTTACGATAATGTGTTACGTAATTTAAGGTAGATAGGTACTAGATACTGGTTAGATTGGAAGCCGACCCCAACATAGTTGGGAAAAGGCTAGGGAGATATTGATGATGATGACGACGTTTAAAGAAGTTCTTACTTTTAAAAATAACAAAAATGAGATTTATTTTTCATAAAAATGTACATGATTTTTATCGAAATTTTAAATTTTGCTATTTGCAACGTTGCAATGATTGATCGGCATGCATTTTTGACGTACGTTGATAAAGTATCGAGTAATTTGATTGATCGACGTTTTATAAATAAAGCAGCTTTGATTACGTTTACTTTTAATATTAAAAAAATGTTATTTTTACATTAGGGACTGCCAAACTGTTGCAATTTTTAAAAGAAGAGTGAAAGAACACTATCTTTCCATTTCGTCATAATTGCAAATTTTGTATTTATTATTATTAATTATTAGTACTTAAATATTTTAATGATATTTATTTTAGAAGTCGGTATATAAGTATATTATCTTATTGTATGTTTATTTTTAAATTAGTGAATAGGTAGTTTAAATGTTTTTATTTTATGTATTTTATTTTCTCTTCTACTCTTACACACGTTGTCTACATCTCTTTTTATCCACTTTCCTATCGCAGGTATGCTGGAAGAGATTTCTTTAGACATAAGCATCACCTTTGTACGTATTTTTATGTTCCTATTTTCTTGTCTGTTTGTGTACATAAACTGTTAAATAAAAAAATATAAATAATGTTATTAATATTATAATACCTTCGACCTTCGCCCGGTTGAAAATTATACCACAGAACGTACCTACTACCAAGATAAAAAAGTATCCTATGTCCTAACCCTGCCCCCGAAATTGCGTAATTCACGATCAATCACAATATCTATGAATAATTTTGAAGGAGATTGCTAATCGATTGCTACGTATCTAAGTTCGAAAAAAAAAAACTGTTCAACAACGTAAATAACGCACAGAATGTTGTTGAACTGTCAAAATGAAACATTAGTCTTAATTATTAACGAAAATGTGTTACGCAATTATAATATAGCAGAAGGCCAATTATCGTACTTAAAAAAACGTTCACATTCAAGTCACAATCTGTCAAACTTGTCAAAAATGTTGGTAAATTGATTGTATTTTTGACAGATTGCGAATGAGATGCGAATGTGAACGTTCTTTAAAATTACGGGATTAGGCCCTCTGGTCATCGTCTACCCATGTGCCAATTTAATCCAAATCTGTTCAGCCGTTTTAGCGTGAAAGCGTAACAAACAAACAAACTCACTTTCGAATTTATAATATTATAGTTAAAGTAAGGCCATTTTAATGGGTAACATTTGACAATTCATCAAAATTCAACAACGTAACCTTGTTCGCCGTACATAAAATAATATATTTTTTCGTTTTGTTAGAACTGCGCAATTGCTTAACTTTTTTCAATTACGAATACATATTTATTGTTATAATGACCGATACGAGTAATTTTACGATTTGCTTTCACTAAACTGACAGACGTCAAATGTTACCTATTAAAATGGCCTTAGGTACTATAGGAATATGTATAGATTATATAACAGCACGCTTGTGTTCCCCGAAGGGTTGGGCAGAGGTATATCTATAGTACACCACACACATTTCGCCAGTTATGTTTAAGTCCCATGTAATAGGCGGCGAGCCTATTGCCATCAACCGGGCACAAATCCAGACTCCGTGCTGCTTATGACAAATTCCAGATAGAAAACCCAATAATACTTTCTAACTCAGGTCCTCATGCTCAGCCGTAGCAATATTTATAGTAAATATTATAATGTAGAAGAATATTTTTGTTACAGAGCGGAGCGAAAATTTAAAAATACAAATGTTTTTGTCATGCGTTGGCGAGAGTAATCGGGTCGTAAATTAGATTAATTTTTTAGCCAATGATTATTTATAAAAGTTATTGTGGAATATTTTAGAGTTGTGTTTTTTTTTAAATAAAACTTAAGTAAAATATACTTGTATCGCATAAAGTTATCTGTAACACTGTATTATTAAAATCGTTAGTTAAAATCGTAATACATAATAATGCAAAAATATTACGGTGTCAGCTGGCTATATTTATTTCGTAAATATTTAAATTAGATGTAAGTATTTTTTTTTTGTTTGTTCATAATGCTGTACTTACAAAAATTTAAAATATTTAATGAATAGAAAATATTTAATGGATTATTAATTATGAGGATTAAAAAAATAATCTCATTTCTGTAAATAGTTAAAAAGCTATAAAAACAAATTAAAGACAAAATAAATTTAAAAAGTTTTACCTTTTTCGTAGTTCTTACTTCGCCTGAATGATCATTGGTCTTATTTTCATTTAATTTCGCTTTACTTTCAACACACAGACAAATTAAAAATATTAACACTGATATTCTTGCTGTTCTAAGTGACTCCATTATTATTCTATTATTATTGTCCAAAAATAAATAATAAATAATTCAACACAATTTTTAATCCATAGTCATTTACACTTTTTTTCGGGCGTAAATTCGAATTAAAAGTTTGACGTTTATAAAAGCGGGAAACGCGAATGCTAAATGTCAAAGCGGTATGGCCGACTCCAGGCGACTGGAAGTTGTTAGACAGACTGCAAGACGCTTCTATAAATAGAGTATCGATGGGGCGTTAGATTTTGCTAATATGATTATTTTTCGCCACTAGAAAGTAATCAGTAATTCGCGCGCTAAGGTTTCATATTTTTGGTAGGCCTGTGTTTTTATAACGCAGGCAGAGGTATTAACGATATACAGCTTGTTGCCGTTCGCCATTCTATCTTTATACTGTCTGTGTGAACTGCAATGAATGTGATAATATAACGTTTTTCCGTCAAAAAACGCCCTAAGCGTTCGGCTCGGTCAATTCAACCGATCAGTAAGCAAATACTTAAAAAATAGTAAAATGTATTTGGGTGTAAGTAAGAAAAAAAGTCACATCATCACATGGCATACACATATTGATTAAAATCTTACCGTAAAATGTAATATATAAAATTTTATCAATATTTCCGTGAATCATGAATTCATGAGGCTCCGCACGAAAAAAATCACTTTTCATCAATAAATTATTGACTTAATTGAAATTGAACTACTTAATTAAAATTAAGTAGGTACCTAGGTACCTACTTATTCATGGAAAATCACAAATATTCCCAACAAGTTTTCCGAAAAATAACTCAAGACTGACGTTTGATCACTTTTTACAAGAAACTACTTTTGATCTTGAACATTAAAAAATATCATAATCATTATAGTATCGTATGGTCAACTTGCATGGACAACTTTTTTCAACCTCTATAGTTGGGAATAGGCTAGGCAGATTGATGATTGAGTCTTCTCATTCACATTAGCTTAGCTATCCTTAAAATCATTTTATTTTAAATGATCTGATGCAGGTGTTGGGAAGGAGGTTGATGAATGAAAATCAGTTAAGTATTTACAACTTTGTCTATTGTTACCAGTCCAGCGACATGTACAGAAAAGAGGCCAAAAATAAAGTTACACGATCTTATAAAACATTTAAAATGACAGTAACTTGTCTACCCTTATTATTTATTTAACATGAATATTGCAACAGATAGAATGAACTGAACTATTAATACAAAACAAATACTTTTAAACTAAAAATTGTAACAATGGCTTTACAAAAATATAATTGATTCGTCATGAGAGGGAGTGGGCCGTAATCCACTACGCGGGTCAAGTGCGGGTTGGTAGGTGTCACATGTCTTCGAAATTTTGGTTCTAGATTCTCACGATGTTTTCCTTCACCGTTTTGAGAGCAGTGGTGATTAAATAAATTACACAAAGTAAAACGCCTGTCAGGGTTCCTTAGATATTCATAACAAAATAATTTAATGGAACTTACAAACTCAATCATTTAGTATTTAGACAAATTATAGGTAAAACAAAGAAATGAAATGGCAACAACAAATACGTTGGTCAGTGAGATCCTGAACAAACTTCTACTTACTTAATTCAACCAAGATATTTGATACGATAACAGATCATATTTTTTTTATGAAATAAACCATATTTTCGAGAGTGCAAAAGTGATGCAACTATTAAACTAGTGCTGTGATTGGCACAAATGGTTTGGCGCCACAAAAGCTGTTCTATAATTCAATTATTTCAAGCTTCCTCACAATTTGATAAGTAATTGACAAAAGAGGGATTTTTTCGTGCACGGACTCTTAAAAAGGTAGACCGTACCTAAGTGTTTTCTTAAGAATGAAGTAATACTATACCATAATATAACATCACGCCCGTAATCCCCGAAGAGTTTGGCAGAGTATACCCACATTTCGCCAGTTATGTTATGTAATAGGGGGCGAGCCTATTGCCGTCAACCGAGCACAAATCGAGACTCCAGGCTTCTACTGAGAAATTACCTAATATCACTTAATAATTAGCATCAATGGTTAAATTAGCTGTTTTTACTAGTGCATCTCAAATTACCACCCTGATGTAGGTATAATTATAGATTATTTTAGTTATTCACCTTCAGACAGACTAATCTGACATTGTTTAAAACTTGCCGTGTTTTAAGATTAAAGGCAAAATCAACCTAGATGCTTTTAAAGCTTGTAAAACTATTGGATGTCGTGTTTATTATTGCAGCTTTGTAGCCAAGGTAAATAATAATATAATACATTAGGGTCTTTCCATAATGTGCCTTACACCACAGATGAATATAACAGACGGGTCACTCCGCATTTTAGGTAACAAGCTACAAGGCTACAAGTAGGTACGCGGGGCGGGCGGGCTCGACTTGTCGAATTCAGTGGGCATAACGTAATTAGAAGATATGAGTTAGGTACGCGATAGAAAGAGAGGCAACTTCTACACTGAGAAAACTGACAATCATAAAAGAGGTGAATTCAGCTTAAAGTATGATGAATTCACTCAAAGGACGGAGCATAGTGATTCACCAAAAAGAACGATGATAATACTGATGTTGATGATAACAGTATTTAAGATGATGTCTCACCATGGATTTAGTTTTAGTTACCTACTATTTTTCGATGCCTTCCTCATATATCCAGTTATATCCTATTAGTTTTCCTACAATTTTTCGGTGACTTCCTCACATATTCAGTTATGTCATACAATTTTTCCAACTATTTTTCGGTGCCTTCCTTATATATCCAGTTATATCCTATTATTTTTCCTACTATTTTTCGGTGACTTCCTCACATATTCAGTTATGTCATACAATTTTTCCAACTATTTTTCGGTGCCTTCCTTATATATCCAGTTATATCCTATTATTTTTCCTACTATTTTTCGGTGACTTCCTCACATATTCAGTTATATCATACAATTTTTCCTACTATTTTTCGGTGCCTTCCTCATATATCCAGTTATATCCTATTATTTTTCCTACTATTTTTCGGTGACTTCCTCACATATTCAGTTATGTCATACAATTTTACCTACTATTTTTCGGTGCCTTCCTCATATATCCAGTTATATCCTATTATTTTTCCTACTATTTTTCGGTAACCTCCTCGTATTTTAGGTTAGGTCCTCTTACTTTTCCTACTATTTCCTCATATCTCTGGTTATAGCCTATTATCTTACGGAGGTCGCCCTCAATAGGAGGATTGTGTTTTTTAATAAACCAATTAATATCTCTATAATACACCAGTGATTAGTTGTAGTTCTACTCATTCTCCATCAGTAGGACTACAACTAAATACTGGTGGATTACACAGAAATTGTTTGGATTATTAGAAATCACAATCCTCCTATAATTGAGGGCGCCACTGGACTTACATGATCCCCTTATTTTTAAGTATCCAATATTGGTTCTTTCCTTTTAAATATTATTAGGTGTGAGCTCAACATTAAAAAAAACTGAAGAACCCTAAACTTGAACCTTAAAAAAATGGAGAGTAAGTAAAAAAAATAGAAAAAAGTACCTTGGCAAGAATGGTAAGAAGGTGAAAAGGGATGTATGTATAAATTAAACAGAAAATTGAATGGTATTTTTATTTCCATAGTATGAATGAATAATTATTATATACTCTAAACATTTATATTCAGTATAAAAGAAGACTGTTTTGTTTAGAAACATCCTCGCCTTAATGATTACAGTATCTATTTGTCGGTCATTATAAAGAATCATTATATACATTATGTTCAATAATTCTAGTTTTTACAAATTAAAATAAAGGTTGAGACGAGTAGAAATTTAATTTACAAAAAATAACAAACTTTACATTAATGTACCTATAACTAAAACATTTTTGCCCTTAAGGTGATTGCTTCAGGGTAGCCGTTTTTTGCAATTTGCAGGCCAGTGCTAGGTTGTATGTTAATTAAATGTTGCACGCGGGTGTAAGTACATAAGTTGTACTACATACGTCTTACACCCGCGTCTAACATTTCAATCAAAACCTAGCACTGGCCTGCAAATTGCAAAAAACGTAAGAAAATTTGAATTTCGCGGGCTACCCTGACGCTTTCACCTTAAAGCTGCATACAATAAATTGGTTATATTATTATAGTAAATATCTATTTTCAAGTAAAGTGCTACTATAAACACTCCGATGAGACTAATCTATCCCTCATACAAATACTTTACTTTAAAATCTATTACTAAAGGTGAACGCACACTTTTCAGAGCCGAAGGAGGCGAAAGAATCGAATTTTAGAATTACTTGTATGAAATCCTATGGAACCTCGCACACTTACCGAATCGGACGAATAAGGTCGTACGATTCGGTGCGGATAAGTGTGCGAAGTTACATTGGACTTCATTTAAGTAATTCTAAAATTTGATTCCTTCGCCTCCTTCGGCTCTGATAAGTGTGCGTTCACCTTAAACCAGCTATTGGTGCTGGCTCATACCATTACTTTATGCGGACACCGTTATCGGGCCGTCTTTATAGGATATCCTAAAGGGATATCCGATAAATACCGTAACTAAGGGTAGATTACTAGTTGAGCGCACTCTGCTATAAAAAAATAACTGCCCTTGGACTCTGCAGTGCCTCAAACTAGCAACGCCGCGTACGCTATAAGTACATAATTAATAATTTTGTAAACGTTTCCAAAAAAATTGATATTACTGGATTCAAAATAAAAACACCTTAAAAATGAGCAAACGAGTTAACTCGTTTGCGCATTTTCAAGGTATTATAGCAGCGACCGTAAGCCGTTAGAATACCTACAGAATTTTGAAATTTTTACTCTAGGTACCATCTACTTGTAATATATGACGTGTTACCTCGCATTAGAGTGAGCGTGTTAGGACACGGAGAAACGGCATTTTGGCAAGGAAAGCACAGATAATCATTACCACGTTTAACTTCATAAGAATTGTAATGAGAATTAAATTCAATAGTTTCAAACATACAGCAACGGAAAAAAACCTCTTCAGTATCTGTCACCAAAATTGCATCAATTTGGCCAAAAGTGGGTAAGAATTGTTCATCATCTATATCTACAGTAACAATAGAGTTCCGCTGCCATATAACACCAGCTATTGTAGCGGAAGTAACCGAATATTTGAGGACAACGCCAGTGCCGAGAGAAAACTTGACAGTGTCTCCTGAATTTAATGCAGATTTTTTTCCTAGTATTTTTGTTGTAGGTATTGTATTTTTCACAAACAATTCATTGAGCATAAGTTGACATTTTATTGCTAGAGTCTTGCAAACATTGACTCGATTAAAAGATGATCTAGCCACTAACTTAGATACCCTGTGCTTGGCTTCAAAACGCATAGCCCACATGTTACGTACGGGGCCGAACTTCATTAGCATGGTAGGATAATGAGTCAGAAAATGAAACTTTGGCTGCAGGGGTGATTTTGTTAGCTCCGTGTACAATTGATTAAATTCTGCTATTATAACCCGGAGTTGAATATTGGTGTCACTGAAGACCCTATGACTTAATAACCTGTCGGTGATTTGCCGCAACATAATGTATAATTTCCATACTTTATTTTCTAAAGGAATGTAAAACCCGGCTATTAGGCTGAAGTATCTAATAAGGGTAAGCATTTCTGATGCTGAAGTTTTTAATTTTACTTTCGAACCTTGGACAACTAAACAATTACTTGGTTTTGAATTCCTATCTGGTCCATAATCAAATGAAATTATTCTTTGTTGCAATACTGAGATCTTTAAAAGACCTTCGGCAAGGAAGTGGTTTATGACAAAGGTCATTACATAACGAGCTACACCTTCTAATATATCATGCATTGGGTCTACTGCTACATTTTGAAATAAATCAAATCCTGTCACCTTAAGCCAACAGCATGATTCTTTAATGCCCGTGTTAGGTGTATCGTTTTCTTGCAATTGAGCGTGGTATGAAGTCATATTTCTAAGCAAGTTACTGTTTTCATATAGAGCAGTTTGCAAACCTTTCTTGTCAATGATACAGATTCTGCAACACTTGTTAGCTGAAAAACTTTCAGTAAACCCGAGAATTGAATTCAGGCCTAAATTATCGCCAGTTATAGCAACAACCTTCAATTTTACGGTTCCTTTAAAAAACTTATTTTCTATAAAAATTCCTTTGTTTTGCAAGTAATTCAATTCCTCAATAACAGGGTCAAAAATAGCTTTGTTTCCATATTTAGTTTTGTCAGCAGAATGGCAAATAGCTAACAGCAAAATGTTATTCAACAATGAAAATAAATGTGGTGGGAGTGCTGGCAAGGAAACGTATACACCACCAAGCTTATGCACCCCAGCGTGGCTCCCCAAAGGATTTCCAATTTCAAAATCATCATAGTATACTACTAAAGGAAGAATAATGTCCGACGCCTGCGGTGTACACATTGCCAGCCATACAGATCCCTGCATTACATTTTCTAGACACATTGGCCTCATCGGATTTTCTTCACGGATTATTAAATTACCCCTTAGGTGGTTCAAATAATCCGTTACATCTTTCCAAATAGTGTCAATGGAAAAAAAATCTTCAAAACCTGGCGAAGTTGAATTACTTGCATTGTACGTGGCTTGGTGTGTAATGTTAAAGTGTTACTCCTTTGTGAAATGTCAGGACAATAACCAACGATTACTTCATGTGGTGGTATAAAAGAACCTAATAAATTCAATTCTCGGAATCTCAAATATTCTGAACGAAACGGAAAAAAGATGCCCTTCAAAGCTGTGTTGAACTTATGAAGTCGTTTATTAATTTCGCTTCCAGACATGCTTTCCTCATCAGCTAGCACAGGGCCGAATACGGACATTAAAGACGGTGCGATATTGTCAAGAAGGGTTTGCAAATGACTAACCATAGCTTGTACAGACGATCGAGATACAGAGGGATTTACATAGAGCGTTGAAATAAATTTCAAAACTTCTTTATGAATAATACTATCAGCATTATCAAGGACTTCCGGTTCACTATCAGCTTCAATGTATATGTGCTCAGTTGCTACTTTGGTAGTCTCTGTTTCACACATAGGAACTACGCAAGCCTCGTTTGAGGTGGATGGCAAATAACGAGTGTTTACTTTATTCAAATGTTTTAAGTTAACATGTTTTCTAAATTGTCTAACGTCCGTGAAATACCGGTAGCATGCGTCTTCACCACATTTATAAACTCCAGTAATATCAATTTTTTCACATTCTTTCCTTATGTGGGTAATAAGTGAAGAAAACGTGGGAAAAGTCCTTTTACAACTGTGACACTTCATCTTAATTTAAATTGTGACTCCGAGAGTAACTAATATCTCCTTCACAGATTGTGACATACGATCGTACGATGTTTTGACTTTGTAAAAACCAATTTGGATAATAAGCCAAATGTTATAGCTTTCAGTAGGATATTTAGCCGCAGTAGCATGAAATATTTTAAAAGTCACATCAACAGCCTCAGTTAGTGTTGTGAACTTGTAAAACGTATTGTCACATACTGTGAAGGAGACACCTGACTGGCGGCACCAAATTATAAATGGTTGGAGGCTAATACCTAGGTTTTGAAGCTTTTGGCGACGCTCCTCAATTACCACTTGCACGTCTGCGTCATCATCCACGATGGTCACAAATCCATCCAATATCTCCGCTCGTGAAGCTTGCCAGTCTTTTCTAGATCGACGGGCAGGAGGAATATTAAAGAGACAGCCGAGTAGCAATATCGCTGCTATTAATTTTGTCTCCGGTTGTTCATCTGGAAAGAAAATAATAATAGTATATTTGACACAACACATCATCATTAACTGAGCAAATAGGGAAAAGTATCAGAACAAAATAAAATCTATCTATATAAGTAAAAATGAATTGCCGAAATGTGTGTCCGCCCACCCATTACTTCTGAACGACTGCACCATGTTAGATAATTTTTAAATTCTTTTTTGTCTATATATTTTATAACGGGTTCACCGACCCAGGGAGGTCGAGCACCTAGAACTATATAACAGAATCATTTCCTTACCGTCACAAATTGCCAATGTATCAGCTATTTTTCGACGAAGAAACGAGTCCTTTGTGGTGTTAAGCTTCTGCTGAGCAGCTTTTAGTATGTTTTCCGATGAAGCATCCAAGGCGTCGAGGCCCCCGGATTTATCAGGGAACAGTGCTTCGTAGTCATACGTCAGGAGTCGCCATCCATCACTTGACTTCAGGATAGGATACTTATTGAAGTACTCCTGTAATGTCCCTTCCTCGTAGTACAAGTACCGGAGGCGAGCTCGCACCGTCTCCCGCCACAGGGCACTGACCTCCTGCCACGGACCAGCTGAAGGACTTGACAGCTGCTCTAATGCTGACGCTACGTCCTCCACTTCACCTGACAACAAAAATTAAAACGATTAATAATTAGTACAATGACAATAACGGTTCTTAGATTCAGATATTTTGTAATTTGTAACGAAAATTTATACTAATTCAGATATTTTTCTCAATAATTTTGTTCTTGATAATTTAATTCAATCTGAAAACATAAAATTTCTTGAAAAGGAGTTACCTTCTTTAAGTCCGGTCAGGTCGATTCCAGCGAGTGGAGGGGTGTCTAGCCTAGGACTGGACTTGGAGCGAGAACGTGACTTGGGCTTTTCAATAAGGCCCAACGAAACTAAATGCTGCCGTCGAGCCCTTCTGGCGGTGACTAACCAGCCAGAGATATTGCGCTTAGCCTGGTAAGCATCAGCCGGCAGGTACGGCGCGTAGTATAGGGGTGGTGACTCCTCTTTAAATAATCTGCCAATGTCGTAGGATAGAGCAAGCAGCTGCGAATCTGTCAGAAGTACCGGGTTTTCGGCCGTAATGAGCTTCTCCATAAGCAGCTTGCATAAACGCCCACGCACGTTTGAGGGTAAGGTGCCCGTTTTCTGCCCAATTGCTATTATTTGTTTTCCCTCGACTGATGAATTCAGTATGGTATTCACCTGAAACACAAATAGTATAAGTATGGCATTACAAACTAAATATGCAAGGTAAAAGTTAAAAAAAAAAATCACTAAAATGTTGAAAATACAGGTTCAATACCTACCTTCCATTCAGTATAATGATCAGTTGGAGTCGGTGCCAGTCTAGGCATCATGCATTTAGTTGTTAGTTATAGCTGTCACCAACTCCAAATATATTACTGATCTTTGTGACATATAGTATAGCTCCTAAACGGCCGTCCGTACACACATACAGGACAGGACAGGTACAGACGTTAAACTTATCTGTTTACGCCGGGGGTTAACAATATTGAATGTCAATTTAAATTCCTTATCAAAAGTACAGGATAATAGGCAATAACTTACTAAATTGCTCCCGGTGGACTCTTGTCTAACTGCTTCACCCACTGACGACGACGAGTCCAGTGGTATCACCAGTATGTCACCATCCTAAAATAATATTTACTTTGAGACAATGTTATAATAGTACATGTAACAAAAAGGTGTGATAATATGAGTATGTACGGTCAATTAACCTCAATAATCGTTGAAATAATCACTAAATGTGTCCGAGTGCGACCGTTAACTAACAGGCTATAGCTAGCCCTAGCCGGAGATAACTCAAGGGAAGTGTTATATTTTTTTACTAGTAATCGGTTCAGCATTGCAGGTGTGAACGGTCCTGCCCTCGTCCCTTGATCCGGCCCTGATAAAAACTAATCGATCAAGATCAGGACTGATCCTGGTCTCAAAGAATGTCTATACCAAATTTTGCATCGGTTCAGTGTCTTAGGTATGAAAATGTGAAAAGGTCCTGCCCCAGCCGACAGATAGACAGACAAACTTACTTTCGCATTTATAATATTAGTATGGATGTAATTACAAATTAATACATATTGCTCTTGAACCAAAAAACAGTAAGTACGAGTACTTTTCTACAATTTTGCAGAACTTACCAAATTTTCCTGGTTAAGTCCTGCTTCGCAGTCTTGGTTGAGGATTGAGCTTTGCAGTCCTTCACACGGTGGCAGAGGCTCTAAGTTACAAGGTAGACTAGTTAACAAGTCATTCCTCAGGACCTCTTCAAAGAGTGATGAATTGTAGGAGTTATCCTGAAATTTAACAAGAAATTTAAAAAGGTAATAATAATGTACTTAGTTGGTAAACTAACAAGACTGATGAAAAGTTATGATTTTATTCCACTTTTTAAATAAATACTGCACCGGTTAAATTGTTAGGTATCTTAAGAAGACTTTAAAATAATAAAAGTTAATAAGTAGGTACCTACCTACATGCAAGTAGGAGAATGTGCATTTAAGCGACGCAGGGCATGTGTAAGCAAAAAGTTTAAAACAAAATTTACTTTTTTGAAATACAATTTAACATGAAAACAAACCATATCTTTTGGTTGGTCGCTTTTTAACATGGCCAGAGCTGCTTCAAACCGGAGTCTGTCCCCTATTTGAGGGAACATACTATGTATGTCTTGTTTACTAAGCATCTGCATTGTTGCGATATCAATTCTTTCAGCTGAAAAAAAAGGTAAATTTAACAGCGCCCTGATTGCAGCTGTGAAATGCACTACGTCGCATCGACTTTATAAAATGTAGGTTGGTAGAGCTCGTCTAAGCTGAAATGACGCGCCCCACTACTTAAATTTGTATACGTACACTACGGTAAATGCGGTAGTGGGGCGCGTCATTTTAGTTTAGACGCACTCTACCTATTTGTTTTTTTTTGGGTTGCAGTTGCACATCGAATCTAGTGTATAATATAAATATGAACGTATATCTAGGCAGGTGGGTAGGTACCATACGACAAGACTATTCTTGGTTGGAGTGTACAGCGGCCAAAAAAGTGTTATTTTCGCAAATCGTTTATTTTCTCGATTCTATAGTATGTAACACCTAGAAAGGCTAAAAGTGTCTGGGTGTTTTTTGTCTCCGACCAACCGTTTGTCGTAAAAACGATGTCGAAGGGATCCATAGGTAAGGTTATGTTAGAACTGTGACCTTGAAATTGGTCGCGAAATTTTTTTAAGTATTTTTTCATAGTGCCTCTAAGACGACACTCTGACCCTATTCTTGCTAGAAATTAGAATGTGTGAATGTAATGTGTGAGCTCATGCTAGCAACTTACTAGGTAGGTTTGTCAACTTACTTTCAAAACGATCGATGTAGCGTTCCAAATTCCACTTCTTCAAAAGATCACGCGTAGCCATATCCATTTTTGCACTGATCAAACACGTTCACTGGCACTAATGGAATTGTTATTGCTATTAATTAAACGAGTCGTGAGTCGTGACTTGCCGGCTGTAGCGGTGAAATACAAATGGCCGACCGAAATAGCGCGGCGGCGGAATGAAGTGAGAGAGGGAGACCTCATTATATAATGCCGTCACCTTAAATTTGTAGGACATCATTCAAATGCTACTCATAAATGGGTCTCTGTAATAATAATTTAGTAGGATACACATAAAATATTATGACTATATTATTGAACTTTGATGCTTACTCTAAAAATATGAGATTATTTAATCGTATTATCATAGGATTCACATAAAATAATATGACTGTAATATTAAAAAATGATGCTTACTTTAAAAATATAAGTTTAAAGCATTATAATTTAATATAGTACATTAGGGGGAGGTCATCGTATTTTTAGAGATACTTCTTCATATTAAACTATGAAATCTATTTATATTACGGTGACTGTCATTGTGTTTTTTAATTAGAATCTTATTTATAATTATCATACTAATTTATGGGACAGTGGACCATTTTCTATTACATTGTGTTATTATTTGAAGAAGACAATGTTATTTCATAATTACAAATTTTTACGATGACAAGTATCATAATATTGCATTATTTACCCAAAAAATTCGATTCCATCTTAACACATTTCAGTTCTAGCGTAATATTTACTTATTATCAACATATTATAAGACAACGCATCTATTTTAAACCAACGTCACGATATTTTAAGATTATGCCAAAATGACATTTTTCTCAGTGTAGGTGAATATGACTGTAGGTAATTAGTGCTGTGCAGTGTGCGATCTGAATTGCACTTTTTTGTGTCGTGACAATAACAGATGGGGGCGTTAGTTTCAATTTTCACGCGCCATGAGAGCCTTCTAAAGTGCGTTTCATCATATTTTTTTGCAAATTGCAAAAAACTTAAGAAAATTTGAATTTCGCGGGCTACCTTGACGCTTTCGCCTTAAACCATAGACTAAAAACCTTTTCTTTAATTAAATGCAACGGTTTCATTCTGCATTCAGCCTAACATTGGCGCGAAATAACTCAAATAACCACAGACAAAAACAAAATTATTTCTGTTGTGTCGATAAAACAATGTAACATGAATAAAAATCGATGAGATCACCGTTTTATTGGCGATAACAAAGTTAAATATAAAACTGTTGGCAGGATATGTTGATTTTTCGATATTTCTGTGATATTATGTAAAGCTTAGCTTTGATCTTCACATCGGACAGGAAACCATGGATAAATCCTCAACTTACAATTAAACTAGGCGTCATAATCTCAAATGTCTATATAAAATTAAATGACGACCACTAGGTGGCAGCATTGAGACGTCAGGTCCGGGCACCTGTCAAAAGTGTCAAAGTGCCTATATTGTTTTTAGTCGTGATTGAATGTTGAACGAATAATGAAAGTCATCATATTTTATATTCATTGTCGAAGGGGATGACCTCTTGTCAAAGTGGTGCCAACTGGTGGCGTGAATTTTAATGAAAACTATCATTCGGAGCTCGTATTTCTGAAAATATTAATTATAATGGTTGTTTTTCTCGTTTTGGTGGTTTTTTTTTTAACTTTAAATTATCCTTCAGTCTATTTTAATGAAACTTGTTAGATGGGAACAAAATACCGTAAGAAACATAGGCCAATCAAATATCCCCTTCGACAATGAATATAAAATATGATGACTTTCATCATTCGTTCATCATTCAGTCACGATTATAGAAAATATAGGCAATTTGACACTGTTGACAGGTATCCGGACCTGACGTTTCAATGCTGCCACCTAGTGGTCGTCGGTTCAGAAAACCCACATCAAATTACAATTTTGTGAGTTCTCCGAACATAACGCTATATTTTAGCAAGTCATACTCTCAAGTGTATTAGCTGTAAATCTTGACCGACAATAAATATCTAGTTTTGTATGCCAAATAAATAAGGTAAGTTTATAAATTGCTTTTCTCGTAATCCTGCAGCAGGGATTAATAGAAATCATTAGTTTTATACTTAAACTAGCTGTTACCCGTGAATGACGACGCACAATGAGGGGTTCCGTAGTTGGGATGAATTTATAGTAGTAGTGTGAAAGTCTCTTTCTAAAGCTTGAAGTCATATTCATGCCTGCAGTTTTACTCAAAAAATTATTACAGTATTTTTATATCACGAAGGGACGCGCGCTTTTATTGTAATAAACAAGAACAGACGCCAGCACATCAGCTTATCCGAAACTGTCAAATTTTCCCAATCAACTTTGAACCTTACGCCTTGGCAATAAAGTTGAAAATCTATCAAAGAAATTTGACAGCCCGTAGTAGGTTGACGTGCACGTACAAACACGCTGTGAATGAATGTGTAAAGACGAATAGCGTCAGTACACACACACGCACATACACTTCCGATTTCGCCTTTGACTTTAAATTTACTTTAATGTCAATTTATTTTAATTTAGGTATTGTTGACATAATCTACTCATTACAATGTTTTTTTATGAGTTGTATTGCAATATGTGGTTAGGTAGCGACCTCGACAGTTATTTAATTTATCAATTATAACTTCTAGTTACAGCTATATGTAAGCGGGCACGCCCTTTATGCCTGGAGGCTTTTTTCTTTTTTTCTTTTTTAGATATTGTTTACGTATAGTTATTTTTATTTCTGCCTGAGTATCACGATGTTTTTAGTTGATATAATTTATTGGCGTGTGCTAGCTGTCTTAAGGTAGGTATAATTTATAATTTAAATTATGTTTTGTGTTGCGTAATGTAAATTCTCTTGTATACTATTATTGTACCTATTAATAGAATATTTTTTTACTAACTAAACAGACAGCTGTGCTGCTGGGGAGTTTGTTGCGCCACTTCTTCTTCCCAGCTAAAGCACTAGGAAGTGGTGAAGGGTGGGCGTTTTGGGGGACTGTCCTAGGTTGACTGTCAATTTTGACGTTCGAAAAGTGCTGATTCTCGAGCCTAGTTTGAATAAATGACTTTATGACTTTTTAATTTTGAATTTAGAATTCTTGACTCGGACGGTACTTACTGTGAGCTCTTGCGCTTACACACAAATTCACAACGTGATTGTACATTGGTACAACGTGATTGGTAACTACAAGAAAAGCGTGCCTTGCTTCGGAAGATAAAAATACTGTAATAAATCATAATAATCTTCAAACATTGAAAAGCAAAAGGAAATAATCATTTAGCAACTGTCATATTGAATTAGATAAATAATTTCGTGCCCGTCGCAAATGTGTATGTGTCAAAACCGTTTGCAATTAATTGATATTTATTTTGCAGCTAATCCACTGTCTGACATAAATAATGAGAAATCAACTGGTGTGTTCGGAAACACAAAACCCAGCAGATTTAAATCACTATTGGTAAATTATTTTATTTCTGTAAATAGGTTTGTATGTACAGACGCCAGCAGGTCAACCTACCCGAAACTGTCAAATTTTCCCAATCAACTTTGAACCTTATAATACAGGGAGTAATAAAGTTGAAAATCTATTAAAGAAATTTGACAGCTTGTAGTAGGTTGTGCTGGCGTCTGTACAACCAATTTTACACGTCAATCATATTTTAAGAACTAGATGAGTTCGGCGTTTCCTATCTGACTACTCTGAGAAGAAATGCCGAAACAAACTAAGAGGTCACAGTCTCTTTTAAAGTCCAGACAAGTCATAATCTTGTCTGACAAGTCAGTTCCTCTGTGGTTGAGGATTCCGGGTGAAGCTCAAAATGTTATACTTTTTTCGGTCTGGTTCTCATTCGCCAAGAGTGCAGCGTCAAGAAACTTCGTTCCAAAAAAAAATTGCGACTGAATTTTTAAGAAAACCGGATACAAACCTAACATTTTCCAACATAGTCAAATCAATGCCTATTTTTCTAAGTTTCCCAAAAAATAATGTTGTTAATCCAAACACGTTTTATGCCTAAAACATGTGGTCGTAATTAAAGTCAACCATAGAGGTAATGTATTAGGTTTTTAATGTGGCATAAAACGATCGGACTTGACGAGGCACAGGCGTGTCTGCATTCAGCCGGGATGTAAACTATTGTGATAGTTTCTCGAGTACTCTGTTGATCGATGTATCAATTCACCTAGAACTGTATCTAGAACATTTAGGTTCCCAAGCTTTTCCGGACCACTACAATTTCTAGAAAAAATATCTATTCCATTTTCATTTTTGGGGCTGGACGTTTTTTGCCTACATTTGAAGCGCAAAAAAAAGTCTACGAATTAGAATTTAAATAAATAAAACATCAATTTTGCACTAAAAATAATATTTTTCAATAAAATTGTATCCAAATGGTATTTAATAAAATATTGCAACTGTCACCGATACTTACTTAATTTTTTCTCTAATTATTTTTACAGCAAATAGATGGCGCTCCAAGAGTAATGTTTTTACTTCCATTTTGTTTATTATTATTTCCTAATGCAACTTCTAGCAATAAAATGTATTTAAACATATCTAATTGAGCAATGTAAATAAATTACGTTGAGATTCACAGGCGGAGCCATTGGCTGAATGCCAACAGTCCGAATGTCTCGTTTTTGCCACCATTCGCTTACACACTTAAAAAAAGTTACATAACTTTTTTTATAAGTCATAGACATGAGTTACGCTTTAGAAATTAATAATTCTTGAATATTAATAATTATATTTAGGGATTTACGAGGTGAATAAAATTATTTGATTTATATTTTAAATAGCTTCCATAACGATTTGAGTGAATGAATCATGTATTTAGCCTACCGCGCATGATTCACTATTGTGGCGACTTCGTTTCATTCACTCAGTATCTAAGCATTTTCGTCATTGAAAGTCATTGGAAAGTTGATGTAAGTTGTCTATGGTATTAAGTCCGCCTCTGTACATTTCTGTGCTTGAAGGATTAAATAAATAAATAAATAAATTTGGGAAAAGGTTTGAAGAATACAATAGGTTTAATCAACGTACATACTTATTTATTTATTATATTGCTGGCCTAGACATTGACACAGATATATTGATATCCATTCAGATCACATTCATATTGATAGACATTCAAGTATTTTGTTCCTAGAATCAAAAATTGGTTTGTTTGTTTGTTTATTCATGAACAATAAATTGTATCTGAAATTACATGGTATAGAAAATAATAAAAAGAAAAATTTAAATAACATCATGAAAAAACACGTTAAATATTACAAAAATGCTTATAAACAATACAACATACATATATTATACAGGAATTTCGTTATAGATCTTCAACAGCATAAAGACACTTATTCAACAGGAAACTTTTAAGTTGATTTTTAAAAGAGCTTGAGTAGATAGCGCTCTTTATAACTAGAGGCAACTTATTAAATAATATAACCGATTGATATCTGGGACTGTGCTTCACAATATTCAAATTTGGCTGTACCTTGCAACGTTTAATGTCTTGTCTACGTGTGCCTTCTCTAAGCTGTCGTTCTTCTGCTGTCTCATATTCATGTATATATTTGGCCATGTTACTTAGAAGTACAAATATATAAATGCTCGGCACTGTAAGTATACTCAGATTTATAAAATGTTCACGGCAACTCTCTCGTTGCGGGATACGGACCAATGTGCGAATTGCGCGTTTTTGTAACACAAAAGCTCTTTTAATATTATAGTCATAACTTTTTCCCCAAAACATTATGCTATATCTCATTTTTGATTCTACCAACGCGAAATATACCAATTTCAATTGCTCAATGCTAATTTCTGATCTCACTTAGATCATAACATGCGGAACATACCGATGCATTTATAGCATTTAAATCTCTTTTCCAATTTAGCTGTTCGTCTATATGTATTCCCAAGAATGTAACTTCCTTGACGAGGAAAATTTTGTCGTCATTCAAAACAACCTCAAAATCGTCCTTATTTCGGACTGTCGTTCTAAATAACAGTATATTGGTCTTGGCAGTGTTGATTAACAATTTGTTCATAGTAAACCACACGTGAAAAGCTTGTAATGCTGCATTTACAGTATCTGTTAATTTATCTATGTCATTTGCTGCTACTATGGCATTTGTGTCATCTGCGAAAATTACTATATCAATGTCAGGATCAGAATCAGAATCAGAATCTTTATTTGTCAGGTAAAATTATATTCATGTAATTAATTAAGTCATTAATAAATATGATAAATAAAACTGGTCCTAATATAGATCCTTGTGGGACGCCCGTAGTCATCGTTACTGTCGCTCATTTGTAAACCTTTTTGTAGCCATTTTGTATTTTGTCAATTTCTACGAACATTTTTCTGTTTTTAAGATATGAAGAGAATAATTTCAAGGCCTTACCCCTTTTATCATAATGCGTCATTTTTGTAAGAAGTAATTCGTGGTCTATATGTAGTGTCAAACGCGGAACTTAAGTCAAGGAAAATTCCGGCTACTCTCATTTTATTATTTATTTTACCTATAACGTCATCAAGTACAGTATATACGGCGTCCGAAGTGCCAACACCTTTTTGATAACCGAACTGTCTTTGGTTTAACACTCTATTTACACGCAAATGAGCTAGAAGTCGTATTTTTATGATATTTTCAAATATTTTTGACAGGACTGGTAGCAAGGAGATGGGCCTGTAGTTTTTAGGATGAGTTCTACTGCCTTTTTTGTAGACAGGTTTTACTTTGGCTACTTTAAGCTGGTCTGGGAAGATAGATTCGTCAATACATTTATTATAAAAAACACACATAGGCTCAGCTAGTATATGTAGATATATGTTCCTTAATTACAGATATTGGGATCTCATCATAGCCACAAGAAAACTTGTTCTCCATACTTTTGACTATGGTTGAGACCTCATTTGGAGTGACAGAAGCAATTATCATTTCGCTATTTTCTACGATTTTATCCTTTTGAAAAAATGCTGTATTTTGGTCTCTTTCTACTGCCCTAGAGATACATTTGTAGTCAAATTGTTTTGCTAAAATGTCAGATATTGCTTCTGGGTTCACTACAATTTGGTTATTAACTTTGAGACGAATTTCCGGTTGTATCGTTTTCTCCTTATCAGTACATTGTCTCACTATTTTCCACACTTCTTATGAAACTTGGGCATATCCCTTTGCTGTTTTATTATTTTCTTTACATTTATTTTTATTGATTTACTATGATAAACGCATGGAAATAGCAGTTAATGCAATTTAATCGATGTCTGTCAAAATTGTATGAGCGAGAAACTAAAGACAATTATTTTGGATCGGCGGTGTAAGAAAAGGTTCTTTCGATGCAAATAGCTATCGGTAAAGGATTATTTAGTTCAAGCGTGTTCCACATCGGCAAATCTTGGTATCGGCCAACCATTCATTCTATGTAGCGTTATTCGGCGAAACGTGCTGTCGCTAAATAATGGTATCGACTAATAGTTTTTTCGTATTACCGTTCGTCGGTCAACCATGCTTTCTGTAGACAATTATATCGTTCAAGGGTAATTCGATATACCGTACGGGACTCCAACAATTGGATACTTATTTCGCGTTGAATTGTTTACATTAACCAGACGAATATCTGCAAAAATACCTCCATGGCCATCAGCCAAGCCATTGTGATCTACTGCACATCCCAGAATACACGAATCGGGCAAGTTGGTAATTATATTGTCAATACACGAATTATGACTGTTACGAATGAAAGTAGCAGAATCGATTTGGTGCCTGAAATTATAACACCTTAGCAAACTAAGAAATTCCATGCGCTTTTTACTGTCCACTAGAAGTTCAACATTGAAATCTCCACATATTACAGATTTCCTATTGAATAAGTAATCGAGTAACTTCTCTAGTTTTTCTAAAAACATATCAAAATTGTTGTCTACAGGATTTCGATAACAACAGCATAATTATGTACAATCCAGTGAAATTATCTTTAACACCACATATTTCAAAACATTCTACTTTGTATAACTTATTTATTGCGTCGATAGTTTCTGTTTGCCTATCCACATGTCCTAAAATCAAACTACCTCCTCTCATTTTAATTTTCCTGGTATTGTATGAGACTAGTTTGTAGTTATCTATATTAAAAAAAATTGCTGTGTTTTCATTCAAGAAATGCTCGCTTAAACATATAATAGTCTAGCTTTTTATCTAGGGTTTGTACATAAACTTCTAGTTCAGTCTTCTTGTTATTAATTCTACAAACATTCTGATGAAATATGTTTAAATTTGTATGGTCACTTGATAAACTATTATTCGCGAAAAAAAATCGATGTTGGTACAGACTCCACATCCTGTGTTATTAGGGAAAACGATGAATTTGGTTGAGTCTCATCGCTGCATTTGTTTGTCTTAGCTTTATTAACATTTTTTTTAAAGTAATAAGGTATAGTACCAGCTTTTAAGTGACTTATTTCACTACGTTCATGACTATGTATTACATTTAGATCATTACAGTTGTTATATTGAAACAGCTTTATGTATTTTTTTAAGTCTTGGAAAAAATTAACTATAGCTTTATTTTTTACTTTACCTGTGTATTTAGAAAACATTTCGTGTGTATATTCCAGATTATTATTTGTATCAAACGTATAAGTAAAGTATAATAATGGTAGACATACTGTGACATCTACCAACCCGCACTGGGCCCGCGTGGTGGACTGCGGCACACTCCTTCAAAGAGACGAGGCCCGAGTCCCAGCAGTGGGACTAGTACCTATAGAGAGGCTGATTACTTTGTGTGTCTATTCTTACTATACCTACTACCACTCTACCACTTTCCACCCGACTACGACAAAGCTGAGAGGAGTGTTATGATTTTAGCAAGCTATTTATAATATATATAAGTACTTAGGTACAGCTTTCCAAAGAAAAGTATGCGCTTCGGTAATCTGCGTGTTTCTGGTACGATCACGCCACAGAGCATCCTCCCACACAGAGGCAAATCGTTTAGTTTTATACTGGTGCCGATTCTCTTGTCACAAATGCGTCTAAACTAGACTAAAAATCACCAAAATTTAGTTTACTCCTGTCAAACGATGATTTCCCATTCTGAAATAGACTAAAGTGGCACAACTTAACTATATTTTAGTTTGACAGGACTAAGATTGTACTGAGATTTTAATTTAGTGAAAATGACTATTTTGCTATTCTGAATTTGACGTTTTTCACCTAAAATTTTAATTTTCTAACTAATTCTGACTATTTTTAATCGCCACCGAAAATGGTGTGGAATATTATTAGTTGTCATGAACTAAAATTCACACGAACATCTCGACTTCGGGTGCAAAAACAGTACTGTACTGGATTTTTTTCTTTTCTTTTGCTTATATCTCGAAAATGGTGTGTCCTATCGCAAAAATAATGAAAATTTCGACCCCCTTTATAAAACCCATATACCCCTAATTCTCAACACGTAGGTAATATTTTTTTTTTTTTTCCATACAAAAAGTGAAAAATTCCATTTAAAACACGTCGAGGCTGCCCCCACTGCGCGCCTCCGGCTCTAAAAAGTATGTACCACGTGGAGTCGCAATTGTCAAATTCGATTTAGTTGTGTCAAAATATTTTTTTTTAATTTAGAGACTTTTTACTACAGAATAGCGTTTAAGATTCTCATAGCCAAAAGTAAGGAATTTTAGTGATAGTTTAGTTAGTTTAGTCCGGTGTACAAGAGAATCGGCACCATTGTCACTCTTTGTCCCCTTCAACTGTGGCGGCTATTTTGCAAAAAATTGCACCTATCATTGAGCGTTTGTGTGAAGCTTCTCTCTGTTGGGTTACCTACTCTAGTCGCACCTTGTGATTATGTCAATCAAAAGTGTTGAAAAGTTTTTTAGAATTGCATAGAGTCGTTAATCCCACATAGGTAAGTACTTCCATGGTTTTAACATCTCTATATTAGATCTCATAATCACGCGTTCTTATTTCCGAAGAAAAATAAACGAAGATTACCGAAGCGCATAATTATATTATTTTCTAGTGTAACTGTATGTAGGTATGTTTGTAACCGCATAGGTACAGACGCCAGCACATCAACCTACTACAATCTGTCAAATTTCTTTAATAGATTTTCAACTTTATTACCAATACATAAAGTTCAAAGTTTATTGGGAAATTTTGACAGTTTCGAGTAGGATGACGTGCTGGCGTCTGTACATAGACTTGCGAAACAAATTTAAAGGCCTGTAATGTTACAATCCAAGATTCCACTGTAACAGGGCTTTGCAAGTAGACTGCGCAGGTCGTCAACTGCTAGGTAATCTAGAGAGATAATTGAAACCAGCAGTAGAAGTAACTCGGCTAGGTTTCAAGTAAAGGATACTTTACAGGCGAATGCCCCCGGTGGGGGAGCGCCTCTAGACCTCTTGTTTGGCAGTTATTGTTCTTTTCATAAAATTATTTCTGCATCATAGACGTATTCTATGTTCTGCATGTGGGTGCCACGTCTGGCTATTATACTCAACATGCATCCAATGACAATAATTATCTTAAATATTTAATGCCAAACAAAACAAAACAACTCGTATTTGTGTCAAATTGCCAAATCACTTGTTATTTTCGAAACGTTTTGAAAATAATTGTTCAAAAATAGAATATAGTCCGGCCCTTGAGAGAATGCGTTCGTTCTGACAACTGTCAGTTGGATAATTTCTAGTAGCAATAGAGATCAAATTCGCAAAACATCATTAGTATAAAACTGACTTGAATGAGCCCTGGCGGCTGTGAGTACCTATATGTCACCATAGACTAATATAATATAATATGAGAATGCTCACTCAGATGTCTCACTGATGGTGGCGCGTGTGTTGGATCATTTAGCTCCCTGCAAAATGGTTGAGCTGAATGGTGCTGATCCATAGAGGAAAGTAATATATTGCTGATCCATGTTCGTGAACGGGCGCCGTCAGTTGCGACTGGTCATCTCTTAGCTACCATGCAGGCTTATTTAAAAAAATTGAATGGTTCTTTATTTTATTTCTTTTTATTACGGACGCTTTTACGAGCGTGCACGTCTTTCTACACTGTTCTCAGAAGCATAATTTCCAAAAGAATGATGTAACCAATATGTTGTATCAAATTTTGGATTTAAAAGAGTGTCCGTGGAGTTTCTTGCCCGTTCTTAGGTACCTACTACGTTTCCATAGGTACCTACTACGCTTTGGAATGGGCAACTAGCTTCATAATTATTTCTGACTGACCGAATTCTTGACAATTCTATAGTGCCTGTAAATGGTTTAATTGAATTAAATGCTTTGAGTTTGAGTTTGACAGGTGTCAAGGACGACATTCTCTCGACTGCCGAACTATAAAGTAATAGCTTTATGCTTTGGTTTTCTATGAAAGCGGTTCCATAAAATAATAATTCCCGTCATGAAAATGTGTCATTTTCACGAGTACCTAGATATTTGACAATAAACGCTCAGGGGCCCAAGTCTGCTATTTATAAATTCGTCATTCCAACACGATCCCATTGTCATTTTGCTAAAAGTTCGTAATCTGCTAAATTCATAATGGTAAATCATTGGTTGATCATTGTATTCCACAAACACGATACTCGTAACGTATTAGAAGAATTGACTGCACAATGACGTTCTCATGGTAGGTCACTGATCAAAGGAAATGTCAAAATTTTAGCAGATTACCGCCTAAGTCAGTCATTCATTTGTCATTATGTACGAGATTACCAACAGAATTGAAAGAAATGTTATCATTGGTGTGCAAGTATGCACTAGGTTTTATAGAATATTTTTACATTTTGTCTATGTTTTTACTACTTATTGGTTTTAATTTTGATTGACTTATATATACTTTTGTTTTTACTACCGAGAACCAGCGCCTTTTTCTTCTGGTAGTTAATATTTGGTCCTATCTACGGAAAAATGGTAGAAACACGTTCTAAACGCGCAAAGGTGGACGCATTGTGTGCAGGAGACGGCACCCAAATTGCGGAGAGGGAGACTGCCCCGCCCGCGCAGCAGAGCGCGGACCTGCCCCCTCACGCCGCGGTTCCGGCGCCTTCCCGCCCGGCCAGCGCCGTTACCTCGCGCTCTTCCGCCACCATCGTGGCGCGTCAGCTGGCGGCTCAGGCGCAACACGCGCGCCACCTGGCTGATTTGGAGCGTCAAGTTTTAGAACGAGAGCGACAGGTCGCTAATCTCCATTTACAAGCTGAACTCGCCGCGATAGAGGCGGACGCCAGCCAGCGCGGCAGCCACGGCATGCGTAGCCGTGCTAGTGTTCAAGATTGGGTACAAAATGTAGTGCCTAATCCCGATGAGCGAGATTTTTTAAGTGCCAACCCACATTTCAGGTACGGTGATACAGCCCAGTGTGCGACACCGGGCATGAGAGCGTCGCACGGCCAAGAGGCTGTGGCGACTACGCATGCTCTCAACCAAGTTCGTAATGAAGACGGAGGAGTGACGCGCTTAATAGACTCGCTCGGAAAATTAATAAACAAAGTTACTAAGCAAACTGCTACGAAGACGGACTTGCCTACGTTCGATGGCAGGTCCTATTTAGATTGGCTAGCTTTAAAACGTGCGTACGAAAATTCAACTCAGAGTTTTTCAGCATCCGATAATTTAGCGAGGCTGTCGTGCGCCCTGCGCGGAGCAGCGCGCGACGCAGTAGTGGGCCTACTCGCGGCGGCATGCGCCCCTGGTGTGGTGCTAGATGCGCTCGACGCGCGCTACGGCCGCCCCGAGTTCGTAGTGATGCATGAAGTGTCTGTGATACGTGCGCTGCCTAAGGTAAACTACGATAGCAAAGACCTCGTAATTTTTTCCAGCCGTGTACGAAACTGTGTGGAAGTAATCCGCCTGTTAAATCAGCCGGACCGCTTACGCTCGCCCGAGCTGTTTCAGGCACTGTGGAGCAAGCTGCCAACGTTATTGCGACCACGGTGGCTGGATTACGCTCATTCGTGCGATGGCACATTATCTAAAATCGAAATGTTTGCCGATTTCCTCTCCCGTGAGGCTAACTTGCAGTGTAGGTTCGGCGGCGTTACTGAGTGCTCGTTGCCCACTGTAGCACGTCCTAACACTGATAACAGAGGCTTCAGGGATAGGGTGAACGTCGTAGCTGAAATTCATCATCAAAATCGTAACGTTTCAGCAGAAACGTTATCAACTACAAATATTATTTGTTCGTTGTGTCAACAAAAACATGAATTGAAGTTTTGTGATAGGTTCGTCAAAATGTCAGTAAATGATCGTTGGCAATTTATTAAGAAAAATAAAATATGTCATAGATGTTTAAAGAAAGGTTGGCACAAAAATAAAACTTCTTGTATTAAAAGAGTTTGTACCGTAGAAGGTTGTGACATGCGTCATCATGCTTTATTGCACGGGTCGAAATTCGAGCGTGCAGTCACCGCGCACGTCGACGTGGAAGACGACGCTGAATCCAAGCCATCGACATCCAGCGCGGCCGAACCCCCGACGTGCAGCGCGCTGTTGCCGTGCGGCGCGCCCGCTGCCTGCGACCAGACCGGTGTGCCATCGTCTGAGGACTCGGATCACGAAGTCTTGGCTCATGCATCCTCCTTGTCAGCCGCGGAACGTTCTGTTCGGCCGTTGTTGAAAATAGTTCGCGTGATCGTGTCGGGACCTTCCAGTAGTGTTGATACGTACGCTTTGCTAGACGACGGTTCCACAGGCACCTTCATCGATTCTAAGCTGGCGGCTCAAATTGGTTGCAAGGGCCAAGAGAAACTTATTCATTTAGACTGTGTAGGTGGTCTAGGAATGGATGTGAACATTCAGTACGTCAATTTCAAGATAAAAGGCCGTCATTCAAACGAAATTCACTGCGTTAAGCGAGCCAGGTCGATGAGCGGTTTGAGCGCTGCGCGACAGTCTGCGCATCTTGAAAGCGTACGTAAGTATCCATATTTGGCAGACATTGCTAATGAATTTTGTTATGAAGACGTTAAGCCCATGCTGATTATAGGCATCGACAACTGGCACTTATCCCTCGCTAAAGCTACGCGCAAAGGAACCAAAACACAACCAGTAGCTATTTTAACTGCCTTAGGCTGGGTGTTGTACGGTTTCGGTTGTAGCAAAACTAAACTGGTCGAGGTCGCCAACCACGCCACGGTTAGCGAACCTGATATAGCGAACGATCGGTTGATTTTGGAAGGTCTTATTAGGGAGCAGTTTAAAATTGATTCAATCGGTATCTCTAAACAGGAACCTCGTAGTGCCGACGACGTACGCGCCGTGCAACTACTCGAGCGCACCGCGCGCCGTCTGCCCGGTGGTCGCTTTGAAGTAGGCTTGTTGTGGAAGGCTGATAAACTAGATATTCCCGACAGTTACAAGTTAGCTGTGTCTAGGTTCCATAGTTTAGAAAAAAAAATGGTAAAAGATCCTGCCTATGCTGAACGCTACCGTCGGAATATCCATGATATGCTATCAAAGGGCTATGCTGAACCGTGTTCAGCTCCTCCTAACTTGGGGTCTCCGTTGTGGTACCTCCCTCACTTTGGCGTTATTAATGTAAATAAGCCTAACAAGTTGAGAACGGTACACGACGCAGCCGCCAAGTCCCACGGCGTGTCATTAAATTCTATGTTATTAACTGGTCCAGACCTTTTGCAACCCCTGCTAAGTATTCTGATGCGCTTCCGTGAGGGTAAAGTCGCTCTGATAGCTGACATTCGTGAAATGTTCCCTCAAATTAAAATAATTGAAAAAGATAGGGATGCCCAAAGATTTCTGTGGCGCGACGGCCCGAATGAGCCTATACGTGCATACCGCATGTCATCCATGATTTTTGGCGCTGCGTCCAGCCCCTTTACTGCAATCCATATCAAAAACAAAAATGCATTAGAGTGGCAGGATAAATACCCTGATGCAGCTCGAGTAATTATACATGATCACTACATGGATGACTGCATCACTAGTTTAGACAACGTTCACGAAGCGGCCAAACTGGCTGCGGATATTTACAACGTACATTCTCATGCTGGCTTTGAGATGCGAGGCTGGACGTCAAACGATCCTATGGCGCTCTCGTTGCTACCCAAAGAATCCTTGCTAGAGGCGCCTGTTGTGAAAGACGTGGACTTAGGTTACATGGCTACGAATGTGCGCACGCTCGGCCTTATCTGGCAACCCACCCGGGACGTGATTGGTTTTAACACGGGATTCCATGAGGGTGTGTTGCCACAAAAGCTCACCAAGCGAGAGGTCTTAGCCCATGTGATGCGAGTCTATGATCCTCTTGGAATCATTGCACCAATCGTAGTTCGAGGCCGCATCATGTTTCAAGAGGCTTGGCGTAAGGGCTTGGAATGGGATGAGAAGCTCTCTCAAGGTGACAGCGCTGCGTGGAAGTCGTGGTTTTACGATTTATCCTCGGTTTCTAGTTTACGAATTCCACGTCGCTATAACTTGAATGATCTCGAACTAGCAGGCTGCGAACTTCATGTATTTTCGGACGCCAGTGAGTCTGCCTTTGCCGCTGTCGCTTATTGGCGGTTTTTGTACGCTAACGGTGACGTTAGACTCTCTCTTATCTGCAGCAAAGCTCGGGTGTCACCCCTTAAACCTGTCTCTATTCCCCGCTTAGAGCTCCAAGGTGCTCTAATGGCTGCACGTCTTGCTACGTCTGTGTGCGAAGCCCACCGTCTCAAACCGACGAGACGCATTTTCTGGTGTGACTCAATGACGACCTTAGGTTGGCTTCGCAGCGACGCTTTCGTGTCTCATAGAGTAGGTGAGATACTGGAGCTCACGGACGTGGGTGAGTGGCGTTGGATTCCGAGTGATTTAAACGTGGCAGATGATGCAACTCGGGTCAAACGATTTAAGTTAACTCGAGAATCTCGCTGGATCTCAGGTCCTGCCTTCTTGCTCTCCTCGGACTGGCCCACTGAACCCGTGATCGATGTCAGTGGACTAGGCCGCGAAGAATTCAAACATCATGTTCATCTCATAACTGATACTGACCTGCCCGCACCAGTCTCCACAGATCCACTGCGTTTCAGCTCATGGTTGAGAATGGTGCGAGCAACAGCAAAAGCGCATCAATTCATTTCTTTACTGCGTATGCGTAGTTTGCAAAGACGAGGCATTGACGCCAATTTAACTCGTCTGAAAGGAAGTTTATGTACATTTATTCCCTCTTGCACATCCTCTCCTAATGTTCCCAATAACCTCAATGTATCAGCGAGAATAACAGCAAACGATTTACGCTTGGCCGAAACCCACATCTTACGGCAGTCTCAGCTCGATTCCTTTAAAGAAGATATTTTGCGGATTAAGAACCAACAGCCGTTGCCTCGTAATAGCCGCCTGTTCCAGCTGTCGCCATTCATAGATGATGATAATCAGCTGCGAATGTCAAGCCGCATTGTTGCTGCCTCAACCGTTACAGATGACGTTAAGCGTCCGCTCGTTCTGGATGGAAAACACCCAGCAGTTCGTCTTTTGATCCTCAGATATCATCAGAAGGCCGCGCATTCGCACCTAGATTTGGTAATGAACGAGCTTCATCAACGTTACTGGATTATTGGGCTCAGAAACGCTGTTCGATTCGTGGCCCATACCTGTCAGCTATGCAAATTGCGCCGTGCTAAACCGTTCCAACCACCTATGGGAAATCTGCCAGAAGCTCGCCTAGCTCATCATCAAAGGCCCTTCTCATTCACCGGTCTCGATTATTATGGGCCCGTTTACGTCACGGTTGGCAGAAGAAAGGAGAAGCGCTACGTGGCCCTATTTACATGCTTGGTCGTCCGGGCCGTACATCTGGATGTGGTGCACAGCTTATCGACTGACTCGACGATCATGTGCCTACGCCGCTTCGTGTCACTCCGAGGAACCCCAGTGGAGATATGGTCCGACAACGGCACTGCCTTTGTTGGAGCCAGCCGAGAACTGCGAGAGTTGTATGGCGATGCGGTTGAGGACTACGCTGCCAGTGAGTTCATAAACTGGCGTTTCATCCCCCCTTCGGCACCATTTATGGGTGGAGCTTGGGAGCGCCTTATCCGAAGTGTCAAAGGAGCGCTGAAAATTACACTTCACGAGCGGGCTCCCTCTGATGAGGTACTCAGAACTCTGCTAGCTGAAGCCGAAGCCCTGGTAAATTCGCGGCCACTAACTACGATCTCACTCGATGCTAATGCCGAAGAAGCACTAACGCCAGCTCACTTTCTCCTAAACGGATCACCAGGGCGTCCCATCCCAGCCACGCTTCAACAGTTGGACCTCTCGAGCAGAAGTCATTGGCGGAGGGCACTCAGACTAGCCGATCATTTCTGGCAGCGATGGGTTCGAGAATACCTGCCTTCGTTGTCACCCAGAAGGAGTGGAGGCACCACGCCCTCAATTGCGGAGGGCGATGTGGTAATAATTTGCGATTCAAATTTACCGCGTGGTTCATGGCCCAAAGGCCGGGTGGCGAGATTGTTCCCCGGCAGAGATGGAATAGTGCGGGTGGCAGATGTTGCCACTGTGGCCGGCACGATCAGGAGGCCCCTTCGAAAGCTGATTAAGCAGCCCATTTAATAAAAAAGGGGAGAATGTGCAAGTATGCACTAGGTTTTATAGAATATTTTTACATTTTGTCTATGTTTTTACTACTTATTGGTTTTAATTTTGATTGACTTATATGTATTTGTTTTTACTACCGAGAACCAGCGCCTTTTTCTTCTGGTAGTTAATAATTGGTATCTGATACCAATGATAACATTTCTTTCAATGTAGTGTCAGTGGCTGAGCATTGGAAAGTCATAATGACGCCAATATGTTATTAAGTAGATTACCAAACTTGTCAAAATCAACAATTATGAAATCAATGATAGACCATTCTGACACTATTGGGAAAGCATAGATACCTACTTGAGGAAGGAGGATCCTCCCTTTTCTATAGTGAACTTTACAACCTGTTTCTCAAGCCTCTAAAGGTTCACCCCGTATTGGTTGGGGCTTGAAACATAACTAGCGAAATGCGTATCTCTTCGCTAGACAATTATTGTACTCGCAAAACAAATAGTTCGGTTATTACTCTGTGACGTCAGATGCAGTTGTCAACGCGCGTGGGTGGGTGTAAACGTCTTTACTATTGCGCTCGATTTCGCGTTCGAGGTCAATAGGACAACTAATTTCACGGCTACGTATTGTTTGGCAGACAAGCAGGCGGTCCACCTGATAAAATGCAATACAGTTTCTATCACAAGAAAGAAAAAAAAGAAAGAAAAGAAAGAAAATACGTTTGTTTGCGGTAAAATATGAAGCAAGCAAGGAAAAAAAATAAAAAAAAAAACACGAAAATAACAAATTATTCAAGACTTGTCTCATCAGTTAGGAAGTAAATTCCGCTAACTTACCTTATTACTTTATCGTGTGGTTAGCCCACGTGCGCATAGACGCAAAAATATCGCGGCGGAATTTTTACGCGCACTGGATTTTCAACTCTCGGTGTTCAGCTGAGCGTTGAGAATCCAACGTGTTGGGACCCGCCTCAAAACACACACTGTTGAATTTTCTAGTCTCGGCGCTAAGCAGAGCGTTGAAAATCCAGTGCACGAAAAAAAATCGCCGAGATTTTATTACGTCCGTGCGTGGGCCAGAGTATTAAAGCCGCCCATGGGCCTCTGACTTGGCTTCACATGCCGTCGAGAAATATCTCTCAGGCCGGTTTCCTCGTGATCTTTTCCTTCAACGTTTTGAAGCAAGTGATAATTTATTTAAAAAACTTTTTCACAAAATATAAAACCGACTTCCAAAAAAAACACTACAAAGTGAAAAATAACTTTGATTTCGGAAGTCGGTGTCTTTGGGGTTTTATTTTCGTTTTTTTGCCACCGATTTCCGAAAACAAAGTTATTTTTCACTTTGTAGTGTTTTTTTTGGAAGTCGGTTTTATTTTTTGTGAAAAAGTTTTTAGTTTTTGTACCTACACAAAACCCCCACAAAAATTTGAATACCCATTACCTGCTATGTAAATTACAGTGACAGGAACTATTAGAATATCGTCCACATAATATACTAGATGGGAAAAATACGTATTATTGAAGCTAACTCAAAAACCCCTCTCCAGATCTTGACCAAATTTATATGGGACCACTTCTGAAGTATGCCCTACCAAACAAAAAAAAAATCATCAAAATCAATACATAATTGGCGGAGTAATCGCGTAACAAACATACAAAAAAAAAAAAGACAGGTAAGTACAACCGAATTGAGAACCTCCTCCTTTTTGAAGTCGGTTGAAAACTGACCACATTATTACAGACACCTACAACATACAGAAGAAATGTCTTAAACATAGGTCCCCTGCCTCCCAAATTAGGTTTATACCTGTGACTTGGGAGTTCCTCCATTATAAAAGTCGATACTATTATAAAATGTAGATAGTGAAAAGAAATAAAAGCACTTATTTTTTTTTACAATCTACAAAAGTAACAATCATCAGATGAGCGGGAAGGTGTGTTGCGAGACTGTATGTGTGTGTGTATGTGTGTTTGAGAAGTGTGTAACTGTGTATATGTTTGAGTAGTGTGTGTGTGTGTGTGTTTGAGTGTCAAGTGTATGTATGAAGATGAGATGTTTGTGTTGAACTATTGAGTAGGAGAGAATAAGTACTAGGTTTTCTATTTCGTCGTAGTTTTTCACATCAACCACGCTTTCACTAATATTTTACATTTGTGTAAATTAAGTTTTCGTATCGCAAGCAGTTTATTGAGACACCGTTGTTTGTTTGTGGTATTATGTCTTACAGGTGGAAAAACAATATCAGCTCGACGTTTTTTGGTTATTTTTATTGGGACGCGATGTTTTCTCAGTACCTATACACTGAAGCACAAACAGTTTCCTTACTGAAAGCATTTCGCACTCCTTGTAAAGCTCTCCCGTGGGGTATCTTTAAGGCCTGCAATACATTACTTTGAGAACTGCCCTTTGTGCTCTCTAGGCAGGCAGTACCTATGCAAGAACTGACTGACACAGTGACATGTAGACCAAATGAGAGTATTTGTGTCAGATGAAAAGCGAAGTTAATGAGATTCCGCGTTCTGAGTGTATTAGTTTATAGTACCTACCTAAGGCCATTTTAATAGCTAACATTTGACGTCTGTCAGTTTAGTGAAACTAAATCGGAAAATTACTCGTATCGGTCATTATTACAATAAATATGTAATCGTAATTGAAAAAAGTTAAGCAATTGTGCAGTTCTAACAAAACGAGAAAATATATTATTTTATGCCCGGCGTTACAAGGTTACGTTGTTGAATTTTGATGAATTGTCAAATGTTACCTATTAAAATGGCCTTACTTATAATGTCAGCACAACCAAGTACTTTAATATTTGGAGTTATTGCAAGAGCAGGACACTTGCATGAGATAATTATTGAGTGCTCTGAGCAGGTATGACCTTTAATAACAAGTGGTATGTTGGGCTGAGATTTTTTGCTTAAAGGTTACTATTTTAGTTTTTCCTATATTTAATGTAAGATGTTTCGCGAGCCAGTTCATTACCATGTCTAATGCCGCCTGTGCATGCTGTTCAGTTTCTCCAGTCAGCGCCATGTATAAGAAGTACTGTGTTATCAGCGTAGGTAAACACGGAGCAATACGTAGTATTATCTCTATGTAGTCTTTTTTTTGGTTGGGAAATCATCAAATGACGTCTCCCGCTCTGGGTGGAGCGGGAGGGCGTGTCAGACTCTTACTGACTAAAACCCACCCGTGTTCCTTCTGTTGCCTGTGCAATGCCAGGGGGCCACGGTATCCCTTTCGGACTTTCCCGCTACCCCGGCAGGCAATGGTCTCATCGGACCCCTTCACTCGCTGACACTCTTTGAGGCGCGCGTGGAACACAACGCGCCGTCGACCCGGGCCTGGTCCTTACCGGACGGCGAGCTACCCATTGCTCACCGTCCGCAAGCCCGCGCCTACGGTGGCCGGGAATCAGCGATTGATTCCCGACGCCCAGGGCGTCTCCTCCTACGGCGGCTAGGGGCGTGAGGGCGCGAAATTTGCCTCTCCCTCACGCGCTCCGCCTCCTCCTTCGCGAGCATTACTGCTTCGCAGAAGGAGGTGACGGCCTCCCATGCCCTCTCGCTCCGTACCATGGCCTGGACCAGGGCCGGACGCGAGGGATCCCATCTCTATGTAGTCTGTGGGATGAATTAGTGAGGGCTACAGAACACAGGTCATTAATATGGATGAGGAACACCGTTGGACCCAGAATGCTTCCTTGTGGGCCACCATAATCAATCCTTGCTTATAACTCACCACTTCGCCAATCTTTACATGTTGGTATCTCTTTTTGAGGTAAATTTCCAGTGTTATTAATAATGGTTTATGGAAAGTTAACAAATGTGCTGATAAGACTGTCAGCGATATCTAGTAGTGTAATCCAATAACTACTCAAACAATTACTACAGTATACACCAATAGATGGCGCTTTTTGCAAATAAAATACAATTTTCCCCTCTATATGGCGATATTTTATTTGTATTTTTTATGGCGAAAATTGAAATATCAAATCCTGATTTCAGGATTTTTACTTTTTATATTTATTTTCGATTAAATGATAAATTATTATCGTAGATAGGTACCTTTCTTGGCATGAAGTAACGCAGCATCCGCTCAACTGAGATTTTATGCGGTTTTCACCACCAATCGGATAATTTATTTCGTTTTTTTTAAATGTTTTTATTTAGTTGCCTGATGATGTCTAAAAGTTACCTGTTCATCAATTCAAGTCGAAACTGCACACATTCCTGGTGAATAAATGTTATTATAATGTCAAGGATAAAAATATAGATAGAAGATACATGAGAGTAATGAATTGACAATACAAATAGTGTGACATGCTTTAATAATTTAATTTGACATCTGTATAATTTTATTTTAATTTGGAACAATACCTACTTTTAATTAATTTGATTGATATGTCGTATGACATGTAATATAATATTATAATACATCTGACAATTTTTATTTCAAGTATAATAATTTTGTAATGTTATTTTAATAACTATGTAATTAGATTAATAATAATATAAATATTTGCACACCTTACTAAGTAATGATATTGAGTACTTTATAGTTATTTGTAACATCTGTTTATACCGACCTGCAATAAGCAAAATAAACAATTTGATTTGAAGGTTCATGAAAAATGCATTTATATTTAACTTAGATAAAGCATAGAAATCTCAATGTTTTAACATTGTCGCCACATCATTACATTGCAGCCGTGCGAAGCGGGGGTGGGACACTTGTAAAAAATAAAAGACAACTCTATAATAATCACCTATATTGCGTTAAAAACATAATTTACTGATGGAATAACATTGCCAGTTAAAAAAAATAAGAATTTTATAACTCAGCAACACTTCTTGATGGCGACGAACACTATTCACTTATATCTAGTATTTAGTCCCAGGATGTTCACTTTGGCGGAGAAACCATTTCCTCCAAAGCTTTGATTTCGGCTGAAAACAGAAAGACAAGGGATGTGAATCATTATTTATTTTATTTATAACTAGCAGCGCCCCGCGGTGTCACCCGCATAAGTCTAGATCTTGTGGGAATATCGGGATAAAAAGTATCCTATGTGTTAATCCAGGTTATAAACTATCTGTGTGCAATTTGGGAGAGGCCTTTGTCCAGCAGTAGAGTAGAAACTTCACGATTTGATAAAAACGCTTATTTAATATGGGTTATCCAGCATTTTGGAGCATTGAAAATTGAACTTTAAATGTTTGAGCATACAGTATATTTTAATCTGTAGGTCATATTACTAAATATTTATATTTGTTTGTGCAGCAATCAAATACACTAAGACAGACAAGGTCATTTATCTATCCAAAAACTAAAAAGATTATAATACAAAGAGCAAGAAAAAGAAGTCTTCTCAACAAGTATGGCACTGATGATGACCGACCAAAAGAGCTTCGAAAACGATTTAATTAATGCATTGATTTATAAACCTTATTCTCAGTATTTTAAAAACCAAAACTGCCCATGCAAGTGCACTCTGGGCAATGTTCGATCGACTATGCACTTTACCATCATAATAATAAAGTGTATTCTTAAACTTGATCCTCAGATGACAATTTTGTCATTCTTACAACTTTGTACTTTATACTGCATATGATAAAGTATATTATTCAATGTCATCCGAAAACATTCTGCTTTGCACTTCTCTTTGGCATTTGCAGTCATAGGTATGTCTGTCACCTACTTTCAGAAAGATTAATACATATAAAAATTTGCAGACAAATGGACAAAGTAATATCAAGTGATTTGTGAGTCAGTTATGGCCCATAATGGCCTGTGCAGATTGGTAGACAGTACAACAGAGGATTTTAAATTTATCAAATGATTTTAATACTTATCCAACCAAAATAACGTATATATTTCAATGCTCGCTGATTGACAGAAAACTGCACTACAATGCTCCAAGCTCGATCACCGAGCATTGAAATATATATCTTATTTTGATTGGATAAGTTCAATTTGATAAATTTAAAACCCTCTGATGTCCAGTCCGGCAGTCTGCTCAGACCCTAACTGTGGCTTATTCTTAAAATGGTTGGCTTTTTCGAAACTGTATTATAAAGCAGTTATAAAACAACATACCAGCTGCTGCGATCGCCTTTTCCTTCCTCAGCTTCTCATCCCTGATGGGTTTCTCCTTAGCCTCAATCTCTCGAAGCTTGGTCTCTCTCTTGGAGAGCCGGGACTGGTGGAAGGCACCGTAGAGAATGCCGGTAGCAAGGAACGACCAGCGGCCAAACTGGAAAACGATAGAATACTCTTTATTACATCATAAAAATTACAAATATAATATTGAAATTTTACATATATTACACAATGGGCAGATCTTTTAAAGACAACCTTTGGATGGTCTACAATAGTATATTACCAGCCCGTTAAACTACTTTAAGTATTAACTAAATTATTTGATGAAAGTTATTTCTTTTATCTCCAAATAGTTAAAAAAGATCGTAAAAGGATTGGTAAAGGTCTTCCACCATAAAGTAGTAACAGTAAACTTTTGTTATTCATAAAAGTACCTTCATTATTGTGACAATTTATACTTTTGTAAGTAATAAAACCATTGTTTTTTTAGTTCAAAAGCAATAGATTAATGAAGTAAGATTTAGTCCCTTCGTATGCCATAAAAATGCAAGGTTACAAGATTGTACATTAGTATAAAACCAACTTATTATTGAAAACAACATTGTCCTTAACACATTAAAAATAAACGTATTAAACCTCTTTTCACGAAAAGCACATATAAAGAGAAATCACTTCAAATTACGAATTCCAGTTCGAAAACACTGTTACATAATGGTAGTTTTTGTATGAAAAAATGATTTACAAAATTAATGTATTTACCCTGATAAGAGGCGAAACTCGCACGGGGGGTCCAAAGGGAAGCTGAGACATTTTGATTTTTATATTTCTGGGACTCGAAAATCCAAATAGGATTTACTGAAAAATCCTAAGATTCGATTTTGCCGTAGAGGTTATAACCACAGAACATTAATACTCAAGAGAAGAATATCAAGCGCATAGGAAAAAAATGAGACAAGAAGTTACGCCATCTAGTGCTACCCCCCCTAAAAACACGACGAACCAAAATTAGGCGGGAAATTTGAATCGTGTGTATACCTATATATACCTACATAGCTTCATATAGTATGGTATGGTTATACTATTGAACTTTGGGGATTCAACTTTGTTTACCAACACATATCCTGCGAACTTGAAATGTTCCTAATATTTTAAAGCTAGGTCTAGCAGAGCAGACTAAAACAGAACCAATTCAAGTTTGCAGTCTAACTGTGTCGGACAAACGCCTGTACCAGTAGCTTCTTACTATATTTCAATAATTGATTATGATCATATTATACCTGTAACAAGGTATTATTATTGAAATATAGTAAACTATTAGAATACAAAAAAATCTGTTTGAGATATGTATTTCTAACAGAATAATCAATAGACGCTCGTGAGTTTTATCAAAATTATAGCCAAATTATTGAATAGCTTGTTTAATATATAAAAATATGAATTTGTTATTTACTTTTACAAATAAAACTTACTTGTAATTTTAAAAAATAAATCATATTTCCAATGATAGTTGTGAAAATAGTTCATCAGCTTTTAAGGCTGCAGTCTTGCAAAATGCACTCGCGGCGAATTATTTGCGCAACTTTGTATTTTTATTTTTAACAAAATAATGAAATAACATGAAATATTTTTATTGCACACAATATAAAACCATAATAAAAGTAATAGCTAGTTATCTTTTTTAAGTTCATCTAGGTGGATTATGTTAGGTAAATCAAGTGTTAAATAGAGCTCTTTCGCGCCCAACATCATAACGAGTTCTGTTTGTGCGCTTAGTCTAGGGCAATGAAGAATTAATTTACAAATCTGTACAGTGTGGTGCAATTTCATCAAAATTCTCTGTTTTATCTCCTAATAAACGGTTTGATCCATAATAACTATGCATCGTATGTATGTAATAATTATTTATTTTTAGATTATTTAATGCCAAGAGTTCAGAGTCCGAGACCTCCAAAAAACAAGGAATTTTTCTCTCAATTCTTGTTTTTAAACTCGTTTTTTGGAGGCATTTTGAGATTATTATTATTGTTAGTGTAATGTGATTTAGGTGCTACTTTTTTTAGTATTTGCTTAATGAACTCTTGGCATTCAAATAATCTATTTATTACATACATACATACGATACTAAAAGAGCTGTATTTAACACTTGATTTACCTAACATAATCCATCTAGATGAACTAAAAGATAACTAGCTATTACTTATATTATGGTTATTTATGTGCACTAAAAATATTTCATGTTATTTCATTATTTTGTTACAAATAAAAATACAAAGTTGCGCAAATAATTCGCCGCGAGTGCATTTTGCAAGAATGCAGCCTTAAGTGTAATAAAAGTGTCTCTTTTTCTATTCTATACGTTTTATATAATATTAACAAAGTCGCAAACAGCTTCTCGTAAAGAAATCCAATTCTTGTTGCTATCGCCCAAAATAAATATTTTTTTTAAACAAAATTGTAAAACAATACAACCTTGAAAGATTTGGTTTTAAAAAAAAAGTTCTATTTATAGAATTAGTCTTAGGGATTTTATGGGATTTATCAATGTCAAATAGTGTTGTAAGCAGGTATATTCTATAGTTATGAATGATACAGTGATCATCAAAAACACTTACAACAAATATAGATCAGTAGTGAGACTTGTTTTAACATTAAATTGTAAATTAGGTATCCTAAATTTCATATCCAGTCCATAAATATCACATTTTTTTGGTCAGAACAACAAGATTGCTAAAAGATAAAAAAAAATGGATGGAGAAAGCATACATTTCAGCAAGCGATTTCGTGTCCTGACGACAAATCTGTGCCTTTAATGAATTTAGCTAAGGTGAAAATAGATATTCTTCAAAAAGAGAAAAATTAAAACCACAGTTATTTATTTGTGTTGAAGAATATCTATTTTTCTCTTTAGAGAAGCCATATTTATTTCTTTTGCGAACTGTCGATTTTTTAATACACAAAATCTTTTTATGCATATATGAAAGACACTATTTATTACATAAGCAATATTATCCTGTTTGTGTTCATCACATTTATTGAGGAAATCCCATTTTATAGATTCTTTCAATAGTTTTATAATAGCTAATTTTAATTTCCTTTTAAACGCCTCTTTTTCTAGGAATTTATTGACTATAGTAGCACTTTTTTCAACACAATTAATTAAGTCTTTTGAGGCGTATGCGAGGGAATTTGTTATTCCTTCATATGTTTTGAATTCTATAAAATTGTGGACTTCCTCTTGTATAAGTGAGACAAACACTTCTTTACAATATTCACAACTATTATTTGGATTATTTTTTACAATAAATCCACAGACATAGGCACAAGCCTGCATTTCACCAGTCGTTTCTTCTATGGTTTGCTCTATTTCATCTATTGCTATAGCATTTTCCAATGTGGCAGTATCAGCTGTGCCCATGCCTGTTACTGGAGTCAAGAGAGTCTTGAAATTTGACAGGATAACGTCATTTTCATCAATCTCACAATTTCCTGACCCAATGTGTGATAAATTACTTAAGACAGCAGTTTTTAACCCAGCAACAAACTGCCCAGTAGTTGGGTTTGTGTTAGCTCCACAGTTACTGCGAATGCAGCCAAATAGATTTTCCAATGGGTCCTGTTGGATTCTTCTGGTTGACAAGCTTCTAATTGATTTATGTTTTTCTTTTAGATTTTTCCATAGTCCAGCCCGTTCAAACTCCAGACCCAACCTTCCTTGGACGGAGGAGAACTTTTGCACTCCAAAAAAGATAAATTTCTAAAAAAATATTTCATTTCCTTAAAAAGTTTTAAGTGGTCTGTACTGTCCTTTAAATTTGTGGACATTCGTTTCCCCCTTCTAAGATCTGGTGTGTAGGCATTAACACTATCAAATAATTCGTCCATCTTGGAAATCATATTTGCTGTGGTTGTTGCATCACTTGATAATGCTCCTGAAAAAAAAAAAACTTTATTTATGATAGCAATTTATCACAATCAGAATGCAAAGATGCATTGAAAGAGCCTTCATGGCTGACGACACAATTTTAAATAAACGTGATTGTGTAATATTATATGAAACAATTTTCAATCATACTGTTCTATGGTCTATTATTGAGTTTGAGTAGATCATTCATACCAACATGATGTATGTATAACACTTGGTAAATTAATCAAATGTGTCACTAAGATAGATTCATAATCATACTAGCTGTTCCCCGCGACTTCGTCTGCGTACTAGGATGAAAAGTAGCATAAGTCCTTCTCCAGATCCCAGGCTACCTATGTTGCTACAGCAACCTGTAATTTTCCATCCAAATCCGTTCAGCCGTTTTAGCGTGAAAGCGTTACAAACAAACAAACTGACTTTCGCATTTATAATATTAGGCAGGATTAGACCTTTTTCTGTAGGTGCTAATATTTGACTTAAGGTGAATGTGTAGTGGTAGCCCGCGAAATTAAAATTTTCTTGCGTTTTTTTGCAACAACAGCAGGTTAGTGTCAGGTTGTATCTTGATCTAAATATGATCAGCGTCTATAACAAATATATATTTACATAATTATAACTATAAGAATCATTAATACATCTCTGTTAGATTTGTTATGATATATATATTTAAAAGTTTATAATTTTACTTTTTATGTAAGTACATTTATTTTATTTTTATTTATTGTTGACATAATCAACACTGTTTTTTTTAAACAATGTTTTTTTTAATGAGTTGTATTACAATATGTGGTTAGCTAGCGACCTCGACAATTATTTATTTTACCTCGATGGTCCTAGTTTATCAATTATAACTTCTAGTTACAGCTCTATGTAAGCGGGCACGCCCTTTATGCCTGGAGGCTTTATTTTTAGATATTGTTTACGTTTAGTTATTTTTATTTCTGCTTGAGTATTTATTTATTTATTTATTTATTTATTTAGCTACAACGGTTACAACCAATTACAGTAACAAACATTATAAAAACAGAAGAGACAATATTATAAACCACATTATAATATACAAAATTTAAACATGAAAAAATAAAATAAAAGAAGGTTAACAACACTGTCATAAATTCCTCTCACAGTACTTCTGACATACCAATAAAATCTTCGTCCATCCATCCGCAAACAAGTCGCCTGTTGGGTTAGAATCCAAGAGATCATTAAGCGCGGCCAGAGTGCGAGGAATTGGCGACTTAGCACGGGCAACAGTACGACATGGAGGCACGGCAAACAGCCTGTGCCTTCTGCCTCGGCTGTAATTGTCAGGGACAAAGAAGCGCGCCAGCACATCAAGGAGCTCAGGAGCGTCAATTGCGCCACGGAGCGTCTTACAGGCTATTATGATCTGATCTCGAGCTCGCCTTACCTCTAGCGAATTGTATCCGAGGCAACCCAGTAAGAATTTTGTCGGATAGAGGTAAGGATAGTAGTAGTAGTATAGTATAGTATAGTATAGTATAATATAGTATAGTCTATGAGTATAGTTCTCGATGTTTTTGGTTGGTATATTGGCGTGTGCTAGCTGTCATATGGCTATTAATTTATAATTTAAATTTTATTTTGCGTAATGTAAATTATCTTATAAATTATTGTATAGAATCATTTTTTTTTTTCTAACTGAACAGACAGCTGTGCTGCTGGGGAGTTTTTTGCGCCACTTCTTCTTCCCAGCAAAAGCACTAGGAAGCGATGAAGGGTGGGGGCGTTTTGGGGGACTGTCTTATGTAATTTTGACGTTCGAAAAGTGCTGATTCTCAGCCTAATTTGAATAAAAATTGACATGAATTTTGAATTTTTTTGAAAATTTTGTTCTCTTTTGATCTGATTTTCGAAACAAGATCAAAAGAGAACTAATCTAACTTAAAACGAAGTATGAAGATTCTTATGGTTATAATTATATAAATACATGTTTCTTATAGACAGGGATCATATTTTGATCAACATTCATCCTGCCACTGACCTGCAAATTGCAAAAATCTTAAGAAAATTTGAATTTCGCGGCTGCCACTACGCAATCACCTTTTAAGCCCAAAATGGATGATCAAAGTAAAAGATCCTTACCTTGTGCTATTTTTGCGTACATGCCTGCTGCCACTGAGTGACTTAAAACTTGAGCAGCAAGCTTGACTTTCATTTTCTGTTTTGTGTTTGGATTAAGGTGGTCTGGTTTAAGAAGAGGTGCAAACACAAAATTAGGGTTATTGTTGTCCAGCTCATAAAATTCTTTAACATAGCTCCATTTAGCAATACCTGTAATACAAAATGAAGAGTATGTAGGTGTTAGGACAGACTAAGGTATTCAAATTCAGATTAAAATATTTGCTGAGCAACTGCCAAAGTAGACTTCATAGTGACATGTATTTTTAAGAAAATTCAGTTACCTACCGATTACACTTATAAAGATACAGCCTTGTGACAGACAGAGACGGAATAAGCTTAATTACATGTTATATAAAAACAGTGTAGGGTTCCGTAGTTTCCCGTCCGTCACAATAAGTGTTCCTGCTTGCCTATACGATTATACTACAAACTTAGTCCAGAAATTATTTTGTACAACTTTTTGTCATTTTTGTACAAAAACTGTTGTTTCCATCAAGTTCAAAATGATTTTCCTAGAAAGTCCTTATAAAGTTCTACTTTTCAGATTTTTTTCATATTTTCTAAACTTATGGTTCAAAAGTTAGATTGGGGGGGGACACATTGTTTTTTTACTTTTGGAGCGATTATATCCGAAATTATTGACATTATCAAAAAATGATTTTAGTAAACTCCTGTTCATTTTTAAATACCTTTCTAACAATATATCACACGTTAGGGTTGAAATTAAAAAAAAAATCACTTCCCACTTTACATAAAGGGCTACCCTAATAAAACATTTTTTTCCAATTTTTATTTGTCCACTTTGTCGGCGTGATTGATATACATATTGGTACCAAATTACAGCTTTCTAGTGCTGACGGTCACAGAGATTAAGCGAGGACGGACAGACAGACATGGTGAAACTATAAGGGTTCCTAGTTGACTACGGAACCCTAAAAAGGCTGATAATATCATCTTAAGATGATCATAAAACAATGGAAATTAAGTTATTTGACAGTAACTCACCAATTCCAGATTTATTGTCTGATGTTATATTAGTTTGACATTTTATGTCATATTTTAGAAATAAATTTCTAAAACACTTTAATAAATGTGGTGTGTCAAAAATAGTGACAATTTCATTATTGCCTAACTTAATATAAGGCTGCTCTACAGTAGCTCCCAAGATGGTTACTGCTCTCTTGTTCACGGAGTCTAGATCACATACTGTGGCAGCTATATTAAGCCCAGCATCAAAACAGCACTTCAAGACCTGAAATGATAAAACAAATTTTGATGATAAACTGGGTGAATAGAAATGTCATGAATGTTAAGGAAATAACAGAATTCTTTATCTATTCTTCTTCAACATCTGCAGTAAAATAGCCAGACACCCTGCAAGCTAATTGCGTAACACACTATCAATTGGGTTCGGGTTCATTTTGACAGTTCAACAACATTATTTGCGTTATTTACGTTATCAAGCAGACATTTTTTTATTACAAGAGAACTTGCTTGCACTTTGCTTTAGTAAGAAGGTATATTTTTAAAATAGAATTTATTTTATTGTATAAAAAACTGCCAAGGAAACAAAAGGTGCCGTGCATAGTGCATAAGATGATAATTTAAAATGTTAGGAATTCATATTTATGCTCACCTCTTTTAGGAGAACTGCCAGTCGATCAGCAGTTACAGATCCAGCAGAAAGATAGTAGGCGACTGGTTGTTTTACTTGTTTTCTAATACCAGCCACCATAAAAACAAGTGCATATGATGCCATTTGTGCCGATCTACCCTGAGAATCATGATCTTGGTAGCCTTCTATTAAATCCTCTTTTGAATTGTACCATAAATTCTTTTTTATGGACATCTCATCAAACATCAATACATATTCTCTATCAGATGGTACCCAGGTTTTCACTGTTTTTTTCAAAACATTAAAAATATTTTTGTTGATGCCAACGCACAAGTGAAATTTATTTAAAAGTGACTTTAATGTGCTAGGAGCTGGAAGACAAATCATTCTTCTTAATAGCTTGTAACAGGTCGGGGATCTCTTGTAGAGCCTTAAAGCTTGTATTTTTGCATCTGTGTTCCATCTACGGGCTCTTCCTTTTCTTTTAAAGTTTTTTAATTCCCCTTGCAGTAATAGTGCAAAGGTTGATGACACTTTTGACTTCAAAATATCGTTGACTGTGCTGTCTTTGCATAGAACTTTGACAAATGACTCATTTTTCAGGTATTTAATACTTTTTTGAAGTCTACTGACTTTCTTCATATTTCTTATCATACTTGTGTACAACTTTCTTTCTCTCTCATTTTGGGGTTGCTTGGAAGACGTTGCAACAGGTTTTAATTGCTGTGTAGACACATTAATTGTATTTAACACATTTATATTTTCAGCCAATGGTTGATTTATTCTTGATGGTCCTGCTACTGGTACAAAAACACTGCTTGGTTCCAAAGGGTCAGCAGGATTTGTAACCTAAAAGTAAAAACATCAAAAACTCAAACTCAAAGCATTTATTTCAATTAAACCATTTACAGGAACTTTTGAATTGTCAAGGGGTCGGTCAGTCAAAAATATGAAGCTAGTTGCCCATTCCAAAGCGTAGTAGGTACCTATGGAGAAGAACGGGCAAACTCCACGGACACTCTTTTAAATAAAATGAAAAATTGATACAAAATATTGGTTACATCATTCATTTTGAAATTATGCATGTGAGAACAATGTAATAAGACGTGCACGTTCGTAAAAAGAAGAAAAAAAGAATCTTTCAAAAACTTAAAATAAATTAAAATAAGCCATGGCAGCTAAGAGATGACCAGTCCCATTCGACGGCGCCCGTTCATGAACATGACGCATGGATCAGCACCATTCAGCTCAACCATTTTGAAGGGAGCTAAATGATCCAGCACACACACCACCATCAGCGAGACATTTGAGTGAGCATGACATACTCACAGCCGCCAGGGCACATTCAAGTCAATGAAATACTACATATTACCAGGTAAATGGTAGCTCTTTAGTACATAGTACTCACACCATATTATATTAATCAAAGAACACATTCACTATTATTATTTGTGGGACACCTGTCAAGACAATACAATACGCGCATTTTAAGTTAGCCATTTAGGGACTTAATGGTGACAGCAGGTCCAGACCTATAGTATTTTAGTGACTGTACCTACATGGGCAAACTTTCGGAGTGGCTAACTTCAAGCCGGCCAACTTAGAATACGCGTATGGTACGGGTTATCAGCCTCAACATACCATTTGGGACAATTTCACGAAATTTCCCAACCCCCAATGTTGGACCGGGTTATCTTATCGACGACACAACATATTCACTATAATTAGTTACAGTTACAAAAATGTTTATTGACTGACCTCATCAAATTCTTCAGATGGTACTGCAGTTCTAAAGAGCTTTTGATTAATGAAACATGTCTTTTTGAAATGTTTACTGCACAGCATTTTGTGTTGAGAAAACAATTTTCCTTGGAATTCAGGTGATGACCATGGCTCATTCGGGAAGCAATATTTCGCCCATAATTCACAACTGAAAGAAGTGTAAGAAGGTGAACCACTTAGCTTTTTAAAATTACATTGAGTTTACAACAAGATGGCACTCAAAAAGCAACAAGATAACTAACACATACCGAAGACTATTTGTTGTTCCTGGTTTTGGAAAACGGTGTAAAGTGATGCTGGCATCTTGTGAAGATGAGGACCCACACATAATGCACTTTCTTAAGTTTTCCTTCATCGTGAAACACGATTCTCAAGAATAGTCAATAAAACACTAAGAGTCGCTATCTCACTAAGAGTCACTATCTCGTTAGAGTTTCTAACACTTGAAAATGGAACGGAGGAACTGGATGCTCGACTCGACGTTTTAATGGCGCACTAAGTTAAAATTGTTCATTTATTTAAAATAAACACAAGAAAAAACGACCGACCTCGGTGGAAGACATTTACCTTGTAGTGTTGCCATAGCAAATTACCAACCAGGTTTATCAGTCCATCATAATTTTGAAACCGATTAAATAAATGAAGTTAAAACTGTTAAATTTAATCAAATGAATGAAAAATCACTACTATTAGCCACATGTTTTTTTTTATTTTAAAACGTTTATAACCTCGATTTTACACACTATTTTACATGGTAACATTATAGTGCATGTCAGCCTGTTAGATAGAGTCGGCAATAATCAACACTCGCTGTTCTTGTCACATTTTAGGCCCCCCGTAGAGTCCAAGGGTGGTCCAAGGTCACCTATACATAGTTGACTGGGCCTGGGTTATAACTGGGTGGGGTTGTCAAACTCAAAATTTTTGGTTAGAAAATATATGTCAAACATTTGAGAAATATTTTTAAAGATGTAAGTAGTTTTAAATTTAGTTAAAATTAATAAAAATTGGATTTCTGAATTAAAATAATTACACTAGAAACTAATTTAATTTTAATTATGTGTAATTTAGTAATAACGCAACGTTTTTTGACAGTAAACAGCTGAGATTCCATTGTAAAACAAACGTATGTATTATGTTTATTTAAGCCATGAAATGCGTCGTAATCATTGTCTAAATTTGTTTAATTCATATACATAAGTCTGACTTTGCGCTGTAATTAGCAGAATTTACATTCCAAGTCGTATAATTTTTTTATTTTATTTATCTTTTCAACAACGAAACGCAATTTTGACACTTTGACACCCCACGAATGAATGGAACACCCGGCGATTTCTCATTCCGTAGCAAATCACTCAATTAAATCAATCAGTCTTCAAAATGGCGTTAATCATGCCGTTTGTGTCCGTCGCTATATCTATACTGTACACGCCGTTATTACTTTTAATACTGTGCATAATATTTCTTGCTTCAATTGGAAAATCTTTGGGCGTCAGAAGGTTATACGTGAACATACTGCTGAAACTTTTCGAGGTATGTAAATAAATCTTTCTTATAAAAATAAATAATAAACGTTTTTTTTACTACGTCGAAGACAACAACACGTGAGGTCAGTAGAGCAAAAAAAAAAAAAACTTTATTTATATTTTCTCATGATTTACCGAATTGAATTTTTAGTTAGGTTATTGTCCTCTGCGTTCTGTATTATTCGTGTATGAGTCATCTTGGTTCGTGGTTTACTGTTTTATCTTTAATTTTATAACAGATAGTGGGATTATTTCGTTAATTGCATCTCCGTAATCTTTATTTTTCGATAACCGAAGTTCGATTGTAAACGGAGCTCTTTACATTACGTCCATCGGATGATAAACAGTTGGCGAGACCTTCACCATGTGTAACATTGCTGGCTGACAGACTATCCTTGGATCTTGGTCTTAGAAGCCAGGTGGCAAAAACTCTAAAAACCTCCATCTTATTTTTCTCGTAAACAACTGCGTGTTACCAGATTATAGTCCAATTAAAACGTATTTTATTAATTGAAAATGTTAGAATGATGACAGCATCACCAAAGACACCATATTATCCAAGAAGACATGAATAATGTTTGTTTTCTTGTCTAATTTTATAGCTGCAGTAACTGTCGTCTTGACCACTTCAACTAGCCATAAAAAGTCTTATGTCATATTTAAATAAGCCCCAGTTCATCGAAACAACCAATAAATTTTAATCAGAACACATTTTTTCACATTGGGTTAAGAATCACACTATTTTATTGTAAACAGTTATCAAAGACAGCTCCAAAAAATCTGCCCTGCACCACTTTCTTATGTTTGTGTTGAGACAATATCAAATATAAACATTCAGATTCTCTTACAACAGGATTAGAAAGTGTACAAAAATGTGTATAATTATTCTTACTATTATCAATCAATCAATAATATTGTAAAGAGAGAGTGATTTTGTGTAAATTTGGAGGGACATCTCCAGAACCACAGCTCGTATTTGAAAAATTCATTCGCCATTTGAAAGGTACATTGTTTTAGAATATTCCAGTTGGATATAGGCTATTTATTATGTAAATATATACAAACATGGCAATAGGTTATCCCCTTATTACATGGGGCTTAAACATAACTGGCGAAATTTGGGTGTACTATAGGTACACCTCTGTTCAACCCTTCGGGGAATACAGTTATGTTATATACAAAAAGAAGTACCTACTTAACAATACTAATGAAATACTATCTTGAATTCATGCAAACCTAGTACTTTTTGTACGGTTATTGCTCAGAACTTGTGCAAAATGTGTTGGGAACAGAAAACAGAAAAAAAACACATGAAAATCGCACCTCTGCGGGCCGGGGCGAGTTGCTAATTGTTATTATAAAATGCAACATGTCTCTGTCTATCTATTAGTGCCATGATACATGAATATAATTTTAAATGACTGCAGAATGGGAATTTGAAGATTTAAAACTCAAACTAGTGTTTTAAAACTAAACGGAACGTGAATCTCATTGCTCCATCAAGCAAGATCATGGTCAAGATCAGGCGATAAAAGTTTAATTGTTATTATGTCTGGGGGCGTTTAGTGTCTTGCAAAATTGAATTTGGTTCCTTACAAATGTCATTTAAATTTTCTGGCATTTTAGTTTCAATGGTGGTTTTTCAAAAGGGCATAAATGCAAATTCAAAATATGTATTTTATTTCTCATAAACCTACATGGGCACTTATTGAAATGTCAGAAGCTTGGTGCACGTCCCATTTGGTTTCTTCCTATGCAGAAGAGCCGGCAAGAAACTCCATGGTTACTCTTCAACAATTTGCTTAACATTGTTTTTAAATTACAGTCTTAATAGTTATGGGAGGACAGTGTAACCCTGTCAACAAGTATCAGACTTGACATAATTAGGAAATGGTCTATCTATTAATCCTTTGATGTATCTAGGGGCACAGCAGTGTCCCCGCAAAGTCGAGGAAAAAAACAAGTTGTCATAAAACTCACTAGATCCAGTTGTTGATTAATCTATATTCTAAACACAGCAAAATTCATAGCATAAATACTAGAAACAAAGATTTTCTTATTGTGTCCAGGACTAGCGTCCAAAAAATTAGTAATCCATTTAAGTGCCAAAGTATAGGTTTTTACAACAAACTCCCAAGCCACGTCAAAGAACTGAGCCTCAATAAAGTTAAATCATTTACTAAACACAAAAGTATGTCAAAAATGTTTCTATAAAGTTAAAGATTACTTAGATGACAAAAAGGCTGTCATAGGCCTCGAGTTCGAACCCAAGGCACGCACCTCGGGCTTTGTATATTCATGTGAGCATTGTATAATTATCACTTGCTTCAAAAACTGTGAAAGAAAACATCTTGAGAAAACCGGCATGCCTGAGAGATATTTCTTGACGGCATGTGAAGCCAAGTCAGAGGCCAATGGACGGCTTTAAAACTCTGACACTAGGTTAGTGATAACCATACGAAAAAGAAAGAAGTTTTTGATAGCAACAGACTCACGCCTATTATTAAGAGCCCATTCTACCTCAGCTCAAATTAACTTTTTATCTCACTCACACCATACTGCTCGTGGACTCAGTGAGAGCGAGACTGAATGGGGAGCTGGCGGCTCCAAGCCTCGAATAGTTTATATCTGCTTTATAGTTAGTTCAGTTATTATGCAAAGTTTCATGATCTAATTTGAAGTATTTTTTGAATACATTGTTCGGTTTTGAGGTACCTTTGGAAATTTTGTTCTATAGAGAAAATGTATGGAATCGTGTTTTCTTCAAACATAGTACTTAACATTAATCCTCAACTTTACCATATATTTATTTCAAAATTAATGCTGCAGTCTTTTCGGTATAATGGAGGATCATGCTAAGCAATTTGAAGTATTATAGACTCTTAAACATGACTTGCAAAATGTACTATACCTCTACCTATCCCTTCAATGATAACAGGTTTGAATATCTAGTTCAAAGTACAAACAGCAACCAATGTCCTTCTAATTGAGTTAATTTTGATCCAATTGTAACATTATCTTCACTTAAACACTGATAAACATTATTAGAATATTAATTTATCATCTATAATTCTATACTATCTATATTTCTATCCTCATTAATATTACATAACATAACATCACGCCTTGTTTCCCCGAAGGGTTGGGCAGAGGTGTACCTGTAGTACACTCACATTTCGCCAATTATGTTTAAGTCCCATGTAATAGGGGGCGAGCCTATTGCCATCAACCAGGCACAAATCCAGACTCCGGGCTGCTACTGAGAAATTCCCGAAAGAAAAACCCAATGACACTGTCCGACCTGGGAATCGAACCCAGGACCTCACGTTCAGCAGTAGCGCTTGCGACCACTAGACCAACGAGGCAGTTCCTCATTAATATTATAAATGCGAAAGTGAGTTTGTTTGTTTGTTTCGCTTTCACGCTAAAACGACTGAACAGATTTGGATGAAATTTGACACATGGCTATACCATGACCTGGATTAATACATATTAGGATATTTTTTCTCCTGATATTCCCATATCCCAGGGATCGAGACTTATGCGGGTGAAACCGCGGAACTCATCTAGTACTAATATATAATAATACTAGCTGCCCGCCCCGGCTTCACAAGGGTAGCACTAAGTACTTATTACGGCGCACCTACCTATCTACCCACCCTACCTATACTACCCTACCTACCCTACCCTACCTATCCTACCCTACCTATCCTACCCTACCTATCCTACTTACCTACCCTACCCTACCTACCCTACCTAAAACCTTCTCCTGACAATAACAAACAACAAAAAGAATTAGCGAAATCGGTCCAGCCGTTCACGCGTGATGCCGTGTCCAAGGGAAATAGGGATTCATTTTTACATAGATTTATGAAGAGGTAACATTTATTTGTAAGTTTGTACGTAGGGGGTAATCTCCGGAACTACTGATCCAATTCCGAAAAATCTTTCACTAATTGGAAGCTACAGTATTTGCGAGTACCATAGGATATTTTACATAAAATATTATTTTATGCTAAAACAAGAAATGCTATAATTATCATCATCATCAACACTGCCCCAAGCATCGCCACTTCGGCTGGTTCTGTGCCTCTCGTATCCATTGGATTCCTACGGTCTTCACCCGGTCATTGGTCCACCTTGTGGGAGGCCTTCCAACGCTACATCTTCCGGTAAGCGGGCGCGCTCCAGAACCTTTCGGCCCCTTTGGCCATCTGTTCTGCGACCAATGTGCTCCGCCCACTGCCACTTCAGTTTGGCAATTCTTCGGCCTATGTTGGTTACTTTGGTTCTCCTGCAGATCACTTCTTAGCGGGGAATCTTGAGGTCTGCATCTCACCTGATGGTAAGTGGTGATCAGGCCGAAGGTGGAAGCGAGCTTCACCCGGAATCCTCAACCACAGAGGAACTGGCTATCTTACCTCTGTCGAAACACAACAATGCTGTTAACATTGTTGTTATGGCGACAGATTTAGATAAGATGGTGGTAGCTTGCCAGGCGGGCTTAGAACAAGCCCTACCACCAACCAAACCGAGCAGACAAATTTTATCCCCACTGAGAAACGAACCAGACCTTTGGGTCAGACAGCTGGTCAACCGGTTGCATAATATATCATCTTTCACACATTCCATTCATTGTTTGTATGGTCTACTCAGTCCCTACTCATTGCCATTTTTGTATATATAAACTTCATAAGATTCAAACGAATGTTTAGTATTTTGGCATATCATCAATTCAAGTCTTGTCTCCAACAATGTTGCAAACTAAATATAGAAGATTGTACACTCACCCTGTTGAACGAAGAACAAAGAAAACCTTATCATTAATCTGATAAAAGAAATCATCTTTTCGTGTGTTTAGTGACTAACCTGGGGGTCTACTTCCTGAGCGAAATCCGTAGTTTTGGCATGAGTTATGGGCGCTTCCCTCTACGTCTCACTCACGGTATGTCCGTAATTGAGTCGAAGAACGACGGCGTATGTAACTTCGGCTGAAACTACGGCTTTCGCTTATGGAGCAGACACCCTCGTGTCAGAGTTTTTATGCCAGCCGTGGGCCTCTGACTTGGCTTCACATGCCGTCGAGAAATATCTCTCAGGCATTTTCCTCACGATGTTTTCCTTCACCGTTCTTGAAGCAAGTGATAATTATGCAATATTCGCAAATAAATAAATGAGGATATGTTCCTCATTCATCATCTCCCTAGGATTTTCTTAACTATGTTGGGGTCGGCTTCCAGTCTAACCGAATGTAGCTGAATACCAGTATTTTACATGGAGTGACTGTCTATATGAGCTACACAACCTATCTCATCATATGCTGTTGGTTCTTTGGTAACCGCCTCACTTTGGAACGGCAGGACCGATTTGTCTATTTTTTATTTTAAAATGTTCGTAATAGTCCGAATGAGTTCTTAATGGAAATAAACATTGGAAAACTTGCTTATAAAATGTTCAAACTGGAAAATTGAACGTCCCTTTTTCCTTGTTTGGAATTTTTGTATGACCTCAACACCATTTTAAAATTTTGACAGGACGAAGTCTGTCGACTCGGCTAGTTGAAAATACGTGAAATTACTATGTATCGATAGACCACCGAACGGTCGAAAAACTTAGCGGATTAAGAATTTTATTTATATAATCGTTTACATCGATTTACTATCAAATCTCGATCCCTGCAATAAAATATTACATTATCTTTGACATATCATAAATCTTCGTAACGCGATTAGTGTAAATTTCAGTGTTCGTGTTATTTATTACAGATGTTTACGAAAAAAAAATTGTCCTTCAGATTGTTTATTCAATAATATAATATAAAAAATATTAAACCCTTTTTTTTTTTTAGGTAATCAATAGATGACGGCGAAACATTGATTTAAAAAGTGGCATGACGTCACTGTACGGTAGATTTTATACTTACTTGTGACGTAGCGAGCCCCCACTCCCCAACTTTACTGCGTATTATCTAAAGTAATCTCTATCTATTTAAGGTTTTCTCTTGTTACGAACTATGAGAATATCTCATCGCCACCATCTTCCTGTCCTTGTCTCATGTTACTTGGTGTACGCAACACGTTTTTCTTATTCCATTCTCTCCTGTCCACATGAAAATCCTAACTCGTAGGTAACTAATATTATAAATGCGAAAGTGAATTTGTTTGTTTGTTACACTTTAACGCTAAAACAGCTTAACGGATTACACATTACAATTTAAGACGCTGACAACAGCTAAACCACGGTCACTGTCGGACTGCATAGAAAACAAAGAGAAGCGCAATTACACAACGCATGTAATTTATTGCAAAGTATGAAGTAATTATCGATTTATTAAAAAATGAGTTGAGTAATCGAAAATAAAAAACAACCAAGTTCTGCATTCCATTAAGACATTCTTGTTATTAATTAAAATAAATACAGATATTTTAGATTAGAACTGAAATTAAAAGGTTAGTTTACCGTTAATTTGTATCGAGTTTTTTTTTGTAAACGTGTTTTGGTAACAACCAAGTTCTGAGAAATATGTTCTAGATTAACATTATATATTTTTCCCGCTACCACAAACTATATAGGTAGATTTGGCGTATTTTTTTGTTAAGTCAAGCCTACTTTTACAGTTTGCCTGTTGTCAGCGCCTTAAATGCGTGCGTTATAAGAAGTACTCGTACGTATTTTGGAATAATAGGTATAAGATGGCTATTTATTTATGTATACCCCATTATCCAGCAGATACATAGCAAAAAATAAAATATTATATTACTTATTTAAAATTCAAATTCAAAATCATTTATTTGCTAATATGGGTAATTACATAAAGTTGTTAAAAATAGAAAATAGTTCAACCATATTACGCCTTGAGGCATGCAAATCTCAAGCTTTGACTGTGTCACAAGCACATCATAAACCTACAGAAAATCCAATAACCATCAATAGCCATCTTTTTGAACTGGTGTGTAAGCGCGAAAATATCCAAATCGAGGAAATTTGTGACTACAATGCGTCGGAGAGGCGCCCGTGCGCCAGCGTGAGTTCTGCACCTTGCGGTGTGGAATAGCCGGGGATTTGGATGAAATTTGGCACATAAGTAGACCATGACCTAGATTAGGACATAGGATACTTTATCCCGATATTCCCACGGGATTGAGACTTACGGGTGAAAACGTGGGATGCAGCTAGAAGCTCATAAAGCAGTTAAAATGTTAGCCAGTCAGCAAGGAGGTAGCAGGAATGACTGTCCAGGGTTCGCCCCACGTCCATTTATCTATCGCCACCGTAAAGGCCAGAACATATTCCATAATCGTTCCCATGTAGAAGGGTGCGAGTCTATTGACCCTAACCGGGGTGGTACTGAGAATTTCGTGATGGACAAACCCAATGACACATTATGTCGACCGTGGATCGATATCTGACCACTTAGTCCGTGCGCGACTGCTAGTCACCCCCTGAGGTATGTGAGCGGTGAGACGGGGGAGGCAGACAAAGGCCAAGCTAACTCAGTCTGACAATTTTGTCAATGGTGCCCTCGCCCGTCTCACCGTGAGCATACCTCAGGCGGTGAATAGCACTGGCGCTCAGACTATAGTCCAGCGAGGCATTCAAAATCGTTCATAGAAAGATAGAAAATACGTATATTTGCGGTTAACATGACGCAAAGAAAGCACACAAACACGAAAAAGAACAAGTTGGGGGAAAATATGCGTCACATCCACGCAAAACGGCCATCGCTCAGCATAATGCTGCGACATGCAAGACAGAGCCCCAGCGCTTGTTTTCAGTGACGTAATGACGTCCACATCATCAGTCGAACCAGCAGTCCTATTCTGTAATCATCTCACCGTGAAAACTTAGGTGAAGTGAGTTGTCATTCCAACAGGGTGAGATGACACTGACAGCTCACTCCACGCTCACTTCACGTGTTTTCACGGTGAAGTGGTTACGGGAATCGACATGCAGTTGTTGCTGAATACCAGTATTTTACATGGACGACTGCCTATCTGACCTCCTCAACCCAGTTACTGGTTAACACGATAACCCTTACTAAGGCTTGACTTTCCGGACTTCTGATTACTTGCAACCACTCAAAGATCTACGAATGATATTCGGGGTCGAGGGCTTAACGTGCTTTCCGAGGCACGGAGGGGTCTTGGTCATCCATCCCGTTATTTATCCACGTCCTCATAATATGTGATTTCTCATTAGCATAATCAGCCTTTATTGTTCCCTACTGCTGGACACAGGCCTCCTGTCTGTGACAGGGAGTAGACCGTAATCCACCACGCGGGCCCATTGCGGGTTGGTAATGTCACATGTCTTCGAATTTTTGGTTCTAGGACATGCCGGTTTCCTCACGATGTTTTCCTTCACCGTTTTGAGAGCTGTGGTGATGAAATAATTTACACAAAGTAAATTGCCTGTCCGGGTTGTATTGAACCTGTAACTCGTCTTTACCACTGGCCCACCACTTCTCTCCTGATTTCTAATTATGTATGTTTGGGGTTGAAACCCTCGGGCCGTGGGGTCAGAGTGCTCACGGCCTCTTCAATGATATCTCAAAACGGCTATTTGACACTTCCCGTGACCCAAGGGCTGGTTTTTACCTTGGGCAGAGGCTAACCATTGCCATACAACGTGGCAATGCGGCCAGTCTCTTGGGTACATTACCAGTCGACAGCGACGCGGATGAATTTTTCGATGCTATACTTTAATTTTTCAATAGTTTTAGAAGCCTTTTTTTTTTTTTTTTTTTGGGTGGGAAATCATCAAATGACGTCTCCCGCTCTGGGTGGAGCGGGAGGGCGTGTCAGACTCTTACTGACTAAAACCCACCCGTGTTCCTTCTCTTGCCTGTGCAATGCCAGGGGGCCACGGTATCCCTTTCGGACTTTCCCGCAACCCCGGCAGGCAATGGTCTCATCGGACCCCTTCACTTGCTGACATCTCTTTGAGGCGCGCGTGGAACACAACGCGCCGTCGACCCGGGCCTGGTCCTTACCGGACGGCGAGCTACCCATTGCTCACCGTCCGCAAGCCCGCGCCTACGGTGGCCGGGAATCGGCAATCGATTCCCGACGCCCAGGGCGTCTCCTCCTGCGGCGGCTAGGGGCGTGAGGGCGCGAAATTAGCCTCTCCCTCACGCGTTCCGCCTCCTCCTTTGCGAGCATTACTGCTTCGCAGAAGGAGGTGACGGCCTCCCATGCCCTCTCGCTCCGTACCATGGCCTGGACCAGGGCCGGACGCGAGAGATCCCCGCCACCGATCGCCTCCACGAGGACACGGCGGTGCTCTGCCCAAGCCGGGCATACCTCCACCGTATGCTCCACCGTGTCCTCCGGGCGATCCACGCAGTGATGACACCCGGGCGTTTCCTCCCGCCTTATCCGAAACAGGTACCTCCCGAAACAGCCGTGTCCGGTGAGGACCTGCGTCAGGCGGAAGGTGAGGACGCCGTGGCGCCTCTCCAGCCACTCCTCAAAGAGGGGACTTATCGCCGCAATAGTGGCGTGCCCAGCACTGGGTTGCGACAATCGTACTCTCCATGCCGCCATGAGATCCCGTCGGAGCTCTGTCCGCTGTGCCGCGATTTCTCGCGGCATCGGAGTCAAGCCCCGGCGTTTCGCCTCCCCGCGCCACTCCCAAATATGCGCGAGGACTTTTGCCTCCAGATCCCATGGCGGCAATCCGGCAAGGAGGCTCGCCGCCTCACCGGAGACCGTGCGGTATCCCCGGACCAGCCGGGTGGCCATGACCCTCTGGGACGCGTTCAACCGGCGGGCAGGCCGCCGCCTCAACGAATGCGCCCACACCGGTGCCCCGTACAGGGCCATGGACCGCACGATCCCCGCGTATAGCCTCCGGCAGGAGGCGTTTGGACCCCCTAGATTGGGCAGGAGCCGCTTCAAGGCAGCCCCGGCCCGGTCCAGTCTGGGAGCCAAACGTCGGAAATGCTCCACGAAGTTCCACCGACTGTCGAGGACGAGTCCCAAGTACTTCATCGTCGACTCGACGCCGATGTGAACCCCTCCTACCGTTATTTGGGAACCCGACGGTGGCGCATTCCGAGGACCATGAAAACACATGGCCTCGGACTTGTGCAAGGCCACCTCGAGTCCCAACTGCCGGATTCTGGCTACGATTGTCGCAACCCCGTGTGTCGCTAGTTCGACCGCCGCCTGGTGCGACCTCCCCTGCGCCAGGACCAACGTGTCGTCAGCGTAACAAACGACGCTGACGCCATTGGGGAGGTCGGCGCGCAGCACCCAGTCGTATCCGATGTCCCACAGATGCGGCCCCAGGACCGATCCCTGTGGGACACCGCACGACATCTCTCGCCGGTTCCACTCTCCCTGGTGACCGGGGTAGATGATGGCCCTGTCCGTCAAATAGGCCTCGACCACACGACAGAGGTAGGTCGGCATCCGGTGATACCGGAGTGCCTCCCTGATGCAACTCCAGGGCAGGGTATTGAAGGCGTTGGCGATGTCTAGAGACACCGCCAAGACGACCCCACCCCGAGCCACCGCATCCCCCGTCGTGAGGGCTCGCACGCGCATGATGGCGTCCACCGTGGAGCGCCCCCTGCGGAAACCAAACTGGCTCTCCGCCAAATCCGGCCCCACCCGCACCAGCCGCCCGACGAGGCGGTCTGCAATGACTCTTTCAAAGAGCTTGCCCACCTCGTCGAGCAGCACTATGGGCCGGTAAGCGGACGGAGAGTCCGCAGGGCGCCCCGGCTTCTTGATGAGGACCAGTTTCCCCGTCTTCCAACGAAGCGGGAACTGGCCCCTCTCCATGAGTTTTAGAAGCCTACGTTAGTATATAATTTTGCTAATTTTATGTCTATACTTATATAATACATTTCAGTTCATTTGTATGTTTTAATTGAGGTTTTAATCATTACAGATATATCATCGGAGTCTGATTGTCAGTGTATGTGAGTTGTGTATGTGTTGGTTGCCTTGGTAACCACATATTCAGTCTATAGCTATGTGTTCTATGTTGCTGGTTGTTTTTATTTCGGCATGCCCCTATGTTATACGGTCCTTGTGCTTGAAAGCCTGAAGGTACAGTCGAGTCGCGAGTTGCGTAAAGATACCTCTTAGGTCGCGTCCTCTTCAAAATACATGATCGTCGCATGATGCATGTGTCACTTTTTGTTTTGTGAAATATAACGCGTGGTCGCGCCGACAGACGGCGCTTTTCGGCTTCCGAACAAAAAGTGACATCTTATAGATTGCGACGAAAGAGGATTCCGGCGACGATCCTTTTGAATAGGACGCGCAGTTAGGGTTACCTGTCCAGGGGAATGGAGAAGTACAGTACATAATGCACTTGGAGTTTTAGAAAGATCAAAAACTCCTGTGACTTTATAACAGCCTGGTACGGCAGTGTTACTTCTGCACTCCAATGGTCAGTTCAGCTGGCCGCACATTATCTTCTATCGCTATTAATATGCTACTGCAAATCGGTAACGACCACCCACCGCATGCTTGATGTTGGAACGAAGTTCCTTATCGTATGATAATCATACGATAAGGAACTTGGCGAATGAGAGCTGGACCTAAAAAAGTGTCACACTTTTCTGTCTAGGTCTCATTCGCAAAGTGTGAAAAAGTAGAAAGAACTTCGTTCCAGCCAGTCCAACGACACCTCTCGTTTTTTTCTTGCACTGATGGCCGTACCGTTTCTCAAGCTACTGTTCTGTAGCATAGGCGACCACATTCACAACACTGCTTGATTTCCGTTAAAACATGTTGCTAACCCGTAGATCGAAAACTACCCACAAGTTGCTTGCAGTAGCCTTTGATAGGACCCAATAAACCTTTAAACTGAGTTTGTGCGCTGAGCCAAAACTAATCACCAAATATGCCGAGGATTTTGTAATATCTTGATTTTAAAGAGTGTCCATGGAGTTTCTTGCCCGTTCTTCTCCATAGAGATCTAAGTTTTGGAACGGGCAACTACCTTCAACTTTCTGAGACTGACTGACTCCTTGACAATGTAAGTGCCTGTAAATGAATTCATTGAAATAAATGGTTTGAGTCAGCCTTTAATGTTTCCTACAGCTGGGACAGGCTTCTCTGTGAGAGGGAGCCGTAATCCACCACGCGGGCCCAGTGCGGGTTGGACATTTTCCAAATGCTTTTCTTAGACCCAAATATCCAGTCTTATAATTAGATAATTCATTTCAATCAATATTTTAGTTCACTTCAGTAGAGCGATATTTTCATATTTCCATAAAGTATTACAGACATATTAATAATAACTTGACAGCTATTTGCGACGTTGCCAACATTTCGCAGGCAACACAGTCTAAGGTTGGTTTCAAAGCTGTCCGGGAGAACCGTACGGGTCGTCCGTACGCGGGAGAACCGTACGGGTCGTCCGTACACGGGAGACCCGTACGGGTAGCGCCCGCAGTGCTCTGAAACGAGAGAGTAGTACGATTCGTTGTACGGGCTCTACCCGGAGCGGGTCGCGTACGGACCAATCCGCGTCGCTGTGAAACAATGTTTTAGCGCCTACGTGGGTCTCTCGTACAGCTGTAAAACCAGCCTTAAAGCAAGCTTCTATTAATAAATTGTAATTAATAAATTTTCTAATTGTGTTTTGATGGCCTTTCATTAGTTTATCAACAGCTTTTACTAATCATTCTAATCAACATAAACTTGTTATCTTTAACGGAAAATGTGAGACACGTGATGTTAGATATTTATTTATTAACTCAGCATTACATCATCTAATTCAATTCAAATAATAAAACTGTAATTATGGCCACACTGGCCATAATTACAGTTTTATTATTTACCATAACATATTCTGTACATCGTAGTTTTTGTGAACTCACGCAGAGAACAAGTAAAAATATCTATGCTGTCTGCTACGTCATTAAGTAGAGACCTACTGCGATCTGTCAAATTTCTTTAATAGATTTTCAACTTTATCAATGAAAGTTAAGGTTCAAAGTTGATTGCGAATATTTTACAGTTTCGAGTAGTTTGATTTGCTGGCGCGTGTACACGCAAAATTCGCGATATAGGGGCTGTACCCAATAGGTGGTCGTCGCCTTCGCAATACATAATTATTATTTATATACATTTATATTATGTTTGTAACTCTGTGATCACCCCCTAAGTTTGGTCAAGGCTTGAAAATAACCTGCGAATAACTTGGATCCCAATGTAATACAGGCAAAATTACACTTATTTTTATTCACAATGCTGAGATTGCCAGAATTTCCTGTGCAGGACAAAAATAAAACCGTTGTTTTGTTTTTACGTTTCCTATTTTATTAGGGTTCCTATTACTAGCTCTCTGCTATCCGTCCGTCTGTCTGTCAGTGGACTGTATCTCATGAACCGTAATAGGTAGTCAATTTTCACAGATTGTGTACTTATTTCTATTGCTGCTATAACAACAAATAATAAAATAAAAGTTACAAAACTAAAGGGGGCCCCTCTAGTTTAGAAGAAACGTGTTTCTTTTTAAGGTATTAAAAAACAAAAACTCGACTGCAAAAACACGGTCACATGGCAACCAAAATCGTTCATCATCATCTGCTGTTGGGGTCAGCTTCCAGTCTAACCGGATGCAGCTGAATACCAGTATTTTACATGAAGCGACTGCCTATCTGACCTCCACAACCCAGTTACTGGGTAACACGATACCCCTTGGTAAGACTGGTTGCTGTTTTGACCCGCGACGACAGTCAAAGATCCACGAATGGCAGCCAGGAACAACCGCTTAATGTGCTTTCCGAGGCACAGAGTGGTCTCGGTATGTTAAGATGGTCACCCATCCTGGTAGCGTAACCAGGGGCCCAAGTCTGCTATTTTTATAAATTCGTCATTCCAACACGATTCCATTGTCTTTTTGATAAAAGTTCGTAATCTGCTAAATTCATAAAGGTCGATCATTGGTTGATCATTGTATTCCACAAACACGACACTCGTAACGAATTAGAAGAAATGACTGCACATTAACGTTCTCATGGTAGGTCACTGATCAAAGGAACTGTCCAAATTTTAGCAGATTACCGCCTAAGTCAGTCATTCATTTGTCATTATGTACGAGATTACCAATAGATGCCATTTCTTTCAATGGAGTGTCAGTGGCTGACCATTGGAAAGTCATTATGACGCCAATATACACTATTGTCAATAGACACTATTGTAATAGCAGACTTGAGGCCCTGATCTATCGACCCGTCCGCCTGTTATAACTTAGCCACAAGCCGGAAGGCTTTAAACTTGACTTCTTTAATTAGAATTAAATATTTGGCATTTATGAAGAACATATTTCGAATAAACGAATTAATGAACCGTGACCGAATGCTAGTTATGTGAAGTTTTTACGAACGACTATAAACGGAGGCGCGGGACATACACAAGTGGCGAGTGACACGAGCGTTGGGCCGCACGTTTCATATTATATATACAAAATGTATAGGAACGACCTGGCGCGGAATATACACAAGAGACGTGGCGCGGGCGAGGCGACCTTGCGGCGCGGGCGTTGTGTGTATTTCCCGCGCCTCTCGCCTCTTGTGTATGTCCCGCGCCATAGAGTGGAGTTCGCTTTGAATGCTCAGAAAAAAGCAAGCTTCTGCCAGCGACTTCGTCTGCGTGAATATCATAAAATATAGGGATCGCATAGAATCACATCGCCCGTTCGCGCTTTTACTTCGTTTTTGCTTAGCGTTATTGTCTTTTTTTAACTTTGAACCTTATGTTTTAGTGATAAAGTTGAAAATCTATTAAAGAAATTTGATAGATTGTAGTAGGTTGTCCTGGCGTCTGTACTAATGAATTTAACTGAATGAATGAAAAAACATAAGTTTAAGCACAGATGAATTCAGATGGTTCACTCCACATTGTAGGTATGAACATGAAGCTACAAGTACGCGGCGGGCCCGTCTTGTCGGGTCAATTCAGTGAGCATAACGTAGTCAGACGATATAAGAGTTACGCGATAGAAAGAGAGGCAATTATAGGTTAATGTGTGCGATCTAAATTACACTTTATTGTGTCGTAGCTAAAGTCACTTTTTATTTAAATGATTTATGTCGGAATGAACCATCTGTATTCATCTGTGGTTTAAGGCCACTAATGATATAACTAACAAAGTGCAGTTTTCTTCCAATACTGCACACAGTCTGACCTCTTGTTAGTTTCCATCACGAATGTGACGCGTGCGCATATGATACTACTTAACCTTTGCTTCCGAGATAGCCCATTCGTTAGTAGGAAATGTTTGCTTGATGAGCGCTGATTATTTGCGATAGATTGCACTGTTTTAGCTCCGTTCGTATGAATTTTGAGGATCTCGTGGCTAAGCAATAATAGCAGCACGGTGCGATCGATTAGGTTAAGCTACGCTAGTCGCGGTCGGTCTGTGGATGGGTGAACAGCAATTTCATATCGAGACCCCTCCGTGCCTCAGCATGTTAAGCCGTTGGTCCTGGTGTCATTCGTAGATCTTAGACCGTTGTTACGGGTCGGCTGAAGCCCGAAAGTCGGACAACCAGTCTTACCAAGGGGTATCGTATTACCCAATAAATGGGTTGTGGAAGTCAGACAGGCATACGCTCCATGTCCAGGTTCGCATGTGCGATTATTTAACGCGAAGATTTTTTTATCTGTAACTGGATTTTCAACTCCGTGTTGAGAATCCAACGGAGAAGTCCGATGGATTCTCAAAGTCCGGCAACGTATTTTTTCACGTCAAAAATATTAGCTGTTGGATTTTCAACTCTCGGCGCTAAACAGTGTGGTAAAAATAATATGGGCGATACAAATTTCCTCGTTATAAAATCTCCGGTGGACACGAGGGCGTCGTTCACAAAATACCGTATCCTTATTAGTAGTCGGAGTACCAAATTTTTGCTTTAATCTTCATCACCAGTCGACAGGCAGCTCACTGCTAGACATAAGTCTGTCCAATCGCACGCCTTTCAGCTCGATTCTCGGCAACTCTCATCCAGCTGCTACCAGCGACCCTGCGGAGATCGTCGCTCCATCTTGCCTGAGGGCATCCTAACTTACGTTTGCCGATTCGTGGTCTCCACTCAAGAAGTTGAGGAGTGCCTCAACGACCATCGGATTAACGGCTAATATGGCCGGCCAATCCATTTCAGCTTGCTAATTCGGTGAGCTATGTCGACAACTTTGGTTCTCTGCCGGATCACCTCCAAGCATAGCCCGTTCCATAACTCGCTGAACGACCTTGATTTATTAATATTCCTTTACTACAACTCGTTTCTTATCCAATCGTCCATATATGTTTATGTCCCCAGACAACTATGTCCTTGCAGCTAGATAAAGTATATATTCTACTTATCAGTCGATTAACCGCTTAGTTTACCTATGTACTGTGTTATAATAAATAAATAATTTTATTGTGATTAGCATATAATGAGTTTGATATCGATGTAGATAACGTTCAGCTGTTGAGTTGAGCTAGAAACAACCCACATTATAGTTTATTTTTATGTGCTGAATAATTTATAGTTTTTCTTCAGTCGTCTTACCGTGGGGGTCGAACGATCAGGTTAAGCTACGTTTGCCGTGGTCAGTCCTGGATGGGTGACCATCTTAATATACCGAGTATCCTCCGTGCCTTCGAAAGCACGTTAAGCCGTTGGTCCCGGTGTCATTTGCGGATCTTTGACAGTCGTTACGGGTCGGCAGAAGCCCGAATGTCTGACAACCAGTCTTACCAAGGGGTATCGTGTTACCCAGTAACTGGGTTGTGGAGGTCATAAAGGCGGTCGCTCCATGTAAAATCGAGGGAAGGATAGCGGTCTGTCACCTCTACTTGGCGGTTATCTTATCATACGGACATAATTATAAAGCAAGTCAATCTTCTTCTCTAATATATAAAAATCAATGTTTGTTTGTTCGTATTTTATGCGCTGCCATACCGTTTATCCGATTGTGATAAAACTTAGTCAACTTATTGCTTGCACTTACGCGAAGGTTATGGGCCTAGTACAATTTCTTCTGCTTCAGCAAGGGTACCAGCTAGTATTATAGTCCGCGCGCCTGTTAGTCTCCGCCTGATGTATGCGAGCGGTGAGACGGGGGAGGGCGCCATTGACAAAATTGAAAATGACAACAAAAAAAAAATAGTTACGGAACTGTTTTTGCCAAATAGCCTCCTCTTTTTTTTCTGTAGTCGGTTAAAAATAAAAAAAAGATTTATTATTTTTCTATGTTTTCGGCTGCGTATACCATACCATTCTGATAATTACATAAATCTTTGCAAGAAATTTCATTTACAGCCACTCATAAATCGTCGTCGACTAGCAGATTGCACTTTCCTCTTAAAAATTATATCCAACGAGATTGACTGTCCTGATCGCCTTCATAAACTACGTTTCAATGTTCCTCAGAGATCAGTTAGATTCAATCCACCTGTCTCCATTCCTTTTTCCTCTTCTAACTACAGGCAAAACTCATACATGGTGCGAGCGAGTATAGACTTTAATATTCTTTGTAAAGAGTTCTCATTTGTCCCATTTACCACCAAAACCTATTCTGCACGTGCTCGGCTAAACGCTGACTTTTTTACAAGTGCATAGTGCATAATACTTATTGGTGCCGATTCTCTTGTACACCGGACTAAACTAACTAAACTATCACTAAAATTCCTTACTTTTGACTATGAGAATCTTAACGCTATTCTGTAGTAAAAAGTCTCTAAATTAAAATAATATTTTGACACAACTAAATCGAATTTGACAATTGCGACTCCACGTGGTACATACTTGTTTGCCCTACCCCGTGATTTTTTTTAGAGCTGGAGGCGCGCAGTGGCATCCTCGACGTGTTTTATATGGAATTTTTCACTTTTTGTATGGAAAATAAAAAAATATTACCTACGTGTTGAGTATTAGGGGTATAAGGATTTTATAAAGGGGGTCGAAATTTTCATTATTTTTGCGATAGGACACACCATTTTCGAGATATAAGCAAAAGAAAAAAATATATTACCTACATGTTGAGTATTAAGGGTATGAGGGTTTTATAAAGGGGGTCGAAATTTTCATTATTTTTGCGATAGGACACACCATTTTCGAGATTTAAGCAAAAGAAAAAAAAATCCAGTACAATACTGTTTTTGCATCCGAACTCGAGATGTTCGTGTGAATTTTAGTTCATGACAACTAATAATATTCCACACCATTTTCAGTGGCGATTAAAAATGGTCAGAATTAGTTAGAAAATTAAAATTTTAGGTGAAAAACGTCAAATTCAGAATAGCAAAATTGTCATTTTCACTAAATTAAAATCTCAGTACAATCTTAGTGCTGTCAAACTAAAATATAGTTAAGTTGTGCCAGTTTAGTCTATTTCAGAATGGGAAATCATCGTTTGACAGGAGTAAACTAAATTTTGGTGATTTTTAGTCTAGTTTAGACGCATTTGTGACAAGAGAATCGGCACCATTATCCCTTATATATTCTTAATCTTTTTTATCGTGCTTGTTTGTGTTCTAAGATTTCTAAAAAAAAAACTGTTTTTACCCGTGAGAACCTGTAATTGACTTTATGTTTCTTAATCAACTGTTATCCATTTGTTATTGCTGTTGGTTCTCCTATTAATAAATAAATAAATAAAAATTAGTCTCATGCTAATTTGAACCATACGCGCTTCAACTGTGTTAACCTAGACCTGTCTTGAATATCATTAGCCCTGCAAATGATTATGTTAGACTTTTGACTAGTTCTGAAGTATTTTGTTTCATTCCATAAGCTTCTACTCGTTTCCTGAAACCAGCTAGCGATCCATTGATTTTTATTTACTACAATTATCAATCAATCAATTTTAAAAGTAACATTATTTTTTATTACACTAACATTGATAACCTCGCAGCTTCAGATAGCGTTTTGTCACGGTCTACGAATTTTTTATTACCTATCATAATAAAATTATTAATAACTGACTTCTGCCCGCCACTTTGTCCGCGTGTAATTTCTTGTGTATATCCTATGACACTGCTCTACTGAAGTCACTATAAGTAAAAAAAAATCGGCATTGAATCAGCAGTTCCGAAGATTACCCCCTAAATCCTATACTAATATTAACTAACGAGCAATATTTGCATATACCATGTGTATATATATTTGTAATTACATACGTTCTCGAAAACGGCTCTAACAATTTCGATGAAAGTTGCAATATCGGGGTTTACGGGGGCAAAAAATCGTTCTAGTTAGATCTCATATCTGGGAAAATTAGTTTTCTCTATTTTCACAGCCCCGGGAATGTGATACAACGTTGGTATATCTGGTTGACATGTTTATCTATTTTCACCAGAGCAGAGATCAGTCGACCAGGTACTACAAACTAAAGTACATAAAGAAAGAAAAATATTTTATTTGGGACACACAAAACACAAATTGGACAAACACAAATTTTTTTGGGACGTAAGAAGTCCAAGGACGTAAGAAGCTTTTGACGTTCCAAAGTTGATATAAGATCCTCTTAAATATTTCTTACTACTACTATCATTATCATATTTGACAGCCTTGTTCACTGCTAAGTATAAGCTTGTCCCTTTTGAGCCATGCTTCCCTGGTCTGTGCGAGTCTCATCCAGGTCTTATCCGCCTTCCTTGCGTCTTCAACCCTTCTCCAACACTTCTCTTATTGTCTTTCTTGGCTACAAGTTTCTTAAAAGTCGATTACACTTAAACGTACTACGCTTAAAAAATACAATAGACGACGTATATTTAGTAACCTTATACGCTTAGCTGTTCCCCTCTAATCACGCTGATAACGATCCCAGCCGAGGTGGACCGAGCAGTAATCCTATATAAGTGGGGTTGGCGGGCGGTGTGGCTGCTCATCGTCGAGCAGCCACACCGCCCGATAGCCCGCGTCGATGCTGAGCCTGTAGATTTAAATTCCCCAGATAATAATAATAATCCTTGTTTGATCCAGCCTGTCCCACCTTGCTGTCCTCCCCCCAGCGACGCCCTAAGCCGAGGTTCGTACCCCATAGGGGGTGCCCTTAGCGAGCGTTCGCCTAGCTTTAATTAGTATTAGTTTACGCCCCTGGCTGGAGGCTTTAAGTTAGTAGCAGCTACGATCATCTTCAGAGGTTAACAGCGAGAAGAAATAAAAAAATACGGTGTGGGTCACTCTGCGTTCGGTGCTTCGCGTGGCAACACATCGTGTCCGGGTACGTGACAAGTCAATCGTCATCCTGAGGATGCCTCGTTGAAGGGTGAAACACGTGTCGATTTCTTACAGGGTTCTTTATGACTGTTTAGGAACAGTTAAGCAGATTAGGTTACTAAATATACGTCATCTATTGTATTTTATAATGGATTTCCGCAAAGTCACGCCTGAGTCTAGTAACTATACTAAGCTAAAGACTTACACCAAAAAAAAATGAATAAAATAATTGTTTATAGAAAAACATACACAACAGTTGTTTATGATAATGTACCTACCTTGAATAATAGTAGTAGTTTTTTTTAATTCATCCTTATTAACATTCATAAGTTATGCAAAAGTGATTGTCTGTTCATTAATACAGTACGTTACTGCTGGAACTATTTTGATTACATTTCGTAGAAAGGAAACTAGAATTTGTTGAAAAAGAACATGGAACTTCGCCCTTTCTGTAATAGGGAGGACTTTTCTCATGTACGGAGGAGCCCTTTTTTTTTTTTTTTTTTTTTGGGTGGGAAATCATCAAATGACTCCTCCCGCTCTGGGTGGAGCGGGAGGGCGTGTCAGACTCTTACTGACTAAAACCCACCCGTGTTCCTTCTGTTGCCTGAGCAATGCCAGGGGGCCACGGTATCCCTTTCGGACTTTCCCGCAACCCCGGCAGACAATGGTCTCATCGGACCCCTTCATTCGCTGACATCTCATTGAGGCGCGCGTGGAACACAACGCGCCGTCGACCCGGGCTTGGTCCTTACCGGACGGCGAGCTACCCATTGCTCACCGTCCGCAAGCCCGCGCCTACGGTGGCCGGGAATCGGCAACCGATTCCCGACGCCCAGGGCGTCTCCTCCTGCGGCGGCTAGGGGCGTGAGGGCGCGAAATTTGCCTCTCCCTCACGCGCTCGTACGGAGGAGCCCTAATATTACGAGAATGGGTTGCCGGAGAGGGAAGGAACGCCAAAGAAAAGATGGAGACTAAATTTCTATTGGGATGCCACGGATATAACTTTTATACGTAAGCGAACACGAGACCAGCTCACCATAGCCTGTAAGACGGTCGGTGGCACTATTGACGCGACTGTTCTGCATGCTGTGGTGGCTCGCTGCTTTGTCCCAGACAACAGCCACGGCAGAAAGCCTGGGCTGTTTGCTGTAACTCCATGTCGCAATGTTGCGCCTGGTTAGTCCCCAGTACCACGTACTCTGGCCGCACGAAATGCTCTCTTGAATTCTAAACCAACAAACGATCTGTTTTCGGATGAATTTATGACCATTTCAGAAGTATTGTGAGAGATTCGGTCATAGAGACAATTAAAAACACTCCAAGAAAATTAGTTACTGAAAAAATCGTCTAAACTCTATGTCTGCATCACTCGTTAAAAGTATTTGTATACGTTTCATTCGTCGGTTAGTGAATAATAAAACTGCTGGAAATAGAATGTTGTTTGATTTTAACGCGTTCATGAACCAGGGCCTTCACACTGAATTTCTGTCTACGAGTTGTAGTGTATTGGTTGCTGAAAGAGGTGTTTATATTGCTTACTAGCTTCTACCATCGACGTCGTCTGCGTAAAATTTCTTGATCCCCCGACACACCGCGTCGCATCGCATCGCCCGCCCATACTATTACTTCGTTTCGACGGCTCCTAAGGGTCGCAGTGTGATCTTAGCTTATAACCTTCCTCAAGAATTGGGTTATCAAATGCAAAAAGATATTTTCAAATCCGACTGATAATTCCAGATATTAGAGCGTTCAAACAAAAACAAACTCTTAAGCTTTATTATGCAAGTCTTCCAACTATCTATCATCAGACTTAAGTATTTCACTGGTAGGCAAACACCTCTCTCCAATCGCATGTCATTTTGGGTCTGCTAATGTCATTCAGTTGCTACCAGCTTCCCTGCGAAGTTCATCATTCCTCCCGGCCTAAAAAGTCCTTCCTTACGTTTGCTGCTTTGTGATCTCCACTCAAGAACACGTCTACCCAAAAATTCATCAGTTCTTTGGCTAATATGGCCGGCACATTGCCACTTCAGCTTGTTTTTCTTCGGGCTTAGTCTTCGTCGAATCAGGGCTATTTTGGTATTTGGTGCCTACTTACTACGTACTTTGGTTTTTTCTTCACCTCATTCCGAATTTGATCCCTCGAAAGGGACTCCAGGCATAATCCTTTCCATAGCTCGCTAAATGACTTTGTATTTCTAGACCAGCCGTAGCGTGCGTGAGTGTCCTCGTCTTAATACTCTAGGGGACAAGTGCCGCGACACGTGTCTCCAAGGACATGGCGCAAAGTAGACATATGCGTCGTCAGACATTTTGTCCCACGGCCTTTTTCGTCCGCATTTGTGCAGTTGACTCTACATATAATGTCTTCCGAACTGTACTAGGGTATACTATACTAGGGTTTTTTTATATGATAATGCTTCCGAAGTGTTAGTATAAATGAGTATGTCCCCGTATGACTTATGAACTTCGTTAGTTTATAAACAGTCGAAAAATTATGAACTGCAACAAACCATTTATAATTTAACGCATTCTTTTCCGATAGCTTATAATCTATCCATGGGAAACCGACAAATTATGAACTCGTATCAAACTTGTTTGCGACGTAAGGCCTTTCGCTCATACTAAATAGGTTGCCTAGCTGCGAGCAACTAGGAATTATGTTGGTCACAGTTCTAAACTTTTTTTTTTACGGCGTGGAAATCCCTATGGATGTCCTCCGTCCTGGAGCGGATGGAGGGGTGACTAAAACCACCCGGTGTTCCCTCGCACACTAGCTCCATAAACAGCACCATACATAAGCCCCCTACGGGCTACGGGCGCACTTAAGAGCGTTTATTCTGAAAGTGGGCAACGTCGCAAATAGCTGTCAAACATTTACCTGTTTTGATTAATTTGGCAATATTACTGTAGGGAAATATGAAATGTGGCTAATTAGCGAACTAGAATATTTATAATGAATTGCAATTATTATAACACTGAATTTGATGTTGTAACCATTATAGGTATAAAAAAAACATTTGGAAAGTTTCCTAATACTTTTATTACATCTAAAATTAAATATACGGTGTAACGATGATGATTATTGCATTTCATAATCATTATTTTAGTTCATTAGTTATCCACATTTCATATTTCCATACAGTATTATTGCCAAATTTATCAAAACAGGTAAATATTTGACAGCTAATAGCGACGTTGCCAACTTTTAGGATCAGCCCTCTTAAGCACTCTTCAACGCAGCCCCTGACGGAGGAGTGAGGTGTATGACTCCCCTCGCGACGTGTAAGAGGGGCGCGCGTGGAACACTACGCGCCGCCACCTCGGGTCTTATATGATAGAGGGCGGCGGACGTCCCCGAGTCTAACCTAACTCATTCCACCCAGATCACAGTTTTTAAACAGTTTATAAACTAACGGAAATAATACCGATACAGACAATCTTACGATCACATGTACACCGCTTAGGAGTGGAAATCTTTGTCGAAATCAAGAAAGAAAAAAGAAAGAAAGAAAATACTTACGTTTATTTGCGGTACACATGACGCAAGCAAAGAAAAACTACGAAAATAACAATTTGGGGGAAAATATACGTCACATCCACGCAAAACGGTCATCGTTCAGCATAATGCTGGGACCCTATGCGCTGGTTTTCAGCGACAGCCGGCGTTGACGTGATGACGTCAACCGATCTGTGTGTTCCGATAGTCTAGTGTGAATAGGTTACTCCAGGTAAACGTGAACCATCATCTTTCTCAACAGCAGCCCGAAGTCTGAATTTGTGGCCGGTTGATGGCATATTAGACTCGCGCCCTTACATGGGACGTAAATTACATCATCGACGAACGGAGCAAACAGTGGAAATTGTTTCATAATAACCTGCCTAGCCTTTTTCCAACTATGTTGGGATCGGCTTCCAGTCTACCCGGAAGCAGCTAAATACCAGAACTTCACCCTGGAACCATTCGTTAAAATGACGACGCGTACGTTGCACATTTAGTGTTTTGATTAGATTCCGACTTCCGCCACCATTGCCGTTTCACCATTGACCTTCCTGATTCGCGTCATTAGTGACCCGCAATGACTAATTACGGATGCACGTTTTTTTTAAATTTCAGACTAATTTTGCAACGAATCAATCAAAAACATCCTGAAAATTGTAGACTAGATCACGATGGTCCCAGTCAAAACGTTCCCAGAACTCGCAAAACTTGCAGCAGAAAAAAAAACGTCGTATTACCACGAACTTCTTCTGCAAGGGCTGAAAAAAGCGATTTGCAGAGAGCATAATATTGTGTCTATGAGCAATCATTGTTCAATGTAGGTTTTTCTAAAAACAGATTGTTATTGGATAAAAAGAAAACTCAAACTGCTAATTAAGGTCGTTTTGTGTCTTCTAAGACGTTGATTAAATAAATATTGATGTTAGAATCCGTCGTATAATTTATGAATGGTTAGTGATAACGTTAGTCGAAATTAAGGTTAGTGAGCTAGGCTTAATATGGAGCAACTGACTATATGACCCAGTTACTAGAACTTAAACATAACTGGCGAAATGTGGCTGTATCATACACCTTTTGTCTAAAAAGAGGCCCACAGGGAAGGTGTCCTTGGGGGCCTCTTTTTAAGTAAAAAAAAGACTGAATTAAACACCCTCGCAAGAGTTTTTCGGGGTGAAAAAAAACCCCACGCGCCATTTCTCGCGAGAGCAGTGGTAGCCCAGTGATAATGGCCGCGACTTAATAGTTGTAGATCGTAGGTTCGAACCGTGACAGGCGCATTACTTTGTGGAAATTATTTCATCACAACTGCTCTCAAAACGGTGAAGGAAAACATCGTGAGGAAACCGGCTTGGCCTAGAACCAAAAATTCGAAGACATGTGACATCTACCAACCCGCACTGGGCCCGCGTGGTGGATTATGGCCCACAGCCTTCCTCCCAATGGGCATTACATTATAGGCTGATTATGCGTTGTTTCTGGATATATAATATTAATTATTTGTATTCAAATCTGTCTTGCCGTCCCGTGATTAAATGACAAACATTGAAATGTACTAAATACACGAAGTTAAGTATGCTAATTGCTTACATCTACATTGCACAAACTAGCGTTTATAAGTATGACATCGAATGGTAATCTTTAATAGTATCTTTGAGGATAAAGTGGTGTGTTGATCAAACTTTTAACGAGGAAATAATCTTCTAATCTTGGTCGTCTTCTCCTAGCCTGTTCTCATAATTTGTGGTCGGCTCTCCTAATTATTTTTCTCCAAAACTTTTAGGGTAAGATCTCACGGAGCGGTTTTCAGTGCCCGCCGCGGTGGCGGGTGCAGCGGGACCCGCAGACAATCGCGCAAGCCGCGGGCTTAAACCGTGTCGTGAAGTTTACTATCTACATTTCCATGTACGTGTTCGTATGAGTGTTTGCGGTCCCGCCACCGCGGCGGGCGCGCATGAAAATCGCTCTGTGAGTTCTTCGCCTTAGTCGTAGATTATCTTGGGTGTGACGCATCCATTTTGAAATCATGTCACTACATTATTTTTTTCTAGACACGCCAATTTAATCAAATATCTCTGTGGTTTTGTTTTAGACACATAAAAACAAATGTGGCTGATGGTGATGTCTGTTCTTCAATGTTTACCATAATTGCTCTAGGTTCGACCTATCAAAATGTCTTGGCGATGGATCCCCTAGAGTTGTATGTATTTCCTGCAGGCGTGCACTTACCAGGAAAACGTCGGGAGGGAACCGGAATGTCCTAGAACCAAACATTCAAAGATGCGTAACGTCCACCAACCCGCACTGGGCCGGGTGAATTACGTACGGCCCATTCTATCTCATTCCACAGAGAGGACTGAGTCCCAACGGTGAGAACAAAGACAAATTCTGTCCAATGACATTTGGTAAACCACTAGCAGCTGATGCATGTTTCATAGAGATATTTTATTTGTCCAGGCGGTTCTTGAAGCAGTTACTTATTACGGGAGCCGTCACAACATGTTTCGAGAGCATATTCCATGCTGTTACAACTCGGTTAAGCAAGAATTGCTTTTCTTTGACGAATTTTCCCATAGCTTTAGGGATGTTTTGATTATAATATATATACATATACATATAGTGCAATCCACGACGACGCGGCCCACTCCGCGATTACTGTACTTTATGCTGTACTTTAGTACGGAGCGGGGCGCGTCGTCGTGGATTGCACTATCTATATTATGCTAAATAATACTAATCATGAATTATCCTTGATCCAGCCTGTCCCAACTTGCTGTCCTCCCCCCAGCGACGCCCTAAGCCGAGGTCAGTACCCCAAAGGGGGTGCCCTTAGCGAGCGTTCGCCTAGTTTTAATTAGAATAGTTTTTGCCCCTGGCTGGAAGCTTTGAGTGTAGTAGCTTAAGGCAGCCACAGGAAAGCATGGTTAAGTAATCATGACCTCAGAGGTCCGCTACGAGATGCCATAGTAAAAATAAAAAAATGGATTCATTGGCGTATCCAGGATTGTCGTTTGGGAGGGGCTTGACCCCCTTAGGGTTTTAGCAAAGTAAACACTAAAAGCGCACAACCTTTTGTTATTGAATATTGTACACTACGTGTTTAGTTATGCTAAACGCGTTCAATTTCATTAGTGAAATACTTGCTAAAAAGTTTAATTATAAAAAAAAAAGATTTGTCACGGAGGAACTCAGACGCTTTTGGGGATCCAGGAAGAGGCTTAGGTTAAGCCCCCGGGCTTGACCCCCTTAGCCCCTTCCTCGATCCGCTACTGTTTGGAAGCTTCAAAAGGTTTTTTTGCTTGTAATCTTTGATCGCCAATATTTGCCACTTATTGAAAGGCGGTGGTGCGAACTGGTATGTTTACAATATTTTGACATTAATTCACACATGGATAGAGACAAAGCCATCATTTCAGTACCAGAATAGGTAACATCTGCCTAGCCTTGTCCCAACTATGTTGGAGTCGGCTTCCAGTCTAACCGGATGCAGCTGAATACCAGTATTTTACATGGAGCGACTGCCTATCTGACCTCCATAGCCCAGTTACTGGTTGTCAGACCTTAGAGCAGCACCTTATCAAAGTTTTTATTTTCGTGTGTTTTTAAAAAAACACATGAAATAAAACATTCTGCGCAGAATTGAGAACCTGTTATGTCTGTTAATAAACATATTTTATTAAAACATTTTATTACATAAGTAATCCAATAAACTAGTTTTATAATTATTATGAACTTCGATCGGCTGTACTTTGTTGTGACTCGGTGGTATTAATTCGTGTTAGTTATAATTAATTGCTCATTCATTGACAGACATAAACAAACGTCTTAGGACAAAGATCAAACATGTACATACGTTGATTACTTACTGACTTGCGTACGATTACACTGAGTTAAAATGACACATCCAGAAGCCCTAGTGTGTAGTTTCTTTTAGTCATCTCGACTTTACGCATCAACCGCGTTCGGCGCTCCGTTTGGCACCCGACCAATCGGATCGCCGAACGCGATCAATGCGTAAAGTTGAGATGGTTCAAAAAGTCAAATACTTTATATTTCAATTAGGCACAAAAAAGGCACTCTTGAACGTCATAAATTCATAATTTACAACAAAAAAAATTGAGTCTAGTCGCCCCTTCGAAAAGAAACACACTAAGGCTTCATTTTAAAGCCACCACCTCTCTGTCTGTCTGTTAGTGCCTTGATACTAATCCTGTATTGGATTTATGAATATCATTTAGAATGACTTCTCAAATTCAAATTCAAAAGTCATTTATTCAAACTAGGCTGAGAATCAGCACTTTTCGAACGTCAAAATTACATAAGACAGTCCCCCAAAACGCCCACCCTTCGCCACTTCCTAGTGCTTTTGACTGCAGAATATCTTGCAGTCTAAATGTAAAAACTGTAGACCCGCACACCCCATGTATTAGAGCACCGTACTTAAATACATGAGCGGCACGTTGTCCAAAGGCAGTTGTAGACGTTTCGGCGGCTGAAGTTGCCTCTGCCGTTGACGTATGCCACTCAAGTGTATGAGCACTTATTTAACCCACGGAAGGATGACAAGAGCGGTAGAGTCCTTTGTGGAGGAGCTCGTCCGTGAGTATCAGAACCATAACTACATATTTCTGACGCCATGTTTTGCTGTTGTTGGTCTTATTACAGGCATGTATGAGGCATTCCAGAGTTGTCTTTTTTTTACATTATCGGGGAAGCTCTTGGCCTTCATCTCACCTGATGGTTAGTGATTATCAGGCCGATGGTGGAACCACCCGGAATCTTCATCCACAGAGGAACAGGCTACTTACCTCTAACTGCCGAAACAAAACAATGCTGTTAACATTGTTATTATGGCGACAGACATAGATAAGATGGTGGTAGCTAGCCAGGCGGACTTAGAACAAGCCCTACCACCAACCAAACCGAGCAGAAATGGCTATCTTACCTCTAACTGTCGAAATAAAACAATGCTTACCACTCGAAACTGCGAAACACATAACCGCGTTGCGGCGCCGCGCCGCGAGAATCGGCAGTAGCGGCACTGCCGAATGTAGCGGCGCGGCACCGCAGCGTGGCGCTAGTTCCAGCGTTATGATGTCATACTTGTTGACAATGATTTAGTTTGTTTCACAGACTACATAGAGGTACTACGTATCAGACGACCCACTCCAATACAGAAAAATTGTATGTAGAGGTTGTCAAAAGTTGGAAGAATAGAACATGACAGTTTTTTTTTTAAATCGCCATCCGGAATCATAGCCTTATTAAATGGATGTGTCCAGTATCTCCTTGGTCGTTTATTTAAAACAGAGTAATGTCTTTTTAATAACAAATAAGCAATAAGTTTCTCACGATGGTCCATGGCAGAGACACGTCTCTCCACAATCAAAAATCACGAGGAACTGGATACCCTACCATACGACAATAAAATGCTCTTTTTCGCGACGCCGCAACGCAAACCGCCGATTTTAGCGGCGCGGCGCGGCGGCGCCGCAACGCGGTTATGTCAAAATTCATTTATTCAAACTAGGCTGAGAATCAGCACTTTCGAACGTCAAAATTACATAAGACAGTCCCCCAAAACGCCCACCCTTCACCACTTCCTAGTGCTTTTGCTGGGAAGAAGAAGTGGCGCAACAAACTCCCCAGCAGCACAGCTATCTGTTCAATGAGAAAAAAAAAAAGATTCGATACAATAGTATGCAAGACAATTTACAATACGCAAAAAAATAATTTAAATGATAAATTAACACGCCAAAATACCAACCAAAAGCATCGAGTACTATACTCAAGCAGAAATAAAAATAACTAAACGTAAACCATATCTAAAAAAAAGAAAAAAAAAGCTCCAGGCATAAAGGGCGTGCCCGCTTACCTACATATAGCTGTAACTAGAAGTTATAATTGATAAACTAGGACCATCGAGGTAAAATCAATAATTGTCGAGGTCGCTAGCTGACCACATATTGCAATACAACTCATAAATAAAAAAAACATTGTAATGAGTAGATTATGTCAACAATAAATTAAAATGTATGTGTTTCGGCCCATAGAATCGCCTGTGATGTCTCTGTTATTACATGTCCATACGCGGTGAACACTTTCCAAGTTGAGCACCTGTTTGATTGCCACATATAACTACGCAATAGGTTTCGAAATCAAAGTACATACATTACATAAATTTATATACCATTTATCTACTGCTTGGCTTTAAGACCCTAATACGAACGCACGATGTACATGATGTAACGTAATCTCAAACAATTTTTTTGCGAATTTAAAAAGGAGGAGGGTTTCAATTCACCTGTATGTTTAAAGAAATATTTTAACAAAAAAACGAACCGACTTAAAAAAAAAACAAAACACTAAATAGTGCGAAATAACTTTAATTCTATATTTAATTTTAATAATAATAATATATATTTTTTTTTATTATTTTACTTTAATACTGATTGGAGCCGCAGACGCTGTAATGTTAATATTGTTGTTTTTTTTAACGCACGTGTTTCTGTGACAAATAAACCAATTTTTCTTTCTTTCTTTTCTTTTTTTCGGAAGTCGGTGTGTCTTTGGTTTTGTATTTTCGTTTTTTGCCATCCGATTTCCGAAATTAAAGGTATTTTTCACATTTTAGTTGTAGTTCCTACTCTTCCTACCCAACACAGATTCGAATACCACTACCTGCTATGTAAATAACAGTGACAGGAACTTATCACATCATCCTTATAGACTAAATGGAAAAAATACCAATTAATTATTGAAGCTAACTCTTGACCTACCAAACAAAAAAATAATCCTAAAAATCATTTCATACCTAATTGGCGGAGTAATCGCGTAAAAAAACATACAGTCAAATTGAGAACCTCCTTTTTGAAGTCGGTTAAAAATCTAAAATATAACTATCCTATAGCACATTGGCCAATTTTTTTGCGACAAGAACAGTTAGTATTACCCTACTACCCGTACATCTACTTACTAAAGGGGTATAATATGTAAACGCACTTTAAAAATAATGTCTCACACTTGAAAATGTTTCATCATCATCATCATCATTTCAGCCATAGGACGTCCACTGCTGAACATAGGCCTCCCCCAATGATTTCCAAATCGGCCGGTTGGAAGCGACCTGCATCCAGCGGCTTCCTGCGACCCTTATTAGGTCGTCTGTCCACCTTGTGGGCGGACGTCCTACGCTGCGCTTGCCGGTACGTGGCCTCCATTCCAGAACCTTTCTGCCCCATCGGCCGTCAGTTCTGCGCGCTATATGCCCAAAATGTTTAGCTTTAAAATTTATTGAATGAACTATAAATTTTGCTCGCAAAAAAGATTAGGTTAGTGTAGAACTGTGACCACAATACCTTATGTATTGAGTCAGTGGAACTCAGTTGAACTTTGGGCTTTGAATATTATATTTTTTTACCAATCGTTGTTTTGTTGAGTCATCGTCTGTAGGAAGACGACCATTATGTGTTGAATAGGTCAAAATACAAAAATAGTTTTTGTTGATGTTTATTTATAGAAAACCATCACGCTTTTATACCACGGAGGGGAAGGCAGAGGAGTTGAGTAGTTTTTAGGGTTCCGTATTCAACAAGGAACCCTTATAGTTTCGCCATGTCCGTCTGTCTGTCTGTCTGTCCGCGGTTTAGGTCAAAAACTATTGGTACTAGAAAGTTGTAATTTGGCATGAGTATACAAGTTAATGACGCCGAAAAAGTGGTAAAATAAATATTTGAAAAAAAAAAACAATTATTTAGGGTACCTCCCCTACATGTAAAGTGGGGATGATAATTTTTTTTTCGTCCTTCCCATAGTGTGTGATATCGTTGCATAGGTCTTTCAAAAATATTAGGGGTTCGCTAAGACCGTTTTTTGATTAAGTAAACCGTTCGTGACTTATCATATCAAGCTTTAAAGTACCAATTTTCGTTAGTCAAGTCAAGTGTCCCGCCCCCCCCCTCTACCAACTAAACGGTTGTAGTTAAAAATTCAAATGTCACGGCATTAGTACTTATATACAGGGTGTTTGGCGCATGGACCGACACAATTTTTTCAGGGATTTGGGAGGTCATTAGCTAGGTTCTACCCATACACCCTTTGTCCCAAATGTCACGGTTGGTTACATAATTATGATTATTTTTTTAAAATGAAAAAAAATTCCCAAAATGTGTCCTTTAATTTGAAATAACTTTTTTGTTTGTGGGTGTAGTGGCACAAAACAAATTTTGTTGCATTCTCCAAAGTCCTTTAAATCTAAAAACATCTTTGTTTTATACAACTGGTTTCAAGAAAATTCCTTACAAGCTTCCTAAGTTAATTTTTGTATTTAATGAATGAAATTTTACAACTTCTAAATTAATTATAAAAAAAACTAAAAGCTATTTTGAACTTAGCTAGAACCTAGCTAATGACCTCCCAAATCCCTGAAAAAATTGTGTCCGTCCATGCGCCAAACACCCTGTATAACGAAGTTTAAAGAAAAACTATCACATTTAAGTGGGCTTTACAAGTTTACGAGTAATAATCGACCAACTTAAATTTGCGGTTGCAAAAACATGTTCTCCCATATATTCCGTATGGGAGAACATGTTTTTTCAATTACAAAGTTAAGTTTGTTCTTACGATAAATTCATTCCAACTACGGAACCCTTCATTGTGCGTGGTCCGACACGCACTTGGCCGGTTTTTTTTTAAATGTTGGCTATGTTTATGCCCATAGTGACGTGTGTCTTTTTTGAGAACGTATACAATATTTGTAAGAACCTATACATTCTTAGTCCTTCAACGCATACCGTGGCTCCTGGCAACGTACAGGCAACTGAAGGAACACGGGTGTGTTTTAGTCAGTAAGAGTCTGACACGCCCTCCCGCTCCGCTCAGAGCGGGAGAAGTTAATTGATAATTTCCCACCAAACAAAAAAAAAAAAATGGATGGAATTTTGCCTACGACTAACTAGGAGAAGTAGTGAAAAGGTAACAGATAGACAGACTGATAATTATAATGTTCTGCGAAAGTATCGCTATAATATTAGTATGAATGCTAATATTTTTGCTATTCAATGTTGTTAAGCCGGTGTACCTCAAAGAGACAAGCTGATTAATCAAGGAAAAATTCGCTTAATAGGCCTCGTAACGTAACTATAGAGAATTATTCTTTATACGCATGTCTGTTTTGCCTGTTGCTAAAAATATCTTATTACTAAAAAAAATGGTCTGTCTAGCCTGTTCCCAACTTTGCTGGGTAACACGATATCAGTCAATCAGTTTTACCAAGGGGGTAGCGCCCCCCCTGATACTGATTGTCACACTTTTGAGCTTAATACCCATAACGACTGTCAATGATCTGCGAATGACAGCCGGGACCCACGGCTTGGCGGGCTCTCCGAGCCACGGAGGAGTCTCGATATGGTCACCCATCCAAGAACCGACCGCGGCATGCGTAGTTTAATTTTCGATCGACCCGTGCTACTGTTATTATTCAGCCCGAAGCCCCTCAAAAACAAAAGGTTTCTAAACAAAACTATACAATACATACACATAAAAAACAAGCGGGGCAGTCTTTGGGGACTGCCAATAGAAATGAAAACAACATGCGGTGACGATGACGCGAGTTTCACGATTTTTGTTCACGTAAAAAGTTTTCAACGCGCCTAAAGGAGTTTTCACTTCAAAAAACCGGCCAAGTGCGTGTCGGACCACGCACAATGAAGGGTTCCGTAGATGGAATGAATTTATCGTAAGAACAAACTTAACTTAAAAACATGTTCTCCCATACGGAATATAAGGGAGAATGTTTTTGCAACCGCAAATTTAAGTTGGTCGATTATTACTCGTAAACTTGTAAAGCCCACTTAAGTGTGATAGTTTTCCTTTAAACTTCGTTATATATAAGTACTAATGCCGTGACATTTGAATTTCTAATTACAACCGTTTAGTTGGTAGAGGGGGGGGGGGACAATTGACTGACGAAAATTGGTACTTAAAATCTTGATAAGTCACGAACGGTTTACTTAATCAAAAAACGGTCTTGGCAAACCCCTAATATTTTTGGAAGACCTATCCAATGATATCCTACACTATGGGAAGGACGAAAAAAAAATTATCATCCCCACTTTACATGTAGGGGTACCCTACCCCAAAATTTTATTTTACCATTTTTTCGGCGTCATTAACTTGTATACTCATGCCAAATTACAACTTTCTAGTACCAATAGTTTTTGAGCTAAACCGCGAACAGACAGACAGACAGACGGACATGGCGAAACTATAAGGGTTCCTTGTTGACTACGGAACCCTAAAAAACATGCGGGGCAGTCTTTGGGGACTGCCGATAGAAGTGAAAACAGCATGCGGTGACGATGTCGCGAGTTTCACGATTTTTGTTCACGTAAAAAGTTTTCAACGCGCCTAAAAGAGTTTTCACTTCAAAAAAACAGTAGCAATTAATCTTAATCTTTTATTTCCGTAGCATTTCAATACATTCTTTAACGATCTTTTTTTTATCACGATCTCTTTTTGCCCGACTACGAAGATTAAATAAAGGAGGTTAATATGTCAATTGCCGTCGTTAAGGGGATTACCTCGCTCAAATCGTAAATATACTGTAGGTTTAAAGAAGATTGTAGATGAATCCTTTTGTGCGTTTTCCATGTAAAAAATATATGGTATACTTAAGGTCATCACAAATACATTGTATTGTTTAACATTTTAATAAACTTTCCTAAATTTTGGGAAAAAATCTTATTAAATAGGTCCTTCTTCAACCTAAATTGTAAATTTTCTCTGTAACGGCTGAATAGTTCGGCATGAATTTTCTACCAAAAATATATAATGACGTATTGGACAATTTGTATTGTTTTTTTTTTGTTATTTCTTTTAATATTTTTAACTATTGAACAAAAACCCGAAACTTCACCAGTACCCCACTGGAGCACCCCCGCTAAGGCCTGTGACGCGTACTCGGGACGCGACACGTCAGTGTCCTGATGACTCTTGTGACGGAAGGACTATACGCGCGTTATTTTTTCCAAATAAAATCTAAAAGTTTACGTTTTGAATGATTTTTGAATGAAATCATATTTTAAATAGTACAAATATAAATATTTCGTAAATCAACCATACAAATTAAGTTTGTAAATATATGTAAAGCAGTTTGTAATTTCGTTTTGTTTTTTGAACCTGTCATAGAGTAAGCCTGACTATGCCTAAATATAAGAATAAATGTAAGGTGAAGCGTGGCCGAGCTCTCCAAAACTATTGGTAAGTACCTAACCTATTGAGTACATTATTTCTAGTGTGTTTATTTTTTATCGTTTTTAGTTATCTTGAGAATTTCGTTTGGCGGAGGATGGAGACCGACCGTGTCTAGATGATTAATGATGTCACTTACCTGATGGTGGGCTGATGGACTCCGAAGGTGGGTATAGGATCTCATTGACGGCACTTCGTAGAACCATCGTGTTTGGACTCATTTGAAAGGTCTCTTAGAGACCTTAGTGACTGATGATGTCACCTACCTGATGATGGACTCCGAAGGTGGGTATAGGATCTCATTGACGGTACTTCGTAGAACCATCGTGTTTGGACTCATTTGAAAGGTCTCTTGGAGACCTTGGTGACTGATGATGTCACCTACCTGATGATGGACTCCGAAGGTGGGTATAGGATCTCATTGACGGCACTACGAAGAACCATCGTATTTGGACTCATTTCAAAGGTCTTTTGGAGACCTTGGTGACTGATGATGTCACCTACCTGATGATGGATTCCGAAGGTAGGTATAGGATCTCATTGACGGCACTTCGTAGAACCATCGTGTTTGGACTCATTTGAAAGGTCTCTTGGAGACCTTGGTGACTGATGATGTCACCTACCTGATAATGGATTCCGAAGGTAGGTATAGGATCTCATTGACGGCACTTCGTAGAACCATCGTGTTTGGACTCATTTGAAAGGTCTCTTGGAGACCTTGGTGACTGATGATGTCACCTACCTGATGATGGACTCCGAAGGTGGTATAGGATCTCATTGACGGCACTACGTAGAACCATCGTGTTTGGACTCATTTCAAAGGTCTTTTGGAGACCTTGGTGACTGATGATGTCACCTACCTGATGATGGACTCCGAAGGTGGGTATAGGATCTCATTGACGGTACTTCGTAGAACCATCGTGTTTGGACTCATTTGAAAGGTCTCTTGGAGACCTTGGTGACTGATGATGTCACCTACCTGATAATGGATTCCGAAGGTAGGTATAGGATCTCATTGACGGCACTTCGTAGAACCATCGTGTTTGGACTCATTTGAAAGGTCTTTTGGAGACCTTGGTGACTGATGATGTCACCTACCTGATGATGGACTCCGAAGGTGGGTATAGGATCTCATTGACGGTACTTCGTAGAACCATCGTGTTTGGACTCATTTGAAAGGTCTCTTGGAGACCTTGGTGACTGATGATGTCACCTACCTGATGATGGATTCCGAAGGTAGGTATAAGATCTCATTGACGGCACTTCGTAGAACCATCGTGTTTGGACTCATTTGAAAGGTCTCTTAGAGACCTTGGTGACTGATGATGTCACCTACCTGATGATGGACTCCGAAGGTGGGTATAGGATCTCATTGACGGTACTTCGTAGAACCATCGTGTTTGGACTCATTTGAAAGGTCTCTTGGAGACCTTGGTGACTGATGATGTCACCTACCTGATGATGGACTCCGAAGGTGGTATAGGATCTCATTGACGGCACTACGTAGAACCATCGTGTTTGGACTCATTTCAAAGGTCTTTTGGAGACCTTGGTGACTGATGATGTCACCTACCTGATGATGGACTCCGAAGGTGGGTATAGGATCTCATTGACGGCACTACGTAGAACCATCGTGTTTGGACTCATTTGAAAGGTCTCTTGGAGACTGATGATGTCACCTACCTGATGATGGATTCCGAAGGTAGGTATAGGATCTCATTGACGACACTTCGTAGAACCATCGTGTTTGGACTCATTTGAAAGGTCTCTTGGAGACCTTGGTGACTGATGATGTCACCTACCTGATAATGGATTCCGAAGGTAGGTATAGGATCTCATTGACGGCACTTCGTAGAACCATCGTGTTTGGACTCATTTGAAAGGTCTTTTGGAGACCTTAGTGACTGATGATGTCACCTACCTGATGATGGACTCCGAAGGTGGGTATAGGATCTCATTGACGGTACTTCGTAGAACCATCGTGTTTGAACTCATTTGAAAGGTCTCTTGGAGACCTTGGTGACTGATGATGTCACCTACCTGATTATGGACTCCGAAGGTGGGTATAGGATCTCATTGACGGCACTTCGTAGAACCATCGTGTTTGGACTCATTTCAAAGGTTTCTTGGAGACCTTGTTCACTCATGATGTCACCTACCTGATGATGGACTCCGAAGGTGGGTATAGGATCTCATTGACGGTACTTCGTAGAACCATCGTGTTTGGACTCATTTGAAAGGTCTCTTGGAGACCTTGGTGACTGATGATGTCACCTACCTGATGATGGATTCCGAAGGTAGGTATAAGATCTCATTGACGGCACTTCGTAGAACTATCGTGTTTGGACTCATTTGAAAGGTCTCTTAGAGACCTTGGTGACTGATGATGTCACCTACCTGATGATGGACTCCGAAGGTGGGTATAGGATCTCATTGACGGTACTTCGTAGAACCATCGTGTTTGGACTCATTTGAAAGGTCTCTTGGAGACCTTGGTGACTGATGATGTCACCTACCTGATGATGGACTCCGAAGGTGGGTATAGGATCTCATTGACGGTACTTCGTAGAACCATCGTGTTTGGACTCATTTGAAAGGTCTCTTGGAGACCTTGGTGACTGATGATGTCACCTACCTGATGATGGATTCCGAAGGTAGGTATAAGATCTCATTGACGGCACTTCGTAGAACCATCGTGTTTGGACTCATTTGAAAGGTCTCTTAGAGACCTTGGTGACTGATGATGTCACCTACCTGATGATGGACTCCGAAGGTGGGTATAGGATCTCATTGACGGTACTTCGTAGAACCATCGTGTTTGGACTCATTTGAAAGGTCTCTTGGAGACCTTGGTGACTGATGATGTCACCTACCTGATGATGGACTCCGAAGGTGGTATAGGATCTCATTGACGGCACTACGTAGAACCATCGTGTTTGGACTCATTTCAAAGGTCTTTTGGAGACCTTGGTGACTGATGATGTCACCTACCTGATGATGGACTCCGAAGGTGGGTATAGGATCTCATTGACGGCACTACGTAGAACCATCGTGTTTGGACTCATTTGAAAGGTCTCTTGGAGACTGATGATGTCACCTACCTGATGATGGATTCCGAAGGTAGGTATAGGATCTCATTGACGACACTTCGTAGAACCATCGTGTTTGGACTCATTTGAAAGGTCTCTTGGAGACCTTGGTGACTGATGATGTCACCTACCTGATAATGGATTCCGAAGGTAGGTATAGGATCTCATTGACGGCACTTCGTAGAACCATCGTGTTTGGACTCATTTGAAAGGTCTTTTGGAGACCTTGGTGACTGATGATGTCACCTACCTGATGATGGACTCCGAAGGTGGGTATAGGATCTCATTGACGGTACTTCGTAGAACCATCGTGTTTGGACTCATTTGAAAAGACTCTTGGAGACCTTGGTAACTGATGATGTCACCTACCTGATTATGGACTCCGAAGGTGGGTATAGGATCTCATTGACGGCACTTCGTAGAACCATCGTGTTTGGACTCATTTCAAAGGTTTCTTGGAGACCTTGTTCACTCATGATGTCACCTACCTGATGATGGACTCCGAAGGTGGGTATAGGATCTCATTGACGGTACTTCGTAGAACCATCGTGTTTGGACTCATTTGAAAGGTCTCTTGGAGACCTTGGTGACTGATGATGTCACCTACCTGATAATGGATTCCGAAGGTAGGTATAGGATCTCATTGACGGCACTTCGTAGAACCATCGTGTTTGGACTCATTTGAAAGGTCTTTTGGAGACCTTGGTGACTGATGATGTCACCTACCTGATGATGGACTCCGAAGGTGGGTATAGGATCTCATTGACGGTACTTCGTAGAACCATCGTGTTTGGACTCATTTGAAAAGACTCTTGGAGACCTTGGTGACTGATGATGTCACCTACCTGATGATGGACTCCGAAGGTGGGTATAGGATCTCATTGACGGCACTACGTAGAACCATCGTGTTTGGACTCATTTCAAAGGTATCTTGGAGACCTTGTTTACTCATGATGTCACCTAGATAAAATACGTTTTAGTTTTTTTTTGTGGTGTATATGCTTTTACGAGACTTATAGCAAAAACATTACCTTAGCTCACTCACGCTTTGCTCATTGCTTCGTTATTATTTTTCAGGCAATTAAGAAACCAGCAAAACTCCGAATTGCAAAATCAGGAACTTCAGCCGTTAACAGAAACTTACGGTCTGTCTAGTATGGCAGTCGATGAGGGGGCAGAGCAAATTATGCTGGTAACTTATTCTGTTTGCTTACACTGCGGTATTTATTAGATAGTTTCCCTAGCTAATTTGATTTGACCCCGTATTGTTAAAACGTTTGTTTTAGGTTGAAGAAGATGAACATTTACCAGATTTGATTATTGAAGAAGAAGAATCACAAGCAGAAACAAAAAATATATCTGGAAGACGAGTTATAGATATAGCTTATTTTTTTTCCAAAATACAAGAAATAGGCGGCCATGGTACTTTTAACTGTGGTATACAAAGTTTGAAAGTTATAGGAGAGAAACGTGTTGGACTTGCTTCTAAGTTTACAGTAGAATGTTTGATGTGTAAAGAGAAGTTTTCTCTTTGTAATGTCACTGGTGACTTAGATATTAATACAGCAGCGGTCGCGGGTGCAGTTTCAGTTGGTATAGGGTATTCGCAATTAGAGGAACTGTTATCAGCATTTGACTTGCCCGTGATGACTGAGCCTGTATACCAGAAACGGCACGACATTGTTTCCAACGCCTGGGATAAAGCACTCAGTAAATCTATGAATGAAGCTGCTGAAGAAGAAAAAAGAATTGCTTTAGAAAAAGGTCGTGTCAGCAAAGAGGGGATACCTATTATAGATGTGGTTGTAGACGGATGCTGGAGTAAGAGGTCTTACAAAAAGAACTACTCAGCACTGTCAGGAGCTGCTGCAATAATTGGAAGACACACAAAAAAGATTTTGTTTCTTGGCATTAAAAATAAATACTGTAGCATATGTACGCAGGACTTTAATAAAAATCAAAATCCGAGAACTCACCAGTGCTTTAAGAATTTTACGGGATCATCGACTGCCATGGAGTCAACAATAATTGTGGAAGGGTTTAAAGCATCTATCGAAATGTATGGTCTGATTTATGGTCGTCTCATTTCTGACGGGGACTCTAGCACGTATGCGAAAATATTGGAAGCAAGACCTTATCCTCAATTTACTGTTGAAAAGGTAGAATGTAGGAACCACCTTCTAAGAAACTTGTGCAACAAATTAGAAAACCTGACCACTGATACGAAATATCTTATATGTTTTAGAAAATTAGTCACAAAAAAACGCATCATGAGCATTAGGTCAGCAATACGAAAATGCAGCAAAAAATACCACGACTCGTTAGACAATTTAGATTTTAGTACTCAGAGACTTTTTGAGGACATTCAGACTGTACATTTACATGCCTTTGGGAACCATACTAAATGTAAAAGCCATTTCTGTAGCAGTCCACAAAATATTGAAATCTTACCGCAAGCTTTTTTTACAAGTTCCTTATGGCAGAAAATATGTTTTTTCATTAACACTATTGCAGGGCATTCCAGAAGTCTCGTTCATGATATTGACAGTAACATCGTGGAAAGTTTTCATAGCGTGGTGGCCAAATTTGTGGGTGGTAAAAGAGTAAATTACTCGTGCCGGCGTGGATACCAAACTCGATGTTCAGCGTCTGCAGTCAATTTTAATACTAAAAGAAAACCTGTTTCCATGTTGTATAAAACAATTGTCGGGCAAAGTCCTAAGGGCAAAATGAGCACCTTAGATAACAAGTATCGCAGAAAAAGAAATTTGTTGAAACATATCAATTACAAAAAACGACAGACACATGGCGCCGTAAATAAAGATTATGGAGAACAAACCTTAAAGCCCGATGTGAGCGATGCGATGCTAGAACAAATGAAGGAGAACTTTCTATCCAACTTAGATAAAAGTGAGGAAGAAAGAAGTCAAATTGAAAGGCAAACAATTTTGCAGAGCGAGTCGAGCGAATGGCTCGAACTCCGGCGCTCCTTGTTGACAGCCTCAAACTTTGGAAGAGTTGTTAAAATGAGGCCTTATACTAGTTGTGCCAGCATAGTTAAGCAACTGCTCTACAAAATAAATATAGATGCTGCCCCTCTACAGCATGGAAGAGAACACGAAAAAAAAGCACTAGATCAGCTATCTATACAAGAAGATGTTGAAATTAGACCATGCGGACTTTTTATAGATCCCGAGATTCCATATTTAGGAGCTACACCAGATGGGCTTATTGGAGAAGAAGCGATAGTAGAGGTGAAATGTCCAATCTCAGCGCACAAGATAGGACTAGACGAAGCCATTGCTCAGAAAAAAGTAAATTTTTGGGTTAAAAATAATTCGGGCACTTTGCAGGTTAATAAAACCCACAATTGGTATTACCAAGTTCAAGGGCAATTGCATGTGACTCGCAAAACAAAATGTTTATTTGGAGTATGGTTCAGTGAGTCAAAGCCTCTGAAAACAGAAACAATTATTAGGGACGATGATTTTTTTGAAAATAAAATGAAATTAAAATTATGTACATTTTATTTAAATTGTATTTTGCCGGAACTTTTGGATCCGCGGCATAGTCGAAATATGGCAATTAGAAATCCGCCATATATTTTACAGGCAATAAAGAACAAGGAAAACCGCAAAAAGGTGCATAACCAACAAAAACCAGAAGACGAAAATATGTGCGTACTTCAAGAAAACCTACATGCTCCATCATCACCAACACCAATCCCGATAAATGACCAACCGACCTGTTCACGGTATTTGAATTTCAGTGACTTTTAACGAGAATTAAGAGTTTGAGACTGTGTTATTATTGTATTTAGTTTCTCTGAGAGATTTTTTCAAAGACATCGGTATTCTCACAGCGGCATCACAATTCATCTTCGCCAACATCTTATATATTAGGCAAAATAGACACTTATACACTAAAAACACACTGTTAAAACTAGAAGTAAGGACCAACTACGTGCTCCCTTTCACCGGCTTCATAAGGTTCATAACTCATTTGTTGGGCTTGGTATAACCTGGACTTGATTCTTGCTTCAGAATTAGTTTACCTACTGACAGGATAGGTGAGTTTATATAATTGTTTATAATTTTACTTATTTTAATTTATTGTTGACACATCAACACAACATGACATCTACTCATTTTTTTATTTTTATTAGTTGTATTGCAATATGTGGTTAGCTAGCGACCTCAACAATTATTTATTTTACCTCGATGGTCCTAGTTTATCAATTATAACTTCTAGTTACAGCTATATTTAAGCGGGCACGCCCTTTATGCCTGGTGGCATTATTTTCTTTTATTAGATATTGTTGAAGTTAAGTTATTTTTATTTCTGCTTGAGTATAGTTCTCGATGTTTTTGGTTGGTATATTGGCGTGTGCTAGCTGTCTTAAGGCTATTAATTTATAATTTTAATAGATTTTTGCGTAATGTAAATTATCTTGCATACTATTGTATAGAATCTTTTCTTTTTCTAACTGAACAGACAGCTGTGCTGCTGGGGAGTTTGTTGCGCCACTTCTTCTTCCCAGCAAAAGCACTAGGAAGTGGTGAAGGGTGGGCGTTTTGGGGGACTGTCTTATGTAATTTTGACGTTCGAAAAGTGCTGATTCTCAGCCTAGTTTGAATAAATGACTTTTGATTTTTTGTACAATTAATTAAACAATTTAGGAACAGTCACAGTGGCAACATTAAAACAAAATCAAAACTTAAATTATTTTTTTATTTATACCAGTCGATATCAGACATCCAACTTTATTACTGGTGGGAATGATGTAAAAAAATGGTCAAATTAATTAGCTGGCGATACCCATCACGTCTGTGAAGTTTTGCCAGCTAATTTAATTTGATCTTGTGAATAAGGTGTAAACAAAATACCCGGACAAACTTTTATAAAACATAGTACTCATGAATAGGAGTAACTTTTACCATGGATGGGACCAAGTCAGAAATATTAAAAAAAAACAGCTGTCCCATATAATTATTATGATCATGTACCTATTTCACTTTTGTACAGAACTGCTATTTTTTTGTAATATGTTGTTTTCACAGAGATAATATTGTTTATGGCTCACATACAAATATACCATTACATACCTATATCCTAATACATATGATATTACAAATAAAGAATAGGGGGGTATAAACACCTAACTATTCCCGATACTGAGAACCGATAAGTACTGACCTGGTCATCATCAGACTTGCAGAATGTATCATGTAGTAGCACCCGTGCACAATTAGATTAATGTTGAAAACTAGATCATTCTAACTATTCCCGTTACTGAGAACCGATCAGTACTTACCTGGTCATCATCATACCATCAGAATGTACCATGTGGTAGCACCCGTGCTCAATTAGGTACATGTTGAAGACTAGGTCATCCGAACTATTTCCGTTACTGAGAACCGATAAGTACTTACCTGGTCATCATCAGACCTTCAGAATGTATCATGTAGTAGCACCCGTGCACAATTAGATAAATGTTGAAAACTAGATCATTCTAACTATTTCCGTTACTGAGAACCGATAAGTACTTACCTGGTCATCATCAGACCTTCAGAATGTATCATGTAGTAGCACCCGTGCACAATTAGATAAATGTTGAAAAGTAGATCATTCTAACTATTTCCGTTACTGAGAACCGATAAGGACTTACCTGGTCATCATCATACCTTCAGAATGTATCATGTAGTAGCACCCGTGCACAATTAGATAAATGTTGAAAAGTAGATCATTCTAACTATTTCCGTTACTGAGAACCGATAAGGACTTACCTGGTCATCATCATACCTTCAGAATGTATCATGTAGTAGCACCCGTGCACAATTAGATAAATGTTGAAAACTAGTTCATTCTAACTATTCCCGTTACTGAGAACCGATAAGTACTTACCTGATCATCATCATACCTTCAGAATGTATCATGTAGTAGCACCCGTGCTCAATTAGATAAATGTTGAAAACTAGATCATTCTAACTATTCCCGTTACCGAGAACCGATATGTACTTACCAGGTCATCATCAGACCTTCAGAATGTATCATTTAGTTGAATGAAAGCTATGTCAGCAGGCATAGTGCATCGTGTAGTACAAATAAATTATAAAATTATGATGTGGTAGATACTCGTACCAGACTATAAAAACTAGAGGAACAAAAATATGTATTAGAATCTCTTAGAGAGCGAATAAAATAGGCAAAAACAATGACAACTCTGCGACACATCTGTGTTCTTCTTTAATCTTCAGTCCGTTTTATTTTAGTATGGTCGTTGGTCGGTAGGTGGCGCCAAATAAACAAATACTAGTACAGAGGTCAAATCTTTAAGGTCAACGGGCAAGGTAATACCCTTAATTATCAAAGTCAAGGCTATTAATGTTTTGATATGTCGCTGTGTTTGTCGTGTGTGGGTATTTTTGAATAATTTCTAGGATTGTCTAATTTTCGTTACGGGCTCTACCCGATGGTTTGACAACCAGTCTTGGCAAGACGTACTGTGTTACCCAGTAACTGGGTTGTGGACGTAAGATAGGCAGTCGCTCCATGTAAATTACTGGAATTCCTCTGCGTCCGGTTAGAATGGAAGCCGACCTCAACAATTACAATTATGATTATGTCTTATCTGTATCTATTTTTATGTGTGTACATAAATAATAAAATAAATAAATAAAGTATGGAAGAGGCTAGGAAGATGTTGTTTTACGATGGCTTCTCTGGTGTCGCGGTCGCAAGCTAAGCCCTTAAATAAGGCGTTCTCCAATCCAGAGCTAGTGTGATCTATAACTTGTAGGTTCTGTCCTGCGTGTCCCGCCAGCTTCTATGTGATCGGCCGCGACGCCTTCTGGTTTTGCCAGGGCTCCAAATGGTGTTTTTTTTGGCACGAACCTCTTTGAGCATACGGCAAACATGGTCGACCCAGTTTCATTTTCAACCGACTTCAAAAAGGAGGAGGTTCTCAATTCGGTTGTTTTTTTTTTTTTTTTTTTGTATGTTTGTTACGCGATTACTCCGCTCATTATGAATTGATTTTGATGATTCTTTTTTTGTTTAGTATATAATACTTCAGAAGTGGTCCCATATAAATTTGGCAAGATCTGATGAGGGGTTTTTGAGTTAGCTTCAATAATACGTATTTTTCCCATCTAGTATATGTGGACGATATTCTAATAGTTCCTGTCACTTTAATTTACATAGCAGGTAATGGGTATTCAAATTTTTGTGGGGGTTTTGTGTAGGTACCACAACTAAAAAGTGAAAAATAAAAACTTTTTCACAAAAAATAAAACCGACTTCCAAAAAAAACACTACAAAGTGAAAAATAACTTTGATTTCGGAAGTCGGTGGCAAAAAAACGAAAATAAAACCCCAAAGACACCGACTTCCGAAATCAAAGTAATTTTTCACTTTGTAGTGTTTTTTTTTTGGAAGTCGGTTTTATTTTTTGTGAAAAAGTTTTACGTTGCGAGCTTTGGCGTGAGATATTTCAATGATTTGTGATAAATAAGTTATCATTATTATCTTGCCTTTGTGGTCGGTGCAACATGTCTTTGTCTTCCACACTTCTCTATTAGTCAGGTAGTCACCCCCTTACTAGCCATATCATCTTTCATTCCATCCAGCATTTCATTGGTGTTTAAGTTAGTAATATTCTGCATAAAATTCCAGGGACTGAATTACCGAAAAATTAAGGTACCTTTAAATTTCAGTATGACGTCATACCGTTAAATAAAGGTTACCGAAATATTTCGATACCGTTAATTTTTTCAGTAGCGGAATTTTGAGGTTGGATATGCATACCGGTATATTTCGGTAGAAGTACTATAACCTTTATAAATGTTTCGGTAGCAGTACCTAAACCTTAATAAATAGGGGTTTTCTTTGACACACCGCCTCGCTACTCTGTCTGTCGTTCACTTGCCGATTGTTACAAAATAGGTACACAAGTTCTAAAGTGTTCGACGCCGCGCCGTCTCGCGTGTTTTTGATACCGAAATCGTGTAAAGGTTAAATAACGGTTTAGCCCAACCTTTATTTTTAAAGGTATCGGTATAGCTCAACCTGTATTTTAATCCGGTACCGGTATATTTTTGAGGTATCTTAACCTTTAACCATAACCGCTTTCAGTCCCTGTAAAATTCAATATCTCTAAAAATTTCACAAAACTACGTCCAAATCCGTTCAGCAATTATAACATTACGAAACAACAAGACAAGATAAATAATGTAAAGTATCCGGTAATCGAACCAAGACACGCATCGTGCGTTACGATTCTTACTTTTGTGACCTTGCCTGCGCCTGCGCAAGGTGAACTGCGCGTACGATCGACCGCACTTCTGTAGGTACTTCTGTAGTAAAACTTGAATTAGGGAAGCCGCACTTTTTAGGGTTCTGTAGTTGGATGGCAAAAATGGAACCCTTATAATTTCGTCATGTCCCGTACGACCGTGATTCATATCGATGAAAATTTTAAAAAGTTGTATCCTGTGCACTGGTAAACAACGGTGTACTTAGTGAAGTTACGAAAAAAATAATTAGGGGTGGCACTCCCCATACATGTAGGTAAACGAGGCCGAGGGATGAAATAAAAAAAAACAATGCGAAACTTAAGCGTGTGGAGATCGATTTCATTATCCTGACTAATATGCGAAAGTGAGTTTGTTGTTACGCTTTCACGCTAAAACGACGGAACGGATTTGGATGAAATTTGGCACACTGATAGACCATGACCTGGGTAAGGATATAGGCTACTTTTCATTCTGGATCGCAAACGTAGTGGCGGGTGACAGCTAGTTAAAAATTCCAAATTTCAAATTTATTTATTTGTTAAAAATCTTGTACATTAACAGATTGGACGGTGACCCCCAAACTAGACATATGCCTGTATCTTGGGGGTCGGGATTGCGAAATTTTTAGAGTTAAGGGTAGTACTTACATGATTATTGCATTACAGTTGAATATAAACTAAATTAGAACTAAACTAAAATCAGTAAAATAAAAATTATAAATCAAAATAAAACACTTAGGTTATACATTGCACAATAAAATCATCAGTGTGAGATCAATAAAATAAAAATTAAGTAATAATATCGAATAATAAGAAATAATCAACAATTAGTTAAAAATTATATAGGTAGTCTAATATCAATTATCGTGAAATCAAACAAAAAGTTAAGTGTAGAGTGTAAGTATGAGTATGTGTGTTAGAGAGTGTAGGTGTGTTTGGGTTTGTGTGTGTGATGTGAACGTGAGCTTAGGAGTACACTTAGTCTTTATGATGTTGCTTATAATATTAATACCTATCTATAAATGATATTTTCTGTTTTATCGTAGGAGAGTGTAAAAAGCCATTTCTTTACTACCTTTTTGCACAGAGATATTTTGAGGTCCTTTATGTTGCAGCACTTTAAGACTATGTTGTAAATGTGTGAAAATAAGTAGTCCGGGGAACGTCTAGCCATAAGAGAGTTTACTTGGGGAATGGGAATCCTGATTGTGCGCTTTGACATTATTTCTAGGTAATCTGTCCTGGATTTTAATTTTCTATGCATGTGAAGTGTTACGTTGAGGATAAAAAGCTGACGGACACGGAGGACCGGGAAGTCACTGTAGAGTTTGTTGGTTGAGTACAAGAAAGGCTTCCTGAGCATTACTTTAATGACGGCTCTTTGTGCTCTTTCGACTTGGATAATTGCAGTTTTACCAGCACCGCCCCAGACAGAGATTCCATATTGGAGGACAGACTGGCAAAGACCAAGATAAACAATGCGGAGTATGGGGGTGGGTGTACAGTCACGTAGTTTTTTCATTATATGAATAAGTTTTCTTACTCGGCCGGAGGGTGCTTGTATGTGGTTTTTAAAATATAAATTCTCATCTAAGGTGATTCCTAAATATCTCATGGAGGGGATACGGTCGATTACGGTACACGAACAGTTTGCGGGTTGGGGGTTAAGGCTATTGTAGCAAGTATGAAAAGTGAGACTTAGTTGTTGGGGGGGTCTGGATGCCTTGGATTTGAAGAATGCTATAATAAATATAATGATGTTTCAAAGTGACTTTGTTAAAATCAATAATTTTTTAGATACGGGAATGTTTTCGGTTACAAACGCAGAAATAACTATGTTTTTCATAGTTTTTTTCAAGAAATACTATGCAATACAAAATTATTTTTGTAGTCGATAAAATCAATACTTTGCGTGCGTAAATATTCATTCCAACTACGGTACTGTGCGTGGTCAGATACGCACTTGGCCGATTTTGGCACTGTCAAAATCAAATTATTACCACAGAGATGAGGTTCACTGTTAATAACATGGAGAGTTTTAAATTAGCTAACTGTTTGTAAAGTTACCGTATCTTAGGATAACAGCACGCGTATATTGCCCTACTAAGGGATTGGCAGAGGCGTATTGTAAACTTACATTTCTTCAGTTATTTTTAAATATTGTCTCTGTGGTCTATTTGGTAAGACCACCTGTCTCAAACCCAGAGTTCGATTCCCAGTAGTGGAAAATTTTCTGCTCGGTTTGGTTGGTGGTAGGGCTTGTTCTAAGTCCGCTTGGCTAGCTACCACCATCTTATCTAAGTCTGTCGCCATAACAACAATGTTAACAGCATTGTTTCGGCAGTTAGAGGTAAGATAGCCAGTTCCTCTGTGGTTGAGGATTCCGGGTGAAGCTCGCTTCCACCTTTGGCCTGAACATCACTTACTATCAGGAGAGATGAAGGCTAAGAGCTTCGCAGTTGTGGTTAAAAAAGAAGTCCCATGACCATACCACAAGAATCTTTTCTATTGACGCTCGAATGACGTTGACAGGGCGGCGCTGTTGGTAAACATTTGTGCAATTGTTTTGTGAAATGTATTGACAAAACAAGATGGCGGCGTTAGATCAGATTTCGTCCACGCGCCAAAAGAACCTTTTAGCGCTCTATCTACGAATAATTCCCCCTTTCTTTTGTTTTCAGTATGGCAGACAACACATTGAGGTGGCGAAGATCAAGATACAAAAAACAGACAGTTCTGATGAGGAAGACTTGCCTCCTGTGCCTGATGATGATAAGCCACCTTCAGCTACCATTAAGGAGAATGGGGGGATGAATGGTGAGTCGAGATCTTCTTGCCTTTAAACTTATAGTCTGTTCTAAAAGTATCAGATTGAAATGTAAACAAATGGATCAGTAATGTACGTCCCTTCGCTAACCTGCAGTGTAGACAGAGCGCATACTTAGGGCCCTCGCCCACGGGCGACTTTTTGTAGCGATGCAGTCGCGATGCTCTCGCGCGTAGCATCGATACAGACGCGAAGCAGTCGCTAGCTGTGTGCCCGCGCCCACGGGACCAGATTCAGTCGCGGTGCAAACGCGATTCGGTCGCGATGCAAACGCGATTCGGTCGCGATGCAAACGCGATTCGGTCCCGATGCAGTTACGACACAAAAATACCTTGCAATCTTATTCGAATACTCAGGAAGACGTGAGTCCCATATTACAGGACGCTCCTGAATTGCCGTAATAAACGTTTCAGTGTCAAATGACTCCATTTTGCGCCTGTGACGGACAACAGCACGCACTCTGGACCTGTCTGTGTTGCACTGATGCCGGTTCCCACTCACGCGCCGCGCCACACTCCCTCCCCCCTCCGTTCTCTCTACCGATGTCAACCGACGCGGTCGCGCGTTTGTATCGATACAATCGCGATGCACTAGCGCGTTAGTAGCGCGTTGGCATCGCTATTGTAGCGCGTTGCAAATGCGACTAACACGCGATTGAAGAGATGCTGTCGCGCGTTTGCTAAACGCGCGACTGCATCGCTACAAAAAGTCGCCGTGGGCGAGGGGCCTTATAAGCTGTATAGTAGTCGTTTTTGTTAAAACAATGTCTTTCGGAGCCGATCACATTGCAGACAGTTTTCAAATGTCTTTGGTGTTTGTTTTACCGACTTTATTCATACCGACTGCGTTACAGAACAGCTACTGTCTGTGTTGCATCCGCCTTTATATTTACGCGTCCAGGGCTCGGCGGACGTATTATATAATCGACCTCGTAATTGCATTATCACTATTAGGTTGACGTCATAAAACTAGAACGTCTATTGGTCTATGAGTGAGAGGCAGTTACTATAGTTTAAAAATAAAAAGAATAATGCGTAAACATAAATTGCGTGTATTTTTTTTATTTTAATTTACACGATCCACGATTTTCTTAATAATTAATACCTACTACAATCTGTCACCATACACCTAATTGTTATTTTGTAAGATCAAATAACTTCTCCGCCCAGAGCGGGAGGGCGTGCCAGACTCTTGCTACTGACTAAAACCCACCCATGTTCCTTCAGTTGCCTGTACGTTGCCAGGGGCCACGGTATCCCTTTAGGACTTTCCCGCGACCCCGGTAGTTATAAGTGATACCTAAGATTGCTTTATACTGCATGTTGACATAATTACTGTATGGGTTTACTGCCTTTTCGTCGAAAATTGTTTGACAGATTTTCACTTGCCAACTAACGTTTCGCAGAATTTTATTTCTTCGAATAATTATTTGCCAACTTATCATATAATTTTTTTATATTTCCCAACCTCACAGTTACCAACTGTACGTTTGGTCTGCTTTTCATAAAGACATTTTTTAAAATGCCAACTTTCAAGTAACAGAATGTTTTAGTTTGCGTAATATTCATTTAGTTGTTTATTGTTTACCAAATCTAGTAGGTTTTTTTTTTTTTTTTTTATATATATTTATTGTGACCTAACCTAACTTAACTGTTTACTTTTACAAAAGAGATTTGCTCCTGGCACATCACCGGCCGCTGCCGCAGCACGCTCGCTTCGCTCGCTCGGCTCGTGCGTTGTTTTTCATACTCTAACCTAACCTAACCTATCATTATATCGGATCATTATCCTATCATATCATCATTATATCAATGTATGAAAAGGGAACTGTTACACTGACAAAACGTCATTCGTCTGTATCAATAGTTGTGTGGCCTAGTGAAATGTTGGACAACATAATAAATGTCCCAAACTTGTTGTGTCATTATAATAATCAGCTTAACAATAATTCTACCAAATGAAACGTTGTCATATAAAAATTTGCTAATCGTTAGTTGTCAAAGTGAAACATCGGCGAAACGTTGGTTGGCAAGTGATAATCTGCCAAACATTTTTCGGCGAAAAGGCAGGGTACCTATTGTATGCCTATTAGGCAGGACATAATGGAACTGTAATTTACCTAACATCTAACATTTACGAAGTGCATTATACGTTATAGAGTCTATATTACCTCAGTTCGAATTCACTCCTTATCTCGCTCGCACACTACTGCTCGCGGACTGAGTGAGTGCGAGACTGAGCAGCGGAAAGAAGGCTCCAAGGCGCCGATAGTTTAGGTAACTTCTTTTTACGGGGAAAAAATACATTAGCTTACATTAGCTGCTTTATATTTAGTTCAGTTATTACGCAAAGTATCATGATATAATTTGAAGTATTTTTTTAATACTAGCTGTTAATTGTTCGGCTTGGAGGTAATTGGTTTTCTATAGAGAAAATGTTAATGGAATCGTGTTTTCGTCAAACTTAGTACTTTAATCCTCAACTTTATCATATATTTATTTTAAAATTAATGCTGCAGTATTTTCGATTATTTTATAGACCTTTTAAGGCTGGTTTCATAGCTGTCCGGGAGACTCGTACGGGCCGTCCGTAACCGGGAGACCAGTACGGGTAGCGAACGCAGTAGTATGGAACGAGGGAGTAGTACGACCACCACATGGGCCCGGTGTGGATAGTTTCCAAATGCATTATTGCATTTCAATCAATATTATAGTTCACAAATTAGACAAATTAATTAAAACCTGACAGCTATTTGCGACGTTGCCAACATTTCGAAGGCAGCACCGCCTACGGCTGGTTTCACAGCTGGCCGGGAGAACCGTACGGTCCGTCCGTAACCGGGAGACCCGTACGGGTAGCGCCCGCAGTGGTCTATAACGAAGGAGTAGTTCGATACATTGTACGAGCTCTACCCGGAGTGGGTCGCGTACGGACCAATCCGCATCGCTGTGAAGCAATGTTCTAGCGCCTCACGTGTGTCTCTGTTCCGGGAACCCGTACGGGTCTCCCGGGCAGATGTGAAACCAACCTAAGTATCGCCATTCTAAGAGGTAACGACTAGGTACTTATGACAAATATTTACTAACACTAGTATATTATTATAGATATTTTAATATTACCTACTCAGACTGAAATAAAATTATTACCAACTGTTAGAACGTTTTATGATCGTACGTTAAGAAATAAAGAGAAACATGTTTTTTATGAGTTATGGAAGATGTTTCAAATCAATTTTCAGAGTTATTTTTACATGATAGAACTGGCAGTTGATAGATGTAATTATCTTATTAGAATCATGATTATGTCTCCTGATGTCATTCGTAAATGTTTGATAGTCGACAACCAGTCTTGAAAAGGTGTATCGTGTTATACAGTAACTGGTTGTGGAGGTCAGATAGGCAGTCGCTCCATGTGAAATACTGGTATTCAGCTGCATCCTAGAAGCCGACCCCAACATGTTTTTCGAAAGGGCTAGGCAGATTAATAGTTTTTTTTTTCTCTGGCGAAATGTGGGTGTACCTACTACAGGTACACCTCTGCCGAACCCTCCGGGGAAACAAGGCGTGATGTTATGTTATGTTTTTTTTTTTCGATAACTACCTGTGCCCCGCGTTTTGACCCGTATACTTAAGTTTTGATCTCGTGGGAATATTGGGCTAGAAAGTATGTCCTATTTCCTAACCCAGGTCATGGTCTACCCATGGTGCCAAATTACATCAAAATTCAAAATATTTTATTTCACATAAACCTACATGGGCACTTATGAAACGTCAGAAGCTAGGTGCACGGTTCCAATTGGTCGTTTCCTATGGAGAAGAGCCGGCAAGAAACTCCACGGTTACTCTTTTAAATATAAAAGGTTTTTACAATATTTTCAAATAACAGTGTTATTAGGTATGGGAGGACAGTGTAGGTCTTTCAACAAGTACCAGGTACTTAACAAAATAATTATGGTCAGCAAATATACAGTCCACTAAGCCTACAGCGTTCTCACATTCATAAAATAGAATCCAATTCCGTTCAGCTGTTTTAGCTATAAAATTATATATTTTCACTTTATAATATTAGTTTAGATGAATAACAGTATCGCATCTCTTGTCACTACTGGGTTGCTTTAAACTGCTCATAATACAATTATTTCCAAATAGCACCACACTTTAAAACGTAAACGCATACGTTTTACGTAAAGAATGACGCAAGATCACTTACAAAGCCATTTTCTGTCATTGTCGAGTAAATTAGTCTCACATGCATGCCGTAAGCCAACGACTACTAACATAATATGCTGGAATCCGGCTTCAGTATCACAAGATGCGATGCGGCCGAATTATTATGAAAACATACTGATGTGCGATAGCTCTGGAAATGTACACAATTCCGACCCCCAAGATTTATTTATTTACTATTACCACTTCATTGGTTGTTACAGGTCGAAACCCAATACAAAAATGTAGACACAATTTCTACACAGTCGTCACCCAAAAACCGATTAAACACCACCCACCACCAACAAAAATGAAGTCTTCTTAAACTGTCCTATTTTGACTGACAGGGTCCAAATTTATATCTGTCGATCAACGTGGATAATCAATTAACAAGTCCCAAGTAACGGCTCTGAGTACCGGCACTAGTTATACAGAGGACAATATGCTAAGTGCCACCCTCTGGAATTCCGCCAATGAGCATGTAAAGATATCCACTTGCAGAGAGACGCCGTTGTGTATCTTTATTGCCCGCCCCACTGGTGCAAACTTTAACAAGTTTGTACGGGCCACCGGGTCTTTAAACAGCCTCTCTCTCGGCCCTTTCCGCAGCCTACTGTTTGGAACGAGCAATCCTTTAGTGGCATGAGGAACAGGGTGTAAATTTTACTCATCCACCATAGAAAAGGGAGGATCCTCCGACCAGACGGGTGTTTTGTCTGGCGGGCAACTGCCCAAGTGTTGATGTCGGATAGTCTTATTTATGTCGTTCGCGCGGTAAACTCTAATTGCGCGATGCAGGGTTTGTGTGACGTCATGTCTTTGATGCGTAGTTCGTATGTGGCGGTGTAACCGCTACTATCCCAAAGATTCTAGTATTTGAGATCTAAGCAAATCTTTAGGCAAATGCCTAGTTTGGGGGTCACCCTGATTAAAACTGTTATTCACTCGTAAGTGCATTAATTTCTCGTCTTTTAAATAGCTCAGCATCATCTGAATACCCTTCTCCCAACTATGTTGGCTTCGGCTCCCGGATGCAGCTGAATACCAGTACTTTACATGGAGCGACTGCCTATCTAACCTCCACAACCCAGTTACTGGGTAACACAATACTCCTTGGTAAGACTGGTTGACAGACTGTCGGGCTTCTGACGACCTGTAAAGACTGTCAAAGATCTTCGATTGACAGCCGGGACCAACGGCTTAACGTGCTTTCCGAGGCACGGAGGAGTCTCGAAAAGTAATGAACGGTCAATGATCAGAAAAATAATACTGTACCTCTCTTTTCCCCAGGTACGCTCAATACGGTGATAGAACGGCAAGAGATTCTAGGTCCTTCACCAGAACTGAACTACAAGAGGAGTACTAGCCAAGAGCGGGTTCAGAACGGGCATAATAAGCCTAGTCAAGGGAGTGGAGAGGTAAATAGCAGCTTAATTATGATTTTTTAAATGAGTTTTGGAGGTGCTAGCCAGGTGCTTCTTACTTGATTTGTAACCAGGACTCGGTTATCGGTATATTTTTCGAAACGATTTCGTCTTAGAAACCTAAGAAACAATTTGTTTCGGTTATATTCGAACGGAACGTTATTGAAACAAATACAACGCCAGTCTTCTTGCTCCCAATTTCTGTGTTCGCGAGCCCATTGTAAACAGGCCCTACGATTGCAGGGTGCTATAGGTGGAACTCTCAGCGGCCTTCGGGAACGTAGGCCCACTTCACGTAAACGATTTCGGATGGTTTGGTCGCTTATCAGCCAACATCATGCCGGTCATGGTATGATTCCGTCGAGCAGTATTATTGATGTACCGGCCCTGTCTGCGAGTGGTGATGCGAGATCGTCCTCCATGTCGCTCGGCCACGCTGCCCGTGATACGATTTCCAGAGGCGGCTTATAACGCTTTGTGTAGTGCCAAGAGCGACAGCCACAGTACGTTGCCTGGAACCAGCTTGCAACATTCCGACGGCTCTCATCATCTCTTCTGGTGTCAAATAGATGCAATTTTTTCCAGTTCCGATGCAAAAATTGTAATGGTTTTGAAAAAACGACTTTTACACACCTATAGGAATCCTGATTGACAGTTGATTTTCTGTTTTAAATTAAGATTTAAAGAAAATTCTTGTGAAATTCACTAAAAAGAATCAATAACGATCCAAAAAAGTTAAAATAATAATCCTCAATTGCGGCGATACTCTAAAACGTACCTGATCCCTAGACACTTGATGTGTGTACTTACGGTACATGAAGAAAAAAAACTTTTTTTTTTGTCTCTATCTTGTTGTACCGGCTAATCTCAGACAGATGTTATGAGGAGTAACTTAAGCTATTTATATTAGAAAAAAAAATAAGGTCCACACGGGCGAAGCTTCGAACCGCAGCTAGTAGAAATTAATATTGATTCGTTATTTTGCACTTAACAATCTGATAGGTGCAAACTTATCTGTCCCACAATCAACTTGGGAACAGCCGTAACGAGATTTATTTCGTTTTCTTATCACTTATGTACCTACTGTATTGTTATCGAACAAATAGTATTGAACCTTCTTATCGCTGTCTGCTAATATAGAAAAGTAAAGTAAAATTTTGTGGCAAGACACTAATGCTTGAAGAGAACCAAGACAAACCGACATAGCCCGAAGAATTGCCAAACTTAAGTGGCAGTGGGCAGGGCACATTGCTCGCAGAACAGATGGCCGATGGGGCCGAAAGGTTCTGGAGTGGTGACCACGTACCGGAAGACGTAGCGTTGGAAGGCCTTCCACAAGATAGACCGATGACTTTGCAAAGGCCGCAGGAATCCGCTGGATGCGGAAGCACAGAATCCGTCGAAGTGGCGGTGCTTGGGGGAGGCCTATGTCCAGCAATGGACGTCTTTCGGCTGAAATGATGATGATGATAACACTAATGCTCGGTGTCTATAAACGAATCGTTTTACCTTACCAATGGTAGCATTTTTATTGCCAAACTGGGCATATACAAAATAGATTCGTAAGCTAATTTTACCTGTGACAGCTACTTCCATATGGGAGGGTCTGCTATGCAAAGCTATGAGGTTTTTGTTTGATTATTGACCATTAACGGTCAGTATATTATAGGAATTGGCCATCTTCTCCTCTTCTTTTCGTGTGGTTAGTGACTAACCTGGTGTCAGAGTTTTAAAGCCGCCGATGAGCCTCTGATTTGGTTTCACAAGCCGTCGAGAAATATTTCTCAGACATGCCGGTTTCCAAACGTTGTGTTCTTCACCGTTTTTGAAGCAAGTGATAATTAATTATGCAATACACATATGAATCCGAAAAGTCGGAGGTGCGTGCCTTGGGTTTGAACGGCCATAAAACGTCAACAGTACCTTCAACTATAAAAATGTGTGTCTGCTTATGACCTTGAGAGAGAAGTGAAAGTCTACGACTGGACCCGACTATACGCGATTCAGCGTCACGAATCCGTAAAAAGCACAAATCTCTAGAAGCTGCCGGCGCGGTGCGGGTGGTTCTGTCTTTAGGGGCATGAGGAATATGGTGTAAAGTTCACTCATCCACCATAGAAAAGGGAGGGTCCTCCGACCAGACGGGTGTTGTGTCTGGCGGGCCGACTGCCCAACTGTTGATGTCGGATAGTCTAATATATGTCGTTCGCGCGGTAAACTCTAATTGCGCGATGCAGGATTTGTGTGACGTAATGTCTTTGATGCGTAGTTCTTATGTGGCGGTGTAATCGCTACATCACTCCACTCCGGAGACCGGAGGTCGATAGTGGGCTGAGTCTTGTATCTTGCGATGCTTCACAGTACCAGTGGAGGTTCCAGTGAGTCGGAACCGGGTGCATAGTTCGCGGTGAGTCGGAACTGTCTGCGGTGATTCCCCAGTGAGTCGAGGTGGCGCTGCGTCACGATCCAGTGAGTCGGATGTGGTATAGCGCCGGGTTGTGGCTGACTGCTAGCGTCGACCAGGAGAGGGTAGAAAGAGCTCTGCTTGTGAGACCAGCCGAAAGTACAGGTGCTGTGCCAAGGTTGCTGATGAGGGTGATGACCAGGAATGTGCGTTCGCTGCACGCTGGTGGTCAGGATACCCGTTGAATCCGTGGGTGCTGACTGACTGTGTGACTCGCCTCACGAAAGCTTGCGGGAGTGATGATGATGACGTCACGCTGAAGTAGTTGCACGAAGGCTGCGTTGACGTTCATCACGTCGGGGTCACCAATTTAGGGGCATGAGGGTGTAAAGTTCACTCATCCACCATAGAAAAGGGAGAATCCTCCGACCAGCAGTTGTTGATGTCGGATAATCTTATATATGTCGTTCGCGCGGTAAACTCTAATTGCGCGATGCAGGATTTGTGTGACGTAATGTCTTTGATGCCTAGTTTGTATGTGGCGGTGTAACCGCTACATGTCCTCTGGCTATCGGCCTAAGCGTCGCCACATTGCCGGTCCTGTGCTTCTGTCATCCAGCGAATTCCCGCGACCTACACCTTAACTTATTGAATATTGACGTGTGCTAGCTAAAATATGTTTTTATCCTGTATACTATTGAATAGAATCAAGTTTTTCTAACTAAACAACTGTGCTGCTGGGAAATTTGTTGCGCCACTTTTTCTTCCCAGCTAAAGCACTAGGAAATGGTGAAGGGCTGGCGTTTTGTGGGACTGTCCTACGTAATTTTGAACTTCCAAAAGTGCTGATTCTCGCCTACTTTTGATTTTGATTTAACCTAAGCAGATGTTAATCAGTATTTCTTTAACTTTTCCAGAACAATATCGAATTCCACCTGGCCAACTGCCTGGACCTGGTCAAGGCTGGCATGGAGTCCATTATTGAAGACCAAGTCACCTCCGTCTTTGAGGCTGAGGAGTTGAGGAGCTGGAACCTCCTCACTAGGACTAATAGGTACGCATTATCTGCAAATTATGAGGATATAAAAGTTTTTTTAATTAGTTGCGAGTCAATAGAGCCAAATCAATCTGCCTAGCCTTTTCCCAACTATATTGGGGTCGGCTTCCAGTCTAACCAGATGCAGCTGAATACCAGTATTTTACCTGATCTCCACAACCCAGTAACTGGGTAATACGATACCCCTTGGTAAGACTGGTTGTCAGATTTTCGGGCTTCTGACGACCCGTAACGACTGTCAAAGATCCACGAATGACAGCCGGGACCAACGGCTTAACGTGCTTTCCGAGGCACGGAGGGGTCTCGTTATGTAAAGATGGTCACCCATCCACAGACCAACCCCGGCAAGCATAGCTTAACCTGATGACGATTCATCAGGTTAAGCTATGCTTGCTTGCTGTGCAGTTATTACTTAGCCACGAGCTAAAAATATGATAGAGATATAGGGGTATATGATAGATGGCAATAGACCCAAATATCAATGCTATAATGACTAAGATTTCTTATGAGAGCCAATCGTTTCTGTGTTTCCTAACTGTCTCTATACACTATTCTTAATCCTTACAACTCCCATCTTCTTTCACTCCACAAAGGTTCCTAAAATTAACTTACTAAGAAGTAGGATGCCATTACCATCATCACCGGTATCAGTACCGTCGGGGGTCGGGTTGCTTCCTTCCCTCAAATATGGCGAGGGGGGGTAATAGCTGATTTTTGCGTTATGCTCGTGAACGGGTGCTGCTTGAGGTGACTGGTCGTCTTGCTGATCATGGTTTTGTTATTGTTACTAGTAATTAACTGTTTATTAATTTTACCTCGATGGTCCTAGTTTATCATAACTTCCAGTTACAGCTATATATAGCTATAGATAGTGCAATCCACGACGACGCGCCCCACTCCGCTCCGCTCCGTACTAAAGTACAGCTTACAGTACAGTAATCGCGAAGTGGGGCGCGTTTAGTCTTAATTTTGTATGTCTGTCTGAGTATAGTTCTCGATATTTATAATTGTGTAATAATTATTATGGCTTTTAATTGTGGCTTTTAATTTATAATTTAAATTTAATTATGTTTTGTGTTGCGTATTGTAAATTATTTTGCATACTATTATACAGAATCATTTTTTTCTAACTGAACAGTCAGCTATGCTGCTGGACAGTTTGTTGCGCCACTTCTTCTTCCCAGCTAAAGCACTAGGAAGTGGTGAAGGGTGTGCGTTTCGGGGGACTGTCTTATGTAACTTTGACGTTCGAAAAGTGCTGATTCTCAGCCTAGTTAAAATGACTCTTGAATTTTGACCGTATCGGCAGATAATAATATGAAGACATGTTACTTATTAACAAGTTAACCTTGAAAAACTTTGAAAGGTCATGATTAATTTTCGATGTTCTGTTAATTTTTGATGAAAATACTTCGAAAATAAATCTTTGAAATATCGTTTGAATTTTTAATAAAACTTGATATCTTGCTTAATGACCGAAAACCCGACCCCCGCGCGTATTTATCTAAACATCATACAAAAATAAAATCTTATCTCATAACTAGCTTTTTCCCGCCGCTTCGCTCGTGTGGAAGTCGGAAATTATTCCACGTGGAACACTACGCGCCGCCACCTCGGGTCCTGCTGGACGGGGGGGCGGACGTCCCCGAGCCCGCCGCCCCCCCGGACCTGTAGACGGCTGGAAGAGGGCGTTGTCCGCCCTCCGTCGACGCCCGGTCCGCCTGGTCACATTTCTAACCAGATTACCCTGATTATTGATTACCTGATTTCTTTGGTTACCCTAGCTTAGTTACCGAAAAAAGGCCGGAAAGTTAATGAGGCTCATTTATTTAAAAAAATGTGCTTCATTAGAGCCCATTTTTTTTTTGTTTCTAGAATAGCTGCCACTAACTGCAAACAAATTACTTGTAAAGTGATCTTATTTTGAGCGTAGGTATCCTCGCAATATTGACAAACGTTCGAGAACATTACAAATTTAATATCTTTCTTCGATTATAGGATTATTAATGCAGTAATACCTTTCTTTAGATATCGGCGGGTGGTCGACTTATCAGATTAACAATAATTAAATATTAATAATTTATTATCATCATGTATCATAGTAAATAGGTATTGGACCTCTTTGGTAAATGTCGGTGGGCTCTCACATATCTTCGAATTTTTGGTTCTAGGACAACGGTTTATTTATTAAAACTGATTTACCTACCTATCACATTTATACCTAATTTAATATTATTTCTGTTCCAGACAGTACGAATTCTTAACATGGCGGCTGACCATCATTTGGGCAATGGGCTTCGTTGTACGATACATGTTCCTGTTACCCCTCAGAATAATGATCTTCATTATTGGGGTGAGTTAAATACAAATCTTAAGAAACTAACAAAATTATGTCATAATAAAATTTAGCTGTACTGAAGGTTCTTTTGGCGCCAAAATTAGATCTAACGCCGCCATCTTGTTTTTCAATATATTTCACATAGCAATTTTGCATAATGTTTACAAACAGGGCTACCCTGTCCACGTCATTCGAGCGCCAAAAAACCCTTGTAGCACTCGTAAGGTACTATCCAAGAACTTCATATCTAAGCAGTTTGAAAACAAAATCCCGTGAACACGATGGCCACATCTGTTACCGCCCCGGTTCTATAGCGCCCGAGCGCTGCAAGCAGAAATAGTCCTTACGGTGTATAGATATGAACTTCTTCGATAGTACACCTGGGCGTTAATATAGCACATCATCGGTTTGCAAGCGCAAGCCACACTGGGAACGAAGCTAAGTTCGTTTAGGTTTAAAGAATTAATTTCTTACTAACTGACCCGTCAGACATTGTCCTGTCAAAATTTAAATTTCGATTTTTCGGCTGTTTCATTGTTTTTCTTAAACCATTTTAGAATTGAGGCGAAAAAAAAAAAAACCAAGTCGGTCGAGTCATTTTAGGGTTTTTGCGAGATTAATGCACGGAAATTGATTTATATATATACAGGGTGTTAAAGTAATTGCGTGCCATAGCTTAGCGGTAGGTTCAGTATCAATAAAGGAAGCCAGAAAAAAAAAAACATGGAATTGTACGTACCTACCTAGTTACCTATCCTTCACCCGGCGTTATCGAAGTGTTCGGGCGTAGGTATTTCATTGCGTATGTAGGTAACTCTAGAACATTATTAATTAGCATTTAAACAGAATAAAAACATTATTATCGCATCGGCGTACGAAGGGAAAATTCGAATTGTAATTTACATACCGTCGCGGTCATTGCGTTAGTTCGATTCGCGTTCGATACGAGTAGTAGGTAAGTAATTAAAGCATTTAAACAAATAAAATAATTTTAATTCTAAACGATTGCTATTTTAAGTAGGTGCTAATATCTTTTTTTTTCTGGCTGGTTACTTTAACACCCTGTATATATATAATGTAGATAGATAGATAACAGTTCACTTAAAATGTGAGTGTGAATGTGTGTTCACTTAAGTGTTAGTGGGTTTTTCTATATGGAATTTCTCAGTAGCAGCCCGGAGTCTGGATTTGTGCCCGGTTGATGGCAATAGGCTCGCCCCCAATTAGGTACATGGGACTTAAACATAGCTGGCGAAATGTGGGTGTACCTACTACAGGTACACCTTTACCTAACCCTTCAGGGAAACAAGGCGTGATGTTATGTGTTAAAATGAGGTAGGTAGGCCTAGAGCGGGAGAAGTTATTTGATAATCTCCCACAAAAAAAAAAAGTAAGTAGGTGAGTAGTTTGTTTAGCTTTCCTCCGCGTCTTTTATTACTTCTTCACGAGTAGTATGACGACCATAAAAAGTCTACGGGTTTTGTCGACGAAAGAATAGACAAAATGACAGATTGTTCATCTGTCATTTTGTCTATTCTTCCGTCGACAAAACCCTGTTCTATTGTGGCGATGTGAACCGAAGTATAAAAAGACGCGAAGGAAAGCTAAACGAACTTAGCGTCGGTTCGCTTCGTTCCCAGTGTGGCTTGCGCTTTAGAAAGAGACTCACAGCTATGAGTGACAGAGACAACACTATAAACCTGAACTTTGTCTAAAATTCGATGTGCTATATTTATGACCGCGTACTGTACAGACGCCAGCACTTCAAACTACTACAATCTATCAAATTTCTTTAATAGATTTTCAACTTTATTACTAAAGCACAAGGTTCAAAGTTGATTGGGAAACCTGGGTTGACCTGCTGGCGTCTGTACCTACAGTTCTTTTACCTCTGACAGCAGTAACCCAACATCAACTTTATTGTAAAGACAATAAAGATCACTACTATGATGCAAAATCAGAGGTAATAACTGTGAAAGGACGCTCGGTTTAAAAAAAGAATAATGATTTTGAAAATTAAAACCTGTCAAATGTATGAAATTACAATGATGATTATATTTTGTGAAAACTATTATAAGAGGTGTGTTATTATAGTTTGTTCAGAAGAAAGGCTAAACGCACGAATTACAGCTAACTTATTAAACAAGAAAAGACAAAAAACAATGCTTGAATATCTTCCTAAAATAGCGTCATCTGAGCAATTTTAGCCAGAGTATTCTAGAACGATTTTCAAGTACGAATCTCGTTTCGTAACAGTCAGTTTTAATACTTGTTTCCTCGCTTCGGTACGAGCTATACTCAATAGGTTTCGGTGGTAAGACCCACGTGACATGACAGCTGTCAAGTAACCGACTAAACGTAATGCGTGTCACTTCAGTTGTCATTGTACGTCACAGTTGTACTCTTCAATTTAGCAACGTTATATAATCCGTTGACGTTTAGAGTTTGGGATATATATTACAAAATATTATATTATTATTATTATAAATCTAGCAAAAAAAAGGTCCTCAAGCAGTTAAATCTACGAAGAGTACTTTATGAACAAAAGATAAAGTTTAACATACATTCTTCTTCTTTTCGTGTGGTTAGTAAACTAACCTGGTGTCAGAGTTTTAAAGCCGCCCACGGGCCTCTGAGTTGGCTTCACATACCGTCGAGAAATATCTCTCAGGCATGCCGGTTTCCTCACGATGTTTTCCCTCACCGTTTTTTGAGCAATTGATAATCATATAATACGCACATGAATCCGAAAAGTCAGAGGTGCGTGCCTTGGGTTCGAACTCGAGACCTACGACTTGTCAGTCTGACGGTCACACCACTAGGCTATCACTGCTAAAACATACATTAGTTAAAGAGGAAACTATTGTAGAAATCTAAACTAAATTTAGTTTGGTTTATTGTATTTTTAAACAAGTGTCATCTATAAAAACCCTTTTTACGATTTATTTACCTTTATTTAACTACCTAAACTTATGGAGTATAGTTCTTTTACTATTGTAACATTCAAGTATCAAGATTACTGTTTGAAAATCTTTCTAGAATGCAGGCCTGAAATTATACAGGGTGGCAGGGATATCAATGCGCAACCTGCTACCATGGATTTAGTACAGACACCAGTGCTTTTCAAATTTACCTCTAAAGTATAAGGTTCAAAATTGATTGGGAAAATTTGACAGTTTCGGGTAGGTTGACGCGCTGTAAATGATTCTGAACCCCCAGCGTCACAGATTAGTATAGACTGGACCCTTCGCAAAGTCGTTTAAATAAAAAGCGACTCTAGCTGCGACACAATAAAGTGCAATTCATGTCGCGCAGCACTAATTACCTACAGTTATATTCACGTAGAAGTTGCCTCTCTTTCTACCGCGTTACTCTTATATCTTCTGACTACGTCACACTCACTGAATTCGACAAGTCGAGCCCTCCGCGTACCTACTTGTAGCTTCATACCTAAAATGCGGAGTGAACCAGGTATTCATCACGTCTCCCGCTCTGGGTGGAGCGGGAGGGCGTGTCAGACTCTTACTGACTAAATCCCTTCTCTTGCCTGTGCAATGCCAGGGGGCCACGGTATTCATCTGTGCCTGCGTTGTAATTTTTCGTCGGCTATTTAAAATGTCCAGAATCATGTACTTAATTCATGGTAACAGGTAGCGCGCTGAGTGACTGAACAAGCAATGTAAATCTGACATAACGAAACCTCAATAAACCGTAATGTCGCATGGTGCGTCCGCTGCTCCGGTCCGCCGTATTTGAGCGCGAGCTAAGTTCCTGCCACTCTATATTTATAGAACCCTTCACCCCAACGTTGTTATTTATCTTGCATTTATTTTCTAATTTTGTGACTAATATTTGTTATTTCGCAACTAATTTCCTTTTTACTTTTTTTAACGTTTTTGTTGTATTTTTTCCTAATGCTGCCGGCCGCAATTGCGTCTATCGTGACGAAGCTTCGCACAGTGATACGATACACGAAGATGTGATTAACTATTATCGGTTATCGCCCGTGTGGCGATACATGTTAAATGAGGCGAAGCCGCTAATCGTCACCTTAGAGTGAAAACCTCGGGAATGCATTTTTTCTCAAATTTATTTTATTGCGTTTCTAGAAAGAAACCTCGCGACGCAAATCCTGATCTAACTAATTTGTTCATTCGATACTCGTAGTGCCATCTATGACAGTAAATGCATGAACCTCGTAAATACAGCAGGATCTGTCAGTTTGGCGTGAATAACTTGCTTGAAAATTTATGCATTTCGGACAATCGTATAGTCTCGAACAGTTCTGAATATAAAAGGTTATATTTCCATATTGATTAATAAAAAAAACATAAAAGACGCCGTACAAAAATTCAACAGCACGCAGTTTTTTCTTCTTCCTGAAATGTTACTTCTTATACACTTACGAGGTTTTCACTCTAAGGCGTCGTATTTTGACCACCGCATTAGCGCGATAACTTTTTAGCGAGCAAAACATACGAAGCTTCGGCACGCATTGCTTTGTCACGATAGACGCATATGCTGCCTCAGCATAATAATATGTTTTTGTAACTAATATTCTTATTTCAACGCTAAACGGCTACTTAATAGATTTAGTCATTTTAAACCGATTGGAACCTCGCTCAAGTGACTGTGTTCGATTCTCAGTTCCTCTGAAGTGTTATTGATTTTATATTACGAGAAATTTCTCAATAACAGCAAGGGGACTAAAATTGTGACTCGTTTCTGGCAATAGACTCACCTCCTATTACCAAGCGAAAATAGGTATATCTCTGCCAACACCTTCTTGGAACAAAATCGTGATGATATCCCATCTATCCTATCAGGTAATAGTAATGGTCTTCTCAACCTGGGTCGTCAGTTCCGTGCCGTTCGTCCGCTTAAGAAACAAATTGGGAAGGATTTCCTATAAAATGAGCATTAGGATCCTTATCAGAGGCCTCTCCATCCGTGCGAGGTTTCATGATAAGCAGTACAAGCCTAAAGCCAATGGTTTCTGTGTGGCGAACCATACCAGCCCCATAGATGTTGGAGTGCTGAGCATTAATACCTGTTTCTCTTTGGTAGGTCGTTTTTTTTGGGTAAATTTGGGTGGGACGTTTTGTCTGGGTAGAATGTTCTGTTGGGTTGGAATTGGGGGAAATGTGTCTGTCTGGGTTATACTTGTTCGTATTGGGTAAAACGTTGTCTGGTTCGAATTGGGGAATGATTTGTTCGTATTGGGATGATGTTATGTCTAGAGTGGATACCTTGTATCGATATTGGGTTATGGGTAAAACGTAGTCTGGGTGAAATTGGATTATCCGTTGGGTCCGAATTGGCGTATATTATGTTATGTGCGGACTGGTTAATAATTATGTTATGTCCAGATTGGGTAAAATGTGGTCTGGGTAGGATTTTCTGCCTGATTGGAATTGGGTGATACGTTGGTTGTTGATTAATTTGGTCTTGTCATGTTATTTCTGGTTAAAAAATAAATAGGTTGTTTATTGAACTCTTCTTGCTATCCTAGCGATCACAGGGTCCGAAGGAATCTCTACGCACGATATTGTGCGCCTTCTCAATCTGACTGGGGCGATCCGCTTGTGGAAGACCAGCCAAATCGCTATCGTAAATAGAAACACTTCGAACCGATGAGGCTTGCAGGACTGTTTGTTCCAGTAGTCACAATCCGGCTCGAAGGACCAAAATGAACGGGCAATATGTAGTATGTAAACTGTTGATGGATACGGATCACACGGGATGTATACAGGAAATAAAATCACTGCTTTGTATCCGTTACTGATTGTTTGATTTATTAGAAAACACATTAAAATATATACATAAAGTAGGTTACTTGTGATGGGCGCGATACCTTACTCAGCGAATGTAAACAAGTAATCGGCGAAAAAGCGAATGCTTGTTAAATTAAAAACTAAAACATACAGTAGTTCATTCATGTCATTGGTTTGTTATGTCTGTTTAAGATATAAGTAAGTTCTATACTGCATTCTTCTGTTTTTATTATGTCAATTCATATCTAAGAAACAGTGTGTAAAGTACACTCATCTTCTTTAGAAAAGGGAGGATCCGCGCGGTAAACTTTAATTGCGCGATGCAGGATTTGTGTGACGTCAGGTCTTTGATGCGTAGTTCCCATGTGCCGATGTAGATGTCGCCACATCACTCCCCTCCAAGGTCTTCTAAAACTATATCATGTAGAAAATAATAGGAATAAAAGCCTTCTTGTTTCAAAATGAGGCATTTTTGGGCTGCCACGTTTGGAAGCGTGACTTCAGAGCGTTGGATTCCCAGGCAAAGTTTTATTGGGCATTTCTCAGTAACAGCCCGGAGTTTGGAAGTTGACGTGGTGATCCCCTCGTGCTCCGGTGTGCACGTGTCGCCGTTGGTCCTGCTCCTGGTCTCTCGTTACGCCCGCTCATCAGCCCGGAGTCTGGATATGTGCCCGGTAGTGTAAATACAAAGCCGGTTCTGTTCTGTTCTGTAACGCAGCCGCGTTCTTATGAATAAAGTAACACCACATACATTTGAAAACTGTCTGCAATGTGATCGGCGCTCCAAAATACATTGTTTTAAGAAAGATGACCGCAATACTGCTTATAAGTACTCGTTCTGTCTACAAAGCAGGTTTCAAACTTGATTGCGACGTAGCTTGCGCTGATAAAATAGCCTGCCTAGCTGCGAGCAACTTGGAAGTAGCATTTGGTCACAGACCTAACCCTTTTTAGACAGTTTCTAATCTAAAGGAAATAATAGTATGGGTGTTGCGTTGAATCCGCCTTATACGAACAAATGCGGCTGCACTACACACCGCTGTGTTGCAGCTGGGTACGGACAAACTTCTTCTTCTCGTGTGGTTAGTGACTAACCTGGTGTCAGAGTTTTAAAGCCGCCCATGGGCCTCTGACTGGGCTTCACATGCCGTCGAGAAATATCTCTCAGGCATGCCGGTTTCCTCACGATGTTTTCCTTCACCGTTTTTGAAGCAAGTGATAATTATATAATACGCACATGAATCTGAAAATTCAGAGTAGCGTGCCTTGGGTTCGAACTCGAGACCTATGACTTGGCAGGCCGACGGTCACACCACTAGGCTATCACTGCACGGACGAACTATTGCTGCTTTAAGCCATTCGCAAGATAATGCAGCACAGACTATGGTTGTCTGTATTGCTACCGCCTTTGTATTTACACTACCCGGTAAGTGGCAATAGGCACACCCTATTACATGGGGCTTTGATATAATTGGCTTACCTCTTCGTGGGATACCGGCCTATCGTTATATTATTATCGTTTGTCTCCTATTTCCCAACTATGTTGGGGTCAGCTTCAAGTCTAACCGGATGCAGCTGAATACCAGTATTTTACATGGAGCGACTGATTACTGGCGCCGTGATGTTATAGAGGTATGAGGAACAGGGTGTAAAGTTCACTCATCCTCCATAGAAAAGGGAGGATCCTCCGACCAGATGGCTGTTGTGGCTGGTGAACAACTGCTCGACGATTGATGTCGGAACGATGTATATAATTATGCTAGTCGCGCGGTAAACTTTGCTTGCGCGATGCAGGATTTTGCGTGACGTCAATGTGATGTGTAGTTCGCGTATGGCGATCTAAATGTCGCCACAATGTTAGGGAGTTTAAAAATGGCTGTTTTTTCTTACGCTTTTTGTGTTTCTTGTTTCTCTGTGATGTTATGTTTCCTACTTTAACGCTTTCTCTGTATTCACCCTGTTTTGTCCTATATTATAAGTTAATTATTTAAATATGTTCGTTAAAAGACGAGTTATAATATACCTTATTCTAATGGCAATAGGATCGATTTCTATTAACATAACTGGCGAAATGTGGGTGTACTATAGATACACCTCTGTTCAACCCTTCGGGGAATATGCGTGATGTTGTGTTTATGTATTCCAATGCTAATAGAACTCTATTTTCATGGTAGGTACTGCCTAGAAGGCAAATAAATAAATAAGGTATGTTATAATTTTTCTCATAAAATTCATATTGTGTCTTGTCCAAGTCAGTTTTTGCAAGAGTTATATTTTAAATAATAACAAAAAAAAAACACCATAAAAAAATTGTTGGGGAATCTTCACAGTCGTCATGTTTATGTTATAGCGCTAAATAAATGATTTTGTAAAAAAAAATGGTTATCTGTGTAGTTTCGCCAATTAATTATAAATGGCCAAGTATAGTCAGGGAAATGAATAGTTAAGTAAACCGACACCCTACGTCAATTTTCCGTGTTATTAAAGCCGGTAGGATACCTCCGCCGCGAAACCATAGCAGCGAAACCGCAGTAGTTCAATTCAATAGACTCTCGTCATGTTCGAATCGGATGTGAGTAGCGGAAAATGACGCGAGTCTATTGAATTTAACTACTGCGGTTTCGCTGCTATGGTTTCGCAGCGGAGGTGTGCTACCGGGGTAAACCACCATTTCGTACAACTGTCAAAAATGACAGTTTTGATTTGAATGCACGTACAATTGAAGTTGGTAGTTAAATTGCTCAACTATTAATTACCCTAACTTTGTAAGGTAGGCTTCAGCATAGTCTCATCTTAACACTACCAAGAACTGACTTAAAACCTAACCCATTCGGGCCGTACATCAACCCCTCGCTTCCAATAGGTCTGGTGGCTTGTAGCGTGCACGGCTTGCGTCGGTACCCTTCCCGACGGGAAAACGAAACAGCGTGTCAACTACGCCGTCTCTGTCATGTGTTTCAACTTTCTGTCACGCTGCATCTCCGCTGTTATCACGTATCATGACACGCACTACAAGCCGCGGAACGGCATCTGTGTGGCCAACCACACGAGCCCCATCGACGCGCTTGTGCTCATGTGTGACAACTGCTATTCACTCGTAAGTTTTTATTAAATTAAATAGCTCGTCTTCCGAGCCTTCTCCTATGTTGGGGTCGGCTTCCAGTCTAACAGGATGCAGCTGAATACCGGAATTTTACATGGAGCGACTGCCTATCTCCCCATTAAGACACTCGTAGGGGTTAATTTAAGGTGACAGCGTCAGGGTAGTCCGAAAAAAACAAATTTTCTTGCGTTTTTTGCAATTTCCAGGTCAGTTTCAGGTTGTATGTTGGTCTAAATGTGATTCGCGATCGTATCAAATGTTTATTTATAGAATTATAATCATTAAAATCACCAATTCAACTCTTAGTTCATGTAATCCTATTGAATGACTATTTCATGAAATCATGGCATTTGAGGATTATGCTAACTAAGCACAGGAGATCTCTTAAAAATAAAATAACAATAAAAATAAAAACAAAGTAAAATTAAAATAAAGCAGAAACTCCTGTGCGAGGCCAAAAGGCTCCTATCTCAGCATGATGCTGCGACTTTTAATAATAAATGTCGCAGCGCTGGTATTCCGATAGGGTCCGCAGTGATGTCACAGAAAGATACAGAAATGAGTACTAAATTAAAAAGTTTTTATTTTTCATTTTTTGTTGTGGTACCTACACCAAACCCCCCACAAATATTTGGACCCCACAAATATTAGGAACTATTAGAACATCGTCCACATATACTAGGTGGGAAAAAATACGTATTATTGAAGCTAACTCAAAAACCCCTTATCAGATCGTGACCACACTTATATGGGACCACTTCTGAACTATGCCCTACCAAAAACAAAAAATAATCATCAAAATCAATTGATAATTGGCGGAGTAATCGCATAACAAACATACAAAAAAACACAACCGAATTGAGAACCTCCTCCTTTTTGAAGTCGGTTGAAAAGGAGTTTTATTGCTGATTCTAATGATTATAATTCTGTAAAGCCATAATAGTTTCGTTCGCGGATCAAATCTTAATCAACATACAACGTCAGGTTGTATGTTGATTGACCTGCAAATTGCAAAAAAATTAAGCAAATTTGAATTTCGCGGGCTGCTTTATCGCATCCGCCTTAACGTCTTTTATTGACAAAATGAGGTGACCTCCTGCCGTAACATGTAAGTATAGAATGATTGTTTGACTCTGTGTGGCCTACACGAGTCCTATCGACGCGCTCGGTCTCATGTACGACAACTGCTATTCACTTGAAGTGTTAACATGATGCGCCAGTCAGCGAGTGATGTTAAGCGTTCCACAGTTGCAGAATAGGGATGATGACGCAAAATGTTTTTTTTTTGTCCGTCCGGTAGGAAATAGTTATTTATCCAACATGTGAGGAAAGTTCGTTTTTCCTATGAGTTTTGATTTTGAGTCTTGAGCGAACGAAGGATTGAAAAATAGAATCACGAGCGCAGCGAGTGATTATAAATTTCATTCCTGAGTAAGCGAAAGACTCAACAAAACGAATAGCAAATGAACTTGCTCACAAGTTGCATACAAAACTTTTCACCACTCCCAGCAAGAAAGTATTCAGTCATCAGTTTCTGCACATACAATAATTTGATAAATTTTATAAAAAAAACATTAATCTTCACTTATAAATATTTCTATTCTAATAAAAATAGATTAGCATAAAATTATTTATTTTTTTAAATATCTTTAAAACTTAACATAAAAAAATCAGGCAAGGTTAGTTTCTGAACGGGATCATTACTTTCCTCACTGTTTTCTTATAGGAAAGACACTTCGTTCGTGCGGGAGTGGTGAAATAGTTATTTATCCAACATGTGAGGAAAGTTCGTTTTTCCTATGAGTTTTGATTTTGAGTCTTGAGCGAACGAAGGATTGAAAAATAGAATCACGAGCGCAGCGAGTGATTATAAATTTCAATCCTGAGTAAGCGAAAGACTCAACAAAACGAATAGCAAATGAACTTGCTCACATGTTGCATACAAAACTTTTCACCACGACCAGCAAGAAAGTATTCAGTCATCATAGGTAAATAAATTAAATAGACACAAAGCAAATCAAAATAATTCTTTATTTTTTAAAATCTTTTAAACTTAACATAAAAAAATCAGGCAAGGTTAGTTTCTGAACGGGATCATTACTTTCCTCACTGTTCAAACAGTGAGGAAAAACCAACTTTCCTCACTGTTCAAGCAGTGAGGAAAAACCAACTTTCCTCACTGTTTTCGTAGAGGAAAGACACTTCTTTCGTGCGGGAGTGGTGAAAAAAAAATTGGACACATATTTTTTCTTTTTTTTACATGATACAAAAGACTACGGCGTTACACTGAGTTAAAATGTGCCATGACGTCACGAGTATTTAGATTTTATACTTACTTGTGACGTAGCAACCCCCACGTTCCAACTTTAATGCGTTTTATCTAAGTCATTTCTAATAATATGATCGTTGGTCTAGTGGTCGCAAGCGCTACTACTGAGCATGAGGTCCTGGGTTCGATTGTCGGGTCGGGCAAAGTATTATTGGGTTTTTCTATCTGAAATTTCTCAGTAGCAGCCCGTGGATTTGTGCCCGGTTGATGGCAATAGGCTCGCCCCCTATTACATGGGACTTAAACATAGCTGGTGAAATGTGGGTGTACCTGCTACAGGTCCACCTCTGCCCAACCCTTCCGGGAAACAAGGCGTGATGTTATGTTATGATGAAACAAAAAATACGTGTCTAATATTTTTTTATTATCTGGCTGACGGACTAAATTAAATTTCATTTTTTTTACCCAGTCATCATCTCTATTAAAAGTTTAAATATTACAAGGTGCTACTCACTCGGTAAGTTTTGATATAGTTTTTTTTTTAATAAGTTGGCGTCCTGTTGAAATATGTAAGTTAATGTCAGAATTAAATATTAATTATTTATTGAGAAAATTGAATCAATCAAAATCTGTCTAGCCTTTTTCCAACTGTGTTGGGGTCGGCTTCCAGTCTAACCGGATGCAGCTGAATACCAGTATTTCACATGGAGCGACTGCCTATCTGACCTCGACCCAGTTACTGGGTAATACGATAGGCCTTGGGTAAGAGATGTTTCGTAAGCAGGAGTGCCATACATCAAATTGTTTGCCATAATTATTTTTCATTATAATAGGAAATATCATAATAATTATTGTGACATATGCATAAAATTAATGTTTTTGTGAAGTATCTATGTTTAATGTTTGGGCTGAAGTGCGAATGTATACTCAATGGTTGAGTGGTTGCATGCAATGGTTGTCAATGTTAAGGGGTTGGGTTCGAACCCCAGATTTGTATGTGATGTCTAACGAAAATGGGTTGCCATTTTGGGTATTAAAGCAGTTGCCTAAGGCTGAAAAATAGTATAATTTTGTGTCGTGGTTGCCCAGAGGTTAAAAGGTCCCCTTATCAAGAATGAGGGTGTGAATTCGAATCTCGGAAACATCTACGTTACTTGCAATGATCTAAAATGTAAACACTGGATCGTTGGTCTAGTGTTGGCGAGCGCTACTGCTGAGCATGAGGTTCTGGGTTCGATTCCCGGGTCGGGCAATGTTATTGGGTTTTTCATCTGTAATTTCTCAGTAGCATCCCGGAAGCTGGATTTGTGCCCGGTTGATGGCAATAGGCTCGCCCCCTATTACATGGGCCTTAAACATAAGTGGCGAAATGTGGGTGTACTATAACTACACCCCTGCCTAACCAACCCTTCGGGGAATATAATATGTTATGTTATGTAAAAAAAAAACTTGCAGAACAGATAACTGTTGAGGCCTAAAAGATATTAAGGGCGCTTATCCTAAAAGTTGGCAACGTCGCAAATAGCTGTCAAAAATTTACCTGTTCTGATTAATTTGGCAATATTACTGTATGGAAATAAGAAATGTGGCTAACTAGCAAACTAGAATATTAATAATGAATTGCAATTATAACATTGAACTTGATGATGTACCCGTTTTAGGTGTAAAAAAGGCATTTGAAAAGTTTCCAAACACTTTTTTTACATCTAAAACTAAATATTCAGTGTTACGATATTAATTATTGCATTTCATAATCAATAATTTAGTTCACTAGTTAGCCACATTTCTTATTTCCATACAGCAATATTGCCAAATTAATCAAAACAGCGAAATATTTGACATCTATTTCCGACTTTGCTCACTTTCAGTGTAAACGCTCTTATGTGGCGATCGAATAAGTGGTAGGTCGTGGGTTTTCAGTAAACCGATATGTCCTAGAACCAAAAATTCGAAGACATGTGACATCTACCAACCCGCACTGGGCCCGCGTGGCACGCGGTCACTCCCACTCACAAAGAGGAGGCCCCTGTGTTCCAGCAGTGGGATTATTATAGACTGATTATACTATGGTCAGCAATGTACTTCTTTCGTCTGAGATTACAACGAACTTTTACCATTTTTCCTCTGTGCCATCTCGACTGAATAACATGTAATATTTATGTAATAATGTATTGATAAGTTTACTAATATTTTCAGATCGGTCAAAGACACAATGGTTTTCTAGGAATCCTACAGAGGGCGCTGGCTAGGGCGTCGCCACATATCTGGTTTGAGAGATCCGAAGTCAAGGACAGACATGCGGTCGCTAAAAGGTAATTTTTTATTTGTTTATCTTTAATTTTCAAAACTCAAACTCACTATTTATTTCAATTAAACCATTTACAGGCACTTTTGAATTGTCAAAGAGTCGGTCAGTTAGTCAGAAAGTTGAAGCTCTTGCTCATTCCAAAACGTAGATCTCTATGGAGAAGAACGGGCAAGAAACTCTAAGGACACTCTTTTAAATATAAAAATTACAAAACACATGTACATTACTCTTGTTGCTTCTATATGTGAGAACAATGTAAAAAAAAATCAAAAACGATTAAAAATAAGCCCTGGCAGATAAGAGATGACCAGTCTCAACTGACGGCGCCCGTTCACGAACATGACGCGTGGATCAGCACCATGCAGCTCAACCATTTTGTAGGGAACCGAATGATCCAACACACTCGCCACCATCAGCGAGACATTTAAGTGAGCATGACATACTCTCAACTACCCTGCTCTTTCAAGTCAACATACAACATAATAACATAGTAAACGACTCCATGGTAGTCACATTTACAAAAATAGCAAGCTAAGTAATACAAAACTATAGTTTGCAATGTATTTGTAACATTAAAATAATTTTACTACCAAAAAGCTTTTTTTACTACTATCATTATTATCTATTGGAGTATTCAACAATTAAAACATGGAGTCAGACAAAATAAAAAGGGATAGAAAATCTTCCAAATGCTTTATTTTTTTATCTATTGACTGTGGAGCAGGACCAGCATTTAGCCAAGCATTTTTATCTACAATATAATCATACAACTTATAGTATGCTTGTCTACATAGTGTGCGTTTAATGCAAGTATAATTCAGGTATAACCCATTTTTGTTAGTATTACTTAACCTATGTTAGTATAATAGACTAAAACACACCATCATCTGCCTAGCCTTTTCCCAACTACGTTGGGGTCAGCTTCCAGTCTAACCGGATGCAGCTGAATACCAGTATTTTATATGGAGCGACTGCCTATCTGACCTCCACAACCCAGTAATTGGGTAATACGATACCCCTTGGTAAGACTGGTTGTCATACTTTCGGGCTTCTGACGACCCGTAACGACTGTCAAAGATCCACGAATGACAGCCGGGACCAACGGCTTAACGTGCTTTCCGAGTCACGGAGAAGTCTCGGTACGTAAAGATGGTCACCCATCCACAGACCAACCCCGGCAAGCGTAGCTTAACCTGACGGATCGACCCGTGCGGCAGTTATTACTTAGCCACGAGCTCCTCTAATAGACTAAAACACACAATAACTAATAATACTTAATAACGCCACCTCTTGGAGACACTTGGCAACTGTCTTCTAACTAGCAACAACGCTCAGAAATATCTTGTATTGTTCTTCTGTATATTCATACTTGCTGTATATACAAAATTCAAAAGTCATTTATTCAAACGATGCTGAGAATCAGCACTTTTCGAACGTCAAAGTTACATAAGGACAGTCCCCCAAAACGCCCACCTTTCACCACTCCCTAGTGCTTTAGCTGGGAAGAAGAAGTGGCGCAACAAACTCCCCAGAAATACTCGTGTAACACACAGGCAGAGAATATACTTAGCTATTCTTTTCTTGATCGCGAACTTCATTACTGAAGGTCTTGAACTTCATGGGTTTATGTATGTTGTTCCACTTCGTTCTCTTCCCCGCTTCTCTAAGGACGGTCGTAACAGAGTCCAGTGAGGGCGGTGACTTGGTCTGACCAGCGGCTAGGTGACCGGCCGCGAGGTCTTTTCTCATCTACCTTGCCCATCACCACCCACTCTTCAATGTTATCTGGTTCCCGACGGGCAATGTGACAAAAGTGACCGAGAATCCTTTGGTAACAGATCGAGGATAGTCAATCTCTAATGCGTAGTGGTTCGAGGATAGATTTTTTCGTTCTCCTGGTGGTCCATGGTATGCGGACCATTCTACGCCAACACCACATCTCAGAAGCTTCTATATTTCTCCGTTCAATTGCCCGAATCGTCCACGACTCTGAGCCGTAAAGAACTTAGCTATTAACAAAATAATAATATGTACATTTATATTTAAACAGAGGAGAATTAATCATAGGGCTTCAAAAAATTCATCCGCATCGCTGCCAACAGGAAAAGTGCCTAAAAGGCTGACAGCATTGCCATGGCCAATGGCGATGCTGATTCCTTGGCTTTCCAAGAACCTACAATACTTACCCTCCCCTGCCTTTGCATTCTAGAAATATGCAAATTCGTTAGAAATTACCAACACTTTTACACGACATGAGAAAATATAAATTAAGTCATAAAAATAGGTTAAACTTACCAGGTTCTAAGTTAAAAATGCACTGAACAAGTACACTCGTCATTTCAATTAAAATAAATAACAAATTACCAGAATTAATTAAAAAAGAAAAAAAAATGGAGGTTCCAAGGCGCCAATAGTAAAAAAAAGGTAATAAAAATATTTTTTTTAAAACAATACTTATCAGCTTTATAGTTAGTTCAAAGTTTCATGATCTAATTTGAAGTATTTTTTTAATACCAGCGGTTCATTGTTCGGTTTGGAGGTAACTGTTTTTTTTTTTATGAAATCGTGTTCTCGTCAAACGTAGTAACTTAACATTAATCCTAAACTATAACATATATTTATTTCAAAATGAGTGCTGCAGTATTTTCGATAAAAGGGAGGTGCTAAGCAATTTGAGGTATTTAGACTCTACAACTTTAAGCAATATTTATAAATAAAGGAGATTTGGTCTGACTCTTTCAAAGAGACAGACCACTTTTTATTTTGGGGGGGTTTTGAAATCATCAAATATTATAACTTCTCCCGCTTTGGGCGGAGCGGGAAGGCGTGTCAGACTCTTACTGACTAAAACCCACCCGTGTTCCTTCAGTTGCCTGTACATTGCCAGGGGCCACGGTATCCCTTTCGGACTTTCCCGCAACCCCGGAAACCTAAATCCCTTAGTTTATGTCGTCATTTCTTCTCGGGGTTAGTCAGACTCCATCATGCTTATTCAAAAAAAGACTTGTAATGTTGCCGATAACCGATTTACAGAACAAATGATTTAATTTAATATATTTTCTATCTTCCCAGGTTAAAAGAACACATATCAGTGCCCGACAACCCGCCGATCCTCATCTTCCCAGAAGGCACCTGCATCAATAACACTTCAGTTATGCAGTTCAAGAAGGGCAGCTTTGAAGTCGGCGGTACCATCTACCCCGTCGCCATCAAGTAAGTCATCATCTGCGCTGGCTTCTCCCAATGTTGGGGTCGGCTTCTAGTCTAACCGGATGCAGCTTAATATTGGGTCCTATGAAATTGGCGTTTTTTTTTCTCACAAATAGCCTCATCACTCGTCACTTCCATGATTTAAAATATTCATGAATTGCTTGATATTATATCGGATACTGACCATCATAGATTCATTTCCATTCTCTCATTTCATTATCATTCTCCGTGCGCCCCGGACCAAACCGGTCGTCTCGTTGTCTTTCAAAAGCAAGTAATAACTTACAGTGCGCGTAATAGTGTGTGTGTGACTAATTACCCATCGGTGTTATCGGCAACTTTTGTGCATGTGCGAACTTTTAGTGTTGAGGACTGAGACATGAGTAAAATAAACAGCACCTACGAACATACCAGTGAAGTTGACGATCCATCTGGTGAAATGAGTGTAGATGGTTCCTTAATAGAGAAGGAGTCGCCTCCTCATTACGTCACATTTCGCCAAGGGATGTCGTGCAATAAGAACCCAGACTGGCGCGACGAACTCAAAGATTTCCAAGCAAATATAAAATCTATGCTCGAAACTTGCTTAGCAAAACAGGATGAAAAATTTTCATTACTTTTATCCAAATTCGAAGACGTAAAGTCATCCGTCAAGTTCATCAGCGATAAATATGATTGTCTGGAAGAGAAGTCGAAGGAATTTGCCACTCGTATTTCGAAGCTGGAGGAGAATTGTTCTTCTCCCCTTGCAGTTCAACAAAGAATTGCTACTCTAGAAGCAAAGTTGGAAACCGCTGAACAAAAATCCCGTAACTGCAATATCGAGATAAGCAATCTACCTGAGAAGCGCGGCGAACATTTAATGTCGATCCTTGAAAATATATCTCTTTTAATCACACAACCGTTATCGCCTCGTGACGTCATTTCTATTCACCGAGTTCCTCTAATGAATCCAAAATCCGCGCGGCCAAGAAACATAGTGGTTAAGCTTTCTAACCAAATACTACGTGATAACTTCATTGCAGCGGCTCGCCTCAAAAAGGGAATCACATCCGATGAACTGCAAATGAGTGGCAATCCACAAAAAATATACATAAACGAGCATCTTACGCTGCAGAACAAGAAATTGTTTCGTCAAACAAAGGAGATTGCAAAACAAAACGGACATCGATTTGTTTGGATTAAACACGGTGTTATACTTGTTCGCGCTGACGTCCCCGAAGCGGCTTTCACTATTCGTTCCGAAGACGATTTATCTAAAATCAAACCCTTTAACAAAGCATCTTAAAGTTTCAAATAAGTGCAATAATATTTGCGTAGAAGTGCAGTCCCATTTTTATTTCTCATCTTGTAACTTGTTACTCTGTTTACCATACAGTCTGTGCCCTCTGACTCATACATTAATTCGAGTTGTTTACGCAGTTTGTGCTAATAACGCGAGCGCGAAATATTTTACGATTACCCTTACGTATCTAAATAATTGTTTCATTACCTTAATATGTAGTATGTATCTGAATTATTATTTTATGTTGATTACCTGTAAACATTACCTTATTCTAGTAGTAATTGTTAATTTAACATTTATGTTTGCCTTTGGGTTACTTAGTCCCTTTTACTATAAAAAAAATAAAAAAACCATAACATTATCATCCTACCTGTATTATAACCAATTATGTTCACATTTGTTGTTTGCATTTATTATAATTTGTGCTTACCATTTCTGGGTTAACTATTCTAATTTATTTAAATCTAAAATTGTAACTGAACTTGACTCCAGGCTTTGTTTTGGTAGTATTTTTTACATTTTTTTCTATTCTAATGGATAAATACAATTTAACAGTTTATTACCAGAACTGTCGAGGACTGCGTACCAAGCTACATACATTATTTATGAATATCTTGTCTTTTTCCTATGACGTAATCATTCTTACAGAGACTTGGCTTATACCGACTATATCCAACGGTGAGTTTGTTGATGACCGATACTTAGTGTTCAGATGCGACCGCGACCGCTGCGCCACGGGGAAACGTGATGGTGGTGGGGTATTGATAGCCGTTCTACGCACATTACGACCAACCAGAATTTTAACGTGCCCCTCTCACGCTGATTTCGAACACGTCTTGGTGCAGCTGCCGGGGTCGCACCCTACAAAACGGCACATCATAAGTGCAGCCTACATACCGCCGCGTTCCCCGGTCGACTTGTACTCCTCACACTTAGATAAATTGCTTGATGTAATTAATGACATTAGTACTGACTCAATCTATATAACAGGTGATTACAATTTACCAGGCATTGACTGGATGGACCGAAGTGGGTGTAACTATGTCGTTCCACAATCGACTGATAATTTGAGCTGTCATCTATGCAACTTTATTTCCGTAACTAATACTTTTCAATATAACACACATAAGAATGCGTTGGGACGTATACTGGACTTGTTTTTGTCGAACGTTGACTGTGAGTCTAAAATATGTACACCATTGTTACCACTTGATGATCACCATCCACCTATCTCGATATTAACTTCACTTATTACGAAATGTGTGCCAATGAAACGTCACTTAACAACGAGACACAATTTTTTTAAAGCTAACTACGAACTTATTAATAAAGAGTTGAGTACATTGGACTGGAATCTATTGTTTTACGACCTTTCTGCAGAACAATCTGTTAATGCTTTTTACGATAAAATCTATAGTATAATTAAGAGGCATATTCCTCTATCGCGTCTCAGAAATTCACGATTTCCTCTGTGGTTTACTCCCTCACTCATACGTATTTTCAAAAATAAAGAAAAGTCTTGGTTAAAATGGAAAACATACGGTAATGCATCGGACTATGAAAGTTTTTCTATTCATCGTAAACGTTTTAAGTCTGAATGTGACAATTGCTTTGAAAAATATATGAAATCGATTGAAGACAGTATTCCGCTTAGCATTAAACATTTCTGGACTTACGTTACAAGCAGGAAGGGCAGGGCGGAGATTCCAGGACATATGTTTCTTGAAAATCGTAACTCAAATAACCCAACTGATATATGTAACATGTTCTCCACTTTTTTCACCTCTGTTTATGAACCCACGAATTTTAACCCCACTTTGTGGCAGCCACCTAATACATATGCAGATAATTCTCACTGTATCTCTGACATCTATTTGCCAGTAGATGCTGTACATAAAGCGATAACGCTATTAGACTTAAATAAAGGTTCTGGTCCCGATGGCTTGCCACCAGTGTTCATAAAGAAGACCGTAGAAACTATTGTTCGTCCTCTTCATATTATATTTAATAAATGTTTACGAGAAGGCACCTTTCCCGACATTTGGAAACGGGCACATATCACACCGGTGTTCAAGAGTGGCGATAAAAATAACATACAAAATTATCGCCCTATTTCGTTGCTGTCCACCATGTCGAAGCTTTTCGAACGCCTTGTACACAGTGAAGTATATTCTCACATTCACAACCTCATTATTGGTGAACAGCATGGGTTTGTTAAACGACGTTCGACGAATACCAATCTCATGTTGTTCACAGACTTTATATTTAAAAGCATGGATGAACAAGTACAAGTTGACGCTGTGTACACGGATTTTCGGAAGGCTTTTGACAAGGTGGACCATAAACTGCTCCTAGATAAAATTGCTTACAACGGAATTCGTGGCAATTTGTTACGATGGTTCATGGCGTACATACACAATAGATCGCAAAAGATAGTCATTAATGGATTCCAATCAAGTTCAATCATTGTGACCTCAGGGGTGCCCCAGGGCTCAATTATGGGGCCCCTACTCTTTATCCTGTTTATCAATGACATTAAGAAATGCTTCATTCATTCCCGATTTCTAATGTATGCCGATGACATCAAAATTTACAATTCGTGCAAAAGCACAGAAGATTGCCTACTTTTGCAGGAGGACCTTGATAGGCTTTCTCAATATTGTTCATACAACAAACTCCAGCTTAGTTTACCTAAATGCAATTCAATCACTTTCACAAAAAACAAAAATATTATAAAATTTGATTATAGTCTACAGGGAATTTGTCTGCAAAGAGTTTACCATATTCGAGATCTCGGTGTTGTAATGGACTCAAAATTGCACTTCAATCTTCATATCGACAACATCGTTAACAAGGCGTATCGTATGTTTGGTTTGGTCATGCGTTCTTCAAACGACTTTAAAAGACCGTCTACTTTTTTACTACTTTACAAAGCTTTGGTCCGTTCTCAATTGGAATTCGCAGTACCGATTTGGAGTCCCATTTTTGATGTTTATACAAAAAGAATGGAAATGGTTCAAAAAAAATATTTACGTAGTATGCACTACAGATGCACAAAGTCTAAATTACCATACAATCAATTATTGATACGTTATAAACTTCAAAGCTTGGAGTCAAGACGCAGCCTATTGATGGCCATGATGCTTCATGGTCTTTGTAATAACAGGTTCGATTGTCCAGATATCACCAATAACTTATGTTACGTTGTACCAAGAACTGTGATGCGTCGAGAGGCGCGTGTGCCTCGGCTGTTTCACACCGCAAGGTGCAGAACTCACGCTGGTGCACGGGCGCCTCTCCGACGCATTGTAGATACGTATAACACCCACTTCATCGACTTAGATATTTTCGCGCTTACACACTTTAAGTTTAAAAGGATGGCTATTGCATCTTTGAAATAGCCATCTTATACCTATAGGTATTTATTCTAAAATACCAACGAGACAGTACGAGTACTTTTTAATTTTCTGTAAAATCGACGCACGTATTAAAGTAACTATAATATACCATTATTTCGCGGACATTGGTGTGGGTTACACGTTTACCTAGTTTTTAATTTATTCTGTCACTCGTTTACTGTAATGTGTAACTGTTTTATGTCCCAATAAAGTAAAATAAAATAAAATAAAATAGACAACTACCAATAGTAAAAAAACCTTATTACTCATAGTTTTCTAAACTTAAAAAATACATTAAAAATGTCTCCTCTTTTTGTCAGCAGAAATGACCACTATTTGTTTAAAAATTAGGCAAAACTTATTTTTGTCGCTTAATCTAAGTGGCATATGTTATCTTAGTTTTTTAGTGCATAAAAGTTTTAAAACATTAGTTTTCATGGTTGTTAAATAAATTAAGAAAATGTTAGTATGATAAAGCAACTTCTTCGTGGATATATATTTTTTCTTTTTTCTCTCATTATTTTTTTCTTTCTCGGTTAGTTTTAATGATGGTCTGGCAGTTTGAGTAGTTTATGCGGCCTACCTAAATGTCCTTTCTTTGGTATTGTTCGTCGAGTTGAGCTCCTTAAGTTCTGAGTTGAGTTCCACGATTACTGACAAATGCTTGCACTGACAGGACAGGTCCACTCAAATCTGTGTGGTTCTTTACTCAAAATACCATTTCAGACTAATCTATATGGTCCTCATAAGGCCTGACCAAGATTATGTCTGGACTTTAAAAGAGACTGTGACCTCTGATTTTATTTCGGCCTTTCTTCTCAGAGCAGTCAGATAGGAAACGCCGAACTCATCTAGCTAATTTTTAATTATTTTTTTAAGTTGACGTGAACAAGTGATTCCAATATTTCAATTTTCTTTCAAATTCTCCATACAAAATACTAGTAATTTAAAAGGAGCGACGACTACCTATCTGACCGCCACAACCCAGTTACATGGTAACAGGGCCTCAAGTCTGCTATTACAATAGTGTCAGAATGGTCTATCATTGATTTCATTAATCTACTAATATCTATTGGCGTCATTATGACTTTCCAATGGTCAGCCACTGACACTCCATTGAAAGAAATGGCATCTATTGGTAATCTCGTACATAATGAAAAATGAATGACTGACTTAGGCAGTAATCTGCTAAAATTTTGACAGTTCCTTTGATCAGTGACCTACCATGAGAACATCATTGTGCAGTCATTTGTTTTAATTCGTTACGAGTATCGTGTTTGTGGAATACAATGATCGACCATTATGAATTTAGCAGATTACGAACTTTTAGCAAAAATGACAATGGGATCGTTTTGGAATGACGAATTTATAAAAATAGCAGACTTGGGCCCCTGAATACCTACATAGTTGAGTTTGATGCCTGGGTAGGATGATCGTTTTATCAGAAATAAAATGGTGTAGTTTTAGTTTCTATCAAAATTGGTCTCATGAATCTTGAGTACCTATTTTACGCTATTTCTTATTATTTGATTTGGCCATGCTCGCTCACTAACAATGGGGACCCTATAAGGCACATGAAATTATGAACAATCGATGGTGGCTCGAGTCATGGCCAGCCAGTCATAACAGGGTTCTGAAAATGATTGCTGCAAAATTTACAAAAAACAGAATTGTTTCTAGTCGCCCCTTCCAAAAGGTAGTTTTCGTATGGAGAAGAATGGGCATGGAACTCCGAGGGTTCCATATCCAAAGGGTGAAACGGGACCCTATTACTAAGACTCCGCTGTCTGTCTGTCAACGCGGCTGTGCGGCTGTGTGTGTGTCTGTGGCTTTATCTCATGAACCGTGATAGTTAGACAATTTAAATTTTCACAGATGATGTATTTATGTTGCCGTTCTAACAACAAATACTAAAAACAGGATAAAATAAATATTTAAGGGGGGCTCCCATACAACAGACATGATTTCTTTGCCGATTTTATAGATTAGCTGCGCCCCGCGGTTTAACCCGCATAAGTTTCGATCCCGTGGGAATATCGGGATAAATAGTATCCTATGTTTTCATCCAGGTTATAAACTATCTGTGTGCCAAATTTTATCCAAATCCGTTCAGTAGTTTTAGCGTGAAGAAGAGACAAACATACACACTCACAAACTTTCGCCTTTATAATATTAGTGTGATAGTACGGAACCCTTCGTGCGCGAGTCCGACTCGCACTTGGCCGGTTTTTCCTATATCAATCAAACGCCATCCATCGACAAACTAAACTAACACCACAAACAACTCCTCCACCAGATACGACCCCCGCTTTGGCGACGCATTCTGGAACAGCTCTCGCTACGGCATGCTGCACTACCTATTGAACATGATGACGTCATGGGCCATCGTGTGCGACGTGTGGTATCTGCCGGCCATGACCCGCGCGGCCGACGAGACGGCCGTCGACTTCGCCAACAGAGTCAAGGCCGTCATCGCGAGGAGGGGTGGCCTTGTCGACCTTATGTGGTGAGTTATAAGAGCTATAATATGCATGGGATGAAACGGAAAGAATTACCGGTCAAATTGAAAAAGGAATTGTTTATTTTGGTCCAATTCATCAATTTGCAAAAAAAAAAAAAAACGTGATTTTTTCCATGTTTTGCTTGAACCTTTAAAATCCACTTAAAATAAGGCGTGAAACGAAACGCGCTTTTGTTTGTCGGCGGCTAGGGGATTTCCCTTGCTTTGTTTTGTTTTACACTCAGTTCGGAAGAAACGCAAGTTTTGATCAATAAAATAGTTTAAAATGCCTGGTGGAAGACAAATAATGCCAACTGGCAGTATTTTATAGAAAAAAGTTTGTACAGACGCCAGCACGTCAACCTACCCGAAACTGTAAAATTTTCCCAAACAACTTTGAACCTTATGCTTTGGTGATAACGTTGAAAATATATTAAAGAAATTTGTAGTATGTTGATGTGCTGGTGTGTTTTTGTTTAAATACGCAGGCACTTCACTTTGTGTAAATTATTTCATCACCACTGCTCTCAAAACGTTGAAGGAAAACATCGTGAGGAAACCGGCATGTCCTAGAACCAAAAATTCGAAGACATGTGACATCTACCAACACGCACTGTGGATTACGGCCCACTCCCTCTCACGTAGAGGAGGCCTGTGTCCCAGGAGTGGGAACATTATAAATAAATAAATAAATTAAAAATAATAAAATATTATTATTAATATTTCCTTTATTTTACATTTATACACATACATTATATTTTTAAATATTAGAATAAAAAAAAACATTTAAAAATATAAAAAATAGTAGCCCACCGGTATCGGGAGCAGGGTCCAAGCTACCGGCGGTCAGGGCTCCAGAGAGAGGAACCTCCCAACAATGCGAGCCGTGTCCAGGAGTACCGCTTTCTGGATCAAGCCCTTAATCCAGCTGCCCAACGAGACCCTCCTTAGGTGTTGGTCGAGGCTCTTGGCAATTAAGCCTTCGGCTGATATGACTATCGGCACAGTGATCGCTGAGTCCACATCCCACATGTCGACAACCTCGCGAGCCAAGTCAAGATACTTAATTTGCTTATCTTTCTCGGCTTTCACGAGGTTCCCGTCATGCGGGGCCGTTATGTCAATGATCATTGCGCGCCGCTCTCCTCGATCCACCACCCCTATAACTGGCTTATTGGCAACAATAGTCCTGTTAGTGATATGGATCGATCCCATTATTATTCATATTATTATTTATTAATAATTCAAATTCTTTTTTACTCCACAGGGACGGACAACTAAAACGAATGAAGCCGAAGAAGGAATGGAGAGAGTTACAACAAGAAGAGATCAGTAAAAGATTAAAGGGAGAATAGTTCAATATGAGAGTGAGTGGAATGGACATAATAGTTCCCGCCCCGGGGTCATTGACCGCCGCGGTGGCTTGTGATGATGACATACCGAATTTGATATTCATTTTAAAATTCTAGTTGTAATGTTAGCCATTTTTGCAATTTATTTATATTATTTTTTAGGAAGAAAAAGGTTTAAAGCCTAACACACTCAAGGCGGGTGCGGGTCGGGCGCGGGGCGGGTCGGGAGCGGGAGCCGCGCACGCCGACATCCATATAATACAAGCCCGTCGTACTGCCGTCCCGACCCGCGCCCGACACGCGCCCGCCAAGTGTGTGTGGGCTTTATACTTCATGTAGTAGCGAAATTAAGTTGAAACGCGGTCACGATTATCACTAAAGTAATATAATTACGCCAAAAAACAAATTATTGGGATTTGTCGGTAGATATACTATCGAAGAACTTCATATCTAAGCAGTTTGAAAACAAAATCCCGTGAACACGATGACCACATCTGTTCCCGCGCCGGTTCTATAGCGGCCGAGCGCTGCAAGCAGAAATAGTCCTTACTGTGTATATATATGAACTTCTTCGATGGTACATTATATCGTAACAAAATATTTGGACTGTAGTTTGACCGACACCACTGTACCGCGTCCTAAGAATGCGCGGCGAGGCGGGGGGCGGGACGTTGGGAGCGTTGACGAATGAGCGGCCTGCACTGACGTCCCGTCCAGTCGCACCGTGTGTAGCGGTGAGGTCAAACTATAGTATCATTAGGAGCGTACCGACCTTTTGCCTTTGTCCCTGTCTTTTTCTTTACGTGTAAAGAGTAAAGAAAATAACCACACTTTTGTACTTTTTCTATGCTTTTCGTTGTTTTTTTCATCATATTGCTCTTAAATAAAAAACTATCGCGCATAAAAGCTCCAGTCATCTATGAACTTAATTTTTAGTAAATTAATCATAATATAAAATTACTTATTTATATAATAAAGAAGTAAAATAATGGAAAAAATTACTCGATAAGAGGTAACTTTGCCTATTTATTCTATCGAGTCAACTTGATCAAATCGTGTTTCCATCGCGCAATGTCTAGTATATATCCCCAATAATACCAATATATTTCCCTACATTTTAATTTACTACTTCAAACAAAATTAATACAAACATGTTTATTTGTAAAAAAAAAGCTCGGTGCCCTCTTAACCAGGGAGTAAATGGAGGACTACGTTAATATGTAATGAACGCGGGCCACATGACCGTGTTTCCTCTTACGTCTCAGTATGATACGCCTTTTTTCGCTTTTATATGAAGTTTTGTTAATTTTTCTATAGCTTAGGTACTGTTTATTTAAATTGTGATGATGCAAGTGTCTTTCGTATGTAAACGTCTTAAATTGTTATGGAAATTGTAAATTATCTTCAAGAATAGCGTTAAAAATGTACGTGGGACGCACACTGGGCACTCAGCCCAGCGTCTGTCGTTCCAAAGAACAGTACCATTTTGTCTCACGAAGTGACGCGCGCTTTACTTGTGGTAACCAAGATTACAAACACGCTTAAAAAGGTGTGATTGAAAAGTCTTGTATCGTAACACACACACACACACACACTTCCGAATCCGCCCTTGTCTCGGACGGCCCTGAGAACTCCTGCGCCACAAGTGAATACAGGACAGGTCCACTCAAATCTGTCTGGTTCTTTTCTCAAAAGACCATTTCAGACTAATACTACATGGTCCTCATATGGCCTGACCAAGATTATGTCTGGACTTTAAAAGAGACTGTGACCTCTGAGTTGGTTTCGACCTTTCTTCTCAGAGTAGTCAGATAGGAAACGCCGAACTCATCTACCTAGCTAATTTTTAATATTTTTTTTAAGATGTCGTGTAAAAGTCATTCCAATATCCTATTTACAGAATAAAGAATTTCATTTCAAGGAACCACAAGTAAAGTGCGCGTCGCTTCGTGAGATAAAAATACTGTAATACAATGTGGAGACGACAATACAATTAATGGCAATACTAATGCGAGTATTTTGCAACTATCAAATAAATCATTGAAATTATAAAAATATATTTTTCAAACTAAAGCGTTACATGGTTCTTTTTTTTTGTCCACATGAGTGAAAGCTCTTGGCCTGCATCTCACCTGAAGGTAAGTGATGATCAGGCCGAAGGTGGAAGCGAGCTTCACCCGGAATCCTCAACCACAGAGGAACTGGCTATCTTACCTCTTAACTGCCGAAACACAACAATGCTGTTAACATTGTTGTTATGGCGACAGATTTGGATAAGATGGTGGTAGCTAGCCAGGCGGACTTAGAACAAGCCCTACCACCAACCAAATCGAGCAGAAAATTTTGGAGCTCTGGGTCCGGGAGCACAGGCGGTTTTGGCGCGCGGCCGAAACTAACGCTGCCATCTTGTTTTATCAACACAATTTCTGTGAAAATTTGTTAACATCGCTCCCTTTTCAATGTAGATTGTTATCTCCACATTGTATAATGACAACGTAAGAGAGCTCGCGCACTAAGATCTAATCAAATCCTTATTTCCACTTAAACAAACATCAACTTTATGATAGTGTAAATAAAGTTGATTTTAGACTGACTAGTACTGGTGAAAAAAGTCATAAAAAATATCAAGTTGTAGCGCAAATTGAACCTTATGTTTAAGGCTTTACAGCTCTTTTTCCTAAAACTCGTGTTTGGCAAATAAATTGCGAATGCAATTTGAAATAAGATGAGACATTTAGTTACACCTTGTTTACATTCCGTTCAACCGATTTTGACTTCTATTGCGTTAGTGGCATGACAAATGGCAGCTGCAGTATACAGTTGGTATTGTAACCACTTTTTTGCTTCTAATGCCATCCTTATGCCTACGGTATAGAAGTCAAAATCGGTTGAACGGACTGTAAAAAGATTTGTTTAGTTCTTATTTCAAATAGAATATAGTGGTATTGCGACCAAGTGCGCGAGATCTATAAGATATCAGTGTAACAATGAATTTAAAAAAAAATGATATTTCAAACATCGATTCATTTAATTTATTATTTATATCATGGTTCTTGACTTTTAAAATGTCAAAATTCTTTTAACCACAACTTTGGCAATCAGAGTCGTCACAAATTAATCAATAATAACATAACCTCACGCCTGTGTTCCCCAAAGGGTTAGGCAGAGGTGTACCTATAGTACACCCACATTGCGCCAGTTATGTTTAAGTGTCACATAATAGGGGGCGAGTCTATTGCCATCAACCGGGTACACACATCCAGACTTCGGGCTACTACTGAGAAATTCCAGATGGAAAAACCCAATAACACTTTGCCCGACCCGGGAATCGACCCCAGGACCTCATTGTCAGGACACTAGTGGTCAGACTTTCGGGCTTCTGACGACCCGTAAAATCTGACAATGACAGCCGGGACCAACGGCTTAACGTGCCTTCCGAGGCACGGAGACGTCTTGGTATGTAAAGATGGTCACCCATCCACGGAACAACGACAGTAAGCGTAGCTTACCCTGATCGATCGACTCGTGCGGCTGTTATTACTTAGGGCTACCTCAGTACATCCTCGTTACCGATTGATTCTATTTAGGTGACTTCTCTGATTGCGGCAGTAAGACACAAGCGCCATCTATTAGTTTTGAGTGAACTAAAATTAAGCATTTATCTCGACTGATTAAAATCTTCTTCCTAGCATTTTTATAATTACGACGTATTAATGCCACCATTATTCCAATGTAAGTGAGAGACGGAGCTATACAAGGCCGCTAGCACCATCCTTTTTTCGCAGTGGAATAATAATGGCATTAATACTTCATAATAAGGCCTCAGACCTTCACGTTACCAACCTGTATTGAAAGTAGGTATTAGTTATCGAGTAGACATCGACAAACTTTAAAACTAAATATGTTTTTTAGTCCACGCGCGACTGTTAGTCTCCTGAGGTATGTGAGCGGTGAGACAGGCGAGGGCACCATTGACAAAATTGTCAGACTAAGTTAGCTTGGCCTTTGTCTACCTCCCCCGTCTCACCGCTCACATACCTCAGGCGGTGACTAACACTCGCGCACGGACTATATACAACGTGCCGCTACAATGACGACATTAATTTAACACACGGCTAGTGGCCAGTAATCATAAAGAGTATCTATACATATTTTAAAACAGTCTCTTTTCGTGTTTGTCTGTATGTCCGCGTTGTTCTTCTAAACCACGCAACAGATTTTGATGAGGCTTTCACCATCGTTTAGAGTATTTATTCCGGAAGTTTTATGTGTAATACGTTGATATTAAAGTTACGTTTACCTAAGAAATCTTGATGTTTTGTCAAGTTGTAAAAACGCTAGAAATAAGATAAAGAATAAAAATTTCAAACACTCGCCGACATAGGGCTCTCTTTCCTTCAATTCGCTTACTCTTTGCACGTTATTCGTTTTAATTTTATTGAAGCGTTGTTATGATTCGTGACCCCGTCAAATGACATCTGCGTTATTAGTTTTTTAAGCACAGGGTTGCTCCAATATGCTATTTTAGATTTTTATTTAATTTTTAAATTAGAAAGAAAATACGTTTTTTTGCGATAAACAAATGACAAAAAAAATACAAGTTGAGGGAAAATATGCGTCACATCCACGCAAAACGGCCATCGCTGAGCATAATGCTGCGTGACAGAGCCCCAGCGCTGGTTTTCAGCGACAGCCGGCGTTGACGTGATGACGTTGACCGGTGCAGCATACAGCAATTAAAATATCTTCATAAAACGAAAACGCGAAACCGTGTGTTTAATTTATAATGTCTCCATTAAAGCGGCACACTGCATAGTAGAATACGGCCGATGACTCATGACCGGTCTGAACATAGGCTCTGCGAACTTTCGCGCATGTTCTCTCAGTCACACTCGCCTTATGTCACCATTTGGTTCGTAAAACATGTTATTGCGCAGCCTTCTGCGCGAAGTTCGGAGCGGTCATGGTTCATCGACCGCACTGTACGAGCATTTGACAGCGCCTTGCGTAACAACATAGGGCCTGCTTTTTAAATGGAAATAATCGCAAAGTTAATTTGAAAAAAAAAAAAACTCCATGGTAACGACTCCAACTCTATGGTACGAACCATCACAGCAGTGTTGCTGTCATGGTTCGTATTTATAATTTCTATCATAACGATATTATTCTTGACATCCACGTCCGTAAAATGTTTGGAAATACGTGCACGTTATAACGGTGTCGTGGGTGGAAATTTAAAAGTCTTCATATACATTTTACTTATTGTCAAAGTCAAATTAATCAGGCACCTTTGAATGACAACCTTTACAAAAAATATAATTTATTCTATTCGCCCCTTCCAAAAGGTAGTTTTTGTATGGAGAAGAATGGGCATGAAACTCATCTTTACTCTTTAACAATGTTTTTACAATATCTTGTATACATTAATTATATAATTATATGTGAAGACGATGCACCTAGTATAAGATTACTATACCACGATAGGTAAAAAGAATGAAAAAATAAGGAATGACAAAAAAAAATGTGATAGATGCATGGTGCTCACATAATTACAAACATTGTAAAACTATACGATATTCCTAACATTTTAACAAGTAATGCTAATCAGTCAGTGTGTGAGTTCAAGTAATCACAGAATGTAAAATCAATGTTATAAAAAATAATATTATACAATTAAATTGGCAATCAGTTTGATTTTGTCTAGATTCTAAATTGTCCTATGGAGCCGGACCAGCAAGACTCCAAGCATTTTTATGATGGATATAATCCTCTAATTTGTAATATGCTTGTTTATGTGTACTTTTTATATGAGTTTTAAATTTTCTTTCAATTAATTGTAACAAGTTATTCTGTTGTAACATTTAACACAGTACCCCATAAAAGATGTATGTACTTTAGATAGTCTGAAAAATGGTTGATCTATTTTATCTTTCTTTCTAGTATTAAAATTATGTCTATCACTTATTTGATTAAAAAGATGTAGATTTTTTCTCACTTATATAATATTTTCTTAAATGAATTGGCAAGGTACCGTCATAATATTAATCTTTTTAAATAGTTCCCTGAGAGATTTGCGACGACTTAGATTATAAATGGCTCTGACAGCTCTCTTTTGAAAAATAAAGATGGATTCAATGTCAGCAGCCCGACCCCACAGTAAAATGCCATACGACATAATACTGTGGAAGTAACTAAAATAGATCAAACGCGCGGTTTCTACATCTGTTAACTGTCTTATCTTTCTAACAGCATAAGCGGCCGAGCTTAGCCGCCCCGCGAGAGATGTTATATGAGGTCCCCATTGTAATTTCTCATCCAGCGTGATTCATAGGAAAACCGTTTGATTAATGAATTCCAGTTCTCCATTCAATATGTCACATTCCCTACTTCTAACATTAGGTAATTTAAACCTAATGCATTTTTTTTTTGTCCAAATTATTTACCGTTCCTGATAATGACTTCCCTTCGTGGACGTCCACCATAGTATAGTTACGATACAAATTATAAGCGCATAATAGCAGTTGTTTACACGCGAAGCGCTTCCTTATTTGTCATATAATTTTTTCGATAAATGATCGAACAGTTCTTTCGACATACTGGCCCATAGAGTATAGTCAAAATTAAAATTAAAAAAACATGTAATAAGAGAGGCCTATAGGGTAAATCATATTACCCTATGATTTGTTTATAATGTTTGTTTTACTAATAATATCATAGAAACAGAAATAATCTAAGAATCTATATAATAAATGATAGCAATGTAACATCTGACATCTCACCTTGGTAATAAGCAACATTAAAGGGGCGGGGCCTCGTCAAGGCCGTTTCTGACGGCCAACTCTAGCAACGCGCGCGCTTCCCCGGCTTACTGTTACACATTTCCGTCGCTTTTCTCGAAATGACACCCACAGATTGCAGGAAACCGAGAGGAAAGATGTTACACAAACACATAAAAAATGAATAAATGCTGTTCGTTGATAAGCTCATCACTTGAGAATTTTTGTTTTAAACTGTTCGTTGGAGTCGGAATCAGGTTCTTCCGGAAATAAAAATCGGAATAGTGGTCCCACAATTTGGAAAATTCGGGAAAAAAGGGAACGTCCTTTTTTCTACGGGTTTTTTTTTCAAATTTATTGAAATTTGGACTGGTCGGACCAGCTAGTTTTTCATAAAAACTGCTCAGGAGCCTTGCCCTACAGTATTACTTCTGTTTCTATGCTAATATGCAACATCAAAAAACGCATATAATACCAACAAACAAATGTCAACTTTAACTATACAAAAATAAAGTCGATTTTATTAAAACAAAAATTACTGAAAGAAAAAACTAAACAAAAAAAATGTTAGGTAACAGTTTTGTTAAACGAAACTGATATTTGTGTATAATTAATAAGGTTTATAATTGTAAATTGATAGTGGTCGTATTGTACCTTCTCTTGGCACCGAGACCGGTGTGGTATCAAATTCGGTATATTTTATAAAAAGGACTGGAGTGTGATGTAAGCAATATATTTTTTGATTGCTCAAAGTGTTGAAAGAACGTGTAATCGCATACGAAATAAATGTTGTAATATATTCTTTTTGATGTTTTTTTTTCTTTTTCTATTTTGATGTTCGATATTTAAATAAAATCTTTCTTATGTTATTACCTCCTTGGTTGCCATCTGTCGAAGCAAAAAGTTCGTGTCGTTCTATTTTTAAATCAGACGACAGATATGAGTTTTCATAGTAATTTATTCGGCCGCTAAACACGGTAGATACAGATAGTGCAATCCACGACGACGCGCCCCACTCCGCGATTACTGTACTGTAAGCTGTACTTTAGTACGGAGCGGAGCCGAGTGGGGCGCGTCTCAGTGGATTGCACTATCTATATGGATTTTCATACAAACATTGCCGGCCGGGCGCTCGCAAGTATTCGATCACGTACAACATTTTCGATTTATCTCGAAAAAGGTTATAAACAAAATAATGCTCGAATTTCCAAGCATGTTTGAGAAAACATGTTCTGGGTTGATGTTGTAGCGGTTACACCGCCACATACGAACTAAGACATGACGTCACACAAATCCTGCACCCGTCTGGTCGGAGGATCCTCCCTTTTCTATGGTGGATGAGTGAACTTTACACCCTGTTACTCATGCCCCTAAAATGTCATCTCGACAGCAGTCAAAGGTGTATCCTATTTAGATCTTTGTTATCGAGTAACTCTGTGCCGTAGCTTCAATAGGTGACCTGGTGTTCTGTCCTGACTTAATAAAGGTAAGAATTTTAAAACTGACGAAGAAGCCCCGATGGTACTAACTGTGGCGACCGCGTATATATCCAAGCTGTGAGATGTGGAAATCACTTTCGCCTAGCATTCGTGATTTAAAAACTGTTTCTCTATTCAAATATCGAGTAAAAGACATTACCTTGTCTCTCAACAGTGAGTATTTATATACCTATAGTATGTATGTTTATTTATTTAAGTAAATGTTTACTTTTTTACGTTATAAGTACTTGTATTATACCTATTTATATTTTTCTCTTCTTGTCCTCACACACTATTGTCTACATTTCTCCTTTCGCGGGTCTGCTCGAAGAAATTTCTTAAGAAATAAGCCTTTGTACAGACGCCAGTACATACAATCTGTCAAATTTCTTTAATAGATTTTCAACTTTATCACTGAAGCATAAGGTTCAAAGTTGATTGAGAAAATTTGACAGAATCGGGTTGGTTGACGTGCTGGCGTCTGTACTCTAAATTATAATTATGTTTCTGTGTGTACCTACATAAATAATTTATAAATAAATACCGCAAGACGTAGTGTTGGAAAGCCTCCCACAGGGTGGACCAGGTGAAGGCCGCAGGAATCCACTGGATGCGGGACGCACAGAACCGGTCGAAAGGGCGGTGCTTGGGGGAGGCATATGTCGAGCAGTGGACGTCTTTCGGCTGATGATACAATACAAATCTTCGAAGAATAGACGCGTGAGAATATTAGAGAATTTTGAAGGCTCGAACGCCCATATTACTGACGCAATGGAGACTTCAATAACAACTCTTTTTATACGACTGGTGGTTTTACCACAGAGTTTGAACTTTTTGGAACGAAGGTCCTTAACGCGGCTTGCGGTAGGAGTTGACTCGTAGAAATCGTCACGTAAGGAAAAAACGTTATCCCTCTCCATGCGACTGTCTCTCTCTGTCTCTTTCTATTTATCTTTGTACTTTTCTGCGCGTGACAAAAAAGAAAACATTTACCCCTAAAAATGGTATTTCCAATGCTGGTCACATTACAGAGGTGGGAAACGAGGCCTGTGGGGGTGGGTATTTTTTAAACATATTGCGCGGCATGGTATTGTGATCGTCGACTCGTTTTTTTTTTTTTTTTTTAAAGCCTCCAGCCAGGAGTAAAACTATTCTAAATTTAAACTAGGCGAACGCTCGCTAAGGGCACCCCCTGTGGGGTACGAACCTCGGCTTAGGGCGTCGCTGAGGGGAGGACAGCAAGATGGGACAGGCTGGATCAAGGATATATCATTATTAGTATGAGGGGAATTTAAAGCTACGCGCTCAGCTGCAGCGCGGGCTGGCGCTTCATCGGACAAGACGTCGATTCGTTGCCTTAGTTTGTATTTGTATTCTGTTATTGTAAGCACAGTTTGATATAAAGTGGAACAAATTTCATAAATACCGATATTATAAATAGGTGCGTAGTACTCGCAACTGGCGTGCGTGTAAGATGTAAGGATCGTAGCCCGGGGTCGCGGGAAAGTCCGAAAGGGATACCGTGGCCCCTGGCAACGTACAGGCAACTGAAGGAACACGGGTGGGTTTTAGTCAGTAAGAGTGACACGCCCTCTCGCTCCGACCAGAGCGGGAGAAGTTATTTGATAATTTATTTATTTAGGTTTTTATGTTCGTAATAGTACGTTTGTAAGTGCAACAATTACTTATAGGCTAACACAACATGCACTTTTTAACAACTTTTGGTAGGTAATATAAGTAAATACATAAATAAAAATTGCTTTCTAAATAAAATAAAATAAACAGATTGATAATAACAACATTAAGTACCTAATTAAAATAATAATTAATAAAAATCTCACAATTGAATTTAATACAATAAATTTTAAAATTTTAATTATATTAGGTATTTTTTAAAATTTAACATTAAACTATCGATATTACCGATAACTTACCAACCAAAAAAAAAAAAATCGTAGCAGGTGGCGTTCTGTAGTTTCTGCCTACCCTTGGGAAGAACGCGTGATATCCATCATCATCACTTTAGCTGAAAGACTTCCACAGCTGGACATAGCCCCCCCCCAAGGACCGCCACTTCGACCGATTCTGTGCCTCCCACATCCAGCAGATTTCTGTGGCTGTTATGTATGTAGGTATTCGTAATTATATCCTAACTTAGAAATGCTAAATTGATTTTGTTTGTTTAACAATTTGTTACAGTAACGCTATAACGGGTGAACGGATTTGGATGAAATTTGGCCATGACCTTGGTTAGGAGATAGGATACTTTACTTTAACCCGGTAGTACGTTTCCGTGGGATAACTTCTGAACTAAATGCGTAAGTGAGTGTTTTTTTTTTACGCTGTCACGCGTAAAACGGTAGAATGGATTTGGCACATAGATAGACCAAGGCCTGGGTAAGGAAATAGGCACTTTTCATCCTGGATTACAGACCGAGTCGCGAGCAAAAGCTAGTACTTACTATAAAATAAAACAGCAACAGTTTTTAAGAGTACAATAATAATAACGTCATTAATAATACTCTAACTAAAGTACCCTTTTGAGTTGTAGTAGTAAAATTTATGTATCTGATCTATAATATTATAAATGAGAAAGTTATGCATAATGTTATGCTTTCATGCTAAAACGGGTGAACGGTCTCGGATGAAATTTGGCACATTATGCTGAGCGATGGCCCTTTTGCGTGGATGTGAAGCAAATTTTCCCCCAAATTGTTATTTTTGTGTTTTTTTTCTTTTCTTTCGTCATGTGTACCGTAAACAAACGTATTTTCTTTCTTTTCTTTTTACATGGGTAGACCATGACCTAGGTAATTACAGACAGCCTGCTGCCAGGACATCTACCTACCCGAAACTGTCAAATTTGCCCAATCAACTTTGAACCTGATACTTTAGTGATCAAACTCAAACTCAACTCAAACTTAAACTCAAACTCAAAGCATTTATTTCAATTAAACCATTTACAGGCACTTTTGAATTGTCAAGGGGTCGGTCAGTCAAAAATATGATACTAGTTGCCCATTCCAAAGCGTAGTAGGAAACTATGGAGAAGAACGGGCAAGAAACTCCACGGACACCCTTTTAAATAAAATAAACAAATGATACAAAATATTGGTTACATCATTCATGTTGAAATTATGCATGTGAGAACAATGTAATAAGACGTGCACGTTCGTAAAAGCGTCCGTAATAAAAAAAGAATCATTCAAAAACTTAAAATAAATTAAAATAAGCCATGGCAGCTAAGAGATGACCAGTCCCAACTTACGGCGCCCGTTCACGAACATGACGCATGGATCAGCACCATTCAGCTCAACCATTTTGAAGGGAGCTAAATGATCCAACAAAATCTAAAGAAATGATAAAGTTGAAAATCTATTTTAAAGAAATTTGACCGATTGGTTGACATGCTGGCGTCAGTACCTAGGCTTATCTGTACATATACTTTTATCCTGGATCACAGATGAAGTCGCGGGCAATGTTAGTTTTACTTTATTTTCAAAGAGCGACTTTTCAAGAGCTCATAATACTGCCATTATTAATACTCTAGCAGTCTAGCTAGAGTACCCTAGAGTTGATAGTATAAAATCGATGGATTGTTAATATTTGATAAAAGATTACTGTTAACTGCGATAGTTATGTCCTTGGGAGTGAAGCACGCGATATAATAACGCGGTAGGTACCTGTTAAAAGTATAGAACTTTACTATTTAATTGGCCATCGATTTCGATTGACGCAGTATTGGTGAAGGGTGCTGGGCGTTTTGTGGGACTGTCTTATGTAACTTTGACGTTCGAAAAGTGCTGATTCTCAGCGTAGTTTGAATAAATGACTTTTGAATTTTGAGTAGGCGTGCCTCGGAACGCACGTTAAGGGCGTTTATTCTGAAAGTTGGCAACGTCGCAAATAGATGAAAAATATTTCGCTGTTTTGATTAATTTGGCAATATTAATGTATGGAAATATGAAATGTGGCTAACAGCGAACTAGAATATTAATAATGAATTGCAATTATAACACTGAATTTGATGTTGTAACCGTTTTAGGTGTAAAAAAGGCATTTGGAATGTTTCCAAATACTTTTTTTACATATAAAAATAAATGTTCGGTGTTACGATATTAATTATTGCATTTCATTAACAATGTTTTAGTTCGCTAGTTAGCCACATTTCATATTTCCATACAGTATTATTGCCAAATTAATCAAAACAGGTAAATATTTGACAGCTATTTGCGACGTTGCCAATTTTTAGGATACGCCCTCGTATGCCATTTTTCTCGGCTGTCATCCGTAGATCTTTGACAGTCGTTGTGACGGTAGATCTTTGACAGTCGTTGTGACGGTAGATCTTTGACAGTCGTTGTGACGGTAGATCTTTGACAGTCGTTACGGGTAATCAGAGCGTCAGAAGCCCAAAAGTCTGACAACCAGTCTTACCAAGGGGTATCGTGTTACCCAGTAACTGGGTCGTGGAGGTCAGATAGGCAGTCGCTCCATGTAAAATACTGATATTCAGCTGCATCCTGTTAGACTGGAAGCTGACCCCAAAAAAGTTGGGAAAAGGCTTAGGCAGATAGATTGATTGATCCAGTAGCTAAGCGTTGGGTTATAACATACACGCCTGTAATTCCCGAAGGGTTAGGCAGAAGTGTATGGGAGTCTTAGGTTGACTCCTGGGTCAGTAGCAGTCTGGATTTGTGCCCGGTTGATCGCAATAGGCTCGCCCCCTATTACATGGGACTAAAACATAACTGACGAAATGTTGGTGTTCTGTACACCTCGCCGCCAACTAAGTGAAAAGTTCCACACGTCTTATAAGACGAACCTATTGCCAAAAGAGGGTACTTACCTACAAATCCAGGTGCTGCTGTAATAAATAATAATACTGTCAAAACCGAGTGTCGAGCCCCTGAAGACAATGTTCAAGCAGTCGCAAGATCAACGAGCGCAGTACAGATAGTGCAATCCACGACGACGCGCCCCACTCCGCGATTACTTCTTTTTTTTTGACTAGGGCATCTCGTAGCTCACCTCTGAGGTGATGACTACTTAACCGGACATTCCTGTGGCTGCCTTAAGCTACTACACTCAAAGCCTCCAGCCAGGGGCAAAATCTATTCTAATTAAAACTAGGCGAGCGCTCGCTAAGGGCACCCCCTGTGGGTACGGACATCAGCTTAGGGCGTCGCTGGCGGGAGGACAGCGACTTGGGACAGGCTGGATCAAGGATAATTCATTATTATTAATCGGGGAATTTAAAGCTACTGGCTCAGAATCGACGCGGGCTGGCGCATCAACGAGCAAGGGTCGGGGGGGTCGGCGGGTCGCCATCGCGGAGGACCTCGCGACGAGGTCGGAATGCGGGTCGGTGTCTGTGTTTGTGCACTGTACTTGTGGCCCTATTGCTCTCCTGGAGGAGGGTTATGGGGTCGTCTGGGTCGGTAAGGATTTGCCTCGGGCGGCGGAAATGACTGATTCTACTAGTGACATAATTGGCGGCCTCGACAACCAGAGGGTTGCGGTGTCAAAGAAACGCTTGGAATTGCGTTTGAGAAATTGGTGGATTGTGGGGATCTTTAGGTCGAGATGGAGGATCTCGTTCCTAACGTACCAGGGGGCACCGGTGATTTTACGGAGGAATCAATTTTGGAGCGTTTGCATCCTATGGATATGGCGGGGCTTTGCTTGTGCAAATACGGCTTCCGCATAAGTCATAATGGGACGAACGCACGCCGTGTACGTACGCAATTTGCACCTTAGTGCCATTTTGCTACGTGCATTCAGGACAGAGTGGAGTCTACCAAGAACGAAAGCGGCTCGCGAGCGAGACTGCTTTATGTGATCGCTAAAGGAGAGATGCTGGTCGAGGACAACACCTAGGTATTTGGCTCGCTTCTCCCAGGGGATAGGCTTGCCGAACATGGTGATTGGTACGGAGCGGAGCGGAGTGGGGCGGTTCGTCGTGGATTGCACTATCTATACCTACCTATTGTTTTTATCAATAATTCATCATATTTAATTAGGATACGTGAAGTTTTTTATGGGGTCAAACAAACAAAAACGATCAATTTTATGAACTGATAATAAATTATCTCGGACACACAGAGTTATTTTGTAAAAATGGTAGCTGTAATTACGGAAATATGATGATTCCTTTGAGGCGTTACGACCTTAGACAAATAGGTATGTTATTTATTTATCTTATGCACACCAACAGCACAGTCACTTGCAATTCAAATTAAATGACATCTAAAATTAGCATTTCAGTAACCATGCAAATTATAAGTATGCATGACATTCACATATAAAATTTAGAGACTAAGAAGAACAAAATAAAGTGTGTCTAGTAGACCATTAATCTACAACATTGCAAAAACAAACCACATTGAGCTAGATAGACGGGCACTCATCACACTGTATAAATAGGGAGCGTCTGTATGAAGCGAAAGACATGGAGAAAATATCAATAGGGCCATCCGTAAAGTTGGACCTTTCATTATATTGCCTTGCCATAAGTGGAAGGGGGCTGTTAAATGTAGTATTCAAGGTGGATGTAGGTATAATTCAAAAATACGATCATGACGCTTAGGTATTACGTTGGCTAGGTCTAAAGTTACAATAGTTTATTAATTGCGTTTATTTATCGGGAGGTGAAGATCTATCGCGGTATCGTGCATCGAAGTGCAGTGGCTTCGCAGAGACGGTCTTTCGCAGTAGCGTGCATCGCAATTTTGTAGCATCGTATCTCAGATTATAGACTAAAAGATTTTTATTCTATAATCTGTACCCTAATGACGTAATGCAAAATCAATCCGAATCTGAATCGTTTTGAAATAGATTGCTAATCCATTGCTCGGTAAGTTCGAAAAAAAAAACTGCAGAGCAACGTAAAAAACGCAATCAATGTTGTTGAACTGTCAAAATGAAACAGATTTGGCTTTATCGTTTACGAAAATATGTTGCGTAATTAGAAAGCTGAGCATCGTATTAGCATTTATCGGTATTATGTGCGTCGAAATTCCTTATTCTACTGGGTAAAAATGAAAAGGTCAGTGCCAGGTTGTATGTTGATCTATACAGGGTGTTTGGCGCATGGACCGACACAATTTTTTCAGGGATTTGGGAGGTCATTAGCTAGGTTCTAGCTAAGTTCAAAATAGCTTTTAGTTTTTTTTATAATTAATTTAGAAGTTGTAAAATTTCATTCATTAAATACAAAAATTAACTTTGGAAGCTTGTAAGGAATTTTCTTGAAACCAGTTGTATAAAACAAAGATGTTTTTAGATTTAAAGGACTTTGGAGAATGCAACAAAATTTGTTTTGTGCCACTACACCCACAAACAAAAAAGTTATTTCAAATTAAAGGACACATTTTGGGATTTTTTTTCATTTAAAAAATATAATCATATGTAACCAACCGTGACATTTGGGACAAAGGGTGTATGGGTAGAACCTAGCTAATGACCTCCCAAATCCCTGAAAAAATTGTGTCGGTCCATGCGCCAAACACCCTGTATATGATTCGCGGCCGTAACAAATATGGCTTTATAGAATTATAATCATTAGAACCAGCAATAAGTTAGCATAATCCTCAGATGTCATGATTTCATGAAACAGTAATTCAATAGGATTACATGAAATTACAGAGATGTATTGATGATTTCTATGATTGTAATTCTATAAATAAACATTTGAGACGGTCGCGAATCATATTTTAATCAATATACAATTTGATACTGACCTGCTAATTGCAGAAAAGTAAGAACATTTGAATTATTTTTGAAAAAGCGCCTTTTTACTGCCATTAGATTTGTTTCTATATTTTAAGGACCTATTTCGCTCTTTGCTAGAACCTAGCCTTGGTGTAAATCTGAAATCACCACTGAAATCAAAGTAAAAGCGTATTGAACGTGTTGATCAAAGCTCGTTCCTACTCATGAGCAAGCGCGGACGCACCGTTGTGGGCATTGATGTAATATGTTACGCGCTAACATCGCTATCAGTAGGTAAACTTGGGCTCGGCGCACGACTACATGCACCGAAACTCACACATCTGTGATCAGTGTCATCTCACAGTCGCAAAGCTACAGTTACCGATAGACGAGGATAGAGATAGGAGACGGCGCTGACGTGCGAGCGAAATCGCGTTAGCACCTCGCGCATTGTGTGCGTATCGTGTCTTTCACGCATTTTTTTTATATCTATCTCGCTCTCACAAACATGGCGAAGTAAACGTTAAAATATTATTGTAATTTTCAACAAATTAAAATTTTTGGCTTTACTTACGAGTGGTAGGTAATCCTGTATCTTATTTTTCTTTCTTGTATTATTAAAGCACTGTTTAGCTGCACAAGAAGTCATTTTGATGCGTATTTATTACAAAAAAACTGAAATTATTGAGCTGTGTGATCTACGATGTTCCGTGCGCGACTGAGTGCCAACTACGGGCAATCACTTAGTTGAGTAGGACCAGGCGCTGTGACTAAGTCCTGTATCTACCTCTTTTAATACATCAATGGTTGTGGGGCATGGCCATGCCCACAACCCTAATTGAGGTCGATAGGCTGATGTTCACGGGACACACATTGTGTGCGAGCATATAACCTTACCAAAGAGCAAAAGTTGTCTATGGACTTATGAGCAATATTTTTTTGATATTTTAATGTATCGGTCGTGAGCGACTCCTAATCCAACGTGACCACAATCTTTTCAGAGGGTTGGATCCGCTCCTGCTCATGAGAAGAGGCCTTTGCAGTGGAACTAAGTTTAAGTTTTATGTATGGCATCTCGCAGGTCAACCTAGGAGGTTGTCTCAATAAATTAAGACTCCCAGCCAGGGCATTTTGCAGTGGGGCTATTGCAAACTAGTGCAAAAATAATATTAGCCTGATATTAAGTTGAAAAATACCTCATTCTGATATCTGGGATACCTACCAATGGTATAGCGTGTTGATGAATGGAATATTTGCCATGATAGCGCCATGAACGAAGATATCAAAGAAAATAATAGGTATTAAAACCGTTATAAACAAGCTTCTGATTATATAACAAAGTTTATCTACTTGAACTAGTAATATTAAATTGATAGGACACTAGTACAGATAATGAGATAACCCAACCTTGGTAGGCCGTCATTCTTGATTCTTTTGCCTCGCTGTGCAGTCGTGTGGAAAATGGCGCGCATACCGACTATTAAATTCAATAATGGACAAACATATCCTTTGATCGGGCTTGGGACGTGGAAGGTGAGTCATTATTTTATTTGGTTTACCTAATAATAGTTAAAGAGTGAATTATTTACACAATATTTTTTTTATTGTGATTTGTGAACCTCGCCTTGACCGTTTGTCGACCGCTTGAATGGCCGGTCTAATGTAGCCACAGACTACTTAGAGATACTACGTATAATGTAGCTACCACAGGGTTGTAAGTTGGACTAGAACGAAATACCAATATTCTTAGGCTAGTGATTAGGTACTTATGAGAGATCAAACTGATCCAACTCCCAAAGAAGGTAGAAAAAAAATCCTTTCCACCCGAGAATTTGTATGGGTTAGAATGACGGGTGTATTGTTCCAGAAATGAATATTTTTTATATAAAAGGAATTTTACTCATTTATTCAATGTACCTCCATGAAACAAGAACAATATTACAAATAATAAAGTGAGCCGCAGTCCCGACAGTCAGAACGACGACGACGCACGGGTGAATCTGATAATGAATGTAATAGATATCTTATGGTTACCTATTATTTACCAGAGGAATGTACAGTTCAACGTAAGTACCTCATAAAAATATAATTTGAAAATAAATTGCGACGAGTAATTAACGAGAAAATCAAGAAGACAAATTTGACGCATACCATTTTTTTATAGCACTATCGCACCTCCGCTCAAATAGTGTCGTAAGTCAAAAAATCTAACTTTCGAGAAAAAGGTGTTTTCTGAAACGAATGGTACTAAATGAGTTGGAGAGAGGTTAAAAATACAAATTTTGACACCTACCTTTTCATAGCAATATGAGTATAGCAGTTGCCCTTAGTACCTACTATTGATAGAACTTGAATTGCCCATGGTCCGATTGATAGAACCACCGAAAATAAAAATACCTTTAGTAGTGTAGTTACTTCTGTCCGAATAAAATACAATGGCCAAAAAAAAGAATATTTTTTCTTTAACGAAATGTAAATAGCCTTTTCTGACATTTTTTATTGTACTTACTTAATTCTATTCTGATAGTGGAAAAAATCGGGTCACACGGAGATGGTAAATCATGTTCGTGTTGGAAATAGTTGAAACTGTTGAGTTAGTATGAATTTCAAAGCAAATAGTTTGCTAAGTACTGCAGCTATTCGCAGATGCCGAATACCGCCAGTGCCGCTTTTCGTACCCTGATCAAAAACAATACTCCCGTATTGTTTTTTTTTATTTTATTTAAGTATTTGAAGTACTTAAAGAAAGAAGTCTAAAATGAATACTCCAGTATTGTTTTATTTATTTTTTATTTAAGTATTTGAAGTACAGACGCCAGCAAGTCAACCTACACGAACCTGTCAAATTTTCCCAATCAACTTTGAACCTTAAGCTGTAGTAATAAAGTTGAAAAACTATCAAAGAAATTTGACAGATTGTAGTAGGTTGATGTGCTGGCGTCTGTACATATGAAGAAGTCTAAAATTACTTGAGATTAGGGCTCTACTCTTTATTGGTATAAATAAACAAAGAAAAGAAAGAAAGAAAATACATTTATTTGGCACAACAAGCAAAGGCACACAAGTAGAAAGAGAAAAAAAATAAGATATAAGGAAAGAATACAAAATAAAAAGTGTAAAAACTGCGTTGCATGATACCAGCAGGAATGTGTGCCTCGCGGCTACGCCAAATAGGCCCAGTACCTACCCAAATAAACCTACCTATAACTAGTTACTTTTTAGTACCCGTACCGGAAGGGTGGCAAGCGTAACCCTATTACTAAGCCTCCGCTGTCCGTCTGTCTGTCAGCGGGGTGTATCTCTTGAACTGTAATAGTTGAAGATTGATTTTTATTATTAGCAGCAAAAGAAATAATTGCTGCTATAACAACAAATAATAAAAATTAAATAAAGTTAAGTACCTAGTAATTAAAGGGGGTCCCCATACAAGAAACGTGTGTGTGTTATGCTGATCTCGTATTGTATAGGATTTCCGTACAATGCGAGGCCAGCTTATACTGGAAATGTATAGCTATATGTGTAGCCGTGTGTACCCTTCGATCGCTCACAGGCGAACGATCCGAAGAAAGACTGAAGCTGTGGCGAGCCGGTGCTTCCTTACCAAACCCATTTGTTACACCCGCTGAAGACCTCCCGCCTGGGCATGAGTTACCTTGGGTAACCTGGAAGTCTTTAAACAGACTCCGGACCCAGGTCGGCCGAAGCAAGGAAAACCTGTTCAGGTGGAGATTCATAGATGACTCCGCCTTGGAATGTAAATGTGGTGCAGTTCCACAAACGATGGGACACTTAATATCGTGTCCTGCGTGTCCTGTCAGTTGCACGTTACAGGAACTAATGGACGTTGGTGATGGCGCCAAACAAGTCGCCGAATTCTGGGCCGAGTATATTTAGATTGCTATCGACACGCTAAGAAGAAGAATAGTGCATTATTGATCGATGCTTGTACCAAACAAGTTAGACGATTAGACGATTCATAAAAAAATAATACTATTCTACACATTAAAAAAAAAAATGAAAACACGCGAAGGCCACAACGGCCTTCAGGTTTCTGGCTGTAGTGTTTGTTTGGAAATCAATAAAATTACTTAGTTACCGATAATCTAACATTGATACTTTTATCGTCATCATCTGTATAGCTTTTACACAACTATGTTGGGGTCGGCTTCCAGTCTAACCAGCTATCGAATTACGCAACACATTTTCGTAAACGATTACGACAAATTTGTTTCATTTTGACAGTTCAAAAACATTCATTGCGTTATTTACGTTGTTGAGCAGATTCTTTTTTCGAACTTATGAAGCAATGGATTAGCGTTTTGTTTCAAAACGATTCAAATTCCGATTGATCGTGTATTTCGTAATTAGGGCACGGGTGTAGATGATTTAGCTGAATACCAGTATCTCACATGAAACGACTTGACTTATTTTAACTTTAATATTTTCTTGAAACTTATAATTACCATGTAAACTGTTTAATAACTTAAAATGTCGATTGCACCCCATGTGTGCTAATAACAATAAAATTCTATTGTGTCGCTAATTGCGCGCGCGACGGGTTAATATTAGATAAATAAGAACTGCACCCCAATTGCGAAACACGATCAATCACAATGTGTTTAATTTTGACAGTTCAAGAACATTAATTGCGTTATTGACGTTGTTGAGCAGACAAAATTATGAAACAACGGATTAGCAATATCCTTCAAAGTCAAAGTCAAATAATTTATTTTGAACGTCAAAAATGATTCAAAATGATTTTGGGAAGAAAATGTTTATATAAATAAATAAACAACGCAACATGGAATTAAAATGTATAATCTATATTTTCTTCTAGTTTCACCACTTTCTTAACTTTAGAGTGTAATTTTTATCACAAATGGATAAAACAGGCATTTTTTTTAAATCTTTGATGTTGGTAGATTCTTATAAAATTATTGCTTTATTCAGATGTTAGCTAGAAAAAAAGTTATGAGTCCTCAAACTTACAGAAAGATCTAAAAAATATTTAAATCTAAATCAAACTGTCCTGCAGTTTGGCAGAAGATTTGTGAAATACACCTATGTAACTTTTGTTGAAATAAATAAAAAAAAAAAAAAAAAAAAAAAAAAATCAGTTGCATTTAAAAAAAAATGGTTTGAGTAAGTAGCAGATGACCCCACCTATCCACCATTTTCGTATGTTCAACGTTCTGCCAAACACCCTGTATATAAAACCGAAAGGTCACTCACTCACTCACTCACTCACTCATCACGAAGTATCGAAAACCGCTTGACATTTTTGTATGAAATTTGGCAGGGAGGTAGTTTATAGTTAGTAGACGTCCGCTAAGAACGATTTTTTGGAAATTCGACCTTTATGCGGGAGAAGAGGGGGGATTTTATTTGTATGAAAAATCTTATTCCTTGAGTTAATAAACTTGAAAGTTGGCACGAATACTTATTTGGAAATTATAAACTTTGCCATTTTTAGTTTTTCTAAACTACCCCTTATAGGAGAGGAGGATTGGGTGGTGTCAAAGTTTTGGGGGACTGTCTTATGTAATTTTGACGTTCGAAAACTGCTGAATTCTCAGCCTATTTTGAATAAATGACTTTTGAATTTTGAATTTTGTATGGAAGAATTTTAACGCGATATGATTAATTCGAAACTCTGTATTTATACTAAAAACTGAAAATAAATAAAAACGTTTAACAAGGTTTTTTGAAAATTTACCCCTAACGGGTGAAGGGGTATTCATTTTAACAGTGGAGGATTTTACCGTGCGGCTTGATTACCTTGAAAATTGGTATAAATAATTTATAAGTAAAATAATAGAAACGTTACAATAGACTTTAAAAAAATATTATCACGCTATTATGCTATGGGGGATGAGTAATATTGCATTATGTTCGTATTCTTCTATATAGTTTACCGCAAATTGTAAAAGGCTAGCCAAAAGGTTAGAATATTGCAGATAGTTACGGATTTAACCTTTTAAAAGATAATCATCACGCTATAGCTTTATGAATCTAATCAAATAACATGTCCAGGGTGGATTTTGAGATAGGGCAATAAGGGCACGTACATTAACCGTTGTCGCTACAAGAAAACAGTCTTAGGAGACTGTCCTTAACTTTTTGAAACATTTTGATCTGCATTCACAGATTTTGAAAAAAAAAATACAGTCAGCAATAAAATGGCCATATCTTATAGTACGGTGAACCTGGTATCCACATATCACCATAATAAATACCAAATTCCAGATTATATTTTATACATGTTTGTTTAAACAAAATCTATTTTTTTTATAATTGGTGCCTTTTTTTTGCTTAGTGTGATAGGCATTTTCTGTTGACTGAAATATAAATATAGTTAGCGTTAAAAATCATTAAACTTAATATCTTCATAACCACGCGGACGAAGTCGCGGGCAACGGCTAGTACTTCATAAACTAAACTCAAAATGATCGGTAACTGCAAAAACAGATCGAAAGATATACCTACGTGGCTTTCGGAGCCTCTTTTAGTCTTTTGTCTATTAATACAACATAAACACACGCCTGTAATCCCGAAGAGTAAGGCAGAGGTGTAGGTATGTACCTACATTTAGTACACCCACATTTCGCCAGTTATGTTTAAGTCCCATTTGTAATAAGGGGCGAGCTTATTGCCACCAACCGGGCACAAGTCTGGACTCCTGGGCTGCTACTGAAAAAGTCCAGACCCAGTTTCACTTACCTTCATGCACAGCAACATCGCTTGCGACACAAGAACAATGACGCAAACATTGTTGTCTAACATTATAATAAAATATAGAGAATAGTGTAAATACGGCGCTTCTAGCATGTTTATCGGTAATTTTAAATCAAAAGGTGGTAACTGGTAACCCTAATATTATGTCAATGTCATGTCATCAAAAAAAATTTGACTGACAGCCGGCAGAATCCGTGGTCTGTAATTCTGGTCAAATTATTTTCAGTTTCAATTATTTTAAAACTTAATTGTACTGCAAAATGGCTTTAAAAGTGCCCAAAGTGAAGTTTTATAATGGTATTGAAATCCCTATCCTTGGAATTGGTACTTGGAAGGTAAAATCCTTACATATATTCATAGTCGAAAACATTTTGAAAACTTGTGTGCTGATTTGGCTATTATTATTCAAGGAAATAATAATCAAACGACATTTTTCCACACTAATGACGATTATTAATAATTCTAGAATCTTCAATCGTTATTGTTTTAGAAAATATGAGTTAAATGACGCTAGATGAAAAACGCCGTGGCATAATACTTAATAATTTAACAAGTTTTAAATACCACTATTTTTTGCCGAAACTGACGATTATTAATAATTCTAGAATCTTCAATCGTTATTGTTTTATAAAATTATAAAATATGAGTTTAATGACGGTAGAATTTAACAAGTTTTAAATACCACTATTTTTGCCGGAACTGACGATTATTAATAATTCTAGAATCTTCAATCGTTATTGTTTTAGAAAATATGAGTTAAATGACGCTAGATGAAAAACGCCGTGGCATAATACTTAATAATTTAACAAGTTTTAAATACCACTATTTTTTGCCGAAACTGACGATTATTAATAATTCTAGAATCTTCAATCGTTATTGTTTTATAAAATTATAAAATATGAGTTTAATGACGGTAGAATTTAACAAGTTTTAAATACCACTATTTTTGCCGGAACTGACGATTATTAATAATTCTAGAATCTTCAATCGTTATTGTTTTATAAAATTATAAAATATGAGTTTAATGAAGGTAGATGAAAAACGCCGTGGCTTAATACTTAATAATTTAACAAGTACCACTATTTTTTGCCGGAAACTACTAAGTACTGTTTGTCTGACCCTGAAAACATCACAGAGCAAGTAAAGCAAACTTACAAAAGGTAAAGGTACCTGCCCTTACTGCTCCATATCGAAAATCCACCCATTATATGGAAAAATAAACAGGAATTAGCTGAAAACGGGAAGCACATGATGTCCAGCAGTGGACGTCTTTAGCTGAAATGATATGGAAATAATGCCTTTTCATTTAATTTTTATTGCAGGATTGATTCCTGGATAAAATAGGATGAGCGTTTTCAAAAGCATTTTGTTTTCAAAAAAATCAAGTTCATTATTTATTTGACCATTTTCGCCCCAGTCTCTTCGTTGGCCTCACCTTTTCCTGTTACACTGGGTCGGCTTTCCCAATATTGCCATTTATTTCGGTGTTGTGCGTCATCTTCCATAAGCCCCATCTCCCTAACAGCTTTTTGGACCTTCCTCAACCAAACTCAAACCATTTATTTCAATTAAACCATTTACAGCCACTTTTGAATTGTCAAGGGGTCAGTCAGTCAAAAATATGAAGCTAGTTGCCCATTCCAAAGCGTAGTAGGTACCTAAGTACCTAAGAACTTTAAATCAAAAATTTTGATACAAAATATTGGTTACATCATTCATTTTGAAACTATGCATGTGAGAATAATGTAAAGAATCATTCAAAAACTTAAAATAAGCTATGGCAGCTAAGAGATGACCAGTCCCAACTGACGGCGCCCGTTCACGAACATGACTCATGGATCAGCACCATCCAGCTCAACCATTTTGAAGGGAGCTAAATGATCCAACACACGCGCCACCATCAGCGAGACATTTGAGTGAGCATGACATACAGCCGCAAGTTCGTCAATGAAATAGTACCTACATATTATGGTTTGAGGTTTGAGGTCCATGTGGTTTGAGGTCTTCCTCTTGCCCTCTTCTTTATAGCCATGGGAAGGCACCTTTCACGACATGGTCATCTGTTCGTCGATGTACATGACCATACATTTTTTGTTTTCCTCAAAGTTAGGTCTTAAAACTCATCTGTTGTGTCTTTATTCTATACTGTTAGTTTTAAAAATAAAAATTGCAATTTAAAAGTTCTTTTTATAAATTGGACCTTAGATTTAGATGTAAATGAAGCAAAAGTAGGTATGTAGTATGTTATATAAGTTATACTCGTAGCAGGTGGCGAACACTACAGAATTTTTGCCTAGCCATGGGAAACAGAGTTAAATTATACAGTTCCATGACAACTTAATAACACGGTTAAGATATGTCTATCAAGTAACGGTTTATCACTGATGTTTTGATAAATAGATGTTATAAAGGTACTTAAATAAGCCTCTTCAGATGTTATCTTCTAGCTTCTTCAACAGTAAATGATAAATGTGCAATTTTTTTAACAGTTATTATAGCTATGTAGGTATGTACTTGGCAACATTAATGTTTTTTTCTCTGCAAGTGGATATCTTTACATGGTCATTGGTGGAATTCCAGAGGGTGACACTTAACATATTGTCCTCTGTATAACTAGTGCCGGTACTCAGTCGTTACTTAGGACTTGTTAATTGATTATCCACGTTGATCAACAGATATAAATTTGGACCCTGTCTGTCAAAATAGGACAGTTTAGGACTTCATTTTTGTTGGTGGTGGTGTCTGATCGGTTTTTAGGGTTCCGTAGTCAACAAGGAACCCTTATAGTTTCGCCATGTCCATCTGTCTGTCTGTGTCTGTCTGTCTGTCCGCAGTTTAGCTCAAAAACTACTACTACTAGAAACTACTACTAGAAAGTTGTAATTTGGCATGAGTATACACGTTAATGTCGCCGAAAAAGTGGGAAAATAAAATTTTGAAAAAAACAATTATTTAGGGTACCTCCCCTACATGTAAAGTGGGGATGATAATAATTTTTTTTGGTCCTACCCATAGTCTGGGATATCGTTGGATAGGTTTTTCAAAAATATTAAGGGTTTGGGAAGACCGTTTTTGATTAAGTAAACCGTTCGTGACTTATCAAGCTTTAAAGTACCAATTTTCGTTAGTCAAGTGTCCCCCCCCCCCCCCCTCTACTAACTAAACGGTTATAGTTAGAAATTCAAATGTCACGGCAGTAGTACCTATATATAATGAAGTTTAAAGGAAAACTATTACAGCTAAGTAGGCTTTACACTTTAACGAGTAATAATCGACCAACTTACATTTGCGGTTGAAAAAACATGTTCTCCGATACGGAATGTATAGGAGAACCGATACGGAATGTATAGGAGAACATGTTTTTTCAACTACAAAGTTAAGTCTGTTCTTGCGATAAATTCATCCCAACTACGGAACCCTTCATTGTGCGTGGTACGACACGCACTTGGCCGGTTTTTGGGTGATGTCTCAGTGTGGAAATTGTGACTACATTGTTGTAATTGGTTCCCACCTGTAAATACATATGTAAGTAAGTGGTAATAGTAAATAAATAAATAATTTAAAAATGTTTGATATATTGCAAAAATGGCTTGTTTTAAATTCATGAAAAACAAATTAATCTTACGAAAAGGTAATATTTTAGTACTAGCGGCGCCCCTCGGTTTCACTAGCATAAATCTCGATCCCGTGAGAATAATGAGATAAAAGTATCCTGTGATAACCAGGTTATAAAATAATCTATCTGTGTGCCAAATTTCATGACACAGTATTAGGACATGCACCTTGTAAGGGCACTGCAAATTTTTCATATCAAATGATTAAATTACACGAATTAGTTATTTAATTATTACATTATATTTCAAATAAATAGAAAGAAAAAAAATACGTTTATTTGAGGTAAAATATGACGCAAGCAAAGAAAAAAAAAACAAATAATCACGAAAATAACAATTTGGAGGAAAATATGCGTCACATCCACGCAAAACGGCCATCGCTCAGCATAATGCTGGGACCCTATGCGAGACAGAGCCCCAGCGCTGGTTTTCAGCGACAACCGGCGTTGACGTGATCATTATTATTCATTAGTTCATTCAAAAAAAAAAAAACAGAATTCAAAAGTCATTTATTCAAACTAGGCTGAGAATCAGCACTTTTTAAATCCTATAGGTAGAAACACATGTTTATTATTTAATTCGTCTATCTACTTTACGTAATGTGACGGCATGTCAAAAGTTCATAAAACAGATTTCGCTTCTTTAACACAAAAAGTAAAATAAAAAATTAAGTCTTTTATTCAAACTAGGCTGAGAATCAGCACTTTTCGAACGTCAAAATTACATAAGACAGTCCCCCAAAACGCCCACCCTTCACCACTTCCTAGTGCTTTTGCTGGGAAGAAGAAGTGGCGCAACAAACTCCCCAGCAGCACAGCTGTCTGTTCATTCATTTAAGTCAATAGAGGTAAGCTTAATAAAGTCTTATATTATTTCACATTTAAGTACCTTCGTCGAGGTTAATCGATTCACAATTTGTCAGCTTTAAATTCCTCAACGGTATAGTAGCCTTTCTTTAAAAAAGAAAATTGAGTCATTGTTATAGTGGAAGCCGACCTCAACGTAGTTGGAAATAGACTAGATAGATGACGAACATCAACGATACAATATTAGTTTATCATCGGCAAATATACGGTTGTTATAGCAAACGCTACCCAGCTAATCAGTCGTTCGACTCTGTATACTTATGCAGTATTAGATAACATATAAAACTAGGGTTACTGATAACAATTGACATTAGATAAACTGGATAACGCAGTTAAAATCAATTTTGACGAATAAATATTACGCAAGCGATATTGCTGAGCGTCGATTCCCAGGTCGGGCAGTCTTGTTGGGTTTTTCTATCTGAAATTTCTCAGTCTGGATTTGTGCCTGGTTGATGGCAATAGGCTCACCCCCTATTCCATGGTACTTAAACATAACTGGCGAAATGTGGGTGTACTATAGGTACACCTCTGCCCAACCCTTCGGGGAAACAAGGCGTGATGTTATATGCGTAGGACTAGGAACCTAATCCGCTTTGGAATGGGCAACTAGCTTCATCTGTCTGACTGACTGACTCCTTGACAGTTGTAAAGTGCCTGTAAATGGTCTAATTAAGATAAATGTTATTAGTTTGTTAAATATTTTGTAACATAATATTTTGATTTGTCCTTGGAGTTTCTTGCCCATTCTTCGCCATAGGTACCTACTACGGTTTGTAATGGGCAACTAGCTTCATCTTTTTGACTGACAGACTCCATGACAAATTAAAAATGCCTGAAAATGGTTTAATTGAAATAAATGCTGTGAGTTTGAGTCACATGCCATTATGTATATGCGGCCTATCCAAATGTGTTTTATTTGGTATTTTCGTCTGACAGACTCGAAGAGTTGACGAACTTCGTCAAGTCATTGAACTGCTTAAGTTCTGAGTTGAGCTACATTGACAAATGCGTACAGCCTGTACAGGTCCACTCAAATCTGTGTGGTTCTCTCCTAAAAAGACCATTTCAGACACGTAATCTGCAGGGTCCTCATATGGCCTGACCAAGATTATGTCTGGACTTTAAAAGAGACTGTGACCTCTGAGTTTGTTTCAGTCTTTCTTCTCAGTGTAGTCAGATAAGAAACACCGAACTCATCTAGTTTTAAAACATAATTTATTTTTGACGCGTAAAAGTGTTTTTAGAAGTAATTTACAGAAATATCATTAACATTTCTTCGTTTTTTTTTCAGTCAAAGCCAGGTGAAGTGACAGAAGCTGTGAAAAATGCCATAGACATTGGCTATAGGCACATAGACTGCGCGTACGTCTATGGTAATGAGAAGGAGGTCGGGGCCGCTATCACGGCTAAGATTGCTGATGGTACTGTTAAGAGGTCAGTATTTTTTAAGCGTTCATTCAGATGTCCTGAGATCGATCCCGTAGGTCATAATGTTGTGGAGTTTAAGGCCCGGATCATCCTGGAATCCGAATTGTGTTAGTCGCAAGCGCTAATGCTGAGCTGGAGGTCCTATCAGTCCGGTCATTGGGTTTTTCCATCTGGAATTTTGCAGTAGCAGCCCGGAGTCTGGATTTATGCGCGGTGAAGGCAATAGATTCGCCCCTTGAGCAAGCGTGGTAATCAGTGCTCGTGCCTTCTCTGTATGAGAAGAGGCCTATGCCCTGCAGAGGGACTATAATGGAGTATCAGGAAACACAGATATGATATTATGGTATTTTATACAAGCGTCGTACCGGAAGACGTAGCGTTGGAAGTAGAAGTAGTAGTTTGTGAAGGCCGCAGGCATCCGCTAGAAGCGGCAATCACGGTGGGTCGTCTTAGGGGCGGAGTTTTAGGAGTTGGAGTATACGCTTAGGGGCACTAAGAGCAGCAAAGAAAAAAAAAATTGTGGGAGAAAAAATTTTTGGTACTTTTTTTTTCTCAATATTTCGTGGTATTTTTACATCATCTCATGGTTTTCGACTAGAGCAACAATTTCTTTCCAGAAAAGATTTTCACCCGAGCTACCATTTTGGAAATATAGAGCGTTTTGTAAAAAAAAGAAAAAATTAGAAAGCTCCTAACTCGGAAACAGTGCGTCATAGGGCCATGCTTCTCAGAACCTGAACGGTTTTTATGGTCAAGGTAAACCCGGTTCTGCAATAAAATTGCGAAATTTCCGTAAAAAAAAAAATTTAAAAAAAATCTAAGTCCTCGCGCCATAGCGCCCCTAAGGCTACACTCCAACCCAGTAACTGGGTAACACAATGCCCCTTGATAAAACTGGTTGTCAGATTTTCGGGCTTCTGACGAAACGTATTCCCGTAACGAATGTCAAAGATCTAAAAATGACAGCCGGAACCAACGGCTTAACGTGCTTTCCAATGCACGGAGGGGTCTTGGTATGTAAAGATACTCACCCATCCACGGACCAACCATGGCAAGCGTAGCTTAACCTGATCAGTCAACCCGTGCGGCTGTTATTACTAAGCCATAAGCCCCATTTATAATGTAAGTATGATGTCATAATTCAATAATCATCTTTACAGGGAAGACCTGTTCATAACTTCAAAGTTATGGAACACGTTCCATCGTCCGAACCTGGTGAAGGGTGCTCTCCTGGCGTCTCTTGAGAACCTGAACCTGAAGTATTTGGACCTGTACCTGATTCATTGGCCCCAGGCTTATAAGGTATGTCTGATTTATGCTTAGGGTGAATGGGTCCACTGTTTTGGAGTTTTTTCGTAGCGTTATGCTGTAAGAAAAACATCGAAATAGCCCCACAAGTTTTTGTTGTATAACATCTTTCTTCTCGGTTTCCTGCAATCTAAATAATATAAAATCTGTGGGAGTGATTTCGTGAAAAGAGACGAAATGTGTTACAGGCTTTTGGATTGGAGGGCATTGCAAATTCCTGTACTTTCTCCTTTAAAACAGCGTTAATTTCAATAATATTAAAATATGCATAACATCTTTCACAGGAAGATGGCGACCTATTCCCCAAGGACAAATCCGATAACATTCTATACTCCGAGGTGGACTACGTAGATACATGGAAGGCTCTGGAGCCGTTAGTCGGCGAGGGCCTGGTCAAGAGCATCGGGATCTCCAACTTTAACTCGAAGCAGATCGAGAGGCTCTTGAAGAGCGCCAAAATTGTGCCGGTCACTAACCAGGTGAGAAACAGGATTTATTATAGTTCTCCTTCTAGCACTTGGTCTGTATCTATTGGTCTTGGTTTGCTGTACTTTTAAATATCAAACTCGCGCGCAGACGACGCGACGGTGAGGGTGGGAGCGAGACAGAACAACAGCTGAATACAATTATTATATATTATATTGCCTCGTTGGTCTAGTGGTCACAAGCGCTACTGCTGAGCATGAGGTCCTGGCTTCGATTCCCGGGTCGGGCAAAGTATTATTGGGTTTTTCTATCTGGAATCTCTCAGTAGCCCGGAGTCTGGATTTGTGACCGGTTGATGGCAATAGGCTCGCCCCCTATTACATGGGACTTAAACATAACTGCAGGTACACCTCTACCCAACTCTTCGGGGAAACAAGGCGTGATGTTATTTTATGTAAAATTATTAATTAAAAGGACCTCCGTACTGTGTTACTTTGTTTTTTGCTCGATTCTAATACGGTACGGAACCCTTCGTTTGCGAGGCCGACTCGCACTTGGCCGGTTTTTTATATGTATTCATTGGTGTCGACTACATGAGGGGCTCATGGCTAAATAATTACAGCCACACGGGTAATCGATGGTTAAGCTACGCTTGGCGAGGTCAGTCCCTAGATGGGTGACCATATGTTTCATGCCAAGACCCCTCCGTGCTTCGGAAAGCATGTTAAGCCCATGGTCCAGGTTTTCATTTATAGATGTTTGACACTCGTCAGAAGTTCAGAAATCTGATAACCACGGGGAATATTGTAGTTCCTAAGGGGTTGTGGAGGTCAGATAGGTAGTCGCTCCATGTAAAATACTGGCATTCAGCTGCATCCGGTTAGACTGGAAGCCGACCCCAAGTTATCTACCTAAATAAAGGAAGTGGTGAAGGGTGGGCGTTTTAGGGGACTGTCATTAATTTTGATGTTCGAAAAGTGCTGATTCTCAGCCTAGTTTGAATAATAGACTTTTGAATTTTTTTGAATTAATATTTTCGTCTTTTCCAGGTGGAATGCCACCCCTATTTGAACCAGCGTCGTCTCAAGGACTTCTGCGAGGCTCGTAACATTAAGATCACGGCATACTCCCCCCTGGGGTCTCCTGACAGGCCCTGGGCCCAGCCCGATGACCCCAACCTGCTGGATGACCCCAAACTTAAGGCCATCGCTGACAGACTGGGAAAAACTGTCGCACAAGTACTTATTAGGTAAGTCCTTTAACATCATCATCATAGTTCCTTGCTCATGTTTATATATATTTATATGAATAAATGTATGCTTTATGTATGTATGTATTTATTGTATAGTATATGTAGATGGTACACCGCTGACTACCTGCAGTATTGTCTCTCCTGTTACCTTTAATCCATCCAAAGGTTGTCTGTAAAAGATCGCTTTAAGCGATAAGACCGCCCATTGTGTCACCCTATGTAAAATTTCTAAATTTATGTCTGTAACAACTTTTATGGTGTACAATAAAGAGTATTCAATCTATCTATCTAATTTGAAGTATTTTTTTAATACCAGCGGTTTATTGTTCGGTTTGAAGGAAACTGGAATTTTTGTCTATAGAGAAAACTTAATGGAATCATGTTTTCATGAAACATAATATTAGGTCCCCTTGCATTGCAAAGGCAAGAGAAGGAACACGGGTGGGTTTTAGTCAGTAAGAGTCTGACACGCCCTCCCGCTCCACCCAGAGCGGGAGATGTCATTTGATGATTTCCCACCCAAAAAAAAAAAAAAAAAAGGTCCCCTATGAAATTCAATAACAGCGTTTTGTATGGAGAATTTTAAAATTTTAAAGAAGTTGCATTTTTCATACTAACATTTTCTTAATTTATTTAACAACCATGAACACTAATGTTTTAAAACTTTTATGCACTAATGTTAAAAAACTAAGATAACGTATGCCACTTAGATTAAGCGGCAAAAATAAGTTTTGGCTAAGTTTTAAAACAAATAGTGGTAATTTCTGCTAACAAAAAAAGAGTCATTTTTAAGGTAGGTATTTTTTATGTTTAGAAAACTATAAGTAATAAGGTTTTTTTACTATTGATAGTTGTCTATGATGGTCATTATTCGATATAATATCAAGCAATTATTGGATATTTTAAATCATAGAAGTGACGAGGTTCTCTATTTGTGAGAAAAATTTCATAGGTATATAATACAGGGTGTTTGGCGCATGGACCGACACAATTTTTTCAGGGATTTGGGAGGTCATTAGCTAGGTTCTACCCATACACCCTTTGTCCCAAATGTCACGGTTGATTACATATGATTATTTTTTTTAAATGAAAAAAATTCCCAAAATGTGTCCTTTAATTTGAAATAACTTTTTTGTTTGTGGGTGTAGTGGCACAAAACAAATTTTGTTGCATTCTCCAAAGTCCTTTAAATCTAAAAACATCTTTGTTTTATACAACTGGTTTCAAGAAAATTCCTTACAAGCTTCCAAAGTTAATTTTTGTATTTAATGAATGAAATTTTACAACTTCTAAATTAATTATAAAAAAAACTAAAAGCTATTTTGAACTTAGCTAGAACCTAGCTAATGACCTCCCAAATCCCTGAAAAAATTGTGTCGGTCCATGCGCCAAACACCCTGTATAATATATACTAAACATTAATTCTCATTTTTAACATAATTATATAGATTTCAAAATTAATGCTGCAGTATTTTCGATATAACGGAGGCTCATGCCAAGCAATTTGAGGTAATACAGGCTCCTAAGCAAATAGAAATACAGAGATAATTAATTGTTTGCATTGTAATAATATTAATCTTTGTTTTAACTTATTGTTGACAGGTACCAAGTTGACCGCGGAGTGATCGTGATACCGAAGTCGGTAACGAAGTCACGCATCGCAAGTAACTTCGATGTTTTCGACTTCAAGCTGTCGCAAGAAGATATGGGACTGATCGACTCGTTCGACTGTAATGGTAGACTTGTGCCTATGACTGCGTGAGTATTTATTTTGCGAAATGTTTAACTGCACATCAAAATTTTTTATGCACTCTTTTTTTAAATGATTGAACCTCTTTTTAACTTTCTGGCCTTTTCTTACAGTTGGTCGCAGTAACTAAGCTAGGGTACTGGGGTTAGGTTAGAACTGTGACCAACCGGTTAGGTTAGAACTGTGAACAACCGGTTGGGTTAGAACTGTGAACAGCCGGTTAGGTTAGAACTGTGAACAGCCGGTTAGGTTAGAACTGTGAACAACCGGTTAGGTTAGAACTGTGAACAACCGGTTAGGTTAGAACTGTGAACAACCGGTTGGGTTAGAACTGTGAACAGCCGGTTAGGTTAGAACTGTGAACAACCGGTTGGGTTAGAACTGTGAACAACCGGTTGGGTTAGAACTGTGAACAACCGGTTGGGTTAGAACTGTGAACAACCGATTAGGTTAGAACTGTGAACAACCGGTTAGGTTAGAAATGTGAACAAACGGTTAGGTTAGAAACTGAACAACTGGTTAGGTTAGAACTGTGTGTAAAAAAAACCAAATGCATTAGATTTAAATTACCAAATGTTAGAAGTAGCGAATGTGACATCATATTGAATGGAGAAAAACTGGAATTTATTAATCAAACAGTTTTCCTTGGAATCACGCTAGACGAGAAATTACAATGGGGACCCCATATAACATCTCTCGCGGGGCGGCTAAGCTCGGCCGCTTATGCTGTTAGAAAGATAAGACAGTTAACAGATGTAGAAACCGCGCGTTTGGTTTATTTTAGCTACTTCCACAGTATTATGTCGTATGGCATTTTACTGTGGGGTCGGGCTGCTGACATTGAATCCATCTTTGTTTTACAAAAAAGAGCTGTCAGAGCCATTTATAATCTACGTCGTCGCGAATCTCTCAGGGAACTATTTAAAAAGATTAATATTATGACGGTACCTTGCCAATTCATTTATTCAAATATTATGTATATGAGAAAAAATCTACATCTTTTTAATAAAATAAGTGATAGACATAATTTTAATACTAGAAATAAAGATAAAATAGATCAACCATTTTTCAGACTATCTAAAGTAAATACATCTTTTATGGGGTACTGTGTTAAATGTTACAACAGAATACCTTGTGATATATTAGAATTAAATGAAAGAAAATTTAAAAATCATATAAAAAGTACACTTTGTAAACAAGCATATTACAAATTAGAGGATTATATCCAAGATAAAAATGCTTGGAAACATGCTGGTCCTGCTCCATAGGACAATTCAGAATCTAGACAAAATCGAACTGGTTGCTAATTTAATTGTATAATTTTTTTTTATTATTTTTTTTAAACATTTATTTTATTTTATTTTTTGTGATTACTTGAACTCACACACTGACTTATTATTATTAGTATTACTTATTATAATGTTAGAAATATAGTATAATTTTACAATGTTTGTAAGTATGTGAGCACCATGCATCTATCACATAATTATGTCATTCCTTCATTTTTCATTATTTTTACCTATCGTGGTATAGTAATCTTATTCTAGGTGCATTGTCTTCACATATAATTATATAATAAGTGTATACAAGATATAATGATTTTTTTAAAAGAGTAACGGTGGAGTTTCTTGCCCATTCTTCTCCATACGAAAACTACCTTTTGGAATGGGCGACTAGAATCAGTTTTATTTATTATTTTTTGTAAAGTTTGACGTTCAAAAGTGCCTTTTTTGTGCCTAATTGAAATAAATTATTTGACTTTGACTTTGACTTTGACTGTGAACAACTGGTTAGGTTAGAACTGAACAACCGGCTAGGTTAGAACTGTGAACAACCGGTTAGGTTCGAACTGTGAACAACCGGTTAGGTTCGAACTGTAAACAACCAGTTAGGTTAGAACTGTGAACAACCAGTTAGGTTAGAACTGTGAACAACCAGTTAGGTTAGAACTGTGAACAACCGGTTAGGTTAGAACTGTGAACAACCGGTTAGGTTAGTACTAGTATCTAACCTATTTTGTTTTTATTTCAGTTCCCTGGGCCACAAGTTCCATCCGTTTGAAAATGATGAGTTCTAAACATGAGAGCTTAAGTACAAACATAATATGTTACACGTATATTATATATACCTAAATAAAATATTTTATTCCATTATTTTTGGTTTTATTATAATTAGAATAAATTTCTAACGAAACAGCACACATATCAACTCGGAAAGGTGTAGTCACCGTATCAACTCGAGCCATTCAGTATTCTTTGTATGAAACTCCCTACTAATCGGAATCGTGACGTAATCGCCTCGCCTCGGGACAAGCTCCCGGAAATATTATGGAAAGCGATCAACTTGGAAGTAGCGTTCGCCGGCCACTGCCACGGCGTGAAATGCAACATAGCACAACATAACTAATTTATAAATATAAAAAAATTACGCCACTTATGTGGCCCCCCGACAATGGGTTAGGTTAGGTTAGAACTGTGACCAACCGCTACTTCCAAGTTGGTCGCAGTTACTTGGCTATTTTTACTACACCTTACACCATGGATAGCCTACATTAATGTTATGGCCAAACGTCGACTGACATAATAATTAAACATTGATGTTTAAACGATACGGCCAATGTTAGCTGGCTATTTCATGAAATGATCAATTCTAAGATCTGGCCACGAAATAATATATAAACGGGAGGGTAAAAAGTTCATTGGCCATTATATTAAAATGAGTCATTTGTGATTCACAGTAAATAAAATATTTATTTCAATGTAAAAAAAAAAACAGTTTTTTAGACATTCTTTTATAGTATATAGTAATAATTTCTTAGTATAGACAGTCCAAGCGTTGCATTCAATGATACACGTGATCGCTCGACAACACGACAGACGTAGTAGAGACTCGGGCGTCCGCGTAAGGCACATTTTAGCGCGCACAAACGCCTGTAATATTTTTGTAGGTAATTATATTTATTTTATTTATTTATTTATTTAACCATTTATGTACACACAAAAATATACAGACAAGATTAAAAGAACAGAAAAATACGTACAAAGGTGATGCTTATTTCTAATGAAATCTCTTCCAGCATACCTGCGATAGGACAGAGGGTAAAAAGAGATGTAGACACCGTGTGTAAGAGTAGAGAGAAAGTAAAATACATAAAATCAAAACAATTCACTCAATAAAATAAAACAAATTATACGACAATATACTTACGAACATACATACATACTTCTAAAATAAATAAAATACAACATAAATACCTACGCAACTATGACGAAGTGGAAAGATAGTGTTCTTTCACTCTTCTTTTAAATACTGCAACAGTTTGGCAGTCCCTAATGTCAGGCGGAAGTGAATTCCACAACCGCACCGCGTGCACGGTGAAGGAGTAGGAGTAGAAGTCAGTGGAGTGGGTAGGGCACTTAAGCAGGTTTCTAAGATGCGACCTGCAAGGCACATCAGAAGGACGGTCATAGGCAAAGCGCTCCCGCAGATAGGAAGGAGTTTTAGGATTATGAAGGAGGTTAAATAGCAGACACAATATCCGAGAGTTCCTGCGAAGTCGAATAGGGAGCCACTTGAGTATCTTGCGGAAGTTAGAGACGTGATCATATTTTTTAAGGTTAAAAACAAAACGAATACATATATTTTGTAAACGCTCAAGTTTATTTAAAAGCTCCTCGGTGGCATCCAAATAACAGGCATCGGCGTAATCTATAATGGGCTGAATGAGAGTTTGAGCAAGGGAGATTTTTGTGTTCAAGGGCAAGAAGCTCTGGAGGCATTTCAACGAATGGAACGTAAAGTGCACTTTGCGACTGACTTGAGCAACATGGGCAGCCCACGATAAGTACGAGTCCATGGTCACCCCCAGGTTTTTAACTGTATTTGCGTAAACAATCTGAACTCCATTCAGACAAAGAGGAGACAATGACGCAACATCGAGCCTATTCCGCATATACCTGCCGCCGATAATCAAGGCCTGGGATTTACTAGGGTTGATTTGCAGTCCAAAGGACCGCGACCACTCGCCAATCAAATCCAGGTCACTGTTCATGGCAGATACGGCGGATTCCGCATCTTCCCATACGAAATTATTGTAAATCTGCAGATCGTCGGCATAGAGATGGAAATGAGAAGAGATGACTCTGGTGACAGAGTTAATAAAAATAGAAAAGAGAAGAGGAGAGAGAACGCCACCCTGAGGTACACCTGCGGTAAGAGAGCACCAATCAGAAGAAAACTCATTGAGACGAACCCGCTGCGAGCGGGCCTTAAGATAGGAGTCGAACCAAGAAATAGTGGAAATAGAGAAATTTAAGGATTTAAGGATTCCTAGAAGGATGTCAAAATCAACAGAGTTAAAGGCACTGCTAAAGTCCAGAAGTACAAGAAGGGTGAGAGATTTGTGGTCCATAGCCCAGCGGATGTCATCAGTAACCTTCAAAAGAGCCGTTACTGTGCTATGACCAGGTCGAAAACCAGATTGAAGAGGACTAAGTAGGTCATTCGTGGATAGAAAGGCGAAAAGTTGCTGATGAACCATGTGCTCAAGAACTTTAGAGAGATAAGGGAGGATAGAAATGGGACGGAAATCGGACGGTGAGACCGGCTTAGGAATTTTGGGTAAGGGGATGATATGGGCCTGTTTCCAGGCCTGAGGAACAGTACAAGAAAACAAGGAGAAATTAAAAATGTGAGTCAAGACGGGAAGTAGTGAGGGGAGGATAGGAGAAATCATTCTTGAGCATATATTATCATTACCAACTGCAGAAGAGGATTATAGCGTTAGGTAAATATCTTTTCGTATGGAGTGAACTATCTGTTTTAATCTGTGATTAGACAGAGGTGGTTGAGCGGCGGCTCAATGCGGCTGTAATGTATGCTTTTAGGCAACGGCAGACCACAGCGGCAGTGCAGCCCTACCAACCGCAATGACAGACTGCAGCTATACTACTGGATAACAAAACAAGATGTATCTTTAGATCCAGCGGGGTAATTGCGAAACACACTAACGCCTTTCATTTTGGAAATTCGACAAAATTCATTGTGTTGTCGAGCACTCTTTCAAATATATGAGTCAATCATATAGGTACTTGGTGCAAAGACAGATACATCCTATTTTTCAATGATAGCAAGTTTTAATGCAGTCTGTGACTGTATGGCTGACTGTCCACTGGAGCGGAGAGGAGAGGAGAAAGAAAGAAATGCGAACTCTAGTTTAAAAAATCATCCAAAACCGGGAAGCGGAAAAAACCTGGCCGCGGGCCCACTCAAACTACTCGTCACAGTCCGCAAGCTATCTGTCCATTGACGCGGAGCGAGGCAGCGGGGCGGAGCGAGGGAGTAATGCGGAGTGGAGTTGCGGACTGTGTCAGTCCATTGGTGCGGAGCGAGGTAGTGCGGAGTTAGGCCGTGTTCACGCGACGAGTAATTTGAGCGGGCTGCAATACCCCGCGGCCGAGTTTTTCCGCTTCCCGGTATTATATGAATTTTTAAACTATAGTTCGCAAATCTCTGTCTACTGAAGCGGACCGGAGATTTTATGCAATTAATAACATTGCCAAACCAATGGAATTGCATAATTGATACAGCTCCGCTCCGCTCCTCTCCTTTCCGCAGCCTTAGTGTCAATCACCGAGTTCGAGTTTGTTGTGCCACTTCTTCTTCCCAGCAAAAGCACTAGGAAGTGGTGAAGGGTGGGCGTTTTGGGGGACTGTCTTATGTAATTTTGACGTTCGAAAAGTGCTGATTCTCAGCCTAATTTTAATAAATGCCTTTTGAATTTTGAATCGAACATTTACGGACATACCGTGCAACGGCGAATGAAGCGCCCGTAACTTCGGTAGAATCTACGGATACCGCTTAGAGAGTAGACCCCTGGTTCATTGTTTGACTTAGGGCCTTTACTGATTTGTCGGCGCAGCAGCGGTGCGACATCAGCATGCTCGGATGCCGAAAACATACCGCGTTGCCTGCACCAACGCACATGTCGGTAAAAAATTATGCAGAGCCGAGCCGGTTGTGAAGTCGCGAAATAATGTCGTCTTCGAGTTCGAAGTTTACGCGTCCGGCTCGGATACTGCCGAGCCGGACGCGTAAACTTAGAATCACGCAGAGCGGCCACACGCTCAATTTAATTATAGGCGCTCGGTAAGCTTGTATGTACCGCGTATGCTGAGCATGCTCATGTCGCACCGCTGGTGCGAAAAGCTGCTGAGAAAAGGCTATGCTGAAGTCCGGCGGAAAACTGTGGAACTATATTTTTTTAAATGCAATGACATATAAAAGCGCCGCGTCAAAAGAACTTCAGTTGTGGCGCGGAACATCTCTTATAAAATAACTGTTAAAATTACAGGTTTATAGCAAAAACAACAATAGCCAATAGTAACTGCACTGCTTTGAAACCAAAAATATTCTTAACCGCCATTTTGGTATGTTGCTACCTTTGCATTTTTATGACTCATAAGAAGCAATGGATTAGGAATTCGATGCAGGTACAGCTCGATTCAAACTTAATGGCGGCTCGGAACATGAGGCGAGTCACTGCGCAGTAACGTGTTTATGGGTCAGCGGGGGCGAGGGGTGGGGTACTGCGCAGCGAGTAACTAACTTTCGAGCCGCCATTAAATTGGAATCGTACTATATAAACCATCGAGCCATTTTGGAGTTTCCAACTTTATTCCGACAATGCAGGTTTGCCGATTATTTACCCCAAAAAATCCACTCTAATGTGAATACTCGGAAACGTATGTCCGAATATATATCAGAACAGGGATTCGTATATTATTTTTCTTTCGATTTTCTCCCTCGACTGTGTAGTAATTTAGAGAAACATGATGAAAAACTGGCCCAAGATACTTAGTAGACATAAGCATACCTATAAAAATACATAAATATGTACAGACGCCAGCACATCAACCTACTACAATCTGTCATCAATAGATTTTCAACTTTACCACTAAAGCATAAGGTTCAAAGTTGATGGGAAAATTTGACAGTTTCGGGTAGGTTGACATACTGGCGTCTGTACTTCTTCTTTGAACCTGAAATAAAAAGAAAGAAAGAATAATATTTATTTGGACACAGTTCGTGAAACACAATAACAAAATAAAAAGTGAAAAATAATCGTAAAGCAATAATATTTATTTATTTTACCTCGATGGTCCTAGTTTATCAATTATAACTTCTAGTTACAGCTATATGTAAGCGGGCACGCCCTTTATGCCTGGAGTTTTTTTTTTTCATTTTTAGATATTGTTTACGTTTAGTAATATTTATTTCTGCTTGAGTATAGTTCTCGATGTTTTTGGTTGGTATATTGGCGTGTGCTAGCTATCTTATGGCTATTAATTTATAATTTAAATTATGTTTTGCGTAATGTAAATTATCTTGCATACTATTATAAAGAATATTTTTTTCTAACTGAACAGACAGCTGTGCTGCTGGGGAGTTTGTTGCGCCACTTCTTCTTCCCAGCAAAAGCACTAGGAAGTGGTGAAGGGCGGGCGTTTTGGGGGACTTTCTTATGTAATTTTGACGTTCGATTAGTGCTGATTCTCAGCCTAGTTTGAATAAATGACTTTTGAATTTTGAAATAGTGTATGCCTAACGGCTGAGCCAAAAAGGTCAAATCAATTGTAATTACCTATCATTCAATGTTAAACCCGAGGCTAAGTTGTCAATATTGTTTATTGAATTCTCAGTCGGAATAAGGTTCAAAATACAAAAACTGACTCAAAAATTTAAGGTTGGACCAAAGTTAGAAAAACACAGTTGCATCGAAAAAAATAATTTATTTAAATACAAAAAGAATTGTCTTAAATATTAAAATCTCGCTTAAAGTAACATTATAGCAACCGATAATAAGTTTATTTTCGCCATTTTATATATATCAAGGCTTTTTATCACTCAAGGGTATAAGCAGTACTATTTTTGCCAACATATGTCTGGAGACGGCGAAAAAAGGAACTAAATGAAAATGTATGGAATTTGACATATTTTTGACGTCTCCCTTGACAAGCAGCGCTACTTAAACTGCATACTTAAGCTGGTGATTATGTCAAACTGATTATCAGACAATATTTTATTGAATTAACAAAGTTTTTTTTTTTCTCGTATGACATAGCTTAAACGTCTCCAGGGTTTTCATAAAAATTCACGCCACCAGTTGGCGCCACTTTGATAAGAGGTCATCCATTTCGACAATGACTATAAAATGTATTATGACGTTCATCATTCGTATTCGAGACTAAAGAAAATATAGACACTGACACTTTTGACAGATGCCCGGAGCTCACGTCTCAATGCTACCACCTAGAACGGCATTTCAGAAAACCCTCATTAAGAGTCCTACAAGAATCTTTTGGCGCCTGAATGACATTGACAAGATGGCGGCATTCGTCATTTGGCCACGCGCCAAAATAACTTTGTAGCGCTTTAACTGCCTAACTACAAGAATGTGAGTTGTGATAGCTACAAATTCATTGTTATAATTATATTTTTTTATTACATTATTTTTATAAAACAATTGTTTTAACAAAGACATCGTTTTAAATGCAAAATAAGCTGTTACAGTTCGCGCCAAACAACTTTGCCGCTCTGAAGTTAGGTTGCGCATGCGCGCTACGGTCTTTTAAGATTGACAGTGCGCAGTCATTTGTAGCCTACTTCAGAACGGTAAAGTTATTTGATGCGAACTGTACATAACGGGAAAAAATATGGAAAAAGAAATCTATACAGCGTGCATCAGAAATTTGTGGTCACATCGTTATCGCGAAAAAATTATCAGCTGTTCCCAAACAAAAATTTAATACCTACTCGACCCAAGTATGGGACAGGTGATACTTTTTTCGCGATTGCCGTGTTGGTCAGTTTAAATTTGATGGTATTCCACACTCTTACATATGACCATAAGTATTTTTGATACACGCTGCAGAGAAACACCAAGGATATTGCTGTTCTTAAAGACAAAGTTAGTTTCATAATTATTCCTGTCAGTTCATCTTTTATCCATTTTTAAGAGATATGGATAACTAATCCTGCACTGTGCCCGCGTGCTGGACTACGGCCACAGATGGTTCACTCCGCAAAATCAGATGTATATAAAAAGCTACTCATGCTACGACACAATAAAGTGCAATTCAGGTCGCACAGCGCTAATAACCTACAGTTATATTCACCTAGAAGTTGCCTCTCTTTCTATCGCGTGACTCTTATACCGTCTGACTACGTTACGGTCACTGAATTGGCCCGACAAGGCGGCGCACTTGTAGCTTCGTACCTAAAATGCGGAGTGCGCCCTCTCTACTATTCTGTGCTACCCACTCCCTCTCACAGGGGAGGCAGATGTCCCAGGTAACTAAATCATCAAATATATTAACGACATCTTTTATTAAATAAAAAGTTCTATGCATTTATACTTTGTTCATTAAATAATCATTAATATGACACATTCAATTTTTTTTTTTTTTAACTTAGCATAAAACAGTAAGTCCTTATCTGCCGAGCCATTTCCCAACTATGTTGGGGTCAGCTTCCAGTCTAACCGGATGCAGCTGAATACCAGTATTTTACATGGAGCTATAGAGGTATGACGAATAGAGTGTAAAGTTCACTCATCCTCCTTAGAAAAGGGCGGGTGTTGTGTCTGGTGGGCAACTGCCCGACGGTTATCGGGACGTTGTATATATGCTAGTCACGCGGTAAATGCTGTTTTGCAAGAGTTTGCGTAACGATGTAGATGCCGCCTCAGAGCGACTGGTTTTCTGACCTCCACAACCCAGTTACTGGGTAATCCGATACCCCTTGGTAAGACTGTACTGTAGTTTCTTTCTTATTGTGTGGGATAGTTGATAATTTTTTCGCGAACACAATGTCGGTCCCTTGGAGAAGGTTATCAGTTTCATGGTCTGTACCAACCGTTTAAATATGACCATACATTTCTGATACACTTTGTATGTGTGTTACATAAACTCACGCCTTCTCCCCATGGGGGTAGGCAGAAACTACAGAACGCCATTTGCTAAGATCCTTACATACTCCTTTTGCCTCGTTTACGTTCATACATCTGGTCATACACGCCGGTTGCGAGTACTACGCACCTGTCCTTTCTGAAGAACATCACCAATAAGGTCAGTATATGTCCTCCTAGGGCGTCCCCTCCCGCCGTTTCCACTCACATATGCCTTGTCGATACCTTTTGTTAGTCGCCTTTCATTCATCCTCTCAACATGACCAAAACATCTAAGCGTACTCTTTTAAATTTTTGTCACTACATCTTCTTTTAAACCACACCATTGATTGAATGAGCTCATTCACTCACGCCACAGATGCTTCTTCTTTTATTGCTGTGTCATATTAATCGTTATAAAATTAGTATAGAGTTTAAACATTATTAACATTTTAAGCATTTATCACTATTAGTGTATTTTATTCATGAAAGTGATTTTTTGAGGCCCAAATAGGGTATTTTACAGTAATTTTAATACTTTCAAAGTTTCTCAACGGTACAAAGGTGAAATTTCGCCTCTTGACAGTCGAGAAACTTCTAAATTTCAATTCAGAATCTTAGCTAATGAAAAAGTCATAGACATTTTCGAAGTTGCATTGCAAACTGAACTTTATATGTGGTTATTAAAGTTATTTTTCCAAAAACAAATATTTGTTTACATGTTTGGACACTAAATTGCAAACGCAGTATTTTCTAAGATTCTGATTTAAATTAGAGCGAAAATGAGCATTAAAGTTCTTGAATTCTCTAGAAAGTCTTGCGATGGACTGCTCTATGTCCTTCTTCATCATATTCTCGTTTAGAGACCCACATCTTACGGAATGTATCGAGCGACGCGAGGATCGAACCCCCGATCCATGTGGAGTAGAGGCGCTCTTGTGGCGCTGAGATCTGTGGAAGAGAAGGTGATTTTAATTAGCAAATGATTTAGGACTAGCCGCGCCCCGCGGTGTCACCCGCATAAGTCTCGATCCCCTGGGAATATCAGGAAAAAAAATATCCTATGTCCTAAGCCAGGTCATGGCCAAATTTCATCCAAATCTATTCAGCCATTTCAGTGTGAAAGCGCAACAAACAAACACTCACTTTCGCATTTATAATAATAGTTAGGATAAGTCGTTACAGTAAAAATAAAAAATAAATCCATACCCTGATCTTCATATCCTTAGGCGCTAGTCTCCTAATTTCGGCCAGCAGTCGGTCCCCAAAGCCGCGGAATAGGGTACTGCCTCCACTCAGCACGATATTCTGGTACAGAACCTTCCGAAGATCCATGTCAGACTTCTGGATGGCAAACATTAGTACCTCGTGGAGACCTGAACAGAAAAAAAAACAGTTATTTTTAATGAACAAGTAATGTGTCAGTCTTGTGGCTAAATGATAACAACCACACGGCTCGATCGAAGGTTAAGCTATGCTTGCCGCGGTCGGTTTGTGGATGGGTGACCATACATTACATATCGAGACTCCTCCGCGCCTCGGAAAGCACGTTAAGTCGTTGGTCACGGCTGTCATTCGTGGATCTTTGACAGTCGTCACGAGTAGTCAGAATCCCGAAAGTCTGACAACCAGTCTTACCGAGGGGTAACATGTTATTTTTTTTTTTAAACGTTTGGAATGTTACCATTATTTATGCCAGTTTTCAAGATAATTGAAGCAAGCAGTTCTAGCTCTGCAAAAAACCCGTTTTCACCCTGTTAGGGGTGAATTTTCTATAAATGAATGATGAATTTTCTGACGGGCCTTCTCCCAACTATGTTGGGGTCGGCTTCCAGTTTAACCGGATAAATTCTAATACCATTTACACTAGATTCCGCCAGCGGCTACGCCCGCGTGATATTAGGTCAGGGCATACTCCCCCCTGGGGTCTCCTGACAGGCCCTAGGCCCAGCCCGATGACCCCAACCTGCTGGATGACCCCAAACTTAAGGCCATCGCTGACAGACTGGGAAAAACTGTCGCACAAGTACTTATTAGGTAAGTCTTTTAATATTAGGTCCCCATCTATGAAATCAGCGTCTTGTATGGAGAATTTTAAGGAAGTTGCATTTTTCATACTAACATTTTCTTAATTTATTTAACAACCATGAACACTAATGTTTTAAAATTGTTATGCACTAATGTATAAAAACTAAGATTACGTATGCCACTTAGATTAAGCGACAAAAATAAGTTTTGGCTAAGTTTTAAAACAAATAGTGGTCATTTCTGCTAACAAAAAGTGGAGTCATTTTTAAGGTATTTTTTATGTTTAGAAAACTATAAGTAATAAGGTTTTTTAGTATTGGCAGTTGTCTATGATGGTCATTATTCGATATAATATCAAGCAATTGATGAATATTTTAAATCATAGAAGTGACGAGGTTCTCTATTTGTGAGACAAAAACGCCAATTTGATAGATGGGGACCTACTATAATATCATAATGTTACTCAGTGATAATATATCATTCTACTGAAAACAAACAGGAATACAAATCTTTTCTCTTCATAATATTAGTGTAGATGTAGATGGAGCGACTGCCCATCTGACCTCTACAACCCAGTAACTGTGTAATACGATATCCCTTGGTAAGACTGGTTGTCAGACTTTCGGGCTTCTGACGACCCGTAACGACTGTCAAAGATCCACGAATGACAGCCGGGACCAACGGCTTAACGTGCTTTCCGAGGCACGGAAGAGTCTCTGTATGTAATGGATGGTCACCCATCCACAAACCGACCGCGGTAAGCGTAGCCCTACCACTAATTTTGTATGTAGGTAAATGCTAGTAGTTCTAACATACCTTCACACTCTTCGCCGATGAGATCAGGCCTGAATAATACTTCTGGCGCTCGGAATCTGGCCGGACCAATCTGTGGATGAAATTAAATGGAATAATGTAATTTGCGCATTCGCTCGATTTTGCCTTGAAGGTACTCTCCATTTAAAGATGATAGATTTATTATTTTTATGTAGGAATTACACAGATATTGAGTATTTTGAGTTTAGCTGCTCATTAATCACAACACAACGCACACCCACATGTATGTAACAACATTTTATTTGATTGACAGACACTTCCCTATGTTTATTATTCTAGCGTATGGCACTCGTGGGTTGCAGCTGAAAATCAGCGTCAGGTGATACACTTTGGCCGCTTTCCGAATTAGAACATAATCGCTCACAGCGCTGACATTGATAATTGGCGTTCCGATTAAGATATCACGATTATGACAGCTGAGGGCTGTCAACAATTCGGAACGCTCGTGAACGCGATCACAGTACTCGAGCAACGTCAAAACTTGTTTAACATATTTCTTTGTGTTTATACCACAAATTTCTTGTTCTTCTTTGTTTAGGTAGCGAACGGTAGCCAGAAGCACAATTTCAAAAATGCCACGTTAGTTTAAAGATATGATGCGAGTCAAAACAAAACAGCACGACTGTCATTTTTGATAGCGCTCACGGTGATGTTAGTAAAAGGCATGGTCGGCGTTATCGCAAGATGGCGCATGTCATTACGTCATCTATGACGATTTAAGACACATCGTTATTGTGCCCACGTTAATTTGGTACGGCTGTTAGCACGCTCAAATCGATTACAGCGTAATTCGGAATGCACCCTTTGTGTTGTCATCTGACATTATGCTGAGCTGAGGCCCTCTTGGCATTATAATAATTTGTTTTCTGTTTTTATAGTTTTAAGGTGTATTTTTTGTAATGCCAATAAACGCATTTTTCTTTCTTTCTAATTTAGGGGCATGAGGAACAGAGTGTAAAGTTCACTCATCCACCAAAGAAAAGGGAGGATCCTCCAACCAGACGGGTGTTGTGTCTGGCGCGCGGGCCGACTGCCCAACTGTTGATTTCGGATAGTCTTATCTATGTCGTTCGCGCGGTAAACTCTAATTGCGCGATGCAGGATTTGTGTGACGTCATGTCTTTGATGCGTAGTTAGTATGTGGCGGTGTAACTGCTACACTAATTTCTTTTTTTTAAGGGAGGCATTTCTTTGCCCTGTTTGCCTATTGCATATTAAGGCGACGATAGCAGACTTGAAATGATTTTATACTGAAGATCACGTCTAAACGAGTAGTGTTAATGATTTGGAAAAAATATATGTTAAATTAGAGCATTTTCTTAATAACTTCATATAGGAATATTTTAGATAATTTTTATATTACATTAATAATATTAATTTTTAATATATTTTTTATTTTTCTCCCACTTAGTACAAATACAGTATAAAGGTGTTACAAATATTGGAGGTACTAGGACTTGTGGGAGTCAGGAATCCAAACTAGGATACCCTGTGCTATGGAATCCTGGCCCCCCTCGCCGAGATTAGAAATGATCACAAAAATTGGTAGCTCGTAATACATGTAGGACTATTGTAGAAAAAAAGAAACTAATAACATAAAAAAGGTAATTATAGAAAAAAAAAAGGTAATCATAAAAAAGGTAATTATAGGTAATAATATAAAAAAGGTATTACATAGTGAAATTAATTTGTAAAGTTAAGTCTAACGTGGATATAGAACTGAGAGAAACGCAAAATCTATCAAGCGTAGTTCTCTGAAACATTCATCATTTTAAAGATAATTTAACTATTGATCTTTTAGTTTAGGTGTTTTATTAAAATACCTTTTGTTTTATGTATAATAAATTAATAACGCGTCTAATTTGGGACAGCGCTCCTTGATGGGCGAGTCCTATTACTGGCTGGACGTACGAAGCGTTGCGTGAGCTCAGTACAGAACACGCAAGCTAACCACTCAAGATCACTGGCATATATCTGCATCTTAAAGAGTAAATTCCAGTCGTGCGTCGGAACTAACATACAAACATTTTTTGTTTTTTTGTTTGAAAGGGTATGCTCCTGAGGTGGTCCCATATTTATGTAAATTTGGTCAAGTTCAGATGAGTGGTTTTTGAGCTAGTTTCAATAATACGTATTTTTTCCACTATATTGATGATGTTACTTGACACTGCTATTTACCTACATAGCAAATAGCAGTGACCTTTTAGCTCCCTTCAAAATGGTTGAGCTGAATGGTGCTGATCCACGCGTCATGTTCGTGAACGGGCGCCGTCAGTTGAGACTGGTCATCTCTTAGCTGCCAGGCTTATTAATTTATTTTAAGTTTTTGATTGTTTCTTTATTTTTCTTTTTATTTCGGACGCTTTTACGAACGTGCACGTCTTTCTACATTGTTCTCACATGCATAATTTCAAAATGAATGATGTAACCAATATTTTGTATCAATTTTTTTATTTAAAAGAGTGTCCGTGGAGTTTCTTGCCCGTTCTTCTCCATAGGTACCTACTACGCTTTGGAATGGGCAACTAGCTTCATATTTTTGACTGACCGACCCCTTGACAATTCAAAAGTGCCTGTAAATGGTTTAATTGAAATAAATGCTTTGAGTTTGAGTTTGAGCAAGTAGTGGTATACGAATTTGTGTGGGGTACTTAGTACCACAACTAAAAAGTGAAGAACATTTAAAAAAAAATATCTGACTTCCAAAAAAAAACACTACAGTGATAAATAACGTTAATTTCGGAATTCGGTGACAAAAAACGAAAATACAAAACCGAAGACAAGTCACAAAGGAAGACGGTTTTTTTTTTTTGTAAAAAAGTTTTTCACTCTTAGTGACAAAAGTGTCGTAACGTAAAAAGTGTGACATTTTGAGTGTTACACTTTTTACGGTCCAGCTCTCATTGGCTAAGTGTGCAGGGTATATCGTGCGATAAGGAACTTCTTTCCAATATTAAATGATGTTTCTTACCTCCAACCCTGTCCCATCAGGCAGTGTGTACTGTGCCCTCTCCGTTTCCAAAGTCTCCTCCTTCAGAGGGTTAGGCGAGAGGTAGCACGCCCTCTCTTTAATAGCCTTCACTATTTCTAGTTCAGCCGAAGTTCTGAGGTTAACGCCCTCTTTGCGTAAGAGGAGCCTGCGAACACAAAAGTCAATATGTTATGTTTTTTTACTGGACCATACCTTTTGGTTATGGAGATATTGAAAGTCAAAGTTCCATTTTCCTTTTTGTAGTGATGAAAACTGATTTAGGCGCACTGCGCTCTTCGACGTTGGATCGCGTATGCTTGACTCCATTTAGTCACGAACGCCTCTGTAGCCCCCCTCTATGTATTCTCTTTGTATGTATTGTCTTTGTGTTCGCTCATAAACACAAAGACTTTTACACTAAAAGACATACAAAAATAATACACACTCCGACACAAAACACGACTCAACATACCAGCATCCCGCTTAAAAATACACTCAACAAGCCCTCTAGTTATGTCAATAGAAATTTACAATATGTTACCCAAATATATAAGAGAAGAAAAAAAATCTCCATCTATTCACGAACCAATTAAAAAAAGTTATTAATATGCAAACGTTATAATAGTGTCATCGAATATTTAAATGATAAATCCTTAAAACACATAAGTATATAATACTGGTAAGCTAAATATAAAATTATTATTATTATTTAACAAAAAAACATTTTGTAAGTGTGTTGAGAATAAGTTAGATTATTATATAAGTTATGTAAATGATAAGTCCTCTTCTCCACATATCTTTCTCTCGCTGTGCCCGACAGGGTCCATGATTGTTTCTTTTGGAAAAAAAATTACCACATAAGTCTACATTGTGGAATACAATAAAGAATTGAGTATTGATTTTGATTGAAGTTTAGTGGCACTATCTTACCTTAAGTACCGCGTGACGTCTCTGCCAGCGACATCAACCCTCATGATGCTGTGAGGCATCGCAAACCCTTCATAAATGGGTACTGAGTGTGTGACGCCATCACCAGAGTCTAATACCACGCCCGTGGTCCGACCTGTGGCGTATCTGTGAGGAACACATTTGTTATTCATGATCTTGGTGGCCGCCATTTTAAGATGGGTGCTAGACAGTGAGGCGGTTGTAAACAATGGTAGCTTTTGTTACGGATTGATTGGCAAGGATGTATGTATAAAAGACCTTGGATATTATAATTATGACGCGTTTTAATAATAAAAATAATATACCTAGCATTTATTTCGGGCTACGCCCATAGTGTTAGTAACAATGGTCTTAAATACTAGTGTTAGTAGACATAGGTACAAGTTTTAAACCGTGTGGAGTTTCATCCAATGTCGCAGCATTGGAGACTCCCATTTATCTGCGAATAAACTCAAGATACTGTTGGTACTGCCACGAAGACGAGCGAGCAGAGAAGCGCTTCTCTTTCGCATGATGGCCGTAAACCATCTATATGCCCATCTGCAAACATTTTTGACGCACTACATCGCCATGGCAGCCCCAACAGTATCCTGAGCGCGTTATTATACTGGACCCGTAGATCGCTATATGCACGCAAACTGTAACTAGTCCACAGGCTGCACGTGTAAAATGATGAGCTAAAAGCTTTGAACAGAGTAACTTTCCAAAGAGAAAAGTAATAAAAAAAACTATTAAAATTGTAACAAAAATTACTTAAAACTTGATTAAAGTTTATAATGTAATTTCTGCTGCACTAACAAAGGTTTTTGAAAATAAATGAGTAATTTGAAAGGAGTATAACCAATAAAAAAGTCTGTAAGCATTAGAATAACGAATGGCCCCGGGCCCCACTGGATGGTAATCAAAATTAAATACCATTTCTGTCTTAGTAACGGAATGTACATTGAATATTTTCGTCCGATTAGACAAGTACAGTTCGCGTCTAATAACTTTGCCGCTCTAAAGTTAGGTTGCGCATGCGCACTACTGTTTTTTTAAAAGTAAGATTGACTACTGTCATTTGTAGTCTATGTCCTTGGAGTTTCTTGCCCGTTCTTCTCCATAGAGATCTACGTTTTGGAATGGGCACTCTTTAACAATTCAAAAGTGCCTGTAAATGGTTTAATTGAAATAAATGGTTTGAGTTTGAGTTTTAAATATCAAAATGCAATTCAGCTTAATAACATCCAGTATAATAACATCTTTAGGATGATGTTGGGGCTGCCTCGCTTCTGTAGTGCATCTGGGATGTTTGTGCTATATCGGACTGATGGCTTTCATGCCGTCATCTGCAAGAAAACGATATCCCTGATCCGCAGAATGCGTGGCAGCTGCAACGGAATACTGAGGACTGTAGCGGACAGGGTCTCTTCCCCGTTGTGGAGAACCTTTGTTATGCGAGTAATTTAAGTTGAATGTTATATTTTAGTTGTTTAATTATAATCGAATGGAATTGTATGGGTTTATATATTGTAACGAGTTTAAAAAATCGTTACATGCTTCTCGTCAGTTAGTCGATTTCGGAACGTTTTTTTTGCTGTCATCGATTGTCTTTGGTGGAAGCTGTCAACTTTGACGTTCTCACTTTGGCGACGAACATTCTTGATGTAGTATTGAACTTTAACCACATTTTTTCCAATCGGGATAAATCCTGGGTATTGGCGGCCTATTGATGCCGTAAACCTCAAAAACTTTCCCTCAGGACGTGGTGACGTAGGAATAATCTTTCATTTCTTTGGTAAGATTGAATTCTTTCGGATTGATAAATTGGATAGCGTGACGAGTGCTCGATATCATACTAAATTATTGTTCCAGGCTTCTAAGTGATTTGTCGCCCGCCTGAATTTTGTGGTGCACTTGAATTTGCCATTTGTTGGAAAAGACGGTAAGTTATTATTACTCGTGGAACGCCACGCTTCCCAACGTTTGGGAATCCTGAACAATTTATTAATTCTCTGTAAATTTTGTTACAGTTGGACTTCGACCCTGGCGTCTTTTCTTTTCTTTTTCTTTTCGATTTCTTTTCTTGTAGTTTTTATTTTTATTTTTTATTTTTATTTTATTTTATTAGGATCTCCAACAAAGAATACACCTTACATGCTATATTATAAAGGACAAAAACAGAAATCTATGTGCTCCCTCAATTATAGGAGACCACATCATGCAATAGAAACAAACAAAAAATTATATTATAATATTAAAGTTATACTAATTGATTATTAATGTTGACCATTTGAATCTAAATTGAATAAAAATAAAGATTAAAAAGCAAATAAGCAAACAACACATAAATAAATAAAAAAAAAAGAAAAGAATAGCAAACAATGCATTACTAGACAGGCAGTCAGTTCAACACTTACGTATCATTTAATTGTGCACGGATTAGTGACTTGTATTTACCCAGAGTATTAGAAAAGATGTCTATGTCCTCTGATGTACATGTTAAGGCATTGTACTGCTGGGTCATCCTGGAAACAGGTGAATGTTCACCCAGATTGGTTCGGCATCGTGGGGCTTTGAGTAATGGGCGGGGATAACGCGGGATTCTGACAGGAACATTAATATTAATTTTGCTAAGTAGATCTGGACAGTCAATACTATTATTAAGTAATTTGAACAGGAATGTTAAATCAGAGACTGTACGGCGAGACTTGAGAGGAATGATTTTAAAATGATTCAGCTTGTCTGCGTATGATCTAGAATTCCTAACTCTAAATCGAAAAGCTAGGTGACGAACAAGTTTCTTCTGGACTCTTTCTATTCGACTTGAGTGAACCTGGTATGTTGGATTCCAGACCGTGCTGCAGTATTCTAATTGACTTCTTACATAGCTATTGTATAACAGAAGCGTAGTGGAAGGCTTTTTGAATTCTTTAGAAGATCGCAGTATAAATCCAAGGGCCCGATAAGCTGAGTTGAGCATTTTGTCAATGTGTTCTATAAATCTCAGACTACTATCCAAATACACTCCCAAATCTCGAATAACTGTCACTTCGTTTAATATGTTTCCCTGAATATTGTAGCTCGATTGAATTTTATTCCGCTTTCTGGTAAATTTGATGTGGTGGCATTTGGTACAGTTTAGAAACATTTTATTCTTTGTACACCACTGAGATAAGTTATCTAAGTCCGTTTGTAGCAACTGAATATCGGATTCAGTCCGAATTACCCTTGTCAACTTCAGATCATCCGCAAATAGGTATGGCGTAGTATATTTAAATACGTTTGAAATGTCATTCACAAATATAATGAAGAATAATGGCCCCACATTGGATCCCTGTGGTACACCTGAAGTTGCAAAATAAGGGTCTGACTCATCACCCTCTATGACAACTAAAGATGGCCTATTATTAAGGTATGACTTACACCAATCCAATGTGACACCAGTGATACCTAGGGACTGAAGTTTAATCAGTAATATTTCATGATTTACCCTGTCGAAGGCCTTCGAAAAATCAGTGTATATTGCGTCTACCTGTAGACCCTCATCAACTGCGGATGTTAACTCAGTGATATAAGTGACTAGATTTGTGTTCGTAGACTTTTTTACCATGAAACCGTGCTGACTTAAGGTTAAGTAACTTTTAACCTGGTTGTAAAATATCGGGTACACTAGTGATTCAAAGACCTTAGACAAGGTACAAAGAATCGAAATTGGTCGATAGTTAGATATCACTTCACGCTTACCGTTTTTGTGAATAGGCACTATTCTTGCCCGCTTCCATGCATTCGGGAATATACCCGTTTTAAGTGAAATATTATATATATCTGCTAATGGAGAGGACACATAACGAGCACATCGTGACCAAAATATTGGGGGTATATTATCAGGTCCTGCGCCCTTTGACAGGTCAAGTCCGGTAAGTGTTTTAGATACTGCCTCTTGAGATATTGAAAAATCACTAATGGGTGGAGTAGGGATTGATGTAACAGGTATATTATCAATAGAATTGCCATGGTCAAGACTTTGCGAGTCATATACCGATGAAAATTGATCAGCAAATAAATTCGAGATAGCCCTACTTCCAGATGCAGTTACAGTACCTAGGGTCATTTTAGAGGGATACGAAGTGTTACTTTTCCGAAGGTTTTTTATATGTGACCAGAAGTATTTGGGATGGCTTTTTATTTTATTTTCTAATTCGTCCATGTAATTATTGTAACATCTTTGCACGAGTTTTTGACAGTCTTTTCTTAGATAATTAAATTCAATTACATCTAGTGGATTATTATATTTCTTTATTCTGTTATGATATTTAAATTTTTGTTTGAGCAATTTTATTAATTGGTTGGAATACCACGGTGGGTATTTTCCTCGCGTGAACAAAGTTACTGGCACATATTTTTTAATGATGTCCCTAACTATACTGTAGAATTTATCCAGCATATCATTTACATCATCATAACATAATGCAAATTCATCTTCCCAGTTGATATCGTTAAGTGCATGAGTTATCGCTTCGTAGTCTGCTTTGTAATAATTGGGTTTGTTTAATAATTTGTAATCATTTTTAATAATTACAGGTAGAATGGGCATGAATTCTAAAGCAGGGTGAAACTTATCCAACTCTCTTATGGGGTCAAGGCAATTACTGATTTTGATTTGGTCGACATCGGAGAGTACTAAGTCTAATATTTTATTTTGGAAGTTTTTGATGTAATTAAACTGTTTTAAGTTATTTAAAGCTGTAAAATCGAGTAGAAGATTTTTTTGATTGCCAGTGCCACATGAAGAGGGCAAGCACGACTCATTGTCAGCATCATGAATCCAATCAACACAGCTCAAGTTAAAATCACCAACTATTATTGTGGGACTGCCGCTGTTGGCATCCATGACTGAGTTGCAGTTTACAGTAAAATGTTCAAAAACTTCCATGGATACTGGAGGGGGTAAATATACAGCGCATATTTTAAAAGATTTTACGCTTGAACTCGATTTGGTCTCGATCGTAATCCATAAGTCTTCACAGTTACTTTCCCATTCAACCATACGAGATGAAATTAACTTATTTGAAACTGCTATAAGTACTCCACCGCCTGTTTTTTTATGTTTATTGAAAGAAGATGTTTCACGATCCCTTCTATATACCGTAAAGGAACTACTGAATAATTCGGCATCAAAAATACCACTACAAAGCCAGGTTTCGGTTAGGACATAGACATCGTACGCGTTATTATGTATGTGTTGCCGTACCTCACTCAATTTACTTCGCAAACCTCTAGTATTTTGGTAGTAACATTTTATGGGATCGAATTTTGTAAAATAATGCTATAGAACATTCTTAGAATAACACTGATACACGAATTTATTAATTTATGTTAACGATTTTAGTTTATCGTGATCTCCTATAACCACAGTTTGAGAGGTTTCTTCCTTCTTCAAGAAGATTCTCCCATTGCGGACCCACACGAACTTGTATCCTAATTCTTTAGCACGTACTCGCGTAGCCGCATGAAGAATTTTATTTTCCGGGGACAGATGTTCGACGACGAATATTGGAACAGGTTTGTCGGCAGCTATACCAAGATGACTTGAGGTAAGTTTGTTATTTGAGTTAGCCTTGTTGAATTGTATTGACGCTGCCAGGAACGTATCTCTTATGCGGGAACTGTTAAATTTAACTAAGACTGATCTCGGTCGCATGCTCTGTGTGTCCTTTTTAGCAACCCTTGTACAAAGTTGAATGTCAGTGTCCTTTATGTTGCAGTCGAGCACTTTGCTCAGCTGGAGTACAGTACTCACTAAATTCTCTGATTTGTGTTCGGGTATACAATGCAACTCAATGTTATTCGATCGGGCATGCTGTTCCAAAATGTTCATGCGCTTTGTTAAGTCATTCAGAGAATTTTTTAAATCGGAGTTATCTTTTTCGAGGTTTTGTATTCTGGTGGCCTTTTCTGCTAGTGTTGTTTTCATTTCTTCGTATTTATCGTTAAAAAATGAAAGCGACTGCTTGAATTCTGACACTATGTCATTAATTTTATCAAGTTGGTCATTTACCAGACCTTTTATTGTGTCCTGCAGAGCGCGATTAATTTCTTGCCTTATCATATCTCTGAGGGAACCACTTGTAATATCTGTCAATGGCATGTCGGTTTGATCGTCAGTACTATGAATGGTAATATTATTCTTCTCGGCATGAGTGGGTTGACCATTGCTTCTATTTGGGCTGATCTGCTTGTCGGGTCTGATTGGGGTATTGGTATTATCAACTTTAGGTTGCTTATTGAGGCACCCAGGGCATTTCCAAGTCTTTTTAGAATCAGCACTCAATGATTTAAATCTCCTTTCTGGTATATTACAGCATAATAAATCATACCATTGATGGCAAAGAGCGCATTGTAAACCTTTCCCCGGCTTGAAAGCGTTCATGCAACCAGCGCAATTCAATGTTGACATTCTTTGGTTAACAATAGCAGAGATTCAAAGTGGAGTCTCAATAAAATTGAGACTCTGCAAGCTTCAAAAGCAGTGCGAGCTAAAGCGTAGAAAGAAAAATTGCAATTGCAATGTTTGCTTATATTATAATACGAACTGTTGCTACATACGAAGTCCGTGTTTTGTTACGTTAGTTACGGTGCGCAGGAGTAGTGAGATCGGTGTAGACTTCGTGTGATCGATGGTATACTTGAGTCCGAACGCCGAGTCCAGCCGAACGCGTGCTCGGAGCTACGAAGTGTGCCGAAGGCCAGCAAGGCCGGTCGTTGACCTTGTTACGTCGCCGCGTCGCTCAGCTGTTCGTTAAAGCGATGACTCATGCGCTCGGCAGGTGAATTAATTGTTTAGTTGCACAGATTAATACGAAGTCGTATTTTGATGAGCCTTGTAACGCCCTCGTTTACTCGCAGATAGGAACTACTGGTAGTGAATGTGCTGTCCTCTTTTAGGTGTGGAGAGAATTAGCAAGTATTGATTGAGCTATCATGCAATCGTATTACCGCTATTGCACTGTAGGGGTCGCTAATGATGTAGTTGAGTCAAGTGATTTCCTTAGTACATTAATCTAGTCTGCTTCTTCAAGGTTCAGCTATTTGCCGATAGGTGCCACTGACAAACACCCATATAGCCCCATTTAAAGTGCTGCCATCTGTCTGATAGTTTTGATTTATAGCTTAGGACATAGACATTTAGCTATTCACCGCTAGGTGTCAGTAATGACGTATATTGATATTTGACTAAGAAAGTGCTGCTATCTACAATTCGTGTCGGATACAATTCTTCGCAACGGTACACAGTTCAAATCGTTGATTCCACTATTGGCCACTAGGTTTTTTTTTTTTTTTTTTTCGATGAATATTCTTCGTTTTATAGCACTTTAGTTCAAATTTAAAGTTATTACTCACGATAACTGTTACTGCTTGATGATAATGACTATTTTAAGAAGAAACTAACAGTAAAATGGTGTTTAAAAGTCGTTTAAGTCATCTTGATCACAGCACGAATAACTTTTGTCACAGGGTTATTTAGTCACAGATAACGTTTCTGCAGAATCTTTCCTTCACTATAGTTGTTTTAATTGTTCACAAAATACTTTCACTGCACAGCTTCTATTTTTAATAAATTTTTAGAAAATATTTGACAGGAGCCAATGTTTACTCTATAAGCGCCCTCTAGCGATGTAGTAGTAGTCTTCTTTACTGGATATATTTTCTGCAGAAGACTACTACACTATATTTCTACAAGGGATATTTTTATCCCAACCTTCAACGCCACGATCCTAGAGGTTTTATTTAACCATCTTTTTTACTACCTACCTTTTTCTTTATCAACAAAGATGCAATAATGATCTAAATTCAACAATAATAATGTAAAATAATAATAATAATAATGTAAGTAATTATAATATTTTGTATTTAATTTCATAATTACTCAGAAGCTACTGGAAATTAAACAAGGTATTAACAAGGGAAATTCCATTGTTTTATTACCTTAGTTTACACCACCCCCCGGCAGATTAAAAGTCTGACTCTCCGAAGTGTTCTATCTGGCAAGTTTGTTTATTTAAAACATACTGTGTGCATCTCCAAGGCGCCCGAAATTATTTTATTGTTTAATTTGTATTTTTTTATAGGAGAACACACCAACTTTACACATTTCTATTAAATTGGGCAAGCTCCCAACACATGTGACACTCATGTACAACCCATCCATTACAATATCTGAATTAAAAGAATTTTATTTTATAATGCATCACCAGGATCGCAATAAAACAAATATTACCTCTTTATCCTATCTATACTACTAAATGAGCAATATTTCATATTATTCATATTCATTTATTTATTTGCATGTATTTGTATCACACCAGTAACATATACAGTGTGTCCGTGGATAAAGTGCACAAACGAAAATGGGTGAAACTAGACCGTTATTCTTCAACCAATTAACAAAAAAAAAAAAAAAAAAAACAATCGTTATAATTAGATTTTTAAACTTTGAAAATTCTTCTGTATACATAATATAATTATCTGGCATTGATCTGGATTAATTTGGCAATATTACTGTATGGAAATAAGAAATATGGCTAACTAGTGAACTACAATATTAATAATGAATTGCAATTATAACACTGAATTTGATGTTGTAACCGTTTTAGGTGTAAAAAAGACATTTGGAAGTTTCCAAGTACTTTTTTTTACATCTAAAACTAAATATTTGGTATTACATTATTAATTATTGCATTTTATAATCAATATTTTAGTTCACTATTATAGTTAGCCATATTTCTTATTTCCTTATAGCAATATTGCCAAATTAATCAAAACAGCGAAATATTTGTCAGCTATTTGCGACGTTGCCCACTTTCTGTATAAACGCTCATTTTACACATTTCTTGACGTTTGACCAACGTTCACAAATACCCCTAAATTGTGGGCATAAAATTAGTTAATTAAACAAATTGTATGCCCACAATAGGTGTATATATACTCACAGACCTAAAAAAACCCACCTAATAAAGGTCGCATCCAAACGGCCAATTTGGAAATCATTGGGGGGGGGCCTATGTTCAGTACTGGACGTCAAACTCAAAGCATTTATTTATTTATTTAAACTTTTCACACTCAAAAAAAAGTACAAAGGCGGACTTAATGCCTTAGGCATTCTCTACCAGTCAACCAAGGGTGGTGAAGAGATTAGAGCATTTATTTCAATTAAACCATTTACAGGCACTTTTGAATTGTCAAAGAGTCAGTCAGTTAGTCAGAAAGTTGAAGCTAGTTGCCCATTCCAAAACGTAGATCTCTATGGAGAAGAACGGGCAAGAAACTCCAATGTCCTATGGCTGAAATGATGATGATGATGATACTCACAGACTCAGCACAGCTTGCATGGACAGAAATAGAGCCGGTACATTGAAGGTTTCAAAAAACACTTCAGCCGCCTTCTCCCTGTTTCGGCGAGGATTGAGAGGAGCCTCCGTCAGTAGCACAGGGTGCTCCTCCGAGAATGTCGACAGTTGGTCCTACGCAGAGAGAGAAATACATTTATTCAGCACAGACATTAAACAATTGAGTCTTAAGGTATTCCGTAGTCGACCGCAGTCGACAACTGCAGGCGACGTGTCGCTGTGACCCGACTGGATTCTGTGTATTTCTATGAAGGCGACGACGTGTTTTGTCACGTCAGAAATACGTCGTTTGCAGTTACGGTCGGGGCCGAGCGACAGGAGACACGGGTAGCCCGACCGCAGACCAGTATTGCTGCCAACGATCGAGCGATAATACCTCTATATTCTATCTACCGACTGGAATACGGGCTGCTGCCGCCTGCGTTCGGGTTCAGAATCAAGACTGCAGCGACATGACGCCGACACGTGTATGACACGTCGCCTGCAATGGTTCCTTAACAGGCGCAAAGAGAGTTATAGATAGTGCAATCCACGACGACGCGCCCCACTCCGCTCCGCTCCGTACTAAAGTACAGTAATCGCGGAGTGGGGCGCGTCGACGTGGATTCCACTACCTGGTACATCCTATTTTTTAATTATAAAGTGTTAGATCAGCTTCATTGTTTGAACAGCAACATCTATACATACATATATACAAATCGATAGTAAAGAGAGTACTTATAACAAAAAAACATATTTTTAATTTTTTTTTGTCTGTCTGTCTGTTTGCTGTGGCTAATCTCCGAAACGGCTGGACCCATTTTGACGGGCGCAGGCTACTTTTATTTTAGAAAAATAATTATCGGCCACGCGGGCAGCAACTAGTGTCACATAAAATAACAGTTGAAATTATAGAGGTGTGCAGCAAAAACAGTAATAACCTATTTAACTGCACTGCTTTGAAACCAAAAATATTGTTTACTGCCATTTTGGTATACCTGGATGTTGCCACCTTTAAGTATAAGTATTTATTTTCTCACCACAATAAACATTACAGACATTGTTAAATATGATAAATTATTTGGTTTAGTTTACTGTGGGAGACTGGTGCCTAAGGTAGGCTTTAAGGGCTTGTGTTTCAGGTCACCAGGTCTCCGCCCTCTAGCAGTTCGATACATTGCATGATAATATTGATAAAGGTGATTTAACAAATTTTGAATTAGGAGGTTGTATAAAAGCTTTTAGAGTCTGTAGTACAACATAAGGTGTTTAAAAAAAAAAAAAAAATACATGAATGGAAAACTAAATAGACAAAAAGGTAAAAAAACAAAAATAAAAATTAATAAAAATGTGTTTGTATAGTGTTAGAATTGTTAGTAATAACTTTGTATCTATATGAGTCAACTGTAAGACCTGCTGTCTTGTATGGATCAGTATGTTGAGCCACAAAAGGGACGAATGAAAGGCACATACGCGAATCGACATAGAGTTGCGGATACCAGCCTGTAGTACGTAGCAAATAGTTGTAGTGATTTTCGTTTAACAATTCAGTAACTAGACCTAATTGTTTAAATCGTTCTAAGTTGACTGCCTCGTTAGTCTAGTGGTCGCCAGCGCTACTGCTGAGCATAAGGTCCTGGGTTTGATTCCCGGGTCGGGCAAAGCGTTTTTTGGTTTTTCTATCCGGAATTTCACAGCACCATGTATCTATCACATAATTAATTTATCTGCTATTGCTTCATTTTTTTTTTTTTTAAATCTATTGTGATAGTAAACTTATTCCAGGTGCATCGTTTTCATAAATAATTATACAGGGTTATTGGAAGATGGGTGCAAAGCTTTAAGGCGAAGATAGTACAGACCATTTGGAAGGCTTCTGTGAACATAATTTGGCCATAATTATGCAGTTTACATAAAATTTTGGGAATTTCCGAAAAAAAACTTTTAAAAAAGCCTTAAGTTTAAAAAAATTGGCAAGACTTCGTCTGAGACAACCATTGCTTTAAATGGTTCTAAATTGTCTGTACTATCTTCGCCTTAAAGCTTTGCACCCATCTTCCAATCACCCTGTATAATGAATGTATCCAAAATATTGTAAAACATTTTTAAAGAGTAACAGTGGAGTTGCTTGCCCATTCTTCTCCATACGAAAACGTTTTATGTGACTTTGACTTTAGGTGCAGCCCAGTCTGGATTTGTTGATGGCAATAGCCTCACTATTACATGGGACTTAAACATAACTGGCGAAATGTCAGTGTGCTATATGTAGGTTCTGCCTATCCCTTTGAGGATTACAGGCGTGATGTCATCAACTATTCTACTAACCTTACTGTAGATGTAATTCCACACGCGTTCCATATCATTCCAATCTGTTACAATGCCATGTTCCATGGGGTATTTGATGCTGAGGAGTCCTCGATGCTCCTCAGCACGAGGACCCACGAAGAGTTCTCCTTCTAACGCGCCAGCCATCACACGGACATGCTTCGGTCGGCCTATGCTGTAGGACAAGCAATATGGTTATGGTCTGTCCCAATATCTGATATAAGTGTGCAGCAGTGATAGCCTAGTGGTGTGACCGTCGGACTGCCAAGTCATAGGTCTCGAGTTCGACCTCTGACTTTTCGGATTCATGTGCGTATTGTATAATTATCACTTCTGAAACGGTGAAGAATAACATCGTGACAATGCAACTACTAACGTTATTTCAATGTAAACAAAGTGTTTTCATAACATTTGTTATTTTGAATTTTGTGTTATGGGTTTTGAATAAGTCCAACACCAACACGCACTGGGCCTGTGTGGTGGTTTATGGCCCACTCCCTCACAAAGAGAGGAGGTTTCTGTCCCAGCAGTGGGTACATTATAGGCTGATTATGTTATGTATATGGTGCACCTGAACGCATTAAGAGGATGCATTCTGTAAGTTACCAGTACCAAAAGTTGGAGATGGCTGTCAAATATGTTGCTGTTTTCATTAATGTCATTATGAATATTGAGAGCCACTGCAGATGCCTTGCCATCATAGAGAAAGCTGTAATGTCTCAAGTTCTTGTAATTACACCAGGACCTTTAAACCGGAACACAGCACCGCTGCCTAGTGGCAGAAATATATATGTTGGTAGTACTTTCCCAGACAAGATCATTCACTAAGAGGTCATATTGATCATCGCAGTGTTAAAAAAGCCTTTTAGAAGGAGTTCTCAACAAGAAATTCAAATATGGGAATGACGTGAATACAAAATGAGAACACCATAATATAAAAGTGATGCTTACTAGTTTGGAAATCTGCATTTCGGTATCTGATCGCCGGCGAAGCCAGCTTTGATGACTCCGGAGCCCTGGCAAAAATCGGCATCATTAAAAATCAACAGCGCTAGGATTGAAAATCTACATGACACTAAAATGGGAAGTAAGCACAAGATGACTCATTTCCACCAACTACTGTATGAAAGCGAGTGTTTAATCTATTTAGAATCATAAAAATCGAGCGAATATCAGTCAAAAACCAATTTAAAATGATTCTTTAATCGATTTAACAAGATTTATTGCATAAAAACTTGCATCGTCGACTCAATGATAATAGTTAGCGTAATGGTAAATAAATAGTATATACATTGTCGATCACGACGGGTTGATTGACTATCACGTCGTTTAGCTCCATTATTCGCTAAATTAAGAAACAAATCTTTATTTTCGCTTAGTTTTCTATTAATTTCACTATTGTAGATTCCACATTCGGGTACGTTTTATCACTCGAGACGTTCCAGGTTATGTTTCAATATTGAGCGGAAGAAAATATAGCTGTGCTTGTCACACGAATGTGTAATTTGCATGTTGTCCTGCTCTCATGCAATGTAGGGCAAAAAATCTGTCACCGAAACTTTGAGGAATGACATCAGTGTTTCAATGTTACTATATTAAAAATCAGCTCCAAAAGGGGAATTATTGCCATTATCAAATAAAATATTTACCGTTATTAGGCTGCAAACAGACTACCCAGACCGCCCGCGACGTTGCCATCGGCCCATCACCCTATTATACAGGGTGTTAAAGTAATTGCGTACCATAGCTTAGGGATTGGTTCAGTATCATAACATAACATCACGCCTTGTTTCCCCGAAGGGTTGGGCAGAGGTGTACCTGTAGTAGTTACACCCACATTTCGCCAGTTATGTTTAAGTCCCATGTAATAGGGGGCGAGCCTATTGCCATCAACCGGGCACAAATCCAGACTCCGGGCTGCTACTGAGCAATTCAAGATGGAAAAACCCAATAACACTTTGCCAGACCCGGGAATCGAACCCAAGACCTCATGCTCTCAGCAGTAGCGCTTGCGACCACTAGACCAACGAGGCAGTCCTATTAGTTTTATTTGTTTAATGCTTTAATTACTTACCTACTATCGAACGCGAATCGAACTAACGCTACGACGGTATGTAAATATTACAATTCGAATTTTCCCTTCGTACGCCGATGCGATAATAATGTTTTTATTTTTATTTCATTTAAATGCTGATTAATAATTTCCTAGAGTTACCTACCTATTACACTTCGATAACGCCGGGTGAAGGATAGGTAACTAGGTAGGTACGTACAATTCCAAGTTTTTATTTTTTCTGGCTTCCTTTATCGACACTGAACCTACCCCTAAGCTATGGCACGCATTTACTTTAACACACAGTCATTAAAAAATGTGTTTTTTCGTCATTATGGGGGCTGCCAGCTGTTAAAAATCAATTAGATTGAAAGAGAGCTCGCGCGCATAATCGCTCCTCAGACATGGATGGCGATTGCACGAGTTGCCATTGCCATTGCAAATGCGTAAAAAAAAAACAATAAATTCTTGATAATTACATAGTATATAGCAAAAACATTTATTCTGAAATAAAAAATTAACTTGTCCTTTCTTTATAAAATTACAACTTTGTACTCATAATTATGATAATGTCTTATCTGTATCTATTTTTCTGTGTGTATCATGTCGCAGGTTTTTTCATAAAATTTGGTTTTTAATCAAAAACCTAGGTTTTTGATGAAAAACCGGAAGATGAAACATTTTAAACTCAATTTCATCATAAACATGTGTCTCGTCCGAGACACTGGAGCTTGGTGCTCAATAAAACGTAGGAGTTTTACTTTATACAACTGTATAAAACTTCGTTCTATTATAATTCAGGTATAAAACAAAATGGTTTTCTGTAAAGACTTGTACGGAGCGATTTCACCTTCTTAAGAGTACAACACTTATTAAAAAACTCAGGTACAAATTTTTCCTTAGCCGATTTATTTTTACGTGAACTACCGCCACTTAAAAGCGCCTTATCAAAAGGAAACAGCAGCAACACACGGACACTATAAAGTCATCAAAAGTTCAGGCGCCAACATCTTCCCCGCCGTTAAAAGTCTCCGGCTTTTAACTGTCACTCGATTAGGTGCTCCATCGCTGGCAGAGGACAGAGTCGCTTAAAGGGCCTTCGGTAAATTCCCTGTGTTGTTTGAACATCTGCTACGCGACATATTCCATCAGGACCAGGAAAGAGTTTGCTGATTCGGCCCATTCGCCAGCACAATGGTGGTAAGTTGTCTTCCTGAAGCAGCACTAGGTCGCCAACGTTCAGTGAAGTATCATTGGTTCGCCATTTTGATCTTTGCTGCAGCTCCGCCAGGTACTCCCTTTGCCATCTCCTCCAAAAGTGCTGCCGGATTTGTTCAAGTCGTTGGTAGCGCTTCAGTTGAGTAGGATTGCAGTTTTCTAGGCTCGTTGAAGGCAGCTCAGTTAGCGGCCGTCCAAGCAGGAAGTGCCCTGGGGTGAGGAAAAGGAGATCATTTGGAGACGAGGACATGGGGTAAAGTGGGCGACTATTCAATATGGCTTCCACTTGTGCGAACAACGTGGATATCTCTTCAAAATTTAAATGTGTGTTGCCCATTACACGTCTTCTATGATACTTAGCGGATTTTACCCCGGCCTCCCAGATACCACCAAAGTGAGGAGCGTAAGCAGGTGAAAACAAAAATTTAATTTCTTCTTTGTTAGAAAAATCTGTAATTGTATCTGTAATTGGTGGTGCTTCAAAAAGTGGCCAATTTCTTTGGCAGCGGCCACAAAATTGCGGCCATTGTCATTAAAAATTTCAGCAGGCTTACCCCGACGGGATATGAACCTACGCAAGGTAAGAATGAAAGCGTCCTTCGAAAGATCACTTACCGCCTCCAAGTGTAAACATTTGATGCAAATAAAAATGCATAAATAGCATTTTGTGACTCTTGATCCGCGACCCTTCCTATTTGAGGCAAAAAAGGGTGCGGCAAAATCTATACCAACACTACGGAACGGGAAATCCACCGTAACGCGCTGCGAGGGCAAGTTCCCCAAGGGTGTTAAAGTCTTGCCCTGTACCTTTCTGCAAGTGATGCAGTTGCGCACAGTTCTCCTAGCGAGGTGCCGTCCGTTGATAGGCCACACGTATTGCCTGACACTAGCAAGGAGAAGTTGTGGGCTAGCGTGTAGTTTGTGTAGGTGTTCCCGCTCAAAGATTAATTTCGTGAAATGGTGCGAGGAATGTAGTAGAATAGGGTGTTTGCTGCTAAATGAAATAGCCGAAGCATCCCGCTGGCCTCCTACTCGTATCAACCGATTTTCATCCGTGAAAGGTGTAAGCGCTATGATGGGTGATTTTGTACTAATTGATTTTTCTTTATATAACAAAACGTACTCAACAGGAAAAGTTTCTTGTTGAGCCTTGCGGCATAAAAGATTAAATGAATTTTGTAATTCTTCTAAATCAAGACGCCTAGACTTAAGATTACGCAAATTATAAAAATATATTAGTGCATAAGCATAATCTTGCTGTATCTTATGTAATTTATTATATTTATGAAATGGAACGATCGAAGAATTATCTAGCTTAGCAATAATATTCGATTTTATTTCAGGAATTTCAGAATCGTGTTGGAGTTTGTTTGGTAAGGTAGGCCAGGTAGATTCGCCTTGAAGTAAAAACCCCGGCCCTGACCACCACAGATTATGATTTTTAAGCTCTTCGGGATATACGCCGCGCGAAACGATATCAGCAGGATTCTGAGCGGTAGGTACATAACGCCAACAAGAAACATCTGACAATTCCTGTATTTCTGTTATTCTATTAGCCACGAAGGTCTTTAACCTTCTAGCGCTAGTATGCAGCTAAGCAAGGACCACGCTGGAGTCACACCAATACTGGGCCTCAAGTCTGCTATTACAATAGTGTCAGAATGGTCTATCATTGATTTCATAATTGTTGATTTTGACAAGTTTGGTAATCTACTAATACATTGGCGTCATTATGATTTTCCAATGGTCAGCCACTGACACTCCATTGAAAGAAATAGCATCTATTGGTAATCTCGTACATAATGAAAAATGAATGACTGACTTAGGCGGTAATCTGCTAAAATTTTGACAGTTCCTTTGATCAGTGACCTACCATGAGAACGTCATTGTGCAGTCATTTCTTTTAATTCGTTACAAGTATCGTGTTTTTGGAACACAATGATCAACCAATGATCGACCATTATGAATTTAGCAGATTACGAACTTCTAGCAAAATGACAATGGGATCGTGTTGAAATGACGAATTTATAAAAATAGCAGACTTGGGCCCCTGTTTACGTGTTACTGGGAACCTCAAGGAATCGACGACGGCTTTGCAGAGCCTGGCAGCTAGTAATGCGGCACATAGCTCCAAACGAGGTATAGTACAGGCATTGATTGGTGCCACCTTTGACTTGGAACACAAAAGGTTAACATGCACGATACCTGCTTCATCAATAGACCTTATGTAGACGCAAGCACCGTAAGCCCTTTGGGAGGCGTCACTGAACATATGTAGCTCTGTAACAGTAGGTGAGTCACATAGAACCTTTCTCGGCAGTGTAAATGTAGCTAGACAAGATAGATTATTGGAAAACAGTTGTCAAGCCAAAGTTGCTGCATTATTAATTTAGGAATAACAATACAGGGGCTGACAAAACCGAGTGGGTCAAAGATATTAAACGATGTTGATAAAATATAGCGCTTCGTGATTTTATCATTGTTATAGGGGGAATTTCGAAGAATAATGTAGACTATCAGTTTTAGCATTCCACCCTAAACCAAGAGCATTTGAGGACTCACTAATGATAAGCGTGTCTGTAGAGTTTTCAGAGCAGACTTCAAGAACGCTAGACGAATTACATTTATATTTTCGTAGAATAAAACACGCTGCCTTAAGGGCGCGTGATACAGATTTTTGGATAATTATGTATAAGTAAGTTCATGCTCTGAATTACAGCCCGTAATTAAGTCATCTACGTATAGATCATGTTGTATAATCGTTCTAACGAGTGGATCCTCACACTCCTCACCCGACTGCCAAAGACACCTTGTGCTCAAATAACTTGCGCTTGTGAAGCCATAAGTCACCGTATTTAAACGCAACGTTTTAAGAGGCTGACGCTCATCTTCTCTCCATAGAAGAAGCTGAAGATTTCGATCTGACTCTTCCACCAATATTTGACGAAATAATTTTTCTACGTCTGCTGCTAAAAGATATTTGTAGAAACGAGCTCGAATTAATATGGAGAAAAGAGAGTCTTGAATTTGAGGCCCAACCATTTGTATGTCGTTAACAGAGAGGCCTGAGGAAGTGCGAGCCGATGCGTCGAAAACGACACGAATTTTTGTCGATTCGCTTTTTTCTCTAAATACAGGATGATGGGGTAAGAAATAGCATTAATTAGAATTTAAGTTATTTTGTGAAATTTCAGAAAGATGACCTAATTCAATATACTGTGATAAATATTCTCTGATAAATTCAATATACTGTGACTTAACTTCTGGCTGTCTTCTAAATCGCCGTTCTAAATTGTAAAACCTTTTCTTGGCCATGTTGTAAGAGTCACCGAGACAATCCGGTGAGTCCATCAGAGGTAACTTGACTGAAAATCTGCCATTTTCTAAGCGGCAGGTGTGCTGCAAAAAATGCGTTTCACATGCCTGCTCGCTTTCACTTAATTATGCTTATTCGTAATTAGTCTAGGTAGCATACCCGATCATTTTGGTGCAGTAGTAGTTCTACTAAAGCGTACAATGTGTTTCAACTAAGAATAGGTGGACCTTTATAATTATTGTGACGACAATTACATTAAAAAAAGACTGCAAATTAATTTTCAACATTATTTATTATCTTGTTAATGCTATTTTCATATTTTTAAGAGCTTGAAAAGCGTGCATGAAGTCACAATATGGCGTCAAGGTCATCCTATTCGTAGTTGAAACGCATAAGATGTAATGTCATTTGAATTTTGCTTTGTTTTTTAGATACTCAAACTACTTGAGGTTTCATCGATGTCGACGAGGTGGCTTTCCCTTCACTAGCTGCCGCCGCGAAGCCCCGATACCAACATACCTACATATTTTATTACACTACTGCAAAGTTTGGCACCCTCGCAAAAGTAGAGATTCGTCATACTGGTGACAATTTTTTACCTAATTTAATTATGATTGATGATATCTCCGAAACTATGCACTACCTATGGAGTTTTAGTATTATTTTTACCTACAGGATATAACCCTAGACTTATGGGATATCAAAAAGAACACGTTGTATAACCCGACCCGGGACCGAACCCAAGACTTCATGCTATATTTATCCTCTTTTTAGGTTATTTAAAATAAAAAATATTAAAGCAGACACAGAGATTAAAATGATTTATTATTTATTTTAATTATTTACAGATTACCAATGCCGCCATCGTATTATGAGACACCGTCTACGTTACCGACGCGTTTGATTCATTTTGCCAGCACTAGGAAGTCGAATAATGTTTGCATTATTGGATATATTCGAACCACCTAGTAAAGAGTTAAAGGAAGGAGAAAATGAAAAAAAGATGGAAAGAAAAAACGATACGTCTACGTATTAAAAACGAGTAGGTACAGCAGGTATTCGCGGTCAACTGTATGAACCAACCAAACTACTCAGCCCAATATACTTTAGAGCATTACATGATGAGGCCGATGAAGAGTTCTACTTAGCAACAAATGTTGATGAAATTGGAATGTTTGATGACATTTGTTTAAGAGCCGAATTAAAGGGCTTTGATAGGCCACTTAACGTGTTTATACAAGCAAAACATCGCGAGAACGATAAACTTTTAATGCTGAGTAAAAAAGATCTGGCCGATGGTTTTGACAGTTAAACCAGGTAAGATGACGGCAGCAGTAAGCCTTATGAAGGTAGTCTGTCAACGTACATAAACAATCTTATTAGAACGGGAAACTCTGGGTCGCAGCCATCCTACACAGATGAAGACATGGACCTTTTATGGCAACACGTTTTGGAAGAACAACTCATCACGCTGGCGCAAAATATTTCGAAGTATATGTTGGATGATGCTAAAAGAAAAATTATGGATGATGAGCTCGTGTTACGGTACCATTACATTTTGGCGCAAAATGTTTTCGACATCTCCGAGATTCAACCCGGCAGTCTACGAAACGCTGTGTTCAGAGAAGACTTCTTTCGTCAATCCCAAAAGTTTGTTCAGATATTCAAAGACGCATGATTTTCGAAAGACGAAAGATAGATATTAAGAATGAAACACACACAAGGTTTATTGACACGATTTCTTTCAGAATCCGATGATAGTAAGATTCTAAGTAAACTTATAAGAGGAAGTGTGATAACATTTAAAAATGGGAATCTTGAGTTCCGTGACAAAATCGTACCACAACATTATAAGGAACAATTAGACAGAATCAACCTCTACAAAAGGGGAGTAAGGGTAAACGCTGTCGAACGGGCTGTAAGGGAATGTATACCATCACTAGAGTTTAAAGTTCCGGCTACATTCGGCAATAAAGATTTAGCAATAAGAGGCGATGACGCGAAAATTGACAAAAGATTGGATTATTTGTGTGAGAAAATTATACCTTTGTTGGAAAACCCTAAATCCAATAACATTGTCATTTTAGATGAATCTTTGAACCAAGGCTTTCTGCGGCTCAATGGTGGTTTACCTTCTGCTATCGGAAATTTATTCGTTTTTGATGATACCTCGAAGCAATTTAAGTTCTATGAAAATCCTGAATCACTAGGTAATATAGCTAAAAGATTTTTTACTAAACTGCAGAGTAAAATACAAAATTTGCACGACTATAAATTTGTAATAAGAGGCAAAATATTCCCGAACCTTTCATTTACCAGAACCGAATATGATAACCATGTAGTGAAAGATTTCTTCAGCAAACTCGTATTTTATTTAAATCAATATCATGAAAACGTCTTGGAAGATGTTTTAAAATATGACATAATGCGTAGTCAAGATTACTATCACGACAGAGAAAGAAGATCGGAAGCAATATTTTCTAAGTATCATCATGAAATACAAAAATGGTGGATGAAATCAAAAGATAGATCATACCTTACGAAAAAGACCATGCTTTATAAGAATGCTGTAGATAGCACGGGCCCTACGAGAAAACCCAAAAATTACTCTTTTAATGACGTTGACGGAAAATTATTAATATCACAGATACAGCCTCCAGGAACTGTTATCATCACAGATAACACCAGATATACTGTTGAAAAACTAATGAGATACCATGACTACGTTGTCTTACACAATTTGTTTTTGAGAACAATTGAAAAAGGACCTGCAACAGAGATCGACACTACTTATATTTGATATTAAATTGAAGAAGCATATAGCAACTACACACGTTATTGTAGTCGATAAAATGAAATATCATACAACAATAACCGGCAAAGTATTAGAAAAAATGGCTCTTGCTGTGAAAGACAAAACTTATATTATTATTGCAGACCAATCGTCCGTGGAAATCGTGAAGATATTTTTCCCGTTTATCGACAACTTTGTAAAGGATAATCTAACAGATTTAGATGAAGAGTCGTACCAAAATATCGTGGACAACACAAAATTAATATTTCAAGGTAAAGAAGTACTAAATTTGGGTGACGTCCTCAATAATGTGACGATTTCAAATGTAAGAGAAGACGTGTTATATCATATGACATATCTTGAACAGGGATAGAAATATCTTGGGAAAATCGATTGATGATTCAAATGTTAATATTACAGAACGTCAGAGAGGCTCATCGGGCGGCCAGGAATAAGTTTATCAAATGGGTAGCCTGTGGTAGGCCGAGGTTCGGTTTCATGTTTTGAAAGGTGTGAGAGCCGGAGACTGTTTAAGTCTAGATTGAAATGGTGCCAAGGCCACCAAGACCAACTAAAAATGGACGCACTTGCTTAATAAATTGCATTCGAAGGGTGACTTTCACGGATTCTGGAAGAGTACAAATAAAGTAAACGTAAAACCTGGTCTCCCGGTTCCGGAGTTCGTTTCACTGCATGCGAGATGTCGAACATTATTAAAGATATGACATTATAAAGGCAAATCTCCTAGCCATGATGGTCTCAGCATCGAGAAACTTCAGCACGCGGGGCCTCGTATATCTAGGGTACCTACTGGCAATGTTCTATTCGCTGTGCGTGAGTCACTCTTACCTGCCATCCGATTTAATGAGGACTGTGGTAGTGCCTGTAGTGAAAAATAAAACCGGCGACCTTGCAGATAAAAGTAACTATCGGCCTATTTCACTAGCCACAATCGTAGCTAAAGTTGTTGACGGTCTGCTTAATATATAGTTAAATAAGTTCGTAGCACTGCATGATAATCAGTTTGGGTTTAGACCCCAACTGTCTACAGAGAGTGCGATACTGTATCTTAAGCATACCGTCAGGTACTACGTGGATCGTAAACTCCCATGTATGCGTGTTTCCTCGACCTGTCCAGGGCTTTTGACCTGGTCGCGTATGATGTTCAATGGAAAAAAAACTGGAGGACATTAATTTACCACATGAACTTGTAGGAATCTTTAAATATTGGTATACGCACCCGGTCATCAGCGTAAGATGGGCGGGGGCTATGTCGGAGCCATATAAGTTGGAGTGTGGCGTGAGGCAAAGCGGATTGACCTCATCAATCCTTTTCAACCTGTACATTGACGCACTGATCGTTGCGCTCAGCGGTGCCCGTGTCGGCTGCCATGTTGATGATGTATGCGTCAATAACCTTAGTTAATATGGTGCTGCTGAGCGCGTCGGTCTGTGGCTTGAGGAAGCTAACGCAGATCTGTGAGGAGTCCGCGAGTGGGCACGGCCTTAAATATAATGTGACCATCATAGGCGCTAGTGCTAAATGCCCGCAAAGTATACCACCAGTTTTTCTAAATGGTGTTCCTCTAGACTGGGTGTTCCTATGGAGAAGAGCCGGCAAGAAACTCCACGGTTACTCTTTTACAGAAAAACCGCAACCAAACGCATCAAGAACGTGCTAGCACATACGCACAGGCGCCAAAAACCACACCAAGCAATACAAGACCAAATCTGAGAAAGCTGGCTGACATATTTACGCATGTAATGGCAATCTCAAACAGGACATGACTCACTTCGACAAGGAAATAATTTTTTGGATGGACACGGCCGAAGACCTAGAGACCTACTCTATTTTATTTGGACACAGTTCGTGAAACAATAACAAAATAAAAAGGTAAAATAATCATAAAGCAATAATAGCGTGTGCCTCACGGCTGCGCCAAAAAGGTTCATTTCAGAATGAATGCCCGACAAATGCTGTCTGACGCTGGTTTTCTAATGAACCCCTATGGACAAGTGACGGGGTGTACCAACAGTTTCAAGATACATATAATTTTTATACATATAAATTAATAATTAAAATACTTATGGTCTATTTAAATAATTGTTTCCAATTTATGTTATTTCAACTTAAACAAACATCAACTTTACCTACACCTCTACCTGCCTTTGGGGCTTGCGAGCGTGATAATGTTATGCCGTACCTTATTGCGAAATCGTATAAAACAAAAAGTACCTACAAGCTAAAATGAAGTTAAAAATAATACTTACAAGGCTTGTTCTCCTTCGTAATCTTCTTGTCCTTTGTTGAAAAAGTAATAGAGAGCGGTTCCAATACCGACTCCAGCGGCTATGACCAAGCCTGCAATACCAAGACTACTGCTACTTTGGCTACTATTCTCATCATCTTCCTTGTGAATTCCACTCATTTTATATAAAATTATATTGCTTGAAGATACCAGCTACTTATCAAGGTATGATACACTTTATCTGTGATTATTTGATTAAATCGGACGATGGAACGCGCCTGTACGTATATTTTTCAGCATTAACCTCGATTTTTTTAATACTAAATAAATTCAGAATTTAGAATTTAGTCCTTTCAAAATATTGATCGAATATTAATAACATTTATACGGGACCACCGCTAAAGTATGACCTACCAAACAAAAAACATACTGGCGAATTGAGAACCTCCTCCTTTTTGAAGTCGGTTAAATAGACACGTATTTTTTGCTTTACCTACCATATTAATAAAAATGGTTTAGATAAAACGCATTAAAGTTGGGGAGTGGGGGCTCGCTACGTTACAAGTTAGTATAAAATCTACCGGGGAGTGACGTCATGCCACATTTTAATGTATTGCCTACTCAATGTATTGCCGTAATCGTTTTTGCCTATCACAAAAAAGTGCACGCTGCTTGATTTACTAAAGCCATCTGTTTGACGTTATTCGAACCAGGTTCTACCAGAGGTTTCCGTTGAGCTCAAGGCTTAGTGTATACATTGTTAGATGGCGTTGTTAAATAATTTTGCACCGGTTTACTCTCCCTCCGTCTTACGAATTTTCGATCAGGTCACGTGTCCTGACGCGAGTTTATAATTTTTTACCCATCACAAAAAGTGCACAACGCCGCTTAAGAAGAGAACTCTCTTTCAATTCAAATACTCGCTGTTGGAGCTGATATTTACGAGCAGCTCTTGAGCTGGTCGGGTTCTTGATTTTACTAAAAAAAATCTGCTCGCTTTACTAAAAAAAATCTGCTCGTGGCGGTCGCGGTCCGCGCGCCGCCGCCGCGGGCGCCGGCGGCGCGCGGACCGCGACCGCCACACCGCCAGATGTCGGAGCTGATATTTACGAGCAGATTTTTTTTAGTAAAATCAAGAACCCGACCAGCTCAAGAGCTGCTCGTAAATATCAGCTCCAACAGCGAGTATTTGAATTGAAAGAGAGTTGGAAAAAAGAACTCCACCGTCTTAAGTGATTTATCTCAAGCTTTCGGTAAGGTCTGGCATGAAGGCTTGGTATATTGGCATATAAATTAAACAATATATTAAGTACCATGACCGTTTCGCGACTTTTACGCATCGTACATTTCCAAAAGAGCATTTCGAGAACGGCAAGATGATGATTATTCTGAAATCATGACGATTAAGGCAGGTGTACCACAAGGCAGAGTCTGAGGTCCGGTCTTAAAGGTCTAATTAAAGTAACTACCGAAACTCCGCAGACGTGTCGATAACTAAACATGACAAAAAAAAAAGTGTGTGGTTTTTTTTGGGTCAACGACCGCTGGTAATGTATACTTACTACAGTTGAGAAAATATGTTTAGATATTATCTCAACACGTCTATGAAGCTTACAAATTAGAATTTAAGTACAATAAGAAGCTATGTACCAATGAATTAAAAGAGATGTTGACTAAATTTTTGAAGTGAACTTCTTAAGCGGCGTTGTGCACTTTTTGTGATGGGTAAAAAATTATAAACTCGCGTCAGGACACGTGACCTGATCGAAAATTCGTAAGACGGAGGGAGAGTAAACCGGTGCAAAATTATTTAACAACGCCATCTAACAATGTATACACTAAGCCTTGAGCTCAACGGAAACCTCTGGTAGAACCTGGTTCGAATAACGTCAAACAGATGGCTTTAGTAAATCAAGCAGCGTGCACTTTTTTGTGATAGGCAAAAACGATTACGGCAATACATTGAGTAGGCAATACATTAAAATGTGGCATGACGTCACTCCCCGGTAGATTTTATACTAACTTGTAACGTAGCGAGCCCCCACTCCCCAACTTTAATGCGTTTTATCTAAACCATTTTTATTAATATGGTAGGTAAAGCAAAAAATACGTGTCTATTTAACCGACTTCAAAAAGGAGGAGGTTCTCAATTCGCCAGTATGTTTTTTGTTTGGTAGGTCATACTTTAGCGGTGGTCCCGTATAAATGTTATTAATATTCGATCAATATTTTGAAAGGACTAAATTCTAAATTCTGAATTTATTTAGTATTAAAAAAATCGAGGTTAATGCTGAAAAATATACGTACAGGCGCGTTCCATCGTCCGATTTAATCAAATAATCACAGATAAAGTGTATCATACCTTGATAAGTAGCTGGTATCTTCAAGCAATATAATTTTATATAAAATGAGTGGAATTCACAAGGAAGATGATGAGAATAGTAGCCAAAGTAGCAGTAGTCTTGGTATTGCAGGCTTGGTCATACATAGCCGCTGGAGTCGGTATTGGAACCGCTCTCTATTACTTTTTCAACAAAGGACAAGAAGATTACGAAGGAGAACAAGCCTTGTAAGTATTATTTTTAACTTCATTTTAGCTTGTAGGTACTTTTTGTTTTATACGATTTCGCAATAAGGTACGGCATAACATTATCACGCTCGCAAGCCCCAAAGGCAGGTAGAGGTGTAGGTAAAGTTGATGTTTGTTTAAGTTGAAATAACATAAATTGGAAACAATTATTTAAATAGACCATAAGTATTTTAATTATTAATTTATATGTATAAAAATTATATGTATCTTGAAACTGTTGGTACACCCCGTCACTTGTCCATAGGGGTTCATTAGAAAACCAGCGTCAGACAGCATTTGTCGGGCATTCATTCTGAAATGAACCTTTTTGGCGCAGCCGTGAGGCACACGCTATTATTGCTTTATGATTATTTTACCTTTTTATTTTGTTATTGTTTCACGAACTGTGTCCAAATAAAATAGAGTAGGTCTCTAGGTCTTCGGCCGTGTCCATCCAAAAAATTATTTCCTTGTCGAAGTGAGTCATGTCCTGTTTGAGATTGCCATTACATGCGTAAATATGTCAGCCAGCTTTCTCAGATTTGGTCTTGTATTGCTTGGTGTGGTTTTTGGCGCCTGTGCGTATGTGCTAGCACGTTCTTGATGCGTTTGGTTGCGGTTTTTCTGTAAAAGAGTAACCGTGGAGTTTCTTGCCGGCTCTTCTCCATAGGAAACGACCAATTGGAACCGTGCACCTAGCTTCTGACGTTTCATAAGTGCCCTTGTAGGTTTATGTGAAATAAAATATTTTGAATTTTTTTTGAATTTTTTAAAACGTTATTTTTATGTTTTGTCTTCTGGCTTGGTTTATTCCTAGCGTGGTTAATCAAGTCCTCCTCGTTGTCTCTGTCCAGCTCTGACGCGGTACAACTATGACCTGTAGCTCACCGCTGTTCACCTCAGGTTGTCGCGATTGTATTATATTTCTAAATTATGCACACTATTCCGCACAGATAATTAATAAGACAAAACTTCCGACCCGCGTCTCCCGAATTTTTGTTTTTATGTTCGTACAATCGCGGGCGCGCACATCATACGGACCATTCATGGCTGATCAACCAATAGCACTGCAGCATCAGATTATTGCTGAGGCTCTTGTTTTTGTAAATAAAAAGAGCAAAAGAGCGTAAAGAACCATCAGAGGTGGTGCCTTTTTTCATTGAAGATGTTTAACAATACCTTCGTCCGGTCGCAGCTCAAGTACGGACGGGACCAGGGAAAAGGTTTTCCATGCAATCAGAAAAGTATACAATTTGCGTCCAGAGTCGAGTTGATTTCTTACATTAACAACTTTTTTGGTAAGACCCAGAAAACTTCCATTAAACTTTAAATGCGTAAAAAGACGATACCCACCCGTCATATTTGTTTTAAAAATTAACTCGAGTATAACCCCTTTTCAAGGAATGCACCTAACTATCACTCTGTAGACTCAAACTGATGTTTGATTATATAATACCTAAAAATAATAAATGATAAAAAACAAAGTAGGTATGTCGCATTTAACACCATCTACAGTTACGCTTTCAATGTCAGATTATACAGCGCATTTACTGAGATACCCTGACAAGCATTCCGTAATAGACTCAAATATCGAGCATCACAAAAGTCAAATATCAAATTGCTATGTGCCCTTTCTAAGACCGGTGCGGGCGCAAGCGTGGGCGGGGGCTGGCGCAAAAAAATGGGGCTGCAATCCAGATGTGGTCATCAAGTGCCCAGCGTTCCGTTTTCTATTTGTTAGGTATGCGCGCCCGAAATCTTAAAATCACCAATTCACCACGCAACACTCACAAAACAAAGCTCCTTATTAAAAAACGTTTTTGGAACACTATAAACAGCACAGAATATTATTAAAAATGTCCCACACGCATTATTCTAAAGTTGGGTACATTATTTAGCCCATAAACAAATAAACCTGTGTAGGGACAAAATGAACAAGTGACTTAAATTGATGGTCTTTTTATGAGAAAATAGTTTTGTACGAAATCTAAAGCGATAATGCCATTATATAGGTATATAATATGCGCATAATAAAATTTGTAATATGATTTATAACATTTACTTAGAAAATAAGAGTTAAATGTGCGCTTGGCACTTCACCACTGCAAATGCACGCTCGCGATGGTGTCCTTTAATCTATCAAATAAAATACCGATTTTGCAGAGCCAAGCCCTGAAAGATAAAGAAAGATTTCACCAGATTAACTTGGGTTCCATGAATGCTCTGGGACGCTCGCCTGATATCCGGAACGCACTTTAGGTAGACACCTCACTTTAGCACTATTTTAATGTATTTATTTGGCGATTAGTAAGGTCACAGCATTATCAAAAACAATATAAAAACACCAGTATTAACGCACTGTTCGAATTCTCGGTAAGTAACGCGATCTTGCCATATGTCGGAGAGAAGTCCTGTTTTACGAGATAAATTTAAGCAAGATAAACAACTTGAGATTATGGTCGACAGTAAATTAGTTACTAAAGCAGCTGACGTAGCTTAGGCGTTTAATGAGTTTTTTGCCAACATACCTATAACTACGACTCGCTCCTTAAATTCGTCCCCGTCTAAAGCTGAAAACTTTTTGCTTAGTAGTGTTTCTAAAAGTAGTATCTTATTTAGCTTCCAACATGTAACGCCTCGTGATGTAGTTAATGTTTTTAACACACTCAAGTCTAAAAACACTGGTGATTACTGGGGCATCTCCATTAAACTTTTTAGTAATATAATAGACCCCCTTTTTTTTTTTTTTTTTTGGGTGGGAAATCATCAAATGACGTCTCCCGCTCTGGGTGGAGCGGGAGGGCGTGTCAGACTCTTACTGACTAAAACCCACCCGTGTTCCTTCTGTTGCCTGTGCAATGCCAGGGGGCCACGGTATCCCTTTCGGACTAATCCCGCAACCCCGGCAGGCAATGGTCTCATCGGACCCCTTCACTTGCTGACATCTCTTTGAGGCGCGCGTGGAACACAACGCGCCGTCGACCCGGGCCTGGTCCTTACCGGACGGCGAGCTACCCATTGCTCACCGTCCGCAAGCCCGCGCCTACGGTGGCCGGGAATCGGCAATCGATTCCCGACGCCCAGGGCGTCTCCTCCTGCGGCGGCTAGGGGCGTGAGGGCGCGAAATTTGCCTCTCCCTCACGCGTTCCGCCTCCTCCTTTGCGAGCATTACTGCTTCGCAGAAGGAGGTGACGGCCTCCCATGCCCTCTCGCTCCGTACCATGGCCTGGACCAGGGCCGGACGCGAGAGATCCCTGCCACCGATCGCCTCCACGAGGACACGGCGGTGCTCTGCCCAAGCCGGGCATACCTCCACCGTATGCTCCACCGTGTCCTCCGGGCGATCCACGCAGTGATGACACCCGGGCGTTTCCTCCCGCCTTATCCGAAACAGGTACCTCCCGAAACAGCCGTGTCCGGTGAGGACCTGCGTCAGGCGGAAGGTGAGGACGCCGTGGCGCCTCTCCAGCCACTCCTCAAAGAGGGGACTTATCGCCGCAATAGTGGCGTGCCCAGCACTGGGTTGCGACAATCGCACTCTCCATGCCGCCATGAGATCCCGTCGGAGCTCTGTCCGCTGTGCCGCGATTTCTCGCGGCATCGGAGTCAAGCCCCGGCGTTTCGCCTCCTCGCGCCACTCCCAAATATGCGCGAGGACTTTTGCCTCCAGATCCCATGGCGGCAATCCAGCAAGGAGGCTTGCCGCCTCACCGGAGACCGTGCGGTATCCCCGAACCAGCCGGGTGGCCATGACCCTCTGGGACGCGTTCAACCTGCGGGCAGGCCGCCGCCTCAACGAACGCGCCCACACCGGTGCCCCGTACAGGGCCATGGACCGCACGATCATAATAGACCCCCTATCTAGCTGTTACTTTTAATAAATGTGTTGATTTAGGAACTTTTCCAGACCTCATGAAGAGTAGTAAAGTCATACCATTATTTAAATCAGGTAATAAAAATGACGTTGGCAATTCCAGGCCTATTTCTATATTCCCAGCATTTAGCATAATATTTGAAAATAATTAATACTCAAGCAGTTGCTAAGACATTTTAATTTAAATAGCCTCCTTCATAATGACCAATATGGCTTTACAAAGGGTCACTCCATTACAGATGCGGGTGTTGCTCTGCTGAAACACATATTTAACGCATGGGAGAACTCGCAAAATGCTATTGGAGTTTTCTGTGATCTCTCCAAAGCCTTTGACTGCGTGCACCATGACACGCTTTTGCGTAAACTGCGACATTACGGTGTGCAAAACGAAGCTCTCAACGTTATAAATTCTTATTTAGATAATAGGTCCCAATGTGTAGATGTTGATGGTGTGAAATCGTCCGGGCTACCAGTTCAGTTAGGGGTACCTCAAGGCTCAATACTGGGTCCATTCTTGTTCTTAGTGTACATCAATGACTCACCATTCTATTTAAAGGGTATCTGTGAAGTTGTACTGTTTGCAGATGATACTTCTTTTATTTTTAAAGTAGACAGGAATAGACAAGATTTTGACGATGTAAACAGTGCACTGTCAATGGTTACGGATTGGTTTACGACAAAAAACCTAGTTCTCAATGCCAAGAAAACGAAAATTGTGTAAAGTTTGCCCTTCCAAATGTTAGAAATCTAGGACCCAACCTCGTCTTTGATAAAGAGGTGCTTGAAACTGTAAGCTCGGCAGTTTTTTTGGGCATAACAGTAGATGCTAAACTTCAGTGGGGCCAACATAATTATATCGAGCCTAGCGGGAAGGCTCAGTTCGGCCGCCTACGCCGTCAGAAAAGTAAGACAATACACTGACGTTGATACAGCTCGGTTAGTCTATTTTAGTTATTTCCATAGCGTTATGTCCTACGGTATTCTGCTGGGGGCAAAGCTGCCGATATACAAAACATATTTGTCCTCCAAAAACGAGCTGCCTTTTTGCCTATACCTAACGATTTGCCTTTTAATGCGTTTAAAACTAAAGTAAAATCCAACCTTTGTTCAAAGGCATACTATTCTATCAACGACTACTTAAATGATAAGAATAGTTGGTCGCTGTGATTGGCTCAAGACAATGTTTATGTTCTTTCTCCAGAAATAGCCTACCTACTGACAGGTTATATAAGCTTATGCAAATTGTTCACTTTATTTGACTTTATAAGTCAATTTATTTTAATTTTATTAATTTTTTGTTGACATAATCTACTCATAAGAATGATTTTCATGAGTTGTATTGCAATATGTGGTTAGCTAGCGACCTCGACAAATTGATCATATAATTTTTTTTTCCTGAAAAACCGGCAGCAAGTTCGTTATGCTCCCTTAGATGTCACTGCTTGCGGTAGCGTCGGGGGTCGGGTTGCCTCCTTCCCTCAAATATGGCGATGGTAATGGCTGATCTTTGCGTTAAGCTCGTGAACGGGTGCTGCTTGTGGTGACTGGTCGTCTTGCTGATCATGGTTTTGTTATTGTTATTAGTAATTAACTTTTTATTTATTTTACTTCGATGGTCCTAGTTTATCAATCATAACTTCTAGTTACAGCTATATGTAAGCGGGCACGCTTTATGCCTGGAGGCTTTATTTTCTTTTTTAGATATTGTTTACGTTTAGTTATTTTTATTTCTGCTTGAGTATAGTTCTCGATGTTTTGGTTGGTACCTATATTGGCGTGTGTCCTATGGCTATTAATTTATAATTTATTGTTTTGTGTTGCGTTATGTAAATTATTTTGCATAAGTACTTATTGTATAGAATCTAGTTTTTCTAACTGAACAGACAGCTGTGCTGCTGGGGAGTTTGTTGCGCCACTTCTTCTTCCCAGCTAAAGCACTAGGAAGTGGTGAAGGGTGGGCGTTTTGTGGGACTGTCTTATGTAATTTTGACGTTCGAAAAGTGCTGATTATATACAGCCTAGTTTGAATAAATGACTTTTGAATTTTGAATTAGTTGTTTTTGTGGGAACTAGTTTTAACTTACAATATTATAATCAAAGTTTATTAGTATTTCACTTATCTATTATTTATGTATTATTTTATACATACCTGTACCTACATAATGTATTTATAATTCTGTTTATTCATTTGTATAAATTGTTTTTCTTTGATTAATTATTATTGCAATATTATTTAATTTGTTATTGTTACTATTTTATATTATTATTATTTTTGTTAAATTATTTATTCATTATTATTCTTATGATTATAATAGTGTAATAGGTAGATATTTGTTACGCCCGCGAATCATAATTTGATCAACAAACCTGACACTGACTGCTATCTAACTACGCAACACATTTTCGTAAACGATTAAGACTAATTTGTTTCATTTTGACAGTTCAACAACATTCATCACGCCAATAGCACATCTCCGCCGCGCAGTAGTTCAATAGGGTGTTTTACTATTATGAGAAAAAATAAAAATAAACAATATTGAGATAGCTTAGGCAAAAAGCAGTCGGAAACCGTTAGTTTTAGTTCATAAAACAGCAAACTAAATTTTAAAACTCAATTCAAAGGTTTTAGCTTTTTTAATCTGTTTCATAACACACACCATCCGATAGTAGTCGCCATGTTATTACGTCATACGGCTATGTAAACTTAGAAAGTGTTAACTGTCAACTATCAGCGTACTTTTAATTTATAAAGGCTTTTTATAATTTTCGTAACCAACGTAATTTTTATTAAAATAATACCATGGAGGATGGTTTTGTAAAAGGAGACAACACAAAATAACTTAAAAAATATCACTGCATTTGTTTACACAGCCAACTGACCAGTCATCAAACCACAGAGCAATATGGCGTCCACTGCGTCCAGCGTTTTCGTCAAATTACGCGCGAAAAAAAATTTTATGCATTTTTATGGCACTTAACGAAAGAATAAAAATTTTGTGAATTTTTTAGTGGTTCTTTAGCACTATAGAATCTAATTGAGACACTTTTCAAAAATGGATGTAACACTATTCAACTGGCTCGCGTCATGTTCCGCTACTCAAATTTTGAATAGCGGAATTAGCGGGACGCGAGTCAGTTGAATTGAACTACTGCGGTTTCGCTCCTACGGTTTCGCGGCGGAGATGTGCTACCGGTGTCATTGCGTTTTATACGTTATTGAGCTGATTTTTCTTTCCAACTTATGATGCAGTGGATTAGCAATCTGTTTCAAAACGATTCAGATTGTGATTGATGGTGTATTACGCAATTAGGATGCTGCAAATTACAAAAAACGTAATAATTTGAATTTTGTCTCCCCCTTAAAATTTTATTACGTAAAGGTGAGCGGCGCAAGAATCCGCTGGATGCGAGAAGGACCGATCGATGTGGCGAACTGGCGATGCTTGAGGGAAGCCTATGTCCTGCTGATGCTGCAAGGGACGTATTTCGGCAGTATAATGATCATGGCCTATTACTTTCCAGCCGTGATCGCTCTGCATCCATTCAACAATGTGCAATCTGCTTTGGCGCACTGCTTAGCGCAGAGCGTGTGACTTCGTTGCGTTGTGAGCACAGCTTCCACTCAGAATGTATACTGAGGTGGCTTCGACAGAACCAGACGTGCCCTATCTGCCGCAGAGTTGTTTAAAGAACACCTAACTTAAGTGAGTCCACCTACAAGGTCAAGTAAAATTATCTAGAGAAGCTCCGCAGATTTTATGGGTATCGACACTCAAGGGTGGATCCAGGATCTATTTCTGGGGGGGCACATGGGCCAGGCAGATAAGAGCGTCTCCCACATCTTGTATGGCTGGTTGTGGGATTCATTATTTTTTAATGAAGTTATAGCAGCCTACTTCTTTAGCATTCAGCATTGAAGTACCATTGTCTTAAATGCATTCAGGCCAGTTCATTCAGACGATTCGATTTTATTTTAGGATCTGCACTTATCGACACCTCTATACCTACTCCATAGCTTTAGGTAGTTAAATAAAGGTAAAAAAAGGGTTTTTAAAGATAACACTTTCTTGTTTGAAAATACGTTAAAACCAAATTAAATGGTTTTATATTTATTTTTACAATACTTTCCTCTTATAGTAATGTATGTTAAACTTTATCATATACTCTTAAACTACTCTTCGTCGATATTATAATATTATATCTTCGTCGCTTCGCGCTCATTCGTTAAATCAAATAGCGCGCGCTTGGCTTCTTGTTACACATTTCCGTCCCTTTTCACGAAATCACTCCCACAGATTCGCTTTTTTAGATTTTCTTAAAAAAGATTTTCTTAAAGAAGCTTTTTTAGATTTTCATTTAAATTGCAGGTTTTTTTTTGTCATGTTTATTTGTCGATATTCATAACTTCTGCGTAGTTTCGCTTACTAATTTAATCTGACCCTGTGTATCCACTTAGCTATACATAGTACCTATAAAACAATGTCGCTTTTCTTGTTTGTCTGTGCGACTCCATAATTTTTCTGTTCTGATTAATATTAACATTTTTTTTACTGCCTCATTGGTCTAGTGGTCGCAAGCGCTACTGCTTAGCATGAGGTCCTGGATTCGATTCCCGGGTCGGGCAAAGTGTTAATGAGTTTTTGCATTTGGAATTGCTCAGTAGCAGCCCGCAGTCTGGATTTGTGCCCGGTTGATGGCTATAGGCTCGCCCCCTATTACATGGGACTTAAACATAACTGGCGAAATGTGGGTGTACTTCCCTTCGGGGATTACAAGTGTCATGATATTTATGTTTTTCTTTGGTTTCAGGTAGATGCAATACTTTGGAAACCAACTTGGAAAGTATAACCGTGTCTAATTAGGTGCTAATTGCCTATAATACTGACCTAAAAATTGTAAAAAACGCAAGAAAATTTGGTTTTTGCGGGATACGGCCCGTTTGTAACTGTTTCGTAATCTGTATATTATTTCATATAGGTTCTTATAAGAATTTTGTTTACAATATTCAAATTAAATTTTCATCATAATTATCTTTAAAAAGTATCTAATTTAAAAATTACAGAAATAAAAACACATCATTCGCAACAAACCTTTCATTATTCTTATTCTTCTTCGCACCCATTTTTGCGCATCCGTCAAGCTTCTTCTGGGTGGTCTCGCGCGAAAAATTTGCTAGATGAGTTCGGCGTTTCCTATCTGACTACTCTGAGAAGAAAGACCGAAACAAACTCAGAGGTCACAGTCTCTTTTAAAGTCCAGAAATAATCTTGGTCAGGCCATATGAGGACCATGTAGATTAGTGTCTGAAATGGTCTTTTGAGGAAAGAACCACACAGATCTGTCCAGTCAGTGCAAGCATTTGTCAGTAATGGTGGAGCTCAACTCAGAACTTAAGGAGCTCAACTCGACGAACAATACCAAAGAAAGAACATTTTGGTAGGCCGTATAAACTACTCAAGCTGCCAGACCATCATTAAAAATAGCTGAGAAAGAAAAAATAATAAAAGAGGACAAATATATACCTATATCCACATAGTCTACACATTCACATTTTTTTTTTTTTTTTTCTAACTGAACAGACAGCTGTGCTGCTGGGGAGTTTGTTGCGCCACTTCTTCTTCCCAGCAAAAGCACTAGGAAGTGGTGAAGGGTGGGCGTTTTGGGGGACTTTCTTATGTAATTTTGACGTTCAAAAAGTGCTGATTCTCAGCCTAGTTTGAATAAATGACTTTTGAATTTGAATTTAAAACAATATAATACTTTACAAAGTAATCATGTCATATTGTATACAATATTCAACAATGTCAATATATTATAAAACTGATATATTTTTATTTTTGAGTAATGATTTTACATATTAATTAAAAATGTCAAATTGTATGGTATTATCACAAGGCTTAGCAGAGCGAGCACCTCAATCCCACGATTTTTTTTCTTCTATATAATCTGAAATTTTATAGTACTTACCTACCCTTTTTTACAAAAATTGGTTTTAATTATTTATTGTTTTTTTAACAGCATAGGCGGCCGCACTTAGCCTTCCTGACAATTTTTCTGTGTGTGGGTCCCATTGTAATTTACCGTCAATAGTGATTCCAAGAAAAACTGTTGACTCAACAGGGTCCAACTCTATTCCATTAACTTGAACATTGGCAGTTATCTGCCTGACATTTGGCGTTGAAAATCTAAGGAATTTAGTCTTTTTTTCGTTCAGGAGAAGATTAATTACATTAAATCAATGCACCACTTTAGAGAGTGCATCGTAACTTGTTCAAAGTTGACTAACTGACGTTTGATTTTTAAAACGAGGGAAGTGTCATCTGCGAATAAAACGATCTTGTGATTATCCCATAAGTGGTAAGGTAAGTCATTTATATAAATTAGAAATAAGGAAGGACCTAGAATTGAACCCTGCGGAATGCCCATGGTGATCGCAGATCTCTTGCCATTAACATTGACCCTCTGAATTCTGCTGTTCAGATAAGAAGTCAGAAGGTCAAGAGCCATGTCTCTCATACCATAGTGGTAGACATTATAACGACGATGTCTCCTTAGTTTATCTACGAATATGGGAGCTGTTTAAAAGTTACATTGTTGGAATCGGTGTGACTAATACTGGAATGGCCACCATCAGGAATTTTAATTTTGATAAAACAATTTTTTTTTCGCTAATTAGTCGAAATATGTCGGTCACTGGTTCAAAAGTTATAAGGGTGGCCGATTAGGGGAGCATCTCCCCAGCTTGGCCAAAATGAATTTCAAAAGCTAGGGCGCCTAGCGAAGATCTGTTTTCTTCCAAACTTTTTCGCTAATTAGTCGCAATTTTTCGCCATTTCACAGATTTAGTCGGGTCTTAGTTTAGAAGATATTATGAAAAAATATATAATTTGTTTTTTTAATTTAACAGCGCAGGGCTCAGTATTAGGCCCCCTGCATTTTCTTTCGTATGTAAATGATATGAGTAACTGCATCACGAACAGTAAATGCTATCAGTTTGCGGTTGACACTTGCCTTGTTATTGCTAATAGAAATCCTCAAATAGGTACATAGCATGCGAACGCTTACAACTCGACCTGGATGCTCTAACAAGGTGGTGTCACGATGCTGGCTTAGTACTTAATGCAAGCAAAATAAAACTATTGGTTATTAAATCTCCCTACATTAGAAAACTGCCCTTACGGAACTTAATAGCCCACGACCATGACTGCTTGCATACGATCAATGCGATGAATTGTGAGTGTGTTGTGTTTACTGACAAATAGATGTTGTCAGTAAACAAACATATCATCTGGAGTTATCACGTATAACGTGTAATGTTTCTTTATGTAAATAAAACAAAAACTTTTTGCAATAATGGATGTTTTTATTTTATTATAACGGCCTTTATACAATAAACTGGGAAAAATTCCCTCACCCTGATTACAAATTAGAATCATCATGGGATTCCACGCAGTCTGGAGATGACAGTCGAAACAAACAACGGTAATCCGACCACTATACACGCTAATTAGCGCGTTAAAACCCTTTGATGTACCCGGGCGATAAGTGCTAGCGTTTTTATTTTGCCATTTTCTACGAAGAGTTAAAATTAGTGTTGAAATATGGAAGTTTCGACGCTCATAACATAACTTCCAAACCAATATCTTTTTCCAATTCTGTTTCCATACAGGGCTAAATAATGACAAGACAAATTGATACGTGTTTGCGATAAACTTCGGCAATTTCTCGCTATTAGGACCATATTAAAAAACCGCCTGCCCTTCAAAGTGAAGATAATGCTTTATCACGCAATGGCTGAATCTTACATCCAGTATGGCCTTAGTAGTTATGGTCGTACCTATAAAACCTACCTTGATAGTATTTTTAATCTTCAACTTCGAATTTTTAAAACAATAGTATCTCCTTAAATTAGAAATCAATTTTACGACACTCTAAATATGGCCTCTTTAAACACTGTAATGTCTTACCAGTTCATATACAATTATTTTTTTTGTTATTAAAAGAACCATTTTTCAATGAATCTTTAAGAAACAAAATCGAACATCCTGTATGCACTCGGGCAGTTTCTGAGAATAGGCTTCGTACACAGTGCGCCAACAATACGTATGGCGAACTACCGGTTATATTATACCGAGACTTATTAATAGTCTACCCTCAAAAATAAACAAATGTAACACACATAAAAATATCAAAATATTTTTTAAGTATTATTTATGGATGATTGGAACTAAATATAATATTATCTGTATCGGCAATAACGCGTACATAAAATGCTTCATTGTATAGTTAGATGTTGAGATAGACTCACGATAGCACAAGTGCACCTTAGTGCTTTTTGGTTGCTATATAATAATTATGTAATCCTGTGTTCTGCTTCTGTTGTTGATATATGATAAATAAAAAAATAAAAAATAAATAGTTTTTAACGAACATCGTCAAACAGACGAGTCATCACACTTATCACCATACTACGTTTGTATAGAAGAATGACCGACTAGCGTACCCTTAAAGCTATATTCATATATTTAGCTTTTAGCTATATTTTAAGTTAACTAGTGTCAAAGTTCATGTACAGACACAAGTTCATGCACATCAACCTACTCAAATCTGTCAAATTTCAACTGACAAAGTTTGATCTTTGATCAACTGTTCAAAGTTGATTGGGAAAATTTGACAGTTTCGGGTAGGTTGACCTGCTGGCGTCTGTACGTAGATGATTTTTGAAAATGATTAATAAACTATTTCCTTTAACTTTCAACTGTCTGATGTTTTAGAAAATATGGTTACATCGTAAAGTTTGTTAAAGTATTAGGTTCTCACTTAGTGGATTATTAATGTAGGACATTCAATTTGAGACTTTGGGGAAAATTGATATTTAGTGACGAATTCTGGGAAATTTTCAAAAATACATAAGCAGTGAGTTTTCTCGTATCCCATGAATTATTACCTAGGCTCTATGGGGTGCTTAATTGTTGCAAATGGATCACACCACCACGCCCTGGAAGGAGTACGTCAAGTTACAAGTCACCAATCCAAATACATTTTAAGTTCGAAAACATTCCACTGATCGCCTTTACAAGATTTTAGAGTCACATCACCTGATCACATGATCTGCTTCTCAGTCAAAACTACACAAAAAAACTTCAGTCTCAATAATCGATGTTTGTTTTGTTATCTTGCCACTTCTTGCCATCTATCTTTGGGGTTGAGTTCTTTGGTTTTAAGTGATAAGTGAGTGAGTATAGTTGACTTGCCAATACCGGGTTCAACTGATGTTAATGCCACTTTTGCTATATCGCTTAGTGTTAGTAAAATATTCCGGTATTGCAAGATGACCTAATTATTGGGTCCCGAGCTATTGCCACTGACGTCTCTCGATGCATACATGCTTAACTTCTTCATCGATTCTTTGTTCATGATTTTATTCAGCACTTCTCTTTCAATGACTGCCATTGATGTTTCGTCGATAATTGAGCCTAGGCTAACTTCTACGTCTTGGAACATGACTTTGGCGTTTTTAAAGATAATCTTTCGGGATTTTTCACACACCTGGATCAAGTTGAATTTTTCATCTGTAACTATATTATTTGCTTGGAAATAAGTCTTTATTGTGTCCACCAGAGCTTCTTTTAATACAAAGATAGTTTGTTTTTTTTCTAGAATTTTAGCGATACTTTCCAATCTTTTAATCCATTTTTTGTCTATGTTATTGCAAACAATAATTATTATATTGATTTGATTTAGTTTGATTTCATTTATTTCTGTGCAGACTGTTCTGTATTCTTTTACTGGTAGATCTAAAACATACTCCAAATCAAAGACATAATGGTAAGTTTTTTTTAAAGATTGTACCATTTTTGTAACTGTAAGAGCCGTGCTTTCTGTTAAGAACATTGTGGCTGGAGGCTGATCCTTCAATTTTAAGAAATTTAAGGATTCCTCATTGAACGTGTAATCTGCAATGTTCCTTATATTTTTCATATACATTTCACTTATGATCGTTAATAAAGGTGTTTTTACTATCGCTGCCGAAGCTTCTTCGTAGTGTTTGCTTTGTTTTGTTAGATACGCTGTTTCATTTAGCATCCACCATCTTTGTATTGAGGCGTGATATTGTAGGAAGATTGCGTCAGCTGTAACTCGAACATTATTCGTTTTTACGCTAACACACTGATGATATTCGATCTCGTCTACCAAACATTTCTCTACACCCTTCTCATCAGCCTGATTGGTGAAAAACACAAGTTTTTCCATAAAGTCTTTTGCAAAATCCTCGTCGAGTCCATTTCTCCTAAATGAAAGTCTCGGAAACTTTTCAACTTTTACATCAAACCTGTATTCGTGCAAATCCTCAATACTATTTTGCAATTTCATGAACAGCCTTTTAGAAAGTTCTCCTAGTGACTGCCAGTTGTCTGTGAACTTCATCAGTTTTGTGTTTTCTTCGGAAACTAATATGTTACCAACAATTCCGGCGATTCCTCCGTGGAGTTTCAGGAATCCATCTCCCAGAGATTCATCTAAAGTGATGACTTTATCGGCGTTTGATTTGGTTTTGATTAAATCAGAGATTTTCAAATTCAGATAATCCAATCTTCTTTCAGTTTTGCTCTTCTTGATTTTTATTGTTAAATCTTTGTTGCCGAACGCAGTTGGTACTTTAAACGAACGGGAAGTTAAAATTTGTTTTGCAGCCAGATCAATTTCATTTTCATGTAACTTTCTTATTTTGAGTATCTCGTTGCAAAGCGCTTTTTTTAACAAAATATCAAATTCTTCATCGCTTTCAAAGAAATCTTGGCGAAAGCTTGCAAGTCGATGTTCGTCGTCTTCGTTCCGAAATTTAATGTCAGAAACTTCAACAGCTTTTTGTGCGACAAGTACATGGTAGCGTAGCACAGTATTATTCATTGGCATTATAGAATCATCTTCTTTACAAATAAACTTTCCCATAAGTTCGGCTAGCACAGTGACTTGATCCTTTAACATTTCAGAATCCTCGTCATCATCACAGTCAAATGTAAGTTTTGGAAACGTTTTAACTATAATATGAAACTTATAATCGTACAAATTCGGGATTGCAGACTGTACTGCAGCGTACAGCCTTTTAGCATAATCTTCTAACACATTTGTATTTGCGAATTTCATGTATTTAGTGCTTTCATCCGATACCAGAATATTACCAATAGTGCTAGCTAAACCTGCGTTGAGCTGCAGGAATTCTTGTCCTATCGATTCACCTATAACGATGATGTTTTCCGTTGGTGACGCGTTGATCAAATCCACCATTTTATTTTTTAATTTGTCTATTACAGACGCAATGAATATTGAAGGTTCAACGTTGTCTTCTTTGCCTCTTATTGTTAAATCCTTATTTCCAAAGACAGCTGGTACTTTGAAATGTCGATTTAATAACATATCCTTCCCTGCTAATTTAATAGCTTCATTAACAGAAGATTGTAGAACGTCAACCTTGTCTAGTCGTCGTCTTAAATCGTCAGACATCGATTTACTGACGAACTCCAATTTCATCTTTAGATAATTAAATGTCACAACATTTCCAATCAGACTGCTGAGTACCGAGATGTCTAACGGATTGTTAAATAGTTTTGACACTATACTGTTGAGTTTCTCTTCATTTAGTTTACGCCTTTTAAGCATCTCAGCAAACAGCGTATCTTTGAATAAAATTATGAAATCGTCATCGTTGTCAAAGAAGTCTGTTTGGAAGGTTGCGACTCTGTGTTCTTCTTCATTTTTACATTTGATTTCCGAAACGTTTAAAACTTTTCGCGCCAAAATTACGTGATAAATTAACATAAGATCGTCATTCATTAACATAATGGGACCATCATTGTGATTATCATAGAGAAACTTCGCTAACTGTACAGCAAGCGCATGCAGCTGTTCTTTCATGATGTTTTCACACAAAAACATAATATCTTCATCCTTATAACATGGCTGTAAGCCTTCATTACCCGTACCTATCAAATTGTTCAATTTTTCAGCAAAATCACTTTTAAACACCTTAGTATTAAGATCTGCTTTAGCAGTAGTGTACATGATGAAAAGACATTCAATTTTTTTAAAGTTTCCTTCAAAAAGGGCATCTTTGTTACTTGGTTGGAACAAGCGTCTTATGCTTAGATAGCTAGAAAACCATTTAGATAAGTCATTATTATTGTTGAGCGTTAGTTGGACTTTGTCCCACTCTCTATGCTTAGCTTGTATGAACACTGCTACTGGTTTGTATACTCCTTTAATCTTAACATTAGCTCTAATACAGATATCGTCAAAAGCGCCTATGTCAGCGACATTGGTAGCTAAATTATAGTCTTTGATTTTATCATCGAATTTTGCTCTGAAATGTATTAGACTGATTAATTTTGTCTCGTACAATGATCCGCGTATACCGCAAGTTCCGGCACGTTTTTTATACATTTTGTTTTCATCAATGGATTAAACTAGTCTTCGCATAAATGTACTACTGTACTACTTTTCATGAATGTACTGTACGTACTGGACAGTCAGCCCCACTACCACCTAGCTGACTGGCTAATATTGTTACCACGGCATGAACTACTCTCGTAGTTCTACGAGAGAAGGAACTTATAGGATACCAGCGTTCTCTGCATACCATTGGCTGTTTTTCTTTGTTCTTCTAATATCTTCAGAGATAGGAGTTTATAGTTTTTCAGCTCCTTAATGTCATGCAATTCTGATGATCTGCAAATAAAAATATATAATTTGTAGAGAATGAAAGCGGGTTCGGATCGGGATGAAATCCACAGCCACGCTTTGACTTTACTTTGCTCTGTGAAGAACAGAATAGAATACTCTTTATTATGTGCATGATGAATCTGTAATGTGCCCACTGCTGGACACAACCCTCCTCTCTTGAGAGGGGGCGGACTGTAATCCACCACGCGGGCCCAGTGCGGGATCGTAGATGTCACATGTCTTCGACTTTTTGGTTCTAGTTTCCTCACGATATTTTCCTTCACCGTTTTGAGAGCAGTGGTGTGCAATTTCTGTTAAATTTTCCCAATAAACTATGAACCTTATGATTTAGTGATAAAGTTGAAGATCTATCAAAGAAATTTGACAGATTTTAGTAAGTTGATGTGGCTGGCGTCTGTTCACCACATAAATTGTGTAAGTAAGTATAAAGCCATAAGTAGGTAAGCTTTCCCAAGAATCGTTCGTACGTCATTCATTGACTTGAATGTGCCCTGGTGTGGCTGAGGTACCTATTTCATGATCACTAAAACGTCTCCCTTCAAAATGGTTGGGCTGAATGGGGCTGGTCCATACGTCATGTTCGTGAACGGGCGCCGTCAGAAAGTAGGAGTATGGGCAACTTTTAACTTTTTTATTTCGGATGCTTTAACGTCTTTCTACATCGTTCTGACATGTATAATTTCAAAATCAATGATGTAGGCACTTAAACAATATTTTGATTTAAAAGAGCGTCCGTGGAGTTTCTTGCCCGTTCTTCGCCATAGGTACTTATTACGCTTTGGAATGGGCAACTAGCTTCATCTTTCTGACTGGCCGACTCCTTGACAATTCATGTGTCTGTAGTTGCTTTATTTGAAATAAGTACTTTGAGTTTGAATTTGAGTTGATATTCGTATAAAACTATTGCTCACGTTTGCTTATACGAATATAAACATTACATACAAGTATTTGCATTAAAATGAGGTTCATGTTCGTATGAATCGCTCACTTTATTTAGCAAAGTAAACTCAGTGTGGTCTGTGATTGTCGCGTTCAGGCGGAAATATATCCTTCTATAGAAAAGAACAGCTGTTAAGTACGTAAGTACTTCTAACTACTGGATACGTATCGTCATACATAACTAACAGCGCCCCGCGGTTTCACCCGCACAAGTCTCGGTCCCGTGGGTATATCGGGAAAAAAAGTATCCTATGTCCTAATGTAGATCATAGTCTACCTGTGTGCCAAATTTTATCCAAATCTATTCAGCCGTTTTAGCGTAAAAGCGTAACAAACAAACAAAGTCACTTTCGCATTTATTATATTAGTTAGGATTGTAAAGTTAAGGATATGCTATTTGACAGATGGTTAATAGTGAAAAATACCTATGAATTTTGTTTTGTCTAATGGTTCTAAGCGTACCGGAAGACGAAGCGTTGGCGGGCCCCCTACAAGTGGACCGGTGATCTGGTGAAAGCCACAGGAATCCGCTGGATGCGAGAAGCACAGATCCGATCGAATTGGCGATGCTTAATGGCCTATGTACAGCAGTGAACGCCTATCTGAAATGATGAATGGTTCTAAGCTAAAAATATCAACACTCGTATAGATTATGTAAATGATTTTAGATTAACTATTTCATATATTTTATGAGACGTAAAAATAAAGCCATTGGTCACGGGACATTGAACGCGAATTGAACTTGATTATCAGATCCAAGGAAATTACCCTACCATGTGTACAGACAACACTGAAAATAAAGCGGATTTGACGGAAGAGAATGGTATGATGACACTATAGCCGCCATGACAGTTACCCCGATTTACAATCAAAATTAAATTGTGTTACAGAAATGAAAAAATTGTGTCTATACAGGGTGTTTGGCGCATGGACCGACACAATTTTTTGGGGAGTTGAGAGGGTCATTTGCGAAGTTTCACCCAAAGATCCCATGTCCTAAGTGTCACGGTTAATAAGATATGATTTTTTTAGATTTTTTCCAAAAATTATGAACATAGTTTTATTTAAAAAAGTTCTTTATTTATTTAGAATAAGAATACATTGCAGAATACAATAAAAGTTATTTCGTGCAATTAGAACAATAAACAAAAAAGTAATGATTATTTAAAGGCGAGATTTCGGGTAATTTTGTGAAAAAAACAAAAAAAAACATCTCAATAACCGTGACACTTAGGACATGGGGTCTTTGGGTGAAACCTCCCAAATGACGCTCCCAATCCCCCAAATAATTGTGTCGGTCCATGCGCCAAACACCCTGTATTTCGATTAAATATTCATATTTGAAGGAAAATAAACTACAAGAAACATTAATAAGTAACTAGTTTCTCAAATTATCAAGTAGCTGATTGATAAAGACATCATAGAAGTAGCGCTTTTTAGAGTTTCGTAGTCAACCATTAGGGAATGGGAACCTTTTGGAAAAGGCGACTAGAATCAATTTTTTTTTTTGTAAATTTTTACGTTCAAATGTACTACAAGGGCCTATTTGAAATAAATGATTTGACTTTGACTTTGACAACAGGGAACCTTTATATTTTCGCCATGTACGTCTGTCTGTCTGTCAGTCCGCCGTGATTTGGCTCAGAGACTTTTAGCACTAGAAAGCTGTAATTTGGTATGGGATATTAATCACGCCCACAAAGAGGTAAAATAAAATAACGAATAAAAATCATTTAGGTTACCTCTCCTACTCGTAAAGTGAGCATGTTATTTTTCTCGTCTATCCCTAGGTGTCGTTGGAAAGGTCGTTAAAATTTTTACGGGTTTGTGAAAACCATTTTTGGAATCAGGGTTTCGTTCGCGAAATATTAAGCATTAAAGTGCAAATTTTTGTTAAAGTGTGCCCCCCACTTTTTTATGGATAGGTATGTCGAAAATTCACGGCTTACTATCACACACAAACTAACTTTCTAAGTTTTTTGCCCTCGCTGGGAGGCCTTAATTTATTGAGGTAGCCACAGAAAAGTCCAGTTAAGCAGCCAAGGTTGACCAGTGAGAAGCAACTAAAAAAAAAAAAAAATGTCCCAGCTACGTAAGTTAACGAGTAATAATCTACCAACTTAAAGGGATATGCCCAAGTTTCATAGTGAGTTTGGCCCAGAGTGCACACTTACGTTAAGATGTCTTAAATGTATTATAGATTGTCAACATGTAATAAAATAAAGAATCTGTTAAATATATCTTCGGATTTTATAATAAAAAATATTTGTATTTTTTTAAATACATTACATTTAATATTACCTAAATGTATTTGATGGTGAGGTTTTAACACTTCATAGACTCCTTACTCGTCATTGGTATCATAGACTATTAAAACTTCATCCAGGAATTAAGCAGGTGCATTAAAATTACTTTGATGCCGTGCCCACCCTAAATACCAGATAACTGACATGACGTGGGCACAACATCCAACTGTTCGACGGCCTACAATAAAATTACAACAGTATTTTTGGCTGCACGACCAGCCTATTATTGGTATTTATAAAAATGTAAACAAAATATATTATTTATTAATTATTCTTCTTCTTCTTCTTGAAATCTTCCACACTTCTAGGATGAAATGGATAAGTTGATAATTCAAATACACTTATACACTAAAAACAGTGATATTCACAATGTTAACACAAGAAGTAAGGATAAACTACGTGCTCCCTTTCACCGGCTTCATAAGGTTCATAACTCATTTGTTGGGCTTGGTATAACCTTTTATAACAAGCTACCCTCTTCTTTGCTAGATTTGCCTTTTAATGCGTTTAAAACTAAATTAAAGTCCAACCTTTGTTCAAAGGCATACTATTCTATCAACGACTACTTAAATGATAAGAATATATGGTCGCTGTGATTAACTCAAGACAATGTTTAAATGTTCTTTCTCCAGAATTAGTTTACCTACTGACAGGTTATATGAGTATAATTTTACTTTTTATGTCAATTTATTTTAATTTTATTTTAATTTAGTGCTGACATAATCTACTCATTACTATATTTTTTTTATGAGTTGTATTGCAATATGTGGTTAGCTAGCGACCTCGACAATTATTTATTTTACCTCGATGGTCCTAGTTTATCAATTGTAACTTCTAGTTACAGCTATATGTAAGCGGGCACGCCCTTTATACCTGGAGGCTTTTTCTTTTTTTTAGATATTGTTTACTTTTAGTTATTTTTATTTCTGCTTGAGTATAGTTCTCGATGCTTTTGGTTGGTATATTGGCGTGTGCTAGCTGTCATATGGCTATTAATTATAGCTATTTAATTTATAATTTAAATTATTTTTTGCATATTGTAAATTGTCTTGCATACTGTTGTATAGAATCATTTTTTTTTTTCTAACTGAACAGACAGCTGTGCTGCTGGGAAGTTTGTTGCGCCACTTCTTCTTCCCAGCAAAAGCACTAGAAAGTGGTGAAGGGTGGGCGTTTTGGGGGACTGTCTTATGTAATTTTGACGTCCGAAAAGTGCTGATTCTCAGCCTAGTTTGAATAAATGACTTTTGAATTTTGTATTCAAAATTGATTATGATGTGTTTTTTTACATCAATATTTCTCGTGTGCGTTTCTTGGCCAAAAATGGGCAATTGCCTTTGCAGTAGAACATGTTTTTCAACTACAATGTTAATTTTGTTCTTGGGATAAATTAATCGCATTATTAATATATTATTACAAATATTTATTTTTTTAAACCACTCAGAACTTTCAGAAGTAGCAGCACCACCGCTTCGCGGGGCTCCGTTGACTGCGCCTTACTAAAAAACCTTGAAAATATTCCTGACCTCAGAGCTTGTTACAAGGTAATATTTCAAGATTTAAGCATATTTAGATTTCAGTTTAACTTTTGGGGTGTTGACCTTGACGTTGAAGATGTCATTGACCTCATTATTGCTTGGAAACTGAATTAGACCGGCCACGTCTAGCAAACCGACCCCAAGACACTAACACAACCCACGACCGACCTCGACCTAGACGTGCTAGGGGTAAGCGGTCTGGAGCCTTACACAAGGCGTTGCCGGCAACGACCACCCTGCCAGGCACCTCTGAGCCGCAGCCTGGACCAAGCGGTACAGGGCCGGCGAAGAGGGAGCGCCCTGACGACTCGGCTTCGCCGGGTACTTTTCAGGGGCACGCTAAACGTGTGAGGGTCCACTCCGCTCAGGGGGGGCAGAGAACCTACGCGCGGGCCACTAAGGATATTCCGGCGCGGCTGGCCGTAGCAATCTGCTTTCCCCACCCCAGCAGAGATCTGACTAAGGTAGAGGCAGAACACATAAAGACGGACCTCGAAAACCTGGTGATGGACACCGACTTGTCGACACCACTGCCGGCCTTCCGCGGTTACCCACGGGTGGCGGAAGGCACAGTGCAAATGTGGTGTGAAGACGACAATGCCCTGACCTGGCTGACCCAGAATGTGCCCAAGATAAGACTCCCGAACATTGACCAGACACTTACTGTTATGAAACAGACCGACGTGCCCACCCGTGTCCGAGCCTCGCTTTTTGTCCCTCGTTACAGAGGTGACGTAGCCAAGCTCCAGAGTGTTCTGATCCGTCAGAACACCTGGTACGACATCGCGAGGTGGACGCTATACAGGGCGACTACCGTCGGTGGCGACCGCTGTGGGACCTACCTGACCCTAGGGCTGCCACCGGAGGAAGCCGAAAAGGTCCTGGGGCGGGAGCGACGGATATCGTACCTTCTAGGGTCGATATACGTACGCTTCTGGCCCACGACCCGACCCTCTGACACCCAGACCGACAGCACAGACGGGAAGACAGTACCGACGACGACACAGACGACCGACGCGGCCATTGCCCAGCTAGAGGAGGACATGGCCCGAGCGGCAATGGCCGACGACGCCGACATCTTACCACCCTCATCACCTGGCTGGAACGAGCAGCTCCTTGCCTCGTCGCCGGGTGATCAACACGACGACCAGTATGGAGTGGAGGAGACGGAGAGACTGTCCGATGGATCGACCTCCGCCTAACTCCACTCCACCACCGTCATCACCCATAAGCATCATCCAAACCAACCTCCAGCATAGCCAAACTGCCACGGCTAGCTTACGCAGGGCACTGGAGGTGAAGCCCCGAACAATAGCACTGATTCAAGAGCCGTGGATCAGGAATAACAGAATATGTGGCCTCGGTAACATCGGAGGTAAGATAATCCTTAATACTCACACATCGGAAAAACCTAGAACCTGCGTCTACATACCCAAAGAAATCCCTACCACACCACTCACCCAATTCTGTTCCAGAGACCTGACAGCTGTCAGGCTCCAGACTGAAGGTGGCGTCCCAGATGTTGTACTGGCCTCGGTATACATGCCTGGCGAGGACGCAGACTGTCCACCAAAACAGATGGCCGACCTGGTGCAGCACTGCGAGTGCGCCAATCTGGACCTGATCATCTGCACTGACTCGAATGCCCACCACCCGCTCTGGGGTAGCGACGCACCGAACTCCAGGGGAGAGGTACTATCCACCTATTTATTCTCCACTAATCTTAACATTATTAACCGCGGTTCGGAACCCACTTGGGTCACGGTCCGAGGACAAACGATTATAGATTTAACACTTGCTACAGAAAACGCGACAAACCTTATCACAAACTGGCACGTGTCGGACGAGCCTTCTTGCTCAGATCACAGAAGGATCCGCTTTACACTAATGACCAACTGTAGGGAACCTGAACCGAGGCGAAACCCGAGGCGCACTAATGTTCCCGGATACAGACACCTCTTGGATTCCCTATTAACCAAACACCTAGCACAAGTAACCATAAAAGACCAAGCACAACTAGAATACACCGTGACAAAACTATCAGAATACCTAACCGAAGCATACCACGCATGCTGCAAACTAAGGGCGCCGCGAAACAGGAACGAGAGGAACCCCTGGTGGAATGCCGAACTTAGTAAACTCAGAGATGCGCTGCGTAAGCAATTCAACAGAGCCAAAAACACCAGACTCCCGGACGACTGGGAGATATACAAAAAGACCCAATATACATACAAAAAGCAGATCAGAACCGCTAGGAGAACAGCATGGCGTAAATTCTGCGAATCCATCGAGACCAATAATGAAGCTGCAAGGGTAAGGAAAATCCTATCAACGGATCAGGACCGAACCCTAGGCGCGCTTAAGAAACCCGACAATTCATACACAGTAACTGACCATGAAACCAGCAAGGTCCTTCTCGAAACTCACTTCCCAGGCTGTAAAGTCCTAGAGGATAGAACGTGGGAAGCTGAACCAGAATGGACCCCAACGGATCAGGACTGGTCAAGAGCCCGCAACATAGTAACAGAAGATCGAGTAAAGTGGGCTATAAACACCTTTCAGCCGTACAAATCAGCTGGACTGGATGGCATCTTCCCCGCCCTACTACAGTGGGGGGTAGACTGTCTGACACCATGGCTGGTGGAGATTTACCGAACCTGTATAGCACTCAGACACACACCTCTTGCATGGCGCGAGGTGAAAGTCATTTTCATACCCAAACCTGGCAAGACTGACTATACACAACCCAAGGCTTATAGACCCATAAGCCTCACATCCTTCTTACTGAAAACCCTAGAGAGACTCTGTGACAGGCATATCCGAGACGGACCTCTCCGGGTAAGACCACTTCATAAACAACAGCATGCGTACTCCACAGGCAAGTCGACAGAATCATCGCTGCACAGCGTGGTTTCTAAGATCGAATGTGCAGTGGACCACAAAGGCTCAGCACTGGCTGCCTTCATCGATATCGAAGGCGCCTTTGACAAAACAATGTTTAACAGTATAAATATGGCCCTCGACAGACACAATATAGACCCGACCCTGAGCGGCTGGATCACCAACATGCTCAAACGAAGGGCTGTACAAGTCACAGTAAATGACACTACGAGAGCCATCGTTGCGAAAGGCTGCCCACAAGGGGGCGTTCTCTCGCCACTCCTATGGAACCTAGTAGTAGACAGCCTCATCAAAACACTCAATGACAAAGGTTATTTCACCGTAGGCTACGCCGATGACATAACCATAATAATTAACGGGAACCACGAAAACACACTATGCAATCTTATGCGTCAAGCCCTGAAAATAGTGGAGGAATGGTGCAACAAGCACCAACTCTCAGTGAACCCAACAAAAACTGAACTGATTCTCTTCACAAAAAAGAGAAAACTGATGACACTACAATTACCACGATTCTTCGGAACAACCCTAAGCCTCTCAACTGAAACCAAATACCTGGGCATCTATTTGGACAAACAACTGAACTGGGCAAAACACACAAACCATACTATTACGAAAGCCAGCATATCCCTGTGGCAATGCAAGCGATTGCTTGGCAGGAATTGGGGGATCAGCCCCAAAGTCACCTTCTGGCTGTACACCACAGTCATTCGACCAATTATCACATATGGCTCACTGGTCTGGTGGCCCAGGACAGACCTGAGCACAACCCAGAGAGATCTCGAGAAACTACAGCGGTTTGCCTGTGTCGCAATCACTAGCTGTATGAGAACCACACCGACCGCTGCCCTACAAGCAATGCTAGGGCTGCCGCCTCTACACCTAATCGTACGGGAGGAAGCGGCCCTGGCCGCCTTCAGGCTCCACTTGTCGGGAACCCTAAGTAACGACTCCAGAATTAAGCACACACGCATAAAAGAGGATGCGATCAAACGAAAGCCAATGATGGCATCACTCTGCGACAAAGCCCCGAAAACAATCCACTTTCAAAGGCACTACAACATAATACTCACCGAAGAACAGTGTGACTACTCAGGCCCCAGTGAAATGAGAGTATACACCGACGGTTCGAAGACCGACTCCGGCACCGGGATCGGAGTCTTCTCACATGAACTCAACATAAATATATCCAGACCGCTGGGAAGGTTCAACACCGTCTATCAGGCGGAGTGTGTGGGAATCATACATGCGGTCCACGCCCTAGAAGCCAGGAGAGTTACGGATACACACATACGTATACTCTCCGATAGCGCCTCAGTCCTCCAATCATTAAGGAAAACAATTTTTACCTCAAAGCTAATACTAGAATGTCATAAGGCATTAGAGCGAATAACGGTCTCTAGCCGCAACATGGTGACACTGCAATGGATAAAAGGACACAGCGGGTCGCTAGGTAATGACGCAGCTGACGAACTTGCTAGGCGAGGATCCAGCACGGCAGCCTGTGGGCCCGAGCCTATCGTACCTATCCCCTTCAACCAAATACGTAGGTGGTTACAGGAAATCACCCACACACAAGCAGGGCAATGGTGGTCCTCGACACCGGGCTGCCGGCAGTCAAAGGAAGCTATGCCAACTTTGGATAGCAGGCTGACCAGGCGTCTTTTACGCCTGGACAGGAATGACCTGCGCCAGGTGACGGGGACCATCACGGGACACTGCTCGCTAAACAAACACTTCCACACAATAGGCATAACGGACAGTCCTCTGTGCAGGGCGTGCATGGAGGCTGAGGAGACCGTTGCGCACGTGCTTTTTGAATGCACGGGCGTTACCCAGATTAGAACAGAAACCCTCGGGTCACCCAGATCATACACAGATGTTCTAGACAAACCAGGAGACCTAATTGCCTTCTGGAGGGAGGTGGGCTGGTTGGAATAACCCCCCAAACGGCCGCCATGGCCCACGCACAATGGTCCACCTAACGGACTGAGTGCGGAAACCAAACCCCATAACATAACATAACATAGACCGGCCACGTGAACTTCCCCACCCTTAATACTCCCACTCCATCCCACTATCCCACCAATCCCGAAAGAAACTTTAGCAATCTTTTTCTCGACACCTATAGTTTTGCTAGATTTGGGATTTTCAAAACTACACTAAAATGGTAGTATATTCTCCCAAAAAAAAAAATTGCTACTATAAAAAATCGATATCCATAAAGTACAGTGCTTCTCAAGTAATTAGGTATGTACGTAGGTCTTCCTTTATCTAACAAAATCGCAGAATTGAAAAAAACTTACCGACACTTGTCTTTCAAAAGTTCTACCGAAATGCCACAAATTTTATTTTATTTTAAAAACAACTTTTTCAGAATACACAAATTCTTCATAGGATATTGTTTAGAAAATAACCTCAAATATGTAATAATAGTTGATGCTATGAGTCAAGCAGTTTGTTTATCACAGAAGTTATTTTTACCTTGATAGAATTCCAGAAAATTATTACCAGAACAAAAAAAAATCGTTACCTAAAAAAAAAGACCTGCTCTATTATATCGATCACCTTCTCGCCAATTTTAAAATAATACATTTAGTTTCATACTATTATTTATGTTCCTTATTGAATATCAGCCATTTATATTGTTGTGAAAGCGTATCCGAACGTAGCTTATTCAAAAAAAAACCAACAAAATATATTGTGTTCCTACGAGAATTATTAATATGACAATCAAGAATTCGAAGTTGAGTACTTGTCAAACTCTGTTTTGAGTGCGTGTCGTCAAATAGTTCATATGCCGTAATGTTGGCTCCACTTTTTAAACTTTAACAACATACCTATTAACCTTGTTTTATTGTATTTACCTTGTTTTATTTAATTTCCAGATTTTAATCTACGAATTTTGAATAGATTAGCTCTACTTTCAAAAACACATTTGTAATTAATCAAAATGGAAACATACTTACCTGTCTAGTGTTTATCTATACATCTACCTATCTAGATAGCTACTTCTATACCTACGTATATCTAATATCTTAGTTCCATGAGTTGGCATGGCGCTGATCGTATTCAATTCCTATTCTGTCAGACGTAGAGTTGCCAGTCTATCTCATATATACAGGATGGAATGGAAATCGACGCGAAAACTGATACCATAGATTCAGTACATGATTCTGAACGCCCCTGCGTTGAAATTAATCGTCGTTTTTTTTTTTTTAATCAGCAGTTCCATACATTTTGACCGCGTAGGTATTGAACTTTTCTATGAAACAACTGTTTTTTTTTAAATAACTGACAAACAGTTTCAACGGAGGGGGGTTCAGAATCATGTACTGAATCCATGGTATCAATTTTCGCGTCGATGTCCCTTCCATCCTGTATTAATTATTAGTCATTCTGAATTATTCTATGGTTAAATAGGATATAGGAGAATAATCTAAGCGGGCACGCCCTTTATGCCTGGAGGCTTTATTTTCTTTTTAGATATTCTTTACGTTTAGTTATTTTTATTTCTGCTTGAGTATAGATCTCGATGTTTTTGGTTGGTATATTGGCGTGTGCTAGCTGTCATATGGCTGATAATTTATAATTTAATGTTTTGTGTTGTGTTATGTAAATTATTTTGCATAAGTACTATTGTATAGAATCATTTTATTTTTCCTAATTGAACAGACAGCTGTGCTGCTGGGGAGTTTGTTGCGCCACTTCTTCTTCCCAGCGAAAGCACTAGGAAGTGGTGAAGGGTGGGCGTTTTGTGGGACTGTCTTATGTAACTTTGACGTTCGAAAAGTGCTGATTCTCAGCCTAATTTGAATAAATGACTTTTGAATTTTGAATTTTGCTTGTGAGCGTGTATGCACAGAGCAGAGGTGTAGTTTTGGCATGCTTCACTGTATTGTTCGCAGCGCGATGACTTATATTTTTATTTGGTCTGAGTTCCACCCATAATCCAATATTTTAGGAAACACAAATATAAAAGTATTTTTATGTTTCCAAGCCAGTTCAATTTGCCAACCGTCATCATTCATTCTTATTCTCATTTTATCATTCTCACAAGTATCATCTTATTTGTGCCCTGGACATGGTTTTAGGTTCAAGTGGATAAAATATTAGAGTTTGTTTATTTTTATCGCTTTACTATTATTTATTTTGACAAATGTGACACTTCAAGATGAAAACCACAGAACGCGCTCACAGACTGTTCTAAAAATAAGGTTAGCCAATTTAATAATCGGAATATTCCTCCAAATAATGACGTTTTCGTGACGTATCACCTCGACTCACACTCATTCAGGAACCTCATTAAGAGTCCTATTACATTTTTTTACGGAAATTCATGATTTTTGACCATGTAATTTTCAGCAGCAGTAAGATATTTTAATAATTTGATTATAATATCTATAGTGCCATTCTTTTTCTTGTAAGTTGGAGTTACACATTATTTTCGTGTAATTTGCTGAATTGACGCGGAATATAAAGTACTTTAATTTAATTTTTGTAATTTTGTCTTATTATATTGAGAAACAAAAACTAATGAAACGTATTCACTGTAGATCGAAGTTTTATATCATATTAGTTTATTTGATTTAATTGTGTTTATTTGGAATATAATTGACATGAAAATCAAGACATTTATTGGTTTTCTTTACGAATTTTCCCTGAAAACTCAAGGAATATAAAGAAATTCTAGAACTCCAATAAACAAGTAAAACATTAAAATTATCGTTTAGTAACTTTCGCATTTATTAGTACTGAATGAAACAATGTGAATTTGATCGTCAAAGTTCCATTGCCGACGTTTTTCCTTGTAAACTGAGTTCGTAAAATATTCATAGTAAATTACACGACAACAAAAGTTAAAATGTGTAATTCCAACTTACAATAAAGAGAATGGCACTATCGTTATTCATAATCAAATAATTCAAATATCTTACTGCTGCTGAAAATTACAACGTCAAAAATCATGAATTTGCGTCAAAAATGTAATAGGACTCTTAATTCCTATCTTACGCCTATGAATACCGATTTTGAGGATCTTTCGAGGCACGCCTTGAGGTCTCCTCGATCGAGTTGTGAGTCGAGGAGCTTTCGAGGTTACGACTTAGAATATGGTTGTTAGATTATGGGCAATTAGGTAATGTGGAACTGTAATTTTTTAAAATAATTTTCTAAATAACTTCGCAGAGAAACATACTCTAGATAATGTTACCCAGTTATGTGTTATTTTGTTTTTGTTCTCGTAACCTTGATGTAAAATATATAAATACCTACACATCATAGTTTTATTGTTACAAATTGCAATGAGTTGCTTGCTAAAAAAAAAATGTTCCTTACTTTGAAACTGCCAACTCTATTCATATGTAAGTAATAATAATATGTAGAAATAATAGTGTGCGTTACCCCAGCCAGATAATGTCGAAAATCGTCATCCAAGTGCAAAAGATAATTAGAAATACAGCTTCTGTAATTGGTAAGCAGATTTTTAAATTTGGTAAGCTGATAGTTTTTTAATTATTTGATAAAAACACTTCCGGCTGGAGTGACGTTACCCCAGCCAGATCTTTTGTTTTCTAATGGTACTTTTGAAATAAATTTTATCTAAATAATTAGAAATGAATTTGAAATAAATGGTACAACTTAATTTGTATTTGTATTTGCTATGGTTGCGAACAATGATATTATAAGTAAAAAGGTGACTGACTGTACCCACTTTTAAGGACAATTATGCTAATAATTTTAGAAGTTTGGTTTAATGTATTGCGCGCCCGCTTTATTATAACATTCTAGATTTGGTCGGGTTACCACGCATACATATTTTTTTTCGATTATCTCGTTAATTAATTAGTGTACAAGTCTGAAATTTCACATGTATATAATTGAACTGTATTTCTAATTATTGATCTAAAATTCAGTTACCACTACTACAGTAAACTCGGTTAATCGGTGGTCAAATAACTGAGCTGCGCACCGTGGCCGGAAAATCATCTTATCTTTTTAATTACGTATAGGATACTAATGAAACTTCAGTACCATTTAAAGAGAGTAATTATCTATATAATAACGTTTAAGTTTAGTCTTTGGGGCTCATAGTGGAAGTGGTAGGACCTTAGCATATTTTCTATTTACTAAAATAACTTCAAAACGGTGCATTATAGTGGATTCATTTATTGCGTAACAAATTATAACTAATTAGCCAGATCTCATGTATAAGTATTACAATCATCCGTATAGTCAATTCCGAGATACAGCAATCGTGCAAACGTTACTCCAGCAGGATTTTAAATATCTTCGCAACCATAGCAAATAAAAATACAAATTAAGTTGTATCATTTATTTCAAATTCATTTCTAATTATTTATATAAAATTTATTTCAAAAGTACCATTAGAAAACAAAAGATCTGGCTGGGGTAACGTTACTCCAGCCGGAAGTGTTTTTTATCAAATAATTAAAAAACTATCAGCTTACCAAATTTAAAAATCTGCTTACCAATTACAGAAGCTGTATTTCTAATTATCTATTGCACTTAGATGACGATTTTTGACATTACTTGGCTGGGGTAACGCACACCATGAATTCAGGCCGTATACATAATATCTACATTATTTAGTTGATAAACATATATAAATTCCCGCCACGTACTACCTTAGTCCCCGTAAAATATCCTAGATGGCGTTTCGAATCTGTATGCTTCGAAATTGCACAAGAGGGCTCTATTATCCCACAATATTATTCTATAACTTTGCTAGTAACTATTGCTGTAGGTGTAGGTAGGTACTTGTTGTAATAGGTATAGTCGACCTCATAAACTAATGTCTATTTATATATAACCTTGTTTTCAATTGATGTTATGTCCATTTAAACAAACATCAACTATAAGTTTGTGTAAATAAAGTTGATTTTAGACTGACTAGTACTGTTCAAAAAGTCTTAAAAAATATGAAATTGTAGCACAAACTGAACATTACGTTTACGCATTACGGTTGTTTTTCCTTAAACTCGTGTTTGTTTACATGTTTGGCAAATAAATTGCGAACGCAGATTACTTGTTTTATTAAGTACTTTTGACAACAATTCGCAGAAAATTTGAACGAACTTGCTAGGCGAGGATCCAGCACGGCAGCCTGTGGGCCCGAGCCTATCGTACCTATCCCCTTCAACCAAATACGTAGGTGGTTACAGGAAATCACCCACACACAAGCAGGGCAATGGTGGTCCTCGACACCGGGCTGCCGGCAGTCAAAGGAAGCTATGCCAACTTTGGATAGCAGGCTGACCAGGCGTCTTTTACGCCTGGACAGGAATGACCTGCGCCAGGTGACGGGGACCATCACGGGACACTGCTCGCTAAACAAACACTTCCACACAATAGGCATAACGGACAGTCCTCTGTGCAGGGCGTGCATGGAGGCTGAGGAGACCGTTGCGCACGTGCTTTTTGAATGCACGGGCGTTACCCAGATTAGAACAGAAACCCTCGGGTCACCCAGATCATACACAGATGTTCTAGACAAACCAGGAGACCTAATTGCCTTCTGGAGGGAGGTGGGCTGGTTGGAATAACCCCCCAAACGGCCGCCATGGCCCACGCACAATGGTCCACCTAACGGACTGAGTGCGGAAACCAAACCCCATAACATAACATAACATAACATAGACCGGCCACGTGAACTTCCCCACCCTTAATACTCCCACTCCATCCCACTATCCCACCAATCCCGAAAGAAACTTTAGCAATCTTTTTCTCGACACCTATAGTTTTGCTAGATTTGGGGTTTTCAAAACTACACTAAAATGGTAGTATATTCTCCCAAAAAAAAAAATTGCTACTATAAAAAATCGATATCCATAAAGTACAGTGCTTCTCAAGTAATTAGGTATGTACGTAGGTCTTCCTTTATCTAACAAAATCGCAGAATTGAAAAAAACTTACCGACACTTGTCTTTCAAAAGTTCTACCGAAATGCCACAAATTTTATTTTATTTTAAAAACAACTTTTTCAGAATACACAAATTCTTCATAGGATATTGTTTAGAAAATAACCTCAAATATGTAATAATAGTTGATGCTATGAGTCAAGCAGTTTGTTTATCACAGAAGTTATTTTTACCTTGATAGAATTCCAGAAAATTATTACCAGAACAAAAAAAAATCGTTACCTAAAAAAAAAGACCTGCTCTATTATATCGATCACCTTCTCGCCAATTTTAAAATAATACATTTAGTTTCATACTATTATTTATGTTCCTTATTGAATATCAGCCATTTATATTGTTGTGAAAGCGTATCCGAACGTAGCTTATTCAAAAAAAAACCAACAAAATATATTGTGTTCCTACGAGAATTATTAATATGACAATCAAGAATTCGAAGTTGAGTACTTGTCAAACTCTGTTTTGAGTGCGTGTCGTCAAATAGTTCATATGCCGTAATGTTGGCTCCACTTTTTAAACTTTAACAACATACCTATTAACCTTGTTTTATTGTATTTACCTTGTTTTATTTAATTTCCAGATTTTAATCTACGAATTTTGAATAGATTAGCTCTACTTTCAAAAACACATTTGTAATTAATCAAAATGGAAACATACTTACCTGTCTAGTGTTTATCTATACATCTACCTATCTAGATAGCTACTTCTATACCTACGTATATCTAATATCTTAGTTCCATGAGTTGGCATGGCGCTGATCGTATTCAATTCCTATTCTGTCAGACGTAGAGTTGCCAGTCTATCTCATATATACAGGATGGAATGGAAATCGACGCGAAAACTGATACCATAGATTCAGTACATGATTCTGAACGCCCCTGCGTTGAAATTAATCGTCGTTTTTTTTTTTTTAATCAGCAGTTCCATACATTTTGACCGCGTAGGTATTGAACTTTTCTATGAAACAACTGTTTTTTTTTAAATAACTGACAAACAGTTTCAACGGAGGGGGGTTCAGAATCATGTACTGAATCCATGGTATCAATTTTCGCGTCGATGTCCCTTCCATCCTGTATTAATTATTAGTCATTCTGAATTATTCTATGGTTAAATCACTAATGTTCCCGGATACAGACGCCTCTTGGCCTCCCTATTAACTAGGCACCTAACACAAGTAACCGTTGGTGTAACACGAAACTCACTTCCCAGGCAGTAGAGTCCTAGAGGACAGGACGTGGGAGGCTGAACCAGAATGGACCCCAACGGATCAGGACTGGTCAAGAGCCCGCAACATAGTAACAGAAGATCGAGTAAAGAGGGCTATAAACACCTATCAGCCGTACAAGTCAGCTGGACTGGATGGCATCTTCCCCGCCCTACTGCAGTGGGGGGTAGACTGTCTGACACCATGGCTGGTGGAGATTTACCGAACCTGTATAGCACTCAGACACACACCTCTTGCATGGCGCGAGGTGAAATATTTAAACATTTTCATACCCAAACCTGGCAAGACTGACTATACACAACCCAAGGTTTATAGACCCATAAGCCTCACATCCTTCCTACTGAAAACCCTAGAGAGACTCTGTGACAGACACATCCGAGACGGACCTCTCCGGGTAAAATCACTTCATAAATAACAACATGCGTATTCGACAGGCAAGTCGATGGAATCAGCGCTGCACAGCGTGGTTTCTAAGATCGAATGTGCAGTGGACCACAAAGGCTCAGCACTGGCTGCCTTCATCGACATCGAGGGCGCCTTTGACAAAACAATGTTCAACAGTATAAATATGGCCCTCGACAGACACAACGTAGACCCGACCCTGAGTGGCTGGATCACCAACATGCTCAAGCGAAGGGCTGTACAAGTCACAGTAAATGACACTACCAGAGCCATCGTTTGCGAAAGGCTGCCCGCAAGGGGGCGTCCTCTCGCCACTTCTATGGAACCTAGTAGTAGACAGCCTCATCAAAATACACAATGACAAAGGTTATTTCACCGTAGGCTACGCCGATGACATAACCAGAATAATCAATGGGACCCACGAAAACACCCTATGCAATCTTATGCGTCAAGCCCTGAAAATAGTTGAACTTATAGGATACCAGCGTTCTCTGCATACCATTGGCTGTTTTTCTTTGTTCTTCTTATATCTTCAGAGAGAGGAGTTTGTAATTCCTCAGCTTCTTCTCATGCAACATTGATGATCTGCAAAAAAAAAAACTGTTGATAATGAAAGCGTATTCGGATCGGGATTAAATTGACTTTACTTTGCTCCGTGAAGAATACTCGTCGTTTACAGCCTATAAAGAAGTGAAGAGAAATAAGATGAGAAAGAAGTGGAGCTATACAGGACGTCTAGCTGCATCTCTTTCCCACGCTCAAGTAAGATTGAAATAATACTGCGCGAAATAATACTAAAGACTGGCGCTGCCAACAGTACCGTGAAGCCTGTTTCGTAAACATGATTTTGTGCACTTAGTGAGGTGTAGTTTGATTGTGAATGTGTGCGTTTAAAACTAAAGTAAAATCCAACCTTTGTTCAAAGGCATACTATTCTATCAACGACTACTTAAATGATAAGAATAGTTGGTCGCTGTGATTGGCTCAAGACAATGTTTATGTTCTTTCTCCAGAATTAGCCTACCTACTGACAGGTTATATAAGCTTAGGTAAATTGTTCATTTTATTTGACTTTATATGTCAATTTATTTTAATTTTATTAATTTTTTGTTGACATTAACTACTCATTAGAATGATTTTCATGAGTTGTATCGCAATATGTGGTTAGCTAGCGACCTCGACAAACTGATCATATTTTTTATTTTTTTTCCTGAAAAACTGGCAGCAAGTTCGTCATGCTCCCTTAGATGTCACTGCTTGCGGTAGCGTCGGGGGTCGGGTTGCCTCCTTCCCTCAAATATGGCGAGGGGGGTAATGGCTGATCTTTGCGTTAAGCTCGTGAACGGGTGCTGCTTGTGGTGACTGGTCGTCTTGCTGATCATGGTTTTGTTATTGTTATTAGTACTTAATTAACTGTTTATTTATTTTACCTCGATGGTCCTAGTTTATCAATTATAACTCTAGTTACAGCTATATGTAAGCGGGCACGCCCTTTATGCCTGGAGGCTTTATTTTCTTTTTAGATATTCTTTACGTTTAGTTATTTTTATTTCTGCTTGAGTATAGATCTCGATGTTTTTGGTTGGTATATTGGCGTGTGCTAGCTGTCATATGGCTGATAATTTATAATTTAATGTTTTGTGTTGTGTTATGTAAATTATTTTGCATAAGTACTATTGTATAGAATCATTTTATTTTTCCTAATTGAACAGACAGCTGTGCTGCTGGGGAGTTTGTTGCGCCACTTCTTCTTCCCAGCGAAAGCACTAGGAAGTGGTGAAGGGTGGGCGTTTTGTGGGACTGTCTTATGTAACTTTGACGTTCGAAAAGTGCTGATTCTCAGCCTAATTTGAATAAATGACTTTTGAATTTTGAATTTTGCTTGTGAGCGTGTATGCACAGAGCAGAGGTGTAGTTTTGGCATGCTTCACTGTATTGTTCGCAGCGCGATGACTTATATTTTTATTTGGTCTGAGTTCCACCCATAATCCAATATTTTAGGAAACACAAATATAAAAGTATTTTTATGTTTCCAAGCCAGTTCAATTTGCCAACCGTCATCATTCATTCTTATTCTCATTTTATCATTCTCACAAGTATCATCTTATTTGTGCCCTGGACATGGTTTTAGGTTCAAGTGGATAAAATATTAGAGTTTGTTTATTTTTATCGCTTTACTATTATTTATTTTGACAAATGTGACACTTCAAGATGAAAACCACAGAACGCGCTCACAGACTGTTCTAAAAATAAGGTTAGCCAATTTAATAATCGGAATATTCCTCCAAATAATGACGTTTTCGTGACGTATCACCTCGACTCACACTCATTCAGGAACCTCATTAAGAGTCCTATTACATTTTTTTACGGAAATTCATGATTTTTGACCATGTAATTTTCAGCAGCAGTAAGATATTTTAATAATTTGATTATAATATCTATAGTGCCATTCTTTTTCTTGTAAGTTGGAGTTACACATTATTTTCGTGTAATTTGCTGAATTGACGCGGAATATAAAGTACTTTAATTTAATTTATTGTAATTTTGTCTTATTATATTGAGAAACAAAAACTAATGAAACGTATTCACTGTAGATCGAAGTTTTATATCATATTAGTTTATTTGATTTAATTGTGTTTATTTGGAATATAATTGACATGAAAATCAAGACATTTATTGGTTTTCTTTACGAATTTTCCCTGAAAACTCAAGGAATATAAAGAAATTCTAGAACTCCAATAAACAAGTAAAACATTAAAATTATCGTTTAGTAACTTTCGCATTTATTAGTACTGAATGAAACAATGTGAATTTGATCGTCAAAGTTCCATTGCCGACGTTTTTCCTTGTAAACTGAGTTCGTAAAATATTCATAGTAAATTACACGACAACAAAAGTTAAAATGTGTAATTCCAACTTACAATAAAGAGAATGGCACTATCGTTATTCATAATCAAATAATTCAAATATCTTACTGCTGCTGAAAATTACAACGTCAAAAATCATGAATTTGCGTCAAAAATGTAATAGGACTCTTAATTCCTATCTTACGCCTATGAATACCGATTTTGAGGATCTTTCGAGGCACGCCTTGAGGTCTCCTCGATCGAGTTGTGAGTCGAGGAGCTTTCGAGGTTACGACTTAGAATATGGTTGTTAGATTATGGGCAATTAGGTAATGTGGAACTGTAATTTTTTAAAATAATTTTCTAAATAACTTCGCAGAGAAACATACTCTAGATAATGTTACCCAGTTATGTGTTATTTTGTTTTTGTTCTCGTAACCTTGATGTAAAATATATAAATACCTACACATCATAGTTTTATTGTTACAAATTGCAATGAGTTGCTTGCTAAAAAAAAAATGTTCCTTACTTTGAAACTGCCAACTCTATTCATATGTAAGTAATAATAATATGTAGAAATAATAGTGTGCGTTACCCCAGCCAGATAATGTCGAAAATCGTCATCCAAGTGCAAAAGATAATTAGAAATACAGCTTCTGTAATTGGTAAGCAGATTTTTAAATTTGGTAAGCTGATAGTTTTTTAATTATTTGATAAAAACACTTCCGGCTGGAGTGACGTTACCCCAGCCAGATCTTTTGTTTTCTAATGGTACTTTTGAAATAAATTTTATCTAAATAATTAGAAATGAATTTGAAATAAATGGTACAACTTAATTTGTATTTGTATTTGCTATGGTTGCGAACAATGATATTATAAGTAAAAAGGTGACTGACTGTACCCACTTTTAAGGACAATTATGCTAATAATTTTAGAAGTTTGGTTTAATGTATTGCGCGCCCGCTTTATTATAACATTCTAGATTTGGTCGGGTTACCACGCATACATATTTTTTTTCGATTATCTCGTTAATTAATTAGTGTACAAGTCTGAAATTTCACATGTATATAATTGAACTGTATTTCTAATTATTGATCTAAAATTCAGTTACCACTACTACAGTAAACTCGGTTAATCGGTGGTCAAATAACTGAGCTGCGCACCGTGGCCGGAAAATCATCTTATCTTTTTAATTACGTATAGGATACTAATGAAACTTCAGTACCATTTAAAGAGAGTAATTATCTATATAATAACGTTTAAGTTTAGTCTTTGGGGCTCATAGTGGAAGTGGTAGGACCTTAGCATATTTTCTATTTACTAAAATAACTTCAAAACGGTGCATTATAGTGGATTCATTTATTGCGTAACAAATTATAACTAATTAGCCAGATCTCATGTATAAGTATTACAATCATCCGTATAGTCAATTCCGAGATACAGCAATCGTGCAAACGTTACTCCAGCAGGATTTTAAATATCTTCGCAACCATAGCAAATAAAAATACAAATTAAGTTGTATCATTTATTTCAAATTCATTTCTAATTATTTATATAAAATTTATTTCAAAAGTACCATTAGAAAACAAAAGATCTGGCTGGGGTAACGTTACTCCAGCCGGAAGTGTTTTTTATCAAATAATTAAAAAACTATCAGCTTACCAAATTTAAAAATCTGCTTACCAATTACAGAAGCTGTATTTCTAATTATCTATTGCACTTAGATGACGATTTTTGACATTACTTGGCTGGGGTAACGCACACCATGAATTCAGGCCGTATACATAATATCTACATTATTTAGTTGATAAACATATATAAATTCCCGCCACGTACTACCTTAGTCCCCGTAAAATATCCTAGATGGCGTTTCGAATCTGTATGCTTCGAAATTGCACAAGAGGGCTCTATTATCCCACAATATTATTCTATAACTTTGCTAGTAACTATTGCTGTAGGTGTAGGTAGGTACTTGTTGTAATAGGTATAGTCGACCTCATAAACTAATGTCTATTTATATATAACCTTGTTTTCAATTGATGTTATGTCCATTTAAACAAACATCAACTATAAGTTTGTGTAAATAAAGTTGATTTTAGACTGACTAGTACTGTTCAAAAAGTCTTAAAAAATATGAAATTGTAGCACAAACTGAACATTACGTTTACGCATTACGGTTGTTTTTCCTTAAACTCGTGTTTGTTTACATGTTTGGCAAATAAATTGCGAACGCAGATTACTTGTTTTATTAAGTACTTTTGACAACAATTCGCAGAAAATTGAATCTTCAATGTGTTTGGAGATATCTAACTTGCTATCGTTAGACAAATAAAATAGTCCTTCTATGACGTGCAACCTTGGATGACACATAAAAATACGAGGTCCGTCCTTTATCAAACATTACACAGAATAAAAAAACTTACCTACAAAATTTCTTCCGAAAAGCCACCATAAACTTATTTTATTTTAAAAACAACTTTATTTTACTAGAGATTACGCTTGACAAATTCTTCTCAGTATACTGTTTAAAATATTAAAATATAACATAATCAATTACAACAAATAAGTAATAATAGTATTGATGCTATGAGTCAAGCAGTTGGCTTATCACAGTTAACACCACAGAGTACATAGAGATACCTACTACGTATGTGAACACTATAACAGAAGTTATTTTTATCTTGAATTCTTGAAAATAATTGCCAGAATAAAATTAAACCATTACCATACCTAGGTAGGTACTTACTATTGAAAAAAAAGTATTTTCTCAATCATTTACTTTCTTGTCTTTTTTTTTTTCTCAAACTAACTAAATAAAAGTATAAATTACTTATACATTTTGATATAAAAGATACTAGTAACGGCATCTGTTGTTTTTTTGTAACACTAATCTGTTTTTGAATGTTTGCAGAGTATAGTAAATGCAATGTATGGTTGAAAATTGTATGAGTGTTCTAAAATTTCTTAATTCGTTCAGTCTCCTCAAAACTAGTTTCATTTATATTTTTATTCATTTTCTGTCATTTTTTCATACTATTTATGTTTTAAATTGAACATTTGTCAATTATATTGTTACGAAAGTGTTTCCGAACGTAACAAGGTCAAAAATCCCAAACAAAATTAAACCGTGCTACCATAAAAATTTCAAGTTGAGAACTTGTCAAACTAGACTGTTTTAGCATCACCCGCGTAATTCAATTATTTTTGCATAAAACGTATGATTTTTGGAGTTTACTCCATATTCAATCTGCCTAGCCTTTTCCCAACTATATTGGGGTCGGCTTCCAGTCTAACCGGATGCAGCTGAATACCAGTATTTTACATGGAGCGACTGCCTATCTGACCTCCACAACCCAGTAACTGGGTAATACGATACCCCTTGGTAAGATTGGTTGTCAGACTTTCGGGCTTCTGACGACCCGTAACGACTGTCAAAGATCCACGAATGACAACCGGGACCAACGGCTTAACGTGCTTTCCGAGGCACGGAGGAGTCTCGGTATGTAAAGATGGTCACCCATCCACAGACCAACCCCGGCAAGCGTAGCTTAACCTGACGGATCGACCCGTGCGGCAGTTACTACTTAGCCACGAGCTCCTCTTAGTTTACTCCATATGAATCGATTTTCATACAAGGCCCCTGGTATGTAAAGATGAGGAGTGAAATTCATACAAGCGTAACACACGTACTTACTAATTCCATGCTGCCATGACAATATTTGTATCTTATTCTAAACTTTGGGTGACCAAACTTTGGGTGAAAACGAATTTTGCTCAGATAGGAGATCTAGCTAGATCGAATTTTCGACCCCGTAAGCCCCTTTATGGCAACTTCATCGAACTCGTTAGAGCCGTTTTCGAGAACTTGATTACAAATATTGCCCATTTAATATTGACTTTTAATGAGAAATTCTGTGTGTTTACAACATATTGTTATATTATTTTAGTGATAGCTGTTCGTCAGCAATAATCTATACCAGAGGTCCAAACTTTTTTATGTTGTGGACCACTTGGCATGTTTAGAGGTTTTGGGTTTAAAATTATGTAAACCATAAAGGTATACCGGAGGTGTCCGCTAATAGATTGCAGAGGTATGCGATGTTTTTAGGTGCATACAATTATATAATTGAGTATGTCCGGAGCGCTGATAACAACGCGGATTATCTGTCTCGTGCGAGCCTACAGAGTAAGTCAGGGCAGGCTCGCGCCGAGAGCGAGGGAGACAACATCGGCGCACACGCCGCCGCGGCTGCCGCTCCCATTGATCGCGCATCATATGTTAATTTTGTTGTCGAAGGCGACATGCCGTTGACCTTGAATGAGTTACGCAAAGCTACTAATGAGGATACGGCGTTACAATAAGTGATCAAATATGTTCAAAATGGGTGGCCTAAAAAGGTATTAGACGCATTTAAAACCTTATCATTTGTGTACTCGTAAGACAGAATTGTCATAATTATGAAGATGGTTGTTTAATGAGGGGACATAAAGTGGTTCTTCCCGAATCATTGCGGTCAAAGGTTTTAATAGAATTACATAACTCACATGTAGGCATCGTAAAAACGAAATCAGAGGCTAGGTCACGGGTTTGGTTCCCAGGCATTGATGCAGCGCTAGAAAAAATGATACACTCGTGTGAAATATGCATACAGCTACGGCCCTCGCCTCCTCGGGCGCCGTTAGCACCATGGAAGGTTCCTGATGCGCCATTCCATAGAATAGACGTAGACTTTTGGGCCCGCTGAATAATCAGATGTTTTTTTTTTTTTTTTTTTTTTTTTTTTTTTTTTTTTTTTTTTTTTTTTTTTTTTATGGCAATAGCTTTAACTTTTTGCCAACGACGATAAAAGTTAGGGAAACGAATAGGAATAATAAAAACAACGAAACACGGAGAAGGAGTAAGGATCAGATAAGGATTATAATATAAATACAAGGAACATAATATTATTTATAATTTTACATTGTTGTGAAGAATAAAAGAAGATAATAGATTATAAAAAAGAAGTGGATACATAATTAGACAAGATATACGGGTAGGGAATGGAACTTTTAAGGACACCAAATCATTAAGGAATGAGGAGCGATCAAGCAACGGACAGGAGAAGAAAATGTGATCTAGGTCACCCGTATCTGTGCCGCATTCACAAGTATCGCTAGACACAATGCCAAGTCTAGCCAGATGAACGGGAGTACATACATGGCCCAAACGCATTCGAATAATTATGGAACAAATCAATTTATTACATTTTGCACGGAAAAACCACGGTTTTGTAGGAATAGAAGGCTGCAGATTAAAATAGTACCTACCTTTTGTTTGGTTATTATCAGCCCAAAGCCTATTCCAGGAATCCTGAAGATAGACTCTGGGAAGAGTAACAAGATCCTGACAATAATTCTGGTATGGATGCCTGTCGCCATCGCTAACTGCTTGGTTAGCAAGTTGATCCGCTTTGTTATTACCAGGAATGTTTCTGTGGCTCGGAATCCACACAAAGTTCACTGAAAGACCCAACTGAACACATCTATATAATAAATCTCTGATTTCTAAAATAATAGGCGAGTTATTCTTTGACGTAAACGGAAATCTAATAAGAGCCTGCAAAGCGCTCTTGGAATCAGAAAATATTATTGATTTTCCAAGTTTCAGAAGTACTATGTATTCAACAGCTTTAAAAAGGCCATAACATTCCCCAGTAAATACAGTTGCTTCTGGGGGAAATTTAATTTTTTGTATAATTTTAAACTGGGCATGGTAAACGCCCACACCCACGTGGCCAGAAGAAGGGTGTTTTGATGCATCAGTATAAATGTGATGGTGTTCATTCCAAATACTATTCTTATAAATATTAAAAGAAACATTTACAGAACTGTCACATTTATCTAAGCTCAAATTCAAAAGAATATTAGGAGTGGATATTAAAGCATTAAAATTACATTTAAAAAGCGGAAAAATGATAGATCGATATTTAGGGGCTTCTATATTAATAAATTTACTAAAACTCTTGATTAGACAAGGATGCTTTTTACGAGCCCAGTAAGCAGATGACTCAATGCAGTCATAAAGTTGTTGAAGTTTGTCATAAAGGGGGTGGTTAAGAAATTGAAATGATCGAAATAAGAATTTGTCTGCCAAGTATTGACGGCGAAGATGTAACGGAGGATCACAACACTCTACCTGCAGAGCATTGATGGGACTAGATCGCATGGCACCAGAGACAATTCGCAGAGCTTTAGATTGTATAAGATCTAACTTTCTGAATGCCATAACATTACCAGGATCTAGTAAAAATGTACCATAATCTAGGATGCTTCTAATTAAGGCGTTATATAATAGTTTCATACAAAAAGGATGTGCACCCCACCACACTCCTGAGAGGCATCTTAACATGTTAAGAATACGCTCGCATTTATTAACAATAAAGTCACAGTGAGCGCTACCTGTTAATTTAGAATCTAACATTACGCCTAAAAACCTGCAACTATCCTTAACTGGAATTTCATTTCCATTAAAAAATATTGAAATAGGAGGAGGAAGTCGTGACCTCGTGAATAAGACAATTGAACTTTTTTCAGGAGATAAGTCAAGTCCATTGTTGTCTAACCAAGATTTAAAATTAGACAAAGATTGCGACAGAAATGTACAAGCTCGGTCCACGGAATTGTCACTGCAATATATTAACAAATCATCAGCATACTGAAGAACACTTACATTATTTAAAGAAGAATTTAAATCATAAGCATATATATTAAACAGAATAGGACTGAGAACTGATCCCTGAGGGAGGCCCTTCCAGACCAGACGAGACATAGAATGCCCATCAGGAAGTTTAAGCACAATGCATCTTTCAGAAAGCATGTTTATTATAAAATTAGAAAGTAATACTGGAACATTAAGTAATAATAGTTTTCTTTTAAGTATAGTTAAAATAACATTATCATAGGCGGAATTTATATCAAGGAAAGCAGCAATAACTGACTGGTTATAGGAAAAGGCTAATCGTATATCCGACACAAAAATACTTACACTATCAATAGTACTTTTACCACGCCTGAAACCAAATTGGGACTCGCCTAGAAGACCATTATGCTCAACAAACCATTCTAAGCGATTTTTAACAAGATGTTCCGTAATTTTCATTAAAACGGATGAAAGAGCTATTGGCCGATAGGCTGTATAATCTGACGGACTCTTATTGGGTTTCAGAACGGGGAGAACTTCTTGACGTTTCCAAGAGGTGGGGATATTACCGGATAACATGACAGAATTTATGATTGATAAAAAATAAGACAAAGAATCATCACTAAGATGAGAAACAAAAGAATACGGAATTCCGTCCAAACCAGGAGCGGAATCCTTAACGTGTGATAGTACACCTCGGAGTTCTGTGAGAGAAAAGGGACAATTTAAATCTGAAGGATTTTCAAGATTGAAGTTAGACAACAGTGGTGTATGAATTATTATATTCTCAGGGACATAAGGCGGGGCTAATTTATCTAAAAAATGATTTCCTAAAATAGGCGAGATAAAAGGTGGGTTTGATTCCTTAAAAGCTGTCCTAAATCTTCTGATGTTTTGCCATACAAGCGATGGTTTCACATCAGGAGAAATAGATAAACAAAAGTTTTTCCAACCTTCATATTTCTTATTCTTTAACAAAACAGAAGTCTCTGACATAATTTTTAACAAATTATCAAAGTTTTCAGTGGAGGAATATTCACAATATGTAATTTCAGCTTCTTTTCTTTTTTTAACAGCTGCCGTACAATCTTTATCCCACCAAGGAGGAGAAGGAATAAAACCTAGCGAACTATTTTTAACTGGGAAAATGTTATTAGCAACATCAATAAAGGCTCTGGCTAGTTCTTCTGCACAAAGAGATTCAGAACCATTAGTGACATTAGGTAATGAGTGAATTTTGAGTTCTAAAAGATTCCTATATAAATCCCAATCTACATCATTGAGTTTAAACTTTAACCGAGGAGGCAAGATATGTGATGATTTGTTATTGTTACAGATAGGGAAAGAAATCAATATGGGAAAGTGGTCACTACCAAAAGTAGAACTAAGAGGATTCCAAGTTAAAGAAGAAGCAAGGTTGGCTGTAGTGACTGATAAGTCAGGGGCACTGGGCCCTTCTCCAGGACGAGACCTACGAGTAGAGCGACCGTCATTTAGAATACATAAATTACATGAATCAAAAACATTAATTAGATCATTACCATAACTGTTAGATGAAGAATAACCCCAGGATTCATGTCGACAGTTGAAATCTCCCAGAATCACGAAGGGTTTGGGTAAAGTCGAAAAAATATGACTTATTTCATTAAAAAGAGAGGAATAAGGATGAGGAATGTAAAGAGATACAAAACAAATGTTTTCCACTATAACAGCGATGATAGAAAAATCATTGCTGTGAGAAGAGATAGGAAAAAAGGAAAAGGAAAGAGGGTGTTTCACCAGTATGGCTACTCCACCATGACCATCTGAACGGTCTTCTCTGAGACATGAGTAACCACGAAACTTTAATAAAGAATCTGGTTTTAACCATGTCTCTTGTAAGGCACATATAGATGGTTTATATTTGTTTAATAAATGAATGAGATCACTTTTTTTACGAATTACACTCTGGCAGTTCCATTGAAGGACTTGATCCATTATTGTTTGATTTAAATAGTAAGGAAATTGCATTAATTACCAGGGCAGCGTTGGACGGTGAAATACCATTAGATTGACTAAGGGATTTAATGAGAGATATAATTAAATCAATTACAGAAGTATCATTTGAGTTTTCATTTGACTTAGAGATTAAAGCACACCCATTAGAAGGCTGAGGAATAGCAAAGTTACTAATAATCTCTTGATGGGCAATTTTATCATAACCTTTAGATAAGGTAGGAGGAGAGCGGGGTTTTAGTGATACTGTTTTTTTGTATGATATATTACTGGAGTTTTTAGAAGAGGAACTCTGAGGTGGAGAGGCGAAAGTAGTAGGGGTAACATCTGGGGATGATAGCAACGCATCAACATAGGAGATTTGTGAAACTGGAGGATGAACTTTAGAAGCTTCTAAATATGAAATACAGCTCTTAGCCATTGACTCCTTAATGGCTCTCTGTCTTTCATATTCAAGGCATTTTTTATCTGTGGCTTTGTGAGAACCTTTACATAAACAGCACGTGATAAAATCTTCATGAACTGAACAGTTATCTCCGGAGTGATCTTGGCCGCATCTAAAGCATCTGGGTTTTGATCTGCATTGCAGTTTCACATGACCAAACCTACAACAATTGTAGCACTGGATGGTAGGATAAATATATAAATCTACAGGCAGTGCAGTGTAGCACATGAAAATTCGTTTGGGTAGTACCTGACCATCAAAAGTTAATACTATTGATTCAGTAGCTTTGAGTTGAGTTTGTCCATCAATAATTATTTTTCTTCTCAATCTCCTAACCTTGAGAATTTGCCCACATCCTATAGGAACAGAAATATTTTCTTTCACCTCTTCATCTGACCACTCGGATGGAACCCCTCTAACTATGCCCATTCTGCTGACAGAAAATGATGGGATGAACGCTTTGAATTTTTCTGTTTCTAAATTTGGGTTATCGACAAAAGAGTTAGCATCTTCAAACTTTGAAAATGAAATGGACAGTCTATTTCTTCCTATTCTTTTTAAACTTCCGTTGACAATGTTATTCACAGAGTTCCTTTTTATGAATCGACCGAAGGTAACTGGATGTAGAGTAACATTATCATCAGGAGATGAAAATTGTTTTTGGACGTGCACTACATAAGGAGCTGCATCTGAAGATTTATATAACAGACGAGTAACAGGGGGCTGAGGAAGCGGGCGAGAGGCATCGTTCTGGCTGTTAACAACAGCAGTAGTTTGATTAAATACCGGATTAATATTTTCTTGAATATTTATTTTAGTCTGATGATCAATACATTGACAGTCACTTTCTTTGAAATCTGTTACATCAACGCGGCTTTTCCTACGTTTTTTTTTGTTACAGTGTCGGCAGATTTTTGGACGAGCTGAAGCTCTTTTACGACCACTAGAAACTTGGGATATGGAGCAGTCTGTATCCATGGTACTTCCCTCATCATTATTAGATGTTATTGTTATTACGTGGCCAATATCAGGGGGTAATCCCCCAGGATCATCTGGGGGATCCATCCCAGGACGGGAGAAAATTAAATGTTATGGACTTACCAGTTATGCAGAGATATATATACAAATTACACAAAAATATACACTAACTTATAATATATATACAAACTACCACTTATCTGATCGAAACCACTAGAAATTTGTACAAATAATTTAAAATTATAAAAAGTACGCGCGGTTTGTTTGACGTTTCCCGCCCTTTTTCAATCAGATGTTTATATATATATGTTTATTTATACAGGGTGTTTGGCGCATGGACCGACACAATTTTTTGGGGAGTTGAGAGGGTCATTTGCGAAGTTTCACCCAAAGATCCCATGTCCTAAGTGTCACGGTTAATAAGATATGATTTTTTTAGATTTTTTCCAAAAATTATGAACATAGTTTTATTTAAAAAAGTTCTTTATTTATTTAGAATAAGAATACATTGCAGAATACAATAAAAGTTATTTCGTGCAATTAGAACAATAAACAAAAAAGTAATGACTATTTAAAGGCGAGATTTCGGGTAATTTTGTGAAAAAAACAAAAAAAAACATCTCAATAACCGTGACACTTAGGACATGGGGTCTTTGGGTGAAACCTCCCAAATGACGCTCCCAATCCCCCAAATAATTGTGTCGGTCCATGCGCCAAACACCCTGTATATATTTATATAAAAAAAAATAAAAAAAATACACTACTAGTTCTGAGTATAGATGCCTATTATATGGGTTAGATGCCCCGATGCTGTTCTCACTATGAGGATAGTTAGCCCTTAGGTATAAATCAAAGCATATTTATAATTAACAAGTTTTATTTGAATATTTAGCAATGGCACATTACACTTTGCTTTTAATTTTCATATTCTTACATTAAATAGCTCCAGAAAAAAAATATATTCACATTGGTTTATTTTACTTCTTCACTTTGGTCTATTTTACTTCTTCACTTTGGTTTATTTTAGTTCTTCACTTTGTTTTTTTTTTTTTTTTTTTGTTACATAAATCAGCTTCAAAACCAAATACTTCTTCATTTTAGTTTATTTTACTTCTTCACTTTGGTTTTAATTTTCATATTCTTAGTTCTTACATGAATCAGCTTCAGCCTCTTGTAGCGATAACTTTTCCCGTAGAGTTATTTAACTGGACACCTGTCTCATCTATATTGTAAATCCTATCCGGTTTATCCAGTAAACCATGCTCTGTCATCACTTTAAGCAGTAGTTCAAACATTTTATTAACTTCATCTCGATTTAATCCCTGTGCTTTTGCAACTGATAAGCCTTCTGCCTGACGAATAGGTACTTAGCTCTGTATTACGTTTTAAAAATGATCTTAACCAATGCGGCCCAGCCTTTCGAGTTTCCTTATCAAAATTGGTTTCTTTGCCCAGTTTCTCAGCGAACTCGAATGCCAATCTTCTTACCATGTCCCGGGTTGGAGGGAAACCAGATTTTTCTAATTTTTTTTATGTGGCTCACCAAACGTTTTTCGTTGGCAAAACCAAGAAGCGGGTGCTTTCCTATAAAAAAAAACAATGTTAGGAATAATAATATGATGATTTCATTACTTAACAAGAACTTTGGTCTTGCAAATTTATTACCTAATGTCTGTTTTTCAACATTTTTATTTGCGAATCTTCTTCTTAATATCCTCGATGGAATCCCATATTTACGAGATATTTCATTGATTCCAACGATGCCTCTCGAAATTTCATCCATTGCAGCTATTAACGCCTCTTGCGTCCATTCAGCTCGTGGACGAACTCCAACCTTTCTTACATATTTGCGAGGCATTACTAAAAAGAAAAAATGGGAACATGACATGCAAACATCAACTTAAGCCATAGGGGATAGATGCCCCTAAGGGCATCTACACTCACAAAACACGAGGCGTCTATCCTTTTCAGTAGGAATAGATGCCCTAATAAATAAATAAAAAATCCCTTTACCAAAATGACAAAACGTTTTACTGACGGTAATATTCAAACCATACACATGCAAATAACAATAAAATAATATCACTTACCTTTGAAAATCAAAAGTTCCACGCGTTTGTGTTATCAATAGTAAATTATATCGCATTTTATTTAATTAGTTATGTTCAATTAAATCTATTTTAATATTAAAAGTAATGTTTTGACTATTTTGTACCTACCGACTGAGTTCGTAGATGGCACGACTAACCAATCACAGCGCATTGCCGTTCAAATGGCGGTAATCCGAATGGCGGGAATCCGAATGGCGGGAAAACACCACTTTAGCTGTCGTGCCAGTCCTGCGAGCTCAGTCGTGCATACGTCGTGATAACTAGAGCTCGAATTGTGTTTTCTTAAAAATATATTTAGTGGTGATTATAAAGCTTAGTTGATTTTGTGTGTTGAAGAAATACAATAAGTAAGTACATGAACAAATGTCTATTATTTCTAAAAACCTTTTTTTTAAAAACCATGAACCTGAATAACAGTTAAAACTCACATTTAAATTATTACTGGATTCTCTGTAAGAGTACAGAGTCCACATCTCAGAAGTGGGATAAAGATTCCTATTTTGGCCAGTTAAATATTTTTTTCTACCGTTAATTACTTACCTGTATTAAACTATTGTGAATTGTGATATTTTACTTTTGTGCTCTTAATTTATCATTCTTTTAAAAAGAAAAACGAATAACGGCTACCTACGATAACAATGGTTTTGGTTCTTGGCTATTAAATGTTATTGAAATTCGTAGTAAAAACAATTTCAATATATTATATTTTTTTTTAATAAAATTCGTTTGGTGTCTCCTTATATCATATTTACAGTATACTTATTATTAGATTATTAAGTTGCTTACGCTTTAATTGTACCAATGTTGGTTCTCTAAAGATTGATAGATGTACCTACTAACCATAATTAGTAGTTTTATAAAATACAACTGACTATTTTTACGTACATGACGTGCTTATATTATGTTTTATGTTGTGCTAATTCCCTTTGTTTTTAGAATCTGTTTAAAGAACGAATTCTTTGGGATATAATTAACGTTCCAGGGTTATATACCATGGAGGAGGACGGACGCGAACGTCTTGTCTACACCCCTACAGATCCAACAGGGTCACCTACTGCTAACCGTCGGTCACGCAGTCCTGCAAGGCGTCAAGCCTACAGGCGGGACTTAAGTCAGTCACGCAGCCGGCCGAGCCGTCAATCAGGAGGTCGCCTGAGTCGCTGCTCACCAGATCAACCGGTGCAGTCTCGAAGGCGGGATAGTCCCCGCTCACGCAACCGGCTGAGTCAGCGACCACGCGATTCGGAGGCCCGACAGCGAAGTGAGCAGAGGAGCCGCAGCCCGGAACGTCGAGCATCGAGCCGCGTGGACCGCCGAGCATCGAGCCGCGTGGACCGCCGAGCATCGAGCCGCGTGGACCGCCGGGCATCGAGCCGCGTGGACCGCCGGGCATCGAGCCGCGTGGACCGCCGGGCATCGAGCCGCGTGGACCGCCGGGCATCCAGCCGCGTGGACCGCCGGGCATCGAGCCGCGTGGACCGCCGAGCATCGAGCCGCGCGGACCGCGCAGCATCGAGCAGCGCGGACCGCGCAGCATCGAGCAGCGCGGACCGCGCAGCATCGAGCCGCGTGGACCGCCGAGCATCGAGCCGCCTGGACCGCCGAGCATCGAGCCGTGCGGACCGCCGAGCATCGAGCCGTGCGGACCGCCGAGCGTCGAGCCGTGCGGACCGCCGAGCGTCGAGCCGCGCGGACCACGCAGCGTCGAGACGCGCGGACCGCGGGTCATCGAGCCACGCGGACCGCGGGTCATCGAGCCGCGTGGACCGCGCAGCATCGAGCCGCGCGGACCGCGCAGCTTCGAGCCGCGCGGACCGCGCAGCTTCGAGCCGCCCGGACCGCGCAGCATCGAGCCGCGCGGACCGCGCAGTGCCGAGACGCGCGGACCGCAGAGCATCGAGCCGCGTGGACCGCGGGTCATCGAGCCGCGCGGACCGTGGGTCATCGAGCCGCGCGGACCGCGGGTCATCGAGCCGCGCGGACCGCGCAGCATCGAGCCGCCCGGACCGCACAGCATCGAGCCGCCCGGACCGCGCAGCATCGAGCCGTCCGGACCGCGCAGCATCGAGCCGCCCGGACCGCGCAGCATCGAGCCGCGCGGACCGCGCAGCTTCGAGCCGCGCGGACCGCGCAGCTTTGAGCCGCCCGGACCGCGCAGCATCGAGCCGCGCGGACCGCGCAGCACCAAGCCGCGCGGACCGCAGAGCATCGAGCCGCGCGGAACGCCGAGCATCGGGCCACGCGGACCACCGAGCTCCGAGCCGTGTGGACTCCCGAGCATCAGGGCGTCTTTCATCTGACCATGCATGCTACCGTTCGCGTAGCCCAGTGAGGCACCCGCAAGCTAGCGCGGTGAGAGACGTGCAAGCCGAAAGTCAAGATAACACCAGGGGTGAGTCAACTTCTCGAGGAGTATCTACATCTACTCTTGCGGATCTTGTCAATGTTTTAAAGTCTGTGTGTAATAATAGTGGAGATAAGTTAGGTTCCCTTAACAACACAATTCCCGAGTTTGACCCAAGTAAACGGGAACAGACAATGACTATGTGGCTTCATAAAGTCAATGAGTGCGCAACCATTTATGCGTGGTCGGAGAAGCAAGTTATTCATTTTGCTTTACCAAAACTAAAAGGTATAGCCCAAAGATGGTACGAGGGTCTTCCGTCGGTCCTGTTTACTTGGGCTGAATGGCAGGCGAAACTTTTGGCTACATTCCCATCGGAAGAAAATTATGGCCAAATGCTAAGCGATATGTTGGCCAAACGGGCTAAGTTCACGGACTCTTTAGAAGAGTACTATTATGACAAACTGTCACTAATCAATAGATGTGGTATAAACGGGAAAAGGGCAGTCGAATGCATTTTACATGGCATCGACGACCGGTCAGTTAGATTGGGTGCTGAGGCAGCTCAGTTTGATGACCCTAACAAACTCCTTTCATATTTACGTAATGCTCGAAATATAAAATTCAACATTGAGCGTAAATTTACTAAAGGTCAACCACAAAAACACCAAAATAGCTCTAACCCTCGGCTTACACGTTGTTCGAATTGTAAGAAGGATGGTCATGTTACATCACAGTGCACTCAACCCGTTAAGAAGTGTAGTAGATGCAATAGAATAGGTCATGAGGTGGAACAGTGCTATGCCAAACTGCCGACAACTGAAGAGAAAAAGGTCATGCGAGTAGAGGATAGGGGTGATGTAGGCGCGGTTGACTCTTCAAAAATAACCACTTCTGTGTCGGAACCGAACAAGAAGTATTTCAAAACTGCTATCATTAATGGTTTTACCATTACTGCGTTCATAGATTTTGGGAGTGAATGCTCAATGATTAGGTTGTCAGCATTTAGAAATATAAGTTCGAGTTATAATGTCAATAATCTTCCAGTACTAAGAGGATTCGGCAATTCGGTTGTCCCTTGCATAGGTAAACAACGAGTTCAGATAATTATTGATCATGTGGAAGCTGATCTAGAATTGCTGATAGTCGCAGATAGTGCAATGCATGTGCCCCTTTTAGTAGGTCAAACGTTTACGGAGCAGCCACACGTAATCATTCGTAAAACTAGTGACGCCTTGGAAATCTCTGAACTTGAGCACCAATCCGTAGTACCTAATAGCAAAATAAATTTGTTCTGTAAAGATTCCGTTGAAGTTTTGGGTCATGCTGTTGTGGACGTTTATACACATCCATCACATCAGGGTGATGTCTTTGTCGATGGGAGTATCCGACTGCAGAAGGGTGTTCGCTATTTAGTAGCCACTGGATTGTTTCAAATGAGAGAATGTGGTACAGGTCAGATTGTTGTCAGTAACACTTCGTCAACACCATTGATGTTTTCAAAAGATTTTCTGATTGCTCGTGGTCGTGTGGCTCAGGAAGAGCCCAGTGTGCAAGTTTTGAACGTTTTGTCAACTGTCACTAATGACTTTAAGTATATTACTGAAGCCGATTTAAATCTGGAAGACGGTCTCACTCCCGAACATAAGATCCAACTCCTCAATCTACTGAATAAGTATCGATCCTGTTTTGCTTTCAATTTATCTGAGTTAGGGAACAGCACAGCTGGTCATATGACTATAGATCTCCAAGACAACGAACCCGTTGTCTATAGACCCTATCGTTTGTCGATCAGCGAAAAGGAGAAGGTTAGGGAAATAGTTTCCGAATTATTAGATAATGACATCGTAAGACCATCAACATCATGCTACGCGAGTCCTATTGTAGTGGTTAGGAAGAAGTCTGGCGAACTTCGTTTATGCATAGATTATCGTGTCCTTAATAAAAAGACAGTCCGGGACTACTACCCCATGCCACTGATTGACGATCAGCTGGATGTTCTTTCCGGTAATAAATACTACACGACTTTGGACCTTGCTTCTGGGTATTACCAGATACCCATCCGGGAAGCAGACAAACATAAAACTGGGTTTGTGACGCCGGATGGTCACTACGAATTCAATCGTATGCCATTCGGTCTTGCAAATGCCCCGGCTACTTTCCAACGTATCATGAACCAAGTCCTTGGGTCATTGAGACACAAGGAAGCCCTGGCCTATTTAGATGACGTGATTATTCCCTCAAAAGATATCAATGAAGGAATGTCGAGATTAGAGTCGGTGCTGCGCCTGTTCGCCACCGCTGGCCTCACATTAAAACTCCCCAAATGTTTTTTTTTTTGTAGCTCTGTCGAATACTTGGGCTTTGAAATTTCTGCTAATGGCATTCGTCCTGGCGAGAGGAAAGTAGAGGCTGTGAAACTCTTCCCAACTCCTCAGAGCCAACATAATGTTCGTCAGTTTCTTGGGCTGTCTAGCTTCTTCCGCAGATTTGTCCAAAATTTTTCGGTTATTGCAAAACCTCTAACACAACTTTTGAAAAAGGACTCCAAATGGTCATGGGGTACGGATCAGGAAGCCGCATTCCGTTGTTTACAAAAAGAGCTCGTACAACGTCCCACTTTAGCTCTATATAATCCGAAGGCAGATACCCAGCTTCATACGGACGCTTGTAAGATTGGTGTGGCAGGTATCTTGTTGCAAACGGATAAGGACGATGTGCTTAGGCCAATCGCTTACTTTAGTAGGCAGACAACTCCCGAGGAACAAAACTACTCGTCATACGACTTGGAAACGCTTGCCGTAGTTTCTTCCTTACAGAAGTTCCGCGTTTATTTAGTAGGTATCCCTTTTAAAATCATAACCGACTGTAACTCTCTCCGTGCAACCTTTCAGAAGAGAGACATGATTCCACGAGTCGCTAGGTGGTGGGAACAGATGCAGGAATATAATTTTTGCATTGAGTATAGGGCCGGTCATCGCATGGCTCATGTCGATGCACTCAGCCGAAACCCTATGCAGCAGGCTCATGATGTTATGGTCGTTAGTGATTGCGATTGGTTAGCTACAGTCCAAGGCGCAGACAGTGAAATTCAAAGGATCGTTGGAATTCTAAAGGATCCTCAGTTTGATGACGTTATTGACATCAAATCAAATTTCAAGTTAAAGAATGATAGGCTCTATAGGGTAACTAGTGACGGCGATAGGTGGGTAGTGCCGAAGGGGGTAAGATGGCAGATTGTTAAACAAAACCATGACGATATAGGCCACTTTGCCCTTGACAAAACTCTGGAACGTATCAAAGCAACATATTGGTTTGCAAAAATGCGTAACTTTGTAAAGAAATATGTCGGTTCTTGTCTAGAATGTGCTTATTCAAAAGCTTCTGGGGGGAAGAAACCTGGTAGTTTACATCCTATACCAAAGATAGATATTCCCTTTGACACTATCCACGCAGATCATGTAGGCCCCTTTGTACGCAGTGCGAGAGGAAACATGTACATCTTAGCTCTGATTGATGCATTTACTCGGTATATTTATTTAAAACCTGTAAGGAACACAAAAACTTCTACCTCTATAAAGGTTTTCCGGGAGTATTTTGGTTTGTTTGGTGTTCCAAAAAGAGTCATAACGGATCGTGGAACCTCGTTTACTAGCGAAAACTTTAAAAGGTTTATTATCGAAAAGAACATTAAACACGTGTTGAATGCTGTTTCTACCCCAAGGGCCAATGGTCAGGTAGAACGCTATAATAGGACACTTATTGATGCTTTGACTACAAAATGTGTTGGCTCCCCTGATAACAAATGGGATGAGCATCTACCTGATGTCCAGTGGGGCATGAACAATACGTTCAACAAGGGCATAAATCGAACACCGTCAGAGGCTCTGTTTGGCATTAGACCATCGGGTCCAAGTGACTGTCGAATTGTATCCGAACTATCGGACGACTTATCTGGCTCTTCTAACAGCCAAGACCTATCACAAATTAGAGAAGACATAAACTCCCATGTTAGTTCCTATCAAGATGCGCAAAAGAAGGCTTATGATGCAAAGCACTGCCCAGTCCCAAAATATCAAGTAGGTGATCTTGTGAGGGTCGAACGTCAAGTCCCAGCTACAGGAAATAGTAAAAAACTTGTTCCGAAGTTTCAGGGACCCTATAGAATCACCAAAATTTATGATTTCGATCGGTATCAAATTGAGGATACTCCCCTCACACGAAAATCTAACCGGCCTTATTCGACAGTTGTTGCGAGTGACAAAATTAAGGCCTGGTTAAATTTTAGTAGACCACACGACGAATCGTCTGGCAATGACAGCGAATAACCTAATTATGTGGTATCCCTGCATCAATTGTGAATATTATTATTTAATTCGTGATTAACAAACCCTTAATTATTTCAGTTTAACCTTTTCAGTACCTGGGCCATGAAATAATGCCCGTTACTGTACACAACCTTTTCAGACCCTTAGACCATGAAATAATGTCTATTGAGGTCAACTCTGGCCATGAAATAATGCCAGTTATTCAAAATGGGCCATGAAATAATGCCTGTAGGTATATGTACATCGAGCTATGAAATAACGCTCGTTATTAATTATAAGGGGCCATGAAATAATGCCCAGTTATGATTTGTGATTAAAATAATAATCAATGTTGATAAAATTTACCTATTATAATAGGTATTCCATAATTATGTGCTACTGTTAGAACATATTGTAATGTATTCATTTAACTAATAATTATTGTCATTGATAAAACTAAGGCTAGGTATATTTAAGATGCTTTGTTTGTGATTTCTTTACACGAGGACGTATAATGTACCTTGGATGGCCGACTGTTATCAATAGTAAATTATATCGCATTTTATTTAATTAGTTATGTTCAATTAAATCTATTTTAATATTAAAAGTAATGTTTTGACTATTTTGTACCTACCGACTGAGTTCGTAGATGGCACGACTAACCAATCACAGCGCATTGCCGTTCAAATGGCGGTAATCCGAATGGCGGGAATCCGAATGGCGGGAAAACACCACTTTAGCTGTCGTGCCAGTCCTGCGAGCTCAGTCGTGCATACGTCGTGATAACTAGAGCTCGAATTGTGTTTTCTTAAAAATATATTTAGTGGTGATTATAAAGCTTAGTTGATTTTGTGTGTTGAAGAAATACAATAAGTAAGTACATGAACAAATGTCTATTATTTCTAAAAACCTTTTTTTTAAAAACCATGAACCTGAATAACAGTTAAAACTCACATTTAAATTATTACTGGATTCTCTGTAAGAGTACAGAGTCCACATTTGTAAACCGATTTAATTCGTAATTCGCGATCTTTGTGAGCGCGCTCGTCGATTTTTCTCCATGAACTGACAACACGTCCGATCAGAGCGGTTGCCGCTCGCAGTGCTGTGAAACTCCGAACAAATATTTTTTGTATGGGATTTGTGACCGTCTTTAGCCAACATTCAGAAAAACACGTCAAACTGACCTATTGACCAACATTACATTACGAAGTGCTCACAAACATGTCTGCCGTCGCGCAAGTATTATTGTATATTATTGTTTGTGTTGTGATTTTTCCTTTTTCTGTAAGATTTCGGAATATAACATATCAGAATAATTGACGGTGACTCCAAGTTTGTGAACCATCATGGGTAAGGGTCACGGAGCTTGCGGTATCAAGGAGGCCTGGCATACTGTAAATATGTTGCATTTTTCAAGTTTTCACTGAATCCATACCGGTGAGTACTGATATTTATTACTAATGTGATCTTGTGCTCACCTAATAATGCTATTAATTAACAATCAGGAAATTATTAGCATCATTAAAATTCTGTAATACGACTCGAGCCATCAATGAAGATTAATCATGAAATTCTTGAAGAAATGGTTTAAAACATTGTGCCTACAGTAATGTTAGTCTAATTTAAATTGTAATCTAATTTAGTCTAACTAGGTTGACTGCTAAATATATGGGTTAGAGAGTCTCACATTATATATTATCTACCTGTGACACCGTTATGTAAATTCGGGGAATATGAAATAAATCTAGTTTCATATTCTCATGTGAAGATGTTACAAATAGACAGAGAAGGAAATTCTCAAAATTAATTGTGCTCTATTGCTCATTTCAAATAGAAAAGATCCCTGCGTTTTATTTACAGAGAAATGTTTACAACTCATCGAACATTTTGCTTATATTTAATTATCTTTACAGATTTAACACCAAGGGGAAATCAGTTGATGGAACAATTGCAAAAACCTAAATGCAGCCAGGCATCACTAAGAAGCAGTCTCTTGGAAAAATTTGAGTCAGGTGTGCTAAAAGGAATTGTGACGTTGGTGCTAAAAAAACAAAAAACTAACCCATTTTGGCCTGATACCGATGTTGCTTGCTCATTTATGTAGATTAATAAATACTGAAATCATAAATATCTGTTTTATTTTACCGATTTCTCTAAATAAATTAGTTTTGTAGCCTCACTAATATCTGCATAGAATGCATTTCATCGATATCGATAAGTTTACTGATACGATATGTTGCACATCCCTATTTATAACAGTTAGCTGCCCTTCAAGGACATGGTTGTCAAGTTTGTTAGAATTTTCATGTTGGTAGCTATGTTTTTTTAATGTGGTTGGCTAAAGACTGTCACAAATTCTCAAAAACTGAATGTTCTAAGTTCCGCCTCTTATTTATATGCTCTGTGGCCGCTCGCACACTAGTTGGTTGGGGGGTGTTCTTTGCTTATAAGTATTAACTGTGATGGTTTACAAGTCACAATTTGAATTTTGGGGCATCTATCCTCCTAGGGCAACCATCCCACTTTTACTTGTTTCGCAAAAACCTTTCATTATTCTTATATTATGTCGCAGCCATTTTTGCGCATCTGTCAAGCTACTTCTGGGTGGTCTCGCGCGAAAAATTTGCTAGATGAGTTCGGCGTTTCCTATCTGACTACTCTGAGAAGAAAGACCGAAACAAACTCAGAGGTCACAGTCTCTTTTAAAGTCCAGAAATAATCTTGGTCAGGCCATATGAGGACCATGTAGATTAGTGTCTGAAATGGTCTTTTGAGGAAAGAACCACACAGATCTGTCCAGTCAGTGCAAGCATTTGTCAGTAATCGTGGAGCTCAACTCAGAACTTAAGGAGCTCAACTCGACGAACAATACCAAAGAAAGAACATTTTGGTAGGCCGTATAAACTACTCAAGCTGCCAGACCATCATTAAAAGTTATTAAAACTAGCTGAGAAAGAAAAAAATAATGAAATAGATATTATAATATCCACATAGTTTAAACATTCACAATAATTAAATCTTTTTTTTTTTCTAACTGAACAGACAGCTGTGCTGCTGGACAGTTTGTTGCGCCACTTCTTCTTCCCAGCTAAAGCACTAGGAAGTGGTGAAGGGTGGGCGTTTTGGGGGGGACTGTCTTATGTAATTTTGACGTTCGAAAAGTGCTGATTCTCAGCCTAGTTTGAATAAATGACTTTTGAATTTAAAACAATATAATACTTTACAAAGTAATCATGCCATTTTGTATATAATTTTCAACAATGTCATTATGTAACTGATATATTTTAATGATTTTACATGATAATTAAAAATGTCAAATTGTATGGTTTTATCATAAGGCTTAGCAGAGCGAGCAGCTCAATCCCACGCTTTTTTATCTTCTAAATAATCTGAAATTTTATAGCAATTACCCTTTTTTACAAAGTTTGGTTTTAATACAGCTTTTAAATCGTTTAAGGTGTTTTGAATGTCAATGGGAAGTTTGTTGTAAAAGCGTATACAATGACCCATGAACCAGCTGCGTACTCTGTGGAGACGAGTGCGTTATATAGCAAGGTTGTGTTTATTCCTGGTATTTAATCTGAATATCAGACATTTTCTTAAAATTTGATATATTTTTGTGCCAGCACGTCAACCTACTAAAATCTGTCAAATTTCTTTAATAGATTTTCAACTTTATCACCAAAGCATCAGGTTCAAAGTTGATTGGGAAAAATTGACAGTTTCGGGTAGGTTGATCTGCTGGCGTCTGTACATAAAATAGGTTTTCAAAAATATATTGTGAGGCTACAGTAAGAAATGGTTCTCGAAGGGAATCTCTTGGACCTGGGTTGTAAATGGCTCAAACAGCCCTTTTTGTAGAACAAAAATAGTATTAATGTCCGCACAGGTTCTCCAGAGAAGAATCCCACATAAGACTATGAAAATAACTAAAATACTTAAACAATTCTGGCTGTATATATACGTCAGTTATCTATCCTCCGTGTACCGATCTTATTGTTTTTTAACAGCATTGGTGGCCGCACTTAGCCTTCTTGAAATTTTTTTTGTGTGTGGGCACCATTGTAATTTACGGCCAATAAAAAAAAAAAAAAAAAGTTCCTCCAAGAAAAAATGTTGACTCAACAGAGTCCAACTCTATTCCATTAACTTGAACATTGGCAGTTATCTGCCTGACATTTGGCGTTGAAAATCTAAGGAGTTTAGTCTTTTTTTCGTTCAGGAGAAGATTAATTACATTAAATCAATGCACCACTTTAGAGAGTGCATCGTAACTTGTTCAAAGTTGACTAACTGACGTTTGATTTTTAAAACGAGGGAAGTGTCATCTGCGAATAAAACGATCTTGTGATAATCCCATAAGTGGTAAGGTAAGTCATTTATATAAATTAGAAATAAGGAAGGACCTAGAATTGAACCCTGCGGAATGCCCATGGTGATCGCAGATCTCTTGCCATTAACATTGACCCTCTGAATTCTGCTGTTCAGATAAGAAGTCAGAAGGTCAAGAGCCATGTCTCTCATATCATAGTGGAGACATTATAACGACGATGTCTCCTTAGTTTATCTACGAATATGGGAGCTGTTTAAAAGTTACATCGTTGGAATCGGTGTGACTAATACTGGAATGGCCACCATCAGGAATTTTAATTTTGATAAAACAAAAAAATTGTCGCTAATTAGTCCAAATATGTCGGTCACTGGTTCAAAAGTTTTAAGGGTGGCCGATTAGGGGAGCATCTCCCCAGCTTGGCCCAAATGAATTTCAAAAGCTAGGGCACCTAGCGAAGATCTGTTTTCTTCCAAACTTTTTCGCTAATTAGTCGCGATTTTTCGCCATTTCACAGATTTAGTCGGGTCTTAGTTTAGAAGATATTATGAAAAAATATATAATTTGTTTTTTGAATTTAACAGCGCAGGGCTCAGTATTAGGCCCCCTGCATTTTCTTTCGTATGTAAGTGATATGAGTAACTGCATCACGAACAGTAAATGCTATCAGTTTGCGGTTGACACTTGCCTTGTGATTACTAATAAAAATCCTCAAATAGCATCCGAACGCTTACAACTCGACCTGGATGCTCTAACAAGGTGGTGTCACGATGCTGGCTTAGTACTTAATGCAATCAAAACAAAACTATTGGTTATTAAATCTCCCTACATTAGAAAGCTTGGATACGATCAATGCGATGAATTGTGATTGTCCACAAATAGATGTTGTCAGTAAACAAACATATCTTGGAGTAATTATAGTCGATAAGTCTAACTGGAGTTATCACGTAGAACGTGTAATGTTTCTTTACGTAAATAAAACAAAAACTTTTTGCAATAATGGATGTTTTTATTTTATTATAACGGCCTTTATACAATAAACTGGGAAAAATTCCCTCACCCTGATTACAAATTAGAATCATCATGGGATTCCACGCAGTCTGGAGATGACATTCGAAACAAACAACGGTAAACCGACCACTATACACGCTAATTAGCGCGCTAAAACCCTTTGATGTACCCGGGCGATAAGTGCTAGCGTTTTTATTTTGCCATTTTCTACGAAGAGTTAAAATTAGTGTTGAAATATGGAAGTTTCGACGCTCATAACATAACTTCCAAACCAATATCTTTTTCCAATTCTGCTTCCATACAGGGCTAAATAATGACAAGACAAATTGATACGTGTTTGCGATAAACTTCGGCAATTTCTCGCTATTATGACCATATAAAAAAACCGCCTGCCCTTCAAAGTGAAGATAATGCTTTATCACGCAATGGCTGAATCTTACATCCAGTATGGCCTTAGTAGTTATGGTCGTACCTATAAAACCTACCTTGATAGTATTTTTAATCTTCAACTTCGAATTTTTAAAACAATAGTATCTCCTTAAATTAGAAATCAATTTTACGACACTCTAAATATGGCCTCTTTAAACACTGTAATGTCTTACCAGTTCATATACAATTATTTTTTTTGTTATTAAAAGAACCATTTTTCAATGAATCTTTAAGAAACAAAATCGAACATCCTGTATGCACTCGGGCAGTTTCTGAGAATAGGCTTCGTACACAGTGCGCCAACAATACGTATGGCGAACTACCGGTTATATTATACCGAGACTTATTAATAGTCTACCCTCAAAAATAAACAAATGTAACACACATAAAAATATCAAAATATTTTTTAAGTATTATTTATGGATGATTGGAACTAAATATAATATTATCTGTATCGGCAATAACGCGTACATAAAATGCTTCATTGTATAGTTAGATGTTGAGATAGACTCACGATAGCACAAGTGCACCTTAGTGCTTTTTGGTTGCTATATAATAATTATGTAATCCTGTGTTCTGCTTCTGTTGTTGATATATGATAAATAAAAAAATAAAAAATAAATAGTTTTTAACGAACATCGTCAAACAGACGAGTCATCACACTTATCACCATACTACGTTTGTATAGAAGAATGACCGACTAGCGTACCCTTAAAGCTATATTCATATATTTAGCTTTTAGCTATATTTTAAGTTAACTAGTGTCAAAGTTCATGTACAGACACAAGTTCATGCACATCAACCTACTCAAATCTGTCAAATTTCAACTGACAAAGTTTGATCTTTGATCAACTGTTCAAAGTTGATTGGGAAAATTTGACAGTTTCGGGTAGGTTGACCTGCTGGCGTCTGTGCGTAGATGATTTTTGAAAATGATTAATAAACTACTTCCTTTAACTTTCAACTGTCTGATGTTTTAGAAAATATGGTTACATCGTAAAGTTTGTTAAAGTATTAGGTTCTCACTTAGTGGATTATTAATGTAGGACATTCAATTTGAGACTTTGGGGAAAAGTGATATTTAGTGACGAATTCTGGGAAATTTTCAAAAATACATAAGCAGTGAGTTTTCTCCTATCCCATAAATTATTGCCTAGGCTCTATGGGGTGCTTAATTTTTGCAAATGGATCACACCACCACGTCCTGGAAGGAGTACGTCAAGTTACAAGTCACCAATCCAAATACATTTTAAGTTCGAAAACATTCCACTGATCGCCTTTACAAGATTTTAGAGTCACATCACCTGATCACATGATCTGCTTCTCAGTCAAAACTACACAAAAAAACTTCAAAGTCTCAATAATCGATGTTTGTTTTGTTATCTTGCCACTTCTTGCCATCTATCTTTGGGGTTGAGTTCTTTGGTTTTAAGTGATAAGTGAGTGAGTATAGTTGACTTGCCAATACCGGGTTCAACTGATATTAATGCCACTTTTGCTATATCGCTTAGTGTTAGTAAAATATTCCGGTATTGCAAGATGACCTAATTATTGGGTCCCAAGCTATTGCCACTGACGTCTCTCGATGCATACATGCTTAACTTCTTCATCGATTCTTTGTTCATGATTTTATTCAGCACTTCTCTTTCAATGACTGCCATTGATGTTTCGTCGATAATTGAGCCTAGGCTAACTTCTACGTCTTGGAACATGACTTTGGCGTTTTCAAAGATAATCTTTCGGGATTTTTCACACACCTGGATCAAGTTGAATTTTTCATCTGTAACTATATTATTTGCTTTGAAATAAGTCTTTATTGTGTCCACCAGAGCTTCTTTTAATACAAAGATAGTTTGTTTTTTTTCGAGAATTTTAGCGATACTTTCCAATCTTTTAATCCATTTTTTGTCTATGTTATTGCAAACAATAATTATTATATTGATTTGATTTAGTTTGATTTCATTTATTTCTGTGCAGACTGTTCTGTATTCTTTTACTGGTAGATCTAAAACATACTCCAAATCAAAGACATAATGGTAAGTTTTTTTTAAAGATTGTACCATTTTTGTAACTGTAAGAGCCGTGCTTTCTGTTAAGAACATTGTGGCTGGAGGCTGATCCTTCAATTTTAAGAAATTTAAGGATTCCTCATTGAACGTGTAATCTGCAATGTTCCTTATATTTTTCATATACATTTCACTTATGATCGTTAATAAAGGTGTTTCTACTATCGCTGCCAAAGCTTCTTCGTAGTGTTTGCTTTTTTTTGTTAGATAAGCTGTTTCATTTAGCATACACCATGTTTGTATTGAGGCGTGATATTGTAGGAAGATTGCGTCAGCTGTAACTCGAACATTATTCGTTTTTACGCTAACACACTGATGATATTCGATCTCGTCTACCAAACATTTCTCTACACCCTTCTCATCAGCCTGATTGGTGAAAAACACAAGTTTTTCCATAAAGTCTTTTGCTAAATCCTCGTTGAGTCCATTTCTCCTAAATGAAAGTCTCGGAAACTTTTTAACTTTTACATCAAACCTGTATTCGTGCAAATCCTCAATACTATTTTGCAATTTCATGAACAGCCTTTTAGAAAGTTCTCCTAGTGACTGCCAGTTGTCTGTGAACTTCATCAGTTTTGTGTTTTCTTCGGAAACTAATATGTTACCAACAATTCCGGCGATTCCTCCGTGGAGTTTCAGGAATCCATCTCCCAGCGATTCATCTAAAGTGATGACTTTATCGGCGTTTGATTTGGTTTTGATTAAATCAGAGATTTTCAAATTCAGATAATCCAATCTTCTTTCAGTTTTGCTCTTCTTGATTTTTATTGTTAAATCTTTGTTGCCGAACGCAGTTGGTACTTTAAACGAACGGGAAGTTAAAATTTGTTTTGCAGCCAGATCAATTTCATTTTCATGTAACTTTCTTATTTTGAGTATCTCGTTGCAAAGCGCTTTTTTTAACAAAATATCAAATTCTTCATCGCTTTCAAAGAAATCTTGGCGGAAGCTTGCAAGTCGATGTTCGTCGTCTTCGTTCCGAAATTTAATGTCAGAAACTTCAACAGCTTTTTGTGCGACAAGTACATGGTAGCGTAGCACAGTATTATTCATTGGCATTATAGAATCATCTTCTTTACAAATAAACTTTCCCATAAGTTCGGCTAGCACAGTGACTTGATCCTTTAACATTTCAGAATCCTCGTCATCATCACAGTCAAATGTAAGTTTTGGAAACGTTTTAACTATAATATGAAACTTATAATCGTACAAATTCGGGATTGCAGACTGTACTGCAGCGTACAGCCTTTTAGCATAATCTTCTAACACATTTGTATTTGCGAATTTCATGTATTTAGTGCTTTCATCCGATACCAGAATATTACCAATAGTGCTAGCTAAACCTGCGTTGAGCTGCAGGAATTCTTGTCCTATCGATTCACCTATAACGATGATGTTTTCCGTTGGTGACGCGTTGATCAAATCCACCATTTTATTTTTTAATTTGTCTATTACAGACGCAATGAATATTGAAGGTTCAACGTTGTCTTCTTTGCCTCTTATTGTTAAATCCTTATTTCCAAAGACAGCTGGTACTTTGAAATGTCGATTTAATAACATATCCTTCCCTGCTAATTTAATAGCTTCATTAACAGAAGATTGTAGAACGTCAACCTTGTCTAGTCGTCGTCTTAAATCGTCAGACATCGATTTACTGACGAACTCCAATTTCATCTTTAGATAATTAAATGTCACAACATTTCCAATCAGACTGCTGAGTACCGAGATGTCTAACGGATTGTTAAATAGTTTTGACACTATACTGTTGAGTTTCTCTTCATTTAGTTTACGCCTTTTAAGCATCTCAGCAAACAGCGTATCTTTGAATAAAATTATGAAATCGTCATCGTTGTCAAAGAAGTCTGTTTGGAAGGTTGCGACTCTGTGTTCTTCTTCATTTTTACATTTGATTTCCGAAACGTTTAAAACTTTTCGCGCCAAAATTACGTGATAAATTAACATAAGATCGTCATTCATTAACATAATGGGACCATCATTGTGATTATCATAGAGAAACTTCGCTAACTGTACAGCAAGCGCATGCAGCTGTTCTTTCATGATGTTTTCACACAAAAACATAATATCTTCATCCTTATAACATGGCTGTAAGCCTTCATTACCCGTACCTATCAAATTGTTCAATTTTTCAGCAAAATCACTTTTAAACACCTTAGTATTAAGATCTGCTTTAGCAGTAGTGTACATGATGAAAAGACATTCAATTTTTTTAAAGTTTCCTTCAAAAAGGGCATCTTTGTTACTTGGTTGGAACAAGCGTCTTATGCTTAGATAGCTAGAAAACCATTTAGATAAGTCATTATTATTGTTGAGCGTTAGTTGGACTTTGTCCCACTCTCTATGCTTAGCTTGTATGAACACTGCTACTGGTTTGTATACTCCTTTAATCTTAACATTAGCTCTAATACAGATATCGTCAAAAGCGCCTATGTCAGCGACATTGGTAGCTAAATTATAGTCTTTGATTTTATCATCGAATTTTGCTCTGAAATGTATTAGACTGATTAATTTTGTCTCGTACAATGATCCGCGTATACCGCAAGTTCCGGCACGTTTTTTATACATTTTGTTTTCATCAATGGATTAAACTAGTCTTCGCATAAATGTACTACTGTACTACTTTTCATGAATGTACTGTACGTACTGGACAGTCAGCCCCACTACCACCTAGCTGACTGGCTAATATTGTTACCACGGCATGAACTACTCTCGTAGTTCTACGAGAGAAGGAACTTATAGGATACCAGCGTTCTCTGCATACCATTGGCTGTTTTTCTTTGTTCTTCTAATATCTTCAGAGATAGGAGTTTATAGTTTTTCAGCTCCTTAATGTCATGCAATTCTGATGATCTGCAAATAAAAATATATAATTTGTAGAGAATGAAAGCGGGTTCGGATCGGGATGAAATCCACAGCCACGCTTTGACTTTACTTTGCTCTGTGAAGAACAGAATAGAATACTCTTTATTATGTGCATGATGAATCTGTAATGTGCCCACTGCTGGACACAACCCTCCTCTCTTGAGAGGGGGCGGACTGTAATCCACCACGCGGGCCCAGTGCGGGATCGTAGATGTCACATGTCTTCGACTTTTTGGTTCTAGTTTCCTCACGATATTTTCCTTCACCGTTTTGAGAGCAGTGGTGTGCAATTTCTGTTAAATTTTCCCAATAAACTATGAACCTTATGATTTAGTGATAAAGTTGAAGATCTATCAAAGAAATTTGACAGATTTTAGTAAGTTGATGTGGCTGGCGTCTGTTCACCACATAAATTGTGTAAGTAAGTATAAAGCCATAAGTAGGTAAGCTTTCCCAAGAATCGTTCGTACGTCATTCATTGACTTGAATGTGCCCTGGTGTGGCTGAGGTACCTATTTCATGATCACTAAAACGTCTCCCTTCAAAATGGTTGGGCTGAATGGGGCTGGTCCATACGTCATGTTCGTGAACGGGCGCCGTCAGAAAGTAGGAGTATGGGCAACTTTTAACTTTTTTATTTCGGATGCTTTAACGTCTTTCTACATCGTTCTGACATGTATAATTTCAAAATCAATGATGTAGGCACTTAAACAATATTTTGATTTAAAAGAGCGTCCGTGGAGTTTCTTGCCCGTTCTTCGCCATAGGTACTTATTACGCTTTGGAATGGGCAACTAGCTTCATCTTTCTGACTGGCCGACTCCTTGACAATTCATGTGTCTGTAGTTGCTTTATTTGAAATAAGTACTTTGAGTTTGAATTTGAGTTGATATTCGTATAAAACTATTGCTCACGTTTGCTTATACGAATATAAACATTACATACAAGTATTTGCATTAAAATGAGGTTCATGTTCGTATGAATCGCTCACTTTATTTAGCAAAGTAAACTCAGTGTGGTCTGTGATTGTCGCGTTCAGGCGGAAATATATCCTTCTATAGAAAAGAACAGCTGTTAAGTACGTAAGTACTTCTAACTACTGGATACGTATCGTCATACATAACTAACAGCGCCCCGCGGTTTCACCCGCACAAGTCTCGGTCCCGTGGGTATATCGGGAAAAAAAGTATCCTATGTCCTAATGTAGATCATAGTCTACCTGTGTGCCAAATTTTATCCAAATCTATTCAGCCGTTTTAGCGTAAAAGCGTAACAAACAAACAAAGTCACTTTCGCATTTATTATATTAGTTAGGATTGTAAAGTTAAGGATATGCTATTTGACAGATGGTTAATAGTGAAAAATACCTATGAATTTTGTTTTGTCTAATGGTTCTAAGCGTACCGGAAGACGAAGCGTTGGCGGGCCCCCTACAAGTGGACCGGTGATCTGGTGAAAGCCACAGGAATCCGCTGGATGCGAGAAGCACAGATCCGATCGAATTGGCGATGCTTAATGGCCTATGTACAGCAGTGAACGCCTATCTGAAATGATGAATGGTTCTAAGCTAAAAATATCAACACTCGTATAGATTATGTAAATGATTTTAGATTAACTATTTCATATATTTTATGAGACGTAAAAATAAAGCCATTGGTCACGGGACATTGAACGCGAATTGAACTTGATTATCAGATCCAAGGAAATTACCCTACCATGTGTACAGACAACACTGAAAATAAAGCGGATTTGACGGAAGAGAATGGTATGATGACACTATAGCCGCCATGACAGTTACCCCGATTTACAATCAAAATTAAATTGTGTTACAGAAATGAAAAAATTGTGTCTATACAGGGTGTTTGGCGCATGGACCGACACAATTTTTTGGGGAGTTGAGAGGGTCATTTGCGAAGTTTCACCCAAAGATCCCATGTCCTAAGTGTCACGGTTAATAAGATATGATTTTTTTAGATTTTTTCCAAAAATTATGAACATAGTTTTATTTAAAAAAGTTCTTTATTTATTTAGAATAAGAATACATTGCAGAATACAATAAAAGTTATTTCGTGCAATTAGAACAATAAACAAAAAAGTAATGATTATTTAAAGGCGAGATTTCGGGTAATTTTGTGAAAAAAACAAAAAAAAACATCTCAATAACCGTGACACTTAGGACATGGGGTCTTTGGGTGAAACCTCCCAAATGACGCTCCCAATCCCCCAAATAATTGTGTCGGTCCATGCGCCAAACACCCTGTATTTCGATTAAATATTCATATTTGAAGGAAAATAAACTACAAGAAACATTAATAAGTAACTAGTTTCTCAAATTATCAAGTAGCTGATTGATAAAGACATCATAGAAGTAGCGCTTTTTAGAGTTTCGTAGTCAACCATTAGGGAATGGGAACCTTTTGGAAAAGGCGACTAGAATCAATTTTTTTTTTTGTAAATTTTTACGTTCAAATGTACTACAAGGGCCTATTTGAAATAAATGATTTGACTTTGACTTTGACAACAGGGAACCTTTATATTTTCGCCATGTACGTCTGTCTGTCTGTCAGTCCGCCGTGATTTGGCTCAGAGACTTTTAGCACTAGAAAGCTGTAATTTGGTATGGGATATTAATCACGCCCACAAAGAGGTAAAATAAAATAACGAATAAAAATCATTTAGGTTACCTCTCCTACTCGTAAAGTGAGCATGTTATTTTTCTCGTCTATCCCTAGGTGTCGTTGGAAAGGTCGTTAAAATTTTTACGGGTTTGTGAAAACCATTTTTGGAATCAGGGTTTCGTTCGCGAAATATTAAGCATTAAAGTGCAAATTTTTGTTAAAGTGTGCCCCCCACTTTTTTATGGATAGGTATGTCGAAAATTCACGGCTTACTATCACACACAAACTAACTTTCTAAGTTTTTTGCCCTCGCTGGGAGGCCTTAATTTATTGAGGTAGCCACAGAAAAGTCCAGTTAAGCAGCCAAGGTTGACCAGTGAGAAGCAACTAAAAAAAAAAAAAAATGTCCCAGCTACGTAAGTTAACGAGTAATAATCTACCAACTTAAAGGGATATGCCCAAGTTTCATAGTGAGTTTGGCCCAGAGTGCACACTTACGTTAAGATGTCTTAAATGTATTATAGATTGTCAACATGTAATAAAATAAAGAATCTGTTAAATATATCTTCGGATTTTATAATAAAAAATATTTGTATTTTTTTAAATACATTACATTTAATATTACCTAAATGTATTTGATGGTGAGGTTTTAACACTTCATAGACTCCTTACTCGTCATTGGTATCATAGACTATTAAAACTTCATCCAGGAATTAAGCAGGTGCATTAAAATTACTTTGATGCCGTGCCCACCCTAAATACCAGATAACTGACATGACGTGGGCACAACATCCAACTGTTCGACGGCCTACAATAAAATTACAACAGTATTTTTGGCTGCACGACCAGCCTATTATTGGTATTTATAAAAATGTAAACAAAATATATTATTTATTAATTATTCTTCTTCTTCTTCTTGAAATCTTCCACACTTCTAGGATGAAATGGATAAGTTGATAATTCAAATACACTTATACACTAAAAACAGTGATATTCACAATGTTAACACAAGAAGTAAGGATAAACTACGTGCTCCCTTTCACCGGCTTCATAAGGTTCATAACTCATTTGTTGGGCTTGGTATAACCTTTTATAACAAGCTACCCTCTTCTTTGCTAGATTTGCCTTTTAATGCGTTTAAAACTAAATTAAAGTCCAACCTTTGTTCAAAGGCATACTATTCTATCAACGACTACTTAAATGATAAGAATATATGGTCGCTGTGATTAACTCAAGACAATGTTTAAATGTTCTTTCTCCAGAATTAGTTTACCTACTGACAGGTTATATGAGTATAATTTTACTTTTTATGTCAATTTATTTTAATTTTATTTTAATTTAGTGCTGACATAATCTACTCATTACTATATTTTTTTTATGAGTTGTATTGCAATATGTGGTTAGCTAGCGACCTCGACAATTATTTATTTTACCTCGATGGTCCTAGTTTATCAATTGTAACTTCTAGTTACAGCTATATGTAAGCGGGCACGCCCTTTATACCTGGAGGCTTTTTCTTTTTTTTAGATATTGTTTACTTTTAGTTATTTTTATTTCTGCTTGAGTATAGTTCTCGATGCTTTTGGTTGGTATATTGGCGTGTGCTAGCTGTCATATGGCTATTAATTATAGCTATTTAATTTATAATTTAAATTATTTTTTGCATATTGTAAATTGTCTTGCATACTGTTGTATAGAATCATTTTTTTTTTTCTAACTGAACAGACAGCTGTGCTGCTGGGAAGTTTGTTGCGCCACTTCTTCTTCCCAGCAAAAGCACTAGAAAGTGGTGAAGGGTGGGCGTTTTGGGGGACTGTCTTATGTAATTTTGACGTCCGAAAAGTGCTGATTCTCAGCCTAGTTTGAATAAATGACTTTTGAATTTTGTATTCAAAATTGATTATGATGTGTTTTTTTACATCAATATTTCTCGTGTGCGTTTCTTGGCCAAAAATGGGCAATTGCCTTTGCAGTAGAACATGTTTTTCAACTACAATGTTAATTTTGTTCTTGGGATAAATTAATCGCATTATTAATATATTATTACAAATATTTATTTTTTTAAACCACTCAGAACTTTCAGAAGTAGCAGCACCACCGCTTCGCGGGGCTCCGTTGACTGCGCCTTACTAAAAAACCTTGAAAATATTCCTGACCTCAGAGCTTGTTACAAGGTAATATTTCAAGATTTAAGCATATTTAGATTTCAGTTTAACTTTTGGGGTGTTGACCTTGACGTTGAAGATGTCATTGACCTCATTATTGCTTGGAAACTGAATTAGACCGGCCACGTCTAGCAAACCGACCCCAAGACACTAACACAACCCACGACCGACCTCGACCTAGACGTGCTAGGGGTAAGCGGTCTGGAGCCTTACACAAGGCGTTGCCGGCAACGACCACCCTGCCAGGCACCTCTGAGCCGCAGCCTGGACCAAGCGGTACAGGGCCGGCGAAGAGGGAGCGCCCTGACGACTCGGCTTCGCCGGGTACTTTTCAGGGGCACGCTAAACGTGTGAGGGTCCACTCCGCTCAGGGGGGGCAGAGAACCTACGCGCGGGCCACTAAGGATATTCCGGCGCGGCTGGCCGTAGCAATCTGCTTTCCCCACCCCAGCAGAGATCTGACTAAGGTAGAGGCAGAACACATAAAGACGGACCTCGAAAACCTGGTGATGGACACCGACTTGTCGACACCACTGCCGGCCTTCCGCGGTTACCCACGGGTGGCGGAAGGCACAGTGCAAATGTGGTGTGAAGACGACAATGCCCTGACCTGGCTGACCCAGAATGTGCCCAAGATAAGACTCCCGAACATTGACCAGACACTTACTGTTATGAAACAGACCGACGTGCCCACCCGTGTCCGAGCCTCGCTTTTTGTCCCTCGTTACAGAGGTGACGTAGCCAAGCTCCAGAGTGTTCTGATCCGTCAGAACACCTGGTACGACATCGCGAGGTGGACGCTATACAGGGCGACTACCGTCGGTGGCGACCGCTGTGGGACCTACCTGACCCTAGGGCTGCCACCGGAGGAAGCCGAAAAGGTCCTGGGGCGGGAGCGACGGATATCGTACCTTCTAGGGTCGATATACGTACGCTTCTGGCCCACGACCCGACCCTCTGACACCCAGACCGACAGCACAGACGGGAAGACAGTACCGACGACGACACAGACGACCGACGCGGCCATTGCCCAGCTAGAGGAGGACATGGCCCGAGCGGCAATGGCCGACGACGCCGACATCTTACCACCCTCATCACCTGGCTGGAACGAGCAGCTCCTTGCCTCGTCGCCGGGTGATCAACACGACGACCAGTATGGAGTGGAGGAGACGGAGAGACTGTCCGATGGATCGACCTCCGCCTAACTCCACTCCACCACCGTCATCACCCATAAGCATCATCCAAACCAACCTCCAGCATAGCCAAACTGCCACGGCTAGCTTACGCAGGGCACTGGAGGTGAAGCCCCGAACAATAGCACTGATTCAAGAGCCGTGGATCAGGAATAACAGAATATGTGGCCTCGGTAACATCGGAGGTAAGATAATCCTTAATACTCACACATCGGAAAAACCTAGAACCTGCGTCTACATACCCAAAGAAATCCCTACCACACCACTCACCCAATTCTGTTCCAGAGACCTGACAGCTGTCAGGCTCCAGACTGAAGGTGGCGTCCCAGATGTTGTACTGGCCTCGGTATACATGCCTGGCGAGGACGCAGACTGTCCACCAAAACAGATGGCCGACCTGGTGCAGCACTGCGAGTGCGCCAATCTGGACCTGATCATCTGCACTGACTCGAATGCCCACCACCCGCTCTGGGGTAGCGACGCACCGAACTCCAGGGGAGAGGTACTATCCACCTATTTATTCTCCACTAATCTTAACATTATTAACCGCGGTTCGGAACCCACTTGGGTCACGGTCCGAGGACAAACGATTATAGATTTAACACTTGCTACAGAAAACGCGACAAACCTTATCACAAACTGGCACGTGTCGGACGAGCCTTCTTGCTCAGATCACAGAAGGATCCGCTTTACACTAATGACCAACTGTAGGGAACCTGAACCGAGGCGAAACCCGAGGCGCACTAATGTTCCCGGATACAGACACCTCTTGGATTCCCTATTAACCAAACACCTAGCACAAGTAACCATAAAAGACCAAGCACAACTAGAATACACCGTGACAAAACTATCAGAATACCTAACCGAAGCATACCACGCATGCTGCAAACTAAGGGCGCCGCGAAACAGGAACGAGAGGAACCCCTGGTGGAATGCCGAACTTAGTAAACTCAGAGATGCGCTGCGTAAGCAATTCAACAGAGCCAAAAACACCAGACTCCCGGACGACTGGGAGATATACAAAAAGACCCAATATACATACAAAAAGCAGATCAGAACCGCTAGGAGAACAGCATGGCGTAAATTCTGCGAATCCATCGAGACCAATAATGAAGCTGCAAGGGTAAGGAAAATCCTATCAACGGATCAGGACCGAACCCTAGGCGCGCTTAAGAAACCCGACAATTCATACACAGTAACTGACCATGAAACCAGCAAGGTCCTTCTCGAAACTCACTTCCCAGGCTGTAAAGTCCTAGAGGATAGAACGTGGGAAGCTGAACCAGAATGGACCCCAACGGATCAGGACTGGTCAAGAGCCCGCAACATAGTAACAGAAGATCGAGTAAAGTGGGCTATAAACACCTTTCAGCCGTACAAATCAGCTGGACTGGATGGCATCTTCCCCGCCCTACTACAGTGGGGGGTAGACTGTCTGACACCATGGCTGGTGGAGATTTACCGAACCTGTATAGCACTCAGACACACACCTCTTGCATGGCGCGAGGTGAAAGTCATTTTCATACCCAAACCTGGCAAGACTGACTATACACAACCCAAGGCTTATAGACCCATAAGCCTCACATCCTTCTTACTGAAAACCCTAGAGAGACTCTGTGACAGGCATATCCGAGACGGACCTCTCCGGGTAAGACCACTTCATAAACAACAGCATGCGTACTCCACAGGCAAGTCGACAGAATCATCGCTGCACAGCGTGGTTTCTAAGATCGAATGTGCAGTGGACCACAAAGGCTCAGCACTGGCTGCCTTCATCGATATCGAAGGCGCCTTTGACAAAACAATGTTTAACAGTATAAATATGGCCCTCGACAGACACAATATAGACCCGACCCTGAGCGGCTGGATCACCAACATGCTCAAACGAAGGGCTGTACAAGTCACAGTAAATGACACTACGAGAGCCATCGTTGCGAAAGGCTGCCCACAAGGGGGCGTTCTCTCGCCACTCCTATGGAACCTAGTAGTAGACAGCCTCATCAAAACACTCAATGACAAAGGTTATTTCACCGTAGGCTACGCCGATGACATAACCATAATAATTAACGGGAACCACGAAAACACACTATGCAATCTTATGCGTCAAGCCCTGAAAATAGTGGAGGAATGGTGCAACAAGCACCAACTCTCAGTGAACCCAACAAAAACTGAACTGATTCTCTTCACAAAAAAGAGAAAACTGATGACACTACAATTACCACGATTCTTCGGAACAACCCTAAGCCTCTCAACTGAAACCAAATACCTGGGCATCTATTTGGACAAACAACTGAACTGGGCAAAACACACAAACCATACTATTACGAAAGCCAGCATATCCCTGTGGCAATGCAAGCGATTGCTTGGCAGGAATTGGGGGATCAGCCCCAAAGTCACCTTCTGGCTGTACACCACAGTCATTCGACCAATTATCACATATGGCTCACTGGTCTGGTGGCCCAGGACAGACCTGAGCACAACCCAGAGAGATCTCGAGAAACTACAGCGGTTTGCCTGTGTCGCAATCACTAGCTGTATGAGAACCACACCGACCGCTGCCCTACAAGCAATGCTAGGGCTGCCGCCTCTACACCTAATCGTACGGGAGGAAGCGGCCCTGGCCGCCTTCAGGCTCCACTTGTCGGGAACCCTAAGTAACGACTCCAGAATTAAGCACACACGCATAAAAGAGGATGCGATCAAACGAAAGCCAATGATGGCATCACTCTGCGACAAAGCCCCGAAAACAATCCACTTTCAAAGGCACTACAACATAATACTCACCGAAGAACAGTGTGACTACTCAGGCCCCAGTGAAATGAGAGTATACACCGACGGTTCGAAGACCGACTCCGGCACCGGGATCGGAGTCTTCTCACATGAACTCAACATAAATATATCCAGACCGCTGGGAAGGTTCAACACCGTCTATCAGGCGGAGTGTGTGGGAATCATACATGCGGTCCACGCCCTAGAAGCCAGGAGAGTTACGGATACACACATACGTATACTCTCCGATAGCGCCTCAGTCCTCCAATCATTAAGGAAAACAATTTTTACCTCAAAGCTAATACTAGAATGTCATAAGGCATTAGAGCGAATAACGGTCTCTAGCCGCAACATGGTGACACTGCAATGGATAAAAGGACACAGCGGGTCGCTAGGTAATGACGCAGCTGACGAACTTGCTAGGCGAGGATCCAGCACGGCAGCCTGTGGGCCCGAGCCTATCGTACCTATCCCCTTCAACCAAATACGTAGGTGGTTACAGGAAATCACCCACACACAAGCAGGGCAATGGTGGTCCTCGACACCGGGCTGCCGGCAGTCAAAGGAAGCTATGCCAACTTTGGATAGCAGGCTGACCAGGCGTCTTTTACGCCTGGACAGGAATGACCTGCGCCAGGTGACGGGGACCATCACGGGACACTGCTCGCTAAACAAACACTTCCACACAATAGGCATAACGGACAGTCCTCTGTGCAGGGCGTGCATGGAGGCTGAGGAGACCGTTGCGCACGTGCTTTTTGAATGCACGGGCGTTACCCAGATTAGAACAGAAACCCTCGGGTCACCCAGATCATACACAGATGTTCTAGACAAACCAGGAGACCTAATTGCCTTCTGGAGGGAGGTGGGCTGGTTGGAATAACCCCCCAAACGGCCGCCATGGCCCACGCACAATGGTCCACCTAACGGACTGAGTGCGGAAACCAAACCCCATAACATAACATAACATAGACCGGCCACGTGAACTTCCCCACCCTTAATACTCCCACTCCATCCCACTATCCCACCAATCCCGAAAGAAACTTTAGCAATCTTTTTCTCGACACCTATAGTTTTGCTAGATTTGGGGTTTTCAAAACTACACTAAAATGGTAGTATATTCTCCCAAAAAAAAAAATTGCTACTATAAAAAATCGATATCCATAAAGTACAGTGCTTCTCAAGTAATTAGGTATGTACGTAGGTCTTCCTTTATCTAACAAAATCGCAGAATTGAAAAAAACTTACCGACACTTGTCTTTCAAAAGTTCTACCGAAATGCCACAAATTTTATTTTATTTTAAAAACAACTTTTTCAGAATACACAAATTCTTCATAGGATATTGTTTAGAAAATAACCTCAAATATGTAATAATAGTTGATGCTATGAGTCAAGCAGTTTGTTTATCACAGAAGTTATTTTTACCTTGATAGAATTCCAGAAAATTATTACCAGAACAAAAAAAAATCGTTACCTAAAAAAAAAGACCTGCTCTATTATATCGATCACCTTCTCGCCAATTTTAAAATAATACATTTAGTTTCATACTATTATTTATGTTCCTTATTGAATATCAGCCATTTATATTGTTGTGAAAGCGTATCCGAACGTAGCTTATTCAAAAAAAAACCAACAAAATATATTGTGTTCCTACGAGAATTATTAATATGACAATCAAGAATTCGAAGTTGAGTACTTGTCAAACTCTGTTTTGAGTGCGTGTCGTCAAATAGTTCATATGCCGTAATGTTGGCTCCACTTTTTAAACTTTAACAACATACCTATTAACCTTGTTTTATTGTATTTACCTTGTTTTATTTAATTTCCAGATTTTAATCTACGAATTTTGAATAGATTAGCTCTACTTTCAAAAACACATTTGTAATTAATCAAAATGGAAACATACTTACCTGTCTAGTGTTTATCTATACATCTACCTATCTAGATAGCTACTTCTATACCTACGTATATCTAATATCTTAGTTCCATGAGTTGGCATGGCGCTGATCGTATTCAATTCCTATTCTGTCAGACGTAGAGTTGCCAGTCTATCTCATATATACAGGATGGAATGGAAATCGACGCGAAAACTGATACCATAGATTCAGTACATGATTCTGAACGCCCCTGCGTTGAAATTAATCGTCGTTTTTTTTTTTTTAATCAGCAGTTCCATACATTTTGACCGCGTAGGTATTGAACTTTTCTATGAAACAACTGTTTTTTTTTAAATAACTGACAAACAGTTTCAACGGAGGGGGGTTCAGAATCATGTACTGAATCCATGGTATCAATTTTCGCGTCGATGTCCCTTCCATCCTGTATTAATTATTAGTCATTCTGAATTATTCTATGGTTAAATCACTAATGTTCCCGGATACAGACGCCTCTTGGCCTCCCTATTAACTAGGCACCTAACACAAGTAACCGTTGGTGTAACACGAAACTCACTTCCCAGGCAGTAGAGTCCTAGAGGACAGGACGTGGGAGGCTGAACCAGAATGGACCCCAACGGATCAGGACTGGTCAAGAGCCCGCAACATAGTAACAGAAGATCGAGTAAAGAGGGCTATAAACACCTATCAGCCGTACAAGTCAGCTGGACTGGATGGCATCTTCCCCGCCCTACTGCAGTGGGGGGTAGACTGTCTGACACCATGGCTGGTGGAGATTTACCGAACCTGTATAGCACTCAGACACACACCTCTTGCATGGCGCGAGGTGAAATATTTAAACATTTTCATACCCAAACCTGGCAAGACTGACTATACACAACCCAAGGCTTATAGACCCATAAGCCTCACATCCTTCCTACTGAAAACCCTAGAGAGACTCTGTGACAGACACATCCGAGACGGACCTCTCCGGGTAAAATCACTTCATAAATAACAACATGCGTATTCGACAGGCAAGTCGATGGAATCAGCGCTGCACAGCGTGGTTTCTAAGATCGAATGTGCAGTGGACCACAAAGGCTCAGCACTGGCTGCCTTCATCGACATCGAGGGCGCCTTTGACAAAACAATGTTCAACAGTATAAATATGGCCCTCGACAGACACAACGTAGACCCGACCCTGAGTGGCTGGATCACCAACATGCTCAAGCGAAGGGCTGTACAAGTCACAGTAAATGACACTACCAGAGCCATCGTTTGCGAAAGGCTGCCCGCAAGGGGGCGTCCTCTCGCCACTTCTATGGAACCTAGTAGTAGACAGCCTCATCAAAATACACAATGACAAAGGTTATTTCACCGTAGGCTACGCCGATGACATAACCAGAATAATCAATGGGACCCACGAAAACACCCTATGCAATCTTATGCGTCAAGCCCTGAAAATAGTAGAGGAATGGTGCAACAAGCACCAACTCTCAGTGAACCCAACAAAAACCGAACTGATTCTCTTCACAAAAAAGAGAAAACTGAGGACACTACAATTACCACGATTGTTTGGAACAACCCTAAGCCTCTCAACTTAAACCAAATACCTGGGCATCTATTTGAACAAACAACTGAACTGGGCAAAACACACGAACTATACTATTACAAAAGCCAGCATATCCCTGTGGCAGTGCAAGCGACTGCTTGGCAGGAATTGGGGGATCAGCCCCAAAGTCACCTACTGGCTATACACCACAGTCATCCGACCAATTCTCACATACGGCTCACTGGTCTGGTGGCCCAGGACAGACCTGAGCACAACCCAGAGAGATCTCGAGAAACTGCAGCGGTTTGCTTGTGTCGCAATCACTAGCTGTATGAGAAATACACCGACCGCTGCCCTACAGACAATGCTAGGGCTGCCGCCTCTCCACCTAATCGTACGGGAGGAAGCGGCCCTGGACGCCTTCAGGCTCCATTTATCGGGAACCCTAAGTAATGACTCTAGAATTAAGCACACACGCATAAAAGAGGATGCGATCAAACGAAAGCCTATGATGGCATCATCCTGCGACAAAGCCCCGAAAACTATCCATTTTCAAAGGCACTACAACATAATACTTACAGAACAGTGTGACTACTCAGGCCCCAAAGAAATGAGAGTATACACCAACGGTTCGAAGACCGACTCCGGTACCGGAGTCGGAGTCTTCTCACATGAACTTAACATAAATATATCCAGACCGCTGGGAAAGTTCAACACCGTCTATCAGGCGGAGTGTGTGGGCATTATACATGCGGTCCATGCCCTAGAAGCTAGGAGGATTACGGATACACACATACGTATACTCTCCGACAGCGGCTCAGTTCTTCAATCATTACGGAAAAAAAATATTCCCTCAAAGCTAGCACTAGAATGTCACAAGGCATTAGAACAAATAACGGTCTCTAGCCACAACACGGTGACACTGCAATGGATAAAAGGACACAGCGGGTCGCTAGGTAATTACGCAGCTGACGAACTTGCTAGACGAGGATCCAGCACGGCAGTCTGTGGACCCAAGCCTATCGTACCCTCCCCTTCAACCAAATACGCAGGTGGTTACAGGAAATCACCCACACACAAGCAGGGCAATGGTGCAGGGCGTGCATGGAGGCTGAGGAGACCGTTGCACACGTGCTCTTTGAATGCACGGGCGTTACCCAGATCAGAATAGACACCCAAATCATACACAGATGTTCTAGGCAAACCAGGAGACCTAATTGCCTTCTGGAGGGAGGTGGGCTGGTTGGAATAACCCCCCAAACGGCCGCTATAGCCCACGTACACTGGTCCACCTGACGGACTGAGTGCGGAAACCAAACCCCATAACATAGAACATGTAAATTATCTTGCATACTAATATATAGAATCATTTTTTTCTAACTGAACAGACAGCTGTGCTGCTGGGGAGTTTGTTGCGCCACTTCTTCTTCCCAGCTAAAGCACTAGGAAGTGGTGAAGGGGATTTAACGTTTTGGGGGAATGTCTTATGTAATTTTGACGTTCGAAAAGTGCTGATTCTCAGCCTAGTTTGAATAAAAGACTGTTTTTTTAATTTTTTGTTAAAGAATCGAAATCTGTTTTATGAACTTTTGACATGCCGTCACATTACCTATAGTAGATAGACGAATAATAAACCTGATCAGGATTCCTGATTTGGAAACCAGAATGCTTGCCTTACTGTTCAACTAGGCGCACACGTTTCTACAATTTCCGAATGGAAAAAAACCTGACGTTCATTTAGGAAACAATAAGAAAAAACGATGGTCTGTGCTAGTCTCACGGAATACCGAATCAGGAATCCTGATCAGGGGCCCAAGTCTGTCTATTTTTATAAATTCGTCATTCCAACACGATCCCATTGTCATTTTGCTAAAAGTTCGTAATCTGCTAAATTCATCATGGTCGATCATTGGTTGATCATTGTATTCGACAAACACAAAAGAAATGACTGAACAGTGACGTTCTCATGGTAGGTCACTGATCAAAGGAACTGTCAAAATTTTAGCAGACTATCGCCTACGTCAGTCATTCATTTCTCATTATGTACGAGATTATCAATAGATATGCCATTTCTTTCAATGTAGTGTCAGTGGCTGACTATTGGAAAGTCATAATGACGCCAATTTGTTAGTAGATTACCAAACTTGTCAAAATCAACAATTATGAAATCAATGATAGACCATTCTGACACTATTGTAATAGCAGACCTGAGGCCCAGGAAACCGTACGTATACGGCCAGACTAAAAGCGCTGATTCTCAGCCTACTTTGAATAAAAGACTTAATACAATAATAAATACTTTTGATTTTGATTACCTATAATAATCAAACAAACTAACAAAATGAACAAAACAAAATTAATCTGTTTAAAATAATAAATAATAATTTATTTTATTTCAGACATAAACAGTCCCTTTATTTTAACAAAGATAGTGGAGTTTTTGGTAGTTGGTACACACGGCTACACATCAAGCTATACATTGATTTATTTATTTATTTATTCAAACCAACTAAATACACACAAGGACATTCAAAGTACATATCATTAACAAATACAATAGAATTGAATGCATCTAAATTATAGGTAAGCACAGCATTTTAATTAGATCTCACTATACAATAATAATCAATATAAAGATGGATAACAATGCAATTAGAACCCTAATATCATTTATATTTTATAAGTACATAAACAAACTTATTAAAATGAATTAAATGAATAAGTTGACCTCGCATTGTTCGGAAATCCTATACAATGCGAGATCAGCATAAACTGGAAATGTAAAGCTTAATGTGTAGCCGCGTGTACACATAACTATAAAATAAATAAAGCGACTACAAAGTGAAAAATCATTTTTCACACCACCTGCTCGAAAATGTCAAATTATATTATATGTCAAGCAACCTTAACCTAAAGTGAGTCATTAGTGGCCGGGGGCACAGCCGGTCAATAATGTTGTACTGGATTTCATTATGACCCGCTGGTCAATAATGTGATTTGAATTTGGAATCTCACATGCTCAGCTAAATTGGCAGCATATTACTAACAAACACCCTTTGGTGCCAGAAAGAGGAAAGATACCCTTACTACGCGTGGATGATATTCTCGATTTCCTACAAAATCATAACGACTGCTTCTTCATATCGTTGCCATGTTTTCGAAGACATAATATTGTAAGAATAATTAGATAACTACAAACCATTTTTTAAAAGGAATGGAATAAAATTAAAACTGGCATTAATAATAACAAATACCGTACCGCGCCGTAATACCGTAATAGTAATTGGCTGTAACATTAGTTAATTTATTTGAGCAATACTCAAATAAATTACATCAACATCTATAAACGTACCAAATAAAAACTTAACTTTATCTTTGCACAACTGGGGCCCTAGTCTGCTATTTTTATAAATTCGTCATTCCAACACGATCCCATTGTCATTTTGCTAAAAGTTCGTAATCTGCTAAATTCATAATGGTCGATCATTGGTTGATCATTGTATTCCACAAACACGATACTCGTAACGAATTAAAAGAAATGACTGCACAATGACGTTCTCATGGTAGGTCACTGATCAAAGGAACTGTCAAATTTTTTGCAGATTACCGCCTAAGTCAGTCATTCATTTTTCATTATGTACGAGATTACCAATAGATGCCATTTATTTCAATGGAGTGTCAGTGGCTGACCATTGGAAAGTCATAATGACGCCAATATGTTAGTAGATTACCAAACTTGTCAAAATCAACAATTATGAAATCAATGATAGACCATTCTGACACTATTGTAATAGCAGACTTGAGGCCCTGGGGCCCAAGTCTGCTATTTTTATGAATTCGTCATTCCAACACGATCCCATTGTCATTTTGCTAAAAGTTCGTAATCTGCTAAATTCATAATGGTCGATCATTGGTTGATCATTGTATTCCACAAACACGATACTCGTAACGAATTAAAAGAAATGACTGCACAATGACGTTCTCATGGTAGGTCACTGATCAAAGGAACTGTCAAAATTTTAGCAGATTATCACATAAGTCAGTCATTCATTTTTCATTATGTCATGTACGAGATTACCAATAGATGCCATTTCTTTCAATGGAGTGTCAGTGGCTGGCCATTGGAAAGTCATAATGACGTCAATATGTTATTAGATTACCAAACTTGTCAAAATCAACAATTATGAAATCAATGATAGATCATTCTGACACTATTGTAATAGCAGACTTGAGGCCCTGGACTAATGTCTCAAATGTTACCATTAATTTCAATTAATATGTTTACAAGTGCATATAACTAACTAGTTCTCAATATGTTATTCTTACTGTTTGTTTATTTAATAAATACTTTGTTTTTCGTACTATGGCTATTATTTTCTCACAGTAGGTGTAAAAAGTAGAGTATCCTCCTCTGGGCTAAAGGTGTCTTTGCCTTGGGCTAGCTTGAATCCCCCGCTGCATTCAGGATTCTATTATTAACTCCCTCGCTTCGCTCGTGAGTTAAACTCTTAACTCCCTCGCTGCGCTCGGGGGTTAAATCCCGAATCCTTCATTGCGCTCGAGATTCAATATGACGCCCTTTAGACACAACTTTAGCCCCTCGGTGCATAATCTACTATTAGTGTCGGAAATGGCTTTGGTTTCGTTTGAGTTTTGTATATGCCAAATTACCACCAACGGAACGGATTACGGAACTAGGTTTATTTTTTACTTTTAAAATAAATAATGTCTTGAGAAATACATTTCAACAAAATTAATCCCTATTTCATAACTAACGTCGTAAACCAAATTGGATTGTTTATTCTTCCGTCGACAAAACCCGTTTCTATTGTAGTCATAGCTAAGCGTGCTGATCTAAAGAAAACAAAGAGTGCCCAAAAGCCTCGTATTCAACAAATCAGAAAAAAAAAACAAATCGAATGATGCAGCTTGACTGCTTGAAGCTGGCCATTAGGAACTCCCCAACTGAACAAGAAAGCCCCATCGTGTTTGGCCTCATTGAATTTGCCATGAAAAGGACTGGCAGAAGCTCTGGGTGGTGTCCAGAACCCGATAGTGGAGCCGGGAGGTGGCCATATCAACTGACAGGACAGGTCCACTCAAATCTGTGTGGTTCTTTTCTCAAAAGACCATTTCAGACTAATCTACATGGTCCTCATATGACCTGACCAAGATTATGTCTGGACTTTAAAAGAGATTGTGACCTCTGAGTTTGTTTCGGCCTTTTTTCTCAGAGTAGTCAGATATAGTAATTATGTCTATTAACTGCTCCCAAATTAAGATGATTATTTGATTTTACCTATTTTTCTTTTTTTTTTTACATTTACGTACTTTTTTGACATAATCTTTTCATTATTTGACATTATATAACTTCACGATACTATATTTTTTATAGATTTGTTACAGCTTTAGTGGCAGTCATGCCATTTAGTTTAAATAGGTTTTTAATTGTTTTTTTTTATATAGATTCTCTTTTATATTTTGTGAATGTGAGAACGTTGTAGGCATAACCGACTTTTAGATCTGTCGATCGTTTTCAATCTTGCAAAGTACCTGGTACTTGTTGATAGGCCTACAGTGTCCTCTCATACCTATAAACACTGTAACTCGAAAAGATTGTAAATACCATTTATTTTTAAAAGAGTAACCGTGGAGTTTCTTGCCGGCTCTTCTCCATAGGAAACGACCAATTGGAACCGTGCACCTAGCTTCTGACGTTTCATAAGTGCCCTTGTAGGTTTATGTGAAATAAAATATTTTGAATTGAATTGAATTGGAAACACATTATATCTAAAAATTATAAAATAAAATAAACGTAAAATAACTTTTTTTTTAACAAGTTTGTATTTTTTTTAAAACAGCTTACATAAATACTTTTAAAAAATCTTAAAGATGTGAAAAGTTCTTACACTTAAAAAAACCGGCCAAGTGCAAGTCGACCAGGCACAATGAAGGGTTCCGTAGTTGGGATGAATTTATATCCCAACTTAACATTGTAGTTGAAAAACATGTTCTCCCATACTATTATAAGTAGAAGTCGGTCGATTATTACTCGTTAACTTGTAGTGATACTTAGCTGTGATAGTTTTCTTTTTAACTTCGTTATATACAGGGTGTTTGGCGCATGGACCGACACAATTATTTGGGGGATTGGGAGCGTCATTTGGGAGGTTTCACCCAAAGACCCCATGTCCTAAGTGTCACGGTTATTGAGATGTTTTTTTTTGTTTTTTTCACAAAATTACCCGAAATCTCGCCTTTAAATAGTCATTACTTTTTTGTTTATTGTTCTAATTGCACGAAATAACTTTTATTGTATTCTGCAATGTATTCTTATTCTAAATAAATAAAGAACTTTTTTAAATAAAACTATGTTCATAATTTTTGGAAAAAATCTAAAAAAATCATATCTTATTAACCGTGACACTTAGGACATGGGATCTTTGGGTGAAACTTCGCAAATGACCCTCTCAACTCCCCAAAAAATTGTGTCGGTCCATGCGCCAAACACCCTGTATATTACTGCCGGGAATTGTTTCAAATATCCAAAACCAAGCATTTAGCTGGCAGAGGCACACTTTATTCGTATCAATGCACTTTAAAGCTTAATACTTCGCAAACGAATCTCTGAATCCGACAGACAGACACACAGACAGACAGACGGACATGGTTAAACTATAGGTGGTTAGGGTGTGTTATGAGCACACAATAGAAGTGAAAACTTACGACTGGAGCCGAGTATACGCGATTCAGTGCCGAGTACAGGTACGCGGAACAGCGACACCGACCGACTGGTGTCGAGTAAACCAGCGCCCAAATAGGGATGTTGACTAAACTTAGTAAACTAACTAACTGAACTTTTTGTTTGTCCGTCAGGTAGATTATTAAAAAATATTGGACACATATTTTTTATTTTTCTACGTAATCAAAATATTACGGCAATACATTGAATTAAAATGTGGTGTTCATGATTTTATTTAGCACTTCTCCTTCAATGAATGCCATTGATGTTTCGTCGATAATTGAGCCTAGGCTAACTTCTGCATCTTGGAACATGACTTTGGCGTTTTCTAAGATAATCTTTCGGGATTTTTCGCTCACCTGGATCAAGTTGAATTTTTCATCCGTCACTACATTATTTGCTTTGAAATAAGTCATTATTGTGTCCACCACAGTATATTTTAAAACAAAGATTGTTCGTTTATTTTCGAGAACTTTAGCGATACTTTCTAATCTTTTATTCCATTTTCTGTCTATTTTATTGCAAACAATAATGATCAGATTTATTTGATTTAGATTGATACGTTTATTGTTAATTGTTTCTGTTAATTCTATGCAGACTGTACTATAATCGTTTGCTGGTAGATCTAAAACGTATTCCAAATCAAAGACATAATGATGGTCAGTTTTATTTAAAGATTGGACCATTTTTACAACTGTAAGCGCGCTGTACTCCGTAACGACAATTGTGGCTGGCGGCTGATCTTTAAGTTTTAGAAAATTTAAAGATTTTTCATTGAACGTGTAATCTGCAATGTTCTTTATATTTTTCATATACATTTTACTTATGATCGTCAATAAAGGTTTGTCTACTATCGCTGCCAAAGCTTCTTCGTAGTGTTGGCTTTGTTTTGTTAGATACGATATTTCTTTTTGCTTCCACCATCTTTGTATTAAGTCGTGATATTGTAGGAAGATTGCGTCACCTGTAACTCGAACATTATTCACGTAACGACACTGATGATCTTCTATTTCTTTTTTCAAACATTCCTCTACAACCTCCTCGTCAGCCTGATTCGCGAAAAACACAAGTTTATTCAAGAAATCTTTCGCTAAATTCTCGTCGTCTTTGTCTACCCTAAATGACAGTTTCGGAAACTTTTTAACTTTTATATCGAACTTGTATTCGTGCAAATTCTCAATTTCATTTTGCAATTTTACGAACAGTCTTTTAGAAAGTTCTCCTAGTGACTTCCAGTTGTCTGTGAACTTCATCAGGTTTGTGTTTTCTTCCGAAACTAATATGTTACCAACAATACCAGCGATTCCTCCGTTTAGTTTCTTGAGACCTTTTTCTAGAGACTCATCTAAAGTGACGACATTATCGGCGTTTGATTTGGTTTTGATAAATTCAGAGATTTTCGATTTCAGATAATTCAATCTTCTTTCGGTTTTGCTCTTCTTAATTTTTATTGTTATGTCTTTATTGCCGAACGCAGCTGGTACTTTAAACAAACGGGATGTTAAAAACTCTTTCGCAGCCAGATAAATTTCATTTTCATCTAACTTTCTTATTTTGAGTATTTCATTGTAAAGCGCTTTTTTAAATAAATTATTAAATTCTTCGTCACTTTCAAAGAAATCTTGGCGGAAGCTTGCATGTCGATGTTCGTCGTTTTCGTTCAGAGATTTAATATCAGAAACTTCGACAGCTTTTTGTGCGACCAGTACATGGTAGCGGAGCACAGTATTATTCATTGGCATTATAGAATCATCTTCTTTACAAATAAACTTTCCCATAACTTCAGCAAGCATAGTGACTTGATCCTTTAACATTTCAGAATCCTCGTCATCATCACAGTCAAATTTAAGTTTTGGAAACGTTTTAACTTTAATATGAAACTTATAATCGTACAAATTCGGGATTGCAGACTGTACTGCAGCGTACAACCTTTTAGCAAAATCTTCTAATTCACCTTTATCTGCGAATTTCATATATTTAGAGTTTTCATCGGATACCAGAATATTACCAATAGTGCTAGCTAAACCTGCGTTGAGCTGAAGGAATTCTTCTCCTATCGATTCATCTACAGTGATAATGTTTTCCGTTGGTGAAGCGTTGATCAAATCCACCATTTTATTTTTTAATTTGTCTATTACAGACGCAATGAATATTGAACGTTCAACGTTGTCTTCGTTGCCTCTTATTGTTAAATCTTTATTTCCAAAGGTAACTGGTACTTTAAAATCTCGATTTATTAACATATTCTTCGCTACTAATTTAATAGTTTCATTAACAGTTGATTGTCGAACGTCAACCTTTTCTAGTTGTAGTCTTAAATCATCAGACATGGATTTACTGACGAACTCCAATTTCAACTTTTTATCATTAAATGTCACAACATTTCCAATCAGACTGCTGAGTACCGAAATGTCTAATGGTTTATTAAACAGTTTTGACACTAGACTGTTGAGTTCCTCTTCTTTTAATTTACGCTTTCTTAGCATTTCAATAAACAGACTATTTTTGAATAATATTATGAAATCTTCATCGTTGTCAAAGAAGTATTTTTGGAAGGTTGCAATTCTGTGTTCTTCTTCTTCATTTTCACATTTGATTTCCGAAACATTTAAAACTTTTTTCGCCAAAATTACGTGATAAATTAACAGAAGATCGTTATTCATTGACAAAATGGGACCATCTTTGTCATCACCTTTCTCATTAGAAAGAAACTTCGCTAAATGTACCGCAAGCGCACGGAATTGTTCTTTCATGACGATTTCGCACAAAAACACAATATCTTCTTTCTTATGACATAATGGCTGTAAGCCTTCATCACCCGTACCTATCCAACTATTCAATTTTTTAGCAAAATCACATTTAAACACCTTAGTATTAAGATCTGCTTTAGCAGTAGTGTACATGATGAAAAGACATTCGATTTCTTGAAAGTTGCCTTTAAAAAGGACATCTTTGTTACTTGGTTCGAACAAGCGTCTTATGCTTAGGTAGCTAGAAATCCATTTAGCTAAGTTATTTTTACTGTTGAGCGTTAGTTGAACTTTATCCCCCTCTCTATGCTTAGCTTGTATGAACACTGCTACTGGTTTGTATACTCCTTTAATTTTAATATTAGCTCTAATACAGATATCGTCAAAAGTGCCTATGTCAGCGACATTGGTAGCTAAATTATAGTCTTTGATGTTGTCATCGAATTTAGTTCTGAAATGTATTAGACTGATTAATTTTGTCTCGTACAATTGTCCGCGTATACCGGAAGTTCCGTCAAGTTTTTTATACATTTTGTTTTGAAAATATGATCTAGCTGAAATAAATGGCTGGCTGCTAAAACTCCGATAAACATCAATGGATTAAACTAGCCTTCATATAAATGTACTATTATACTACTTTACATGAATGTAACTCCGGCGCACCCTGGACAGTCAGCCCCACTACCACCTAGCTGACTGGCTAATATTGTTACCACGGCATGAACTACTCTCGTAGTTCTACGAGAGAAGGAACTTATAGGATACCAGCGTTCTCTGCATACCATTGGCTGTTTTTCTTTGTTCTTCTTATATCTTCAGAGAGAGGAGTTTGTAATTCCTCAGCTTCTTCTCATGCAACATTGATGATCTGCAAAAAAAAAAACTGTTGATAATGAAAGCGTATTCGGATCGGGATTAAATTGACTTTACTTTGCTCCGTGAAGAATACTCGTCGTTTACAGCCTATAAAGAAGTGAAGAGAAATAAGATGAGAAAGAAGTGGAGCTATACAGGACGTCTAGCTGCATCTCTTTCCCACGCTCAAGTAAGATTGAAATAATACTGCGCGAAATAATACTAAAGACTGGCGCTGCCAACAGTACCGTGAAGCCTGTTTCGTAAACATGATTTTGTGCACTTAGTGAGGTGTAGTTTGATTGTGAATGTGTGCGTTTAAAACTAAAGTAAAATCCAACCTTTGTTCAAAGGCATACTATTCTATCAACGACTACTTAAATGATAAGAATAGTTGGTCGCTGTGATTGGCTCAAGACAATGTTTATGTTCTTTCTCCAGAATTAGCCTACCTACTGACAGGTTATATAAGCTTAGGTAAATTGTTCATTTTATTTGACTTTATATGTCAATTTATTTTAATTTTATTAATTTTTTGTTGACATTAACTACTCATTAGAATGATTTTCATGAGTTGTATCGCAATATGTGGTTAGCTAGCGACCTCGACAAACTGATCATATTTTTTATTTTTTTTCCTGAAAAACTGGCAGCAAGTTCGTCATGCTCCCTTAGATGTCACTGCTTGCGGTAGCGTCGGGGGTCGGGTTGCCTCCTTCCCTCAAATATGGCGAGGGGGGTAATGGCTGATCTTTGCGTTAAGCTCGTGAACGGGTGCTGCTTGTGGTGACTGGTCGTCTTGCTGATCATGGTTTTGTTATTGTTATTAGTACTTAATTAACTGTTTATTTATTTTACCTCGATGGTCCTAGTTTATCAATTATAACTCTAGTTACAGCTATATGTAAGCGGGCACGCCCTTTATGCCTGGAGGCTTTATTTTCTTTTTAGATATTCTTTACGTTTAGTTATTTTTATTTCTGCTTGAGTATAGATCTCGATGTTTTTGGTTGGTATATTGGCGTGTGCTAGCTGTCATATGGCTGATAATTTATAATTTAATGTTTTGTGTTGTGTTATGTAAATTATTTTGCATAAGTACTATTGTATAGAATCATTTTATTTTTCCTAATTGAACAGACAGCTGTGCTGCTGGGGAGTTTGTTGCGCCACTTCTTCTTCCCAGCGAAAGCACTAGGAAGTGGTGAAGGGTGGGCGTTTTGTGGGACTGTCTTATGTAACTTTGACGTTCGAAAAGTGCTGATTCTCAGCCTAATTTGAATAAATGACTTTTGAATTTTGAATTTTGCTTGTGAGCGTGTATGCACAGAGCAGAGGTGTAGTTTTGGCATGCTTCACTGTATTGTTCGCAGCGCGATGACTTATATTTTTATTTGGTCTGAGTTCCACCCATAATCCAATATTTTAGGAAACACAAATATAAAAGTATTTTTATGTTTCCAAGCCAGTTCAATTTGCCAACCGTCATCATTCATTCTTATTCTCATTTTATCATTCTCACAAGTATCATCTTATTTGTGCCCTGGACATGGTTTTAGGTTCAAGTGGATAAAATATTAGAGTTTGTTTATTTTTATCGCTTTACTATTATTTATTTTGACAAATGTGACACTTCAAGATGAAAACCACAGAACGCGCTCACAGACTGTTCTAAAAATAAGGTTAGCCAATTTAATAATCGGAATATTCCTCCAAATAATGACGTTTTCGTGACGTATCACCTCGACTCACACTCATTCAGGAACCTCATTAAGAGTCCTATTACATTTTTTTACGGAAATTCATGATTTTTGACCATGTAATTTTCAGCAGCAGTAAGATATTTTAATAATTTGATTATAATATCTATAGTGCCATTCTTTTTCTTGTAAGTTGGAGTTACACATTATTTTCGTGTAATTTGCTGAATTGACGCGGAATATAAAGTACTTTAATTTAATTTATTGTAATTTTGTCTTATTATATTGAGAAACAAAAACTAATGAAACGTATTCACTGTAGATCGAAGTTTTATATCATATTAGTTTATTTGATTTAATTGTGTTTATTTGGAATATAATTGACATGAAAATCAAGACATTTATTGGTTTTCTTTACGAATTTTCCCTGAAAACTCAAGGAATATAAAGAAATTCTAGAACTCCAATAAACAAGTAAAACATTAAAATTATCGTTTAGTAACTTTCGCATTTATTAGTACTGAATGAAACAATGTGAATTTGATCGTCAAAGTTCCATTGCCGACGTTTTTCCTTGTAAACTGAGTTCGTAAAATATTCATAGTAAATTACACGACAACAAAAGTTAAAATGTGTAATTCCAACTTACAATAAAGAGAATGGCACTATCGTTATTCATAATCAAATAATTCAAATATCTTACTGCTGCTGAAAATTACAACGTCAAAAATCATGAATTTGCGTCAAAAATGTAATAGGACTCTTAATTCCTATCTTACGCCTATGAATACCGATTTTGAGGATCTTTCGAGGCACGCCTTGAGGTCTCCTCGATCGAGTTGTGAGTCGAGGAGCTTTCGAGGTTACGACTTAGAATATGGTTGTTAGATTATGGGCAATTAGGTAATGTGGAACTGTAATTTTTTAAAATAATTTTCTAAATAACTTCGCAGAGAAACATACTCTAGATAATGTTACCCAGTTATGTGTTATTTTGTTTTTGTTCTCGTAACCTTGATGTAAAATATATAAATACCTACACATCATAGTTTTATTGTTACAAATTGCAATGAGTTGCTTGCTAAAAAAAAAATGTTCCTTACTTTGAAACTGCCAACTCTATTCATATGTAAGTAATAATAATATGTAGAAATAATAGTGTGCGTTACCCCAGCCAGATAATGTCGAAAATCGTCATCCAAGTGCAAAAGATAATTAGAAATACAGCTTCTGTAATTGGTAAGCAGATTTTTAAATTTGGTAAGCTGATAGTTTTTTAATTATTTGATAAAAACACTTCCGGCTGGAGTGACGTTACCCCAGCCAGATCTTTTGTTTTCTAATGGTACTTTTGAAATAAATTTTATCTAAATAATTAGAAATGAATTTGAAATAAATGGTACAACTTAATTTGTATTTGTATTTGCTATGGTTGCGAACAATGATATTATAAGTAAAAAGGTGACTGACTGTACCCACTTTTAAGGACAATTATGCTAATAATTTTAGAAGTTTGGTTTAATGTATTGCGCGCCCGCTTTATTATAACATTCTAGATTTGGTCGGGTTACCACGCATACATATTTTTTTTCGATTATCTCGTTAATTAATTAGTGTACAAGTCTGAAATTTCACATGTATATAATTGAACTGTATTTCTAATTATTGATCTAAAATTCAGTTACCACTACTACAGTAAACTCGGTTAATCGGTGGTCAAATAACTGAGCTGCGCACCGTGGCCGGAAAATCATCTTATCTTTTTAATTACGTATAGGATACTAATGAAACTTCAGTACCATTTAAAGAGAGTAATTATCTATATAATAACGTTTAAGTTTAGTCTTTGGGGCTCATAGTGGAAGTGGTAGGACCTTAGCATATTTTCTATTTACTAAAATAACTTCAAAACGGTGCATTATAGTGGATTCATTTATTGCGTAACAAATTATAACTAATTAGCCAGATCTCATGTATAAGTATTACAATCATCCGTATAGTCAATTCCGAGATACAGCAATCGTGCAAACGTTACTCCAGCAGGATTTTAAATATCTTCGCAACCATAGCAAATAAAAATACAAATTAAGTTGTATCATTTATTTCAAATTCATTTCTAATTATTTATATAAAATTTATTTCAAAAGTACCATTAGAAAACAAAAGATCTGGCTGGGGTAACGTTACTCCAGCCGGAAGTGTTTTTTATCAAATAATTAAAAAACTATCAGCTTACCAAATTTAAAAATCTGCTTACCAATTACAGAAGCTGTATTTCTAATTATCTATTGCACTTAGATGACGATTTTTGACATTACTTGGCTGGGGTAACGCACACCATGAATTCAGGCCGTATACATAATATCTACATTATTTAGTTGATAAACATATATAAATTCCCGCCACGTACTACCTTAGTCCCCGTAAAATATCCTAGATGGCGTTTCGAATCTGTATGCTTCGAAATTGCACAAGAGGGCTCTATTATCCCACAATATTATTCTATAACTTTGCTAGTAACTATTGCTGTAGGTGTAGGTAGGTACTTGTTGTAATAGGTATAGTCGACCTCATAAACTAATGTCTATTTATATATAACCTTGTTTTCAATTGATGTTATGTCCATTTAAACAAACATCAACTATAAGTTTGTGTAAATAAAGTTGATTTTAGACTGACTAGTACTGTTCAAAAAGTCTTAAAAAATATGAAATTGTAGCACAAACTGAACATTACGTTTACGCATTACGGTTGTTTTTCCTTAAACTCGTGTTTGTTTACATGTTTGGCAAATAAATTGCGAACGCAGATTACTTGTTTTATTAAGTACTTTTGACAACAATTCGCAGAAAATTGAATCTTCAATGTGTTTGGAGATATCTAACTTGCTATCGTTAGACAAATAAAATAGTCCTTCTATGACGTGCAACCTTGGATGACACATAAAAATACGAGGTCCGTCCTTTATCAAACATTACACAGAATAAAAAAACTTACCTACAAAATTTCTTCCGAAAAGCCACCATAAACTTATTTTATTTTAAAAACAACTTTATTTTACTAGAGATTACGCTTGACAAATTCTTCTCAGTATACTGTTTAAAATATTAAAATATAACATAATCAATTACAACAAATAAGTAATAATAGTATTGATGCTATGAGTCAAGCAGTTGGCTTATCACAGTTAACACCACAGAGTACATAGAGATACCTACTACGTATGTGAACACTATAACAGAAGTTATTTTTATCTTGAATTCTTGAAAATAATTGCCAGAATAAAATTAAACCATTACCATACCTAGGTAGGTACTTACTATTGAAAAAAAAGTATTTTCTCAATCATTTACTTTCTTGTCTTTTTTTTTTTCTCAAACTAACTAAATAAAAGTATAAATTACTTATACATTTTGATATAAAAGATACTAGTAACGGCATCTGTTGTTTTTTTGTAACACTAATCTGTTTTTGAATGTTTGCAGAGTATAGTAAATGCAATGTATGGTTGAAAATTGTATGAGTGTTCTAAAATTTCTTAATTCGTTCAGTCTCCTCAAAACTAGTTTCATTTATATTTTTATTCATTTTCTGTCATTTTTTCATACTATTTATGTTTTAAATTGAACATTTGTCAATTATATTGTTACGAAAGTGTTTCCGAACGTAACAAGGTCAAAAATCCCAAACAAAATTAAACCGTGCTACCATAAAAATTTCAAGTTGAGAACTTGTCAAACTAGACTGTTTTAGCATCACCCGCGTAATTCAATTATTTTTGCATAAAACGTATGATTTTTGGAGTTTACTCCATATTCAATCTGCCTAGCCTTTTCCCAACTATATTGGGGTCGGCTTCCAGTCTAACCGGATGCAGCTGAATACCAGTATTTTACATGGAGCGACTGCCTATCTGACCTCCACAACCCAGTAACTGGGTAATACGATACCCCTTGGTAAGATTGGTTGTCAGACTTTCGGGCTTCTGACGACCCGTAACGACTGTCAAAGATCCACGAATGACAACCGGGACCAACGGCTTAACGTGCTTTCCGAGGCACGGAGGAGTCTCGGTATGTAAAGATGGTCACCCATCCACAGACCAACCCCGGCAAGCGTAGCTTAACCTGACGGATCGACCCGTGCGGCAGTTACTACTTAGCCACGAGCTCCTCTTAGTTTACTCCATATGAATCGATTTTCATACAAGGCCCCTGGTATGTAAAGATGAGGAGTGAAATTCATACAAGCGTAACACACGTACTTACTAATTCCATGCTGCCATGACAATATTTGTATCTTATTCTAAACTTTGGGTGACCAAACTTTGGGTGAAAACGAATTTTGCTCAGATAGGAGATCTAGCTAGATCGAATTTTCGACCCCGTAAGCCCCTTTATGGCAACTTCATCGAACTCGTTAGAGCCGTTTTCGAGAACTTGATTACAAATATTGCCCATTTAATATTGACTTTTAATGAGAAATTCTGTGTGTTTACAACATATTGTTATATTATTTTAGTGATAGCTGTTCGTCAGCAATAATCTATACCAGAGGTCCAAACTTTTTTATGTTGTGGACCACTTGGCATGTTTAGAGGTTTTGGGTTTAAAATTATGTAAACCATAAAGGTATACCGGAGGTGTCCGCTAATAGATTGCAGAGGTATGCGATGTTTTTAGGTGCATACAATTATATAATTGAGTATGTCCGGAGCGCTGATAACAACGCGGATTATCTGTCTCGTGCGAGCCTACAGAGTAAGTCAGGGCAGGCTCGCGCCGAGAGCGAGGGAGACAACATCGGCGCACACGCCGCCGCGGCTGCCGCTCCCATTGATCGCGCATCATATGTTAATTTTGTTGTCGAAGGCGACATGCCGTTGACCTTGAATGAGTTACGCAAAGCTACTAATGAGGATACGGCGTTACAATAAGTGATCAAATATGTTCAAAATGGGTGGCCTAAAAAGGTATTAGACGCATTTAAAACCTTATCATTTGTGTACTCGTAAGACAGAATTGTCATAATTATGAAGATGGTTGTTTAATGAGGGGACATAAAGTGGTTCTTCCCGAATCATTGCGGTCAAAGGTTTTAATAGAATTACATAACTCACATGTAGGCATCGTAAAAACGAAATCAGAGGCTAGGTCACGGGTTTGGTTCCCAGGCATTGATGCAGCGCTAGAAAAAATGATACACTCGTGTGAAATATGCATACAGCTACGGCCCTCGCCTCCTCGGGCGCCGTTAGCACCATGGAAGGTTCCTGATGCGCCATTCCATAGAATAGACGTAGACTTTTGGGCCCGCTGAATAATCAGATGTTTATATATATATGTTTATTTATACAGGGTGTTTGGCGCATGGACCGACACAATTTTTTGGGGAGTTGAGAGGGTCATTTGCGAAGTTTCACCCAAAGATCCCATGTCCTAAGTGTCACGGTTAATAAGATATGATTTTTTTAGATTTTTTCCAAAAATTATGAACATAGTTTTATTTAAAAAAGTTCTTTATTTATTTAGAATAAGAATACATTGCAGAATACAATAAAAGTTATTTCGTGCAATTAGAACAATAAACAAAAAAGTAATGACTATTTAAAGGCGAGATTTCGGGTAATTTTGTGAAAAAAACAAAAAAAAACATCTCAATAACCGTGACACTTAGGACATGGGGTCTTTGGGTGAAACCTCCCAAATGACGCTCCCAATCCCCCAAATAATTGTGTCGGTCCATGCGCCAAACACCCTGTATATATTTATATAAAAAAAAATAAAAAAAATACACTACTAGTTCTGAGTATAGATGCCTATTATATGGGTTAGATGCCCCGATGCTGTTCTCACTATGAGGATAGTTAGCCCTTAGGTATAAATCAAAGCATATTTATAATTAACAAGTTTTATTTGAATATTTAGCAATGGCACATTACACTTTGCTTTTAATTTTCATATTCTTACATTAAATAGCTCCAGAAAAAAAATATATTCACATTGGTTTATTTTACTTCTTCACTTTGGTCTATTTTACTTCTTCACTTTGGTTTATTTTAGTTCTTCACTTTGTTTTTTTTTTTGTTACATAAATCAGCTTCAAAACCAAATACTTCTTCATTTTAGTTTATTTTACTTCTTCACTTTGGTTTTAATTTTCATATTCTTAGTTCTTACATGAATCAGCTTCAGCCTCTTGTAGCGATAACTTTTCCCGTAGAGTTATTTAACTGGACACCTGTCTCATCTATATTGTAAATCCTATCCGGTTTATCCAGTAAACCATGCTCTGTCATCACTTTAAGCAGTAGTTCAAACATTTTATTAACTTCATCTCGATTTAATCCCTGTGCTTTTGCAACTGATAAGCCTTCTGCCTGACGAATAGGTACTTAGCTCTGTATTACGTTTTAAAAATGATCTTAACCAATGCGGCCCAGCCTTTCGAGTTTCCTTATCAAAATTGGTTTCTTTGCCCAGTTTCTCAGCGAACTCGAATGCCAATCTTCTTACCATGTCCCGGGTTGGAGGGAAACCAGATTTTTCTAATTTTTTTTATGTGGCTCACCAAACGTTTTTCGTTGGCAAAACCAAGAAGCGGGTGCTTTCCTATAAAAAAAAACAATGTTAGGAATAATAATATGATGATTTCATTACTTAACAAGAACTTTGGTCTTGCAAATTTATTACCTAATGTCTGTTTTTCAACATTTTTATTTGCGAATCTTCTTCTTAATATCCTCGATGGAATCCCATATTTACGAGATATTTCATTGATTCCAACGATGCCTCTCGAAATTTCATCCATTGCAGCTATTAACGCCTCTTGCGTCCATTCAGCTCGTGGACGAACTCCAACCTTTCTTACATATTTGCGAGGCATTACTAAAAAGAAAAAATGGGAACATGACATGCAAACATCAACTTAAGCCATAGGGGATAGATGCCCCTAAGGGCATCTACACTCACAAAACACGAGGCGTCTATCCTTTTCAGTAGGAATAGATGCCCTAATAAATAAATAAAAAATCCCTTTACCAAAATGACAAAACGTTTTACTGACGGTAATATTCAAACCATACACATGCAAATAACAATAAAATAATATCACTTACCTTTGAAAATCAAAAGTTCCACGCGTTTGTAAACCGATTTAATTCGTAATTCGCGATCTTTGTGAGCGCGCTCGTCGATTTTTCTCCATGAACTGACAACACGTCCGATCAGAGCGGTTGCCGCTCGCAGTGCTGTGAAACTCCGAACAAATATTTTTTGTATGGGATTTGTGACCGTCTTTAGCCAACATTCAGAAAAACACGTCAAACTGACCTATTGACCAACATTACATTACGAAGTGCTCACAAACATGTCTGCCGTCGCGCAAGTATTATTGTATATTATTGTTTGTGTTGTGATTTTTCCTTTTTCTGTAAGATTTCGGAATATAACATATCAGAATAATTGACGGTGACTCCAAGTTTGTGAACCATCATGGGTAAGGGTCACGGAGCTTGCGGTATCAAGGAGGCCTGGCATACTGTAAATATGTTGCATTTTTCAAGTTTTCACTGAATCCATACCGGTGAGTACTGATATTTATTACTAATGTGATCTTGTGCTCACCTAATAATGCTATTAATTAACAATCAGGAAATTATTAGCATCATTAAAATTCTGTAATACGACTCGAGCCATCAATGAAGATTAATCATGAAATTCTTGAAGAAATGGTTTAAAACATTGTGCCTACAGTAATGTTAGTCTAATTTAAATTGTAATCTAATTTAGTCTAACTAGGTTGACTGCTAAATATATGGGTTAGAGAGTCTCACATTATATATTATCTACCTGTGACACCGTTATGTAAATTCGGGGAATATGAAATAAATCTAGTTTCATATTCTCATGTGAAGATGTTACAAATAGACAGAGAAGGAAATTCTCAAAATTAATTGTGCTCTATTGCTCATTTCAAATAGAAAAGATCCCTGCGTTTTATTTACAGAGAAATGTTTACAACTCATCGAACATTTTGCTTATATTTAATTATCTTTACAGATTTAACACCAAGGGGAAATCAGTTGATGGAACAATTGCAAAAACCTAAATGCAGCCAGGCATCACTAAGAAGCAGTCTCTTGGAAAAATTTGAGTCAGGTGTGCTAAAAGGAATTGTGACGTTGGTGCTAAAAAAACAAAAAACTAACCCATTTTGGCCTGATACCGATGTTGCTTGCTCATTTATGTAGATTAATAAATACTGAAATCATAAATATCTGTTTTATTTTACCGATTTCTCTAAATAAATTAGTTTTGTAGCCTCACTAATATCTGCATAGAATGCATTTCATCGATATCGATAAGTTTACTGATACGATATGTTGCACATCCCTATTTATAACAGTTAGCTGCCCTTCAAGGACATGGTTGTCAAGTTTGTTAGAATTTTCATGTTGGTAGCTATGTTTTTTTAATGTGGTTGGCTAAAGACTGTCACAAATTCTCAAAAACTGAATGTTCTAAGTTCCGCCTCTTATTTATATGCTCTGTGGCCGCTCGCACACTAGTTGGTTGGGGGGTGTTCTTTGCTTATAAGTATTAACTGTGATGGTTTACAAGTCACAATTTGAATTTTGGGGCATCTATCCTCCTAGGGCAACCATCCCACTTTTACTTGTTTCGCAAAAACCTTTCATTATTCTTATATTATGTCGCAGCCATTTTTGCGCATCTGTCAAGCTACTTCTGGGTGGTCTCGCGCGAAAAATTTGCTAGATGAGTTCGGCGTTTCCTATCTGACTACTCTGAGAAGAAAGACCGAAACAAACTCAGAGGTCACAGTCTCTTTTAAAGTCCAGAAATAATCTTGGTCAGGCCATATGAGGACCATGTAGATTAGTGTCTGAAATGGTCTTTTGAGGAAAGAACCACACAGATCTGTCCAGTCAGTGCAAGCATTTGTCAGTAATCGTGGAGCTCAACTCAGAACTTAAGGAGCTCAACTCGACGAACAATACCAAAGAAAGAACATTTTGGTAGGCCGTATAAACTACTCAAGCTGCCAGACCATCATTAAAAGTTATTAAAACTAGCTGAGAAAGAAAAAAATAATGAAATAGATATTATAATATCCACATAGTTTAAACATTCACAATAATTAAATCTTTTTTTTTTTCTAACTGAACAGACAGCTGTGCTGCTGGACAGTTTGTTGCGCCACTTCTTCTTCCCAGCTAAAGCACTAGGAAGTGGTGAAGGGTGGGCGTTTTGGGGGGGACTGTCTTATGTAATTTTGACGTTCGAAAAGTGCTGATTCTCAGCCTAGTTTGAATAAATGACTTTTGAATTTAAAACAATATAATACTTTACAAAGTAATCATGCCATTTTGTATATAATTTTCAACAATGTCATTATGTAACTGATATATTTTAATGATTTTACATGATAATTAAAAATGTCAAATTGTATGGTTTTATCATAAGGCTTAGCAGAGCGAGCAGCTCAATCCCACGCTTTTTTATCTTCTAAATAATCTGAAATTTTATAGCAATTACCCTTTTTTACAAAGTTTGGTTTTAATACAGCTTTTAAATCGTTTAAGGTGTTTTGAATGTCAATGGGAAGTTTGTTGTAAAAGCGTATACAATGACCCATGAACCAGCTGCGTACTTTGTGGAGACGAGTGCGTTATATAGCAAGGTTGTGTTTATTCCTGGTATTTAATCTGAATATCAGACATTTTCTTAAAATTTGATATATTTTTGTGCCAGCACGTCAACCTACTAAAATCTGTCAAATTTCTTTAATAGATTTTCAACTTTATCACCAAAGCATCAGGTTCAAAGTTGATTGGGAAAAATTGACAGTTTCGGGTAGGTTGATCTGCTGGCGTCTGTACATAAAATAGGTTTTCAAAAATATATTGTGAGGCTACAGTAAGAAATGGTTCTCGAAGGGAATCTCTTGGACCTGGGTTGTAAATGGCTCAAACAGCCCTTTTTGTAGAACAAAAATAGTATTAATGTCCGCACAGGTTCTCCAGAGAAGAATCCCACATAAGACTATGAAAATAACTAAAATACTTAAACAATTCTGGCTGTATATATACGTCAGTTATCTATCCTCCGTGTACCGATCTTATTGTTTTTTAACAGCATTGGTGGCCGCACTTAGCCTTCTTGAAATTTTTTTTGTGTGTGGGCACCATTGTAATTTACGGCCAATAAAAAAAAAAAAAAAAAGTTCCTCCAAGAAAAAATGTTGACTCAACAGAGTCCAACTCTATTCCATTAACTTGAACATTGGCAGTTATCTGCCTGACATTTGGCGTTGAAAATCTAAGGAGTTTAGTCTTTTTTTCGTTCAGGAGAAGATTAATTACATTAAATCAATGCACCACTTTAGAGAGTGCATCGTAACTTGTTCAAAGTTGACTAACTGACGTTTGATTTTTAAAACGAGGGAAGTGTCATCTGCGAATAAAACGATCTTGTGATAATCCCATAAGTGGTAAGGTAAGTCATTTATATAAATTAGAAATAAGGAAGGACCTAGAATTGAACCCTGCGGAATGCCCATGGTGATCGCAGATCTCTTGCCATTAACATTGACCCTCTGAATTCTGCTGTTCAGATAAGAAGTCAGAAGGTCAAGAGCCATGTCTCTCATATCATAGTGGAGACATTATAACGACGATGTCTCCTTAGTTTATCTACGAATATGGGAGCTGTTTAAAAGTTACATCGTTGGAATCGGTGTGACTAATACTGGAATGGCCACCATCAGGAATTTTAATTTTGATAAAACAAAAAAATTGTCGCTAATTAGTCCAAATATGTCGGTCACTGGTTCAAAAGTTTTAAGGGTGGCCGATTAGGGGAGCATCTCCCCAGCTTGGCCCAAATGAATTTCAAAAGCTAGGGCACCTAGCGAAGATCTGTTTTCTTCCAAACTTTTTCGCTAATTAGTCGCGATTTTTCGCCATTTCACAGATTTAGTCGGGTCTTAGTTTAGAAGATATTATGAAAAAATATATAATTTGATATTTTTTTTATTAAATTTTTGAATTTAACAGCGCAGGGCTCAGTATTAGGCCCCCTGCATTTTCTTTCGTATGTAAGTGATATGAGTAACTGCATCACGAACAGTAAATGCTATCAGTTTGCGGTTGACACTTGCCTTGTGATTACTAATAAAAATCCTCAAATAGCATCCGAACGCTTACAACTCGACCTGGATGCTCTAACAAGGTGGTGTCACGATGCTGGCTTAGTACTTAATGCAATCAAAACAAAACTATTGGTTATTAAATCTCCCTACATTAGAAAGCTTGGATACGATCAATGCGATGAATTGTGATTGTCCACAAATAGATGTTGTCAGTAAACAAACATATCTTGGAGTAATTATAGTCGATAAGTCTAACTGGAGTTATCACGTAGAACGTGTAATGTTTCTTTACGTAAATAAAACAAAAACTTTTTGCAATAATGGATGTTTTTATTTTATTATAACGGCCTTTATACAATAAACTGGGAAAAATTCCCTCACCCTGATTACAAATTAGAATCATCATGGGATTCCACGCAGTCTGGAGATGACATTCGAAACAAACAACGGTAAACCGACCACTATACACGCTAATTAGCGCGCTAAAACCCTTTGATGTACCCGGGCGATAAGTGCTAGCGTTTTTATTTTGCCATTTTCTACGAAGAGTTAAAATTAGTGTTGAAATATGGAAGTTTCGACGCTCATAACATAACTTCCAAACCAATATCTTTTTCCAATTCTGCTTCCATACAGGGCTAAATAATGACAAGACAAATTGATACGTGTTTGCGATAAACTTCGGCAATTTCTCGCTATTATGACCATATAAAAAAACCGCCTGCCCTTCAAAGTGAAGATAATGCTTTATCACGCAATGGCTGAATCTTACATCCAGTATGGCCTTAGTAGTTATGGTCGTACCTATAAAACCTACCTTGATAGTATTTTTAATCTTCAACTTCGAATTTTTAAAACAATAGTATCTCCTTAAATTAGAAATCAATTTTACGACACTCTAAATATGGCCTCTTTAAACACTGTAATGTCTTACCAGTTCATATACAATTATTTTTTTTGTTATTAAAAGAACCATTTTTCAATGAATCTTTAAGAAACAAAATCGAACATCCTGTATGCACTCGGGCAGTTTCTGAGAATAGGCTTCGTACACAGTGCGCCAACAATACGTATGGCGAACTACCGGTTATATTATACCGAGACTTATTAATAGTCTACCCTCAAAAATAAACAAATGTAACACACATAAAAATATCAAAATATTTTTTAAGTATTATTTATGGATGATTGGAACTAAATATAATATTATCTGTATCGGCAATAACGCGTACATAAAATGCTTCATTGTATAGTTAGATGTTGAGATAGACTCACGATAGCACAAGTGCACCTTAGTGCTTTTTGGTTGCTATATAATAATTATGTAATCCTGTGTTCTGCTTCTGTTGTTGATATATGATAAATAAAAAAATAAAAAATAAATAGTTTTTAACGAACATCGTCAAACAGACGAGTCATCACACTTATCACCATACTACGTTTGTATAGAAGAATGACCGACTAGCGTACCCTTAAAGCTATATTCATATATTTAGCTTTTAGCTATATTTTAAGTTAACTAGTGTCAAAGTTCATGTACAGACACAAGTTCATGCACATCAACCTACTCAAATCTGTCAAATTTCAACTGACAAAGTTTGATCTTTGATCAACTGTTCAAAGTTGATTGGGAAAATTTGACAGTTTCGGGTAGGTTGACCTGCTGGCGTCTGTGCGTAGATGATTTTTGAAAATGATTAATAAACTACTTCCTTTAACTTTCAACTGTCTGATGTTTTAGAAAATATGGTTACATCGTAAAGTTTGTTAAAGTATTAGGTTCTCACTTAGTGGATTATTAATGTAGGACATTCAATTTGAGACTTTGGGGAAAAGTGATATTTAGTGACGAATTCTGGGAAATTTTCAAAAATACATAAGCAGTGAGTTTTCTCCTATCCCATAAATTATTGCCTAGGCTCTATGGGGTGCTTAATTTTTGCAAATGGATCACACCACCACGTCCTGGAAGGAGTACGTCAAGTTACAAGTCACCAATCCAAATACATTTTAAGTTCGAAAACATTCCACTGATCGCCTTTACAAGATTTTAGAGTCACATCACCTGATCACATGATCTGCTTCTCAGTCAAAACTACACAAAAAAACTTCAGTCTCAATAATCGATGTTTGTTTTGTTATCTTGCCACTTCTTGCCATCTATCTTTGGGGTTGAGTTCTTTGGTTTTAAGTGATAAGTGAGTGAGTATAGTTGACTTGCCAATACCGGGTTCAACTGATGTTAATGCCACTTTTGCTATATCGCTTAGTGTTAGTAAAATATTCCGGTATTGCAAGATGACCTAATTATTGGGTCCCGAGCTATTGCCACTGACGTCTCTCGATGCATACATGCTTAACTTCTTCATCGATTCTTTGTTCATGATTTTATTCAGCACTTCTCTTTCAATGACTGCCATTGATGTTTCGTCGATAATTGAGCCTAGGCTAACTTCTACGTCTTGGAACATGACTTTGGCGTTTTTAAAGATAATCTTTCGGGATTTTTCACACACCTGGATCAAGTTGAATTTTTCATCTGTAACTATATTATTTGCTTGGAAATAAGTCTTTATTGTGTCCACCAGAGCTTCTTTTAATACAAAGATAGTTTGTTTTTTTTCTAGAATTTTAGCGATACTTTCCAATCTTTTAATCCATTTTTTGTCTATGTTATTGCAAACAATAATTATTATATTGATTTGATTTAGTTTGATTTCATTTATTTCTGTGCAGACTGTTCTGTATTCTTTTACTGGTAGATCTAAAACATACTCCAAATCAAAGACATAATGGTAAGTTTTTTTTAAAGATTGTACCATTTTTGTAACTGTAAGAGCCGTGCTTTCTGTTAAGAACATTGTGGCTGGAGGCTGATCCTTCAATTTTAAGAAATTTAAGGATTCCTCATTGAACGTGTAATCTGCAATGTTCCTTATATTTTTCATATACATTTCACTTATGATCGTTAATAAAGGTGTTTCTACTATCGCTGCCAAAGCTTCTTCGTAGTGTTTGCTTTTTTTTGTTAGATAAGCTGTTTCATTTAGCATACACCATGTTTGTATTGAGGCGTGATATTGTAGGAAGATTGCGTCAGCTGTAACTCGAACATTATTCGTTTTTACGCTAACACACTGATGATATTCGATCTCGTCTACCAAACATTTCTCTACACCCTTCTCATCAGCCTGATTGGTGAAAAACACAAGTTTTTCCATAAAGTCTTTTGCTAAATCCTCGTTGAGTCCATTTCTCCTAAATGAAAGTCTCGGAAACTTTTTAACTTTTACATCAAACCTGTATTCGTGCAAATCCTCAATACTATTTTGCAATTTCATGAACAGCCTTTTAGAAAGTTCTCCTAGTGACTGCCAGTTGTCTGTGAACTTCATCAGTTTTGTGTTTTCTTCGGAAACTAATATGTTACCAACAATTCCGGCGATTCCTCCGTGGAGTTTCAGGAATCCATCTCCCAGCGATTCATCTAAAGTGATGACTTTATCGGCGTTTGATTTGGTTTTGATTAAATCAGAGATTTTCAAATTCAGATAATCCAATCTTCTTTCAGTTTTGCTCTTCTTGATTTTTATTGTTAAATCTTTGTTGCCGAACGCAGTTGGTACTTTAAACGAACGGGAAGTTAAAATTTGTTTTGCAGCCAGATCAATTTCATTTTCATGTAACTTTCTTATTTTGAGTATCTCGTTGCAAAGCGCTTTTTTTAACAAAATATCAAATTCTTCATCGCTTTCAAAGAAATCTTGGCGGAAGCTTGCAAGTCGATGTTCGTCGTCTTCGTTCCGAAATTTAATGTCAGAAACTTCAACAGCTTTTTGTGCGACAAGTACATGGTAGCGTAGCACAGTATTATTCATTGGCATTATAGAATCATCTTCTTTACAAATAAACTTTCCCATAAGTTCGGCTAGCACAGTGACTTGATCCTTTAACATTTCAGAATCCTCGTCATCATCACAGTCAAATGTAAGTTTTGGAAACGTTTTAACTATAATATGAAACTTATAATCGTACAAATTCGGGATTGCAGACTGTACTGCAGCGTACAGCCTTTTAGCATAATCTTCTAACACATTTGTATTTGCGAATTTCATGTATTTAGTGCTTTCATCCGATACCAGAATATTACCAATAGTGCTAGCTAAACCTGCGTTGAGCTGCAGGAATTCTTGTCCTATCGATTCACCTATAACGATGATGTTTTCCGTTGGTGACGCGTTGATCAAATCCACCATTTTATTTTTTAATTTGTCTATTACAGACGCAATGAATATTGAAGGTTCAACGTTGTCTTCTTTGCCTCTTATTGTTAAATCCTTATTTCCAAAGACAGCTGGTACTTTGAAATGTCGATTTAATAACATATCCTTCCCTGCTAATTTAATAGCTTCATTAACAGAAGATTGTACAACGTGAACCTTGTCTAGTCGTCGTCTCAAATCGTCAGATATCGATTTACTGACGAACTCCAATTTCATCTTTAGATAATTAAATGTCACAACATTTCCAATCAGACTGCTGAGTACCGAGATGTCTAACGGATTGTTAAATAGTTTTGACACTATACTGTTGAGTTTCTCTTCATTTAGTTTACGCCTTTTAAGCATCTCAGCAAACAGCGTATCTTTGAATAAAATTATGAAATCGTCATCGTTGTCAAAGAAGTTTGTTTGGAAGGTTGCGACTCTGTGTTCTTCTTCATTTTTACATTTGATTTCCGAAACGTTTAAAACTTTTCGCGCCAAAATTACGTGATAAATTAACATAAGATCGTCATTCATTAACATAATGGGACCATCATTGTGATTATCATAGAGAAACTTCGCTAACTGTACAGCAAGCGCATGCAGCTGTTCTTTCATGATGTTTTCACACAAAAACATAATATCTTCATCCTTATAACATGGCTGTAAGCCTTCATTACCCGTACCTATCAAATTGTTCAATTTTTCAGCAAAATCACTTTTAAACACCTTAGTATTAAGATCTGCTTTAGCAGTAGTGTACATGATGAAAAGACATTCAATTTTTTTAAAGTTTCCTTCAAAAAGGGCATCTTTGTTACTTGGTTGGAACAAGCGTCTTATGCTTAGATAGTTAGAAAACCATTTAGATAAGTCATTATTATTGTTGAGCGTTAGTTGGACTTTGTCCCCCTCTCTATGCTTAGCTTGTATGAACACTGCTACTGGTTTGTATACTCCTTTAATTGTAATATTAGCTCTAATACAGATATCGTCAAAAGCGCCTATGTCAGCGACATTGGTAGCTAAATTATAGTCTTTGATGTTATCATCGAATTTTGCTCTGAAATGTATTAGACTGATTAATTTTGTCTCGTACAATGATCCGCGTATATTGCAAGCTCCGGCACGTTTTTTATACATTTTGTTTTCATCAATGGATTAAACTAGTCTTCGCATAAATGTACTACTGTACTACTTTTCATGAATGTACTGTACGTACTGGACAGTCAGCCCCACTACCACCTAGCTGACTGGCTAATATTGTTACCACGGCATGAACTACTCTCGTAGTTCTACGAGAGAAGGAACTTATAGGATACCAGCGTTCTCTGCATACCATTGGCTGTTTTTCTTTGTTCTTCTAATATCTTCAGAGATAGGAGTTTATAGTTTTTCAGCTCCTTAATGTCATGCAATTCTGATGATCTGCAAATAAAAATATATAATTTGTAGAGAATGAAAGCGGGTTCGGATCGGGATGAAATCCACAGCCACGCTTTGACTTTACTTTGCTCTGTGAAGAACAGAATAGAATACTCTTTATTATGTGCATGATGAATCTGTAATGTGCCCACTGCTGGACACAACCCTCCTCTCTTGAGAGGGGGCGGACTGTAATCCACCACGCGGGCCCAGTGCGGGATCGTAGATGTCACATGTCTTCGACTTTTTGGTTCTAGTTTCCTCACGATATTTTCCTTCACCGTTTTGAGAGCAGTGGTGTGCAATTTCTGTTAAATTTTCCCAATAAACTATGAACCTTATGATTTAGTGATAAAGTTGAAGATCTATCAAAGAAATTTGACAGATTTTAGTAGGTTGATGTGGCTGGCGTCTGTTCACCACATAAATTGTGTAAGTAAGTATAAAACCATAAGTAGGTAAGCTTTCCCAAGAATCGTTCGTACGTCATTCATTGACTTGAATGTGCCCTGGTGTGGCTGAGGTACCTATTTCATGATCACTAAAACGTCTCCCTTCAAAATGGTTGGGCTGAATGGGGCTGGTCCATACGTCATGTTCGTGAACGGGCGCCGTCAGAAAGTAGGAGTATGGGCAACTTTTAACTTTTTTATTTCGGATGCTTTAACGTCTTTCTACATCGTTCTGACATGTATAATTTCAAAATCAATGATGTAGGCACTTAAACAATATTTTGATTTAAAAGAGCGTCCGTGGAGTTTCTTGCCCGTTCTTCGCCATAGGTACTTATTACGCTTTGGAATGGGCAACTAGCTTCATCTTTCTGACTGGCCGACTCCTTGACAATTCATGTGTCTGTAGTTGCTTTATTTGAAATAAGTACTTTGAGTTTGAATTTGAGTTGATATTCGTATAAAACTATTGCTCACGTTTGCTTATACGAATATAAACATTACATACAAGTATTTGCATTAAAATGAGGTTCATGTTCGTATGAATCGCTCACTTTATTTAGCAAAGTAAACTCAGTGTGGTCTGTGATTGTCGCGTTCAGGCAGAAATATATCCTTCTATAGAAAAGAACAGCTGTTAAGTACGTAAGTACTTCTAACTACTGGATACGTATCGTCATACATAACTAACAGCGCCCCGCGGTTTCACCCGCACAAGTCTCGGTCCCGTGGGTATATCGGGAAAAAAAGTATCTTATGTCCTAATGTAGATCATAGTCTTCCTGTGTGCCAAATTTCATCCAAATCTATTCAGCCGTTTTAGTGTAAAAGCGTAACAAACAAACAAAGTCACTTTCGCATTTAATAAAGGATTGTAAAGTTAAGGATATGCTATTTGACATTTGACAGATGGTTAATAGTGAAAAATACCTATGAATTTTGTTTTGTCTAATGGTTCTAAGCGTACCGGAAGACGAAGCGTTGGCGGGCCCCCTACAAGTGGACCGGTGATCTGGTGAAAGCTACAGGAATCCGCTGGATGCGAGAAGCACAGATCCGATCGAATTGGCGATGCTTAATGGCCTATGTACAGCAGTGAACGCCTATCTGAAATGATGAATGGTTCTAAGCTAAAAATATCAACACTCGTATAGATTATGTAAATGATTTTAGATTAACTATTTCATATATTTTATGACACGTAAAAATAAAGCCATTGAACGCGAATTGAACTTGATTATCAGATCAAGGAAATTACCCTACCATGTGTACAGACAACACTGAAAATAAAGCGGATTTGACGGAAGAAAATGGTATGACGACACTATAGCCGCCATGACAGTTACCCCGATTTACAATCAAAATTAAATTGTGTTACAGAAATGAAAAAATTGTGTCTATACAGGGTGTTTGGCGCATGGACCGACACAATTTTTTGGGGAGTTGAGAGGGTCATTTGCGAAGTTTCACCCAAAGATCCCATGTCCTAAGTGTCACGGTTAATAAGATATGATTTTTTTAGATTTTTTCCAAAAATTATGAACATAGTTTTATTTAAAAAAGTTCTTTATTTATTTAGAATAAGAATACATTGCAGAATACAATAAAAGTTATTTCGTGCAATTAGAACAATAAACAAAAAAGTAATAACTATTTAAAGGCGAGATTTCGGGTAATTTTGTGAAAAAAACAAAAAAAAACATCTCAATAACCGTGACACTTAGGACATGGGGTCTTTGGGTGAAACCTCCCAAATGACGCTCCCAATCCCCCAAATAATTGTGTCGGTCCATGCGCCAAACACCCTGTATTTCGATGAAATATTCATATTTGAAGGAAAATAAACTACAAGAAACATTAATAAGTAACTAGTTTCTCAAATTATCAAGTAGCTGATTGATAAAGACATCATAGAAGTAGCGCTTTTTAGAGTTTCGTAGTCAACCATTAGGGAATGGGAACCTTTTGGAAAAGGCGACTAGAATCAATTTTTTTTTTTGTAAATTTTTACGTTCAAATGTCCCTACAAGGGCCTATTTGAAATAAATGATTTGACTTTGACTTTGACAACAGGGAACCTTTATATTTTCGCCATGTACGTCTGTCTGTCTGTCAGTCCGCCGTGATTTGGCTCAGAGACTTTTAGCACTAGAAAGCTGTAATTTGGTATGGGATATTAATCACGCCCACAAAGAGGTAAAATAAAATAACGAGTAAAAAAATCATTTAGGTTACCTCTCCTACTCGTAAAGTGAGCATGTAATTTTTCTCGTCTATCCCTAGGTGTCGTTGGAAAGGTCGTTATAATTTTTACGGGTTTGTGAAAACCATTTTTGGAATCAGGGTTTCGTTCGCGAAATATTAAGCATTAAAGTGCAAATTTTTGTTAAAGTGTGCCCCCCACTTTTTTTATGGATAGGTATGTCGAAAATTCACGGCTTACTATCACACACAAACTAACTTTCTAAGTTTTTTGCCCTCGCTGGGAGGCCTTAATTTATTGAGGTAGCCACAGAAAAGTCCAGTTAAGCAGCCAAGGTTGACCAGTGAGAAGCAACTAAAAAAAAAAAAAAATGTCCCAGCTACGTAGGCTCTACAAGTTAACGAGTAATAATCAACCAACTTAAAGGGATATGCCCAAGTTTCATAGTGAGTTTGGCCCAGAGTGCACACTTACGTTAAGATGTCTTAAATGTATTATAGATTGTCAACATGTAATAAAATAAAGAATCTGTTAAATATATCTTCAGATTTTATAATAAAAAATATTTGTATTTTTTTAAATACATTACATTTAATATTACCTAAATGTATTTGATGGTGAGGTTTTAACACTTCATAGACTCCTTACTTGTCATTGGTATCATAAACTATTCAAAAGTCATTTATTCAAACTAGGCTGAGAATCAGCACTTTTCGAACGTCAAAATTACATAAGACAGTCCCCCAAAACGCCCACCCTTCACCACTTCCTAGTGCTTTTGCTGGGAAGAAGAAGTGGCGCAACAAACTCCCCAGCAGCACAGCTGTCTGTTCAGTTAGAAAAAAATAAAAAATGATTCTATACAACAGTATGCAAGACAATTTACAATATGCAAAAAGTAATTTAAATTAAATAGCTATAATTAATAGCCATATGACAGCTAGCACACGCCAATATACCAACCAAAAGCATCGAGAACTATACTCAAGCAGAAATAAAAATAACTAAAAGTAAACAATATCTAAAAAAAAAAGAAAAAGCCTCCAGGCATAAAGGGCGTGCCCGCTTACATATAGCTGTAACTAGAAGTTACAATTGATAAACTAGGACCATCGAGGTAAAATAAATAATTGTCGAGGTCGCTAGCTAACCACATATTGCAATACAACTCATAAAAAAAAACATTGTAATGAGTAGATTATGTCAGCACTAAATTAAAATAAAATTAAAATAAATTGACTTATAAAGTAAAATTATAAACAATTATATAAACTCATATAACCTGTCAGTAGGTAAACTAATTCTGGAGAAAGAACATTTAAACATTGTCTTGAGTTAATCACAGCGACCATCTATTCTTATCATTTAAGTAGTCGTTGATAGAATAGTATGCCTTTGAACAAAGGTTGGACTTTAATTTAGTTTTAAACGCATTAAAAGGCAAATCTAGCAAAGAAGAGGGTAGCTTGTTATAAAAGGTTATACCAAGCCCAACAAATGAGTTATGAACCTTATGAAGCCGGTGAAAGGGAGCACGTAGTTTATCCTTACTTCTTGTATTAACATTGTGAATATCACTGTTTTTAGTGTATAAGTGTATATTTTGCCTAATATATAAGATGTTGGCGAAGATGAATTGTGATGCCACTGTGAGAATACCGATATCTTTGAAAAAATCTCTTAGAGAAACTCTGGCACCTAGCTGGTAAATTGCTCGAATAGCTCGTTTTTGGAGGACAAATATATTTTGAATATCTGCAGCTTTGCCCCACAGCAGAATACCATAGGACATAACGCTATGAAAATAACTAAAATAGACTAACCGAGCTGTATCAACGTCAGTGTATTGTCTTACTTTTCTGACGGCGTAGGCGGCCGAACTGAGCCTTCCCGCTAGGCTCGATATATGTTGGCCCCACTGAAGTTTGGCATCTACTGTTATGCCCAGAAAAACTGCCGAGTTTACAGTTTCAAGCACCTCTTTATCTAAGACGATGTTGGGTCCTAGATTTCTAACATTTGGAAGGGCAAACTTTACACATTTCGTTTTTTTGGCATTGAGAACTAGGTTATTTGTCGTAAACCAATCCGTAACCATTGATAGTGCACTGTTTACATCGTCAAAATCTTGTCTATTCCTGTCTACTTTAAAAATAAGAGAGGTATCATCTGCAAACAGTACAACTTCACAGATACCCTTTAAATAGAATGGTAAGTCATTGATATATACTAAGAACAAGAATGGACCCAGTATTGAGCCTTGAGGTACACCTAACTGAACTGGTAGCCCGGAAGATTTTACACCATCAACATCTACACATTGCGACCTATTATTTAAATATGAATTTAAAACGTTGAGAGCTTCGTTTAGCACACCATAATGACGCAGTTTACGCAAAAGCGTGTCATGGTGCACGCAATCAAAGGCTTTGGAGAGATCACAGAAAACTCCAATAGCATTTTGAGAGTTCTCCCATGCGTTAAATATGTGTTTCAGGAGAGCAACACCCGCATCTGTAGTCGAACGACCCTTTGTAAAGCCATATTGTTCATTATGAAGGAGGCTATTTAAATTAAAATGTCTTAGCAACTGCTTGAGTATTAACTTTTCAAATATTTTGCTGAATGCTGGTAAAATAGAAATAGGCCTGAAATTGCCAACGTCATTTTTATTACCTGATTTAAATAAAGGTATAACTTTACTACTCTTCATGAGGTCAGGAAAAGTTCCTAAATCAACACATTTATTAAAAGTAACAGCTAGATAGGGGGCTACGATGTCTATTATATTACTCAAAAGTTTAATGGAGATTCCCCAGTAATCACCAGTGTTTTTAGACTTGAGTGTGTTGAAAACATTAACTACATCACGAGGCGTTACATGTTCGAAGCTAAATAAGCGACTACTTTTAGACACACTACTAAACAAAAGGTTTTCAGCTTTAGATGGGGACGAATTTAAGGAGCGAGTCGTAGTTATAGGTATGTTGGCAAAAAACTCATTAAACGCCTCAGCTACGTCAGCTGCTTTAGTAACTAATTTATTATCGACCATAATCTCAAGTTGTTTATCTTGCTTAACCGATTTACCCGTTTCATTGTTAATAATTTTCCAAGTGGTTTTTACTTTATTATTGGAATTTTTAATTGTATCGCTTAAAAATTTAGATTTAGCAAAAACACTAACCTTTTTAAATAAATTTGAATAATTTTTGACGTACTCTAGGAAAGGAGTATCAAATCTATATTTTTTTAAACCATATAACTCGTATAGTCTCGCTCTACTTTTATAAATACCCGGAGTGGCCCATTGATTAAAGCCAACGGAGGTGCCATTAATGTCAATAGTTTTAGTCTTGAAAGTAGATTGGTACTCTTTTTGCACAACATCAAAAAGGGCTGCATACATTTCATTAGGATTCTCGTTTTCTATTATAGATGGTGTTATTCTATGAGCTATATTATTTTTAAATTTATTGCAACGACTAGCTGTATATGGCCTACATTCTATTTTATGCGGCTTTTTATGTAATGGCATGGGGAAACTAGCTAATAAACCACAGTGGTCAGACGTTAAGTCACTTAACACTAATTTATTTTTGGCATCACAATCACTAAATATATTATCAAGACAAGTTGACGAAGATGCCGTGATCCTAGTAGCTTCAAAAAACAAGTTAATTAAATTATAAGACCTAAACAGATTAAGAAGTCTAATACTTAATGGAGTAACATCTAAAATATTAATATTAAAATCTCCACATAAAATGATACTTTTATTACTTGATTTTAACCTATTGAGCGAATCCTCCATTACCGATTCAAAACTAATAAAATCACCAGAGGGGGGTCGATAAACGCAAATTATAATGTATCGCTCGAGTTCAACACAAGACAACTCAATAGTGCGCTCGATGGAAAGATTAACTAAATCTAAACGTTGTTTACATTTCAACTTGTTTGAAACAAGAACCAAAGATCCACCGCGAATGGCGCTTTTTCTTACAAACGCACTTTGTACAGTAAAATTATCATCATTAATAAACACCACTTCATGTTCTTTCAACCAGTGTTCAGTCAAACATAACACCTGAACATCATAGTTCTCCATAAATAAACTTAATTCTAGCTCTTTGCCGGACAAACCCTGCATATTTTGATGAACAACGTTCAATATATACGGCTCATCCGTTGTCGCTCCTAATAGTTTAAACTACTAGGCGTATCAAAAGTAGTGTTAGTACCACTACTAACAGTAATCGATGGTACACTACAGGTACCAGTGTCACTGTGTATATTGTATGCTAAAAGATTAGCAATTTGTCTTCTACAACTAGGTGGCAAATACATTGTATAATTTGTCAGTTTATAATCAGTAATGAATTGATTACAATCAAAATATAAAATAGCGTCACTGTGACGACAGGTCCTATTATAAATTAACATATTTAATTTATAAATGTGCCTATTTGTCTCATTAGACAAATATCGAGAATAAGGCAAGGCACAGAAAATAAATTTACAATTATTAGTTTCATTGAGATGTAACATCAATTGGACACATTCAATTATGTCCTTTTTTCTTACAGTTAAACTGTCCCCGTATAATAATATAACAGTGGAACTGGGGTTTATTTGTGTCAGTTTAATATTATTAATTAATTGGCTAATACTGGCACCGGGTAAACAATTATTAATTACATATTGTTGTGAACACTGATTAAATATACGACCAATACCTTGACCAAATTTGTCCGAAAATACATAGGTTGTGTTAATCAAATTATTATTATTTTGCACATCCAAACAGCTACCTACAGGCTGAGCCACTGAGGGTGTAGGTGTAACCAGTTGAGGTTGGGGCTCATGGGAGCAGGCACAGCTAAAAGAGAGGTTATTTGTCAGAGACTCATACCTCTCGGCGTTGTACTTGACCAGGTCAGCCAATTCATTGGCCTCCTGCAAGCGCTTACTCAGGTCTTGTTGAGAAGCCTCATATTTATTAAAGATATCCTTTAGAGCATATTCCCTAACAAACAATTCATCCTGTAGGTGCTGAGTGTCTGTATTATACATAGTATTACATAATTGTAGTTCACTATTACACTTCTTTAATTCTTTAATTAAATTTAGATTTTTTTGCCTAAGTTTTATATTTAATTTGTTAACTTTTTGGCGTTTCAGTGATTTTTTAATTTTTCTAATTAATCTATTAATTTTAATATATATTTTTTTTATTTTTTTTATTAAAACTTCTTCCAGGAATTAATGCACCTGCTTAATTGCAGGTGCATTAAAATTACTTTGATGCCGTGCCCACCCTAAATACCAGATAACTGACATGACGTGGGCACAACATCCAACTGTTCGACGGCCTACAATCAACAGTATTTTTGGCTGCACGACCAGCCTATTATTGGTATTTATAAAAATGTAAACAAAATATATTTTTCATGTTATTCTTATTAGTTATTATAGTTATTCTTCTTCTTCTTCGTGAAATCTTCCACACTTCTAGGATGAAATGGATAAGTTGATAATTCAAAATTAATTATGATGTGTTTTTTTACATCAATATTTCTCGTGTGCGTTTCTTGGCCAAAAATGGGCAATTGCCTTTGCAGTAGAACATGTTTCTCAACTACAATGTTAATTTTGTTCTTGGGATAAATTAATCGCAATATTAATATATTATTACAAATATTTATTTTTTTAAACCACTCAGAACTTTCAGAAGAAGCAGCACTGCTTCGCGGAGCTCCGTTGACTGCGCTTTACTAAAAAACCTTGAAAATATTCCTGACCTCAGAGCTTGTTACAAGGTAATATTTCAAGATTTAAGCATATTTAGATTTCAGTTTAACTTTTGGGGTGTTGACCTTGACGTTGAAGATGTCATTGACCTCATTATTGCTTGGAAACTGAATTAGACCGGCCACGTGAACTTCCCCACCCTTAATACTCCCACTCCATCCCACTATCCCACCAATCCCGAAAGAAACTTTAGCAATCTTTTTCTCGACACCTATAGTTTTGCTAGATTTGGGGTTTTCAAAACTACACTAAAATGGTAGTATATTCTCCCAAAAAAAAAAATTGCTACTATAAAAAATCGATATCCATAAAGTACAGTGCTTCTCAAGTAATTAGGTATGTACGTAGGTCTTCCTTTATCTAACAAAATCGCAGAATTGAAAAAAACTTACCGACACTTGTCTTTCAAAAGTCCTACCGAAAAGCCACAAATTTTATTTTATTTTAAAAACAACTTTTTCAGATTACACAAATTCTTCATAGGATATTGTTTAGAAAATAACCTCAAATATGTAATAATAGTTGATGCTATGAGTCAAGCTCAAGCAGTTTGTTTATCACAGAAGTTATTTTTATCTTGATAGAATTCCAGAAAATAATTACCAGAACAAAAAAAATATCGTTACCTAAAAAAAAAAGACGTACTCTATTATATCGATCACCTTCTCGCCAATTTGAAATAATATATTTAGTTTCATACTATTATTTATGTTCCTTATTGAATATCAGCCATTTATATTGTTGCGAAAGCGTATCCGAACGTAGTTTATTAAAAAAAAACCCAACATTTATTGTGTTGCTACGAGAATTATTAATATGACAATCAAGAATTCGAAGTTGAGAACTTGTCAAACTCTGTTTTAGCACTTATGAGTGCGTTTCGTCAAATAGTTCCTATGCCGTAATGTTGGCTCCACTTTTTAAACTTTAACAACAGACCTATTAACCTTGTTTTATTGTATTTACCTTGTTTTATTTAACTTCCAGATTTTAATCTACGAATTTTGAATAGATTAGCTACTCTACTTTCAAAAACACATTTGTAATTAATCAAAATGGAAACATACTTACCTGTCTAGTGTTTATCTATACATCTACCTATCTAGATAGCTACTTCTATACCTACGTATATCTAATATCTTAGTTCCATGAGTTGGCATGGCGCTGATCGTATTCAATTCCTATTCTGTCAGACGTAGAGTTGCCAGTCTATCTCCTATGTAGGTATACAGGGTGGAAGGGAAATCGACGCGAAAACTGATACCATAGATTCAGTACATGATTCTGAACGCCCCTGCGTTGAAATTTTTCGTCGATTTTTTTTTTTAAATCAGCAGTTCCATACATTTTGACCGCGTAGGTATTGAACTTTTCTATGAAACAACTGTTTTTTTTTAAATAACTGACAAACAGTTTCAACGGAGGGGGGTTCAGAATCATGTACTGAATCCATGGTATCAATTTTCGCGTCGATGTCCCTTCCATCCTGTATTAATTATTAGTCATTCATTAGTCTATGGTTAAATCACTAACTTTCCCGGATACAGACGCCTCTTGGCCTCCCTATTAACTAGGCACCTAACACAAGTAACCATAAAAGACCAGGCACAACAAGAATACACCGTGAAAAAACTATCAGAATACCTAACCGAAGCATACCACGCATGCTGCAAACTAAGGGCGCCACGAAACAGGAACGAGAGGACCCCTGGTGGAATGCTGAACTTAGTAAACTCAGAGATGCGCTGCGTAAGCAATTCAACAGAGCCAAAAACACCAGACTCCCGGACGACTGGGAGATATACAAAAAGACCCAATATACATCCAAAAAGCAGATCAGAACCGCTAGGAGGACAGCATGGCGTAAATTCTGCGAATCCATCGAGATTAATAATGAAGCCACAAGGGTAAGAAAATTTTTATCAACGGATGAGGACCGAACTCTAGGCGCGCTTAAGAAACCCGACAACTCATACACAGTAACTGACTATGAAACCAGTAAGGTCCTCCTCGAAACTCACTTCCCAGGCAGTAGAGTCCTGGAGGACAGGACGTGGGAGGCTGAACCAGAATGGACCCCAACGGATCAGGACTGGTCAAGAGCCCGCAACATAGTAACAGAAGATCGAGTAAAGAGGGCTATAAACACCTATCAGCCGTACAAGTCAGCTGGACTGGATGGCATCTTCCCCGCCCTACTGCAGTGGGGGGTAGACTGTCTGACACCATGGCTGGTGGAGATTTACCGAACCTGTATAGCACTCAGACACACACCTCTTGCATGGCGCGAGGTGAAATATTTAAACATTTTCATACCCAAACCTGGCAAGACTGACTATACACAACCCAAGGCTTATAGACCCATAAGCCTCACATCCTTCCTACTGAAATCCCTAGAGAGACTCTGTGACAGACACATCCGAGACGGACCTCTCCGGGTAAAATCACTTCATAAATAACAACATGCATACTCCACAGGCAAGTCGATGGAATCAGCGCTGCACAGCGTGGTTTCTAAGATCGAATGTGCAGTGAACCACAAAGGCTCAGCACTGGCTGCCTTCATCGACATCGAGGGCGCCTTTGACAAAACAATGTTCAACAGTATAAATATGGCCCTCGACAGACACAACGTAGACCCGACCCTGAGTGGCTGGATCACCAACATGCTCAAGCGAAGGGCTGTACAAGTCACAGTAAATGACACTACCAGAGCCATCGTTGCGAAAGGCTGCCCGTAAGGCGCGTCCTCTCGCCACTTCAATGGAACCTAGTAGTAGACAGCCTCATCAAAATACTCAATGACAAAGGTTATTTCACCGTAGGCTACGCCGATGACATAACCATAATAATCAACGGGACCCACGAATTATGCGTCAAGCCCTGAAAATAGTAAAGGAATGGTGCAACAAGCACCAACTCTCAGTGAACCCAACAAAAACCGAACTGATTCTCTTCACAAAAAAGAGAAAACTGAGGACACTACAATTACCACGATTGTTTGGAACAACCCTAAGCCTCTCAACTTAAACCAAATACCTGGGCATCTACATGTATTTGCACAAACAACTGAACTGGGCAAAACACACGAACTATACTATTACAAAACCATCATATCCCTGTGGCAGTGCAAGCGACTGCTTGGCAGGAATTGGGGGATCAGCCCCAAAGTCACCTACTGGCTATACACCACAGTCATCCAACCAATTCTCACACACGGCTCACTGGTCTGGTGACCCAGGACAGACCTGAGCACAACCCAGAGAGATCTCGAGAAACTGCAGCGGTTTGCTTGTGTCGCAATCACTAGCTGTATGAGAAATACACCGACCGCTGCCCTACAGACAATGCTAGGGCTGCCGCCTCTCCACCTAATCGTACGGGAGGAAGCGGCCCTGGCCGCCTTCAGGCTCCATTTATCGGGAACCCTAAGTAATGACTCTAGAATTAAGCACACACGCATAAAGGAGGATGCGATCAAACGAAAGCCAATGATGGCATCACCCTGCGACAAAGCCCCGAAAACTATCCATTTTCAAAGGCACACAATACTACATAATACTTACAGAACAGTGTGACTACTCAGGCCCCAAAGAAATGAGAGTATACACCAACGGTTCGAAGACCGACTCCGGTACCGGAGTCGGAGTCTTCTCACATAAGAAAAGAAAAAGAAAGAAAGAAAGAATAATATTTATTTGGACACAGGTCGTGAAACACAATAAACAAAATAATAAAATGAAAATAATCTTAAAGCATGAATAATAGTAATAGTGTATATGTGTGCCTCACGGCTGCGCCAAAAAGGTAGGTAAAGGTAGGTTCACATGAACTCAACATAAATATATCCAGACCGCTGGGAAGGTATATCTATCAGGCGGAGTGTGTGGGCATCATACATGCGGTCCATGCCCTAAAAGCTAGGAGGATTACGGATACACACATACGTATACTCTCCGACAGCGCCTCAGCTCTTCAATCATTACGGAAAAAAATATTCCCTCAAAGCTAGCACTAGAATGTCACAAGGCATTAGAACAAATAACGGTATCTAGCCGCAACACGGTGTCACTGCAATGGATAAAAGGACACAGCGGGTCGCTAGGTAATGACGCAGCTGACGAACTTGCTAGACGAGGATCCAGCACGGCAGTCTGTGGACCCAAGCCTATCGTACCCTCCCCTTCAACCAAATACGCAGGTGGTTACAGGAAATCACCCACACACAAGCAGGGCAATGGTGCAGGGCGTGCATGGAGGCTGAGGAGACCGTTGCACACGTGCTCTTTGAATGCACGGGCGTTACCCAGATCAGAATAGACACCCAAATCATACACAGATGTTCTAGACAAACCAGGAGACCTAATTGCCTTCTGGAGGGAGGTGGGCTGGTTGGATAACCCCCCAAACGGCCGCTATGGCCCACGCACACTGGTCCACCTGACGGACTGAGTGCGGAAACCAAACCCCATAACATAGAACATGTAAATTATCTTGCATACTATTATATTATAGAATCATTTTTTTCTAACTGAACAGACAGCTGTGCTGCTGGGGAGTTTGTTGCGCCACTTCTGCTTCCCAGCTAAAGCACTAGGAAGTGGTGAAGGGTGGGCGTTTTGGGGGACTGTCTTATGTCATTTTGACGTTCGAAAAGTGCTGATTCTCAGCCTAGTTTGAATAAAAGACTTAATTTTCTTTTTTTTTTTGTGTTAAAGAAGCGAAATCTGTTTTATGAACTTTTGACATGCCGTCACATTACGTAAAGTAGATAGACGAATAATAAACATGTGTTTCTACCTATAGGATTTACAATTTTATTCATTCAGTGAAGGGCGGGCGTTTTGGGGAACTACTTAGGGCTGGCCGTATACGTACAGTTTCCTGATTTGGAAACCAGAATGCTTGCCTTACTGTTCAACTAGGCGCACACGTTTCTACAATTTCCGAATGGAAAAAAACCTGACGTTAATTTAGGAAACAATAAGAAAAAACGATGGTCTGTGCTAGTCTCACGGAATACCGAATCAGGAATCCTGATCAGGGGCCCAAGTCTGTCTATTTTTATAAATTCGTCATTCCAACACGATCCCATTGTCATTTTGCTAAAAGTTCGTAATCTGCTAAATTCATCATGGTCGATCATTGGTTGATCATTGTATTCGACAAACACAAAAGAAATGACTGAACAGTGACGTTCTCATGGTAGGTCACTGATCAAAGGAACTGTCAAAATTTCAGCAGACTATCGCCTACGTCAGTCATTCATTTCTCATTATGTACGAGATTATCAATAGATGCCATTTCTTTCAATGTAGTGTCAGTGGCTGACTATTGGAAAGTTATAATGACGCCAATATGTTGGTAGATTACCAAACTTGTCAAAATCAACAATTATGAAATCAATGACAGACCATTCTGACACTATTGTAATAGCAGACCTGTACCCTAATTACGTAATGCAAAATCAATCCGAATCTGAATCGTTTTGAAACAGATTGCTAATCCATAGCTCCGTAAGTTCGAAAAAAAAACTGCAGAGCAACGTAAATGACGCAATGAATGTTGTTGAACTGTCAAAATGAAACAGATTTGTCTTTATCGTTTACGAAAATATGTTGCGTAATTAGAAAGCTGAGGCCCAGGAAACCGTACGTATACGGCCAGACTAAAAGCGCTGATTCTCAGCCTACTTTGAATAAAAGACTTAATACAATAATAAATACTTTTGATTTTGATTACCTATAATAATCAAACAAACTAACAAAATGAACAAAACAAAATTAATCTGTTTAAAATAATTAAATTATAATTTATTTTATTTCAGACATAAACAGTCCCTTTATTTTAACAAAGATAGTGGAGTTTTTGGTAGTTGGTACACACGGCTACACATCAAGCTATACATTGATTTATTTATTTATTTATTCAAACCAACTAAATACACACAAAGACATTCAAAGTACATATCATTAACAAATACAATAGAATTGCATGCATCTAAATTATAGGTAAGCACAGCATTTTAATTAGATCTCACTATACAATAATAATCAATATAAAGATGGTTAACAATGCAATTAGAACCCTAATATCATTTATATTTTATAAGTACATAAAATTAACTTATTAAAATGAATTGAATTTTATGAATAAGCTGACCTCGCATAGTTCGGAAATCCTATACAATGCGAGATCAGCATAAACTGGAAATGTAAAGCTTAATGTGTAGCCGCGTGTACACATAACTATAAAATAAATAAAGCGACTACAAAGTGAAAAATCATTTTTCACACCACCTGCTCGAAAATGTCAAATTATATGTCAAGCAACCTTAACCTAAAGTGAGTCATTAGTGGCCGGGGGCACAGCCGGTCAATAATGTTGTACTGGATTTCATTATGACCCGCTGGTCAATAATGTGATTTGAATTTGGAATCTCACATGCTCAGCTAAATTGGCAGCATAGTACTAACCATGAAGTTATAGTAACAAACACCCTTTGGTGCCAGAAAGAGGAAAAATACCGTTACTACGCGTGGATGATATTCTCGATTTCCTACAAAATCATAACGACTGCTTCTTCATATCGTTGCCATGTTTTCGAAGACATAATATTGTAAGAATAATTAGATAACTACAAACCATTTTTTAAAAGGAATGGAATAACATTAAAACTGGCATTAATAATAACAAATACCGTACCGCGCCGTAATAGTAATTGGCTGTAACATTAGTTAATTTATTTGAGCAATACTCAAATAAATTACATCAACATCTATAAACGTACCAAATAAAAACTTAACTTTATCTTTGCACAACTGGACTAATGTCTCAAATGTTACCATTAATTTCAATGAATATGTTTAAAAAGTGCATATAACTAACTAGTTCTCAATATGTTATTCTTACTGTTTGTTTATTTAATAAATACTTTGTTTTTCGTACTATGGCTATTATTTTCTCACAGTAGGTGTAAAAAGTAGAGTATCCTCCTCTGGGCTAAAGGTGTCTTTGCCTTGGGCTAGCTTGAATCCCTCGCTGCATTCAGGATTCTATTATTAACTCCCTCGCTTCGCTCGTGAGTTAAACTCTTAACTCCCTCGCTGCGCTCGGGGGTTAAATCCCGAATCCTTCATTGCGCTCGAGATTCAATATGACGCCCTTTAGACACAACTTTAGCCCCTCGGTGCATAATCTACTATTAGTGTCGGAAATGGCTTTGGTTTCGTTTGCGTTTTGTATATGCCAAATTACCACCAACGGAACGGATTACGGAACTAGGTTTATTTTTTACTTTTAAAATAAATAATGTCTTGAGAAATACATTTCAACAAAATGAATCCCTATTTCATAACTAACGTCGTAAACCAAATTGGATTGTTTATTCTTCCGTCGACAACACCCGTTTCTATTGTAGTCATAGCTAAGCGTGCTGATCTAAAGAAAACAAAGAGTGCCCAAAAGCCTCGTATTCAACAAATCAGAAAAAAAAAAACAAATCGAATGATGCAGCTTGACTGCTTGAAGCTGGCCATTATGAACTCCCCAACTGAACAAGAAAGCCCCATCGTGTTTGGCCTCATTGAATTTGCCTTGAAAAGGACTGGCAGAAGCTCTGGGTGGTGTCCAGAACCCGATAGTGGAGCCGGGAGGTGGCCATATCACCTCAACTAAACAAGATAGCCCGGTCGTGTTTGGGTTCGTTGGATTTCTCTTGCCAAGTACCTTACAAGTGAAGGTGGTGAGATCGATATTCAAACACATTATATCTAAAAATTATAAAATAAAATAAACGTAAAATAACTTTTTTTTTAACAAGTTTGTATTTTTTTTAAAACAGCTTACAATACTTTTAAAAAATCTTAAAGATGTGAAAAGTTCTTACACTTAAAAAAACCGGCCAAGTGCAAGTCGACCAGGCACAATGAAGGGTTCCGTAGTTGGGATGAATTTATATCCCAACTTAACATTGTAGTTGAAAAACATGTTCTCCCATACTATTATAAGTAGAAGTCGGTCGATTATTACTCGTTAACTTGTAGTGATACTTAGCTGTGATAGTTTTCTTTTTAACTTCGTTATATACAGGGTGTTTGGCGCATGGACCGACACAATTATTTGGGGGATTGGGAGCGTCATTTGGGAGGTTTCACCCAAAGACCCCATGTCCTAAGTGTCACGGTTATTGAGATGTTTTTTTTTGTTTTTTTCACAAAATTACCCGAAATCTCGCCTTTAAATAGTCATTACTTTTTTGTTTATTGTTCTAATTGCACGAAATAACTTTTATTGTATTCTGCAATGTATTCTTATTCTAAATAAATAAAGAACTTTTTTAAATAAAACTATGTTCATAATTTTTGGAAAAAATCTAAAAAAATCATATCTTATTAACCGTGACACTTAGGACATGGGATCTTTGGGTGAAACTTCGCAAATGACCCTCTCAACTCCCCAAAAAATTGTGTCGGTCCATGCGCCAAACACCCTGTATATTACTGCCGGGAATTGTTTCAAATATCCAAAACCAAGCATTTAGCTGGCAGAGGCACACTTTATTCGTATCAATGCACTTTAAAGCTTAATACTTCGCAAACGAATCTCTGAATCCGACAGACAGACACACAGACAGACAGACGGACATGGTTAAACTATAGGTGGTTAGGGTGTGTTATGAGCACACAATAGAAGTGAAAACTTACGACTGGAGCCGAGTATACGCGATTCAGTGCCGAGTACAGGTACGCGGAACAGCGACACCGACCGACTGGTGTCGAGTAAACCAGCGCCCAAATAGGGATGTTGACTAAACTTAGTAAACTAACTAACTGAACTTTTTGTTTGTCCGTCAGGTAGATTATTAAAAAATATTGGACACATATTTTTTATTTTTCTACGTAATCAAAATATTACGGCAATACATTGAATTAAAATGTGGTGTTCATGATTTTATTTAGCACTTCTCCTTCAATGAATGCCATTGATGTTTCGTCGATAATTGAGCCTAGGCTAACTTCTGCATCTTGGAACATGACTTTGGCGTTTTCTAAGATAATCTTTCGGGATTTTTCGCTCACCTGGATCAAGTTGAATTTTTCATCCGTCACTACATTATTTGCTTTGAAATAAGTCATTATTGTGTCCACCACAGTATATTTTAAAACAAAGATTGTTCGTTTATTTTCGAGAACTTTAGCGATACTTTCTAATCTTTTATTCCATTTTCTGTCTATTTTATTGCAAACAATAATGATCAGATTTATTTGATTTAGATTGATACGTTTATTGTTAATTGTTTCTGTTAATTCTATGCAGACTGTACTATAATCGTTTGCTGGTAGATCTAAAACGTATTCCAAATCAAAGACATAATGATGGTCAGTTTTATTTAAAGATTGGACCATTTTTACAACTGTAAGCGCGCTGTACTCCGTAACGACAATTGTGGCTGGCGGCTGATCTTTAAGTTTTAGAAAATTTAAAGCTTTTTCATTGAACGTGTAATCTGCAATGTTCTTTATATTTTTCATATACATTTTACTTATGATCGTCAATAAAGGTTTGTCTACTATCGCTGCCAAAGCTTCTTCGTAGTGTTGGCTTTGTTTTGTTAGATACGATATTTCTTTTTGCTTCCACCATCTTTGTATTAAGTCGTGATATTGTAGGAAGATTGCGTCACCTGTAACTCGAACATTATTCACGTAACGACACTGATGATCTTCTATTTCTTTTTTCAAACATTCCTCTACAACCTCCTCGTCAGCCTGATTCGCGAAAAACACAAGTTTATTCAAGAAATCTTTCGCTAAATTCTCGTCGTCTTTGTCTACCCTAAATGACAGTTTCGGAAACTTTTTAACTTTTATATCGAACTTGTATTCGTGCAAATTCTCAATTTCATTTTGCAATTTTACGAACAGTCTTTTAGAAAGTTCTCCTAGTGACTTCCAGTTGTCTGTGAACTTCATCAGGTTTGTGTTTTCTTCCGAAACTAATATGTTACCAACAATACCAGCGATTCCTCCGTTTAGTTTCTTGAGACCTTTTTCTAGAGACTCATCTAAAGTGACGACATTATCGGCGTTTGATTTGGTTTTGATAAATTCAGAGATTTTCGATTTCAGATAATTCAATCTTCTTTCGGTTTTGCTCTTCTTAATTTTTATTGTTATGTCTTTATTGCCGAACGCAGCTGGTACTTTAAACAAACGGGATGTTAAAAACTCTTTCGCAGCCAGATAAATTTCATTTTCATCTAACTTTCTTATTTTGAGTATTTCATTGTAAAGCGCTTTTTTAAATAAATTATTAAATTCTTCGTCACTTTCAAAGAAATCTTGGCGGAAGCTTGCATGTCGATGTTCGTCGTTTTCGTTCAGAGATTTAATATCAGAAACTTCGACAGCTTTTTGTGCGACCAGTACATGGTAGCGGAGCACAGTATTATTCATTGGCATTATAGAATCATCTTCTTTACAAATAAACTTTCCCATAACTTCAGCAAGCATAGTGACTTGATCCTTTAACATTTCAGAATCCTCGTCATCATCACAGTCAAATTTAAGTTTTGGAAACGTTTTAACTTTAATATGAAACTTATAATCGTACAAATTCGGGATTGCAGACTGTACTGCAGCGTACAACCTTTTAGCAAAATCTTCTAATTCACCTTTATCTGCGAATTTCATATATTTAGAGTTTTCATCGGATACCAGAATATTACCAATAGTGCTAGCTAAACCTGCGTTGAGCTGAAGGAATTCTTCTCCTATCGATTCATCTACAGTGATAATGTTTTCCGTTGGTGAAGCGTTGATCAAATCCACCATTTTATTTTTTAATTTGTCTATTACAGACGCAATGAATATTGAACGTTCAACGTTGTCTTCGTTGCCTCTTATTGTTAAATCTTTATTTCCAAAGGTAACTGGTACTTTAAAATCTCGATTTATTAACATATTCTTCGCTACTAATTTAATAGTTTCATTAACAGTTGATTGTCGAACGTCAACCTTTTCTAGTTGTAGTCTTAAATCATCAGACATGGATTTACTGACGAACTCCAATTTCAACTTTTTATCATTAAATGTCACAACATTTCCAATCAGACTGCTGAGTACCGAAATGTCTAATGGTTTATTAAACAGTTTTGACACTAGACTGTTGAGTTCCTCTTCTTTTAATTTACGCTTTCTTAGCATTTCAATAAACAGACTATTTTTGAATAATATTATGAAATCTTCATCGTTGTCAAAGAAGTATTTTTGGAAGGTTGCAATTCTGTGTTCTTCTTCTTCATTTTCACATTTGATTTCCGAAACATTTAAAACTTTTTTCGCCAAAATTACGTGATAAATTAACAGAAGATCGTTATTCATTGACAAAATGGGACCATCTTTGTCATCACCTTTCTCATTAGAAAGAAACTTCGCTAAATGTACCGCAAGCGCACGGAATTGTTCTTTCATGACGATTTCGCACAAAAACACAATATCTTCTTTCTTATGACATAATGGCTGTAAGCCTTCATCACCCGTACCTATCCAACTATTCAATTTTTTAGCAAAATCACATTTAAACACCTTAGTATTAAGATCTGCTTTAGCAGTAGTGTACATGATGAAAAGACATTCGATTTCTTGAAAGTTGCCTTTAAAAAGGACATCTTTGTTACTTGGTTCGAACAAGCGTCTTATGCTTAGGTAGCTAGAAATCCATTTAGCTAAGTTATTTTTACTGTTGAGCGTTAGTTGAACTTTATCCCCCTCTCTATGCTTAGCTTGTATGAACACTGCTACTGGTTTGTATACTCCTTTAATTTTAATATTAGCTCTAATACAGATATCGTCAAAAGTGCCTATGTCAGCGACATTGGTAGCTAAATTATAGTCTTTGATGTTGTCATCGAATTTAGTTCTGAAATGTATTAGACTGATTAATTTTGTCTCGTACAATTGTCCGCGTATACCGGAAGTTCCGTCAAGTTTTTTATACATTTTGTTTTGAAAATATGATCTAGCTGAAATAAATGGCTGGCTGCTAAAACTCCGATAAACATCAATGGATTAAACTAGCCTTCATATAAATGTACTATTATACTACTTTACATGAATGTAACTCCGGCGCACCCTGGACAGTCAGCCCCACTACCACCTAGCTGACTGGCTAATATTGTTACCACGGCATGAACTACTCTCGTAGTTCTACGAGAGAAGGAACTTATAGGATACCAGCGTTCTCTGCATACCATTGGCTGTTTTTCTTTGTTCTTCTTATATCTTCAGAGAGAGGAGTTTGTAATTCCTCAGCTTCTTCTCATGCAACATTGATGATCTGCAAAAAAAAAAACTGTTGATAATGAAAGCGTATTCGGATCGGGATTAAATTGACTTTACTTTGCTCCGTGAAGAATACTCGTCGTTTACAGCCTATAAAGAAGTGAAGAGAAATAAGATGAGAAAGAAGTGGAGCTATACAGGACGTCTAGCTGCATCTCTTTCCCACGCTCAAGTAAGATTGAAATAATACTGCGCGAAATAATACTAAAGACTGGCGCTGCCAACAGTACCGTGAAGCCTGTTTCGTAAACATGATTTTGTGCACTTAGTGAGGTGTAGTTTGATTGTGAATGTGTGCGTTTAAAACTAAAGTAAAATCCAACCTTTGTTCAAAGGCATACTATTCTATCAACGACTACTTAAATGATAAGAATAGTTGGTCGCTGTGATTGGCTCAAGACAATGTTTATGTTCTTTCTCCAGAATTAGCCTACCTACTGACAGGTTATATAAGCTTAGGTAAATTGTTCATTTTATTTGACTTTATATGTCAATTTATTTTAATTTTATTAATTTTTTGTTGACATTAACTACTCATTAGAATGATTTTCATGAGTTGTATCGCAATATGTGGTTAGCTAGCGACCTCGACAAACTGATCATATTTTTTATTTTTTTTCCTGAAAAACTGGCAGCAAGTTCGTCATGCTCCCTTAGATGTCACTGCTTGCGGTAGCGTCGGGGGTCGGGTTGCCTCCTTCCCTCAAATATGGCGAGGGGGGTAATGGCTGATCTTTGCGTTAAGCTCGTGAACGGGTGCTGCTTGTGGTGACTGGTCGTCTTGCTGATCATGGTTTTGTTATTGTTATTAGTACTTAATTAACTGTTTATTTATTTTACCTCGATGGTCCTAGTTTATCAATTATAACTCTAGTTACAGCTATATGTAAGCGGGCACGCCCTTTATGCCTGGAGGCTTTATTTTCTTTTTAGATATTCTTTACGTTTAGTTATTTTTATTTCTGCTTGAGTATAGATCTCGATGTTTTTGGTTGGTATATTGGCGTGTGCTAGCTGTCATATGGCTGATAATTTATAATTTAATGTTTTGTGTTGTGTTATGTAAATTATTTTGCATAAGTACTATTGTATAGAATCATTTTATTTTTCCTAATTGAACAGACAGCTGTGCTGCTGGGGAGTTTGTTGCGCCACTTCTTCTTCCCAGCGAAAGCACTAGGAAGTGGTGAAGGGTGGGCGTTTTGTGGGACTGTCTTATGTAACTTTGACGTTCGAAAAGTGCTGATTCTCAGCCTAATTTGAATAAATGACTTTTGAATTTTGAATTTTGCTTGTGAGCGTGTATGCACAGAGCAGAGGTGTAGTTTTGGCATGCTTCACTGTATTGTTCGCAGCGCGATGACTTATATTTTTATTTGGTCTGAGTTCCACCCATAATCCAATATTTTAGGAAACACAAATATAAAAGTATTTTTATGTTTCCAAGCCAGTTCAATTTGCCAACCGTCATCATTCATTCTTATTCTCATTTTATCATTCTCACAAGTATCATCTTATTTGTGCCCTGGACATGGTTTTAGGTTCAAGTGGATAAAATATTAGAGTTTGTTTATTTTTATCGCTTTACTATTATTTATTTTGACAAATGTGACACTTCAAGATGAAAACCACAGAACGCGCTCACAGACTGTTCTAAAAATAAGGTTAGCCAATTTAATAATCGGAATATTCCTCCAAATAATGACGTTTTCGTGACGTATCACCTCGACTCACACTCATTCAGGAACCTCATTAAGAGTCCTATTACATTTTTTTACGGAAATTCATGATTTTTGACCATGTAATTTTCAGCAGCAGTAAGATATTTTAATAATTTGATTATAATATCTATAGTGCCATTCTTTTTCTTGTAAGTTGGAGTTACACATTATTTTCGTGTAATTTGCTGAATTGACGCGGAATATAAAGTACTTTAATTTAATTTATTGTAATTTTGTCTTATTATATTGAGAAACAAAAACTAATGAAACGTATTCACTGTAGATCGAAGTTTTATATCATATTAGTTTATTTGATTTAATTGTGTTTATTTGGAATATAATTGACATGAAAATCAAGACATTTATTGGTTTTCTTTACGAATTTTCCCTGAAAACTCAAGGAATATAAAGAAATTCTAGAACTCCAATAAACAAGTAAAACATTAAAATTATCGTTTAGTAACTTTCGCATTTATTAGTACTGAATGAAACAATGTGAATTTGATCGTCAAAGTTCCATTGCCGACGTTTTTCCTTGTAAACTGAGTTCGTAAAATATTCATAGTAAATTACACGACAACAAAAGTTAAAATGTGTAATTCCAACTTACAATAAAGAGAATGGCACTATCGTTATTCATAATCAAATAATTCAAATATCTTACTGCTGCTGAAAATTACAACGTCAAAAATCATGAATTTGCGTCAAAAATGTAATAGGACTCTTAATTCCTATCTTACGCCTATGAATACCGATTTTGAGGATCTTTCGAGGCACGCCTTGAGGTCTCCTCGATCGAGTTGTGAGTCGAGGAGCTTTCGAGGTTACGACTTAGAATATGGTTGTTAGATTATGGGCAATTAGGTAATGTGGAACTGTAATTTTTTAAAATAATTTTCTAAATAACTTCGCAGAGAAACATACTCTAGATAATGTTACCCAGTTATGTGTTATTTTGTTTTTGTTCTCGTAACCTTGATGTAAAATATATAAATACCTACACATCATAGTTTTATTGTTACAAATTGCAATGAGTTGCTTGCTAAAAAAAAAATGTTCCTTACTTTGAAACTGCCAACTCTATTCATATGTAAGTAATAATAATATGTAGAAATAATAGTGTGCGTTACCCCAGCCAGATAATGTCGAAAATCGTCATCCAAGTGCAAAAGATAATTAGAAATACAGCTTCTGTAATTGGTAAGCAGATTTTTAAATTTGGTAAGCTGATAGTTTTTTAATTATTTGATAAAAACACTTCCGGCTGGAGTGACGTTACCCCAGCCAGATCTTTTGTTTTCTAATGGTACTTTTGAAATAAATTTTATCTAAATAATTAGAAATGAATTTGAAATAAATGGTACAACTTAATTTGTATTTGTATTTGCTATGGTTGCGAACAATGATATTATAAGTAAAAAGGTGACTGACTGTACCCACTTTTAAGGACAATTATGCTAATAATTTTAGAAGTTTGGTTTAATGTATTGCGCGCCCGCTTTATTATAACATTCTAGATTTGGTCGGGTTACCACGCATACATATTTTTTTTCGATTATCTCGTTAATTAATTAGTGTACAAGTCTGAAATTTCACATGTATATAATTGAACTGTATTTCTAATTATTGATCTAAAATTCAGTTACCACTACTACAGTAAACTCGGTTAATCGGTGGTCAAATAACTGAGCTGCGCACCGTGGCCGGAAAATCATCTTATCTTTTTAATTACGTATAGGATACTAATGAAACTTCAGTACCATTTAAAGAGAGTAATTATCTATATAATAACGTTTAAGTTTAGTCTTTGGGGCTCATAGTGGAAGTGGTAGGACCTTAGCATATTTTCTATTTACTAAAATAACTTCAAAACGGTGCATTATAGTGGATTCATTTATTGCGTAACAAATTATAACTAATTAGCCAGATCTCATGTATAAGTATTACAATCATCCGTATAGTCAATTCCGAGATACAGCAATCGTGCAAACGTTACTCCAGCAGGATTTTAAATATCTTCGCAACCATAGCAAATAAAAATACAAATTAAGTTGTATCATTTATTTCAAATTCATTTCTAATTATTTATATAAAATTTATTTCAAAAGTACCATTAGAAAACAAAAGATCTGGCTGGGGTAACGTTACTCCAGCCGGAAGTGTTTTTTATCAAATAATTAAAAAACTATCAGCTTACCAAATTTAAAAATCTGCTTACCAATTACAGAAGCTGTATTTCTAATTATCTATTGCACTTAGATGACGATTTTTGACATTACTTGGCTGGGGTAACGCACACCATGAATTCAGGCCGTATACATAATATCTACATTATTTAGTTGATAAACATATATAAATTCCCGCCACGTACTACCTTAGTCCCCGTAAAATATCCTAGATGGCGTTTCGAATCTGTATGCTTCGAAATTGCACAAGAGGGCTCTATTATCCCACAATATTATTCTATAACTTTGCTAGTAACTATTGCTGTAGGTGTAGGTAGGTACTTGTTGTAATAGGTATAGTCGACCTCATAAACTAATGTCTATTTATATATAACCTTGTTTTCAATTGATGTTATGTCCATTTAAACAAACATCAACTATAAGTTTGTGTAAATAAAGTTGATTTTAGACTGACTAGTACTGTTCAAAAAGTCTTAAAAAATATGAAATTGTAGCACAAACTGAACATTACGTTTACGCATTACGGTTGTTTTTCCTTAAACTCGTGTTTGTTTACATGTTTGGCAAATAAATTGCGAACGCAGATTACTTGTTTTATTAGGTACTTTTGACAACAATTCGCAGAAAATTGAATCTTCAATGTGTTTGGAGATATCTAACTTGCTATCGTTACTTAGACAAATAAAATAGTCCTTATACGACGTGCAACCTTGGATGACATAAAAATACGAGGTCCGTCCTTTATCAAACATTACACAGAATAAAAAAACTTACCTACAAAATTTCTTCCGAAAAGCCACCATAAACTTTTATTTTATTTTAAAAACAACTTTATTTTACTAGAGATTACGCTTGACAAATTCTTCTCAGGATATTGTTTAAAATGTTAAAATATAACATAATCAATTACAACAAATAAGTAATAATAGTATTAATGCTATGAGTCAAGCAGTTGGCTTATCACAGTTAACACCACAGAGTACATAGAGATACCTACTACGTATGTGAACACTATAACAGAAGTTATTTTTATCTTGAATTCTTGAAAATAATTGCCAGAATAAAATTAAACCATTACCATACCTAGGTAGGTACTTACTATTGAAAAAAAAGTATTTTCTCAATCATTTACTTTTTTTTTTTTTGTTCTCGAACTAAATAAATAAAAGTATAAATTACTTTTATATCATTTTGATATAAGATACTAGTAACGGCATCTGTTGTTTTTTTGTAACACTAATCTGTTTTTGAATGTTTGCAGAGTAATAGCAAATACAATGTATGGTTGAAAATTGTATGAATCTATGTTCAAAAATTTCTTCATTCGTTCAGTCTCCTCAAAACTAGTTTCATTTATATTTTTATTCATTTTCTGTCATTTTTTCATACTATTTATGTTTTAAATTGAACATCTGGCAATTAAATTGTTACGAAAGTGTTTCCGAACGTAACAAGGTCAAAAATCCCAAACAAAATTAAACCGTGCTACCATAAAAAAATTCAAGTTGAGAACTTGTCAAACTAAACTGTTTTAGCATTACCCGCGTAATTCAATTATTTTTGCATAAAACGTATGATTTTTAGAGTTTACTCCTTAGGAATCGATTTTCATACAAGGCCCCTGGTATGGAAAGATGAGGAGTGAAATTCATAAAGGCGTAACACACGTACTTACTAATTCCATGCTGCCATGTCATTATTCTAAGGTAGCAGTATCTTGTTCTAAACTTTGGGTGAAAACGAATTTTGCTCAGTTATGAGATCTAGCTAGATCGAATTTTCGAGTTCGTCCCCGTAAGCCCCTTTATGGCAACTTCATCGAACTCGTTAGAGCCGTTTTCGAGGACGTGATTACAAATGCCCTGACCTGAATGACCTGATGATGTCCAGCCAGGGACTGCTTAGGGCTTCGGGTGCACCATCATCCGAAGGTTGTAAATAAAACGCAGTAACCTTGTTCCACAACGATATATTGGCCGGGCTCCATTATTAAAAGTCCACAGGGACATTAAGTGTCGACGGAAAATCTTAACACCGCGAGTTAAATAATCGTTCAACGCCATCTATCGAGGCATCGATAACTAATTTAATAAAACTGTGCAACTTAGTTGACACAGTGCATACAAGGTTATACATATATATTTAAACAAATATTGCCCATTTAATATTGACTGTTAATGAAAAATTCTGTGTGTTTACAACATACTGTTTTAATATTTTAGTGATAGCTGTTCGTCAGCAATAATCTATACAAGAGGTCCCCAAACTTTTTTATGTTGTGGACCACTTGGCATGTTTTTAGGTTTTGGGTTTAAAGAAAATGTAAATTTGAAATTGTGTATGTAAAAACAAAATTTAGTATTAGGTAGGCAGCTGCTGCTTACCAAATATTTAATTATTGCAAATTCACCAACTTCACAGCAGCAGCGGCAGTCGCTCCATGTAAAAGAATGGTACTCAGCTGCATCCGGTCAGACAGGAAGCCGAACCTAATATAATTGGGAAAATTTATTTTATTTATTTACTTATCAAATTCAGACAACAATATAGTCTATTTTGTTAGTAAAATATCTTGTGTTAGTAGTACACAAACAAGGATAAAAAACAAAAAAAACAAAGTAGGTGACGGAGGCAGGATGTGTAGAGAACGATTAGGTGAGGAATAAGCTACCAGACCATTCTCCCTGTAAACGATATCCGGCTGTCGAATGACCAAAATGTAAACGACCAGCTTATGTCGTTTGAAGGGGGCGGTTTGTTGTAAGGTTTGGCACAGTAGAAAAACCACAAGCAGCTAATGTAATAGATCCACGTATATTGCACATAAAACACACACACAATATATTTAAAATACACAACAGTAATACAGACAAAGGTTAGAGCTAGATGTAATCCGAATTTAATTGAATTTATTCAGCACGAATTTATACCTCAAGTAGCGAGATGTTTGTAGGAACGAAGTTAAAGCTCAACTGACTAAGAATCTGAGACTTTCTAAGAGAGTACTAGGCAACTAGTACTAGGCAACTACTACTAGGCAACTACAATTGTAAAATCAGACCCGATACCTTAAGTAGATTTTTACTATAGGGCAAGTAGCGGGTACCATTTGTGCAAACACAATAATTTGCTCCTATACATCAGGGCAGTTCGCTATTCAGGGACGCGACAGAGGGTCGGGGTATAGCTGGGTATTTCCCATTTTGCTATGACGAGGGTGTTTACACGAATGAGGGAGGCAGGGTTGCGCAGGTGCAAGTTATGACATGATAATTACTTCTAGAACAATGGATTACGTAATTATAAACACAGATAGGTATTCTCATTGTTTTAAATAGGTATTCAGGTGGGAAATAGTCTAGTCAGTGTTGTAGTCATAATCAAAACATTGTATTATGACTGACAACGGAGTTATATACCTTTTATTACATAAGGACAGGTAAACAAGAGAAAATAAGGTATTTTTAGTTACCTGTAGACACGGACAAATGTCTAACACATCTTTTAGTTAAGTCGGTGTCTATAGGTACATTGGTTATTGCTAGAGACCTGATTTTGTGTCAGGAATCTTTGATTTTAATAGACTTTCTTGTTCTAACTTGTCGGATCATTTATTCGAAACATTCTATATTAGTTGACATGTTAGAACTGGGCCAAAACTTTCCAGATTTGATGCTACCTACTGGACTTCATGTCCCGACTTGATTAATATCCACACATGATTCGACTTGATACTATTTTAACATGTGCAGATGTACTTACTAACAATAATCAGTTTATTAGGTAGGTATTTAGTGTGCTTCCTTAACATTCCACCCCCTGTAAAAGGGTTCCGCCGCATTACACATGGACGGTGGGAAGCACAATTAATTTAACAATGGGCCGACGCAGGACCCCATTCATTGTTCTTACGTCAGCTACACGGATTATCCCGTCACTTCCGTGATATACATTTTTGATTATTGGTGTTATCTACGATAACCACTACATCGTTGACACTCACATTAGGTACGTTATTTGTCCACTTTTGTCGACGTTGTAGAGTAGGTAGGTACTCCCGTAGCCACCGACGCCAGAACATGTCGGCGAGCGCGTTCACACGCCGCCACTGACAGCGGGAGTCGACGTCCTCGATGTCTCCCGGCGCGAACGGAGTGCTCCCGGACGCAGTGCCAAGGAGTAGGTGGTTCGGCGTCAGGACCACGGGCTGGTTGTGGTCATCGTAGACGTAGCTGAGAGGCCGGCTATTTATGATGAGCTCGGCCTCTGTGAGGAGGGTGTAAAGGACCTCCTCACGTGGGGCACGCTCCCTGAGCGTACTTCATAGTGCGTTTCTTCACTGAAGCTATCATCCTGGCACAACCTTGTGAGATGGTTGTGAGCTTCTTCTTGATCGCGCTGCTGTATTGGCCGACGCTTACGACATCGGCCGACGACGATGAGTACTTGAGTCGTGACGCGTTTCCTACGCGCCCACGACGTGTAGCGCTCGTAGCTGAGTGGCGCCGCACGGTAGACGTGCGCCGGCGTCGCTGCCGTAGAGTGGACCCGCTGAATGCGCTCCAAGTCCACTTCTGCTGACTCAGCCTCTCGACACACCGGCCTCCGCTCCTGTGGATTACATAAAAACGGGGGGCCGCACAGCCACGCCGTATGGTTCTCGGGCCAAGACGACCTGGTTGCTTTGCCCGCGGGGTCGTCCGCGGAAGGAACCCAGTGCCAGTTGCCTCGGTCCGATAGTCTACCTAATAAGGCTGGTTGTAAATCATGCCTTGTAATTGAGACTACTTTTTGTGGGGCTACGCGAGCCCTACCTAACATCGTCACTGATGCTAGGTTACTATCCCAGTAGCCCACTGGGTACGCGACCGCTGCGCATGTTTGTTCGCTTGCGTCGCTAAACATTTGTAAATCTAGATCTAGATCTAGATCCTTGTCTAGATCTAGCCCATACAACCCTGGTATTTTTGTCTGTTCCAGGCGATGCAGGTTATTAAGCCGAGCGAAACAAGTCTCGGCTTCCTTTTCTTGAAAAGGTAATAATAATAATGGGTCGGGTCCGGTCAAAAGGTTACCGTTATAATTGGTAGGTATTATGTTGTTATGTTTCCGTAACAAACCTACTGCCCACTGTGATTCATCTGGTACACGGTGGTTGGTTTTATCTCGTATTTCTGAGGCCCTTTCATCTGATTGGTTTTTACGTACGTTCTCAGAAATACCTATCGCTTCTAGCTCGAATTCAGATTTAACTGGGTCATGCAGGTCAGGCAGGGAAACTGCCGTACAGTTAATTTGTTCGCCTTTTAAATTATTATGGCCGAACGGACCATGTATGACCCAACCTAACTCGGTAAGGGAGGCAACTGGTTTACCGGGTTTTCCTTGACGGACGTCCCGGCCTACAACTAGCTGCCAATTGTCCTGCCCGATCAATACTAGCGGTTTGGCGCCCCTCATTTCCACGCATCCCAGGTCGCGGAGGTGGGCATTGTCGTTAAGCATTGCGGTGGTCATGGTTTGAGAAGGCAAATTTAAATCACGTATAGTGCGACATTTAATGTTGTGGCACTGTCCATTTGGCCCTTTGACCTTTACTTCAACCGCTCGCGACGTCAGGTCAGTGATCTCGTGACCGCCCGCGGTCTTTAATGAAAGAGGTATGCTTGGCCCTTTCAAGTCGGTAGCGATCGAGCTGTCGATCAATGAAATTGTCGCCCCTCCATCGAGTATCGCGTAACAATGACTATTGTTGTCTTTGTCATGACACAATTCTATTGGCAGTATTTTTAAAAGCGCAGAAGCATTCCATTCACCGATGTTTGTAATAGTTTCGGGCTTATCTTTATGCTTATCGCTCGCATTGTATTGCTTATCGGCGTGCAATAATAGATGGTGGGAAAAACCGCATTTTTTGCATTTATCGGCGCGGCAAAACCTTTTGTTGTGTTTGTTTACTATACATTTGAAACACGTGTTTAATTCTTTTACGATGTTCCATCGCTGTTGAACTGTCATTTTATTAAAGGTGTCGCATTTTTCTATAGTATGTTCACTTTGACATACGATACATTTCTTAGGTACGATACTAGACTCATCACTCTGTGTATTTATCTTATGAGTCAGCTGTGGCCTACTGAATAGTTGACGCGCGGTATTCATGGGTCGTTGACCGAAGACTTGTTCCTGTTGCCTAATTGGGGGCCTAGAAGCACTAGGTTCTATTATAGATGGCTGTAAATAATACGACGTTGTATGCGTTAATTGTATTAAAAAGTGAGATAAGTATTCTAGGTTAGGTGAGACTCTTAGGTCCACCCCCTGCACGTTATCTAACCCCATGGCAAAGTCCCCGTACCGCGCGCGTTGTATAGGAGTTAGCTTGTTTAATAGCTCGCTAACTAGTTGTGGATTGTTAAGATAGCCGTCAGCTTTAATATTTTTAAGTAGGGCTACTACATTTCGCACGGTTGACGAGAACTTTCTAAGCTCGCGGCAGCTTTCCGATATTCTAGGTAGGTCCCTAATCTTTTGTAACGCGCTTTGTAATATTAAAGTCGGGTGACCATATTCTTGATCGAGCGCGTGCATTATGTCGTTGGGATCCGTACCTGAACTTAATAAATCCTCCACTGAGGTTCTAGCTTCGCCGTGTAAAGACGTTCTAAGCCGGGCTAAGTTCTCGTGAACTTTATAACTGTACTGCCGAGTGGTTTCCCAGTACATATTTTTGTAACATATCCACTCGGATGGGTCACCACTAAAATGTGGTAATTCGTACGCCTGTCGCGGTACCGGTCGCGGTCTCCCCATACTGGTTATTGCCTCTGCCAGCCTATCTAACGCGTGTTCCCTTTCAACCGAAGACTCCCGCCGTCTTTCTTTAACATCATCTCCGTACTTCAACTGCCGCTGTGAATCCGACTCGGGTATCGAAACACGAGGTCCACTTGCGGCCGGAGTGGTAAAGACGGGGTTATTGGTCGGTAATCGGGACGTAACTCTCTCGGTAGGCATCGGTATAAACGTCCGTGCTTTAGGTATCGTACTCGAATACGGTACCGGCACGGGTGTACCTAGTATGTGCGACACATTATTACGGTATGTAGTCGGATCAAGCGTACTTACGGTTTGTGAATAACTCACGGTAGGGATCCGGGGCGCGGCCACTTCCATGGGCCTGCGCTCCGCAGACGGGGTACACAACACTGCATCCGGTTGACACAACACTGTACTCGATTGCCGTAAAACACTAACTGAATTACGCAACACTGTTTCCTGTTGGCCAACTTGCGGCGTCGTATCTATCCACTGGTCGACCCGCTGTGCTGTACTCGCGTCTGAATTGGAGGCGTCGTCTTCGCTCTCGGTAGCTGCCTCTATCTCGGCAATGTCGGCCTCCACTCTTTTCTTGAGGAGGTTTTCTTTTAGCTGGACTAGTTCCTTTCCGGCCTCCACTCTTTCCTTGAGGCGGTTTTCTTTTAGCTGGACTAGTTCCTTTTCGGCCTCGTATTCGATTCTCTTTCTTAAGAAATCGACACTCTTGCGGCTATGTGTGGATGAAGCTCTGCTTCGCGGCGATTTCCGGCGATCCATTGATGCCACGGTCGGCGCCACAGACGGCGAACCTGGTCCCCTATCGGACTGCAACCCGGTGTCCGTTGTGATGTCATCCATACGTGCGTTTTGCTGTTCGGCTAGCTTCCTTAGCTTGCTGCGTGTTGTGATGGAGCCCTGCTGACTCATGGTTACTTGAACCTTATCCGGCGTTCGAAGGACCAAAATGTAAACGATATCCGGCTCGAAGGACCAAAATGTAAACGATATCCGGCTGTCGAATGACCAAAATGTAAACGACCAGCTTATGTCGTTTGAAGGGGGCGGTTTGTTGTAAGGTTTGGCACAGTAGAAAAACCACAAGCAGCTAATGTAATAGATCCACGTATATTGCACATAAAACACACACACAATATATTTAAAATACACAACAGTAATACAGACAAAGGTTAGAGCTAGATGTAATCCGAATTTAATTGAATTTATTCAGCACGAATTTATACCTCAAGTAGCGAGATGTTTGTAGGAACGAAGTTAAAGCTCAACTGACTAAGAATCTGAGACTTTCTAAGAGAGTACTAGGCAACTAGTACTAGGCAACTACTACTAGGCAACTACAATTGTAAAATCAGACCCGATACCTTAAGTAGATTTTTACTATAGGGCAAGTAGCGGGTACCATTTGTGCAAACACAATAATTTGCTCCTATACATCAGGGCAGTTCGCTATTCAGGGACGCGACAGAGGGTCGGGGTATAGCTGGGTATTTCCCATTTTGCTATGACGAGGGTGTTTACACGAATGAGGGAGGCAGGGTTGCGCAGGTGCAAGTTATGACATGATAATTACTTCTAGAACAATGGATTACGTAATTATAAACACAGATAGGTATTCTCATTGTTTTAAATAGGTATTCAGGTGGGAAATAGTCTAGTCAGTGTTGTAGTCATAATCAAAACATTGTATTATGACTGACAACGGAGTTATATACCTTTTATTACATAAGGACAGGTAAACAAGAGAAAATAAGGTATTTTTAGTTACCTGTAGACACGGACAAATGTCTAACACATCTTTTAGTTAAGTCGGTGTCTATAGGTACATTGGTTATTGCTAGAGACCTGATTTTGTGTCAGGAATCTTTGATTTTAATAGACTTTCTTGTTCTAACTTGTCGGATCATTTATTCGAAACATTCTATATTAGTTGACATGTTAGAACTGGGCCAAAACTTTCCAGATTTGATGCTACCTACTGGACTTCATGTCCCGACTTGATTAATATCCACACATGATTCGACTTGATACTATTTTAACATGTGCAGATGTACTTACTAACAATAATCAGTTTATTAGGTAGGTATTTAGTGTGCTTCCTTAACACTCCCTACATAGTGCCTCAGAAAAGGCGTGTATTCCCGTTCGTCCCACTGACTTCGTCCCCGTAATGGGACGAACGGGAATTTACAAAAATAATATTAAATTTGTTCCCGATCGTCCCATTCATGATTTTAGGGGGACGATTTAATCATAATTTCTACTTTTATGGAGAATTTTATTTTGTTTTAATGTTTCAGTGTATGAGTATTTTGATACCTAGGTAGTAAAGTTGATTCTGTGATTTTTATTCCTTAATAAATGACTGATTTTTATTTTAAAATAATTAGTGGGACGATCGGGAAAAAAAATAACGAATTCCCGTTCGTCCCACTACGGGGACGAAGTCAGTGGGACGAACGGGAATACACGAGAAAAGGGGAGTAAGTAGTCTCCAAAACTTTTTTCAGGATGCTATTGTCACGATCCCGCGTTCTACGCATCAGTGATGCCACTTTTTTACGGATCACTGCATGGGAGCCGTCAGTACGGTTCTGAGCAAACATCTCCGACGCGCTACAGAACCGGGGCAGTTTCAACAACATCCTAAAAAGGCTAGGCAGATTTTTTATCGACGATTTTGTTTTTTTTACAGAACTACTTTCTCCAGGGGACCAACATCCGGCCCATACAATAGGTTCGAGTAGGTATTGCGTTTTGTATGGAACAGTTGATATTTTTACCCAAGGGAAAAAATACAGACCATGGTCTGTACTGTACACCCTTAAATTTGACCTTTCTGATAGAGTATGCTGTTTAAAAATCACCCAAATTCGAGACGTACAGCGCACTAAAGATTCCGTCGGTTAACGAACACACCCGTTAGACTAATAAAGAACAACAGTGAGATAATTATCATGTTATTTATTAAATTCAAACCAAATTTTATAAACTGAACAGTGCTTTTAAAGCTATATTAATATTGCTTTAGGTAATTCGTTTAGTACTTAAAAGCTAAATTATAATATACCTATAGGTACAAAGTACATTTTTTGTTAACAAAAGTAACAGGGTATGTTCGCCCACTGCCTTGTAGTCGTTTGCAGTGTCTTTCCCTTTTGCTATAGTTTTACCGAGACTGCTGTACCGCGCCTAAGAAGCGGGGGGCGTTGTCGAATGAGCGGCGGGACGTTTACACGACATGGGATACTAATTATCTGTCAAGCCGAAATCCTGAAAAACGACAACATTCCGCTGACGTAACGCACACCCTAAGACGCGGTTCAGCGGTCAATAGGTAAAGCGCTACGAAGGTTTTTTGGCGTGGTGGTCCAGTCGTAGTAAATTATTGCTCTTGCTCATTAATTACTAAGAGCACATAAATGAAACTTGGCAGGACATTGTAGACCCTTACAAGATACAAATAAAAGTTTTATGGTAGGGAGCTAGAGTTCCTATTTTAAATACTTTGACCTATTATCCTTATTTTACTTTTACGTGTAGGTATATCTTCTGAACGGTAAGTATGAGTTTTTTTCAAATTCTGTTTTCACAAACATTACACACAAATTCAAAGCAATGTGCGTAAAAAATTACAACTCTGCACTAAACCGTTTTTTTATGATTTTCATCAAATAGCCAAACGTCAGCGTAGCGGAAACTTGATTATCTTCAGTTTTATGACACACAAATTTCATTTAAACACATTTAGCTCTCGTTACACACTAAATTTGGAATGTTTTTTTTTTCTAAAAATGCCGCTAGGATAACTTAGTTTCAGCGGAAACAGTTTTTGTTGAATAGCTCCCCAATGGTTGGATGCACAAATTTTTATATCTGCTAAACTGGAATGAAGAAATTTGACATTTTCCCGCTGCGACTACGCACACCATGTGAGGGCACCAGTTAATACTTAGCACCAGTAGAAGATGACCATCTTTAAAAGCACGTTAAGCCGTTCGTCCCGGCTATCATTCATGGGGCTTTGACTGCTGTTACGGGTCGTCAGAAGCCCGAGTGTCTGACAACCAGTCTCATCCAGGGGTTTTTGTATAACCCAGCAACTGGGTTGTGGAGGTCAGATAGGCAGTCGCTCCATGTAAAATACTGGTATTCAAGCTGCATCCGGTTAGACTGGAAGCCGACCCCAACATGTTGGGAAAAAAGCTAGGTAGATGATTATTTATCTGTATGAAAACAGGCTTTTGCCCTGAAGTGGGACTATTAAAGGCCTTACTTATAATATTAAGTCTTTATTAAAGGTAGTTGATGATAACAGCAAATGTCGCCTGCAGTTACCGCCTTCGGTCGACTACGGAATTGTACCCTTAGGTGAAGTGAGCTGTCATTCCACTGATGCTACTGACAGCTCACTTCAATCGTCTTTTTACAACCCGGCAAATTCTAGAGTACTCTAAAACTACGTGCGGTCGGCCGACGTTGGTCAGATAAGAGTCGCTCCATGTAAAATACTGGTATTAAGCTGCATCCCGTTAGACTGGAAGCCGACCCCGACATAGAAGGCTAGGCAGGGGGCCAATTCTCGATTTTCGCCATTTATCTCGAGTTCGAGATCGTAAGTCTATCTCTATGTCTACTAAAAATATCTCTATCTCTACCAAAAAATGTCGAATTGAGCAGAATTCCGTATTCTCAGTCAAAATAGAAATAAATGTCACGAAAATGTCGAGTCGAGTGAAGATAATGTTACCATTATGAAGAATCGCACGTTCCGTTTTAGGTAGCCATGAGTTAATGAATGATTTTGTTTTAAAACGCTGACTAAACCTAATTATTTAAGTATAAAACGAAACGTTTAGTGTAAAAATAATCAGTTTGACAAATTGACAGTTGACTGTCTGTCAGTGTCAGAATTTGCGCCTTTTTGTGGTTCCTTCAAAACTTTTGTTATGTTTACATGTACTCTGTGTTACATCATTATTGGGTGCTGTTTTACATTTCACAATTTTTGGTGGGTAAGGTTAGTTTAGTGAACAGTTAAACATGACTAATAAAATTATGAAGCAGACGATTAGTTACCTTCGTTTTCAGGTCTATTTTCGTGGTAGGTATCCTGAATTACAGGAGCCAATAGATCTATTAGAACCCTTATTAAATCTTTATCTAATCTGAAGTTTTTAATGACTTCTGTTTCGCTCAAGTCGTAAATATCGACGGTGGGATAAGTGCGCTGTTGTCGCCGTGTATTGGCCAGTTGCTCGCCACTTTCCAACAACTCCGAGATAAAAATGCTAATAAACTCGTCCATCTTTCAGTGGTTTCAAGTCCAATCGTGGGTACACAAATTACAGAGTCTGTTATTTGCGCGAAAGTCGTCGTTTCAAGAAAACACAATGCACAAATCAAAGAGTATAAATCGAATTTCCAGTAGGTATGAGATGACAAGCCGTATTTTATTTAAAAATTAAAGAAAAGAAAACACAGTGTATAATCCAAAACTCAACGAATTCACTCAGAAATAACGTATCTCTACAATCGACATGACATCTCTACTGCTCAGAAGCACTCGACATGAACTCTAACGTTAGCCTTCGACAAATGTCGAATTCGACATCCCCAGAATAGCAACTTTTAAAATTTGTCGAAAAAATGACGTCATTAGAAATTTTTGTCGAGTTCGACACCATCTCTAAAATCGAGAATTGGCCCCCTGATCTTGAATTTATTTATTTCTATACACATTACATTAAATAAAAATGAGATAAAATATTGAAATAATACTTCAGTTTATAAATTAAAGTGAAAAATTATAAATATTTTAGGTAAGTACCTAAGTAATATTGCTAATATTGCTAACCTCAAAATACCTACATACCGACACCGATCGACGGACAAACGATTATTAAATGGACGATCGTTACAACTTACAAGTAAATTCTACACCATCGATCGATGTCGAGTGTAAAGAGTTTTTTTTTTTAATGGTAAACAGTCTACTTCGGTCGACTGTAATCCGGCTGTCATCCGATAGATCGTAGTGCATCCTAGGGCGATGCGATTGGCTTCAAGCGCCACGCGCGCGCGTCGCTTCTTTCCGTCCGCCATGTGGTCGTCGTTCCGTAAGCCACGTCGCGGTCGTCGTGATGGGGTAATGGCTGATCTTTGCGTTAAGCTCGTGAACGGGTGCTGCTTGTGGTGACTGGTCGTCTTGCTGATCATGGTTTTGTTATTGTTATTAGTAATTAACAGTTTTTTTTATTTTACCTCGATGGTCCTAGTTTATCAATTATAACTTCTAGTTACAGCTATATGTAAGCGGGCACGCCCTTTATGCCTGGAGGCTTTATTTCCTTTTTTAGATATTGTTTACGTTTAGTTATTTTTATTTCTGCTTGAGTATAGATCTCGATGTTTTTGGTTGGTATATTGTCGTGTGCTAGCTGTCATATGGCTATTAATTTATAATTTAATGTTTTGTGTTGCGTTATGTAAATTATTTTGCATATGTACTTATTGTATAGAATCAAGTTTTTCTAACTGAACAGACAGCTGTGCTGCTGGGGAGTTTGTTGCGCCACTTCTTCTTCCCAGCGAAAGCACTAGGAAGTGGTGAAGGGTGGGCGTTTTGTGGGACTGTCTTATGTAACTTTGACGTTCGAAAAGTGCTGATTCTCAGCCTAGTTTGAATAAATGACTTTTGAATTTTGAATTTTTGATGACTCGTGGCATGTTCTAAACGATTTCATTCATTTGTTTTCGCCGTGATGATCGCTTGAGCGTGTAGCTCGTGGCCACGGGGTTTCGGAAACCCTTACCTACTTTCTTATAATAATAAATAATTATGATAATATTAATAATTATGTGACGGATTACTTTACTCTACATTTTAGGCACTGCATCTGAAACAAAATAAAAATACTTAATGTGAAGTGTTTTTTTTTAATGCGCATTTCCTGCATTCTAAATCTAAATCTAGAAAAATCTAAATAATTAAGAAGACTTAATTGAGTGCTATCGTGAAAAGTGACAGAAGTGTGTCAAAGGAAGTCGGGGAAGCGCGCGCTATTTGATTTGACCAATGAGCGCGCGCGGTGCTAGAGTTGGCTGTCAGGAACGACCTTGACAAGGCCCCGCCCCTTTAATGTTGCTTATTACTAAGGTGAGATATCAGATGTTACTCAATCTAAGCGACTATTGTTACGCTCGCTCGTTTGTTTTTGTTAATTTAATACTTTCACCATTGCGCCTTATGGCCCATTAGAAATGTAAAAAAATTGACGTTTATTTCGTCGCTTTGTGGCGCCATCTATATCGCCACATGCGAACTACGCATCAAAGTCCTGACGCCACACAAATCCTGCATCTCGCAATTAGAGTTTACCGCGCGAACAGCATAGCAACTTCCCCGACATCTTTTTCAGCATCGACCCTTGCTGAGCCCGCGTCGATGCTGAACCAAGAGTTTTAAATTCCCCGATTAATAATAATGAATTATCTTTGATCCAGCCTGTCTCATCTTGCTGTCCTCCCCCAGCGACGCCCTAAGCCGAAGGTTCGTACCCCACAGGAGGTGCCCGTAGCGAGCGCTCGCCTAGTTTTAATTAGAATAGTTGCCCTTGGCTAGGCTTTGAGTGTAGTAGCTTAAGGCAGCCACAGGAAAGTCCGGTTAAGTAGTCATGACCTCAGACGTCAGCTACGAGATGCCATATATAAAAAAATAATCGTTGGGCAGTTGCCCGCCAGACACGACACCCGTCTGGTTGGAGGATCCTCCCTTTTCAATAGAGAATGAGTGAACTTTACACACTGTTCCTCAAGCCTCTAAAGTTCTTTTGCCAACGGGATCCTATTACTAAAACTCCGCTGTCCGTCCGTCTGCCACAAGACTGTATCTATTGAACCGTAATAGTTAGATACTTTCATGAAATGTTCACAGGGTGTGTACTAATATGGCCGTTATAACAACAAATAATACAAAATAAATAAAGTAAATCAATAAAGGGTGACATACACAACACACATCAAAAAAAGTTTGGAATCACTAACAAAAACTGATTATACATATTTTAAAAATTTTACTTTATCAAGAAAGTGTTTACGTTATATCTTTTTTTTATATAAATACCTACACTGTTTGAAATTAAAAAATATAACATTTTTTTAGTTTTTAATAACAAAAATTGAGTAAGTAATTCAATCCTAATGTAACAGAAAGGCCTAATGTAATTGTAATAAGAATAAAAAGAAAAATATACCTATTTTGTTTACATTTTTATAAATACCATTAATACGGGTCGTGCAGCAATACAAAAATACTGTTGTAATTGTATTGTAGGCCGTCGAACAGTTGGATGTTGTGCCCACGTCATGTCAGTTATCTGGTATTTAGGGTGGGCACGGCATCAAAGTAATATTAATGCACCTGCTTAATTCCTGGATGAAGTTTTAATAGTTTATGATACCAATGACGAGTAAGGAGTCTATGAAGTGTTAAAACCTCACCACCAACTACATTTAGGTAATATTAAATGTAATGTATTTAAAAAAATAAAAATATTTTTTACTATAAAATCCGAAGATATATTTAACCTATTCTTTATTTTATTACATGTTGACAATCTATACTACATTTAAGACATCATATCGTAAGTGTGCACTCTGGGCCAAGCTCACTATGAAACTTGGGCATATCCCTTTGATGCAAAGAAAAAGACCGCTTAACCAAACTTATACAACAATTTATTAATAGAAGGTTTTTATCACTCCACTCCTGGCTCGCACACATGCGGAGATCCTCCTGAACATGCTGAGGATCACGTTATCCAGCATTTATTGCGGTAACCTGTCCCATTCTTGAATAGCGGCTTTCATGATGACTGGCACTGTCTGGAGAGGTGACTGACGGTTCAAAACAGCTCGTTTAAGAGCAACTCACGCGTCCTCTATTGGGTTTAAGTCAGGCGAGCCGGCAGGCCAGTCTAACCTTGTGATGGCGTATTCTCGGATAGCAGCATTAACTCGTTGCGCTCCATGTGCGGGCGCATTACCATCGACCAGTACGAATTGGTGCCCATGGTTTACTCGGAATGGTCTGACAATTCCATCAATAGCAGCTGTTTTTTACCTATCTGCCGTCATGGAGCCTTGATACGAGATCAAAGGAGTTCTAGCTTCAATCATAATTCCACCCCAAAAGAACACCTATTTCCCGCCTTGCTGAACGGTTCCAGTGGCAGTCCTTTGCCTTTCAAAGTCTCCAGGACCTCTCCAGACACGGACACGTCGGTTATCAGGATGAGTACTGATTCGCGATTCGTCGACGAAGAGACAGTTTTCCTCCTCATCTTCTTCATTTTGCCGGAGCCTAGCCCATTGCAATCTCCGTCGCTGACGTTGCCGTGAATTCAGAGGTGCTCGCCAGGACCTCCGTGCTCGTTGTCCAGCCTGGTGTAAGCAATTCTGAATGGTTTCAGTGCTAACTTCAAGTCCAGAGGCGGCCCGCACTTCTGCTTTTATTGTAGAGGTGTTGGTTGTTGGGTCACGGGCTGCATCAATCTGATATAGCGCTTCTGAGCAGCAGTCAGAACAATTGGGCGACCACTGCGGGGTCGATCAGCTAAGTTATCCATGCCGTGGTACCTCTGCAGCGTGGCCACGACACTGGATTGGGGAACAGAAACTCTGCGTGCTTTCTCTCGTGAATATCCTTCGTCTCTCAAATTTACAATTCTTGCTCGCTACTTCTTATAAAATGCCAAGAGGATTCTTGCCACAGCAACTTTTCTCGAAAAAAAATATTTAAAACTAAAAATTGACTAAGTCTGATTTCTGAATGAGCGTAAGCTTGGATTAAATTTCTTTTTATATTGAAAAACCATTGCATTTTTTTTAATTTAGTTTTTTATTATTCCAATTCTAAATTTCTATGTAAATTATCTAAAAAGAAGAAGAAATTATAATAATAGTCTACCGTAACAAAAAAGAATTCGATTTTTCAAACTGATCGCAAACTTTTGTGTGTACCCTAAACGTGTTTTTATTTCAATAAAGTATGGTTACGAAATGCAATGCTTATCGTGACACCAATTATTTAATTTTAGATCTAAAAAAAGTATTTGGAAACTTTCCAAATGCCCTTTTGAAGCCATTCTGAAGTCAGAATGGCTGGCCACTTTCTTCGTCATAGCTTTTCCTCATTAGCGAAGTACCTGGTACCAAATAGTTACAAAAACTTGGTATTGCTCAATCTTCCAAAATCTCTCTTGGGCCAGTCATCCTGACGCTTACTGCAAATTAATCAAAACAGGTCAATATTTGACAGCTATTTGCGACGTTGCCAACTTTTAGAATGGGCGCTCTTATTAGCTGTTAAAGTCTATTCAAATTATTTGAAATCTATGTTTCCAATTGACGTTATTTCCGCTTACACGAAAATTAACTTTATGAAAGTGTAAATTAAATAGATTTGGAGTTGTATTGCAAACTGAACTTTATGTGAGGTTTTAAAGTAGTTTTTCCAAAACCACATATCTGTTTACATGATTGGAAAGTAAATCGCGAAAACAGTATAGGTACATTGCTGTCAAACTTACGTAATCAGTCGTTTTTTGGTTTCCGTTGGCCGTACGCTGTGTGTGCTTTGGGCACTTGCCGGTATTGCCACCATTCGACAGCTATGGTGACAGCTGCCACCAACGCTGCCGCCCCAATTACGATTCCTTTCATTAACACTTCCATGTTTGGACACCTGGAAAATTTATGAGCATAATCAGCAAATAATTGGTCCCACTACTGGGACAGAGCCTCTCTTTTAGAGAGTTGGCTTTAAAGTGAAAACGTCAGGGTAACTTTTTTTGCAATTTCCAGATCAGTATCAGGTTGTATGTTGATCTAAATATGATTTGCAATCGTATCAAATGTTTATTTATAGAATTACCAGCTGCACCCCGCGGTTTTACCCGCATAAGTTTCGATCCAAAATCTAAAAAGCCTATGTGTTAATCCAGGTTATAAACTATCTGTGTGCCAAATTTTATCCAAATCCGTTCAGTAGTTTTAGCGTGAAGAAGAGACAAACATACACACTCACAAACTTTCGTCTTTATAATATTAGTAGGATAATCGTTAAGTTCATGTAAATAATTCTATTGAATGACTATTTCATGAAATCATGACATTTGAGGATTAAGCTAACTTAAGGAGTTATATTGCTCATTCTAATGATTATTATTCTGTAAAGCCATATTTGTTACGGTCGCGAATCATATTAGGTTGGGGAAAAAGACTTTTCGCAATATACCTAGTATAAATGAACTTGTAATAAAATCTTTTTGGCTATACTATTTGTATCTGGCTGGTTTTGGTATCATTGAAAGTTTAAATTTTAAAGAACATAATTCCAAATTCAAATTAGGAAAATGTGTGATTTTCATTTGTTTTTCGTACCGTCAAGATGAGTGAATCTAATGAAGAAATTCGATACATTTTAAAATTTTACTACAAAAAAGGTAAAAATGCAACGCAAGCCGCGAAAAAAATTTGCGATGTTTATGGACCTCGTGCAGTGTCTGTGAGAGTAGCACAAATTTGGTTTAAGCGTTTTCAATCCGGAAATTTTGATAACAAAGATGCACGTCGCTCTGGTCGCCCTATTACGGATAAAGTGGATGCCATTTTTGAAAAAGTGGAGCAAGATCGGCATATCAGTAGTTACGACGTAGCTGAAGAACTGGGAATTGACCACAAAACAGTTTTGTCACATTTGAAAAAAACTGGGTACACAAAACAGCTCGATATTTGGGTACCTCACGAGCTCACTGAAAGAAACCTAATGAAAAATGAAATGCTGTGTGTGTGGTGGGATTGGAAGGGCATTATTCATTATGAGCTGTTACCACCAGGCAGGACCATCGATTTGAACTCTACTGCGAACAACTGATGAGATTAAAGCAAGAAGTTGAGAGAAAGCGGCCGGAATTAATCAACAGAAGGGGTGTGGTTTTTCATCATGATAACGCTAGACCTCACACATCTTTAGCCACTCAGCAAAAATTAAGAGAGTTTGGCTGGGAGGTGTTAATGCATCCGCCGTAAAGTCCTGACCTTGCACCTTCAGATTTCCACCTGTTTCGGTCTCTTCAGAATTCCTTAGGCAGGGTCAGGTTAACATAACAACACGAGAGGACTGCCAAAACCACTTGTCGCGGTATTTTGATCAAAAGTCCCAAAATTTCTATAGCAATGGGATCATGTCCCTACCTACAAGATGGCAAAAAGTTATCGAACATAATGGTACTAGGTACATACTTTAGTTAAATGTAAATAAACTATATAAAAAAATGTTTTGAATTTTCTTAAAAAATGCGAAGCAACTTTTTCCCCAACCTATTATTTCAATCAACATAAAACCTGACACTGCCATGACCTGTAAATAGCAAAAAGCGAAAGAATATTTGAATTTCGCGGGCTAGCTTAGCGCATCCCCCATAAAGGCCATGTCTTCGAATTTTTGTTTACCGTTATTACCGTTTTTTTTTAAAATTACGAACTGTATTATATAACGTACTCTATTCTCTCGAAATGAAATATGTCTGGTCTGGATTTACGTTGTTTTTAGGGTTCCGTACCTCGAAAGGAAAAAACGGAACCCTTAAAGGACACTTTGTTGGCCGTCCGTCCGTCTGTCTGTCTGTCAAGACCCTTTTTCTCAGGAACGCGTGGATGTATCAAGCTGGTATTTATATCAAAGGCTCAGGTCTACTGTCCCTTGGAGCTGTGAAAAAAACAAACTTCTAAGCTAACGCAATCAAAAGATACAGCCGTTTATGCCGCAAATTTTCGACACTCGCAAGGGAATCAAAACCTACAGGGTAGTTCCCGTGAACTTATAATCTTGAAATTTGGTACGAAGCAACGTCTTATAGCACATACTTAAAGGAAACATTGTGAAAACCGTAAATTTTTAATTACATTGTATAATTAAAATATTTTTAATCTTACTGGTTTGTACGGAACCCTCGGTGTGCGAGTCCGACTCGCACTTGGCCGGTTTTTTTTTAATATTTTAAAGAATATAAAGTAATCAGTATTGGATAGGACAGGCAGGCCTAATGCCGTTATTTGTGTAACAATAAAACCTCGTGCAGACTGGCGAGACGCGACGGCGCGACGCGGCTATAAGAAGACTTCACGGTGGAACAATTACCGGCGTCGCGCTGCGCCAGTCTGCACGAGGCTTCCCACCACCGGCGAAGCAACTAAAAACGAGTGGGCGAGCTACGAGTAGCGAATGCGCGACGGCTTTCTTTCTTTTTCCGTGTGGTTAGTGCCTAACGAGTTGTTTTGCCGCCCATGGACCCCTAACTTGGCTTCACATACCGTCGAGAAATATCTCTCAGGCAAGCCGGTGTCTTCTCGATGTTTTCCTTCACCGTTTTGAAGCAAGTGATAAGTGTGATGTTCGCCTAATGAATCCGAAAAGTCTGGAGGTTTCAAGGCCTTTTGGGTTCGAAGTCGAGAACTATGACTTGGCAGTTCGACGGTCACACCACTAGGCTATATCTGCTGTGTACGTGTGCGAGAGAGAAAGATTACTCGCTGGTATGCGTATGTCCAAGCATGAGTACATTGAGTACCAACCTCAGCGAGTGTTCCGCCGCCACCGTGCCGCGCCGCCGCGCCTCTAAGCCGTGTAGGTGTAGCGGTTACACCGCCACATACGAACTACGCATCAAAGACTACGAAGCAAACCAGGAGACCTAATCAACTTCTGGAGGGAGGTGGGCTGGTTGGAATAACCCCCCAAACGGCCGCTATGGCCCACGCACAATGGTCCACCTGACGGACTGAGTGCGGAAACCAAACCCCATAACATAGAACATAGAACGCATCAAAGACATGACGTCACACAAATCCTGCATCGCGCAATTAGAGTTTACCGCGCGAACGACATATATAAGACTATACGACATCAACAGTCGGGCGGTCGGCCCGCCAGACACAACACCCGTCTGGTCGGAGGATCCTCCCTTTTCTATGGTGGATGAGTGAACTTTACACACTGTTCCTCATACCCCTAAATAGGTATATTTTATGCAACGTGGCTAGCCCACTGCCGCGTCGTCGCCGCCGCGGATTGCAGAGTGATATGGCAAAATCAAGCCCTAAGGGTTCATCTAGACGGCACCGCAGCCGCGCTGACCCCGCTTCGCATAACCATAATGTAGAATGAAAACGCAGCCGCCCGCGTTGTCGCCGCTCTTGAATTTGCCATATTACTTACTCTACAATCTGCGGCAGCGGGTTGGCAACGTTGCATATACACTGCTTAGAGGTACGGCGGCGGCGGCCATAAACTAGGCGACGCACTAAAGCCTCGTGCAGACTAGCGCGACGCGGCTCGAACAATACAATTTTATAAAAATGTGGCTTTTATTTTATTACACTACCTACAGCCAATGATATAACCTTTTTACTTATAATATCATTGCCTACAGCACGATTCAAACTTAATGGCGGGTCGGAACATGAGGCGAGTCGCTGCGCAGTAACGAATTCACGGGTCAGCGGGGGTGAGGGGTGCGGTACTGCGCAGCGAGCAGCTAACTTCCGAGCCGCCATTAAATTTGAATCGAACTATACCTAATTTATTATTGTGAATCTTACGATTTCCACGCGTCCTGGGCAGAAGCTAGTCAACCTATTAAATGTAAATGCATAATTTTATTATCATGACGTAACATCGTGCCTAACGGTGCGTAACTTTACAGTACATTAAAAAAAAACAATCTAATGTATGGCCTTCCGTAATAAGTAGGTATACCTACCTACTTATTGATAACGCCACTACGCGACGTGATCAAAATAATTTGATTATCATTCTTACTAATTTAGTAGGTCCTATAATATGTAAAAATAAATAAGTGATGTGAACTCATTACGTACCTAATTTATATAATTACTTACGAGTATCTATTGACTTCTTCACCACATGAATAAATAAAGTCTTTACCAAAACAACATTTGTGTTCAAAAGTACATTTTTAACACTTTGACAGCCGAAGATTTTAAAACGCGGATTCCATGGTTCGCCGGCGATTTTCGCCGATATTGCAACATTTATAAAATGAGAACTATCAATGATAAATCTATAATTATTTTTTTATTTATACTATTGACTTGTTTATTTCTAGGATAAAAATAAAAAACAGACGTAAATTAGTTTTTTTTATTTAAAAATGTAGAATAAAAAAGAGGTCTTATGGAAAAAAAAAAAGTCGTGTACGTGCACTCGCAATAGCGGCGCGGGAACACTGGCGCAGCGCGACACTCGATAGCTTGTTCCGCTCACACCAAGCGCCCCACCACGGTTATTCTTACATGTGTGCGTAGCTAAAGCACTACACTATTATATCAATGCACGCCAAACACGGACTACGGACGTCGTTTTAAAACAAACACTAAGAAAGTCAGTCACGTACTGAGAACGTGATCAGCGTCACAATACAATCAACCTGGGACGTACTCTGCACGTGATCGGCTGTGAAAGTGTTAACCATCCCCATGACAAGTAAAGTAAGTAGTTAAAGCAATAGTTATTTAATTGAGATGCACTGAATTGTGTTAGTTTTCAACAACAAATAAAAAATGTACTTACCTACGTGCAACACGGTTAAGATAGTACAGAACACTTTCTTACAGAAATTGCACTAGTGAGTTTCTACCTACGGCTATGTTAGATTATCGTTTTGTTACCAAGGAGATTCTACACTAGAGTAACTTTTTGTTTTTTATGTCTAAATGATCTAAAGTTAGCTTCGAGACTAACCAGAATGATGAAATTGAAAAACAAAATGGAATATCTATGTTGCTCCCCTCCTATTATTATTATTATGAGGTCCGAATGAATTCGGCGTAATTCCTCTGACAAGAAAGAAAGAAATTACTTTTTGTTGACATTTTGTACAATGAAGTGAGATCCATTTTACACAAGCACAAATAGACGTTTTGTAGTATAAGAATTATTGTTATATAAAATAAAATAAAACATTATAATGGTAAAGATAAAACAATTGAAAATAAGATTGAATAAGTCTGTCTGGCTGGCTTAGAATCATAATATTATTAATTTTATCACATTATAATACGCTTAAGGGACGTAAAGCCCATTCACAGCCAATGAGCCAACGTTAACCACTAAAGTGTTTAATAATGATCAATTTATTATTTTGTTCGAATTTATATTTATCTCATCTTTTAATTTGAAAAATAAAAATGATTACCTAAGTGCATAAAATAGGCGTATTTCAATTCCAGACCGGAACGTGACTTTTTGACAGCTCATTTCGTAGCAAACATCAACTTTGATGACTTTGACATTGACAGCCCAACCAGTCCAAAACGAAACTAATTTCATTTTCACAACAAATACGCAATTCAAATTATTTTTAAAATGAGTGTTCGCGAGGAAGATCGTAAGAAAAACAGCTGCCCAAGCCGTGGTCTCGGGATCGCAGCCGCGGCGATAGGCGTCGGGGTTGGCGCCGCCTTGTATTACTTCTTCAACAAAAGACAAGAAAACCAAGGTTCTGAAGGTTCATCCAGCGATTGGAACTATGAACGACAACAAACCTTGTAAGTATTTCTCTAAGACCTATTTTGGTTTGGACGCTTTAGCTTGGCACGATTTCGCATTGTATGGTAGGTACGCATTTTTATTTCGTTACCTTCAATAAATAATTATTGTATGCTTTCTAAGTTTCTACTCCATTTTTTTTACGTAGTCTCCATCTCGAACTCTTTGATGGCAGATGCTTTTTTTTTTAAATAGTGTTTTTATAACGAAATCAAAATGGACTTCTTTGGATTATTTAGAAACAGGTATGTAATAGGTAGATAATTGTAGATTTAAACTGGTTTCAGTGGGTACCTATTATTTTAAGAATTATTCCAAAGCATGTCTCGGAACTGGCCTAAGATTGTCTTTGAAAATTTCTGAGCATTATAAGAATACAAAATGTTTTTTTTTTTCTTAAACGTGACTTACTTACTAATTCAGACCAAATAAAAAACCAAGACAGCGCTGTGAGCAATACAGTGAAGCATGCCAAAACTACACCTCCACTCTGTGCATACACGCTCCCATGCACACATTTACAAAGAAACTAGAATCAGACTACACTTAACTAAGTGCACACATGTTTACGAAACCGGCTTCACTTCACTGTTGACAGCGCTATGTCTTGGCTTTTTATTTGGTCTGAGCTACCAAGTACTTACTTAATTATTGTATTAATTAATTTAATTTGATAAATCCAATCCAAATTATTTTTTAGAAAAATTGGTAGTAGGTAGTTGAAGAAAAATTCATATAAAATTTACCTATTCATATTTGATGATTTAAATATTATAATGAGTAACATTTTTTTATTTTTATGTTGACAACCAGTTTCAAAACATGGAGGCTAGGTTTTTTTTTTTCAAAGTTTGTGTTTCATAACATTATGTATTTCTATTTCACTGCATCAGCCATTTAACTGAATCGGATACTTCATACACCACAATATCGGAACATGAAACCTCGGACACCAGTATTAACAGCTCATCATATTCTGACATGAGTTTCACTGAAGAAAACTATGTGGTATCCGTAGAATCCACCTCTGAAGAAGAAGAGTTGAGTATGGACCAGAGTGATTCGTCTTCTGAAAGCGATTCAGAGTTATCTCGTTCTCTTGCTGAATCAGAAATCTCCAACTCTTTTGCTGATGGTGAACTCTCTATAACTCGAATAGCAACAGATATGCGTGACTTATATTATTTAGGTGCTTCTGCTGTAACTTTAACGTCCAATGTAGTGAACATAGCTGCCCGTTCAATTGAAACTGGGTACACGCTGCAGAATATTTTGACATCACAAGGGTCAGCACATATGGCATCCGATTCAGAAAACGAATGGGACATCACTACATCATCCCTAGGAGTGCCTGAAGAAACTTCAATGTCTTCTATTTCTTCGTTAATCAGTAGAATAGGAAATATCGTCAGTCCTAGGAAAAAAATGTAAGTTTTTTTACGTATAGCCTCAGCAAATTAATTGTTAAGCAAATCGACACACTATGTCAATTCGCCGTGTTATAGACAAAGAATACAGAAGACAGTTGTAATTTGGATATACGGACGGTTGTAAGTCGGTAGACAATTTTCTTAACAAATAATTTATCTGACTTAGGGACACAAGGCTACACATACAACTATACATTTTCAGTTATTGTTGATCTCGCATTGTGTAGGTTTTCCGTACAATGCGATATGACCGCGGCAATTGCGTATTCGCGCGATCGTCTATAAGCTAAAGACACGTTATAATTCGATTTAAAAAAAAAAATAGACCGTCCTTTTGAAGCCTCGTGCAGACTAGCGCGACGCGGCGACGACCGGCGCGACGCAGCACCGGTAATAGGGATGATGCCTGGGTCAAAAAAAAAGAAATTCTATTTAGTCCGTCAGTCAGATAATAAAAAAATATTAGACACGTATTTTTTGCTTTATCTTATTAATAAAAAATGACTCAGATACAACGCATTAAAGTTGGGGAGAGGGGGTTGATACGTCACAAGTATGTAAAAAATCTACATACAAGTGACGTCATGGCACATTATAACTCAATATATCGCCGTAATCTTTTGATAACGTAAAAAAAGAAAAAATACGTGTACGATATTTTTTCATAATCTACATTACGGACAAAAAGCATTTTTTTTGTCATCTTCCCTATTGTTGACAGTTGACAGTTTTCTTACAAATTAATAAATAAATAAATTGTATTTATAGAGTCGTGTCGCGTCGCACGAGGCTTTATATTGTGTTTGTTTATACTGGTGTGGGGTATTTTTATTTATTTTATGTTTTATTTTTACATTATAAGTGATAAAATAATTTAAATAATGACTAAATTACAATAATTTAAACCATCAATATAGAAATCAATACTGAGTGACTGTCTCTTTCAGTGGGTAACTCGCTGTTTCTGATCACACGTACTACAACCACACCACGTGGATGGGCGCTTATATTTGTATGCAAATGAACAATTCACACGGATCACATTTAGCAGTCAAAATCAACCGTGTGGGATATACCGACCACATCAAGGCGACGTAGCAGCCACAACGTTGCGGCGACGCGACGCGACGACACTCAACTCAAACACAACATAATCTACATCGCAACTACTAGCGACAAAAACGGCAAGAAGTGCAGCGACACTATTCGACTGCTTGCCCACACTTTGTCGCTGCAATGTAGTCTGGTTGTGGTACGTGTGTGTGGTCGGGCCCTAAGAGGGTCATTCTGAAAGTTTAAAATGTCGCAAATAGCTGTCAAATGTTCGCTACTGAGATATTCCTCATAGAAAACTCTATGACACTTTGCCCGACCTGGGAATCGAACCCAGGGCCTCATGCTCAGCAAAAGCGCTTGCGACACTAGACGAACGCAGCGGTCAATAAATATTATTAAATTATAGATAGTGCAATCCACGACGACGCGCCCCACTCCGCACCGCACTAAAGTACAGCTTATAGTACAGCTTATAGTACAGTCATCGCTGCGGGATTCCGCTGAGGGTTAGGCAGGGCTTATAAAGAAACGCCCGTATGTCGTGCGATCCATTTATTGCCTGTCTTAAACATAATACTTATTTGGTATTCTACGTAAACTACTTGCACGCTATTACTGCAAACTTGCACATCATATTACATAATTAATTTATGTCATTCCTTCATTTTTCATTCAATTTACCTATCGTGGTATAGTAATCTTATTCTAGGTGCATTGTCTTCTTCACATATAATTATATAATTAGTGTATACAAGATATAATGGTTTTTTTTTTAAAGAGTAACCGTGGAGTTTCTTGGACATTCGTCTCCATACGAAAACTACCATTTGGAATGGGCGACTAGAATCAGTTATTATTTTTTGTAAAGTTTGACGTTCAAAAGTGCCTTTTTTGTGCCTAATTGAAATAAATTATTTGACTTTGACTTTGACATAACACATCGCAGAGTGGGGCGCGTTGTTGTGGATTGCACTTTCTGTAAATATCGCGTGTAAAATATGGCGTATGTAAAATATCGCGTATACGTATTGCAATGCAAATTCGTGTTGTGTAAAGGATTATTATTTTATGAATTTCAGGAATGAAGAAAATCAAATGGCTAATAAAAGGCAACAAGCGTTGTAAGATTATTATTTTTAAGAAATTAAATTAACAACAAAAAGTAAAATTATTTGTTTTTTTTATACTAATATTTGAATGCATGCGAATTGTGGATGTTTCGTTTCGTGTTATCCGGTAACTGTGTTGTGGAGGTCAGATAGGCAGTCGCTCCATGTAAAATACCTTCCCTACCTTCCAGGTTCGCACGGGCGTATTTTTATCGCGGCGATTTTTTTTCGCGTATTTGATTTTCGACGCTCTGCTAAGCGAGACTTGAATATCCAACAGTGAGTTTTCGTGACGCGCTGAGATACACGCTGGATGCGCTCTGTTGGATTCTCAATGCTCGGCTCAATACCGAGGGTTGAAAATCAAGTGTAGGAAAAAAATCGCCACGATGAAAAATAAAACAAATGTTGCATGTGATTTGTACTGTTGTATTGACTCATAATTATGATAGCAGCCGGTCTATTCTGTAATAATCTCACGGTGAAAACTTAGGTGAAGTGAGCTGTCATTCCACCTGCTGCTAGGGACTGACAGCTCCCTCCGAGCTCACTTTACCTAAGTTTTCACGGTAAGATGGTTACAGAATAGCACTGCTGTTACCTTAGTGCACTTATACACGTGCGGCACGTTTGACGTTGCCAACGGTAGAGTCAACTGCAGCCGTCGACACTGGTTGGCGGCAGCCGTAGACGCGCCGACGGCTACCGGCTGTCCAACTGCTGCTGTTGACAAGTCGGCGGTTCGTGTATATGAGTCCATGCTCAAATACGCGTGTATATCACTTCATTGTAATTATATAACAAACTAGCTGCCTGCCCCGGCTTCACACGGGTAGCACTAAGTACTTTACGGCGCACCTACCTACCCTACGTTAAACCTTCTCCTGAAAATAACAAACACAACAAAAAAAAGAATTAGCGAAATCGATCCAGCCGTTCTTGAGTTATAAATAGTGTAACTAACACGACTTTCTTTTATATAAATAGATAACAATATAATACGAGTAAATTATAACAATTTTTATGTGACGAATAAATTAATTTTAGTAATAGTTTGACCGACACCGCTCTGCGCCTAAGGTATGTGCGCGGCGAAACTGGGGCAGTGCAGGCCGCTCAATCGTCAATGCTCACCCCCGCCTCGCCGCGCATTCTTAAGGCGTGGAACAGAGGTCCCGGTCAAACTATTTCTGTTTTTTTTTTGTTTGACTGCCATGTATTAGTAGTTCGAAAAGCATGAATGCGTGACAAATAATACGCGGCCGGCCGAAAGCAGTGGTGGGCCAGTGGTATGGTAACTGGCCCGACTTACGAGTTGTGGTTGTGGGTTTGAACCCAAGCATGCGATTTTACTTTGTTCAAACTTTCATAAAAACTGCTCTCAATCCGGTGAAGGAAAATCAGAGGAAAGCAGCAGTACAATATATCGTAAAAAATTTTTTGGATAGTATCATTAACCAATGAGAAGACAGTGGATTACGTTTGTATGGAATGAGCGCCAACGACCACGTGATCACGTTTTCTCTTAAGGGCCGGCAGCGTGGTTTTCACTGCTAAACAAATATCGACCTTGCTTATGTAAAAATAAAGTTAAAAATGATGAACTTCATTTAGTCCGAGAGCGCATGAAAGCGGACAGAGGAGCGCGTCTGATTTTTGACTTTATTTTAAGACACACAATGTTGATATTTGCTTGGCAGTAAAACCCGCACTGCGCTTCGCAAGGTTTGCGCTGGTTCTAAGAAACACAAGCATTGATGATGTTGTATTCATTTTCAGTCGGGAACGCTCATGGACCCTCGAGGAGTGTTCCATCTGCTTCGACGTAATGCTCCGCAACCAGGATGTGACCTCGCTGCCGTGTGCGCACAATTTCCACACAGACTGTATTATGCCTTGGCTACAAGAGAAGCAGACATGCCCAAACTGCCGGAAAGTTGCTGAATGATTCTCACGTAAGTTTATTTTACAGTATGTTTTGTTAACGAAGGGCGATCCCGTTAACCCGGAATAGCGTCCATACAAGCAAAATAAAAAAACCTGATGTCCGCCTTTTTTTTAACTTATTGCATAGTTTTAATAAAAAAATAATTAAAAATAATAAAACGTAGAAAGACAAGTGCGCGTGTCGAGTTTCTTTTACGTATCAATTTAATATTTTTGGTGATTATTTAAAAAAAAATAAAAAAACCTTTTTTTTTTGCTTACTATTTTCGTGGTTAGCGGGAACGCCCTTCATTAGTTAACATACATTTGAATAACATCACACCCAAGCGCGGATGCCCACCGTTGGGGGCACGATGGGCCCACCTAATAGACTTGTGACATCACACTTTCACGGTCTATTGAGGTCGATAGGCTGATGATATGATATCCACTGCCTTAATAAAATAAAATAAAACAACGAATCGTGCGTGATTCGGAACGCAGCGAAGTACTTAGTCAAGTCACATAATTATGTGCATAGGTCGTGGCCAGATTCAAAATTCAAAAGTCATTTATTCAAACTAGGCAGAGAATCAGCACTTTTCGAACGTCAAAATTACATAATACAGTCCCCCAAAACGCCCACCCTTCACCACTTCCTAGTGCTTTTGCTGGGAAGAAGAAGTGGCGCAACAAACTCCCCAGCAACACAGCGGTCTGTTCAGTTAGAAAAACTTGATTCTATACAATAGTACATATTAAATTATTTTCTATATGTCACCTAGCACACGCCAATAAACCAACAAATAATTAACTCTGACCCATGCTCCTAAACTGGAATGTCCAATATTTGGTTCAGAATTCTATGATCGTCATTAGTTATTCCATGTTTATACTGCTTTATGAGGAACAGGGTATAAAGTTCACTCATCCACCATAGAAAAGGGAGGGTCCTCCGACCAGACGGGTGTTGTGTCTGGCGGGCCGACTGCCCAACTGTTGATGTCGGATAGTCTTATATATGTCGTTCGCGCGGTAAACTCTAATTTCGCGATGCAGGATTTGTGTGACGTCATGTCTTTTGATGCGTAGTTCGTATGTGGCGGTGTAACCGCTACACTCCTAAGTGATAAGATGTATTTACTACATTATCTGTTTATTTACGAACTGTCCGAAGCCACTCCCCTGAATTAAAAGACATAACTGTTAGTTCAATTATTATTCCACATATTAATTACTCGTTGGTAATCGAAATTAAATGATTGTTTTTATTCTGTTAATAGGATATTGGAATCACGTTTACACGTCATATTAAAACATTGAACATTAGCTAGATGAATTCGGCGTTTCCTATCTGACTTCTCTGTTATGAAAGGCCAGAACAAACTCAAAGGTCACAGTCCAGACATAATCTTGGTCAGGCCATATGAGGACCATGTAGATTAGTCTCTGAAATGGTCTTTTGAGAAAAGACAGACACAGATTTGAGTGGACCTGTGCAGTCAGTGCAAGCATTTGTCAGTAATCATGGAGCTCAACTCGACGAACAATACCAAAGAATGGACATTTGAGTAGGCCGCATAAACTACTCAAACTGCCGGGACCATCATTAAACTAACAGACAAAGAAAAAAACAATGAAAGAAAAGAAAAACAATAATAAAAATATACAGACCTAAAACTCTTTGCCTCCAACAATTTGCAACTGATGGAGCTACTGAAAGTAACTGAAACTTTCAGTAGAGCCATCAGGATGGAATTTGGTGTGGACAAATGTGCGGTGATGCATGTAAAGCGAGGGGAGATTGACGATTGTGGAATCCAAGTGGAAGAGTGAAATGAACAATTCACACGGATCACATTTAGCAGTCAAAATCAACCGTGTGGGATATACCGACCACATCAAGGCGACGTAGCAGCCACAACGTTGCGGCGACGCGACGCGACGACACTCAACTCAAACACCACATAATCTACATCCATAGATATCCAGAGATATGCCTTCATTGCGGAATAGTAAGGAATCCTAGTGGCACCGCTTATCTCCCACCAAAATAATTACAACATTAACAAATAGTATACTTACGACACACACTTAAAATTTGAACACGCACACTAAGAAGAAAGCAGCTACACTAAATCAATTTCTAATCGCACACATACATAGAATGGGCGGGGCATTAACTTGTAAACACTTCCAATTTGCGAACATTCAATGTACACGCATGCAATTAGGGAGTCGAAAGCGATGGTCGATAATTTTTATCGATATTTAATTTTAGCAAAATTGATTTAAAATATTAAACAGTGACTTAAATGTTTACTTACCGGTGGTAGGACACGCCATTTGTCTTCAGGTTGATGGTACTAGACCTATTTTTACAAATTATTACTGCACAACTCGGCATTTTGGTTTTTTACGCATCAATAGTACACTGTACGCAATTGCAAAGCGACTGAATGAAGCGTACAGCCGCCGTTCGAACATAAGCCCAATTTAGCAATGTCGAGGCGCCACGTGCCACGCCCCCAAGGCATATCCCTCGATATCCGTGATGGGAACCCAACTCGCGGATTCCATAAACCTTAGGGGCCCTCCGCATCCGAAACCTATAAGTATTTGGGTATGTCAGAAGCTTTAGGCATCATTGTTACTGACATGAAGCAAGAAAAAATATTAATTACATTGTCAAAATTAAAGGGATTCTCATTCTGAATAATAAAATTCTCGTTTTCATTCAGCTATGTCTAATGTCTTTGATTCCATTTTTATTTGTTGCAGATAATTTGCTGGTATTTGGAATAATAAAATCATCGAAGCCAACATCAGCTGTTTGTCCAACATTGGGCCCAGCATTCACATTTAACTAACTGAAGAATAATACCATATCATTTTAATGTATAAAGGTGCTGATATACTTGAGCATTCTTGTAATGAGCATTCTAGCGAATTTTACATGACAGAAAAATAAACGGGAGCGTTCTAGCGAGCATTTTAAAGGCCAGTAAATTTGCTTCGAGCTTATTGCCGAGCCGAGCCACAAATGCAGCACACGCGACCGTCTGACATCTTCGTGAAGAATATTTGTTTGACGAGCATTGACTAGAGCGTTCGCTAGAATGTTCGTGAAAATGTTCGTAGCGATGTTTGGCTCTTTCCGTTGTTCGGCTCTTTTCGTTGTTCAGTTCAACAAATTTAAAAACGGCGAATGCTCGATGTTCTGTAAAGGTCGATTTAGACCAAACGAGCGAATGCACATTCTATCCCCACTCTACCAAATTCATTTTGTGTAAACAGGGACAGAACATTCGTTCGTTGGTCTCACCCTACTAAAATGTCAAGAATATCAACAAAAGAATGTAGTTCTACTAGTTCTATGTTCGTTTGGTCTAAACCCACCTTTACAAGTGAATGTTCAAGTCTATCAGCACATTCATGTGTGTTCACGAATATAATATTAGTGTTAATTCTTGGAGGCACCGACTAAAATTATTTTTTATCTTTTTCTAACTGGTAAAAATGACGGAGAAGGTAGATAACTGTCACTAATTTTCTCCAATTTGTCTTGGTTTAAACTACAGTAATTTTTTTAATTGTTTTATGTCGTTTTAGTCGGTGCCCAACGGTTTTTGCTCCATTTTAACTGACAAAAAAAAAATGTTTGTAGACAAAGTAAAGTGATTTAGATTTTAGATAATAGATCCTTGAATACTCTATTAATTTGTAACTCGTACCAAATAATCTGCCGCATAAATAATATGTCTAACAATAATTTAACATAGGAATAGAATTTAAGCTGGCTTTAAATTGTAAAAATGCTCCTATTTTAGCTCATAGTTACAAAAAAAATATAGTCACTGCGTTAGACAAGGTTAAAAGGAATTGACTAGCGAAACTTTACCGACATGAAATTATCCTATTAAGATTTTGACAAGTACTACTACCAGGTCAAAATAAATTACCTAGCGAAACTCCACAGACGTGACGGGTATCTAAACAAGATAAAAAAACTTGATATTATGTGTTTTTTGGGTCAGCTTGAGTCAAGGAGCTCGTGGCTCAGTAATAACAGCCGCATGGGATGATCCATCAGGTTAAGCTACGCTAGCCGCGGTTGGTCCGTGGATGGGTGACCATCTTCACATACCGAGACTCCTCCGTGCCTCGGAAAGCACGTTAAGCCGTTGGTCCCGGCTGTCAATCGTGGATCTTTGACAGTCGTTACGAGTCGTCAGAAGCCCGAAAGTCTGACACCAGTCTTACCAAGGGGTGTCGTATTACCCAGTTCCTGGGTTGTAGAGGTCAGACAGGCAGTCGCTCCATGTAAAATACTGGTATTCAGCTGCATCCGGTTAGACAGGAAGCCGAAATGGCTAGGCAGAGTACTTGAGTTGGGTCAGTTACTTGAAATCAGTTTAAGAATAAGAATAATTTATTTGTGAAACATTGGTAATTACATACAAATATCAATATTATAATTTTATTATAACAACGGTTATTATTGTGATTAATTAAAGATTTTTTTCGTGTAAATTTCACAGACACGATGAAAGTGATTTTCTCATCTCATGTTCTTGTTCATTGGTTTGGTTTCCGCATTTAGTCCTTCAGGTAGACCATTGTGCGTGGGCCATGGCGGCCGTCGGTTATTCCAACCAGCCCACCTTCCTCCAGAAGTTGAGTAAGTCTCCTAACCTGTTCAGAACATCTGTGAAAGATCTGGGTGACAATAGGGTTGGACGTGACGCCTGTGCATTCAAAGAGCACATGTGCAACGGTTTCCTCTACCTCCAGGCACGCCCTGCACAGAGGACTGTCCGTTATGCCTATTGCCTGGAAGTGCTTGTTTAGCGAGCAGTGTCTCGTGATGGGCCCCGTCACCAGGCGCAGGCTGTTCGTGTCCAGGGGTAATAAATGCCTGGTTAGCTTGCTATTCAAGGATGGCGTAGCTTCCCTGGACTGCTTGCAGCCCTAAACTCTCAACTCTTACTTAACCGATGAAGTACCGAAAACGCCGCGCGTCGCGACAGATTTATGACCGCACTCAAATAAACAAAACACTTGAGTATTTTATTACGTCTACCGTCTTATCGTTAATTGTTTTGGGCACAGTAACTACACCAACAGCTGTCCTTGACACCCAAAAAAATAAACATCAAATGATTTTTTTTGTTTTATCATGTTTATATATCAGTACCCATCACATTGAGGACTTTCGCTAGCTAATTTTATTTGACCAAGTATAACTGTTACACTATTAAAACAGTACTTGGTAGCATAATATAAGTAATTGACTTTATAAGGAACTTAAAAATGATGACTAGTGAAAATCTACAATCAAAAAGAGAACATTCTTAGTCTAATACACGTTACGATATACTTGCGCAATTTTAAACTTGCACAAGCCTGCGTGACACCGAAAGGCTTGGATACTTGTGCTAATTCATCTCACACACGTTCATGTATACTTGTGCAAGTCCAGCCCTTGATTAGGGTAGAGCGAAATTGTCTTTCGGCGCCCTTTGGTTGACGCTTTCACTTCACATAAATTCGGTCATGTTAAGTAATTTTAAATAATAATTTTTCTGAAATTTTCAAAAATCTACTTTTATTGCAAATTTCAACACTTATTGAATTTAAATTATGAAAGTGTATAGAGGCACTTTATCCCTATTGGATAAAGTGTCACTTGTTATATTGTTTGATTGTTGAGGATATTTCGCCGCCCTTTGTATTGGATTGGTCGTATTTGTTTTAGATAATTAACCGACTTCAAAAAAAGGAGGAGGTTCTCAATTCGACGGTGTTTTTTTTTTTTTTTTTTTTGTATGTTTGTTACGCTATTACTCCGCCAATTATGAATTGATTTCGATGATTCTTTTTTTGTTTGGTAGGGCATACTTCAGAAGTGGTCCCATATAAATTTGGTCAAGATCTGATGAAGGGTTTTTGAGTTAGCTTCAATAATACATATTTTTCTCACCTAGCATATGTGAATGATATTCTAATAGTTCCTGTCACTTTAATTTACTTGGTATTCAAATTTTTGTGGGGGTTTTGTGTAGGTACCACAACTAAAAAGTGAAAAATAAAAACTTTTTCACAAAAAATAAAACGACTTCCAAAAAAAAACACTACAAAGTGAAAAATAACTTTGATATCGGAAGTCGGTGGCAAAAAAAAACTAAAATAAAAAACCCAAGACACCGACTTCCGAAATCAAAGTTATTTTTCACTTTGTAGTGTTTTTTTTTGGAAGTCGGTTTTGTTTTTTGTGAAAAAGTTTATTATATCAAAAGTCACTATAATGACTGCATTTTCAAAAAATGAAGTAGTTACTTAAAGGAAATTGCTGTGCCGTGGCAGCGGCCGGCGAGTTCCGGGGTCCATTTAGGCACAAGAGAATGTAATGTTTTGGGAATGTGGTGTTTTACAGCGAACCAACAATCAAACAAAATGTCAGATATCAGACAGTGACAATAACAATGCAATGCTTACGGTACTTTAGCCGGGCCTAGTCAGCGCCACTAATATGCCGCTAGCGGCACTTTATCCGATAGGGATAGAGTGCCGCTAGCGGCACTCTTTACACTTCATAATTTAAATTCAATCCAAAATTTAAATTCAACCCATATTTTTAATTCCATCTGGCGCCTGGAGCGACCGCTCCCCTCGCCCAGGGCCGGCGCTGTGCATGTCCAATCTAGCGCAAGTATATCGTAACGTGTGTGGCCAGCATTACTCTCGCACGAGAGAATAAAAAAAATACCCGACCGAGAGCCCGAAAGGAGGGTAATGATTTTTATCTGTGCTCTTATACCACTAGTCAAGAAAACGAAGAAAAAATTTTTTTTTAAATTATTTTACTGAAAAAATAGGTATCAAAATGTGTTTAAAAAGTCTAGTAATTTTATTTTATTTTGTTGATAATTAATGTATACAATTAAATATATTAAACAATAAAAACTTAGCACGAATAACTACTTATGAACTTTCAATAATTCTAAAATAAATTGTTAATAGTCTTACACTGTTTAATAAAATAAATAAAAAGAACTATGAAATTGTTGAAAAATGTATGTGTGTATTTTAGAAAAATGTGAAGTAATGTTACCAATGTCATACTGAAAATATTATTATTAAAAAATTAATGATTTGTAATTTTAAAATAGTTTGAAATGTATAGATGACATTTCTTAACTATTATCGATATCAATAATCGATCTAAGATCAACAATAGTACTTATTAGATTTCCGATGAGCGCGCAACAGTACTAGATTTCAAGGAAAAAAAAATAATTGTTTATTTGCAACATAGTGTTTTCAACCTTATTGCTTAGAAATTATGTTTTATTTTTCCATAAATATTTTTGTTCTTATTTTAAAAATACGTTTAGTTTTAAATCAAAGTAGTAAATATACTTATTTCAAGCGATAATAAACTTAATGTTTCAGTGTTAAAAGAGGGAACAGGGGCTGCGAGGAATCTGAAAAATAGGTATTTGCCGTCGCGCTGCGCCCGAAAAACCGAATTAAACCCCGTAAAGTGCGATAGGGACAATTACTGCAGCTCAGACCGATTATAAACGACGTTTGGCATTCTCCTTTTTTCTCCTCGAAAACTAAGCCGATTTAATATTTTTTTACATTAAAATTTTAAGAAAGAGTATGTCTAGGTTCCTATTATTTTCTTTTATGCTAAAAACTTTTCCTAATCAGTCTGGTAGTCCTCTAATTACGGCGGTACAAATGGGGCATTTTTGTAATTTTTGGAGGGTCATAGTTTCCTTACTTGTTAATTGCTGAAAAAAGGAAATGACAGGGACATGCCTATAGAGACCCTGATTTTATACAAAAAAAATGACAGCTCTAGAGGCATTATTCAGGAAGAAAAACTTGGAATACGTTTGTATGGAGAATCGCGGGCCCTGTTCCCTCTTAAGGTTTATAATCAAGTTATATGCAATCGCGGCCACTTGAGCGATGTGTTTTTGTTCCAACTCCTTAATCGAGTGCAATTGTTGATCGAAGTCATCGACTAATAAATGATTTATTTGAATATACGGCGTGACTCAGAAAGGTGTGGTCAAGGGTGTTACAGACCATGAAACTAAACAAATTTCTCCATGGGACCAACGTAATCGCGAAAAATTTATCTGCCGTCCCATACATTTGAGTCGAGTTGAAGTTAAGGCGACGTTAGCCGACTTTTAATGTTTTTATACCGAAGATCACGTCTATACGAGTATTGTTAATGATTTGGAAAAAATATACTTATGTTAAATTAGTTTATATTACATAGTGAAATAAATTTGTAAAGTTATGTCTAACGCGGATAAAAAACTGAGAATCACGCAAAATTGATCAAGCGTAGTTTTCTGAAACCTTCACCATTTTAAAGATAATTAAATTATTGATCTCTTAGTATATGTGTTTTATTAAAATACCTTTTGTTTTATGTATAATAAATTACTAATGCGTCTGATTTGGGACAGCGCTCCTGGATGGGCGAGTCCTATTACTGGCTGGACGTACGCGCGTTGTGTGAGCTCAGTACAGAACACGCAAGCTAATCGTCTGTTCTCATTTCATTAACACGTTGGCGGACAGTAACGACCACAGGCGTCTAGGTAGCTAAAAGTGATACGACAGTACGCCTGTCGACGTCTGAGTTTTTACTTGCATCAAATCAGTACGCCACACGACGACCGATTTTCCATAATATCATAAAGAACGGCATGTTGTACTGTCACCACACGTATAATTACGACTTTCGTACTGTCACTACAATGTTTTCAAAAATTCGTCAAAGAAAGTACTTCCACGCACACATTCATATTTTTATAGTCCCCTCCCTACACACACTACGCTCGTGGGCGTCGTACGATCAGTCGCGTACTGCGCCGCTTCGGTGATCTTACGTGTCGCTACATGTTTTCGCGCGCAATTATTATTTAGAAAGTGAGTACTGTTTGTTTTCAATGTAATTTTATTATTTTATGCATACTAAATAGTAATTCAAGTCTAGTTGCATATGTAAACAACGTATTTACGTTGCTAATGTTTGTTGTGAACACGATTTTGTTGTACTAAATTTGTAACGAATATTTTTGCAGATGTCGTCTCGAGACTCGTTCGAAAAAGAACAAAAACGACTTCAGGACCTATTTGATGCAGCTTCTACCCCTGAATCGAGTCAAGACCCATTTGCTGAAGATGGCGAGTATGGATCTGACGATGAGTATCAACCATCCCGCGCCGAATCCACGACTTCAGAGGATGAAACTCAGGCCTCAAAAACAAGACGCACACGACAGATTACAGCTGCTATATCATCTGGTGAGTCAACATCCTCTTCGTCTAGTGATGCAGATGATGATGCTGACAAAACATCATGTTCTGACTCTACTCAACTCGACGGAAATCGTGAAAATATTGAGGTCACACGAAATACTGATTGCCCTGTAGACCTAATACAAGAACCTGTTCCATTGATAACTGGTCTGCCTTCGATTGACGAAGAATACCCTAACACGTCACTAGAGCCCTCTAATCAGCTAAACCCTGTCAGTGTTAGTCCTAGGAGATCAGAAACACCTGTCATAGAGGAATTATGGTCTGAAACGGTAACTGATATACCCGATTTTAATTTTGATACCTCTCAATGTGGTGTAACCGTGAATGTTGATAGCATGAACCAAGTTATTGACTTTTTCCATCTTGTATTCCCACAAAGTTACATAGAATATCTGGTAAACTGTACTAACAATTATGGAAACGCTCTATGCAACACAAATAGACCTCATACCAGACATAGCCGCAAAACAGTATATCGTGAAACCAACTGTGAGGAAATGATGAAATTTCTTGGGATTACTCTTCTCAAGGGTCACATAAAATGTCCTAAACAAAGAAGTCTCTTTTCATTATCCGATGCACTATATTATCATCCCATATTTAGCTTTATAATGTCAGGACGACGATATGAGCAAATTTTGCGCTGCATCTGTGCATCGGAATTAGATGCAAAGGGAGAAAATAAGATTGTGAAATTCATTGATATGTTGACACTAAACTTTCGTAAAATTTACAATGCTGGTGAAGAGTTGTCACTGGATGAGTCGCTTCTTCTGTTTCGGGGTCGATTGATCTTTCGTCAATACATCAAGTCGAAAAAAGCTCGCTATGGCATCAAATTCTATGAGCTCACTACATACGATGGCTATGTGCTAAATGTAAAGATGTATTCGGGAAAGGAAGCGACAACACCAAACATGGGTGAGTCTGAGTCTAAGACAGAAAAACTTGTTATGAGGTTAATGCGTCCATACTTGCTACGCGGACATCATCTTTTCATGGACAATTTCTATAATTCTGTGAAATTATCACAGAAATTGGTTGACCTGAAAACTCATTGTACTGGTACCTTGCGTTCAAATCGTAAAGAAAATCCTAAAACCATTGTAAAGAAAAAGCTGAAGAAAGGTGAACACGTGTGGGCACGCAAGGACAAAGTGTATGTTTCAAAGTGGAAGGACAAACGTCCAGTCTTGATGATTACCACTAAGGTACATCCTTCGATTGTGGAAGTGAGAAATAGATTTGGCAAGACCAGATTGAAACCTGCAGAAGTTGAACTTTATAACCGATACATGTCCGGTATTGATAGGTCCGATCAAATGGTATCCTACTACTCATGCCCGCGGAAAACGATAAGGTGGTATAAAAAGGTACTTTTTCACTTTCTGGATATTGCGGTGTGGAATGCATACTTCATATTCAAGAAATATAAGAAAAACAATGTCCACTCATATCATTACGTAAACTACCGAGAGGAATTGATTAAGGTAATGATTGGGATCAGTAACCTGAAAATAAAAGGAATAGACATGATCAATAAAAACAGCATTCATGATAACAGGCGCTTCCGACCCAGTACTTCATCTGCTCCTCAACCGGAAAACATTTCTGTAACTGAAAATTTAATGAGTGGTCACTGGCCAGAGCAAGTACCGTCTCGACCTGGAATAAAGAAAAAGTTTGCCTTCCTAAAGTGCAAAGTTTGTACCAAAAACAAAATTCGAAGGGAAACGAGTTATCGCTGTAAAGGGTGTCCAGATAAACCTCCATTATGCCCATCTTGCTTCGAAATTTACCATAAAAGTATAAGGACTGATGAATAAAGATTTCGGAATCAGTACTGTTTAAATAGTACTGATGCCAAAATCTTTAATCACTATAATTTTATATCTTATTGTTTAATAAGTTGATTACATTATAACAATAAAACTGATTAGAATATAACTGATTGTGATATCCAGTTCCTTCCGTACAAAGTTTATGACTGATTATAATTATAATAATGTTAATTTTAAGAAGATTTCATCTGCGTTTAGTTTACTTTAAGTTTTTTGCCATTGTAATAATTACATAGAAGTAACTGTAAGTGATTATGTTGTTTCTTAAATAAAACTACGTTTTGACTAATTAAATCTACTTTTTATTACCTTTCTATCACACACAACACTGACGCCGGAAGACGTAAGTGCACAACGCATAGTATTTTGCGACATATTTTATGACACTACGGATATAAGCGTATACGCCTAAGACCGTACTGTCATATCCCTACAAATAAAAATACTCTATGTGACAGAACGCCTTACGACGTTTACGCCTATATCCGTTCTGTCATATCATATGGTTTTTTAATCATGCGTTGTGACACTACGCCCGTGGGCAATGTATGAAAATAAGTAGTGTCTTAGTAGCTGCAACCAGTGAGATAGTACTGTCCGCCAACGTGTTAAGTTTGTCTAAATGCCCTCTTCACGTTGGATTTGGCCCCTCCTACAACTTCCAAACTTCCAGGATCTCGAGATATGTCAAAGATATTTAAAATAATAGCCTTTCATTATAAATAATATTACGAATAAATAAAATCGTGTAAACTTACTTTTATGTGAATAAACAGGTACCTTTTTCTCCTGCCCTAACCCCAAGTTTATTTGTGGTCGGCGCATCACCTCTACAACCAACCTCCTCCATCATCTCAGTAGTCACCCCCTTTCTAGCCATATCATCTTTCACACAGTCCATCCATCGTTTCTTTGGTCTTTCCCTAATCTAATAGCCATCCACATTCATATTCAAAACGTTTCTCACGACATGTTCTTCATTTGAATAATTTTTTTAAGAAATAAAAAATAAATACAGATTTTCATGTGTTGCCAGAACTATTTTTAAATATAATATTAATATGTGTTAGGTACTAAAATCGTAGACGATAGATTGGATTGAATTTTCTTAATAAAGTCAATACCTGGAATGCTGCTTTATTTCTTACTAGCTTCGCCCCGTGGTTTCACCCGTAAAAGCCTCGATCCCGTGGGAATACAAAGTATCCTTGTCCTAACCCATGGTCTACAATTTCATCCAAATCCGTTCAGCGTTTTAGCGTAACAAACAAATACAAAAAATCAAATCTTTTCTCTATAAAATATAATATTAGTTTACGACTAGCGACATTCTGAGGACAGTAAAATGAGATTATCGAAAACATCTGTATACGCTGGAAATGGAGAAGCAACACGTTTTAAAAGTTTTTGGAAGGGATTATTCCCGGTAAAGACATAAATGGTGCTAGTATGAAGTTATACGTTAAACGCACAGAGTACATTATATTATGGTTAAACGATGCGCTTCTCTCCGGCATAGAACAGATATCAGCTCCCATGGCATGTTGAGAGCATTGAGTGACCGGGGATTGCCCGATGCTTGGTCGATGGGTGAGACTGCACACACAGTTCGGCTCGACTAGATAGCTGTACGTGCATTTTATTATATTTTCTATTATGTTATTATTATTATTATGCCTATTTGTGATTCTCATGTGTGTGTATTGTGTTATTTTTATTATGACATTATTGTGTTGTGATGTTTCCGATTATGTTATTTTTGTTATGATGCCTTTGTAATTAATGAATGTGAAGGCACAGGATCAGATATATTGTAAAATAAAAGAGGTTCTTTAAATAATAAGAATTTAGATTTTCTTATAAATTATTTAATCAATTAATTTTACACGAAACTACACTTAATCAGTTTAAAGACCCAAATAGCCATGACACCCAGTTATAGCTTAGTTTACACAAAATAGTAACAATGTACAGAGAGGCAGAGTAACAATAATTGAAAGCAATACAACCTGTGCACCGGGCAACGCCTGAAGGTAGAATGCCATTTCGCCGCCGTGCGGACTTTTTTATACGGTAGTATTGTAAGTGGGGCAACGACGTAGCGCGCTACGACGTAGCGATCACTAACTCCGCCCAGCTGAGAGGAGGTGGGAGAATGTCGTAGCGCGCTACGGCGCCATAGTGCTACAGCGCAGCCCGATGCACGTGTTGTTTACAATGTGACGCCGACAAATGCTTATGTTTTGATGTAAATATTTCACTAATTCTATGGACTTTAACGTCTGCGAATAAATGATTATTTATTTTATTTATTATAAGTGATATTACAGTCTTTTTCTAGCAGTTAGTAACTAATCTTTTTTTTTAAAGATTTCCCTTTTTTTTAAATTTTGTTTGCACTATTTTGCAAACATTGTTTTTTAGACTTAAAATTAAAAATTAAATATCATCGTCCCTTAACTGTGGAAAATGTTACATTTATTAATCCTAAATAATCCTATTAAACATGCGAAAGTGACTTTGTTTGTTTGTTTGGTACGCTTTCACGCTAAAATGGCTGAATTCACCCAGATAGTTTACCTATAACCTTTTTATTCTTTTAGTGGCATGAGGAACAGGGTGTAAAGTTCACTCATCCCCCATAGAAAAGCGAGGATCCTCCGACCAGACGGGTGTTGTGTCTGGCGGGCCGACTGCCCAACTGTTGATGTCGGATAGTCTTTTAAACATATTATGTCGTTCGCGCGGTAAACTTTAATTGCGCGATGCAGGATTTGTGTGACGTCATGTCTTTGATGCGTAGTTCGTATGTGGCGGTGTAACCGCTATAAAACTCCCCTCCGGAGACCGGAGGTCGATAGTGGGCTGACTCTTATATCTTGCGATGCTTCACAGTACCAGTGGAGGTTCCAGTGAGTCGAAACCGGGTGCCGCTTAGTTCGCGGTGAGTCGGAACTGTCTGTGGTGATTCCCCAGTGAGTCGGGGTGGCGCTGCGTCACGATCCAGTGAGTCGGATGTGGTATAGCACCGGGTTGTGGCTGACTGCTAGCGTCGACCAGGAGAGGGTAGTAAGAGCTCTGCTTGTGAGACTGGCCGAAAGTGCAGGTGCTGTGCCAAGGTTACTGATGAGGCTGAGGGTGATGACCAGGAATGCGCGTTCCATGCATGCTGGTGGTCAGGATACCCGTTAGCCGTGGATCGAGGCTGGCTGTGACTCGCCTCACGAAAGCTTGCGGGAGTGATGATGATGATGACGTCACGCTGAAGTAGTTGCACGAAGGCTGCGTTGACGTTCATACTCGGGGTCACCAATTTAGTGGCATGAGGAACAGGGTGTAAAGTTCACTCATCCACCATAGAAAAGCGAGGATCCTCCGACCAGACGGGTGTTGTGTCTGGCGATGGCGGGCCGACTGCCCAACTGTTGATGTTGGATAGTCTTAGGCGATTAACACACTGCCACGCACCACGCAGCGTAGCGCGTGAATGCGTGTTTTAACGTTGCTTGTAAGTATCTCCGTTTGTTTGGCGCTGACACGTAAATACTACATTGAATTGTGCTCCTGTTAGAATAAATTAAAAAAGGTGTTAAGTTTATCTACGTACTATGTAATGCATACCAAAGTGAAACTGAACACATAAGCAAACTGTGACAGTGTTATCGACGGTTTTAGTGCGCTAATAACTAACTTAATAGTGATATTAGTGTACCCAAACAGTGACTTGCATTTATGGAACTGGACGTTCGTAAGTTATGTCTGTACGTACTATAACATACTATTACACTTGACTTAATAGTACAAACAATAGACTTGAATAACTTTCTTCATATATAAGGACTTAGTGTTTTTTCCTAAATTTCGCAAGAAAAGTTTCGTTTTTTATTTGAAACTGTACGCCAACAACAACGCCATCTTAAATCAAACTCAAGAACTAATTAAATTGTTACCAACCTCCTAACAATGTTGTCAGGGCAGATACATTTCAATTATTAAGTGAATATTGAGTTCAGAGACATCTATCGACCGTAATAACTGGCAATCACTGAGTCTTACGGTCATAAACGAGCACCAATTTCATCACTTATAAAGTATACCGTCTGACCAAGCGGTGTGACGACCTATCCACACCAAGGAACACTGAGACTCGCGTTCGGATCTCACCGAGTGAAATTATTTTTGAGTTAAGTTTAAACTTTAAAAATTATGTATCCCCTGGAGAATGTAACATTCCGTCGAACCCGCACACGATCGGAGACAAATGATCTAGAAAGCGATATTTTAACACAAACTTTGAACTGTACGACGAGTAGTTTGCCAGATATGTCTCAAGATGAAGACGTCTCTCAAATAAAAATATTAAAAGACGAGATTGCCGAGTTAACATCTCAATTGAGTAGCGCACACAGAAATTGAATTATTATCAATAGAAAACAGTAGCGTAAAGAAAAAAAATGGAGAATTTAATAAGAGGAATGATATTTATAAAAAAATTGTAAACAGTCCAGGGAAAATAAAAGTAAGGACGCCAACAATGTCGCCCAAAAATAATACGAAAACGAAACAAACCCAGACAACTCAAACTATCGGAACAGACCAACCTTCATCTACGAATAAAAACAAAACTAGAAGCATTTTGAATCAGTCACCGACAATGAGTCAGTCAATTTCAATCCCCGTTCCTACACAAATAAACAAGATATGTCTAATAAGCGCAAACAATCAGAATAAAGTGTTATCGATAGCTGAAGATTTATTTATTGACAAATATCACATATGTCATTATATTACACCGAACGGAACATTAGAGCATCTACTCAGCGGAATTCAATCAAATCTGCGTGATTATACCATGAGCGACTTTTGTGTAATATTAATTGGAGAGGAGGACTTTAAAATTACTAGCAACTATTTTAATACTATTGTATACATTCGAAATACTTTGAAACAAATTTCTCATACAAATGTAATAATCTGTACCCCCACCTACAAACTACAAAACTACACCAACATTTATAACTGGAGAATAGAGACGTTTAATAATTTATTGTACTTGGATATATTATCTCATGAACATGCATATTTCTTAGATTGTAATTCTAATTTAAATTATGACCATTCAATGTTTGACTTGTTAAAGGGCCGTATTAACAACTATGGTATACGCAATATTTTTGAAAATTTGTTACATTTAATTAATGACATTGCTTTAAGTTATATGACTAAAGAAGATATTGGAAATTCTGCAGACGAAACAAATTCATTGTTTTTTCGATTTTAAATATCTTAATGTTCTGCATCAAAATATTGCGGGACTGTTGAATAAAGCTGACCCACTATTAGTAAATATTGACGAACTAAAAGACAAAGATACTGTTGTGGATGTAATATGTGTCACGGAACACTTTATGTTAGCGGGTTATGAACAGCACCTGAAAATAAATAATTATGAACTCGCGGCATGTTATAGTCGTACTTGCAGTAAAAGAGGTGGTGCCTGTATTCTAGTTAATAATGTGCATAAGTTTAAAGAAATTTCGCAAATTAGTCAATTGTCCATAACTAATGTAATCGAATGTTGTGCAATTGAATTACTTGACTCCAAAATTATAATAGTTTGTGTTTACCGAGTACCGGTACCAAGTAACCTCAATTTGTTTTTTTGTAGACTTGACAAGTTATTGAAATGTATTTCTAGACTAAAAAATCATAATACTGTTATAGCTGGTGACTTCAACATAGATGTCATGAAGTGTAATAATGTTACCTTAGATTTCGAGTGCTTATTGTTAAAATTTAATCTTTCATTAGCACTTAAACAACCCACAAGATTATCCAGTAATACTTGTCTGGATAATTTAGCCCATAACTTTAATAAAAAGTGTAAGACGGATGTATTGGAATTTGGCTTATCTGACCATACTGCCCAATTAAGAAAAGCTCCCAGTTAAGAAAATATTAAAATTAAAATATTGGCGTAAAATTAAACGGGATTACAGTTTAGATAACATCCATAAATTTAAAAAACATATTAAAAGCCTTTCTTTTGATGAAATATACAAAACCGATGATCCATCAGCAGCGTATCAACATTTTATTGAAATATTTAAATTACTTTACGACTTGTGTTTCCCGCTAACTCAAATGACTGTGCAAGTAAATACCAAGTCAAAATGGATATCGCACGGAATTAAAGTGTGTAGTAAAAATAAAAGAGAATTACTCTGGAAGTTCAGACAGAGACCAACATTAACTAATAAAAAAAAATATACTAGCTATTCTAAACGGTTTAAACAAATTATAAATCTTACTAAGTGCGCACAAAACAATTTCAAAATAAATACATCGACTAATAAAAGTAGAACGGCATGGCAAATTATAAATAATAATAAATTAAATATACCTAAGGATTCGTCAGTCGAATTAAGAATTAACAATAAATTGACAACAAATCCTAAAATAATTGCCAATGCATTTAATAACTATTTTATTGAAAAAATAAAACCTCTCCCAGGTACTGGTAAGAATGTCACAGCTCTAATCAATCACCAACCCAACTCAATGTTTTTATTACCAAGTCTGCCTTATCATATGCAGAAGATTATAAAAAATCTAAAAAACACGAGTAGTGTAGGGTATGATGGTATTTCAACGAACGTGATTAAAGCAGTAAATGAAGATATTTCTCAACACTTAAGCCATATTATGAATCTTTGTATATTAAGTGGGACATTTCCAAAAGATCTCAAATTGTCAATTATTAAACCTTTATTTAAAAAAGAAGATAAATATTTAATGGATAACTATAGACCTATAGCATTAATTTCAGTATTCTCAAAAAAATTTGAGGCGTATATATTTAGCGAACTCAACATATACTTAGAACAACATAAAATCCTATGTGATGAACAGAAAGGTTTCAGAAAAAATAGAAACATTAATATGGCAGTTTACGACTTTTTAAACACTGTCTCAACACATGTTGACAAATCTTTACCAGTTTGTTCTATTTACTGTGACATGTCCCAAGCATTCGATTATGTAGACCACAATATTCTGCTAGATAAACTTCAAGCCTACGGTCTAAGAGGTAATGTCTTAGAGTTATTAAAATCATATCTAACAGACAGACAACAAATAACTCAAATATCTAAATTCAACATTAAAGCTAAAAAGGCACAGATTTTCTCCTCTCAAATGCGTCTTATTACGCATGGTGTGCCCCAGGGAAGTGTATTGGGCCCTACCCTTTTCTTATTATATATTAATGACTTACCAAATGCAACTAAAGAACCCATGACATTATTCGCTGATGACAGTACAGTGACAACATCCAAAAATTTATCTGACTATAACTTTGACGCAAATAATTCATTAAACTCTATAATTACCTGGCTTAGCAACAATAATTTGAAAATTAATCTTAATAAAACTAACTTAATGCATTTTAAACAACGTGAAAAATTATACAATTTATCTAAATTCAATTTAACTTACAATGATATTAATGTACAAGAAGCAGATACAGCCCGATTTCTGGGATTAATCATTGATCCGCAACTAAATTGGAAAAAACAGATCGAAGTGCTGAGTAAAAAAATCAGCAGCTCGTCGTTTGCCCTCTATAAACTTGCTCCTACTGTCAATTCAAACACCTTACTAACGGCCTATTACGGACTTGTAGAATCTTTATTGAGATTTGGGATAATTTTCTGGGGCAATTCAACGAACAAAGACACAGTGTTCAAAGCGCAAAAACGGTGTGTACGGGCTATGTTTGGGTTGCAAAGTATGGACAGTTGCAGACCAATGTTCATAAATCACAGAATTTTAACACTTCCGTCACTCTACATATTAGAAATAGCTGTATTTGTTAAAAGTAATCCTCAATGGTTTCCTTTTCTATCAAATAATTCTGATAGAAATAGACGTGAAAAGTATAGACTTTGGGTGCAGTCCCACTCGGCCAAAACAGCATTTCTGAGAAAAAGTGTTGTATGCATGGCCCCATTAATATACAATAAAATTCCGAATGACATTAAGCAATTGAATTTAAATTTATTTATTTTATTTATTTATTTATTTAACCATTTATGTACACACAAAAATAAACAGACAAGATTATAAGAACAGAAAAATACGTACAAAGGTGATGCTTATTTCTAATGAAATCTCTTCCAGCATACCTGCGATAGGACAGAGGGTAAAAAGAGATGTAGACACCGTGTGTAAGAGTAGAGAGAAAGTAAAATACATGAAATCAAAAACAATTCACTTAATAAAATAAAACAAATTATATGACAATATACTTACGAACATACATACATACATACATACTTCTAAAATAAATAAAATACAACATAAATACCTACGCAACTATGACGAAGTGGAAAGATAGTGTTCTTTCACTCTTCTTTTAAATACTGCAACAGTTTGGTCCCTAATGTCAGGCGGAAGTGAATTCCACAACCGCACCGCGTGCACGGTGAAGGAATAGGAGTAGAAGTCAGTGGAGTGGGTAGGGCACTTAAGCAGGTTTCTAAGATGCGACCTGCAAGGCACATCAGAAGGACGGTCATAGGAAAAGCGCTCCCGCAGATATGAAGGAGTTTTAGGATTATGAAGGAGGTTAAATAGCAGACACAATATCCGAGAGTTCCTGCGAAGTCGAATAGGGAGCCACTTGAGTATCTTGCGGAAGTTAGAGACGTGATCATATTTTTTAAGGTTAAAAACAAAACGAATACATAAATTTTGTAAACGCTCAAGTTTATTTAAAAGCTCCTCGGTGGCATCCAAATAACAGGCATCGGCGTAATCTATAATGGGCTGAATGAGAGTTTGAGCAAGGGAGATTTTTGTGTTCAAGGGCAAGAAGCTCTGGAGGCATTTCAACGAATGGAACGTAAAGTGCACTTTGCGACTGACTTGAGCAACATGGGCAGCCCACGATAAGTACGAGTCCATGGTCACCCCCAGGTTTTTAACTGTATTTGCGTAAACAATCTGAACTCCATTCAGACAAAGAGGAGACAATGACGTAACATCGAGCCTATTCCGCATATACCTGCCGCCGATAATCAAGGCCTGGGATTTACTAGGGTTGATTTGCAGTCCAAAGGACCGCGACCACTCGCCAATCAAATCCAGGTCACTGTTCATGGCAGATACGGCGGTTTCCGCATCTTCCCATACGAAATTATTGTAAATCTGCAGATCGTCGGCATAGAGATGGAAATGAGAAGAGATGACTCTGGAGACAGAGTTAATAAAAATAGAAAAGAGAAGAGGAGAGAGAACGCCACCCTGAGGTACACCTGCGGTAAGAGAGCACCAATCAGAAGAAAACTCATTGAGACGAACCCGCTGCGAGCGGGCCTTAAGATAGGAGTCGAACCAAGAAATAGTGGAAATAGAGAAATTTAAGGATTTAAGGATTCCTAGAAGGATGTCAAAATCAACAGAGTTAAAGGCATTGCTAAAGTCCAGAAGTACAAGAAGGGTGAGAGATTTGTGGTCCATAGCCCAGCGGATGTCATCAGTAACCTTCAAAAGAGCCGTTACTGTGCTATGACCAGGTCGAAAACCAGATTGAAGAGGACTAAGTAGGTCATTCGTGGATAGAAAGGCAAAAAGTTGCTGATGAACTATGTGCTCAAGAACTTTAGAGAGATAAGGGAGGATAGAAATGGGACGGAAATCGGACGGTGAGACCGGCTTAGGAATTTTGGGTAAGGGGATGATATGGGCCTGTTTCCAGGCCTCGGGAACAGTACAAGAAAACAAGGAGAAATTAAAAATATGAGTCAAGACGGGAAGTAGTGAGAGGAGGATAGGAGAAATCATTCTTGAGCATATATTATCATTACCAACTGCAGAAGAGGAGATAGCACAAATAGATTTTTTGACCTCAATCTCGCTTACTGGACTTAATTCAAAAGAAGAACACTGTGACACTGGCAAACAGGAAAGTTTATTAAGAGTAGCTGATTTGACGTGCGGATCTAAAGTAACAGGAGGGTGTGAGAAATGATTGTTAAGAGCACACACGTCAGTGTCATTACTGGAAACGACTGGAGACTTGCCAATGCCGACAGTTTTTAGAAACTTCCAGACTTCAGAGGAGTTACGGTTATCGAGAGAATCATGGAAGTAGCGTCTCTTTGCATCTCTACACATACGCCTGCAGCGATTACGCAGCACCTTATACGCATTCAGGTTGCGCTCTGAAGGACAGCGTTTTAACCTTCTTTTGGCTCTATCCCTACTTGCCATCGAATCTTTAATGGCAGGAGTAAGCCATGGAGCCGGAACATATTTTACTTTGACTCTACGGATAGGGGCATGACGATCGTATAAGCTAAGTATCGTCCTGTTAAACATGTGAACCATATCGTTGATACATGAGCTCTCCATGACGTCCGTCCAGTCGATGCTACCAGCATCACGCAGCAATGCCTCCAGGTCTAACCCCTTGTAGTTCCGAAGGAAAATATACTGCGGCTTACGCTTGGGAGGGCGTGTCCTGTAAGACATAAAGATGAGGTCGTGGTAAGAAAAACAAGCAGTGAGCTGTCCGTGGACAGATACGTTATTGGAATTAGAGACTATCAATAGGTCTAACAGAGAAGGCGTGCAATTAGGGAAATGATGCGTAGCTGAAAGAGGCAGAATACAGAGGTTATAGGAAGATAAGAGAGATTGAAGTTTGTGAGTGCGATTGTTGTTTTTAAGAAGGCAAGTATTAAAATCGCCCATCAAGACGACGTGTTCATAAGAGGGACAGAAATTATTTAAAAGTGAATCAAAAGAGTCAAAGTAATCGACACTGGAGTTAGGGCTATAAACGACTCCAAGTAGCATGATGCAGGGAAATTTCGAGAAATAGATGCTCCGCTGACCCCGAGTAGGAGGATAGTGATGTGCTGATAATCTTGTAGGGAATATCATTACGCAAGTAAATGGCAACACCACCACCACCCTTCCCAGTTCTATTATTACGGATAAGGACAAAGCCAGGAAGCGCATAATGAACAGATAAAAGAGAGGGTTTGAGGAAGGACTCGGAGATAAGCAAAGCATCTATATGTGCACTGTTAATGGAAGCCAGAAGATCAGAGTAATGGCAAGGAACACTTTGGGCATTGATGTGGGCTATATTGAGATTTTTGGGGAGATGGGACAGCAAAGTGGAAATCTGATCGCCCAGATTAAGAGGAGAGGAAGAACTCGCCGCACTAAGAAAACTGCCAGAAGAGGAAGAACAAGAGAAAAAATCATCATGAAGGTCGAAATCGATCATAGTTTACGAATATAATAATATGTATAAATACTAATACAAACAAAAAAAAAGATATAATAAAAAATAAGAATAAAACTATTAACTACAATGCATACAAACAAAACAATAACAGTAATTAGAACGCTCAACTAATAAAAACCCCAATTCGCTGTTGATGGAAGAGATTTTAACACAACAAAGTAACACAAAAATATAAAAAAATAAGTAAATAAATCAAGACATAAATTGTTTTTAACAAAAGACATAGGTATAAAAAAAACATAATATATCAAACATAACAAAAAAGTTGAACCACAACATTCGGATACAGATAAAAATTATATTATTACAAATGCAAAGCGTAACGAAACGTAACGTCAATTTAAAACAAGAAATGACACTGACAGACGTCATGTCACTACATTATAAAAATAAAAACATATACCGGCAAGCTATTCGATGTGAGAATTTTTACGAAAGTAAATGCTATTGGGTAGATTAACAAAAAAGAAAATCGAATTTTAACGTGTACCGACACTACCCGAATGTATTACAAAACGATCAATGATACACATCTAAATCAACAAACTCAGCGACGAGCCTTTCTCACAACCTTTTTTATGGGGGTTGCGGTTTCAGGCGACGTAGATGCCACTGCTGAAGAGGTGGTAACTGCAGGCACGGGGTCATTTCGTGCAGCAGCACTGGCTGGAGCGGGGAATAACGCGATTAAAGTGTCAAGCTCACCCATGGACGCTATCTTCCGACGAGCCTTGTCAGGTGTCAAGACAATAACCTTTCCCTCTGCAGACCAGCAGCTATTGATGCCAAAGTGTTTGCGAGCAGCAATAAATACCTGGTGCCGTGTCTTAGTCAGAAACTCCGAAATGGTGATACCGCTGCCCTTGAGTGTCGTTTTACCGTCCCAAGCTAACCGACGATGCTCCATGCCATTGAATCGAACCAGTACAGGTCTTGTTTTACCCTGGGGGGCTCCCAGTCTGTGGCATACGTCTAAGTGCTCCAATTTAATGTCATCTATCATTAGCTGCTTTGATATAATATGGAGAATCGAGTCACACAGTTTTTCATTAGGTTTCTCCGGAATACCATGAAACAGCAAGATTTTTCTTCGCATAGCAGTCTCATGTCTGTCCAGACTCAAAGACAGGAGCTCTATCTGAGTTTTGAAGTGTGACAAAGTATTGCAGACAAAAGATTTAAACTCGGAGAAGTCATGGGAGAGGGCAGCAAGATCTGAGTGAGCAGGGTCGGTTCCAGCTGCAGCTCTCTGCAGCTTTTGTTCGTACTCACACATGCGGGAGCTAAACAGCTTCTCCAGTTCCGCCATGCTGTGCACAAGCCTGCTATCCATGTTTTAGTAGAATCTCAAGTGTTGTGGTTGTTGAAGAGTGAAAGTGATAGGAGAGTTCCAAGCGAAGGTGGGTTTATTAGTTAATTAGCACATAAATATGGGGAATAAATACTATTAACTATTTTAAAATAAATATTAAATGAGGAAGCTACAAAATTACTTTTAAACGTCACGCCTACCCACATAGGAAAAAAACGCTTATTACTTTATTTAAGAATACACTTAAAAAGCTTCTTACTGATAAGTGCTACTATAACATTGTTGATTTTTTAAATGATAAATTCTGAATTTTCTTGTTGATTTTAATTTTGGGATATATTGACATATTTTGTATGTAATTTATTTTGACTACTTTTGTACTGACTCTGATTGTATATTTAATTATTGACTATATTTTGCAGTGACTAATTTTATTTATGAAACTGAAATTAATAATTTATTTATAATTGCCAATTTAATCCATAACATTATTATAAACAATGTGTACGCCAAGTGAGGCAAAACATGTTGGTCGATATATTTTGTTTCCATCTTTATGTGCATATTCATGTATCATGTTACACATGTTTGAACAAATAAATTTATCTTTATCTTTATAGAAAACACGCACAGTCCAACACACAGGAAATGCATCCACGCGCGTTTCATTCAGATCACAGACACGCAACATGCAGCGTGACGCGGTGCAGTGTGATAATCGCCTTATACAGAGTTGATATGACAGAGGGGCATTAAATTACACAACGTATACTATACGTATTTAGTATTAATTCGATACGGTATAAAAATAAAAAGCATCAAAAATGAATTTTTTTTTTTTTCATACAAACTAAATAGCTTACAAATCAGAGTAAAACGCAACCATCCTGTGTAAATAAATTTAACTGACCTTAGATACCTAGGTAACAAAGCGGCAACGTCGCGCGCGCGCCGGATCGCGGCGTGTGTTATCACGTGTCAAGGCGGCCGATCGGGGCGGTGGCGCGAGGCGGCTTAGGCCTCCGCTCGGCTTTTATGATAGGTACGGTTTTGAAGTAAGTACGCACACAACAACAATCACAACAAAAACTCCATTCACATGAATGCAAAAATTATACCGTATGATAATTAACTCACTGTTCGTTGCTAAGCACTTTAATTTGTAAAATGCTAAAATAATCCTATTTTTTAGTTCTACAATTGTTTTTTAATTACACACACACAACCAAAGTTTAATTACGTGTCCTATCACAATAAAAAACAGTCAATCACAAAAAAACACTAACACTAAATAATAATAATCCGATGTTACGAGTGTCCTGTCACAATATAAAAAGAAATATTGTCTTAAACTTATTTAGTGTCCTATCACAATAACAAAACAAAATCAATTGTCTGCGCGCGTAAGCGGCGCAAGAGCTTCTGTGCTACGTAACTACGTTTCGAGAGGATAGCGTCGGGCGGCGCACTAAAAAGTACTCTGTGCGGCGCACTGACTGAGGCCCCTCTGCCCCCACTTACTTACCGATCGCACAAGGATCTAGGATGCGTTAGCAACAGACTGACCTATTTCTATTTCTTTTACGCGCGGGATGTTTTGCTATGATTCTCACTCTCTTGTTTTCTTTGATTATTTTTTTAGCAAAATATTTGGTTGTACTTGTGACTTGCGTCAGAGCGGCAACAACGCATCGTAGGCTAAACTCGTATCGTCAGATCGATCGAATTTATCGTTTTAAGGTGGATGACCTATGCGTATAGACATAATCAGCTGTTAGGAAAGATACATCGTGTTCAAACGGGGCAAAAACTTAAAAAATCATTTGCGGCTAAACTACTGCTCCTATTTAATTGATTTTTGGTACAGAGCTTGAAAATGGTACCTAGTATAGGCAATTTAAAGGAAAGCCCCTCTGTCGTATCAACTTTGTATATGTCGTTCGCGCGGTAAACTCTAATTGTGTGACGTCATGTCTTTGATGCGTAGTTCGTATGTGGCGGTGTAACCGCTACATTCTATTATAATCAAAATCAAAAGTTATTTATTCAAAGTAGGCTGAGAGTCAGCTTTTTCAATTACTCAAAAGACCGCCCTTCATTGAATGAAATGTAGATAAATCCTATAAAATAGTTTGAAGCACATTTTTATGCTTAGTCTATCTACTAATGTGATGTCAAAATATCGAAATTTCCGTGCCACATTTAACAAAGTTAAATACATTATTATTAATTACATCACGCTTTATTGTACAGACGCCAGCAGGTCAACCTACCCGAAGCTGTCAAGTTTTCCCAATCAACTTTGAACCTCAAACTATAGTAATAAAGTTGAAATTCTATTAAAGAAATTTGACAGATTGTAGTAGGCTGATGTGCTGGCGTCTGTACCTATGGCTGTCACATATAACTTTCTCGATCACCTGGCAGGTAAAATGTCCCACCGAAATGATCTATCTCTTTTTTAATATTTATTTTAAATAAATAAATAATATACCTACTGTTAGAATTTCAACTTGCCTCAAACACATTTTTTAGAATTTGTTGAAAAGTACTTTTGCAAGCACCTGGCAAACTTTTGGACCCGACTAAATAATCTGGCCCCGCTACACTTCAGCCAGATCTGCGGTTCTGTACTTACCTCGGTATAATAGAAGAAGTATTCCACAAGTATTCATCGTCAATAAGCAACATTCTTTCTGCTACACCCTTCCGTCCCTTTTAACGAAATCACTCCCACAGATTTCCCAATCCACAGATTGCAGGAAACCGAGTGGAAAGATGTTACACATAAAAAAGGACAGAAAATGTACAACATTATAAATCAAAGTAGTTTTGAGGAGACTGAACGAATGGATACATTTTAGAACGTAAAGGAGATTGCTCTAGACCGCCCTATAACCAACAAACATTTGACGTGTACGTTAATTTTAATTATATTTTAATATACTTTTTAAAAATAATAAATTCCAGCGGACACTGTTCAATTCATAAAGGTTTTTAAAAGTGACCTCATTGATTTTATTACCAACCAAACTCGCCATCTTTCATGGAATTGTCATTGTGAATGTCACAAAAGATTTGATAGTGTCGCTCTCGCTCATATTACATAAATATCGATATCGACGACGATGTCCATAATATCTAGTATTTAAAAATAATGGATGTTCGATATTTATCACTTCCAAAACATTGAAAATGTGCAACATAAAAGTTATTCATGCATATTTTTTTCATGGAATTAGTTCCGTGAACATTTTAATGGGACTTATGATGAATATGGCCTAGCACGATTATGATGAAAATATCATGAATAAAACAAACTCACAAAATGTACTTACTAGTCGAATGAGGGATTTTCTGACAAGTGAGAAAATATTAGTTCAAAAGAGGCGTTGGTAAAAAATACGTCACTCTCTCTGGTTTTTGACATCAATAAGCTTTCTTACGGATCTTATTTTTGTTATCAGTAGCCAGTAAAACAAAGACGTATTTTTTAGCCAAGCCATCTGTTGAACTATGTTTTTTCAATTGTCAGAAAATCTCTCATATAACGATTGAAATGTCATTTACGACGCAACTTTAGTGAATTGTTCTCATAACGATTTCACGACCTCAATAGCCATATTTTTACTTTTTAAGTACAAAATATTTTATTTTAGCATTAATTTAATGTGAAGTTGAATCAAAGCAACAACGTGTTTATGCTTGAAACGATACAAATTAATTTACATTTGACATATTGATCTGTCATTTTGGTCTCCTAAATTAAAACCACAGATTAAAATAGGTGGTCATTGATAATCGATATACAATGATCGATCTTCGAGAGAGCATCTCTACGTCACTACGTCAGTCGGTTCGTCTCACGCGCTGGCTATCGTTGTGTTGTGTTGTGACTACCTACCTATTTGGCGATTTCTTTTGGCGTTTTTTATTTTGTTTCTGTTTAACGGACTACGATTTGGATTGCTTTCAACGTGACCTGGCTTCGAATAACTGATTCTGTGATCTGCTTAAACGACACCTTAGCATTTTGACAACGGTTAACGGACTTTGCTTACGAAATGTTTACTTTTTTTCAACTGATGTTTTGCATAGACTGGGAAATAGGTATGTAAGAACCTACACCTAAACAATGCTTCTTGTGCGGCTGACTTGGTGTAATGAAGTAAGTAAGTATTAATTAATCACCCTAGCATAATATGTAAACTTCAACCAATAAATAATATCTGTACCTAAAAGGCATAATAAAAATGTAATTACAGTAATATTTCACTGTATTTGAAGTTTAATGCTTTTTAGAAACCAAAAATAGCGATTTTAGAAGGATATACTTAAGTTTTCTTTTATTAAAAATAACCTCAAAATCTGTTCCTTTTTTTAAAATAAATCTGTTCTCTAAAGTGTCCGTCAAGAAACCTTGTTCTTATGGGCTACTAAGGGCAATTTACAATTAGAAAATGATTTTTTCTATGCTGTTGGCTCCAGGGCGAACAATGTATGGGCGTAGAACAATCTCCTTTTCAAACTATACTTCATAAAAGATAGCTTGATCTCTGCGACAGCTGTCAGTAAAATCACCGCCTATGAAGTCCTGAATTTCTAGTACAGGCAGTAACTGTCAATGTCATACTTTATGGGCATGCCGACCTAATGAATGAATTCCTACCCTAGGAATTTCAGTTTGACATAATATATCGTGGAGATCAAGCTATCAAACTCAAACTCAAACTCAAAGCATTTATTTCAATTAAACCATTTACAGGCACTTTTGAATTGTCAAGGAGTCAGTCAGTCAGAAATATGAAGCTAGTTGCCCATTCCAAAGCGTAGGTTCCTATGGAGAAGAACGGGCAAGAAACTCCACGGACACTCTTTAAAAAAAAAAAATATTCTTACAAAATATTGTTTACATCATTCATGTTGAAATTATACATGTGAGAACAATGTAGAAAAACGTGTACGTAAAAAGCGTCCGTAATAAAAAATAAAACAATTCAAAAATTAAAATAAGCCGTGGCAGATAATCGCCGGCCGTGTATCGGGCGTACATACAAGACTTACGTTGAGGACATTTACAAGTTACAGTTACGTATTTTGAAAACGATTGTACCCACAAGAATAAAACATGAATTCCAAGATAATGACACGGGTTTATTTAAGCACTGCCAAATTGTAAATGTTTTTGACAAGGTTCGTTTACGCGTTATAAGTGAGAATTACCATAATATACGTCATATTCGTAAATACGAAAGACTAAAGTCGTTGCGTTGTTTGACTTAATTACCCACATTTATCGAACCAAAATCGAATAATGCTTATGGAGCACGGATGAATGATTTACCTATGGAAATCTGTAATGTATCAAATGCGAAAAACTGCTCAAAGGTGATAAAGAGATATTTTCTAGATTGCAGTGTGACCTAGGAATATACATATACATCTGTGTACCCAAATGGTTAATTAATTAATATGTAGTGGCACCGAGTTGCCGTGTCTGGCCATACCACTGTTAAACCCGCGATGGTTTGTGTGGTATGTATAAATTAAAAGTTACATGTAAACTGTTTTTGAATAATAAAAAAGAAAAAAAAAAAAGAGATGACCAGTCCCTACTGATGGCGGCCGTTCACGAACATGACGCATGGATCAGCACCGTTTAGCTCAACCATTTTGAAGGGAACTCAACGATCCAACACATATAGTATAGTAGCTAGTATATCTTTTATGTAGTATAGTAGCCAGTTGGCCTGTGGGTCATAGCGTGATGTTAAATAGCCTATATAATTTTCCTCAATTCAATTCAATTCAATTCAAAATATTTTATTTCACATAAACCTACAAGGGCACTTATGAAACGTCAGAAGCTAGGTGCACGGTTCCAATTGGTCGTTTCCTATGGAGAAGAGCCGGCAAGAAACTCCACGGTTACTCTTTTAAAAATAAATGGTATTTACAATCTTTTCGAGTTACAGTGTTTATAGGTATGAGAGGACACTGTAGGCCTATCAAGATTTCGACTATCAAAAAGATTTTTTCAAATCCGACTGGTAGCTCCAGAGTTTAGCACGTTCAAACATAAAAAAATCTCGTCAGCTTTATTATTAGTATAGAAAATGTGAACCGATTATGACTATCTACTTTTTGAACAGCCTTTGTACATTCAAAATATATTCGTGTTACAAATGAACAACAGATGGCGTTAGGTACTATTATCACATGTATTTTGCTAAATATAACTAACGTACCGAAAAAAAATTATCGATTAATAAATGATTGAGAAAAAAGTTAATGGTAATGGTAACAAAAAATAACGGTTTATTTTTTGTTCTGGCAATTATTTTCAAGAATAATAAATTCAGGATTAAATAACTTCTGTGTTATGTACAATTCAAACTCAAGAGGATAACGAAAGTAATTATTGCTTGTTATCTGTACAAACTGATTGACTCATAGCATCAAGTATTAAACATTTGAGGTTGTTATTGATTATGTTTTATTAAAAGTACATAATATTTAATTAAACAATATCCTAAGAAAATTTGTGTTATCTCAAAAAGTTGTTTTAAAATAAGATAAAAATAGTGGCTTTTCGGAAGGAGTTTTGAAAGACAAAAGGTAAGTTTTTTTTAATCACATACATTTAAAATGAACTAGAGGGAACCACAATTGCTCATAAATCCAGGACCAAAAGTGATTTGAATTTGGAATTATTTATTATATTGTTAGTAAAAGTTCCGATCACCAAAGAGATCAATCACGAACATTTTATGAACAAATATCAGGCTTGTTGATAAAGTAAACAACACGCGAGCGAAATTTAAAAAAAAAGGTTCGTGCCAAAATAAAAAACGTAACAAATGTATACAATGTGCAAATGCATTTCGCCTTCTTTCCGAATTGTTTAATTAATTCAATTCGGATTTTACGCTTTACAATAAATGAGTGTGTCTTCCTCAAGTGGTGAGAATGACGTAGGTAGATACTATTCTTATTCATAAGTGGCACTTACTTATTTTATCATAGAGGGTGATAAAAAGTAGTGTCCACCTCGGGAGTTACTATTTTAAGCTCGAGTGACGTAGGTACCTACTTTGAATCCCTCACTGCGCTCAGGATTCTACGCTACGCCTCGCTAGGCTGGGGATTCTACTCTAGAATCCCAGCGATTCAAAGAAACACTCTCGCCTTTAAAATAGTTGTTTGCTCCCTAAGCAAACAATCTACTATTTTTATCCGTGTATTTATAAATAAAGGAAGGACTTCGTAATTGCTTGGCCGTCCTAGGGTTGAATGTCACTTAAAGAGTTGCGTGTCCTGTATCGACAAGGACTATTTGTCTATGTGACAGTAATAGTTAGACAGTTCCAACCATAGTGAACAGTAGCGGATCCAGGGGAGGGGGCTAAGGGGTTCAAAACCCCCAAAAAGTATCTGAGTTCTTCTGTAACAAATCTTAAAGTGAACCTGATATTTTTTTAAATTAAACTTTGAATCCACACGCCACTCATTCTGCAGCTCACGCTGCCCGGTTTGGCCGACATGTATATTCACCGAGATATCTCTGGTAGTCTACAACCTTGGGTGGGAAATCATCAAATGACTTCTCCCGCTCTGGGTGCAGCGGGAGGGCGTGTCAGACTCTTACTGACTAAAACCCACCCGTGTTCCTTCTGTTGCCTGTGCAATGCCAGGGGGCCACGGTATCCCTTTCGGACTAATCCCGCAACCCCGGCAGGCAATGGTCTCATCGGACCCCTTCACTTGCTGACATCTCTTTGAGGCGCGCGTGGAACACAACGCGCCGTCTTCCCGGGCCTGGTCCTTACCGGACGGCGAGCTACTCATTGCTCACCGTCCGCAAGCCCGCGCCTACGGTGGCCGGGAATCAACGATTGATTCCCGACGCCCAGGGCGTCTCCTCCTGCGGCGGCTAGGGGCGTGAGGGCGCGAAATTTGCCTCTCCCTCACGCGTTCCGCCTCCTCCTTTGCGAGCATTACTGCTTCGCAGAAGGATGTGACGGCCTCCCATGCCCTCTCGCTCCGTACCATGGCCTGGACCAGGGCCGGACGCGAGAGATCCCCGCCACCGATCGCCTCCACGATGACACGGCGGTGCTCTGCCCAAGCCGGGCATACCTCCACCGTGTCCTCCGGGCGATCCACGCAGTGATGACACCCGGGCGTTTCCTCCCGCCTTATCCGAAACAGGTACCTCCCGAAACAGCCGTGTCCGGTGAGGACCTGCGTCAGGCGGAAGGTGAGGACGCCGTGGCACCTCTCCAGCCACTCCTCAAAGAGGGGACTTATCGCCGCAATAGTGGCGTACCCAGCACTGGGTTGCGACAATCGCACTCTCCATGCCGCCATGAGATCCCGTCGGAGCTCTGTGCCGCGATTTCTCGCGGCATCGGAGTCAAGCCCCGGCGTTTCGCCTCGTCGCACCACTCCCAAATATGCGCGAGGTAGTCTACAACCTAAAGAAGTAAATATGGAATTTGTAAAAAGTAATCCGAGGCGGATATATAATGTTGTGCGCTTCTATAGTGTTTACTATGCTAAAAACCTACCCTCAGCGGGGTCAAGCCCCTCCCAAAAGACCATCTTGGATCCGCCACTGATAGTGAAGGTACAATTTTCTGCGAATCTTTGTCCAATTCATTAAAGCAAGTATATTCACGGCCCCAGGGAAATGGGAGTGGTGGTCGATGCCATCAAGCCGAAATTTGGTACAAAATTAAGAAAAAAATATGTATAGTTACATCCTGAAGTGTCTAGAAAGCGTATCTCGGTTTTGTGTTTTTATTGGTACCTGTAAAATTATTTTATTTTTAGATATAACATAATAATAATGAAAATAAAAGTTATAAAACTATTAACTAAAACTATTGAAAAATTAAAATATAGCGTCGAAAAATTCATCCGCATCGCTGTCGACTGGTAATGTACCGAAGAGACTGGCCGCATTGCCACGTTGTATGGCAATGCTTAGCCTCTGCCCAAGGTAAAAACCAGCCCTTGGGTCACGGGAAGTGTCAAATAGCCGTTTTGAAATATCGTTGAAGAGGCCGTGAGCACTCGGACCCCACGGCCCGAGGGTTTCAACCCCAAACGGCTCGAAAATATAATTACCTGTAAGGTTATTATACTTACGCCGCTTGAGGTTTTCTGCAGCCGCAGCAGCAGCACCAGCACAGCACGCCGAGCCAGGAAGATGGGATGGCGCAAGAGTGTCGACACAGGTTGCATCCCACACTAAAGGCCTACCCACCTTCCATGGAGATAAAGACATGCCGTCCGGTCTCTTGCCATCGTCGCGTGCCAAGCCATTGGGTTCTAATAAAGCTGGAACGCCGGCACAAGTGACAAGAGCTCGTCGGATGATGTCGTTAATGTTCGCGTGCCGTGCTAAGCGACCCGCACTTCGGCTGCAAGACAGGCCATGATGTCCGAGACTGTTGACAACTTCGCCACAGTGACAGCGATGAGGAGAACAACAAGGAGCTCCTAATCGTAGGGAAGCAGCGAGGCGGAAGGTAGTGTCGTCGAGCAAAGTGCCTATGTTCGACGACGGTAGTGCATGAAGCCACAGACCCGATTCCCACTCACCCACAGCCAGCAGGCGCGCACGCTCCGCAGTAGTAGCAGACGTGTTAAGTAAATTGTTCTGTACTACTCTGCAGAGCGGCTCATCCCATCGTCTTTGGGAAGATGGATAATCGGGTAGATCTGAGTTCGGGCAAGCGAGTCTCCAGGCGTCCATAGCCTCAGTGAAGCACGGCACATCAAAATCAATCAGTGTGGAGGTTAGAATTTTCCTGATTAATTTCTCAGTGCCGTGGACCGAGGATATGAAAGCCGGTAAACTAATACTAGAAATTTTACGGACGCCGAGGCCTCCCATACGAATGGGAAGAGTAGCTTGCGCCCAAGCTCGGTCGTCCATGGCCACATTTAAAATTGAAGTTAATGTGTGTCTGATAATTTGGTCCATTTTTTCTAAAAGGTGAGTGTGCTTCCATAAATGGGAAGCGCGAAGAAAATATGTTAATTTAGGGCCGAAACAGCAGTAACGAATTAAGGTGATGGCCGAATGCATATTAATTTGTAATCAATCTAAACATAAAATAATTTTACAGGTACCAATAAAAACACTAGACAACCATGGCTTAAATGGTTCTAAGAGATACTTAAGTACTTAAATAAACCTAATTTTCATCTCGGTTTTTCTACGAGATACACGTCATACTTTTATATTGCAAAATAGTTGTAAAATCGGCTCTTTTTTTGGTTTTTGAAATTTATTTAAAAATGTATAGGTTTAAAAAAAAAAAACCAGAAGATATGTAAGTACCGTAAAACCGGCCATTATTGCCCATAGCGGATATCTTTGCCCGAACACTAAAACTAACTAAAATCTTGAATTGTAAATTTTATGGCTCCACTGCAGTTTAACCCGCGCGTGCAAAACTTCACAATTTTATAGCGGGTAGATAGATGTCTTCAACGGTCGGTACGGGTTCGGGCAAAGATATCCGCTATGGGCAATGATGGCCGGTTTTACTGTAAGGTAAGTTGTTCAGACGATAATTTTACATAGGGATTAATGCAAATAAATTGTATGAGGATTTCTTTTCAGTAGTGCACACTGAATTCAATAAAACTTTTGAAAAGAAAACAAAAAATATTAGCCCTATTTTTATATTTAGTGACTGGGCAACTAGAGGTATTAGGATAAGTAGGGAAAGGCTTTTCGAGCTGTATGGCCTTAAGCCTTACATTAACACTGAAACTTTCAACAAGTATGTTGCTACATATTCCAAAATTTTTAGAAATACCTGCAAGATAGCTAAAGCCCTGTACATTAGCAATAAGATCAAATCAGCAGAAAATAAAATAAAAACAGTTTGGAAAGTTATAAATAATGAAACTAGTAGGGAAAAAAAACGAAACACTGATTACACATTGGAGACTTCACGTGGTGCAATAAGCTCTAACTTAGAAGTAGCTCAAGAATTTGTACATTTCTTTACTAATATACCATCTAAAACGACGGAAGCTTTAAATTCTTCACCCGATGTCTCAATTGATTTATTAAGAGCGAATGTCCCAGGCTGTCCGGTTGAATTTCAATTTAAACATATAAACCCTATGATAGTTATTAAAGCCTTTCGGCAAATTAAAATCAAACTGACCGAGGATCTATGGGGACTATCTATCAAAGTTTGTACATCCATAATCGAGACTATAGCACCATACTTAGCTTTAATATTTAATTTGTGTGTGGATCAAGGAGTCTTCCCGGATTTAATGAAATACAGTAAGGTTATACCACTTTTTAAATCTGGGGACAGTAAAGACACCAACAATTATAGACCAGTATCCGTGCTGCCGGTATTCAGCAAAGTGTTCGAAAAGGTAATGCTAAACCAAATGATTAAACATTTTAACACCAACCAAATCTTACACGATCAGCAATATGGTTTCACCAAAGGTCGTTGTACAACTGACGCCGGTGTCACCTTATTAAAACACATATTTACAGCGTGGGAGGACGCTCAAGATGCCATAGGAATCTTTTGTGACCTCTCCAAGGCATTTGACTGCGTAAATCATGAAACCTTACTCTTGAAACTTGAGCATTACGGACTAGGTAAACTTGCGCTCTGTTTAGTAAAATCTTATTTAAATGATAGACAACAGCAAGTTCAAATTAATGGTGTAAATTCACTCGGTCTAAAAGTAAAAATGGGTGTTCCTCAAGGCTCGATATTGGGTCCTTTCCTCTTTTTAGTATATATTAATGATCTACCCCATTTATTAAAAAACCAACCACAAATGGTGTTATTTGCTGACGATACTTCCCTAATTTTTAAGATAAATAGACGTGCATCAAATCTTGACGATGTAAATAACGCCCTTCTGCAGGTCCAAAATTGGTTTACTGCTAATAATTTAGTATTAAATGGGAAAAAAACTAAATGCATAAGATTTGCTTTACCGAATGTTAAAAGTAATGATTGTGATATAGTATTGAATAAGGAGAAGCTAGAATTTGTAGATACAACTGTTTTCCTGGGGATCACGCTCGATTCAAGGCTGCAATGGGGTCCCCATTTAACATCTCTTGCAGGACGGCTAAGTTCAGCAGCATATGCTGTCAGAAAAATCCGTCAATTTACTGATGTAGATACCGCGAGGCTAGTCTATTTCAGTTATTTTCATAGTATCATGTCTTACGGTATTTTACTTTGGGGACGGGCTGCAGATATCGACTCTATTTTTATTCTGCAGAAAAGAGCCATTAGAGCAATATATTGCCTCCGTAGGCGCGATTCTCTAAGGGAACTGTTTAAAAATATTAACATCATGACGGTACCTTGTCAATATATTTATGAAAACATCATGTACGTCAGGAAAAATCTTAATCTTTTCAGTAAAAGAGGTGAAAGACACAATTATTGTACTAGAAATAGGGACCAATTAGTTCAACCGGGTTTCAGACTGGCTAAAGTAGACTCATCTTTCATGGGGTACTGTTTAAAATGTTACAATAAAATACCTTCCCATATACTACAACTAAATGAAACGAAATTTAAATCTTGTATAAAACGCACACTATGCTGCCAAGCATATTATAAGCTTGGGGATTATATCGCTGACAAAAATGCTTGGCTTAAAGCTGGTCCAGCTCCGCAAGGGCGCATAAACTAATTGATTAGCATTCAAAAATATTGTTGGAATTGCTGAAGATTGCAAAAACTATCTTTGAATTGTATAACTTCAATCTCTTTTTTTTAAATTGTATAATTGCATAGCACATGTGTGAGCACTGTGACCATGTAACTTCTATAAAGCTACCATTTACTGGGTACGTCTTTCATTGACTCGATATGCCCTGGCGGCTAAGAGTATGTCATGCTCACTCAAATGTCTCGCTGGTGGTGGCGTGTGTGTTGGATCGTCGAGTTCCCTTCAAAATGGTTGAGCTAAACGGTGCTGATCCATGCGTCATGTTCGTGAACGGGCGCCATCAGTAGGGACTGGTCATCTCTTATCTGCCACGGCTTATTTTAACTTTTGAATTGTTTTTTTATTTTTATTTTTTATTACGGACGCTTTTTACGTACACGTCTTTCTACATTGTTCTCACATGTATAATTTCAACATGAATGATGTAAACAATATTTTGTAAGAATATAATTTTTTTAAAAGAGTGTCCGTGGAGTTTCTTGCCCGTTCTTCTCCATAGGAACCTACGCTTTGGAATGGGCAACTAGCTTCATATTTCTGACTGACTGACTCCTTGACAATTCAAAAGTGCCTGTAAATGGTTTAATTGAAATAAATGCTTTGAGTTTGAGTTTGAGTTTGAATGATTTAAAAAAATCCTAAAAATGTTGTACCTACTGTTTATTTTTGGCCCTGAAACCTAGAATTGGAAAAACGAAAAAGTATCTTAGACGTTCAAATTTAATAAAAAATGGGTATTTTGTGGCTATTGTTACTATTATTAACAAAGTCCTCCTCCTAGTCCAATCGCGAAATTTCAAAATGGCGGCCTACTGCAAAATTGTTAAATAAAAAATTTATTATGCAATAACTTGTGTCGCAGCGGCCAGATCCGAACCATTTTTTTTGCAATGTGTAGGTACTAATAAGCCATTCAATCAGTCCAAAATTCATTTTTTTTAAATCAATAAACAAAATTATTATTTAAACAAAAGTGAAAATGCCGTAAACGTCCGTATCTTTGCGAATTTTGCACTGAGATTTGAGATAAAGTTCATGTTTTGCTCTTATTTTTTTATGATTTTACAAAAAAAAAAAAATGTTCTACAACCAATAGGAACGAAGCTATAGGTTTTTTTTCAATTACGCATAGCGATCGCTGTGTTATGTATTTTTACTTCGGACCGGGCTAGTTCTTTTCTTCAATACTTACTTAACAATGAGAATTTTTTTCCAAAAGTTTTACGGCGATCCTTTTGGCGCCAGCTCCGGTCACTGCGGGCTTCGGCCAGCAGCGCGACGCGCATGCGCAGTAGCTCGAATTTGCCTGTGCCGAGACCTATCAGTTAAATTAGTTGCATAATAAAATACCGGGAAAATTATCTAATCACATTACGTCATAATCAACATATTAACGATGCAGTTATTTGAGGATTCACTTGTTTTACATTATTGTGACTGGTTTTATACTGTAGAATTGTAGGTGTTATTATTTATACTACCTACTACTATTTGTACTATTGCTTATACTCGGTTTAAACACTGTTTATATAATTATTTTAGTGCATAACTTTGTTTGTAAACACTCAGTAAGACTTCTTTTATCACAAAACTCTCTCTCTCTCTTTCTGTTCTGTTATTTTTTTGATTCACAGATGATATTAGTTACTCTCTTGCCAACAATAGACGGTAACCACTACCTACATCTAAAGTGACTGATAAATTATACAACTAGACTTTAAAACCGATGTTTAGTGATTTATGATATTCTGAATACGGAGTCAATGTTGACCTGACAACTAGCGCCACCTGACCAGATGCCTGGCTGATTATATGCACATAATAAATAGTATTATATTCTATTCTTTACTAATTAAAGTAAAGTCAAAGGGTGGCTATGAATTTTCACCCGATCTGAATCTACTTTCATTCTCTACAGATTATATATTTTTATTTGCAGATCATTAAAATTGCACGAGAAGAAGCTGAGAAACTACAAACTCATTTCTCTGAAGATATCAGAAGAACAAAGAAAAACAGCTAATTGTATGCAGAGAACGCTGGTATCCTATAAGTTCCTTCTCTCGCAGAACTACGAGAGTAGTTCATGCCGTGGTAACAATATTAGCCAGTCAGCCAGGTGGTAGTGGGGCTGACTGTGCAGGGTGCGCCGGAGTTACATTCATGTAAAGTAGTACAGTAGTACATTTATGCGAAGACTAGTATAATGCATTGATGTTTATCGGAGTTTTAGCAGCCAGTCATTTATTTCAGCTAGATCATATTTTCAAAACAAAATGTATAAAAAACTTGACGGAACTTCCGGTATACGCGGACAATTGTACGAGACAAAATTAATCAGTCTAATACATTTCAGAACTAAATTCGATGACAACATCAAAGACTATAATTTAGCTACCAATGTCGCTGACATAGGCACTTTTGACGATATCTGTATTAGAGCTAAAGTTAAGATTAAAGGAGAGCACAAACCAGTAGCATTGTTCATACAAGCGAAGCATAGAGAGGGGGATAAAGTCCAACTAACGCTTAACAGTAAAAACGACTTAGCTAAATGGATTTCTAGCTACCTAAGCATAAGACGCTTGTTCGAACCAAGTAACAAAGATGTCCTTTTTAAAGGCAACTTTCAAGAAATCGAATGTTTTTTCATCATGTACACTACTGCTAAAGCAGATCTTAATACTAAGGTGTTTAAAAGTGATTTTGCTGAAAAATTGAACAATTTGATAGGTACGGGTGATGAATGCTTACAGCCATGTCATAAGGATGAAGATATTGTGTTTTTGTGCGAAATCATCACGAAAGAACAATTCGCTTCGCTTTCTGTACAGTTAGCGAAGTTTCTCTCTGATAATGCCAAAGATAATGACAATGATTACAATGATGGTCCCATTATGTCAATGAATAACGATCTTATGTTAATTTATCACGTAATTTTAGCGAAAAAAGTTTTAAACGTTTCGGAAATCAAATGTAAAAATAAAAAAAATGAACACAGAATTGCAACCTTCCAAACAGACTTCTTTGACAACGATGACGATTTCATAATATTATTCAAAGATAGGCTGTTTATTGAAATGCTAAGAAAGCGTAAATTAAAAGAACAGGAACTCAAGAGTTTATTGTCAAAACTATTTATCAAACCGTTAGACATCTCGGTACTCAGCAGTCTGATTGGAAATGTTGTGACATTTAATGATAAAAATTTGCAATTCGAGTTCGTCAGTAAATCGATGTCTAATGATTTAAGACGAAAGCTAGAAAAGGTTGACGTTCTACCATCAACTGTTAATAAAGCTATTAAATTAGCAGCGAAGGATATGTTAATAAAGCGAGATTTTAAAGTACCAGCTATCTTTGGAAATAAAGATTTAACAATAAGAGGCAACGAAGAGAACTCAATATCCATTGCGTCTGTAATAGACAAATTAAAAAATAAAATGGTGGATTTGATCAACGCGTCACCAACGGAAAGCGTCATCGCTGTAGATGAATCGATAGGAGAAGAATTCCTTCAGCTTAACGCAGGTTTAGCTAGCACTATTGGTAATATTCTGGTATCCGATGAAAACTCTAAATATATGAAATTCGCAGATAAAGGTGAATTAGAAGATTTTGCTAAAAGGTTGTACGCTGCAGTACAGTCTGCAATCCCGAATTTGTACGATTATAAGTTTCATATTAAAGTTAAAACATTTCCAAAACTTACATTTGACTGTAATGATGACGAGGATTCTGAAATGTTAAAGGATCAAGTCGCTGTGCTAGCCGAACTTATGGGAAACTTTATTTGTAAAGAAGATGATTCTGTAATGCCAATGAATAATACTGTGCTACGCTACCATGTACTTGTTGCACAAAAAGCTGTCGAAGTTTCTGACATTCAATCTCTGAACGAAGACGACGAACATCGACTTGCAAGCTTCCGTCAAGATTTCTTTGAAAGCGACGAAGAATTTGATATTTTATTCAAAAAAGCGCTTTACAACGAGATACTCAAAATAAGAAAGTTCGATGAAAATGCAACCGATCTGGCTGCGAAAGAGTTTTTAACTTCCCGTTCGTTTAAAGTACCAGCTGCGTTCGGCAATAAAGACATAACAATAAAAATTAAGAAGAGCAAAACCGAAGGTAGATTGGATCATCTGAAATCGAAAATCTCTGAATTTATCAAAACCAAATCAAACGCTGATAATGTCGTCACTTTAGATGAGTCTCTAGAAAAAGGTCTCAAGAAACTAAACGGAGGAATTGCTGGTATTGTTGGTAACATATTAGTTTCGGAAGAAAACACAAACCTGATGAAGTTTACAGACAACTGGAAGTCACTAGGAGAACTTTCTAAAAGACTGTTCGTAAAATTGCAAAATGAAATTGAGAATTTGCACGAATACAAGTTTGATATAAAAGTTAAAAAGTTTCCGAAACTTTCATTTAGGAGAGATAAAGACGACGAGAATTTAGCAAAAGATTTCTTGAAGAAACTTCTGTTTTTCACGAATCAGGCTGACGAGAAGGGTGTAGAGATTTTTTTTGAAAGATGAGATCGAATATCATCAGTGTGTTAACGTTAATACGAATAATGTTCGAGTTACAGCTGACGCAATCTTCCTACAATATCACAACTTAATACAAAGATGGTGGATGGAAAAAAAAACCTCGTCATATCTAACAAAACAAAGCAATCACTACGAAGAAGCTTTGGCAGCGATAGTAGACAAACCTTTATTGACGATCCTAAGTAAAATGTATTTGAAAAATATAAAGAACAATGTACATTACACGTTCAATGAAAAATACTTAAATTTCCTAAAATTGAAGGATCAGCCCCCAGCCACAATTTTTGTAACAGAATGCAGCGCATTTACAGTTACAAAAATGGTACAATCTTTAAACAATACGGACCATTATGTCTTTGATTTGGAATACGTTTTAGATCTACCAGCAAACGATTACAGTACAGTCTGCAGAGAATTAAAACAAACAAATAAAATAAACCTAAATCAAATCAATCTAATCATTATTGTTTGCAATAAAATAGACAGAAAATGGAATAAAAGATTAGAAAGTATCGCTGAAGTTCTCGAAAATAGACGAACAGTCTTTGTTTCAAAAGAGACTTTGTTGGAAACAATAAAGACTTATTTCAAAACAAATAATATAGTGATGGATGAAAAATGCAACTTGATTCAGATGAGTGAAGAATCTCAACATTTTATCTTAGAAAACGCCAAAATTATGTTCCAACTTTCCAAGACGTAGAACTTAGCCTAGGCTCAATTATTGACGAAACATCAATGGCATTCGTTGAAGGAGAAGTGCTAAATAAAATCATGAACAACGAACCTATTGTTCTAGGCAAATCAATCAGTAATTCAAATTATGAGAAAGTTAAGCATTTGTACATCGAGAGAGATACTAATACTAAGACATCTCTTTCCAAACATATTCAAATAGTAAAAAATAAAAATATTGCTAGAGTGGAATTAATAACAGGTAAACCCGCAGCCTAATTGCGCAACACATTTAATTTTTGATATCAATTCCGAATCGAAACCAAGTCCAATTTAAATCGCATGCCATAATTGGAATTACGATAAACATTTTTTACCAATCGACCGAAATTGTATAGGGTTGTTCTTATAAAACGGCTATACGTCTTTGATTTATACGTTTTGTTCCACCTTAAAGGCATGATTAATTTCCAAATTATTGTGCTTTAATTTAATTTTGTTTTAATTATAACTGATGCTATAATAGTGCTTATAAATGAAAATGTACAATGATTGCCGAAAAATTTAAAACCATTTTTTAAAACACTTTCTACCATAAACTACCATAATTGAAATACGTAACAAAACGTTTCCTTTCCCCGGTTTTTTTTATCTGTAGCCAATGACAAAATCGTAGAAAAGCAGTGTTGTCATCTTAGTGGGATTTCCACTAAACCTGGGGGTTTGGACACCCCTACTGGCGAAGAAATTGCTTGAAATTGCGGGTTGCTTTTAGTGGCTGGTGGTTTTGTCTAGTGGTTAGTTTAATTCAATTTGTAGAAAACAATACAATCAATTACTAAAACTGACTCGAGAAAATATTAAAATAACAAGATACTGGCATGTTTTATTGTTTGTCTAAAACCTGTGTCAGTAATTTTACGATGTATTTCTTTCAAATGCCGAAACCACTGCAGATTCGAACGCTGTTTTGGCAAAACTGTTCACCATGATGTGTGAATATGTTGAAACCAATCAGAGGCTCCGCCCGAGTAGTGATCGCAAAACGAAATCATTTCTAAAAATATTTCACGGGAAAATATATACTACCGGGGTAAAAAAAATCTGCCGTTATGCCTAAGTTATGTATAGATCTAACAAACATTCAAACATCTTCACTAACTTTTTCATTAATTATTGTAGATTAAGTTGGATGATGTTTAAAAAAATACTTTGACCTTTTGTTTTATTTTCATTCTCAAATTTTCAAATGGACCTCCAAAACAGCGACCGAATGTCAGTAACAGAAAAATAAAATTAAAAAAATTGTGACTAAACTATACCTACTCTATTTGAAATAAGATTACACATTTAAATAAACCGTTTCGTGTTCGGTTGAACATTAAAAGCAAAAAAGTGGTTACAATACCAAGTGTTTACTGAAGCTGCCATTTGTCATGTCACCAACGCAATAGAAGTCAAAATCGGTTGAACGGATTATAAAAAATGTCTCATCTTATTTCTTTTTATAGCACTCGGGGAAAAAAAATGGCAACACTGAGAACAACACAAAATTGTATTATATTTACAAATTATAATTTAAATATCCTATATGAAACGTGGGCCTATGTTAGGCAGTTTTGGAACATTTTTCTTGTGGCTTGTGTAAGCCGGATGAACTGGAAAATTCTCTCATTAAATCAATACTGTTTTGCTCAATAGCGAAAAATACGTCGAGATTATCACTACAAGTAAGTAACCCAATATAAATAGGAATAACGTGAGTCCCTCTGTCCGTCAACCTCACATTCTAACTGAAATTGTTAATTGATATTTTTGTACATAAGTACCTACATGCTGAAATAAACTATAGTAACCACTAACCTAACTACAAAACATATTCATAATATTTTCACAGACAGACGGTGCTAGAGCTGAAAATACATGAATGGAACACTACCCAACATGAATCTTCTTAATTTCCTAACAAAGAAGTTGGATGGCTAGATGGCAAAAATGCTGTGAATGAAAATTAAGCTTTTAGTCACATAGTTAAGAATCAAGTGAGGTAACTTACTTTATAATAAAGTTATGAATATTTATTTCCTTGGCCGAACTTTCTACATCATAATTATATTTTATGTATACCTAACTAATGTTTACATAATTTAGTATTACAAAATATCTGGACATTGAAAAATCAGCCCTAAGTAAAGAAGAAATTATACAAACAGCAGCAATAACTAGGCTAATGGCTTTTGTCCAGCCATGGGCCCAATGAATGCCTACTTTACTTTGCCACAGGGTTTATTTATAAACATTGCTTAAAGTTAAATGACGTTCAAATGTCAAAAATGTATGGTTATACAGTTGCTAATCATTACTTAACTTTAAGTAACGTTTATAAATAAACCCCATAATGTTTAAGTACTTTATTTGAGCAGAAAATAATATGATTTTGTTTTAAAACTGTAGAGTTCCTGGGAAGTTTCACCTACAAAGACATGAAGGCAGCATGAATGAAGGCACCTGCTGCGTTGCTACTTAGAAACTGAAGATAGTTCTTGAAATATAATTGTTGTTTTAGAAAACTGTTGAGTCTTGAATGACAGTAATATAAATGTATGTTCCTATTTTGTTAATTGATAATGATAACAGTGTAAACTACAAAAAAAAAAACTTATTATAAAATATGTAAGAATTGAAGTTTTTTTTTTCATTAACACAACAATTAATAAAATTATGTCTCTTTGGTCTAGGGGTCGCAAGAGCTACTGCTGAGTATGAGGTCCTGGGTTCGATGCCTGGGTTGGGCATAGTGTTATTGGGTTTTTCCACCTGGAATTTCTTAGTAGTGCCCGGTTGATGGCAATAGGCTCGTCCCCTATTACATGGGACTTAAACATAACTGGTGAAATGTGTGTGTACAGGCAAACCTCTGCCCAACTCTTCGGAGAAACAGTGATATTATGTATGTATTTTCATTAGGTTCAGTAAATAGAGCGAAATAAATTATGGTAAACAAAGCAAACAATAACTGACAATAGCCTTTATTCACATTTATGAAATATTTACACATGGGGCAAAAAGAAATTGGAAAATATATTGTATGGATTAGTGAAATTTAATGTATTCCTGTGGAATTCATCATGGATTATGTATGTACTGCTTGCTAATTCTTGCTGTAAGCGCATGAGAGTTTATACTTTTCCTCAATAATGAAGTTGAGCCTGACCACTGAAAAAAAAAAAGAAATTAAGTAAATCTTCTATATTATGTATATTCCAAGATCCATTACATCCATACACAAAATAAATTCTAATTGGCCTCTCCCTTAAACACTTCAATGAATACAACAATTATTAGGTTCAATGACTTTATTAAATGTCATATCACGTATGTATGTTTAAATAAATAAAACATTGTGCTAAACACACATTCAATGTTCAACACTTAGAAATAAAATAATATTGTTATTACTTAAGTACCTTAGATGGTGGTGTGGTATGTTCATTGATGTCCTTCCTTACATAATCCACTGTCTTCTATGCTCAGTACAATGGATAGGTACAGTACGAGGTACGAATTCGTCTTTCATTATAATACTTACCTCGTTTCTGAAATATCATAATAATATATCTTTAGTAGGTTGTAACAGAAGAGAACTTGGTCAGTGGGTCGTCTTATGGGCGGATAATTTTCACAATATTATTAATTTATCGACCGCTTCGATATTATTTTAATATATCACTATTATTGATTTATCATTGAGGTTTTACACAAAAACACATTCACAATTTATTAAAACGATGTTCACTTAGGTACATAATTTCGTAATAATTAAGGAGATTATACGAGTAAATCCCAAAAATATTACAAAGAAAATCAAATGCGAGGAGTACATTGCCTTCTATTATAACTGACAGAAGAAACAAATTACTCGTTGATTCTAAACCAATTCAGCGCTGTCAAAATGGTTACGTAATTCCAGTTATAGCCTTTTTAGACGCGTATCGTTCACTCTTTAGCGTCTCATTCAGACTGCAGTTGATATCAAAAATTTTAGAGTTACGTAATACGAAAGCTGTCAAATTTTTCAATTTCCAGTTTAAATGATATCAATTCCACTCGAATTTTATTGAAAATGTGTTGCGTAATTAGATAGCCGGTATGGGCAAGTCAACTCTACTCTCTCACTTATCACTTAAAACCAAAGAACGTTGGCCCAAAATATGGATAGTGAGAATCAATTTGGTGATTCACTCAGAAAAATTTAGCAATTGGCAAGAATACAAAACAAACATCGATTATTTAGAATCTTTGAAGTTTTTTTGTGAAGTTTTGACTGAGAAACAGAGCAAACCAAATGATTTATCGATTGAACTGGAAGAGAAAAACGGTGATGTGACTCTAAAATCTTGTAAAGGTGATCAGTGGACTGTTTTCGAAATTAAAATGTTCTTGGACTATTGTAATAGGAAATTACTCATGTTCTTTTTCGATGGCTTTGATGAAATCTGTCCGATGTACACTGATGAAGTGTTAACTTTACTTAAAACCGTCAGAAATTATCCTTGTAAACATCAAATGTACATAACAAGCAGGTCGTATGACAAGATAATATCAACGCTAGAAGATAAATTAGGAAATTTGATAACGTCTGAGATAGAAAATTTTTCTATAAAACAACAAAATGAATATTTATTGAATTTTTGGAAATCTGAAATTATATTAAGTGACCTGAGCAACGTGCAGTGTTATAATTTATGCAGTTTTATGGAATTTATGACTTTTGCTATTCAAAACCAGAAGAAAGACCTTGAAAAAGAAACACATCAGGTACTATTCATGAACGTTTGTCTTAACTTTTTAAGCTACTTACGGAAAGAAATTAATGCCTGTCCAGAGTCTGTTGTTAAAACCTTTAAAACACTTTTTAGCAACTGTAATAGCTATGAGATGGAAAACTTTGATACGCCATTGCATCTTTACTTGCTTGCTGAGTACTTTCAAAATCAAATAAAAGAAGAAAGCATTATACCTAATCGATGGAATTCAGACATTAATGCCTTCACTGTCTATGACACATTCATAGAAACAAAACTGAAGATACGCTTTCAAGAGAAAAACAAAATTGATTTGTACAACCCTGACAATATGAAAATTTATGAAAACGTGAGAGCTGAATTTCTTGCTATACATAACAAATTGGGTGCTTACGCTGTTTTTTATCGTAATGCTCACCATATTTTTAGCAAGAAAGAACTGGGCGAAATAACAAAGACCATAGACAACATTAATGATGGTACGGAGAAAACCGATCTTATACATAGTGCAAATGGTAGACCGCAATTCTTACATATGACATTCGCGGAATATTTTGCCGTGCAATACATATGCGATTTATTGAAGACAGAAAAAAGAGAGGATAAGCAAAAATCAATTTGGGATTTAATTTTAAATATAGTGTTCGACCATCATATAAACGTTCGCACTTTTCTAAGTTATAAAATTAAAACTGATGAGAATTTGCGAGCCACCGTGAGAGACCATAAAGAAATAATTATTGGCTTGCTATTAGAACATGGGAAAAGAGTTTTAACTTGCTATCCTGATGATTTTAGCAGTTACCTGAATTCTAAAATCAGAAAGACGCTGCATGAACCTAACGATCATGATGACTTTGTGGTTTTATTGTACAATTTAAAGGGGAAATTAACAGAAGATAATGACTTAAATGAACCGAAATGTACACACAAAAAAATTCAAAAGTTAAGAAAAAAATATATCCAATGGATTGCACGACTTGGGTCAAGTACCGAGATGGTCGACGACAGCGACGACGACAGCGACGATGAAGGAGTCGATTCCACTGATTTTCAGAGGCTTTTAAGCTAGAATGTGTTTAAATATCTTTCTCGTCATCTATACTTATACGGTACTTGGTAAGAGAAATCCATCGAACCCAAAAACGACAAGGCTATCTAGTTTAGTTGAGGAGTTCATATGGCCGCCCTTCCGGCTCTATTATCAGACTCTGGACACCCCCAGAGCTATAGTCCTTTTCAAGACAAATTCAATGAGGCCAAACACGATGGGGCTTACTTCTTTAGGTGAGGAGTTCCTATGGCCAGCTCCAAGCTGCATCATCACTTCATCAGATTTGTTTTTTTTTTCGATTTTGTTGAATACGGGGCTTTTGGCTACTATTAGCACAGTGTAAAGAGTAACAGTGGACCGACGCCTTTAATGTTTGCGTAAATGCCGACACCGCTCAAGGCCACAGTACTTACCTAGGGTTGTCACAGACTTTACACAACTGCCCAAAAAAGGAGGGTAGTATTTTTAGGTTTCATGTATGTATGAATGTATGTACATTTCTTTGTTCCGCCATAACTTCTAAATGCCTCAACAGTTTGGACTTAATAGGGTATCGTTACAATTTTTACATCGTTTTTTTTTTTTTTTGGTTTATAGACTGTGCTATTAGTGTGTATATTTTATGTTTTTTTTGTAATGTCTTGTTTGTGCAGAATATAGAATTTTTCTTTATTTCTTTCTTTTCTTTATATCAGTTCAATGGTAAAATGGTAACGGACGGTAAGGTAGGTATCTGAAATATAGCACAGCTCCTCCTATTTAGCATGTCATTGTTTTTTAAATCCCATGTAAAAGGGTCGATCCTATTGCCACCAACCGGCCACTAATCCAAACTCCGGGTTGCTAATTAAAAATATCCTCACATTATTTTTAAAAAAAACACACACGGTCTCTCTGTCCGTCCGTTGGTGTGCTTATAATGGCGTTTGTCCACAGCCACCGTCACTGGGATGTCACACATACGAGTACACATACAAGTTTTTAGTTGTATGTCATACTCGTGGTCTGGAGAACAAAATGTTTTATGTCCATCAGGGGCCCTACCACCACCTCTTTTAGCAGCATTATTTTAATCTTACTTGAGTGTGGGAAAGAGATGGAGCTAGACGTCTTGTATAGCTCCATTTCTTTCTCGCACTGAAGTAACATCAAAATAATACTGCATATAGAGGTGGTTGGCCTCCTGGAAAAGAAAGGCGGGTTTTTTAAAATTATTTATGACCTTGAACGAGTCTGTTTTTGATAGTAAATAACCACACAACGACAAACATTCACACAACCAAAAACATTAACAAATATCTATAGAGAGTGGCGCGCTGGTTTTGTTATTTCAAAATAATGTTATGAAATTTTATGTTATTTTATCATATTTTATTGATTCACACAGTAGGCATAAAAAAACATGAAGTCTCTTTGATGAGATTTAAAAAATCGCTCATCTCCGACTAGTAAATAGTTATCTATGGCACGCATTACCGCACTAGTACGGTAAAATAAAGTAAAAAGGACGCGTGTTAATACACTCCATTGTGAACCTAAAAGCGGTTCAGTAAGAGCCACTTTACGAGCAAGTGTGATGAAAAAACAATTACAGGGCTTTTCTTTGTACCTATGCATTGGTTTTTTTATTAAGCTGCACACAGAAAAAACAAATATTTGATTAAATCTGAATAATAATATCTAAACGCAATTATTTTCAATATACATATATCTACACGCAGAACCTAGGACGGTAGCACTCGAGTTACCATATTCACGAGATTATAGCATTTATATTTCTTTATTAATATTACGCAATACTTTCATTAATTTTATTAAATACAGAAATTCTTAAACGAATTAATTTTTTCATTAAGAGTAACGAATACCATTTTGACCACTGAGGATTTCGATACATGTCCTGACTTTTTTTCTGTGGGGTAATCTAAAGGGACGTCTAATGGTCGAAAACTTGAATACAAAAAGCAGAATATTTGTGACTTTTTTAGTGGGATAATACCTAATAAAGTATGCGGAAATGATCGCATTTTTACCAGCCTACCCCAGAAGGAAATGTTTTTCGAGAATATGTATGTATGAAGTGTGTATGTCTATTTCTTTGGCACGCTCTGTAATGCTTAATGGATTTAAACATATGAGTGATAATATTAATTTATTGCATCTGCCAAATACAAAGAAAAGTAGGAAGGTTTTTTTTTTTAAATAAATAAACATATATAATATATACTAATAAAACTAAAAAGCTTGAAATAAATAAAATTATTCAAAACGGGACTAATTATGTAATAACCGGAAATATGGTGTTAGTTTTGTTTATCCCGCCTGGGATACCAAAATTCTATAGATATAATGCTTGTTTTTCTCTATTCAGTTACTTAAGTGTTTTTGCAGTCGTGGTTTTTGTTTTTCAAATATTTTTTAAGAATAAAACAGGGCTGATTTTATTAATCGTACCTATATATATATATATATATATATATATATATATATATATATATATATATATATAAGTAAAGTGTTTAGTTAAGTATGCCAAAATAAGAGCAAAAAGTAGCAAAAACATTTTATTTAACGATACGTATTATAAAAAATTGAACACTTCATTTTGAATGTTATAAAATAAACTCTTTTTCTGCATTTAACTAAAATAGATTTGTTTTCTTAAAATTTACTAAACGTGTTAAGCTAGTACCCTAAATGCGTAACACACGATAAATTACAATCTGTTTCATTTTGACAGTTCAACAACACTCATTGCACTATTCACGTTGTTGAACAAACAAACTTTTACAACTTATTGAAGAGATGGATTAGCAATAACCTTGAAAATGATTCAGATTGTGATATACGCAATGAGGGTGCTGCAATTCACTCACAGTAGCTTGTAAAAAACTCTACAAGCTGTTTTCATGCCATTGTATCACAAGAACTTCTGATTGGCGAATGTCACATGACATGTACGCTACTGGCACGCTATTGTGTTCCTCTAATCTCAGTAGTTCGTTTGTTTTTGGAGCCGAACAAAACAACGAACAAACAGCCGAACAAAACAACGAACAAACAGCCGAACAAAACCGAACTACTGAGACTAGAGGATTGTGTTACAGGCGTGTGTATTACCACAGAATAGCACAGAAGGCGCACTCCGCATTTTAGGTATGAAGCTACAAGTACGCGGCGGGCCCGTCTTGTCGGGCCAATTCAGAGTTACGCGATAGAAAGAGAGGCAACTTCTAGGTGAATATAACTGTAGGTAGGGTAGGGCTGTGCGACCTGATTGCACTTTATTGTGTCTCAGCAAGTGTCGCTTTTTATTTAAATGATTTTGCGGAGTGAACCATCTGTATTAATCTGTGGTATTACTGACTTTACGTTCTGCCAAGTTTTAATAGCATTTAAAATATATGTACATATTTCTAGAATAAGCTGCCCATATTGTGTTCTAATCGAACGTGGCGGGTCCAAGCATCCAGATTTTGAAAATCCTGAAAACAAAATTGCACCGATTTATTAATGCGGATATCCCCAGGAGAACCAAGGTAACCGACATCCTCAAAAGAATTAGATCTACATCTTGACAGCCGTTTTGGGTAGTCAGAAACACTACAGCTTTTTCACAGTTATTTTACCTCTGGCAGCAACAACCGAATAGCAACCTTCTTGCGACGAAATGAAAGATCATTGTGATTTTGACAGACTTGGTAATGACAGATTCCTGCAGCCTTCACCAGGACATCGGTCCACCTTGCGGGACAACTTCCAACGCTAAGTCTGCCGGTCGCCACTCCAGAACCTTTCGGCCCCATCGACCATCTGTTTTGCGAGTAATATGCCTACCACTTAAGTTTGGCAATTCTTCGGGCTATGTCGGTTACTTTAGTTCTCCGTGATTCTTCATCCGCTGAATGAGAGAAGCACAGAACCGGTCGAAATGACGGTGCTTGGGCCTATGTCCAGCACTGGACGTGTTTCGGCTGGAATGATGATGGCAATGGCAGCAACCCAATACAAAGCTGCCCCAACAATAAAGATGACTGTGACTTCAACAGTGAAGCAAAATCAGAGGTCAAATAACTGTAAAAGGACTGGAAAGTCTGACCAACCAATCTGGGATATCGTGTGACCTAGTAACTGGGTTGTGGAGAGATACGCAGTCGCAAAGAATTGGTGTAACTCCATCCGGTAAGACTGGAAGCCGAACCCAACATAATTGGGTAAAAGCTGGACAAATGCTGAAGATCTGTTAAAGATGATGGCTAGGTTGGAGAACACTGTGAACGCAGCTGATAGAGATGTACGGAAGAAAAGAACTTGCTGCGAGGACCGCCAGTAAATTGAGCCCCCTAGAGCAACAGTCTTCGCAGGTTGGCTGGTAGCAGCTGGATGAGAATAGCCGAAGATCGAGTGAAATGGCGTGCGATTGGGGAGTCCTATATCCAGCAGCATTGGAAGGCCTCCCACAAAGTGGACCGATGACTTTGCGAAGGCCGCGGGAATCCGCTGGATGCGGGAAGCACAGAACCGGTCGAAGTGGGGGTGATTGGGGACGGCCTAAGTCCAGCAGTAGACGTGTTTCGACTGAAATGATGATGTCCAGCAGTGGACTGCTAAAGGCTGGTGATAATGAATCATCATCATTACTAAATACAAGAGGAGGAAAAAAAACTATGTTTCCATCTCAGACCAAATAAAAACCAAGACAATGCTGTCAACAGTGACGTGAAGCCGGTTTCTTGAACACGTGTGCACTTAGGTGTAGTTTTAACATGCTTCACTGTATTGTTCGCAGCGCTCTCACATGGTAATTTATTTGGTTTGAGGTTAACATAATGATCATAAAACTTACATCGTCACAATACTGGCATGGGAACAGTTCCAAGCCGTGGGTAGCGACGTGGTCCCTGAATTTGTCAGCATCGCCGAATGATACTCCACATGCGTCACACATCCAGGCAGATTCTTCTACTGTATCGCCTAAAATAAAACTGGTTTATTAGGGTTCCATACTCAATGTGTTAACCGCGCATTCCAAAGGCGCGGAACAGCGGTCCCGGTCAAACTATATTACAGACGCCAGCATATCAACCTACTACAATCTGTCAAATTTATTTAATTGATTTTCAACTTTATCACTAAATTATAAGGTTCAAAGTTGATTGGGATAATTTGACAGTTTCGGGTAGGTTGACCTGCTGGCGTCTGTGCTTCCCAGGACGGGCTCTTCGCAAAGCTACTAATCTACTAATTACCTTCGTCTTTTGGTTCTAGCTCTGCTTTCAATGCTTCATGACTTGTGATTGAAGTTGTCGCTTGAGATTCAGTTTTTATTTTCTTTGATTCTCTTGGCTCAAAATAAGGACACGCTAAAAATAAGACAAGAAAATTTCACTCAAAAACTCAAAACTCAAAAAACTCAAAGCATTTATTTCAATTAAACCATTTACAGGCACTTTTGAATTGTCAAGGGGTCGGTCAGTCAAAAATATGAAGCTAGTTGCCCATTCCAAAGCGTAGTAGGTACCTATGGAGAAGAACAGCCAAGAAAATCCACGGACACTCTTAAATAAAAAAAATTATACAAAATATTGGTTACATCATTCATTTTGAAATTATGCATGTGAGAACAATGTAGAAAGACGTGCACGTTCGTAAAAGCGTCCGTAATAAAAAGATAAAACTAAAGAATCATTCAAAAACTTAAAATAAATTAAAAATTAAAATAAGAGCCATGGCAGCTAAGAGATGACCAGTCCCAACTGACGGCGCCCGTTCACGAACATGATGCATGGATTCAGCTCAACCATTTTGAAGGGAGCTAAATGATCCAACACACGCGCCACCATCAGCGAGACATTTGAGTGAGCATGACATACTCACAGCCGCCAGGGCACATTCAAGTCAATGAAATACGACATATTACCCGGTAAATGGTAGCTCTTTAGTACATAGTACTCACACCTGTGCTATGCAATTATATAATACAAACGAAATTGAGTTTATACAACAACACTCCTCGCAGACATGATATAACATCACGCCTTGTTTCCCCGAAGACTTGGGCAGAGGTGTGCCTATAGTACACCCACATTTCGCAAGTTCTCTTTAAGTCCCACGCTACACGGGACGGGCCTATTGCGAACTGGGCACAAATCCAGAATCCGGGCTGCTACTGAGAAATTCCAGATAGAAAAACCCAATGACACTGCCCGATCTGGTAATCGAACCCAGGACCTCATGTTCAGCGCTACTGCTGAACATGAGGTCCTGGGTTCAAGAGACCACTAGACCAAAGAGGCAGTCAATTGTATTTCACTCCTCGGAGAAGATCAACAAAATAATGGATGGACTGTGTGATCAAGACGATATGGCTTAGAAAGGGGTTGACTACTGAGATGACGACAGATAGAGAAGTATGGAAGAGAAAGACATGTTGCGCATGTAAGAAATTAGGTTAAGGGCAGGCAATGATGATTTCCTCACTGACTTTTTCGTACTGATAACGATCCTAGCCGAGGTGGACCGAGCAGTAATCCTATATAAGTGGGGTTGTCGGGCGGTGTGGCTACCCTGGCTTGGAGGCTTTGAGTTTAGCAGCTTAAGGCAGCCACAGGAGAGTCCGGTTAAGCAGCAGCTACGACCTCAGTCTGATGTCAACTGCGAGATACCCTACAAAAAAAAAGGGCGGTGTGGCTCACTCCGCGTTCGGCGCTTGGCGTGGCAACACGTCGTGTCCGGTTCGCGACAAATCAATCGTCATCTTGAAGATGCCTCGTTGAGAGGTGAAACACGTGTCGATTTCTTACAGGGTTCATTATGACTGTTTAAGAACAGTGAAGCGGATTAGGTTACCAAATATATCTCTAGTCTATTTTTTTTCTCACCCCTGACCCTCGGAAGCCGTTGTTATGACTAGTAAAATCACCTCCTTGACGGATGCAGGTGACTAAATAGTCATTCTGATAACCCAGACTAAATGTGCCAAATGGAACCCTATTACTAAGCCTGCGCTGCGCATCTGTCTGTCTGTTCGTCTGTCTTTCAGCGAACTCTATCTTCTAAACCGTAATAGGTAAACAGTTGAAAATTTCACAGATTATGTATTAATAAAAATGAAATAATGTTAAAAATTTACTAAGGGATATCATGTTATTAAGTAACTGGATTTTGAAGGTCAGAAAGGCAGTCTCGCTCCATATAAAGATTCAAGATTATTAATTTGTGAAAACAAGAGTACCTAACACATACAGAACATGCAAGTTATTAAATTACATTATAGTCTAAGATCAGTCATGTTTTTCCGTATTGGCGCGTACAAAAATATTAATTTCAGTAATAAAAGTTATACAGGGTGTCCAGTAAATAGCACGACATACTGCAGGGGGTGATAGCTTGGCTCACTACCTATCAATACAACACAATATATGTTCAGCAAAATCTTACGGATTTACAATATTTTTTCATTACGAGATGCTTAAAAATCTGTTTCAAAGTAGAGATTTTTCGGTATTTCGGAAAATTTTGTAAAACTGTAAATCCGTAAGATTTTGCTGAACATATTTTGTGTTATATAGATAGGTAGTGACCCTAGCTATCACCCCCTGCAGTATGTCGTGCTATTTACTGGACACCCTGTATAGTAAATATCAATTTTGAAAACAAATAAATTAAACATATAGTCATGTAAAATACTGGTATTCAGCTGCATCCAGTTAGAGACTGTATAAAGGTATGAGGAACAGGGTGTAAAGTTACTTTAGAAAAGGGAGGATCCTGCAACCAGACGGGTGTCATGTCTGGTTGGGAACTGCCTGACGATTGATGTCTGGACGTTGTATGTAATACTCCTCGTGCGGTAAACTCTGCTTGCGCGATGCAGGATTTTGTGTGACGCGTAGTTCGCATGTGGCGATATAGATGCCGCCACAATTGCGGTTGACCCCAGCACAGATGGCAAAAAGCTTAACCAGATGATGATGTGCATGAGAATGTGGCAATAACTGTATTTTCTTGCTTTTTATGAAAGGTATACTCACGTCCATGTCCAACATGGGTCTTATAGAACGTAACAAGTACGCGGTCCATAGTTTCAGTAACAATCATATGCGCAGGACATGCTTTGCCCGTTTTGTATATTTGTCTTTCAGGCGCTGGGCGTTTTCCTTTCCCCTAGAATTATAAGAAGCCTTAATTTTTTTTTTCAGTCCCTGACACAAACATTTCTTCATCTCTCTTTCCTACTCCATCACCAGACCCTGTTCATCATCTATCTATAACCTATTCGTTGAGACCATTCCAATGAGCCCAAACACAATACCTATTCTATTGGTAAGGGAGTTGGGTATCCTGCAAATTCCAGGTGATGCTGCAGCATCAGTTCAAGGTTACTATTATGTTCTTCTAATATAATTGAAGTAACAGAATACCAAATTTTGATCAGACCTGTGGAAGACGCTCACAACATCCAATCATCAACTAGAAAAGAACTGATAACTAGTCTTCAAACGTCTGAACCGATTTTCTTAAATCATAGCTAACAAGACTCTCGATCAAGTCACCTTTCAAAAAAAAGAAACAAAAACAATCGGTTCAGCCGAATGGCGCTACGATGGCGCAGACAGGCACAAAGATACACAGCACGTTGAACTTATAACACCCCTCATTTTCCGTCGGGGGTTAAAAACTTTGCTCTGTTATTTTTTAACAGTTACATTTGGGCCAAAAAACATGTTAGCCGTAGGCCACGCTAGAGCTACTACGGTGAGCGGGGGCGACCTGCGGGGGCGGGAGGAGTAAAGACGCTGCGTCTTGCCGCTGTCGTGTGCCACGTTGAAGCGGCCGCGTGACACGTGGTTTTTATCTGCTATTATTGCGCGGGGTTTAAAATGAGTTTGTCTAAATTGGAACTTTCATGTTTTTTTGCACAGGATATACATATTACTCATAAAAATAGAGATTCATGTTTTTTTTTTTATTACATATTTATTCTAATTTTGATCATCCTTACTGCACCAGATTGCTGGCCGAGACATTATTTCGCTAATAAACTCCTTCGTATTTATGTTTTGCATCGCGGATAATTCAATACGCAGGACGCGCGAACTCGTACTATTCCCTCCGCTGCTCGCGGTCGCCCGCCGCGCCCGCCAGTCGCGCCAACATGGCGCCCCCCGTTCGACCCGTATTATTATTTTTTTCCGCTCATCGCAGACGCAAGGCGCGTCGCGTCAGCGTGGCCTGCGACTTAGGCTTCTGCCTCGAATTTTGCGGGCAGCGGGGCGGCGGCGCCGGCGGCGCGGGAGCGGCAGGATCTTATGCGTAAAATCAAATGGACCGGTTCTCGAAAACAGCGGCGCGGGGGCGGGCAACGAGCGGTGCACTCCAGTCAAGCGGTGACCGGCCGCGCCGCCGCCGCTGCCGCCCCGCTGCCCGCAAAATTCGAGGCAGAGGCCTTAGAAATGACAACTTCTTTAGGTGTACCTACTTAGCGCTCTTTCTGAAGAGTGAACGAAACTAAACCGTAAAGCTCGGGTCGATAACGCTGAATAGGGTCACAAATGAAAACAGATGGTTCACTCCACAAAATCATGCTACGCCACAATAAAGTGTAATTCCGACCTGAATTACACTTTATTGTGGCGTAGCAAGAGTCGCTAATAAGGATGATGACTGGGTCAAAAAAAAGCAATTCTATTTAGTCCGTCAGTTGGATAATAAAAAAATATTAGACCCGTTTTTTTTGCTTTATCATACCTATTACTAAAAAATGACTTAGATAAAACGCATTAAAGTTGGGGAGTGGGGGTCGCTAGTAGACGCTACGTCACAAGTAAGTATATAATCTACATACTCGTGACGTCATGGCACATTTTAACGCAATTTATCGCCGTAATCTTTTAATAAAATAAAAAAAATAAAAATACGTGTCCAATATTTTTTAATAATACAACTGACGGACAAAAACAAACAACAAATATTTGTAGTCATCATCCCTATTACCTACAGTTATATTCACCTAGAAGCTGCCTCTCTTTCTCGGCTCGGCTCCCGTCGGTCGTTGATGCTGAATCGGGTCAACTCGGCATTGAATCGCGAATACTCGGCTCAAGTCGTAAGTTTTCACTTCGATCGTTACCCAATTTTATTTTTCTTTCTCACCTGGTACACGTAGACTCCTGATTGGCTGCACATATAATGAGACCGTACTCCCTCAATGGTTTGCTTGCTAGCCGTAGTCTTCCTAAAACGATACTTAGTTTCCTCTTGTATAGCACTCTTGAAAATCATGAAATCTGTAATAGTATAAAACCACTGGGTTTTTGATTGAAATGAAATGAAATTATTTATTCTGTAAATAGGATATTAGAATCACTTTTACACGACATCTTAAAAAAATTAGCTAGATGAGTTCGGCGTTTCCTATCTGACTACTCTGAGAAGAAAGGCCGAAACAAACTCAGAGGTCACAATCTCTTTTAAAGTCCAGACATAATCTTGGTCAGGCCATATGAGGACCATGTAGATTAGTCTGAAATGGTCTTTTGAGAAAAGAACCACACAGATTTGGGTGGACCCGTCCTGTCAGTGCAAGCAACTGTCAGTAATCGTGGAGCTCAACTCAGAACTTAAGGAGCTCAAATCGACGAACAATACCAAAAGGACATTTTAGAGCAGGGGTGTCAAACTCAATTTTGCAGAGGGCCATATATTAGATTTAGAATGTGTAGGCGGGCCAGGTTCTAATTAAAAAACTAAAACATACTGAATTATTTTAACATCTTTATTTATTTAGTTGTAAATAGTTGTTACAAATCATACCAAAAGTAAGAAAGAGGGTAAATATTTTGAGCTCGGGGATCCGGATACCTGACTTGTCTTGTTTTTGACAATCTCATTGATGTCAGGTATCATATTCGTGGTAGTTATTTTAAGAATTGATTGGAGATGTTCATTCGTAAGTCTTGTGCGATGTTTGTTCTTATTTATTTTCATGACGGAAAACATCTGTTCACATAAATAGGTACTACCAAACTTACACAGAACACGTGCTGCATGCTTTTTTTATTTCTGGGTAGATATTCAAATTTCAAAAATTCTTTAAATTTTTCCTTCAAAATGCTGTCAGATTGAAGATCTATCTCCATTTGCAAATGAACTGGTGCCTGTGAAGCTTCAAAAGTGAATGGATTTTTGAAAATTGGGAAATCCATTTCATTCATTTTGTGGAAGTCTTCAAAACGTGTGTTAAATTCCGTACGCGCGCGCACGAGAGAGAGAAAAGCATAACTAACACTCTCTCGCCCGTGTAGTCAGGCGCTACTCTTGAAATTATTTTTTCACCACTCCCGCACGAAAGAAGTGTCTTTCCTCTACGAAAACAGTGAGGAAAGTTGGTTTTTTCCTCACTGCTTGAACAGTGAGGAAAATTGGGTTTTCCTCTCTGTTTGAACAGTGAGGAAAGTAATGATCCCGTTCAGAAACTAACCTTGCCTGATTTTTTTATGTTAAGTTTTAAAGATATTTTAAAATATAAAGAATTATTTTGATTTGCTTTGTGTCTATTTAATTTATTTACCTATGATGACTGAATACTTTCTTGCTGGGGGTGGTGAAAAGTTTTGTATGCAACATGTGAGCAAGTTTGCTATTCGTTTTGTTGAGTCTTTCGCTTACTCAGGATTGATCGAATCCTTCGTTCGCTCAAGACTCAAAATCAAAACTCATAGGAAAAACGAACTTTCTTCACATGTTGGATAAATAACTATTAAGTAAAGCGCGCGCATTTTTAAACCTGCGTAGAGGCATCGAGTGCAGTCTAAAATCTCTAAAAAACAAGATTCATTTATCTGTGATATATTGTGATCGCGGGCCGTATCGAAATGACCCGAGGGCCGGATTCGGCCCGTGGGCCGTATCTTTGACATGACTGCATTAGAGTAAGCCGCATAAACTACTCAAACTGCCAGATCATCATCAAAACATTCACGATCATCAATTCCCGCTACTATGTTTTAATTTATTCACGGCAAGTCACAAATTTAAAGCCAAAATAAAATACGAGCGGTCCTTAAAGTCGCACATGACATCTTGGCTGGCAGTACTGCAACCTCTCGGAAAATTGATTGGTTGGTACCATCTGAAGGCCAACTCTAGCACGGCGCGCGCTCATTGGTTAAATCAAATAGCGCGCGCTTTCCCGGTTGCCTGTAACACACTTCCGTCTCTCAGATTGCGAGAGGTAAGACCATATCAATAAAAAATCTTAGTGTGACTGTTTACATGTCTTTTTGAACTTCAAAAGTTATGGACGATTTTTAATTATTGACCTTTCAGAGTGCAAGTGTTTTTGCACAGGGTTCACGACAAGAGATGAGGCGATGTGACTCCACAGTCGCACTGCGGCTCATCAAAGTACCCTCACCTGATTATGAGAGAACGTTTTTGACACCTTAATCCACCTCAAATACAGTTGAAAATGGCATATTTTCAAGACGATCGTAATCATAAATATGACAACCAAAGCTCTTCTGAAAAACCGTAGCTATTACAACAATTTTCGAGTCATTTGACATTTTACATTTTTAATTTATTTATTTTAAAATATAAAATGTCAAATTACTCGAAAATGGTTGACATTGGCATAGGTGTCATGGGGTGTCATTTGGTTGCAAATGACCTCCCTTTCAACGGATTACAGCGTGTAACAAAAACCCTGTCCGATCCGTGAGAGTGTTGTTAAGAATCATACTGAGTCTATTTATGCGGTAAATTTCGGAAAAAAAGAAAATAAATTGTCGCCGTATTTTCAATTGGGTATTTTACAGGGTTATTTACTTGGGGCGCAGGCGTCCGTTGTTAAGCGGGTGTCTACAAGTCATAACTTATGACCCCTGTGGAGAATTTACCAATTTTTTATGGAATGCGGATAATTTTGGTACTAAAAAGTGAAAAGTTTTTTTTATTAGGTACTTTTTGGTAATGTTATTGCAATACCTATGTGCCCTTTTCGGGTTTTTGTAAAACATTGTATAACCAATAACCCTGTATATGGAACAGCTGATTTTTCTCAGCAATTTCAGGGCTATTTACAACAAAAAAAAACAAGATTGTTTAATATAGTGCCAAGTTTTAAAAAATTATCGAGAAACTCGTTGCGACCTGCGTGTACAGTACAATAACGCATTCAGGGTGCTTTTGGGGTTGCCGTGGCGATTTAGCGCGTCAGAGATGTTCGCGGAAGTGTGCGTCGACGTGTTCGCCACAATCATGCGGAAGCCATGCGCTTCCATGATGGCGCTTGCGCTCCTCCTCCAATGGCATTCTGAATGTGTTTTCAGACCGCTGGAACTTTCCCCTCTTACGGAGGTGGGTAAGAGTTCAGACTCACGTCTTATCCAAACAGACTAGTGCACCATTGAACGAACAATTCAATGGTGCATCAGTTGTTTATTAAGTTGAGTTAACTACTATTAACATTATATGGATTTTTGTATCTGAAATAAAATATTTGAAATAAATTGAATATAACGTAACTTACCATCCATATTGTGGAACTCAAGCTGTTCTACTTGCTCATGGACGCGATGAGCATGCAATAAATGAGCGCTAAAATTAGACCCGTAGCTGACTCTCTCATCGCAAAGCGGGCAAATGAAGGCTTTACGTTTTTCCACCTGATAGAAGAAAAAAATCTTGAAGAAAACATCGTGAGGAAACCAGCATGTCTTAAAGGCCATAGGTTTATGTAGCAAAATAAAGGTAAACAAAAAAAACCACGTGACAAGACAGCTGTCAAGTAACCGACCTGTCACTTCAGTTGTCGTGCAACGTCACAGTTGTACTCTTCAATTTAGCAACGTTATAATTCGTTGACGTTTAAAGTTTGGGCTCTTTTTATTAGACAAATTACAAAATATTATATTATTATTAAAAATCTAACAAAAAAATGTGCTCAAGCAGTTACATCTACGAAGAGTAGTTTTTTATGAATAAATGATAAAATTTAACATACATTATTTATAAGAACTTATGGAGTATAGAACCAAATATTCGAAGACATTCGACATCCACCACCGGACTGTGCCCGCATGGCGGACTACAGCCCACTCCTTCTCGCAGAGGAAATATTAGTAATTGTCCGAATCAGCGGATTAATTGCATAACACACTAACAGTAACATTGGCTTTTATTTTGACATTTTTTTATGTTGTTTTTTTAAGCAGACAATTTTTTCGAACATTATTAAGCTACGGATTAGCAGTTGTTGGAATTGCCTACAAAATGGACGTCCATCCCGCCATCTTTGTTCGAACGCGGAGCACGCGACACACCAAGCATTTTTTATTATAGAATTTTGAATATCACAATGTCTTGTTTTTTCTTCCTTTTATATTTGTTTGTATATTGGCACCTTACAGTATAGTAATTATTTAATCTTGTTTTTGTATGCTGTGCTGTTTTTTGTGTGCACTAAATAAACGATTTATCTATCTATCTATCTAATATACTATTACAACTATAAAAAGCAGTTTTAAAACAGCAATATCTTTCAAAATTGTTAAGGTTGTGGATGAAACGCAGGTTATTTACTCAAATCTCAAATCAAATAGCGCGCGCTTCCCCGGCTTCATGTTACACACTTCCGTCCCTTTTCACGAAATCACTCCCACAGATTGCAGTACAGCGGGAGGAAAGATGTTACACATAAAAAACTTGACGTAAATTACCTCGAATCCATGTGCTTTCCACAGATGTTTGTTGAGAATCTGCTTCTGACTAAAATCTCTGTTACACATATGACACTTTTTACGTTCCCTTGGCACGTACTTTGGTGTTTGCTCGTTACAGAGTTTCACTAAAAGAAAGGTTCATGAATGAACAACCCGATTTTTGATCTGTTGATACAGATAGTGCAATCCACGACGACGCGCCCCACTCCGCGATTACTGTACTGTAAGCTGTACTTTAGTACGGAGCGGAGCGGAGTGGGGCGCGTCGTCGTGGATTGCACTATCTATATACAGGCTAAAATTGAATTCATGGGCATCGTCATAATGGGTCATTTTACTCGTCATTATGAACTACTTGCACTACGGGACCAACCCATAAGTCGCGAAAAAAAATACTGCTGTTCCCTACATTTAAGTTCGAATATCTCGTCAAGATGTACACAGCAGCAGATGGGAATAGCAGATTTTTCTTTTCGCGAGTTCGGTTTTGGTGATTTACATATATCAAACAGATTGTTTAGGATAACATAAAGAAAAGCCTATTCAGACCGTACGCAGATAAAAGCTGGAGTACCACAAGGGAGTGTATTTGGTCCGGTCGAGTGTTATTTTGCCTTAGTTGCGGACATGCTCGTTTTATGTGTTTTTTGGAAAGCTAACAATCAAACAAAACTCTTATTAAAACTCTGCCGGCTCTAACTACAATAGTTTAGGAGAAAAAAAAAAATCGAGAAAAATCCTTAAAAACCATAGAAACACAATATCTCGTTTTTGGATTTGGTTTTTACACCAAATGTTTTAAGGTGTGATGGGAATTCACTGTAGGAACCATATATTTCTTGAAAACTTTAAAAATTTTGCTCACACAGGTGAGAATATTTTTTTTTCTATGATTTTGATAATATTTTTTTTCCGGCGATTCTCTTCATGGTCGCGTTTTTTATTAAGCCTACATGTTAAGCACTATAATAACTATCGCCACAAAAAAAAACAGACGCAACAAACGCAGGATCTCAGAAATATTGAATTTTAAAATTGTGGGTTAGGGTTGTCACTCAAACCTGTGTGCAACATACAATACTTACTTCATGCAAACATTACTCATTGTGATTAACTATTGTTGACTCAGGTATTAGCAAATGCCGGTTTAAACTATGTAATTGTAAACTATGTACGTCGCAATTTAAGTTAATATGGAAAAATAGTGCAGAAAGATAGTCTAAATTAAAATGATATTTACGGTTGAATTCGATCACTACTTTTGTTTATGATCTATCTTCGATGAAGGATATTATGTAGGATTGGGAAGGGGTCCGCCCTCGTTAGGCAAATGCTAAAACCCAATTCCTATACATAATATCTGGAGAAGCGGGGGTGAGGTGTCATGGAGCCGTCAAAGACCCATGGCACTGTTTTGCCTCAGCAGGCGCTGACCCATCCTGCTGGGGGATGTCCGTCTGGGCCCCGACCAGAGGACTTAATGCAAGGGGGGCATGAGGGCGCCAACTTTCATGCTGGTCAGCGAGTGGCAATTATTACCGACGACCTAAGCCTGAATACGGATCGAAATATACTTACGAAACTGGAGATTTATAATATTTTGGTTGAAAAGGCCCGACAATATGGGTTAAAACAAAGACCGGTTGATCTTGAAATCTTGGAACGGACAATGATTATTTTAAATTTATTGTATCCAACAGGTATCCCTTACAATCTTGATGTACAAAATAAAAGTCTAAAGATAATATTTCCAAATTTATTTGTAAGTGCGAAAATCTTTATAATGAAAGCAAAAGAAATTTTAAACGCTTTAGTAAAAAAAATGCGAAATGGCTAGCTACAATTTTCGATGTTGAAATACCAACCAAAATAGAAAAAAGTCCTATAGAATTAAATAAAAATGTTGACAGTTTCCCTTCTCATTATCTTTTAAGACCTCAAGAACCAGAACCGTCAGGTATGGGTTCTGTAAGCACCTTATCGCTTACAGAACCCATAAGCGATATGGTGCTTACAGGACCGATATCTGAAACTTCATATGAAGCTCCATCAACTTCAAACATATGTAGTAACCGCCAAGAATCAATACCCGGAACATCTAATGACACTCCATCTGCTTCGAATGAAAAGAGCTCCCGTCAAATTCGTCGTATTCGAAAAAGTTTCGAGGAGTCGCTTCTAGATCAGCCGCAGTCAAAAATAATTAAAATTATGTCAAAAATAGTAACTGATGAAAGCGGCGGAGAAAAACTTAACAAAAGCTCTGCTCAAGGATTAGAGTTCGTAATCAATGAGTGTCTGAAAAGTCCAACGCGTCCTAAAAAAATTGCAACATCCATTAAAGTGAAAGCCGAACCCAAACCTTATACCCCTGATGAAGCCCTTTCTTTCGTAATTGATAGAAAACTAACTGTGGAAGATTACACTATCATACAGAAAGATTTGAAAGACAGAGGCTTCTTAGCTTATCCTCCATATTATAAATTACAAATAGCAAAAAAAAATGTGTTATCCTGAAGAAGAAATAGTTATGACTGAAAGGAAAGCAAGTGTCTCACTTCACAGTTTATTACTACACACATTTCGCCGAATCATAAAATTAGGTACTCAAAAAAATTCACAATATTGCAACCAAAAGCAGAAAAACATAGTATATTGTACATTTGAGGGTTCTTGGGGGTTTGATGGCAGTACAGGACAGTCTTTTTATAAACAAAAGTTTTTAGATAGTGATAACGAAAATGAAAATTGTTTATTTACAACAACGTATATCCCGTTAAAATTAAAAACTGATGACGGCTTTATGTTGTGGTCTAACCCAAGCCCACAATCCTATAGGTTTTGTCGTCCGTTGAAGATCCAGTATAGAAATGAGACAAAAGAACTCATTCTGGAAGAAAAAAATCGTGTAGAGGCTGAAATAAATAATTTAACACCATTTTATGCGGAAACTGATGAAGGTCAAAGTATAATCTCAGATCCCAAATTATATTTAACCGTTATAGATGGTAAAGTATTTAACGTTATTACGGGAACAACTTCGCAATTACGTTGTGCTTGTTGTGGAGCTACAGCAACAGAGTTTAATAAGTTGGATGTTGTCATGAACAAACCCGTAAATTCAGAAGCCTTACGCCATGGATTAAGTCCCTTACATGCCTGGATAAGAATTTTTGAGTTCTTACTGCACTTGGGGTACAAAAATGACCCAGCTGTTATGAAGTGGAGGGTTACAAAAAAATCACCGGAAGCCACAATTGTAGAGGAGCGGAAAAAACGAATACAGACTGAAATAAGAGACAAAATGTCACTTTTGGTTGATGTTGTTCGTCCAAATTCGGGGACCACTAATGACGGAAACACGGCACGAACAGCACTATCAGACCAACATCGAAAAACATTTGCAGATATCTTAGGTATAGAGACATGGCTGGTGGATGACCTGCATACTATTTTAGTAGTGCTGTCGAGTGGCTTAATAATAGATGCTGCAAAATTTGACGAATTTTGCAAATCTCTAGCTGCGAAGTATGTGGAAAAATACAATTGGTTTTATATGTCCGTCACTATGCACAAAATATTAATGCATGGCCGGCAAATCATAGACGCTAGCACGTTACCCACAGGTATGTTGTCCGAGCAAGCAGGCGAGTCCAGAAATAAATACTGGCGCTATGATCGACAACACCATACCCGGAAATTAGACAGAAAAACCATAATTTTGGACTTATTTCACCGTGCATTAGAATCATCCGATCCTTATATATCCTCGTTAACATTTAGTACACGTCATAAACATAAAAAATCTTTGCCCTTACCGAAATCAGTGCTCCAACTCTTATGCGTAACAACAGACAATGTTCACTACAACCAATCAGGGCCTCAAGTCAGCTGTTACAATAGTGTCAGAATGGTCTATCATTGATTTCATAATTATTGATTTTGACAAGTTTGGTAATCTACTAACATATTGGCGTCATTATGACTGTCCAATGGTCAGCCACTGACACTCCATTGAAAGAAATGGCATCTATTGGAAATCTCGTACATAATGAAAAATTAATGACTGACTTAGGCGGTAATCTGTTAAAATTTTGACAGTTCCTTTGATCAGTGACCTACCATGAGCACGTCATTGTGCAGTCATTTCTTTTAATTCGTTACGACTATCGTGTTTGTGGAATACAATGATCAACCAATGATCGACCATTATGAATTTAGCAGATTACGAACTATTAGCAAAATGACAATGGGATTGTGTTGGAATGACGAATTTGTAAAAATAGCAGACTTGGGCCCCAGGATCCGAAGTGCTTGAAGCAAATGATATCACGCTGACAACTGACGAAATGGTAATTCAATCCGATGACGAAGATATGTCATAAGCGTTTAGCGTTGGCTAGCATAATTGATTTAATGGATTTAAATAATCAACTTAAATATTTACTACTTTGTGACAACCCTATTCCCATAGAAATTTAAAAAAAACTTAGAAAAGCAATAACTCCGAGATCTCGCTAGATACATATTTAGAATTTTCTCAGGTTGAAGGTACTATACATAAGTATATTATTCAAACAAAAAAAAACGCGACCCGTAAATAGCTAATTTTATAAATAAAAAAAACGTTTATTAACAAAATAATTATTTATTCTGGCTCCCGTGACGTTAGGGACTTGCAATTTTTACACTGTATGTATTTCAAACCAACAATTAATTTGTATTTTACAAGAGCCTGACATTTGCTTTATTCAAGAAATACAGACGATAAACTTTTTCAAGAAGGTCAGTGACCTTTCACTAAAATATTTGTATCTCCAAAATGAAGAGAAATATCATCACGGGTATTTTATGGAACGCTTTATTAGGGTTTAATCTATAAATAAAAAATATAAAACTGGCATGTCCGCAACTAAGGCCAAATAACACACTGTGCGGTCCTACGATATTGCTAGGGCGGCAGTCTCGACATGGATAGCGATAGCTATACGACTGGATTCAGTCGCAAAGTCCTAATAGCGTCCCTAGACGCGCGAGACGTGCTTGACAAGTACAAAAAAATCCCGTACTTGTTAAGCACGTCGCGCGCTTCTAGGGACGCCGTTACGACTTTGCGACCGAATTCGGTCGTATAGCGATCGTTATCCATGTCGAGACTGCAGCCCCAGCAATATCGTAGGACCGGACCAAATACACTCCCTTGTGGTACTCCAGCTTTTATCTACAGAGCCAGAGCCAGAGGCCAGAGCTACAAAATAATTTCATTGGTGACCCCGAGTATGAACGTCAACGCAGCCGTCGTGCAACTTCAGCGTGACGTCATCATCATCATCACTCCCGCAAGCTTTCGTGAGGCGAGACACATAGACAGCCAGCACCCACGGCTTCAACGGGTATCCTGATCACCAGCATGCAGCGAACGCGCATTCCTGGTCATCACCCTCAGCCTCATCAGCAACCTTGGCACAGCATGTGCACTTTCGGCCGGTCTCACAAGCAGAGCTCTTTCTACCCTCTCTTGGTCGACGCTAGCAGTCAACCACAACCCGGCACTATACCACATCCGACTCACTGGATCGTGACGCAGCGCCACCCCGACAGTTCCGACTCACCGCGAACTATGCGGCACCCGGTTCCGACTCACTGGAACCTCCACTGGTACTGTGAAGCATCGCAAGATACAAGACTCAGCCCACTATCGACCTCCGGTCCCCGGAGGGGAGTGATGTAGCGGTTACACCGCTACATACGAACTACGCATCAAAGACATGACGTCACATAAATCCTGCATCGCGCAATTAGAGTTTACAGCGCAAACTACACATATAAGACTATCCAACATCAACAGTCGGGCAGTCGGCCCACCAGACACAACACCCGTCTGGTCGGAGGATCCTCCCTTTTCTATGGTGGATGAGTGAACTTTACACCCTGTTCCTCAGACCCCTAAACAACCCTTGCTAACGACACAGATGTCATGACTTTTAGAAACAGTCACGAGGAAGCTGTAGAAAAGGTTCAAGATTCCATAAATCGTATTTATGAGTGGTGGTGTAACATGGCGTATCAAACTGAATGAAAGCAGTTCTATCCACATTGACTTCACGAATAAAAAGCTAAAATACTTCCCGGTATTTATCAATAACCAACAAATACCATACGCGAATACTGCTACGCATGGCCCTGGATGCAAAACTGCGCTCGAAGGAGCATGTCAAAAAGAAAAGAGCAGAATGTGATATTCGGTACAAAAAAATGTCTTGGCTACTTGGTTGACAGTCGAGGCAAGCCTCAAATCATACAACGTTTTCAAAACAAAGTACTAAGGGATACAGTCAACGCGCCCTGGTACATTAGAAATAGTGACCTCTTCCGGGACCTCAAGATGGCGGTCGTAAACATAGTTATACAAAAACATGCAGAAGCTCATGAACATAGATTTCATCAACATGTGAATGTTGAGGCGATCTAAATCGGTGACAACACTGAATTAGTGCGAAGACTAAAAAGGACAAAGCCGTTTGAGTTTAGTGTACGTGAACTTAAACTGTAGTGCAAGTTCTGACTTTTATAAAGACCACGTGAATCAAGTGTCTTCCCTGTAACTTATAGTGAAGGAATATAAAAGACGTTATTGGACGATTTCTTAACTGTATAAGTTAAGTAGTTACCAGTTTAAGTTATATTTAAATTACTTATTAACTAAGAGACTAGATTGTAACGTGAATAAAGTATCAACAATTGTGAAACTTTCTGAAGGAAAAAAAAAAAAAATATATATGAAGAGTACAGACGCCAGTACATCAACCTACTATAATCAGTCAAATTTCTTTAATAGATTTTCAACTTTATCACTAAAGCATAAGGTTCAAAGTTGATTGGGAAAATTTGACTGTTTAGGGTAGGCTGACGTGCTGGCGTCTGTACAATGACCCTTACGAGGTTTTTAGTTATTTTAATAACACTAATTACACAATGCTAGTACTTACAGCCATGCTTCATCCGTAGATGAGTAAAACAAGCTTTCTTACTGACGTAAATATTGTCACAGAAATGGCAAGGATACTTCCTGCCGTCAGAATCTGATTTGGCGCCATGACACCTGTCAAGCAAGTTACAGAGAATAATAAACCCTTAGCGAAGCCGAGAATCACTGTTCTTCCCGTTATTATGATCATTTATTTGTACAAGGCCAATGGAACCTTCTGATTACGGAGATATTGGAGGTAAAAGTTAAAATTTTTGAAGTGAAAACTTTTCGCCTGCGTTGTACACTTTTTTGTGATGGGTAAAAAATGTTAAACTCGCGTCAGGACACGTGACCCTGATCGAAAATTCGTAAGACGGAGGGAGAGAAGACCGGTGCAAAATTATTTAACAACGCCATCTAACAATGTATACACTAAACCTTGAGCTCATCGGAAGCCTCTGGAAGAACCAGGTTCGAATAACGTCAAACAGATGGCGATAGTAACTCAAGCGGCGTTGTGCACTTTTTTGTGATGGGTAAAAAATGTTAAACTCGCGTCAGGACACGTGACCTGATCGAAAATTCGTAAGACGGAAAAATGCACAACGTTAATATTCAAGTTTTCACTTCTGCCAGCACTCCCGGAGTGCACCCCGTTGTTTTTTTTTTGGAACGAAGTTCGTTAACGCGGCTTGAAATCGTCACGTAACGAAAAAGCGTTATACCTGAAAAAGTCAGCTTCAATGTCTCAAGTTTCAAGTGTCAAAAGTTTTTGTTTTTTAATACAGAGCCATCTAGTAGAAGTTTTTAGCTTAAAAAAAACTGTCATTGCATCATTTTTAATTATTTTTACCTACCGTTATGTAATAATTTTATTCTTGGTGCATCTTCCTCACTATACTTACTTAAATATTGTATAAAAAAGAGTAACGGTGGAGTTTCTTGCCCTTTCTTCTCCACACGAAACTAATCTCTTGGAAGCGGCGACTAATCGATCATATTTTTTTTTTGAAAAATTTTGACGTTCGAAACTACATTAGTGCATTGCATTAGTTATTTGAAATAAATGATTTGACTTTGACTTGTAAAAACTTATATTAGATGGCTCTGGCGTGAAATGAACTTCGTTCCAACCGATTTTACACGATACCTCCAGATTTTTTTATGCATGTTAAAACATAATTTTAAATACTCCATCGTACCGTTGCATGTACAGACGCCAGCACATCACTGTCAAATTTCTTTAATAGATTTTCAACTTTATTACTGATGCATAAGGTTCAAAGTTGATTGGGAAAGTTTGACAGTTTCGGGTAGGTTGACTTGCTGGCATCTGTACCGATAAGCACATTGTTTTGCGTGCCCCTGGCTGGAGGCTTTAAGTTAGTAGCTTAAGGCAGCCGCAGGATTGACCGGTTAAGTAGTCATCACCTCAGAGGTGAGCTACGAGATGCCCTAGACGAAAAAAAAAAAATATATATATTGTTTTGCGTGCGTTACAGCAATTGTTTTTGCAGAAATGTACAGAAAGCGTAGCTGACGGCTTCGTGAAGGGTCTTGTTACAATACGCGCCACAAAATATGAGACTTGACCGCGCCTCCCGCGCTCTTTCCGCCACCCCGATGACGCCCCGGCTCTACGTCATACCGCTGAAGAGACCCTTAAAGACGCAATTCAAACTACATTGTGTGTCAAGTCTCATGTTAAGTGGCACGTATTGTACATCCTGTTTATTAGCTGGTAGTAGGTAGGTATTATAGCTGTGCGTTTGCACGAGCGAAACATTCACAACAAAACATGTTTAAATCTCTAGTTCCTGTCAAATATTGTATGGAACTTTGACAGAAACTAAAGACTCCAACATGTTTTTTTTGTGAATGTTTCGCCAGTGAAGTTTTACTATGCATTTGCATCAGAAAACATTAAACATGTTAGTAGATGTTTCGAAACATCATATGATACAAATCTCATAACTTGTGTTTGCGTTCGCACTGCACGAAACATGAGATCTCAAGACTTGTTAGCTGTGTTCGCACTGTCTAGAAACTTAACAATAGACGTGTTTTGTATAGAGATTTGCCACGTTTGCTTTCGCACTGTTGTGTTTTTATGTCTCAAAACTTGTCAATAGTATTAAGTGCAAGGTTTATCAATTTCCAAATAAGACGGTAAACATCGAAACATTTAGTAGACAACATGTTGCAAGATTCATAAAGAAACATTTTGTTACAAAATATGTCTGTAAAACATGTCATGTTATATGAAACGTCAAACAAGTTGCGGGACAATGCGAACGCGAGTCGATACATAGAGAGAAAACAAATATTTTAATATGTTTTTATTTTTATGTGAATGTTTCGCCAGTGCAAACGCACAAATATAATTTAATAGGTATTCTACTTGGTGTATTTGTGGCGTGGTGAGGTCTTGTTCGTATGTCACTGACCTGTTATGATGATCAACTGGATCCCTCAAGGGCACTCCGCAAAGAGAACACTCTCTCAAAGGCAGTCCAGTCCTGGGTTCCAATTCGTGAACCGTTCGTATATGAACGTGAACGTCATCGACTGTTGGAAGCTGGAGATCGCAGTATATGCATGTTGTTTCGTCTAAGGCCTGGATTGCATGTTCTTCGTCTAAATCTTCTACGTTATAAGAAAATTTATGAAAGTAAATATTCTATGTAGTAAGCAGAGGTGTGAGGGACACTTGCATTTCGCCAGGTATGTTTTAAATCATCATGACCTTTCGGAAAGACGTCCAATGCTTGACATAGACCGGGCCAAGCACCGCGACTTCGACCGACTCTGTGCCTCCCGCATCCAGCGGACTCCGGACTCAGATGTTTAGCAAAGCCTAACCATACATTTTTTTTAATATATTTTATGTTTTTTTTTTATATGTTATAATATTTAATTATTGAATAAAATGTTTACAAAAAGAGTACACTTAGTCAGCAATAATGATTTGAGAGATGGAGTGGACCGTAATCCACCACGCGCGCCCAAGGCGTGTTGGTAGATGGCACATATTATCAAGTTCTGGTCAAGGAAAGGGACTTGTGGTTAAGTAATAACAGGCGCACGGGTCGATCAATCAGGTTAAGCTACGCTTGCCGCTATTGGTCCGTGGATGGGTGACCATCTTTACATACCAAGACCCCTCCGAGCCTTGGAAAGCACGTTATGCCCGTTGGTCCCGGCTGTCATATGTAAATCTTTGACGGTCGTCACGGGTCGTCAGTCCGAAACCCAAAGTCTGACAACTAGTCTTACCAAGGGGTATCGTGTTACCTAGTAAAAAAATCGTCATTCCAACACGATCCCATTGTCATTTTGCTAAAAGTTCGTAATCTGCTGAATTCATAATGGTCGATCATTGGTTGTTGATCATTGTATTCCATAAACACGATACTCGTAACGAATTAAAAGAAATGACTGCACAATGACGTTCTCATGGTAGGTCACTGATCAAAGGAACTGTCAAAATTTTAGCAGATTACCGCCTAAGTCAGTCATTAATTTTTCACTATGTACGAGATTACCAATTGATGCCATGTCTTTCAATGGAGTGTCAGTGGCTGACCATTGGAAAGTCATAATGACGCCAATATGTTAGTAGATTACCAAACTTGTCAAAATCAACAATTATGATATCAATGATAGACCACCAACATAGTTGGGAAAACGCTAGGCTGATGTCTAGGACATGCCGGTGTCCTCACGTCACGATGTTATATTTAAGTCCAACACAGTAGCGTAGCGTGGGAGGGGAAGGGGGGGCCGATGGGCAGATGAATGTGTTACTAATTCCATTTAATGAGTGATTGCATGAATTTAACTTGAACAGGGTTTTGTTTACACTTTCGTGAGATACTTTTGGAACAGACTATAATGGCGATAGTGGTCCCTCATACATGGGACTCGTACATAACTGGTGAAATGTGGGTGTAGGTACTATGCACCTTGGCTGCTTCTTCAGAGGTCAATGATAGAAGCTGATGGATGCTGACAGAAGCTGATGGAAGCTGTTGAAAGCTGATGAGAACTGATGGGAGATGATGGATGTTGATATAAGCTCATGAGACCTGATGGGAGATGATGGAAACTGATGGAAGCTGAGAGAAGCTGATGGATGCTGATGGGAGCTGATGGGAGCTGATGGGAGCTGATGGGAGCTGATGGAAACTGATGGAAGCTAATGGAAGCTGAAAGAAGCTGATGGATGCTGATGGAAGCTGATGGAAGCTGATGGATGCTGGTGGAAACTGATGGAAGCTGATGGAACCTGATGGGAGCTGATGGAAGCTAATAAAAGCTGATGGATACTGATTGAAGCTGATGGAAGCTGATAGAAGCTGATGGATGCTGATGGAAGCTGATGGATGCTGATGGAAACTGATGGATGCTGATGGGAGCTGATGGGAGCTGATGGGAGCTGATGGAAGCTGATGGAAGCTGATGGAAGCTGATGGGAACTGATGGGAACTGATGGCAGCTGATGAAAGCTAATAAAAGTTGATGGAACCTGATGGATGCTGGTGGGAGCACAAGGATGCTGATGGATGCTGATGGAAGCGGATGGAAGCTAATGGAAGCTGATGGATGCTGATGGAAGCTAATGGAAGCTGATAGAAGCTGATGGAAGCTGATGGAAGCTGATGGGAGCTGATGAAAGCTAATAAAAGCTGATGGATACTGATGGAAGCTGATGGAAGCTGATGGTACCTGATGGGAGCTGAGAGAAGCTGATGGATGCTGATGGGAGCTTATGGGAGCTGATGGAAGCTGAAAGAAGCTGATGGATGCTGGTGGGAGCACATGGAAGCTGATGGATGCTGATGGAAGCTGATGGAAGCTGATGGAAGCTGATAGAAGCTGATGGAAGCTGATGGAACCTGATGGAAGCTGATGGAAGCTAATAAAAGCTGATGGATACTGATGGAAGCTGATGGTAGCTGATGGGAGCTTATGGGAGCTGATAGAAGCTGATAGATGCTGATGGAAGCTGATGGATGATGATGGGAGCTGATGGAAACTGATGGGATCTGATAGGAACTGATGGGAGCTGATGGATGCTATTGGATGCTGATGAATGCTGATGAGAGCAGATAGAAGGTGATGGAAAATCTTACCATCGATATCCTCGTCATCACCATCAGATTGAGCTTTCAGAACGATCATGTTCTTAGTATCATCGGGGGTGATGCATTCAGCTTCTTCAAGTATGGACTCGTCCAAGTACTCTTCATCTGGAAGGGATTTAAATCTAAGGTCTTTTGGGGGAGAATTTTGAGCCAATTTAAACCTGACAATGATATAATTATAACCTCAATGATTTTATAAGTAAAACTGTTGAAATTTTGTTACTTAATAACATTAGATTTTTTTAAACGACACAGTATCATACACTAACGAAATGATGTAATGTCACACTATAGATGACAAGTGGCAGTAGGACAGCATGTCGTAATTCTTGGAAGCGAAAAAGAGACAAGCATAATTATGTTGCTTCCGTTGACTCCGGCGCAATGAGCGACTGAGTTCTGCAGGGAAATTTGAGTAACAGACTAACATTAGCAATGGCTTTCATTTGACAGATCAACAACATCCATTGCGTAATTTACGTTGTTGCTCCGACAAATTTTTCGAACATTATGAAACAATGGATTAGCAATATCCTTAAAATGATTCATACTTTGAATGTTACGCAATATAACTAATTGCGAAGCACGTATAAATTGTGTACTTAGGTGGTAACTATATAATTTAGATCGTTATGGACACTGTCGGACACAGCAAAAGGGTAGAAGATAGGAATTAAGTCCTGCTTTTCGAGATAATTAAGTTGTTTTTGTGGGAATAAGTTTTAACTATAACATATAATGATATAATCAGTCAGGAAATCGCGAATAAGATACTAAATATTTCGCGTAACTATATATTATTTAGGTATGTATTATTGTATCTGCAATTTACCTCTTTTTACTAAATAATTATTTCAATGGACCTGTACGTACCTTTCACGTTCTGCAGTATTCCCAGACTCTTAGTGGTCTGCCCCTTGAAGTATACAGACTTTTCTAGGTTTTCCACGCAGTCTGAGCATATGTATTTCAAATGCATTGGGACCTACAAATAGAAATCGTAAATCAGACTCGATAAATCAAAGGAACTCTAAGATTTACACCAGCCCCTGGAGCCTCAAGTTTCATGGGCACAGCTGACTACAGACGCCGTTGCATATCAGTGCTCTTATACGTGTGTGGTATCTTTGGATCTTTGGAGGAGTGTCGTAGGTTGATAGAAATAATACTCGGACTCCAGATTGTAACGAATTGAATATTTATTTTAAAATGTCCCTACTTAAATACTATCTCAATTTGAACGTTGACCAATCAAATCACACCAGAACACTGTTGTCCGTCTATTCCGCTATTAAAAGCTCCTTTGAGACAATGAGAGCTGTTCTGTTCAATGTTTATGTTTGTTGGAATCAGTGTCAAAACGTGCCTTATCAGTGGAGGCTACAGAACCCCTAATTAAAAACATGAATGTTTCTAAGTGACTTTTTTATTTATTCAATAGTTTGTGAGTTACGGGGTGTTCTCAGTTACAACCGCAGAAATAACTTTGTTTTAAAACATAGCTTTTTCGAGAAATACTATGAAATACCAACATGCCAAATGCAACATGTTAAAATTAATTATGCATGCAACGAGAAAATTAATTATGCATGCATGCGCAAATATTCATGCCGACTACGGAACCCTTTTTCGTTTGGTTCGTTTCGTCTTGTAAGTTTGGTAATCCGAAATCCTGGCTGGGCAGAATGGGGATAATTTCGGAGTCCCACCGACTAAAATCCTACGGTCAGTCAACGTCATTTAAGTTAAGATTGGGACACACGGGACAAAATGACAGATTCACAATCACAATCATATTCTGTCAATTTGTCTATTCTGCCGTCGACAAAACCCGTTTCTATTGTGGTTGATGATGATGATGATGATGGGACTCCCTTTTCCGCACTTAGACTCTCATTTGGTCCGTTGTGCGTGGGGATACTGGCTAACAGAGCCAGCCTAGCTTCGCCCAAAAGCACAGAAGCCTCCTGGGGGCTTCACAGGCTTCGCGGAGCGACCTCACTGTTCCGAGGATTTCTTCCCGTTGAGAAGCCACAGCCTCGCACTCCAGGATAACGTGGGCGGCTGATTCCTCGGCGTCAAGGCAGCCCCTGCAAAGGGGGCTATCTGTGGCGCCTATGTTGAAAAGATGTTTGTTGAGGGGGTTATGGCCCGTAATTGTTCCTATAATTATTCTAAGGTTATTTCTACCCAGGTTGAGAAGTTTTTTGGTTAATCGCGGGTCTACAATTGGTAAAGCCAATTTTGACTGTCTACAGTCTGTTGCCCGTGACCATCTGTTGTTATGGAGTTCGGTCGATCTTTGGCGAATCCATGCACGAAATTGTGAGAAAGGCAGAGGGAGAAGTGGATACGGGCCTAGCACTTCCATATCAGAGCCTCTCTTCGCAAGTTCATCAGCGGCATCATTGCCTAAGGATCCACTATGCCCTTTGATCCACTGGAGGGTAATGCGATTAAACTTCGATAAACTCTCCAGAGCTAAATGGCACTCATAAATTAGTTTATTGTTAGTTTGTTTGTTTTCTAAAGCTTTGAGCACAGATAGGCTGTCGGATAGGAATTTAATACCGTAGTCCCGGATGCCTAAGCGCTTTACTGCTGTTGCGGCTTGTGTTAAGGCAACACATTCACATTGGAATATCGAACTGTGTGTGCCTAGTGGTATGTGAATGTTAAGGTTGAGGTCAAGGGAGTGTACGCCAGCACCTGAACCTTCTATTGTGGTTACGCATGCTGATGTGTGTGCACGCTTAGCATTAGCATGGCAAGCTTAGCTTAGCTTGTCATGCTATGTCACACGCTACCACGCTACAGCTAATTGTATGGGCATTGACGTTATCCTTCGCTGGCATTTTATGACAGCTGCTCTGTCACTGTGGACGTCAAGTGCGTCCACCGCTTTTCTAGGAAAGCGTAGCTTACTGTGCGTTTGCACTGGCGAAACATCACAACAAAACATGTTGTAATCTCTATTTCCTGTCAAATATTGTATGGAACTTTGACAGAAACTAAAGATTTCAACATGTTTTGTCGTGAATGTTTCGCCAGTGCAAGCGCTCAGTAAGAGAGATTTAGTGTGGGAGGCAGAAAAAGTCTGAGTCAGTCAGTCTTTCTTCTCTCATGTAAGGCAATGTGCCTAAATGTGACGCGTCCTTGAAATTTCGCTCCCGCTTAAGAAATTCCACTTCAAAAAAAAAAAAAAAAAATTATATTAATAAGTATACCTATTAATAAAATACCGTAACTACGTAACAAACAACTGGAACATTAAGTTATTTTCCTTTGTCCTTTTGGGCACTTTTCCCGCTGACAGCGACGCGGACGAATTTTTTGATGCCCAATGAGCTCTTCTTTTAATTTTATTTTCTTATTTGTATAGTTAGTTTTTAATTTAGTTTTGAATATAATCGATTAAAAATATCGATATTCGGAAATCAGAAAGTTTAGTACAGCGACAAGTCAGTTTAACTAAAAAACTAAAATGTAAACATTGTGAGTTACGATGTTTTCAAATCAAACACCATATTATTATGAATGAACGTAATAAATAAGTACCAATTCTATGGTCTTCAATTAATAAAATGAGAAGATTTTTTTGCAAATAGTTATTTCACTACTCGACCGAGCTAATAATAATTTAATATTTTCATTCGGTTATCATCTTGGTATGGTTGAAAGTGAACTTTTTCTATATACTTTTTATATTAAATCTATTTACTACATACTACAATAAGAAAAAAAGCTTCGTATATAACCTTAATATCAAAACAGGTTTCAAACATTTTCGCATAAGTTTCCGCGTTCTCTGCGTACACAGCAAATAGGTCCCATAAATCGTTGGTGCTCATGCAACTGATGCAACCTACAAACTCTTCATCCTCCATTTTGTGGTAGGTTATATTTTTATTTATTTACAAACTAAGGAGGCCGGCCATGTTTTGCGATGAAAGAAAATGAACACTGAAAAAAACAATCGAAAATCCCGGGTGGTAGTGATGCTACTAAGTACTAAAGTACTAATCGTAACTACTTTGGTAAATCGATCGATTTAATTTTATTTAAAATATTCATATACCTACTCATCTGAATTTGTTAGTCTATGGAAATCACATATAGTGGTCAGCCCATAATTATTCTGCTAAATAAAATGGTGGTGTTAAACAGAATACCAGTATTTTTAAAGTTCATTGACGTATTTTAGTTTATTGGAACAAAATTGCACACAGGGCTTTCGCCTTTGTATTAGTTTGTACCGTGGTTTGTACACACGGCTACACCTCAAGCTATACATTTTCAGTTTAAACTAACCTCGTATTGTACGGAAATCCTATACAATGTGAAATTAGCTTTTATATGTGGGTACTGGAAATGTATAGCTTGCTGTGTAGCCGTGTGTACATAATTATTAATTGTGTGTCTGCGGTCTGCCTTATTTATTACATTTTCTGTATTCTATTTGACACCTTAGAGTAGACCACGACTAGACAAAGCCTCGCTGAACATTGATTGAAGCAGGTGCAAATGAATGTGTGAGTTACATCTTGTGATATTGACAGCGATAGGAATGTTGCCAGATAAAATCATTTTAAAAAATCCTAATGACAATTAACCGACCTCAACTAAAATAGAGCATGTTTTTAATTTGCAATAGTTAAATAAACTTATTATTATAATGTAATGTAGTTTGAACAGCGAGTCGTGGCACAAGGACTATGATAATATTTCAGACTATATTTCAAGTTGCCAGCTGAAGATTTTTTAATTTGCCGCCGTATCCTTGTGCCAGATGACTCGCTGAACAAACTTTATCAAAGCAAGCATTATCATTCATTTTTACTCTGACAAGTATTGTGATCTAATTATGTAAGTAAGCTATTTCATTCGTCTTTTGGAAATGTATGCAAAATGATAAACTTAGCTGCAGTTTGACCTTTCTAATCTTTTTATGTGACCCCGATAACTCTTTTTACCCGATATTTTGGGCAAATTATAATTTATTGATGATGTTCTTCAGAAAGGTCAGGTGCGTAGTACTCGCAACTGACGTGCTTGTATGAGATATATTTGGTTTTGTCTATACAATTTTACAGTAGTGCGCAATGTAACTGTGCGTTAGCACTGGCGAAACATTCACAACAAAACATGTTGAAATCTTTAGTTTCTGTCAAAGTTCCATACAATATTTGACAGTAGCTAGAGATTTCAACATGTTTTGTATGAATGTTTCGCCAGTGCAAACGCGCAGTAAGTTTGCCCAGTTGTTAAGGCCTCGCCTCTCATACACGAGGTTGTGGTTTCAAATCCAAGAAAGTCCCAATATGATTTGGCAATTATGTGTACTTTCTAAGTTTATCTTGGATATCACTGACATCGGTAAAAGAAAACATCGTAAGGAAATCTAGACTCATAACTTTATAATTTAAGTGAAATCGCCAAACCATACGAGAAGAAACCTTTAGGGTGGTATTATAATTATACTGAGCACGCTTTACTAGATATCTACAAAAAAAAAAATTGTATGGTTAAATTATTTCCAACTTGAAAAATGCAACAATTTTATAAATAATAGGCTCTCGATTGTGAATGAAACTTACCAGTTACATCACTATGGACATTCTGAATTCAAATTCAGAAAATTTTCACAACATCGGGATTTAAAAATAAACCACTGACAAGAAAATAAACTGAGGCCGCTCTCCGAATTAGAACCTAATTGCTCACAGCGCTGACATCGATAATTGGCGTTCCTAATAAGTTATCACGATAATGACAGCTTAGGGCTGTCAACAATGCGGAACGCTTGTAAATGCGCTCGCACAGTACTCGCTCAACTTCAAAACTTGCTTATCATATTTCTTTGTGTTTACCACAAATTTCTTCTTCTTCTTTGTTAGGTAGCGAACGGTAGCCAGAAGCACAATTTCGAAAATGCCACGTTAGTTTAAAGTTATTTATGATGCGAGTCAAAACAAAACAACTGTCATTTTTTATAGCACTCACGGTTATTAGTAAAAGGCATGGTCTGCGTTACAGATAGTACAATCCAAGACAACGTGCCCCACTCCGCGATTACTGTACTGTAAGTTGTACTTTAGTACGGAGTGGAGCATAGTAGGGCGCGTCGTCGTGGATTGAACTATCTATATCGCAAGATGGCGCAGGTCATGACGACATCTATGTCGATTCAAGACGCAACGTTATCGCTTCCACGTTAATTCGGTACGGCTGTTAGCACGCTCAAATCGATTACATCGTAACTCGGAATGCGGGGTGACATTAGAATCACAGCTGACAAATCACGATGACACCTTTTTGCGATGTTGCCAACGTTTAATAATTCCCTTTATAGTTGGTATACTGTCATCTTCTTCATGGCTGATAATTTGTCAAGTTTGGCAGTTTCAGCAGCGTCTATCAGTTCCTGTAACGTGCAGACCACAGGACACGCTGGACACGATATTAAGTGCCACACTGTTTTTCAACATTATTTTTTGTTACCTATTCTAAATAATAAGAATAAGCTCAAAAACAGTTCTCATTAACTTAAGAGCAATTTAAACTGGGATTATATTGAATGACAAATTCATTAACTACAATTTGAATTGAATTTAACTTGAATTTAAATTATATAGAAAAAAATCTATATCATAATACTATACCAATTTATTATAATAAAGTTAGGATTTTTTTTTTTATTTGAACGCGATAATCTCCAGAACTAGATAACAGTCCGATTTAAAAAAATATTTTTAAATTTTAATATTTTTGATGAAGGTTATTTACATCACGCTATGACCCTTACTACTATGCGTTTGCACTGGCGAAACATTCACAATAAAACATGTTATAATCTTTAGTTTCTGTCAAAGTTGCTTAGAATGTTTGATAGCAACTAGAGATTTCAACATGTTTTGTTGTGATGTTTCGCCAGTGCAAACGCACAGTTAGGAGCCGAGCAAAAACAAAAGAAGTCGGAAAGATTGCTAAGTGAAAACGAAGTAATAGTGCGGGCGGGAAATATGGCTGTGATTTTAGTATATTGTTACGTCCATGTGAACGAGGCGGGGATAAAAGCTAGTTAAAAATAAAATAGTAAAAGTAAAAAGTCCATCCAGTCGTTAATAAACTAAGCAATTTTGAGATTAATACACTAGCAACCCCATCAGCTGGTTCGAAAACGTAGCAAACGTCAGTTTTATTATGACAATGATGGTCATGATGGAGTTTATCTGCGGTTTGTTTATTGAGACAAAAATAATCAGTACGTTAGTCGCGTCTCGTGTGATATCAGAGAAAACAAGTATTATCTTTAATTCGTCTCATATTCCTTTGTGTGTATAATGGTGCTTCGACACCTATTTCAGTGAAGTTCTTTAGTCGTAAAAAGTTGCCTGTCCTGGCTACAGGAAAAAAACTATGCCGTTCGCGTTCAATGACCTGTGCTCGGTGAAAAAATAACGTGATTATTCTCTAGGCTGAATGTCAATTTGTTGTTAAAAAAAAAAATGAAATTCAAAATAGACAAAGGGCTTCTGCCCATAAAGGCTCACTTCTTCTTTTTTTTCGCCGGTAAGTAACTCTTTTAATTATTTCTATTTTTAGATAAATGTTGCTATGAAGCTGGCAATTTTTTTCATTTCATGAATATTTATTTAAATGTTTAAAAGTATATTATTGATTGGTATTTTATTGAAATTTGGACAGGACCATGTCTGTCGGGTCAGCTTGTATAAGAATCATAATACAAGCTGTATAGTCATTATTCAGTCTCATGCACGCTAGCTGTTGTGATTATTACAAGAGAAATGTATAACTTTAAAAAAGAGACCAAACATTTAATTTTGTTGTGTCTCATTACTCTGAATGTTATTTTTGGTGCGATTAAAAAGTCGCTGCTATGTCATAAGGGACAAAAGGATTATAATTCGTAACAATAAATTTATGTGCAAAAAAGTTTGCAACCCAATTTATTATCAGCAAACCTTTTTTTATGTATGATGTAGGTTTTTTTTTGTGTAAATTTCCGCTTACATGTGCTTAATTAGGTTTAATAACCTGTTTGTCTGCTTTAATTTCATTGGCTTGTTTGGTTTCAAATGTAGGTGAAGGCTACAGTTTTTTATTAATGACTAACTGACTCAACTGATGTTTTTCTGTACAAATTTCAATTATTTTATACAAAAAGGATGCTCAGTTTTTCCCTAATTTGAAGATTTTCTGGAAATTTTTCAAGTTTTTGTTTCTATAAAAACCTGATTCCGATTATTATAAACATTTTAAAACAAAGAAAAGCGAAATCGGTCCAACCCATTTCAAATGATGTGCTTACCAATGTTCAAGCATTTAATTTTTATTCAAGTACCTGCATAGTAGAAAATTATTTTTGAACAATGATTTACCTTATTATAAGTCTTTTCCGAAACAATATTGCAGCTAAATTTATACACAATGGTTCCATACATTACTTTTCAGCATTTCATGTAAAGTTATTCCATAAGGAATTTCTCAGTAGCAGCCCAGTCTGTGATCCCAAAATCTGTGCCCGGTTGATGGCAATAGGCTCGCCTTCTATTACATGGGACTTAAACATAACTGACTAAATGCGGGTGTACTATAGGTACACCTCTGCCTACCTCTTTGGGGATTACAGGCGTGATATTATGTTATGTTTTAATACTGCTAAGAGTTAATACTCTTTTTTTATCAGTTCAGATTTTTAATATGGAAATGTTAAAAAATATATTTAGCTGGTATTCAACTGCATCCAAATAAACTGGAAGCTGACCACAATACAGTACTGGGAAAAGGCTAGGCAGATTAATTGGCACTATTAAATAAAATCTTCAGTTATCTTTTAGGGGTATGAGGAACAGGGTGTAAAGTTCACTCATCCACCATAGAAAAGGGAGGATCCTCCAACCAGACGGGTGTCGTGTCTGGCGGGCCGACTACCCAACTGTTGATTTCGGATAGTCTTATCTATGTCGTTCGCGCGGTAAACTCTAATTGCGCGATGCAGGATTTGTGTGACGTCATGTCTTTGATGCGTAGTTAGTATGTGGCGGTGTAACCGCTACAATCTGAACAATTTCCTTCAAAATCAATATATTTTATTTCACATAAACCTACATGGACACTTATGAAACGTCAGGTTCCAATTGTTTGTTTCCTATGGAAATGAGCCGGCAAAAAACTCCACTGTTACTATTTTTAAAATAATTGGCTTTTACAATATTTTCAAATAACAGTGTTAGTTAGGTATGGGAGGACAGTGTAGGCCTTTCAACAAGTACCAGGTACTTAACAAAATAGAAAATAGTAAACAAATCTACAGCCTACTAGGCCTACCGTGTTTTCACATTTTTCCATGTTTTAAAAGGTGCAAAGGTACGCTCAGAAAAGACATTTCAAATAAATCCCTTTTCCTCCCTTTGGCATGTAATTAATGGACCCTCTAATAATTCCCATTTTGCACTCCTGGACATAATGTCATTGATCACTCGAATTATAATGATTGCGCCCCTTTTTGTGATCCTCAAATTATACCTATTTTGGGGGGTTTAGTCCATGTTCAACCCCCACAATTTTTACCCCCGACCATGTTGAACCCCTAAATGGTGACTTTTATTTTTGAATATATTTAATCCACGTTCAACCCTCAATGGACAGTAAAACACAAAAGTTATTCTCATCTCTCACTCTCTACCCTAAATTTATTGCTATTACTCGTAGAGCTACATTTTCAAAGTCTGCCTGCCTAGTCTCATTTGCCCTATATTGCAGTTACTTCGAAATACAAATGAGTTTATTCTATCTCATTAATAGTTGGTTATAGGTCTCATTAATAGTTATTTATAAAAAGGATATTGAAGTGTCTTTGACAGTGGCAGTTATTTTATTTCTGAATATGGCTGAGATTCCTTCTACGAGTAGCGGTTTAATTAATTTTGAATTTGTGACTTCTAAGCGCCGAGGACGCGTACTACTTTTAGCAGGCCATCAGTATTACCAGAAAAAAGAATATAAGAATGGCTCTACTTACTTGTGTTATGTTAAGTGGCATAAATGTCATGGAACTGTTACTATTATGGAAACACAAATGATTAAATAGACAGTACATAGTTGCCCAGAAAGTTTTGCTAAAAACGAAGTAAAAAGGGTTATTATATTTATATATTACTCTTTGTAACAAAGGTTTCCGAAGATTCCAAGAAGACTATTCCATCCGTATATCATGAAGCTGTAATTTCTTTAAAGAATGCGAGTGATGATACTATCTAAGAATTTCCGTCGTATAAAAATGTAAAATCTGTCCTATACAAAAAATATGGCGGTAGGTGTTAAAAAGCTAGGTATTTGAGAGGGATTGATGTAGAAGTACCTGCCATTTTTCAGAGGTTCCTGCTCTTTGATTACAAATATAAAAATAATAGGATAATAGCTTTCGTATCTGAGGCGGCGAGGGAAATAAAAAGCAGCGAAAGCAGTGAAATTTTTTTTTGGTGACGGGACATTCAAAACTTTTTCACGTCTTTTTTTGCAACTATATACATTACACGCTCATGTAGGAAGTTCTGAAAAAGAAACGAACATAATGCCAGTGGTGTACGCTTTGTTACTAAATAAAAAACAACGTACATATGATTTACTTTTTACTTTAATTAAAAAAATATCCCAAGCTGGAATCCAACGCAATTCACAGTTGATTTTGAAGCCGCTGTTATGTCAACAATCCACAAGAAATTTCCGGAAGCATCAATAAAAGGAAGCTATTATCATTTCAATAGAGCGCTATGGAAAAAAGCAGAAGAACTTGATCTAAGTAAAAACAAAATTACTCGTAAACAGGTAGCTTTAGTGACAGTATCAGTTCATCTAACTCCGGGGGCTGTAAGCGACGGATTTCTCTATATTATGGAAGATAGTCTGACTGACGAAGCTGTAACTAAATTTAATAATTATTTTGTTAAACAGTGATTGGAGAATAAAGTAATGAAAGATAAATGGTGTTGTTTTGCTGAAAGGTATCGCACCACAAATAAGTCAGAAGGTTGGCACGCCATGTTAAATAGGACGTTAGGTAAATCCTCTAATCTACTTCAATTTTTTAAAACTTTAGAAGAGGATTCTATTTACCAAAAAATTATAAGCCAAAAAAATAATGAAAGAAGATCAGAACATATTGAAATTGACAGAAGGATAAATTATATTGTAAATCGTTTTATAAGCGGTGAAATAACGGTAGATCTTTTTCTGGAGAAATTGAGTCCATTTATTTTTTATCTTTTACACGCTTGTTGTTTTACGGTATGTAAGCCCATGTAAATTTGCTTTTTATTCTTGGTATTAGTCTGTAGCGGTTACACCGCCACATACGAACTACGCATCAAAGACATGACGTCACACAAATCCTGCATCGCGCAATTAGAGTTTACCGCGCGAACGACATATATAAAAAAGTAGTGAAAAATTACTTTAATTTCGGAAGTCAGAAGTTTACCAAAAAGCCATTTTTTTTTACCCTACAGCAACTTATACTATAAAATAATTGTAAAGAAAATAAATACACTTTTGCTCTCAGTATTACTTTAATGTCATTATTAGTTACCTAACAACAATGGGTTGAATATGGACAAAGAAAAGATGACCAATGTATTGAAATCCATGTTCAACCCTCCGGGGGTTGAACATGGAAACATTTAGGGGTTCAACATGGTCGGGGGTAAAGATTGTGGTGGTAGAACATGGACTAAACCTTTTGGGGTCCTAAAAATACTAAATGACAAGTAATTCTGTGACTGTGACTTGTAATAGCGCTCGCTCGGCTGGCGCGCAGTTTGTCACGGTCTAACCTATCCCCATTTGGTTGGGGTACCCAAGCTTAGTAACTGCGACCCAATGTGAGGAAAGGCCAGAAAGTAAGAGGCTCAATTAATTTAAAAAGGGTGCATCATTAGAAAAGTTTATTAGAGGATCAGTTATTAAATATTTCCCTTTTTATTTCAGTGGTTTAAATAAGTCTTGATTTTATAGAACTAATGTGTTTCATATACCCACAATAACTGTTGAAGTGTTGACTGATAACGTATGTCTAAGATAATATAATAAATAATACAGTATTTCAACTAACGAAGGGCGTTCCCGTAAACCCGCAATAGTAGTCCATGATATTTTTTTATTTTTTTAAATATTAAAATAGGTATTCACAAATAATATTAAATAGGTACACATTAAATAAACACTCTCTTCACGCTTCACGCGCACTTGTCGCTATAGGCTTGCCACATTGAAAGAAAAGTGCTTATACAGCGTGTTCCTTTTAACCCGTCGCACGCGCAATTAGTGTAGAATTTTATTGTTATTTGCACACATGGGGTGCAATCGACATTTTAAGAGTTAAGTATGAATAAAATTTAAAAAAGTGAATATTAATTATTTTTTTAAACTTTTTTACTGTGGTAATATTTTTTAAGCATGTATGGGCGCTATACTATTGCGGGATAGCGAGAACGCCTTTCGTTAGTTGACATACTGTATTAATATCACATTATCTTAGACATAGAATAGATTTCATATACCTACAATAACTGTTGGCTAATAGTGATAAGAGATATTAATGTTAATCAATGATATGATAGTGAGAATTGTTAAGCAATTACCTACGGTAAAGGTACCTACTTAAAACATGTCTTGAAATAATTTATTATTTTCAAAGATCACTGATTATAAAACCAGTCCCCCCCCCCCCCCGCGTCTGTCTGAACGCGATAAACTCAAAAACTACCGAACGGATTTTAATTCGTGTCTGGTCTGTCTAGTTTGTGTTTGTGTTGTAATTGAAATAAATTATTTGAGTTTCAGTTTGACTCCGTCAAACTCAAACTCAAATAATTTATTTCAATTAAACCATTTCCAGGCACTTTTGAAGTGTCAAAGAGCCAGTCAGTTAGTCAGCAAGTTGAAGCTAGTTGCCCATTCCAAAACGTAGATCTCTATGGAGAAGAACGGGCAAGAAACTCCAAGGACACTCTTTTAAATATAGAAATTACAAAATCCTGGGTACATTTCTCTTGTTGCTTCTATATGTGACAACAATGTAAAAAAAAAAAAACATAAACGATTAAAAATAAGCCCTGACAGCCAGTCTCAACTGACGGTGTCTCAAGTGATTCACGAAGAAGATTTAGGTGTATAATTCAAAGATTTTACTGGTTGAAATATGACGGTTTAATACTCCAATAAGGACGAACATCTGTTATATTTTAATCTCTACGACCCTAATAAAAAGAGCCGAGCAAAAAGATAAAAAAAAAAACAGAATAAGACGCCGATAAATGACAGTGTCCTTGAGTGGTTCTTGCGTGTTCTGTGCTGAGCTCACGCAACGCTTCGTACGTGCAGCCAGTAATTTACTCGCCCATCAAGGAGCGCTTTCCCCAATTAAACGCATTATTAATTTATTATACATACGTATAAGTATTTATTTTCTCACCACAATAAACATTACAGACATTGTTAAATATGATAAATTATTTGGTTTAGTTTACTGTGGGAGACTGGTGCCTAAGGTAGGCTTTAAGGGCCTGTGTTTCAGGTCACCAGGTCTCCGCCCTCTAGCAGTTCGATACATTGCATGATAATATTGATAAAGGTAAATAATACCAGCCTGTTACTGCCCCACTGCAGGACAAAGGCCTCTTATCATACAGAGAAGGCGCGAGCACTGATCACCACGCTTGCTCAAGACGGGTTGGTGATTTCAGACTTATATTAACTATAAGTCCAAGTTTCCTCACGATGTTTTCCTTCACCGATGTCAGTAATGTCCAAGATAAACTCAGAAAGTACATATGAATTGAAAAAGTCACATTGATACTTGTCCGGATTTGAACACACAACCTCGTGCATGAGAGGCGAGACTTTTGCCACTGGGCCGTCAACAAAAGGTATTTTAATAAAACACGTATATTAAAATATTAATAATTAAATTATCGTAAAAATGTTGAAGGTTTCAGAAAAATACGCTTGATAGTTTTTGCGTGATTCTCATATTTTTATCCACGTTAGACATAACTTTACGAATGAATTACACTTTTAATATAAACATAAATTCTAAAATATTCACAAATTAAGTTATTAAGAAAGTGCAAGGTACTTTATTAAAACACGTACTTATACTAAAAGATTAATAAATAACTTGTCCTAAAAATGGTGAAGGTTCCAGAAAAATACTTTTGATAGTTTTTGCGTGATTTTCAGTTTTTTATTCACGTTAGACATAACTTTACGAATTAATTACACTTTTAATATAAACATATTCTAAAATATTCACAAATTAAGTTATTAAGAAAGTGCAAGGTATTTTAATAAAACACGTACTTATACTAAAAGATTAATAAATAACTTGTCCTAAAAATGGTGAAGGTTCCAGAAAAATACTTTTGATAGTTTTTGCGTGATTTTCAGTTTTTTATCCACGTTAGACATAACTTTACGAATTAATTACACTTTTATTATAAACATAAATTCTAAAATATTCACAAATTAAGTTATTAAAAAAAAAGTGCTCTAATTTAACATTTATAATATTATTTCCAAATCATTATCACTACCTACTCGTTGAGATTGTTGCTTGTGAAAACGAACTTAGCACGGGTGGACGATGCGATGCGACGTGTTTATAAAACACGGGTTTATAAAATTATGCGATTCCTTTTGATGCCCCATCCATAACTCTTAGGTTAAGTAAAAATAATACAAGAAGTCCTAGAACAAGTGTTCCAAAAATACGTAGTTTCGAAGAGAACATAACAAAGTCTCGATGTGTGTATAGTTTCATTGATAAGTATGAGTAAATCATTTTTATTCAAAGTCAAAGTCAAATAATTTATTTCAATTAGGCACAAAAAAGGCACTTATGAACGTCAAAATTTACAAAAAAAAATGATTCTAGTCGCCCATTCCAAAAGGTCGTTTTCGTATGGAGAAGAATGGGCAAGAAACTCCACCGTTACTCTTTCTAAAATATTTTCACAATATCCTGTACATTAATTATATAATTATATGTGAAGACGATGCACCTCGAATAAGATTACTATACCACGATAGGTAAAAAGAATGAAAAATGAAGGAATGACATAAATTAATTATGTGATAGATGCATGGTGCTCACATATTTACAAACATTGTAAAATTATACGATATTCTTAACATTTTAACAAGTACTACTAATAATAAGTCAGTGTGTGAGTTCAAGTAATCACAGAATATAAAATTAATGTTTAAAAAAAAAATATATACAATTAAATTGGCAACCAGTTTGATTTTGTCTTGATTCTAAATATTGTCCTATGGAGCAGGACTAGCATGTTTCCAAGCATTTTTATCTTGGATATAATCCTCTAATTTGTAATATGCTTGTTTACAAAGTGTACTTTTTATATGAGTTTTAAATTTTCTTTCATTTAATTCTAATATATTTATATTATTTCATTCAATTCAAACCAATCATTTATATTTAAAGCTAAGAAAATGCGACGTAGTAATTTTTTTTATGGACAAAAATATTCTGAATTAAATGTCTTATTTTTATTTATCACGTACTTAAGAGTGTTTTACATAAATAATTGTGACTTTGTCGAATTATTTTGTATGATAAATGAAAAAAGAAGACAAAAAAGTTAATTGAAAAATAATTCTTGACAGTTGATTCTTTGACGGTCTCATTAATACCCTAGAGTTATGGGATATCAAAAGGAACACGCTGTATACCAACAGCTGGAATCTGGTTACAGAACATCATTTGATTCCAATACCTACATGTAGGAGGGGCTCGTGGCTGAATAATAACAGCTGCACGGGTAGATCTGCAACGCCTGGCGATGTCGGTCCGTTGAAGGTCCATTCATACAGAGACATCTCCGTGCCTCAGAAAGCATGTTAGCAGTTGGTCCCGGCTGTCATTCGTAGATCTTTGACAGTCGTCACGGATCGATTCAGAAGGCCAAAAGTCTGACAACCAGTCTTACCAAGGGGTATCGTGTTACCCAGTAACTGAGGAGGTCAGATAGGCAGTCGCTCCATGTAAAATACTGGTATTTAGCTGTATCAGTTTAGAGTGGAAGCAAACGCCAACATATTTGGGAAAACGCAGGCAGATAGATGTATCTAAGTCCTATAAAGATGTCGCAAATACTCGCTATTATTCGTTTTTTTTAAGTGAAAACTTCTTTAGCGGAGTTGCGCAATTTTTTGTGATGGGTAAAAAATGTTAAACTCGCGTCAGGACACGTGACCTGATCGAAAATTCGTAAGACGGAAAAAAGCACAACGTTAATATTCAAGTTTTCACTTCTGCCGGCACTCCCGGAGTGCAACCCGTTGTTTTTTTTTTTGTTATTCGTCGAATACAGAATAATAGTGTCTATAATTCGACATTCGGCGAATAGTTGTCTAAATAAAAATAATTATACTTTATTAATCCTTAAAAACAAAACACACTTAGTATTATTATCATTAATATAAAAAGTTTGCCAAAAATCAGTCCTGTGGAAGTTAATCAAACGACTGTAAAATAATGAGTTATGATTTGACAGTAATCATTTTCCCTGACTGTAAAACACACGTTATAGCGGCACTTTTTGTGGCCAGCTATTTAAGTAATTGTTTTACCGGCAGCCCAGGGGATCTCAGTGACTGCAGACAGTTAAGGCGCTACCCCGAGCTAAGTGGCGCCATCATTGAATAAAAAATTGTAGCATAGCATAGAAAATAAAGATAAAAAAATGGAATCTTGGAGTTTGTTACAAAGAGGATAAAGTATTTTTACGTTGTTAAAACAGGACTCAAAGTGTTTCGTACATATCCAAAGTAGATAGCAAAAGTGTCAAAAGCGGCCGTTTTTGACACTTTTGCTTTCTACTTTAAGGAAAAGCACTACCTACCTTTTTTTTTTTTTTTTTTTTGGGTGGGAAATCATCAAATGACGTCTCCCGCTCTGGGTGGAGCGGGAGGGCGTGACTCTTACTGACTAAAACCCACCCGTGTTCCTTCTGTTGCCTGTGCAATGCCAGGGGGCCACGGTATCCCTTTCGAACTTTCCCGCAACCCCGGCAGGCAATGGTCTCATCGGACCCCTTCATTCGCTGACATCTCTTTGAGGCGCGCGTGGAACACAACGCGCCGTCGACCCGGGCTTGGTCCTTACCGGACGGCGAGCTACCCATTGCTCACCGTCCGCAAGCCCGCGCCTACGGTGGCCGGGAATCCGCGATCGATTCCCGACGCCCGGGGCGTCTCCTCCTGCGGCGGCTAGGGGCGTGAGGGCGCGAAATTTGCCTCTCCCTCACGCGCTCCGCCTCCTCCTTCGCGAGCATTACTGCTTCGCAGAAGGAGGTGACGGCCTCCCATGCCCTCTCGCTCCGTACCATGGCCTGGACCAGGGCCGGACGCGAGAGATCCCCGCCACCGATCGCCTTCACGAGGACACGGCGGTGCTCTGCCCAAGCCGGGCATACCTCCACCGTATGCTCCACCGTGTCCTCCGGGCGATCCACGCAGTGATGACACCCGGGCGTTTCCTCCCGCCTTATCCGAAACAGGTACCTCCCGAAACAGCCGTGTCCGGTGAGGACCTGCGTCAGGCGGAAGGTGAGGACGCCGTGGTGCCTCTCCAGCCACTCCTCAAAGAGGGGACTTATCGCCGCAATAGTGGCGTGCCCAGCACTGGGTTGCGACAATCGCACTCTCCATGACGCCATGAGATCCCGTCGGAGCTCTGTCCGCTGTGCCGCGATTTCTCGCGGCATCGGAGTCAAGCCCCGGCGTTTCGCCTCCTCGCGCCACTCCCAAATATGCGCGAGGACTTTTGCCTCCAGATCCCATGGCGGCAATCCGGCAAGGAGGCTCGCCGCCTCACCGGAGACCGTGCGGTATCCCCGGACCAGCCGGTTGGCCATGACCCTCTGGGACGCGTTCAACCGGCGGGCAGGCCGCCGCCTCAAGGAACGCGCCCACACCGGTGCCCCGTACAGGGCCATGGACCGCACGATCCCCGCGTATAGCCTCCGGCAGGAGGCGTTTGGACCCCCTAGATTGGGCAGGAGCCGCTTCAAGGCAGCCCCGGCCCGCTCCAGTCTGGGAGCCAAACGTCGGAAATGCTCCACGAAGTTCCACCGACTGTCGAGGACGAGTCCCAGGTACTTCATCGTTGACTCGACGCCGATGCGAACCCCTCCTACCGTTATTTGGGAACCCGACGGTGGCGCGTTCCGAGGACCATGAAAACACATGGCCTCGGACTTGTGCAAGGCCACCTCGAAACCCAACTGCCGGATTCTGGCCACGATTGTCGCAACCCCGTGTGTCGCTAGTTCGGCCGCCGCCTGGACCTCCCCTGCGCCAGGACTACCTACCTAAGGCCACGAAGATGGCGCGATTTGCGAATATTAAGATCAATAACTGAATTATTAATTTAATACGAGAACTAAATAAGTTTCAATAATAGAAAACCAACTATAATAATAAGATAATTTTACACTGCAATTTACTAATGAATACCTGTTGTTTGTTTAAATTCCTTGAATCACAGGAAGTGTTGTAAAAGGTAGAAAAAACTGAAATTGTAGAAAGTAATAAAGCTTCGAATTCAACTTTAATCTGAATAACCTTTGTATTAGTGAATATTAGCATAGTTTTAATATAAAAGAATTAACTGATAAGCGTTTTAGCATTGTTAGTAAGTTTTATTGAACAAACTTAGTAATAAGATATTGTATTGAAATACGAGGTAGGTACGTCGCCGCAGACTTCTGAGAGAAGCGTCACCCACGAATGGCGCGTGTGGGTAATAAACGTGAAAAGAAAAGTTGTGCTAGAAAGGACTGAGATTGTAATTGTCGAACAAATAACCTCTGTAACATAATATTTTGTTTTAAAAGAGTGTCCATGGAGTTTCTAGCCCGTTCTTCTTCATCAGGACCTACTTCGTTTGGAATGGGTTCACAAAATACCTAACTCAAACTGAATGACCCCTTTATAAGTGATAACTCAAAAGTGCCTGCAAATGTTATAATTGAATTAAATGCTTTGAGTTTGAGTTAAGACTTGTGTGTGATTGAAAGCCAACTACCTATAACCACCATCAACGAAGAATTACACCGGAGAGTGGTCAGAAACGGCACAGGGTAGATACCCCGTCGTGTTAAATATAAAAATTGAGTGTTGTTGAGTGTTTGGTAGATTAAAACCTCAATTTTTAAAATATTTTACACTTATTGTTATTTTCAATAAATTCTTACCCGTAGACGATGACTTTGCACATGATTTTATTGCGTTTTTTCAGCATGGTTTACATTTTTTTTAAGTACTCATGCATTAAACATTAAAAAAATAAAGCGTAGGCTTCCTAATAAACTATAATGCCCAGTATTTAGGATCTGTCTCAGATTAAAATTTGCTACTAGTAAGCTATAAAAGCAATTGAAAAACCTGATGTTTCGTGCTTACGTAAAAACGTGTGTTAGATTTTTATTTTTCGTAATTTATATTGAGTAGTTATCAACATTTTAATGCGTAGACTACCTAGTTAAATACGTAATGAATTACTTTACTATTTAAAAAAAAACAGATATCTTAAGGTTATTGAGAAATTTGCGCCGAAAAAACTAGAATTTTCTGTTTTTTGACCGCGAAATTGATACGGGCTCTAAGTACCGGCAACATAATTTCTTTTAGACGTTTAAGTGCCTTTTAAGAGCCTATTTGAAATAAATCATTTGGAATTAGTTAGGCTTTTTAATTAATAATTTAATATTTAAAGTCCAAAAGGGGCAGATTGCCACAATCTGCCAATCACTAGGTATCTGAAATACTAGTTTTTCTGCACAATTGGGAATTGGGATCAAGTCGGTAGCGCTCTTTTTCATAACTTAAACCTACCAGAGAAAGTAAATAAACTACGTTATTATTTGAGAATAAATTAGCATTTTTTTTGTATTCCTTTTTTATGTCGAGTAATAATGGCGAGTATTCGACTATTCGCCATAGGGAATGGCGATTAATCGGTATTTGACTATTCGCTGTAAAAATTGTTCGCCAATTCTCTAGTCCTAAAGAAAAACATAAGAAAAAAATCACTTGCAAGCCTGGGTATTATGAAATAAATGTCGTCATGATTCCAGACCGTAAAAGGGATGGTGCTGAGGTCATGTAAAGCTCCATCTCTCTCTTACACTAGAATTATGATAAACGTCATAATACGGCAGCTTATTTTTACGAATGGCATCTTGCAGGTCAACCTAGGAGGTTCTGCAAGGCCTGTAGCCAGGGCATAAAACTTGCAAAAGCGACTATTCGCTAAGGGCACCCCATGTGGAGTACAGACCTCGGCTTAGGGTGTCGGCGGGGGAGGACAGGCTGGATCGGATTAATATTATTATTAGGGGAATTTAAAGCTACAGGGTCAGCGGCCCGGGCTGGCTCGAGCAAGGGCCGGGGCCCACGGCACCTGCACGCAAAGCATAACAACCATAGAAACGACTTTTCTACGTGTTTTGTCGACGGAAGAATAGACACAGTGACAGATTTTTTATTGTCTCACTTTGTCTATTCGTCCGTCTACAAAACTATTTTTTCTATTGTGACCATGTGTCACTTGTCTTCCTTTAATTAGAGATCAGCTGTTGAAACGTCTTTGAACCCCCCTACAACAATGTCGAGGAGGATTCAGGAGCTCTTCACTAAATTGTCGTTTCCTACTACAGTCCACGATTAGTCCCGCATTACGTCAATAGACTAAGAGACTGGACCTAGATTTACAAATTAGGCTGAGTGTCCTACTTCCGAAACTCGTTGGGGCGATTTGCAAATTCTCGTCGAATTTACGCTTAAGGCCGTTTGTCCAACGCAACCACGGGACTATGTGCTATGTTATGGGGGTTGGTTTCCGCAATCAGTCCGTCAGGTGGACCATTGTGCGTGGGCCATAGCGGCCGTTTGGTGGTTATTCCAACCAGCCCACCTCCCTCCAGAAGGTAATTAGGTCTCCTGGTTTGTTTAGAACATCTGTGTATGATCTGGGTGACCCGAGGGTTTCTGTTCTAATCTTGGTGACGCCCATGCATTCAAAGAGCACGTGCGCAACGGTCTCCTCAGCCTCCATGCACGCCCTGCACAGATGACTCACTGTCCGATATGCCTATTGTGTCGAAGTGTTTGTTTAGCGAGCAGTGTCCCGTGATGATCCCTGTCACCAGCGCGTATCCCAGCGCGTCAAGAAAACAGACTTGGATATTCAACCCTCGGCGCTAAGCAGAGCGTGGAAAATCGAATACGCGAAAAAAAATAACAACACTCCGTCACGTTCGGTTTGAATCTCGTTTCTCGTCCCGTTGACGTTGTGCGATGGACAAACAGTAGAAAGAGGACATAGGGAGAGTTGGATATAATACAGTTTAACGACACTTCACCAGTAACCTTCAGACCCCTATTATATGTGTCCAATATATAATCGGGAGCAGAAAGAAAGATATGTATGTATTTCTGTAAATTATAGGTTAAAACAAATTAGTTCGGTATGTCTTATCTGTCTACTCCGAGAAGAAAGACTGAAACAAACTCAGAGGTCACAGTCTCTTTTAAAGTCTAGACATAATCTTGGTCAGATATTGTGAAGACCATGTAGATTTGTATCAGAGATGGTCTTTTGAGGAAAGAACCACACAGATTTGAGTGGACCTGTCCAGTCGACGCATTGGTCAGTAATCCTGTGCTCAACGACTCTACGAACAATACCCAAAAAAGGACATTTAGGTAAGCCGCATAAAGTACTCATACTACTGCCAGATTATCATTAAAACTAACTGAGAAACAATAATTAAAATAATAATAATGAATAAGTACCTAATTACCTACTTTACAAAGTAAATATTATTGTGACCCTGTGCATGCGGTTGACTTGAATGTATAGGTATACTATCGTTCAGTTGATCCTGACCGTGTACCGACTCAAGGCCCCTACACTTTGACATCTATATCCTAACAATAATTACATAATAGCTATCGTGGATATGTGGAGTTGATAGCGTTCCCGATGACTCATGTCATCTGTTTAGCCTTTTCACAACTATGTTGGGGTCGGCTTCCAGTCTCAACGGATGCAGCTGAATACCAGTATTTTATATGGAGCGACTGCCTATCTGACTTCCACAACCCAGTTACTGGGCAACATGATACCCCTTGGTAAGACTGGTTGACAGACTTTCGGGCTTCTGATGACCCGTAACGACTGTCAAAGATCCGCAAATGATAGCCGGGAACGGCTTAACGTGCTTTCCGAGCAGTGCAGTGGCGTGCACTCCATACATGCAAATAAGCTCTGCATACCCTGTTGTCCCAATTCCCTTACATACATGCCGATCTAAAAGATAAATTAATATAACAAAAAAAAAAATTCAACGCGATTTACGCGCCATCTATTACTTTTTTTGGAATTAACTTGGTGGAGCTGCGAACATTCGTGGCTGCGCGCTGCCAATTCATCGCGCAGGCAGCGCTCTCGTGAGCAAAAACAGTACTACGCCTTGCTTAAATTCGTCATACAACGCATCTCGGGAATTTTCGTGTAGTACACAGCATAAGTGTGGCTGTGTGCGTGAAAAGGTGCGCGCGTGTTTGTTTTTTGGAAGCATAGCTTATAAATTTGCAACCCGTCCAAATTGAGAAGCCATAAAAGCAACGTTTAATTGTTGATTGCAGCGGGCCGACTTTTTTTTGTCGGATTGACCAAATGAATCAAAATCATCGAATCAAATTCGAATTCAGATCAAATGATCGAATTCATTCGTACGTAATTCGTAAATTTCGTACCTAATTGCAGTTTTTTCGCCATATTTGATCGGTTAACCAATAGGACCCATAATTTCTAGTGTTGCGTTTGTACCTATATAATGTACCTTAGGGGCATGAGGAACAGGGTGTAAAGTTCACTCATCCACCATAGAAAAGGGAGGATCCTCCAACCAGATGGGTGTTGTGTCTGGCGGGCCGACTGCCCGACTGTTGATGTCGGATAGTCTTATATACTACGAGGGTGCGTTTTTAAGTTCGTGGAATGGGGGGGAGGGGATAACAATAGGTCATTATCGGGATGGCCACAACTTCAGCCACTCAATATTAGTATAAATACCAGGTTTTATCTTAATTGGATCATTAGTCTTTGAACTATCGTCAAGCAAACAACTCAATCGGGAAGAAAATGTGAATTATGGAAAAAATCGAGTACCGTGCCGTAATAAAGTTCCTTACCAAGCAAGGAAAGTCAGTTCAAAATATACTGGAAGAGATGGAATCCGTTTATGGGGACTCTTGCCCGGGTAAAACCATGGTTTACAAGTGGCACAGTCTCTTTAAACAAGGCAGGACCTCACTTGAAGACGACCCACGGCTCGAACGGTCGATCGAGGTGACTACTCCGGAAACCATTAAAAAAGTCGAAAAAATCATATTGGAAGATGCCAGACTAAAGAAGAAACAGCTTGCAGAAATGGTTGGAGTATCGGATACGACAATTTTCAAAATTCTACACGATCATCTTGGCATGACAAAGGTCAGTGAAAGATGGGTGCCAAGAATGCTCACGCCGCCTCAAAAACAACACCGCGTGGAGTGTTCTCGTACGTTTTTGGACCTCTGTAACGGAAGATAAGGATGGACTATCAAGTCGAATTGTTACTGGAGATGAGACTTGGGTTCATCATTATGAACCTGAGTCGAAACAGGACTCTATGCAGTGGCACAAAAAAGGCACACCACCACCCAAGAAGTTTAAAATCTAAAAAAAGACTTAAAAGACAAAACATTTTTTTATGAAGGTATACATAAGCTAATTGAAAGATCTGAAAAATGTATAAGGGTAGCAGGTGAATATATTGAAAAAGAAAAATAATTTAGTTTTTTTTTTTTCACTTCTCACCCTCCATTCCGCGAACTTAAAAACGCCCCCTCGTATGTCGTTCGCTTGATAAACTCTAATTTCTTTTGTTTTTCTTTTTCTTTTAATTTCGATGCAGGAATTGTGTGAGTAAACACTTAAAACTTTTGCTATCGCGAGATAAGCGCTTGGCCCAGATTCCGTGCCGCTGAGTGTGTTATGGTCAAAGTGGGAAAAAAAACAGTATCTCGGAAAAATAAGCCTTTTTACAAAACATGCGGGGCAGCAGTCTTTGGGGACTGCCGATAGAAGTGAGAACAGTTATGTACATATAGCTCATGGAAAGCGTTCGGTGACGATGACGCGAGTTCCATGATTTTTGGTCACCCAAAAAGTGCTCAAAGCGCCTAAAGAAGTTTTCACAAAAAAAAAAAAAAAAAAAACCGTCTTTCAAAAAACACTGCAAAGTGAAAAACCTTTAATTTCGGAAGTTGGTGCCTTTGGTTTTGTATTTGAATTATCTGCCATAGAGTTCCTTTTTATTTAGGTATAGCTCTGGATATCAGGGAAAACAGTATATTCATTCATATACTTTATTATTGTTGAACAGTAAACAGTATTTTAGAGTAAAAACAGTATAATACTGTTTTTAACAGTATGGTTGGCAACCGTAGACACAGGCCTCCTCCCTGTGAGAGGGAGTGGACCATGTCAGCGTTATCAGTTATTTTTGGCAAAGGTGAATTTTGGAATCTTTTGAGTAAAAAAAAGCGGGATCCTTTCGTCGAAAGGGACATAATAAAAAATACAAATAATCTGTCGTTTTGATATTTTTGCTACTTAAGTATCCCTTTGAGTTTCAAAATGGTGACGTGATGCCATCGATACGTTACTTTACTACACTAATTGAACTCACACACACTCACACACACAAAACACACACACTCACACACACAACACACACACAAAACACACACACTAGTTTTTACACACTGCCATAAACACGATTTTCATTTTTCTTTTTATTCATTTTTCTTTTTATTGGTTTTATAAAAAATGTGTAACATATACCTAATTAGCACAAAGACACAAGTGTTACTTAATCGAGGAAGAGCGAGGTTTATCCCATCACAAGTATCTTCGGATTACTTTCTGGGAAGCCTCGGCAACTTAATTATGACTGTTTTGCATTAAGACAAAACAGGTATTATATGTTGGAGAAAACACAGCAATGATATGAAGAAGCAGTCCTTATGATTCTGTGAAAATACGAGAATATCCCCCTAAATCAGTAGGAGTATCGAGCATACCTTCTTTTTTCTGGCACCTGAGGGCGCCGTAGACACTTTACCGCCAATTTAGCTGTCAAGCGTCATTGCAGTCTTCATCAACAGCAAGCCCCTTGTCTCATTGCTGTGTTTTCTCCAACATATAATACCTGTTTTGTCTTAATGCAAAACAGTCATATTATATGTCTTCGAAAACACAGCAATGATATGAAGACCTGTTTGATATCTGCTGGTGACCAGAAAAATAAAACACAAGAATGCAATGTGAATGCAAATTGTTAGATCCCAAAAAATAATAATAATTAAAACCATTTTTTCTTTTTTGAACTCTCATGTATTAAACCAAAGCTTAGGCTCTATTATTGGGAAAAACTTAATAAATCAAATTTAACAATTATTCAGTCATCTAAAGTCATTAAATTAACTGACATTTTGTAAGCAAAATAAAACAAAAATAAAAACTTATTCTCTTCAATAAACTCAAGAAATTATGCAGTCACATCTACTGCCAAAATATGCAAAAATCAACAACTAAGCATGACATTTCCAAGTTAATTAAGGTAATTAACCAACAATGACAGAACAAACAAGCCTCTGTCTTTAAATCATGAAATAATAAAAATAATTCTTACTTTCAACATTGAGATCACACCATGAAATAGGTATATTGTGTTATGTTTAATAAATTAAACAGTTTTAAAATTATTATAAAGTAAACCCACTGTAGCATCATCACTGACAGATCTATTTACTTCCTTGCAGTAATATCTTGAAAATGTTTCTACACACTTCCAATTTCCCCTCTCTAATATTTCCTGTATTGGTCTGTTGTCCAGCCATCCCCGAGAAGCTACAGCAGATCTTATACTACCTGGGGAGGCATCAATCTTAGCAAGCTTAAAAGCAGACCGCACCCAACCTGCAATCATTGTTTTGGATGCAGGCCTGACCACTCCTGCGATGGAGATAAAAAGAGATTTTATTTTACTATCCTGGCAGCGTCTGGCTTCGGAGTTCTTAATCAACTCCTTAACGTGAGTTACCGGGCAAATTTTAGGATCTTGATGCCGTATAAGAAGCCAGCCTGATTGCCTGTGCGAACCTGTGTCAGTTTTTGAGCCGAACCTTGGCCAAAATGTTAAGGTGTCTTCAGACTCTGTAAACCCCTGCTCACTGAGTTCCAAGAGGGTAAGGTCATGTAACCTTCGACCAGACGCTAGTAAAAGGATCAATGCAGTCCTTCTGCTTTGGTCAAAAAGAGAATTTGAACAAGCAGATGACTTTAACCAGTTAAACAAAATATTTACATCCCATATAGGGAGTTTAGCTGGGTGTGGTTTAGAAAAATAGATGGCTTTTAAAACTTGTTGAATAAAAAAGTTCTTTGATAGGTTCTCTACCGTTGCCGCGCAATATGTCGAAATAGCGGATTTATGTAAAAGAATGGTACTATATGCAAACTTATTTTGTAAATATAGATTGGCCAAAAACCTAGCTACGTCCTTACCCTCTGGACACTTACTGTTTATATTATGTGACTTACTCCAGTGCAACCATCTTTTCAATGGGGCATTATAGGTGCTCAAGGTAGAGGAACGCCAGCTCTTTTTCAGTAACAGCTGCTCATCCCGACTCCAATCAGTTACTTGGTCTTCCCACCCCCAACTTTCCAAGCCTGAAGCCTTAGCTTGTCTACTTGAGGAGGGCTCAACCTCGTCGTCCAGTCTAACAGAACCTCTCTCAGGTTCTCTATCAGCAGAGGTGGGGCTAGCGCGCGTGCCTGCAGATCCGGGAACCAGAAGCACTGGGTCCACCGCGGCGCTATCACATAGTATGTCCCCACTGCCTTGTTTAGGTGTGCCAGGACCCTGGGTATCATGCTCGGAGGTGGAAATACCCATGCTGTTTGAAACACCCATTTTTGGCTGAATGCGTCGCAGAAAAGTGCGGAGCCATCTTTTGAGTCTAACGTCACATATCTTGGGACGACAGCGGTTTCTCTTGTTGCGAAGAGATCGACTTCGGGAACGCCCCAACATCTGAATATTGCCTCCGTGGCTGGTGGTAGCAGATGCCACTCGGGTACTGATCTTCCCCTTGATAGGCAATCTGCAATGCCGTTCAGGTTCCCTGGTAAGTGGAATGCTGTCATTGTTATGTTGAACCGAAAGGTCAATTCCAATAACCTGGTTGTTAGCCCCAGTAAGTTTAATGAACGAGTTCCGCCCTGATTCCGGATGTATGCCACCAGAGTTCTGTTGTCTGACTGTATTAGAATGTGGGCATTTCGTAACAGTGCACCCTGGCACTTGATGACGGCAAAAACGGCATACATCTCCTTCATATTGGAGTGCCAGGCTTTTTGGTTTGTAGCCCATTTGCCTGAGAGGTATTGACTGTTTAAGTTCGCTCCCCAGCCCGCATCCGCTGCGTCTGTAGTTAAGAAATGTGTTATTTCTCTCTTGTGTAGTGGGGTTGGACTGCCCTCTACCGCATCCAACCACCACCGCAAGTCCTCTCGCACTCTGGAGCTCAGTGCTCTTTTCTGGCCTCTCCGAGTAAATGTTCTCAGAAAGAGCTGTGCCCTGCGACAGTAAAGCCGGCCCCGAGGGACCGCATGGTTGGCGAAATTTAACATGCCCAACAAACTTTGAAGCTCTCTTAATGAGCAGCTGTCTCGGCTCAACATGTTTGTGAGAGACCTTTTTATACCCAGAACTTTCCGGGTGGGCAAGGCTACTGTCCCGTTCTGAGTGTCCCAGACTAGCCCTAAGTATTCCAACTTGCGTGTGGGCTCGGTTACGGACTTCTGGTGATTTAAATGCCAACCCAAAGATTCCAAGATGGCCAGCGTTTCCGCAACCTGTGCCGTAAGCTTGGATTTGTCCTGAGAAGCCAGGAGATAGTCGTCTAGGTATACTAGGAGGCGTATACCCCGATCCCGGAGGATTTCGGCCACCCAGTTTGAAACTGCTGCAAACGCACGGGGTGCCGAGGACAGGCCGAACGGAAGTGATGTTAACTGAAGGATTTCTCCATCGTAAACAACTCGTAAAAACCTTCTGTGAGTCTCCGCGACACTCAGATGGAAATAAGCCTGGTGAAGATCGATCTTCACTAACCAGTCGTTGGTCTGAAGAAAGTCTACTACATCTATCTGTGATATAAGATGAAAATGCTTTGTTGTTACATACAAATTTAAAGCCTTGAGGTTGAAAATTGGGCGTAATCCCCCATCTGATTTCTTTATCAGGAACATTTTTGAGAAGAAGCCCGGTCCTAGAGTCTTGGTTTTTCTAAAATACCCTTGCTTTTCAACTCTTTGACAATTTGTGTCATTTCCGGGGAAACTTTGGTGGCTAGGCCACTTTTAATTGCATTAAAAATCGATCCCTATCACTAGCTGGGATAATTTTCTTATCGTCAATATCGGTGTTTAAAGAACCCCAATTGAGAGACAGCGACTCGGGCTGAGAAGGCAATGTAATGAACGGTTCCGAAATACTTTCATTGTTAGCAAGTTGTGCTGAATCAATATTTGTAGTAGTACTAGGTATTACCTTACCACTATTTCGTGGGTCAGACCTATCATAACAAACTGGAAAATAACTTAAATAATTTGAAATATACGACACTTGCGACATCAAAGTGTCAATACGAGGATCGGTTCGAATCGGTTTCGATTTGTACTTACGGTTTCGCGCCGAGGTACGAGAACGCTTGTTGGGCAGGGGTGACGCCGTGCCCTCCTCAAACTCAGGATGAGGAGGAGCTGCTTTCCGATGCCCCGGAGCTTGTTGACGGTAAATGTTCTCCCTCCGGAGCAACAATACCGGCTCGCTCGTGGTTCTCATTAGCACTACTTACCGGCACCATTTATCGGTGAAATACACTGCTGTGTTTCCAAAAAGCACTAAAAACACACTTTTTAACACTTATATAACACGGTTACAATGGTTAAAATGCTCTTTAAAATACTTTTTTCTTATTAGATAAAAGTTTCGTTATATCTAGAAAGAATCACAAGAATGCAATGACGCTTGACAGCTAAATTGGCGGTAAAGTGTCTACGGCGCCCTCAGGTGCCAGAAAAAAGAAGGTATGCTCGATACTCCTACTGATTTAGGGGGATATTCTCGTATTTTCACAGAATCATAAGGACTGCTTCTTCATATCATTGCTGTGTTTTCGAAGACATATAATGTATAGATTTAAGATAATAGTTTTTTTTTTTTTTTAATTGGCCGTTGCTAGGTTGCGAGTTGCGACCAAGTCCGCGATTCGTACCGGTTGCTATACTTTACCTGGCCGCGGTGGTGGTCGTTGCCGTCTTGATATTTACTTTTTCATTGTTCTATCCCCGAAAAGCTGGACTGAGCCTGTACTGCGGGATAATAAATTTTAGGCTAAAAAAACACTACAAAGTGAAAAAAAAACTTTGATTTCGGAAGTCGGTGGCAAAAAAATCAAAGACACCGACTTCCGAAATCAAAGTTTTTTTTCACTTTGTAGTGTTTTTTTTTTGGAAGTCGGTTTTATTTTTTGTGAAAAAGTTTTTATTTTTCAGTTTTTAGTTTTGGTAGGTACCTACACAAAACCCTCACAATTTTAATACCACTACCTTTTTTTTTTTTGTGTGGGAAATCATCAAATGACTCCTCCCGCTCTGGGTGGAGTAGGAGGGCGTGTCAGACTCTTACTGACTAAAACCCACCCGTGTTCCTTCTCTTGCCTGTGCAATGCCAGGGGGCCACGGTATCCCTTTCGGACTTTTAATACCACTACCTGCTATGTAAATTACAGTGACAGGAACTATTAGAATATGGTCCACATATACTAGGTGCGAAAAATACGTATTATTGAAGCTAACTCAAAAATCTCCCTCATCAGATCTTGACCAAATTTATATGGGACCACTTCTGAAGTATGCCCTACTAAACAAAAAAAGAATCATCAAAATCAATTCATAATTGACGGAGTAATCGCGTAACAGACACAAAAAAAAAAAACAACCGAATTGAGAACCTCCTCCTTTTTGAAGTCGATTGAAAGTCTATACGTCCCGCCAAAATCGGGTCGTCTGGCAACGCTACCGCGCTGGCCGTAGTCCACCATGTGAACACAGTGTAGGTTGGTAGATGCCAGGTTTTCGAATTTTTGGTTCTAGGACAATCAATCATGGTTTCCTCACGATGAGAGGCGAGGCGTTCTAAATTAAAATTAAACTGTTCTACAAAAGGATTCATATTATTTATTACTTAACAACTATTTGTTTAACCTATTTAATAAAGGCTAGCGCACATTGGCGGACGGCGGTGGCGGGGCAGAGTATTTTAAAATCAACGTAATTTCGTACTTATCTAATGGTAACAAGATAATACATTCCGAAGCTCATAGCCCGACCATGGAGCATCAAAGGTGATTTCTGTCTGCGTTGTGGAAGAGCGCGCGCGGATGCGAAGGCATGCGTCGGTACGCGCCGGGGTCCGCTAGCATACGATCGCGGGGGGAGACAGTGCAGCACTTCGCGATTCCCCCGTGACATACCGCGGGATGCTCTTCGATAAATCCTCCTCGCTGCCGTCCCCATCGTCCGCCGGTGTGCTTTAGCCTTTAGGACTGCATATTTATTTAATGTATTTATTCAACAAGGTTATTTGCAAATGGTATTTAAATTGTAATCACTCCTTATCTGTAATATGATATGGCTACAAAGGAATTAAATAGAGATGACAGTTGATAGAGATGTATGGAACAAAATGATGTGCTGTGCTGTCCTGGAACACATTAAAAGAGGCCAAGTGCGGGTCGGACGTTCAGCCGAAGGGTTCGGTAGTTACAATATTGGACATTACATTTTTTTTTAAGATTTCGTAGGAAAACAAAAACACGTTTCTTGTATAAAATATTGTAGCCAATCTGCGTTTGCAATTTATTTGCCAAACAGGTAAACAAACACGAGTTTTAGGATAAACAACTGTAATACCTACATATAAGGTTCCAGTTTGCGCTACACCTACATATTTTTTATGACTTTTTCGACTACTAGTCAGTCTAAAATCAACTTTATTTATACTCTTATAAAGTTGATGTTTGTTTAAGTGAAAATAACATCAATTGGCAACAAGGATTTAAATAGACTATTTATTTTACTATTTGTTGTTGTAGCGGCCATATTATTGAACACTGTGAAAATTACAAGTGTCTACCTATAACAGTTCTCATGATACAGCCCTGTGATAGACTGACGTACACGACGCCAGCACGCCAACCTACTCTAATATGTCAAATTTCTTTAATAGATTTTCAACTTTATCACTTAAAGTGTATAAGGTTCAAAGTTGATTGGGAAAATTTGACAGTTTCGGGTAGGTTCATGTGCTGGGTCTGTACCTACACAGCGGAGCCTAGTAATGTTGAACTTTCCAAAAAAAAACTGCGAACTAATTAATTTTACATGTCTTGTGACATCCACCAACCCACACTGGTGGATTACGACCCTCTCCCTTTCATATAGAGGAGGCCTTTGTCCCAGGCAACAATATGAAAATTATACCTACGCTGATAAGATATTGAAGTGTAATTTTTGCATTATCACAATAATAATAGATTATGGCGCCTTATCAGGGAACATAACTATTGTAATCAAAGTTTTATCAGTCTGCTTTGCTATCAAACAATTGTTTAGGTATTAGGATAGCTTAAACGACTGAAATTAACATAGCTTGAATAGTGGATGTTGAACTAACATGTTTTTGTAGAGATTACATGTCAATGTAAGATTTTTTTTGCCGTGTTTGCCGGAAAAGAGATGGCTGTACTTAAGTATATAGGTACTTATTTATTTTATGATTCATTGATAAGTATATCATTTTGGTCATGCTACATCTTTTTAATAAAATAAGTGATAGACATAGTTTTAATACTAGAAATAAAGATATAATAGATCAACCATTTTTCAGACTATCTAAAGTACATAATTATCTTTTATGGGGTACTGTGTTAAATGTTACAACGGAATACCTAGTGATATATTATAATAATTAACATAGTTGGGAAATGGCAGACATAATGATGATGAATCTAACTAAGTATATAACTAAAGACCATACTTATCTATATTTTTATAGCGATAACTAAAATCTATGATACTCAAAACGAGGTTAAACTTGTTAATAAGGGGCCAAAAACAAATTTTTATCAATAAAAAAAAAAAAAAAAAAAAAAAAAAAAAAAAAAAAAAAAAATCGAGGAACAAATAATGCATTTTATACCAATAATATAATTACAGAAGAAACTAGACGTATTTATCTTTTAAATGATGTCTATGTAGTGGCCAGACCTTAAAATTGATCATTTCATGAAATGAACATCGACCACTGGTCACATCATGATGTGGCCTGGTCAGATCATTGAATACTCGACGTTTAACGATATGAACAGTTAAATGCACGACTACTTCATGATGCGGACAAACATTAGTGATCATAACGTAAAATAGTTAGATTATCCACCGGTAGAGGCGTTGATGACGCTATGTTTTTGTTGTCCATCATGGCGGCGCCATAATTATAACAAATCAAACAAAGTAGGTTGACCACGCAAAAAAGTCGATGGACTTTTATTGGGTTTCCAAATATGATATTATAGAAAGCGATCAACTTGGAAGTAGTGGCCGCTGCCGCGGCACGGCACCGCTCGCTGCGCTCGCTCGGCTCACGCGCGTTTGTTCACAGTTCTAACCTAACCTAACCCATTTGGTCGGGAGGCCACTTAAGCGGCGTTTTTATTTTTATTTTGAAAAACTAATTTTAATGATATGGCCAAACGTTGACGTTTTAACGATATGGTCAATTTTAACTGGCCATTTCATGAAATGGTCAATTCTAAATTCTGGCCACGACATATAGATGATTGTGTATAATTAACTCTTAGCACATAAAAGGCACTTTTGAACGTCAAAATACCGTAGGTTCTATAAAATAAACTGCCATGATTGCTGAAGCCGTCATCTAAAACCGTCGTATAACGGTTAAGTACATAAGTCTTGTAATCATGATTATTATTACCACTTAGTTTTACAATGCCTCTCATAAAATTCTGTTGTCATCTGCGCAAAATGTGTCTTGCAAACAGATTAATAAAGGTAATAACTCTAGCGCAAATTACTGGCGCCTTGGGCGGCCGCAGCGCATTAATTTTCAAGGAAAAAAAGCCCGATATAGATAGTGAAATCCACGACGACGCGGCCCCCCCCTTGACCCTTGCTCGTTGATACGCCAGCCCGCGTTGATGCTGAGCCAGTAGCTTTAAATTTCCCATTTTAATAATCATGAAATTATCCTTGATCCAGCCTGTCCCAACTTGCTGTCCTCCCCCCAGCGACGCCCTAAGCCGAGATCCGTACCCCACAGGGGTGCCCTTAGCGAGCGCTCGCCTAGTTTTAATTAGAATAGTTTCTCTCCCTGGCTGGAGGCTTTGAGTGTAGTAGTAGCTTATGGCAGCCACAGGAAAGCTCGGTTAAGTAGTCATGACCTCCGAGGTCAGCTACGAGACGGCCTAGTAAAAAAAAAAAAAACCACGCGCCCCACTCCGCTCTGTTCCGCACTAAAGTACAGCTTACAGTACAGTAATCGCAGAGTGGGGCGCGTCGTCGTGGATTGCACTACCTGTACAGTGCAGCCTGCCTGTTTTGTGCCATGGCACAGATAAATACTGATAGTTCACTCCGAATTTTAGGTATGAAGCTACAAGTTACGCGGTGGGCCCGTCTTGTCGGGCCAATCCAGTGAGTGTAACGTAATCAGAAGATAAGAGTCACGCGATAGAAAGAGAGGCAACTTCTAGGTGAATATAACTGTAGGTAATTAGCGCTGTGCGACCTGAATTGCACTTTATTTTGTTGAAGCATGAGTCGCTTTTTATTTAAATGATTGTGCAGACTGAACTATCTGTAATCATGGTTTAAACAAAACGTACGAAACTTATGTAAGATGAATTCTAATATTTTACATGGAGCGACTGCCTATCGATCCAGTTACTGTGTAAGACGATATCCCTTAGTAAGACTGGTTAACAGGTTTGCATGTGCTTTTCCCTACACGACTGTCAAAGATCTACGAATGACAGCCAAGTGTTTAGGGATGATTTATGCTAGACCTTCACGGGCTCAATTTGTAGGGACCAAAACTGGAATGAACTTGTGGAGGCATCTACATGGCCACATGCGAACTACGCATCTGCTGACGTCACGCCAAATTCTGCACCACGCAAGCAGAGTTTACGGCGCGAATAGCTTATATACAACGTCCCAACGTCATTCGTCCGGCAGTAGCCCACCAGACACAACACCCGGCTGATCGGAGGATCCTCCCTTTTCTATGGAGCATGAGTGAACTTTACACCCTGTTTCTCATACCTCTAGATGTTCGGGAAGCTTAGGATCCGTGCCTCGCCTGTGACTCGTACATGGCACGGCTCGCGCCAGTGATCGGTCTAGCAAAAATCATCCCTTAACGTGCCTTCCGAGACACGGAGGGGTCTCGATATGTTTTGCTGTGGGGATCGGCAGCTGACGTAGATTCCATTTAAATTTTACAAAAGATTTGCGCTATCTATAAAATGGGTCTTCGTGAGTCCCTTAGAAATCAATTCAAAGAAATTGATATACTAACTCAGCCTTCTCTTAATATCTTAGAAAGTATTTTTCACCACTCCCGCACGAAAGAAGTGTCTTTCCTCTACGAAAACAGTGAGGAAAGTTGGTTTTTCCTCACTGTTTGAACAGTGAGGAAAGTAATGATCCCGTTCAGAAACTAACCTTGCCTGATTTTTTTATGTTAAGTTTTAAAGATATTTTAAAAAATAAATAATTTTTTGCTTTTCTAAGCATAAAATTATTTATTTTTAGAAATATTTATAAGTTATGATTACTTATGATTAATGTTTTTTACTTATTTACCTATGATGACTGAATACTTTCTTGCTGGGCGTGGTGAAAAGTTTTGTATGCAACATGTGAGCAAGTTAATTTGCTATTCGTTTTGTTGAGTCTTTCGCTTACTCAGGATTGAAATTTATAATCACTCGCTGCGCTCGTGATTCTATTTTTCAATCACTCGTTCGCTCAAGACTCATTATCAAAACTCATAGGAAAAACGAACTTTCCTCACATGTTGGATAAATAACTATTGTATGTTCGGCAAAACTTAGGACTTTTCAAATCAATCAAATTTAGGTTAGCTAAAACTAGTAAGTCATTTGTTATAAACAGTATTCGATTTTATAACAAGTTGCCAAAGTCGGTTACAGAACTTAGTGATGAAAAGTTCAAAACCCACATCAAACGTGTCCTTATCAAAAAGCATACTATAAGATTAAAGACTACGTTGAAGACAAGGAAGTTTGGCAATAATTCCTTCTGCACATGTTCCTGCTTCCCTGGTACCTCAATAACGGCATTACTATGTAATTATGTCTATTAACTGCTCCCAAATTAAGATGATTAATTGATTTTAACCATTTTTTTTTTCTTTTACGTACTTTTTTGACATAATCTTTTCGTTATTTGACATTATATAACTTCACTATACTATATTTTTTATTAAATTAGATTTGTTACAGCTTTAGTGGCAGTCATGTCATTTGGTTTAAATAGGTTTTTAATTTGTTTTTTTTTATATATAGATTCTCCTCTTTTATATTTTGTGAATGTGAGAACGTTGTAGGCATAACCGACTTTTAGATCTGTCGATCATTTTCTATCTTGCTAAGTACGTGGTACTTGTTGATAGGCCTACAGTGTCCTCTCATACCTATAAACACTGTAACTTGAAAAGATTGTAAATACCATTTACTTTTAAAAGAGTAACCGTGGAGTTTCTTGCTGGCTCTTCTCCATAGGAAACGACCAATTGGAACCGTGCACCTAGCTTCTGACGTTTCATAAGTGCCATTGTAGGTTTATGTGAAATAAAATATTTTGAATTTGAATTTGAATGGATGGTGACCCATCAACAAACCGACCGCGGCAAGCGTAGTTTAAAACCACGAACCGTGCGGTTGTTACTCTCTAAATAATCGAAATCCGATCCAGCCTGTCCCTTGCTGCTCTCCCCAGCGACGCTCTAAGCCGAAGTCCGTACCCCACAGGGGATGCCCTTAGCGTGTAGTCGCTTTGTTTATGCCCAGGCTGGAGGCCTTCATTTATTGAGGCAGCCACAGGAAAGTCCGGTTATTCAGCCTATTATAACCTCCTAGGTTGACCTGCTAGATAAAAGTGATAAAAAGTGAGGCTGTTATTGAAGTGAAAACTTCTTTAGCGGCGTTGTGCATTTTTTTTTAGATGAGTAAAAAAAAAAATTACACTCGCGTCAGGACACGTGACCTGATCGAAAATTCGTAAGACGGAAACATGCACAACGTTAATATTCAAGTTTTCACTTCTGCCGGCACTCCCGGAGTGCAACCCGTTCTATATTTTGTAGCCAAGAGCCCCTCAAAGCGCTACGAAATGCTAACATATAACTAATATATTATTCTGTATTCTCGGCCAGGTCTATTTTTATCAATGCAGCGGTGATTGCCTTATGCACGCATTGCATGAATGCACAGTATGTAAGTCGTATGTTTCAATTAATTATAAATGAATATACAATACAGTCATGCAAATAGTAAGTTATTATCGACAATATATCTACTTATTTAAGTAAGTACTTACATAAAATATTATAAACTTTTTACACAAAAAAAAAACAACCTAGGTACATACTTCCAAAAAAACTGTATGAAGCGAAAAATAACTAAGTAATACTAAAAACGGAAAATGAAGATATGTTTCACTTTTAGTTAGTGGTTTCTGTTATCCCCCCTCAATATCGTAAGACCGAATATTTAGTTTACAACATCAAATTCAATGTTATAATTGCAATTCATTCTTAATTTTCTAGTTCGCTAGTTAGCCACATTTCTTATTTCCATACTAATATTGCCGAATTAATCAAAACAAAACAGCTAAATATTTGACATCTATTTGCGACGTTGCCCACTTTCAGAATAAACGCGGTTCCATAAATTTCTGAAGGGATTATACACTAAAAATTGACACTGTTTGTTTAAAACGAATCATTTTATCACTTTTCTACAGTGAAATGTGGTCGCGTAACGCGTAAATTATTTCATAAAAAGGTCAAACGCGAGTTGCTTTTGACCTTTTTAGGAAATAACTTACATTAATTACTGAGAAAAACAATCGTGAAATCCAGGCAAAATTTTACATTTCTTTACATGTTCGTTTGGGTGGGTTTGGGTTCGTTTTGACAAGCAAACTAAAGCGCCATGTTTGTTATAGTTTAGAAATTTGAACGCTAGATGGCGTGCAGGCGATATTATTATTCTGATAAAACATAGTAAGTAAAATACCTAATTGATTTATTTCATTTATACCTTTCATTAAAAAAAAATGTTAACATACGAGTATAACTGACGTCCTTAGACGGCAATGTAAACAATTTTATTACTTATTAGTTAATTGACTCAGGCAGGCGTGACTTGCGGAATTCCATTATAAAATACAATTGACGACATATATTTCGTTACACTAGACAAAGGGATCAGCAAACATGTCCTCAAACATTTCATCAACGTGTTAAAAACATTAGTAACATCCTATTTTCAAATTAAGATAAGTACTTACTTCTTTGCTGGAGCTTAAGGACTTTTTAATATCCAGGCCGTCTTGTCATAAAAACCTGTTTTTGGCGGTAGATTCAGAACTGGCTATAGTTAGAGGTATAAAAGATGTGAAAGTAGCACACCAGCGGTGCTATTCTGTAACCATCTCACCGTGAAAACTTCGGTGAAGTGAGCTCGGAGTGAGCTGTCAGTCCCTAGCAGCAGGTGGAATGACAGCTCACTTCACCTAAGTTTTCACCGTGAGATGGTTACAGAATAGATCGGCTGGTATCTGTTAAAATTAAAAAGTCTCATCGAATTCGTTGTTTTATTCAACAGACGTACGTGTTTATAAATCTTTGAAAAGCAAAATTTATCAAAACAGTATAGTTGTTAAATGCAGTGGTTATCTTACACAGAAACAGTTACGTCCAAAAGGGTCAGACCCCACTATGAGAATGTTGAGATGGATTTGTGGAGTGACGAAAATGGATAAAGTAAGAAATGAGTATATAAGGGGTAGTTTAAAAGTGGCGCCAGTGACTGAAAAGGTGAAAGGAAATCGTTTGGCCTGGTATGGGCATGTGATGAGGAGAGAGGGAACGCATATGACTAAGAGAGTGATGAATATAAATGTTGATGGATGGAGAGGGAGAGGAAGGCCGAAGAAAAGGGATGGATTGTGTGAGGAATCATATGAAAGAGAAGGGAGTGAATGATAGCGTGACGGTTGACAGGGGAGAGTGGAAGAAAAAAACGTGGTGCGCCAACCCCACGTACCATGGGACAAGGGCTGGAAGATGATGATGAGGTTCAGACCCCACTAAAGTTTTCACTTCACAGCTAGATATATTGTTCCTATGAAACCTAGGTCTCCTATGCTATATTGTTTGCTTAAGGTTCTTAAGGATAGTGGCGGAGGGTGGGTTTTTGAGAGGTTAGCCGGAGCAAAAAAAATGCTTACCTAGGGCTGCAGCCGTGGCGCACGTAGTCCTAAGTCCAGTTACTTAAAAATTGTAGCTGGTTTCCTGGCAGTCTTTTAGTTCAGTCTTTTACAGGCGGCTGTGTGTTCATTCAGTCCACCCTATACGTGTAAGCACTTACAGATTGAAACAGTGTCTTCAAAGGATAATATCCCTATGCCTACGGCCAGTGGTTTTTTATATTGGTGCCCCCGGCATATGATTTGTCAAAATATTTGAACTATTTGCTGAAGTCGAGATCAAATTTTAAACCAAAGTTTACTCTTAAAAATAGTTTACAGTTGGTAGGATAGATATCAATTGCCTGCTGTTGCAAAGTTATTATATGTACTCAATATTTTGGTTACCATAATGTGTACTTAGGTGGTACCTAACTACACTCGAGAGCAATGAATCCGGGTCACTTAAAGAATGTTAAAAATCTCGGTAACTAAAAATGATAGGTTAATGCAATAAATTGTATTTAATAGACAATGTAATACTCCTTAAATGAAAGTAAAAAAAATATGAGTCACCATACATTTTATTAACACAAAATTACATAAAGAAAAAAACTGCTGATCTCTCCTTAAAACAAAAATAGGAAACATGAAATTTTTGAACTTTATTACGATTTTCTTGAATTTTAATACTTCGTATTGCCTCCTCGTGCTTCCATTACTGCATTTACGCGGTTTGGCATGCTGTACACCAAGTTCCTTATACGATTTTGGGGAATATTCTCCCATTCCTCTGTGAGAGCAATTTTGAGCTCACGAAGCGTGATTGGGGGAGGGTTTCGTTGTTTTACGCATCTGCCTAGCTCGTCCCAAGCATGCTCGATCGGGTTGATATCCGGGCTGCGCGCTGGCCACTCCATACGAGTAATGTTCATCTCTTGAAGGTAGTCATTCACAATCCTACCTGTATGAGGTCGGGCATTGTCATGCATAAATATAGCATCCTCACCTAAATTGACCATAAATGGACCAACGTGATCATTGAGGATTTCTTCCACATATCTTTCGCTAGTTAAAGAGCCGTTTTCTATGATCACCAGCTCTGTGCGACTTTCAGAAGAAATTCCGGCCCACACAAGTACAGACCCACCACCGTAGGCTACTTTTTCTTCGATGCATGCTTGCTTGAATCTTTCCCCTGGTCTTCGATACACTCTGTGTCTTCCATCGTGCTTGTAGAGCATAAATTTTGATTCGTCGGAGAATATAACTTTTGACCAATCTTCAATACTCCAATTTACGTGGCTCTGGGCATATCTTAGTCTTGAAATACGATGCCCACGCTCCAGTTTAGGGCCGTTTGCAGATCTAAGGGGTTTTAAGTTAGATTCAGCAAGCCGACGTCTTACTGTCCATGCACTTGGGTTACTTCCTCCGAGGCGTCGAAACTGATTTGTGAGTTCAGTTCCTGTAAGAAAGCGATTTCGAAGCATGGTGTTCACCAAGTATCGGTCTTCTCGTGCTGTGGTACACCTGGTTCTGCCCGTTCCTGGTCTGCGTAGGTTAGAACCAGTTTCTTCGTAACGTCGGAGAACTCTTTGTACTGTTGACAGCGACACACCGACAGTCCTGGCTGTATCGCGCTGACTCCGGCCGGTTTCCAGCATTGTAAGTATTCTGGTGCATTCTTCAGGCGTAAGCGACATAATTTCAGCTTGAATAATGAATATAGAGCACTATCAACATGGTTTATGTACCCACATAAATGACAGATTACAAACAAAAGCAAAACCAAATGCTGTAATTTCGTAGTTCCATCTTCGAAAGTGGCCCTTTTTCAAATTTGATTTTTTTATGATATAACTTTACAATAACTAAGAAGTTTTAATACCTTCATTTAAGGAGTATTACATTGTCTATTAAATACAATTTATTGCATTAACCTAGCATTTTTAGTTTCCGAGATTTTTAGGATTCTTTAAGTGACCCGGATTCATTGCTCTCGAGTGTATATAATTTAGATCTATCATTTATCTTTGGATGTTGAAAGTTTATTTACAAACGTTCCATGTGAGCAGTATTTACAGATACTTGAAGATCTCTTTGAGAAACAGCAAATAAATCCATCCTGGTGATACAAATTAATTGTTATGTTTGACCTAGATTTGTATGGAAAAAAATATTTTAGGTTTAATAATCAATATTTCAAACTAAAAGAAGGTTTAGCCATGGGTTCTCCACTCAGTCCTCATGGCAGATATTTTCATGGACCTGTTTGAATGAAAAAATACATTGTTGGAAAGCCTCAAATTGTGTATTATTACCGTTATATTGACAACATAATCATGTGTTGGACCGGTACAATGTGTCCAATCGATGTGTTGTTATGTAAATTATTTTGCATAAGTACTTATTGTATAGAATCAAGTTTTTCTAACTGAACAGACAGCTGTGCTGCTGGGGAGTTTGTTGCGCCACTTCTTGTTCCCAGCGAAAGCACTAGGAAATGGTGAAGGGTGGGCGTTTTGTGGGACTGTCTTATGTAACTTTGACGTTCGAAAAGTGCTGATTCTCAGCCTAGTTTGAATAAATGACTTTTGAATTTTGAATTTTGTAAATAAAATCAATAGTTTGTATCCTAAACTTAAGTTTAAATTTGAATTACAAGTTGACGGATCCGTAAACTTTTTAGATTTAACTATTTCAAGATGAACGTAGGTATACAGATGTTATGATTACTGCGTCATCTTGTCATCCGATTCAACATAAATTAGCAGCTTATCGTAGTTTCACTCATAGATTAATGTCAGTACTATTTTCTCGAGATAATGTAACAGAGAACTAAACATTATTTATCTAGCTGAGAGTAACGGATACATTAAGAAAATGGTGGATGATTTGATTCAAACGAAACCTCGTAACATAGTTTGTTTCCTTTTGTACCCACTACCTCTAGAAAGACCACATGAATTCATGATAGTTTGATATTCTTAGGGTCAGTAAGTGATAGGATTTCAAAATCATTGTGTCGAAATGGAATTAGAGTATCTTTTTAAATCAAATATTTCATTAAGATTTTTTTGTTTTTGACAACTATGACTATGATCCATTTACTTAAGTTAGTTGGTTAGTTACAAAAAACTTAAAAGCTATGTTAGTGTGTAATTATAAGTAGGTACTAAGGTCATAGAAGAAACAATATTTACGAGTACATACATAAATGTGAATGTGTCACATTTCACCGGTTGTAATGCATCACTTCTGCCTAACCGAAACTTGCATGAAGTGATGAGTCAAAGTCCACTAACATCTTCAGAATGCTATTAGGGCTTGACCGCGATCTCTCCAATAACGACGTCTCCCTCTTTCTCCTCACCATTGCGTGGAAGTCATGAACATGCCAGAAGCACTACAAAAGCGCGGCAGCCCCAAAAGGATTCTGAAACTGTTATTGTATTGGACCCTCAGGGCGTCCATTGTTTTCCGCGTATAGCTGGCCCACAGGCTGCTCGTGTAGAAGGTCTGGCAGTCAACCTTGAACAATGTTATCTTAACCTCCTTACTACAACAAGCAAACCTGCGAATCAGCATAATATTGGCATTTGATATTGTTTGATTTGTAACGGAAAAAATCGATTAGAAAACAATAAAAAATCTGGTGTTTACAAGTTACATTGTGATGATTGTAATGTTATAGTACTCGTGTATATGTATAGGTCAAACTGGTCGTAATTTTCAAACAAGATATATAAAGAACATATTGCAGGAATAGTTATCCAGAAAGATCCCATTTTGCTCAACACTTAATAGATTCAGATAATTCGTTAAATAATAATAACACTTTCAAAATGTTACATATTTAAGAGCATGAGGAACAGGGTGTAAAGTTCACTCATCCACCATAGAAAAGGGAGGATCCTTCGACAAGACGGGTGTTGTGTCTGGCGGGCCGACTGCCCGACTGTTGATGTCGGATAGTCTTTACATATATTATTATGTCGTTCGCGCGGTAAACTCTAATTGCGCGATGCAGGATTTGTGTGACGTCATGTCTTTGATGCGTAGTTCGTATGTGGCGGTGTAACCGCTACACATACATGTGATAAAATGTTTCAGAATGCCAGTACTCGAGAGTTTCGAAATTGCAAAAAATAATACAGGAAACGTTATACTGTTGAACGAATTAAATACGAGTGTTGCAAGGTCACCTTTGCTGCGATTGTTCGCAGTTCCTTATCACGCTGATAACGATCCTAGCTGAGGTGGACCGAGCAGTAATCCTGTATAAGTGGGGTTATCGGGCGGTGTGGCTCACCCTCCCGATCCTTGCTCGACGATGCGCCAGCCCGCGTCGATGCTGAGCCTGTAGCTTTAAATTCCCCAGTTAATATTAATTTATCCTTGTTTGATCCAGCCTGTACCACCTTGCTGTCCTCCCCCCAGCGACGCCCTAAGTCGAGGTTCGTACCCCATAGGGGGTGCCCTTAGCGAGCGTTCGCCTAGTTTTAAATAGTTTTAGTGTACGCCCCTGGCTGGAGGCTTTAAGTTAGTAGCTTAAGGCAGCCACAGGAAAGTCCGGTTAAGCAACTACGACCTCCTCAGAGTTCAACCGCCAGAGGCCATTAAAAAAAAAACTGTGACTCACACTGCGTTCGGTGCTTGACGTGGCAACACGTCGTGTCCTGGTTCGCAACAAGTCAATCGTCATCCTGAGGATGCCTCGCTGAGAGGTGAAACACGTGTCGATTTCTTACAGAGTTCTTTATGACTCTTTAGGAACAGTTAAGCGGATTAGGTTACTAAATATACGTCATCTATTGTATTTTACATAATTTATTGTTGTGTGGCAACATTTAAAACATCATTATTCGTAGGTAAATTAGGCTACTTTGCCGTACTTCCTATCCTTGACCTACTCGCATTACATTGAAAGAATAGACGTTTCCAAACTTCGTTCGCTCGTTTGAATATGATTGTAGATGCACATGGATTTGCGCGCGGAATTTGTTGCGTGTTATAGGTATTTTGTATGCAATATTTCTAGTAGGTACTTATGTATTTGAATCCAATTGAATAGAATTATTGCAACTTATTCAAACAACAACAAATCTAACATAGACAAATGTATTTATGTATTTATCGCGGGCTTCCACTGCGGAGTGGACGGCTTTGCAGTGACCTCCACTAATCTTATAAGCTTCTGCCCAAGGCTTCGTCCGTGTGAAATTTCTTGCCCCCCGACAGACCCATCGCGTCGCACCGCATCGCCTGCCCTCGCTATTACGGGGTGTCCTGCGTGAGCGACGAATACGACGCGACGCGATGCGACACTAGACAATGCAATGCGACACGATGCTACACGCGACAATTGTCCTACGTGATTTTGGTCATTACTTCTCGAATTATGGAGAAGTACAGTACAATTTTGCTTGAAAGTAAGTTCGTGGTAAAAAAGAACACATTCCTCCACCACTTTTTGTTTTAAGACGATCAGACTGGTCATCGATGTTCGCTCTTTAGTAATAGATAAATGTTTTGGTTCTTAACCTCGTTGTTGTTTTTCTTATGGTTTAATTTTATAATTAAGAACTTAAGTTTGTTCTAATTGTCAAAATTATGTGGTCGATGATTTTGGTGCACGGTAAAACTCTAATGAGTTTATGTTTGCACCAACTTATTATGTATAAACATGCATGTATTATATTACTAAATGAATTAAAAAAAAGTACGTGTTCCGTCGCGTCTCGTCGCAGACTGCCATACAGGGCCTCAAGTCTGCTATTACAATAGTGTCAGAATGGTCTATCATTGATTTCATAATTGTTGATTTTGGCAAGTTTGGTAATCTACTAACATATTGGCGTCATTATGACTTTCCAATGGTCAGCCACTGACACTCCATTGAAAAAAATGGCATCTATTGGTAATCTCGTACATAATGAAAAATGAATGACTGACATAGGCGGTAATCTGCTAAAATTTTGACATTTCCTTTGATTAGTGACCTACCATGAGAACGTCTTTGTGCAATCATTTCTTTTAATTCGTTACGAGTATAGTGTTTGTGGAATACAATGATCAACCAATGATCGACCATTATGAATTTAGCAGATTACAAACTTTTAGCAAAATGACAATGGGATCGTGTTGGAATGACGAATTTATAAAAATAGCAGACTTGGGCCCCAGGCCGCAAGCAGGGTATGCCGTTGAGTTGATCGCGTTCGTCGTGTTCGCAGCGTCGCTTCGCGACGTATTCGTCGCTCACGCAGGACACCCCGTTACTTAATTTTCACTTAGCGCTCTTTCTGACTTTTTTTCTTTTTACATTTACAGAGCAGCTGCCAATGAAGTTCCTTGTTGAAAACTTTGCCGCGAGATGGCACTAGATGTGTTGTCTTGTCACTGATTGGACGGTTTTCATTCAAGATGATTTTGACAACTGACAAACAGTCCCCTCTCGTTGCGAAGTTTTCAGTAAGCAGTGTTAGCACCCACTATATTTGATCTGTTTTTATACTAATAATAGGTATTTTCTCTCTTCCTCAGCCCTAGGCCCCATACTACCCCAAATTAATGTCTCCATGATTCGAGAAGTAATGACCAAAATCACGTAGGACATTTGTCGCGTGTAGCATCGTGTCGCATTGCATTGTCTAGTGTCGCGTCGCGTCGCGACGTATTCGTCGCTCACGCAGGACACCCCGTTACTTAATTTTCACTTAGCGCTCTTTCTGACTTTTATCTTTTTACATTTGCAGCTGCCAATGTAGTTCCTTGTTGAAAACTTTGCCGCGAGATGGCACTAGATGTGTAGTCTTGTTGCTTATTAGACGGTTTTCATTCAAGATGATTTTGACAACTGACAAACAGTCGCCCTCTCGTCGCGAAGTTTTCAGTAAGCAGTGCTAGCACCCACTATATGTGATCTGTTTTTATACTAATAATAGGTATTTTCTCTCTTCCCCAGCCCTAGGCCCCATACTACCCCAAATTAATGTCTTCGGCCGCCAATTGGGGGTGTCCCCATCAGTCATGGGAATGGTTACGGCCGTCCTACCTCTGTTATGGGCAGCTGCCAAACCAATATTTGGTTACGTCGTCGATTTTTGGCCGGTAAGTCAACATGTTGTATAACTATGTTAGGGTCAGCTTCCAGTCCAATGGATGTAACTGAGTACCGGTATTTTACATGGAATGGCCTCTACAAACCAGTTACCTCAGATCATAATAAGGAATGTTCTGAGACAATATTACTTTATGTAAAAACTATATTCTATAGGAAAATGGCCAAACTAAGACTATCTCATACTCTGATTTCTTATATCTTGACTGATTTAGTGGCTATTTCACTTTTTACAAGGTACAAGGATGCATATCCGGTATGGTTCGTAAATCCTTTCCTATCCTGAGGGCACGTCTTCCTTACCATTACCGCGCCCCCCGGTCTACTCCTTGATATGCAATGGCCTTTGTAGCCCCATGAAATATGAGACTTCATGGGCTAGTGCAAAACTTGGGGTTCATTCGATTTATCGAGTCTGGTTAAACCACGCTGGGATCGCGGTGCCTTTCATTCATTCATTCATAATTCACTTTTTACAAGGTACATAAGGCAATTTATCTCATCTTTAGGTACGATCTTTAGAAATGATCGTCCTTTAGTTAGTTACATCATTCAAAGCTACTTAGGTATATAGTCCGGTTTCTCTACAATAAGACATTTAAAATAAGAGAACAAAAGGTAGTTTACCTAACTGAAATGTTACTTAAAGATCGCTGTGTTTCTCAACAGTTTAATTATTTTGAAATAGTGAAATTATTTTAACTGATTTTAATGCATAGTTTTGAAGCGAAGCACAAATTATGGCCAAATATTATAACAGTACCTTTTCAAGTACCTACTTTACTTTTTGTTTTATACTTACTTCCTTTTTCATAAAGTAAAACAGATGAGGAGCAGTAGTGGCTCCATGCTAACAGCCGTTCGTAGGTTCGAACCTTGAGAGGAGCTTTACTTTGTGTAAATCATTTCATCACCACTGCTCTCAAAACGGTGAAGGAAAACATCGTGAGGAAACCGGCATGTCCTAAAACCAAAAATTCGAAGACATGCGACATCTACCAACCCGCACTGGGCCCGCGAGCTGGACTACTGCCCACTCCCTCTCACAGGGAGGAGGCCTGGGTCCAGCAATGGGGACATTAAAGTCTGATTACGAGGTAGAAAATGTCTTTATTCACATAAGTAATTCCCGTTTCTCCATAAGGATAGAACTTCTACATACAGCCCAATAAAATAAACGCTTCTTTAATATTATTTTTATTTATTTCCAGGCGCACAGAAAACTAGTCTTCATGTTACTTATAACAATAATGACAACTTCATATTGTTGTCTCTGGTTTCTCCCAATGCCCGCACCGCGAGAAACAAACAGCACAACACTACTGGAGTCAGTATATCGACTGAACGACACGATCTATCTAAAATCATACACGAACAACACTGTCCTAGAAAAATACAAGTGTCATTGGAACTGCAGTGTGGCGGGAAATTTTGACGTTTATCTGTCAGACGCTCCATTCATAAACACCGTTTACATAGACAATGAGGTGTCAAATTCATCGTGCTTAACATTGTCTATGGGTTTTGACGATTTTCAAGATGGCGAATTAACATGTGTTCCTAAAGAAGATTGTAATTTACTTTGCTATGAGAATGAGTATGATATACAGGGTAATAAAAGTAAAAGAAGTATAGAGAACTCAGTTAATGATAATTCTTTAGTCGATTTTAGTAAGAATGTTAGTAGAGTTTCAGAGACAGTCGAGCAGAAAAGTGATAACTTTTATATGACTGGTCCGTTTTGGGCGTTCGTAATGTTGACGTGTGTTGGTACAGTCGCGTTCAATGTTGCCAACTGCATTGGTGATGCCGTATGCTTTGACGTTTTGGGTAAGTTGTTTTTGAATATTTTTAAACTTAGAAGGTTACAGTCCGGTCGCTAAGAGAATGCGTTCCTACCTGTCAGTTGGACAATTTCTAGTAGTAATAAGGATCAAATTAGCAAAACGCATATTCGGTAGTATGAAATTGACAGCTGTCAAGAACGACTACGACGACGGCCGGTTGGACTAAGTAAACATTTAAAAACACTGACTTTGCTAAGTCAGCGTCGCATTTCAGCGGTCGCAAGCGCTACTGCTGAGCGTGAGGTCCTGGGTTAAATTCCCAGGTCGAGTAATGTGTTATTGGGTTTTTCCATCAGGAATTTCTGAGTAGCAGCCCGGTTGATGGCAATAGGCTCGCCCCCTATTACATGGGACTTAAACATAACTGGCGAAATGTGGGTGTATCTAGTACACCCAGCTATGTTACGCAACACATTTTCGTAAACAATTACGACAGATTTGTTTCATTTTGACAGTTCAACAACATTCATTGCGTTATTTACGTTGTTGAGCAAATTTTTTTTTTTCGAACTCTTGAAGCAATGGTTTAGCAATTTGTTTCAAAACGATTCAAATTTCGATTGGTCGTGTATTACGTAATTAAGGTAGGGTAGATTTCGCCAGTTATGTTTAAAGGCTCAGCACACAGACGCGATGCGATATCGGTAGAACAATTTCCGTGAAGTTTTCATAGAAATGGTCCCACCAGCGTCACCCCGCGCCTTTCTGCGGCAGCCTTTATGCATAATTTGAGGTTTATATTCGAATGAAACGCTTACTGACGTTCGTTTATACGAATATAAACTTTAAAGCAATTAGAATAAGTTTCATAATATTTGTATGAAACGTTTAGTAGGCAGAGATTTATGTCAAACTATGTTCTGTGAAATTAGTCAGCGTAAAAAAAAAAAAAAAATTAATAAAAAAATATACCTACATTGCAGGACCAGACCGAGGATCAAAGTACGGAGCCCAAAGAGCTTGGGGTACAGCTGGGTACGGTCTGACAGCCCTATTAGGTGGCTACCTAATAGACAGCGTGTCTGGGGAGTATAAAGACTTCACGCCGGCGTTCATATTGGCGTTGGCAGCGACTGCAGTCGATTTGTACAGCTGCAGGGCGCTTACGGTAGGTTCAATTCAATTTTCGTTATAACAAAGGCTGGGAGAGCTGTTTAGTCATAAAAACTTTTTCACAAAAAATAAAACCGACTTCCAAAAAAAACACTACAAAGTGAAAAATAACTTTGATTTCGGAAGTCGGTGTCTTTGGGGTTTTATTTTCGTTTTTTTGCCACCGACTTCCGAAATCAAAGTTATTTTTCACTTTGTAGTGTTTTTTTTGGAAGTCGGTTTTATTTTTTGTGAAAAAGTTTTTATTTTTTACTTTTTAGTTGTGGTACCTACACAAAACCCACACAAAAATTTGAATACCCATTACCTGCTATGTAAATTACAGTGACAGGAACTATTAGAATATCGTCCACATATTATACTAGATGAGAAAAATACGTATTATTGAAGCTAACTCAAAAACCCCTCCTCAGATCTTGACCAAATTTATATGGGACCACTTCTGAAGTATGCCCTACTAAACAAAAAAAGAATCATCAAAATCAATTTATAATTGGCGGAGTAATTGCGTAACAAACATACAAAAAAAAAAAAAAAAAAAACATACAACCGAATTGAGACCCTCCTCCTTTTTGAAGTCGGTTGATAAAAGAAGAAATAACACTAATCTGCGTTCGCGATTTATTTGCGAAACAAAATTCAAAATGTCATTTATTCAAACTAGGCTGAGAATCAGCACTTTTCGAACGTCAAAATTACATAAGACAGTCTCCCAAAACGCCCACCCTTCACCACTTCCTAGTGCTTTAGCTGGGAAGAAGAAGTGGCGCAACAGACTCCCCAGCAGCACAGCTGTCTGTTCAGTTAGAAAAAAAATATTCTATATAATATTATGCAAGATAATTTACATTACGCAAAATAAAACTAAATTTATAGCCCTATGACAGTTAGCGACACGCCAATATACCAACCAAAAACATCGAGAAATATACTCAAGCAGAAATAAAAATAACTAAACGTAAAAAATATTTAAAAAAAAAGACTCCAGGCATAAAGGGCGTGCCCGCTTACATAGAGCTGTAACTAGAAGTTATAATTGATAAACTAGGACTATCGAGGTAAAATAAATAATTGTCGAGGTCGCTAGCTAACCACATATTGCAATACAACTCATAAAAAAAACATTGTAATGAGTAGATTATGTCAACAATAAATTAAACATGTAAACAAACACGAGTTTTAGGAAAAAACTAACTGTAATGCCTATACTTAAAGTTCAGTTTGCGCTACAAATTTATATTTTATATGACATTTTCTTCACAAACAGTACTAGTCAGTCTAAAATCAGCTTTATTTACACTTACATAAAGTTGATGATTGCTTAAGTCAATTGGAAAAAAGGATTTGATAAGACCTTACGTAAACAGGGTCAGATTCATAAGCGCCCTTGTAGGTTTATGTGAAATAAAATATTTTGAATTTGAATATATTATATTACCTAGCGTATTTTTGCAAACATGGTTTCAATATCTTAACATGTTTAAACAAAATGGAGTAAGAAAATATAATCAACTCTCCCATACAACTTCAATATCTACTCGACCTAAATGGGGCACACCATTTATAGGCATGTTCTAGAATCAAAAATTCGAAGACATGTGACATCTACCAACCCGCACTGGGCCCGCGTGGTGGACTACTGCCCACTCCCTCTCGCAGGGAGGAGGCCTGGGTCCAGCAGTGGGACGTTATAGGATGATCATATGTTTAGTTTATTCGATGTCCTGTCATGTGACAAAAAACGAATAAAAAAATAACGTTAGGTAAATTTATATTTGATGAAGTTATCACTTTACAAACTATTATTTCTGTAAATATAGATAGTGCAATCCACGACGACGCGCCCCACACTAGTTTCGAACTTATCATAACACTAGACTCGATTTATCTAAGTTTCATTGATAAGTACGAGTACCTAAATCATTTTCATTTAAACCAATCATTCATATTTCAAGCTAAGAAAATGAGACATTGTCATATTTTTTTTGGACAAGAATAATTATTCTGGTTCTATAGCGGCCGAGCGCTGCAAGCAGAAATAGTCCTTACGGTGTATATATATGAACTTCTTCGATGGTACCTTCCAAATTTTTCAAGTCTACAAACATACACAAATTCACAAAATTAGCTCATTCTCTCTTTATAATATTGGTTATGTAGATTTATTAATGAAGTATTACATATTTACAGTTGCCTTCTCTATCAAGTCCAGAAGATTCAGGCAAGGCGTTGCGGGATGTCCTCAGAATACCTAAAGTAATGGTGTTCATAACATTCGCGGTGGTAGCTGGCACGTTTGATAGCTTCATCATCTATTATATGTTCTGGTAAGTTCTCATTTAGGAGCATGAGGAACAGGGTGTAAAGTTCACTCATCCATCATAGAAAAGGGAGGATCGTCCGACCAGACGGGTGTTGTGTCTGGCGGACAAAGCCCTGGTGTTTTTTTTTTACTAGGGCATCTCGTTGCTTACCTCTGAGGTCATGACTACTTAACCGAGCTTTCCTGTGGCTGCCTTAAGCTACTACATTCAAAGCCTCCAGCCAGGGGCAAAAACTATTCTAATTAAAACTAGGCGAGCGCTCGCTAAGGGCACCCCCTGTGGGGTACGGACCTCGGCTTAGGGCGTCGCTGGCGGGAGGACAGCAACTTGGGACAGGCTGGATCAAGGATAATTCATTATTATTAATCGGGGAATTTAAAGCTACTGGCTCAGCATCGACGCGGGCTGGCGCATCAACGAGCAAGGGTCGGGGGGGAGCCCAGGTGTTGATGTCGGATAGTCTTATAATGTCGTTCGCGCGGTAAACTCTAATTGCGCGATGCAGGATTTGTGTGACGTCACGTCATGTCTTTGATGCGTAGTTCGTATGTGGCGGTGTAACCGCTACACTCATACTGCCTCGTTGGTCTTGTGGTCGCAAGCGCTACTGCTAAGCATGAGGTCCGATTCCCGGGTCGGGATAAGATAAGATAGTCATTTGTTTAAAAGTGTTATTAATTTGTTTCCATCTGGAAATCCACTCCTCACATACGGAGAGGAGGCCTGTGTCCCTGTGTGGAAATATTATAGGCTGATTTCACAGAAATATTAAAAACAGGAGAAGTGGCAAGGGGGCGTGTCGCCGACCACGTGGACCTGAGCTTATCGCTCAGCTATTGAAAAAATGGCCGTCACCGCGAGTTAGTGTGTTGTCAACCGCGATCGTAAAAAAAACGATTATGCCGTCTTGTTAAGTGGGTTCGTGCAAAAATAGAAGCCAAAACAAAATTTTTAGAAGTCATGGCATCAGTTACCACAGGTAAATACAAGTATTTTACAATATTTGTCTTAAAAATCACGAAAAACAACAAGCCGTAAAATATATCTGACTTGTACTACTTTATTTTTGTTTTCCTATATTATCCCGACAGTATTATTTTTGCATTAAATACATTGCTCTTTTACAACCACCTCAGTCTGTCACTGAGTGACTGAACAAGCAATGTAAATCTGACATAACGAAACCTCAATAAGCCATAATGTCGCATGGTGCGTCCGCTGCTCTGGTCCGCTGTATTTGAGCGCGAGCTAGTGATGTGCTCGTGGAGGTCTGACAAAGTCTATCGACAAGAAAGTCGACTGCGAATTGTTATATTACAATTTCATTTAATTGATTTTTCTTCAATTTGTTAACTCTTGTAATCCGGTTGGAAGGCCGATGTGGTTCTATGCATTTTTACCCATTTTTATTATTTTACAGCGTAATAGACAAATGCGTAACCAAAGATCGTGAAGTAAGTTCAATAATGTTTAGTTTAGTAATCTATGGAATGTCCTTGGGTTTGAATTATGAGATGTAATGCCTTAGCCTTAAGTTACTTCGTCATTTGTTATGGTTATGGTATTTTACTGAAGTCTTCATAAATGCACCATTAGCTTCGGATGCATTATAATAATCAGCATCATATAGTCATAATTATGTATTATGCCGCAGAATTTCTAAAGAGGGTTTGAAGCCATATTGTGACGTCATGCATGCTCTAAAATAAACAATTATAATATGAAAATTACTTTTAAAGATTTGGCAATGGGTCAACATTCATGCTATTTATTCCTTATGCATGCGTGTGTGTTATTTTCACATAAACCCCTAGTTACTAAAGAAAGAAGAATTTAATTTCTTAAAAATACGGGTTTTTTAAGAGCCTGCAAACTTACAAGTTTATGATTAGCTTCGTATACCTATATAATTCAGTAAGTCACTAACAAATTGTAATTGTACCGTTTCAGTTTCCCAAAAGAAGCAAGTAAAAAAATCAATGGATTGATGCCATAGGAAGGTCAGCTAACTGGTTCTCTACAAAAACGAGAATCTCTTTTTTGAACATTTTATGGCATCATAATCATATATAACTACGTGTCGTTTGATTTGTAATTGTTTTTAAAATATTTTTATTAATTAATTAAATAATGTTTTGTTGGTTTCATATCGTTTTTGTTTACTTTATTTCCAAAACCTTTAAAGTAAATTTATCGATATATTTATCGATAACTCTTCGATTTAGTCAAGCACTGTCGTATCCAACCCCGAGTCCCGACAACACACAATGATAATTGTTTTAGTGTGAGTGTGTTACGGAAAAAGTACGCTGTGGTTTAAATAATAAGGTTTATATTTAAATGACTGAGTTATCGATGGCGCGTGTGTGCACTTGTTCGTAGTATTGTTTTGACAGAACTGTGTGTGCAATATTAGCGTTATGGAGGGGCAATTGTAGCTTCATCGGTTTTCTATACATTTTGAACTCCACGCCATATCTCCTTCTTTATTATATCTATGGCTGATTTCAATATTTTTTAGCTAAGAATTAATATTGTTGATTGAACCATCGCTATCCTGCCAACCATTGCCAAGGTTCTCGAGTATATACTCCACGGTTTCATTTCTAAACGCGTAAATATGTCTTTATCCGATGCCCAACGGTTCGACCAGGTCGCTCCGTAAATTCGAATTTACTGATTCACGTAGACTACATATCCCGTGGCTTGGACATCGGTGGGCAGGTTGATGCTCTGTATTTTGATTTCCGGAAAGCATTTGACAGAGTTGACAACGATGTGCTTTTGAGTAAGCTGGGAGCCATCGGTTTCTCGTCCGGCTTTGAACCTTATGCTATAGTGATAAAGTTGAAAGTCTATTAAAGAAATTTGACAGATTTTAGTAGGTTGACGTCCTGGCGTCTGTGCCTAATAATAATTTAATAATACTAAGGAGTGAACGCACGGCCGAACAAAACATGGCGAACACGAACATCGAACACGGAACATTTGAATGAATGACGTAACTAATATTTCGTAACAATATTAAGATTTAAGAGAGTGTCCGTGGAGTTTCTTGCCCGTTCTTCTCCATAGGAACCCACGCTTAGGAATGGGCAACTAGCTTCATATTTCTGACTGACTGACCGCTTGACAATTCAAAAGTGCCTGTAAATGGTTTAATTGAAATAAATGCTTTGAGTTTTGAGTTTGGTTCGTACGGTGGACTTGTATTAGTACAGATAGTGCAATCCACGACGACGCGCCCCACTCCGCGATTACTGCACTGTAAGCTGTACTTTAGTACGGAGCGGAGCAGAGTGGGGCGCGTCTCTGTGGATTGCACTATCTATAAAGTGAACACGAACTCCATTCGAACACACCCCCCGACCCTTGCTCGTTGATGCGCCAGCCCGCGTCGATGCTGATCCAGTAGCTTTAAATTCCCCGATTAATAATAATGATTTATCCTTGATCCAGCCTGTCCCAAGTTGCTGTCCTCCCGCCAGCGACGCCCTAACCGAGGATCGTACCCCACAGGGGGTGCCCTTAGCGAGCGTTCGCTTAATTAACCTAGAATAGTTTATGCCCCTGGCTGGAGGCTTTAAGTTAGTAGCTTAAGGCATCCACAGGATAGTCCGGTTAAGCAGCTGCGACCTCAATCTGAGAGTCAACTGCGAGATGCCATATAAAAAAAAAAAAAAAACGATCATACTTCGACTTGTGTTGACGCTCAACCGTCCCGGTCTCTTTAGTAGCCATGGATTCTCCGTTGGAAATGATCGAGAGTGAAGAAGCTAAATAATTTTTGCTATTCGTAGTGATTTTCGAACAATGTTGTATCAATTTTCCCCGAACACCGTCCACATAGTACGAACACAGTGTTTGATGTTCGTTAGTTGTACGTACATGCGAACAAAATGTTCGATGTTCGTGTTCTCCATGTTCTTGTACGTTCGTGCGTACACGCGTTTAAGATTTCAAATTTCTCTTAGGTTTTTAGAAGAACTGGCAGAGGTAACAGGGCATACAGCCAAGATCAAACTTATAGAGGGAGTCGTTGTGGCCGGACAGAGCTTTATTGGAGAACTACTGTTCTTCTTCTTCTCAGGTAAATTACAAATTATTTATAAATAGCTTAAACGTGTTAAAGAAATATTGTACGGTGGGACGGAACCGATTTGAGTCCGTCTCAAACTTCGCAACTTTTTTTTTTTGTTCTAAGTCAAATAATTTATTTCAATTAGGCACAAATAAGGCACTAATGAACGTCATAATTTACAAAAAATAATAATAATTGATTCTAGTCGCCCCTTCCAAAAGGTAGTTATCGTAAGGAGAAGAATGGGCAAGAAACTCCACCGTTAGTCTTTTAAAATGTTTTCACAATATCTTGTATACATTAATTATATAATTATATGTGAAGACGATGCACCTAGAATAAGATTACTATACCACGATAGGTAAAAATAATGAAGAATGAAGGAATGACAGATAATTATGTGATAGATGCATGGTGCTCACATATTTACAAAAATTGTAAAATTATACGATATTCCTAACATTTTAACAAGTAATACTAATAAGTTTATGACTAACCTGGTGTCACAGTTTTTATGCCGCCCGTAGGGCCTCTGCCTTGGCTTCACACTGTGGAACGAAAAAAGGCTTTCGACATCTAAGCTTAAATTTTAAGTGTCCATTTTTTGCTTGAAATGGCTTCTAATAATCAATATTATGAGCAAATTGGCAACTTATATTTTTTTTACAAAAAAGATTTATGTAGCTAATGTTTATATCTCCGGAACGGACAGAATAGCCGCTATATCCTTGCACACGGTGATATAACTATTTATTTATGATTTTTTGACGAACATGATTTTTTCAGATAAGGTGCGTTCTTTTTTTAAACTGAACTGAAAAAAAAAACATAAATAAATAGTTACATCACCGTGATGTGAGAGATTTAAGCATCAGATCCATAGTTTTTTTTGCAAAAAAATAAAATAAATAAGTTGCCATTTTGCTTATACAATGTGGATCTGGATTTACGACATTAAATTAAAACGAGCACAGTATTAGTCCATAGAAACATTTTAAAAGACGAAGATTAGTAGTTAATGGAAAATTGAAAAATTGCAATTTTCAAACAAAATAAATAGCAGAATCAACTACATACTCGCAATTGTCTATGCACCACTAATGCATAATTTGCGTAAGTAATATTTCTTTTTCTTTCTAATTGTAGTATTATTTTGTGGGACTGGGCGGGGCGCGTCAGAGTGGAATCGTATGACACCTTTCTCTGTCTCTCAAGCATATTGAGACGTAGAGGATAGAATCGTACGTTTTGCACAGGTTCTTGACCTTACAATGTTTACCTATTATTACGGACTCAGATCTACATCATGTTGAAAAATAAGAAAATGAAAAATAATTTCCTGTGGCTAAAGTATTCATTGGATTTGATTGATTTTTTGTATACGGGTAAAGAACATGACACTCTTTATGTGGTTTTAAGGAATGTCAATCGTCCTGCTCCACATTGTATATGTATGCATAATATTGGCTATAAGAAGCCATTTCAAGCAAAAAACGGACACTTTAAAATTCAAGCTTAAATGTTTTTGAGAGCCTTTTTTCGTTCCACAGTGTTTCGTCGAGAAATATCTCCATGTCGGTTTCCTCACAATGTTTTCCTTCACCGTTTTTGAAGCAAGTGATAATTATACAATACGCACTTGAATCAGAAAAGTCAGAGGTGCGTGCCTTGGGTTCGAACTCGAGACGTGTTGGATCGTTAAGTTCCCTTCAAAATGGTTGAGCTAAACGGTGCTGATCCATGCGTCATGTTCGTGAACGGGCGCCGTCAGTTGGGACTGGTCATCTCTTATCTGCCACGGCTTATTTTAATTTTTGAATTGTTTTTATCTTTTTATTACGGACGCTTTTTACGTGCACGTATTTCTAAATTGTTCTCACATGTATAATTTCAACATGAATGATGTTAGCAATATTTTGTAACAATATTATGATTTAAAAGAGTGTCCGTGGAGTTTCTTGCCCGTTCTTCTCCATAGGAACCTACTACGCTTTGGAATGGGCAACTAGCTTCATATTTCTGACTGACTGACCCCTTGACAATTCAAAAGTGCCTGTAAATGGTTTAATTGAAATAATTGGCAGCTCGACGGTCACACCACTATGTTATCACTTCTCTAATATTGTCTAATTTAATTTAATTTTAGGTAAAATAATCAAAAGGTTTGGTTACGGTACCACGCTGACAGTGTCCCTGTTCTGTTACGGCGTCAGGATGCTGTGCATCTCGTTCATACAGAACCCGTGGCATCTTGTGTTCATCGAGGTAAGGACACAACGCAATGCATTTATTTGTATTCCATTATGACCAACAACCAATTAATCGCATGTGACTAAAAGAGTGATGAATATAAATGTTGCCCTCAACATTTATATTCATCACTCTTTTAGTCACATGCGATTAATTCATCGTTTCTTTGGTCTTCCTCTCCCTCTCCATCCCTATGGAGAGGGAGAGGAAGACCAAAGAAACGATGGATGGATTGTGTGAGGAGTGATATGAAGGAAAAAGGTGTAGATGATTGCGTGACGGTTGACAGGGGAGAATGGAAGAAGAAAACGTGTTGCGCCGACCCCAAGTAACATGGGATGAGGGCAGGAAGATGATGAAGCTGATGATGACCAACAACCAATTATCAGAAATAAAATATGATAATATTGGGTATTGGGTGCAGTTTCATATGTGGACCTATGAAACTGGCGTTTTTTTCTCACAAATAGAGAACCTCGTCACTTCTATGATTTAAAATATTCATCAATTGCTTGATGTTATATCGAATAATGACCATCATAGACCTAGAAACCTTATTACTATAGTTTTCTAAACATAAAAAATACCTTAAAAATGACTCCTCTTTTTGTTAGCAGACCACTATTTGTTTTAAAACTTAGCCAAAAGTTATTTTTGTCGCATAATGGTATACGTTATTTTAGTTTTTAAACATTAGTTCATAAAAGTTTTAAAACATTAGTGTCCATGGTTGTTAAATAAATTGAGAAAATGTTAGTATGAAAAATGCAACTTCTTTAAAATTCTCCATACAAAACACACTGTTTAAAAACTAAGAGAGAGAGAGTTTTAAAACAAATAGTGGTCATTTCTGCTAACAAAAACAGGAGTAATTTTTAAGGTATTTTTATGTTTAGAAAACTATAAGTAATACGTTTTTTTTACTATTGGTAGTTGTCTATGATGGTCATTATTCGATATAATATCAAGCAATTGATGAATATTTTAAATCAGTGACGAGGTTCTTTATTTGTGAGAAAAAAACGCCAATTTCATAGGTGGGGGGTGGGGGTTGCTACGTCACAAGTATATAAAATGTACATACTCGTGACGTTATGGCACATTTTAACCGCCGTAATCTTTTGATAAAGTAAAAAAGAAAAAGTACGTGTCCAATATTTTTTAATAATACAACTGACGGACAAAAACAATTTTTAGTCATAATTCCTATTGCAGCTCATTACAGATTTAGGAAATGATATACGGGGTGTATCAGAAATATGTGGTATAGACTATCAAACTGAACGACCTGTATACATAGAACCAACATCGTAATCGAGAAAAAATTATTAGCTGTCCGTGTGACGTGTAATAAAACGATATGCCTCGAGAATCCGTTTCAAGCAATGTAAATCAATTGTCAATTACAAACTAAGTATGATAAATCGATATGTCTCGAGAATCGGTTTTTAAAGCAACCGATTTTTTTTTCCGTCACTACACAAAGTATTTTGATAAAGATTGTCGTGAGATTAGTAACTAGTCGCCCCGCGGTTTCTTCCACATAATTTTCATCTCCGTGGGAATATCGGGATAAAAAGTATTATATGTGTTAATCCAGGCTATAAACTATCTGTGTGCCAAATTTTATCCAAATCTGTTCAGTAGTTTTAGCGTGAAGAAGAGACAAACATACACACTCACAAACTTTCGCCTTTGTAATATTAGTGTGATGGCCGCTAGAGGGGCGTCGTTGAGGTGCTTGCCTAGGACGCTTTCGACGTTTAATCCGCTTCTGTTGTCCCACAGAGCATAATGCAGGGCCCCACGTACGCGCTCTGCTACGCCACCATCGTGGGCTACGCCGCGCACGTGGCGCCCGACGGGTACTCCGCCACCGTGCAGGGGATCGTGGCCGGCATGGACGATGGAGTTGGTACGTACCGGTTAAATAGGTTTTTATTTTTACCCGACTACGCCGAACCAAAGAGGAGGGTTATGATTTTGACCGTATGTATGTATGTGCACCTGTTACCTCGTAACTTCTAAACTACTAATGTTGTATTAAATAATTAATATACAATGGTTTTATTTACACATACGTATTTACATGATTAAAAACTAACAGACATTTAAAAGTATATATAAAAAGGGAGGGGGGGGGGGGGATAATAATATAATATAACTACTAATTATAATTTGACAAATGAGGTATCGTTGGTAGCGTCTTGATCGTCCGCTGGTTATAGAAACAGAAAAATATTTTATTCGGTAAATTGAACACACCCTCACACACCCACACATAAACCCACACATACACCCACACACACACCCACACACACACCCACACACACACCCACACACGCACCCACACTACACATCCACTCACTACTTTCACACTTCATTTTCATTACCCTAAAGTACTATTGTAATTGTTGCCTGCTCAAAACTATCTTAATTTGTATAAAAAATATAATGTAATTAATTGAGAGGAGCTTGAAATCTGACATACAGGTTTTTACCTAGTTTGGGTTTCAGAGGTTTCATAGGTTTTGTAACTTAAATTATTTCAATAAAGATTTTATTTTTTTATTTATTTATTATTATATGCTATTTGAAGTTACATTTCATTTAGTATGGCGACGACGTCTAGGAGACAAAGCCATGAAGAAAAAAATAATTAATGGTGCCGTGTTCTGTATCAAATGAAAGGGCTTAATTAGCACATTCCAAATATATATAATTATATTAAAAGTGACTCCAAAATAATTTAAATAAAAATAAAAGTTATAAAACTAAAACCCAAGTACGTCAAAAAAGTCATATACAAAATGTATAAACAAGACATCACAGACAGACAAATTACAAATCCACTCCGGATTTGTAATTTGTCTGTCACCTGTGTTAGGGCACAAATCGGACAGATTACGTGTGACTCCGGATTTTTAATTTATCTGTCTGTGATGTCTTGTTTACATAACTTTTGTTTTTATTATTTTATTTATCTTCTATATCTATAGATTCCTTTCTTTTAGATTGTGTGAATGTGAGAACGTTGTAGGCTTAACAGACTGTAGATCTGTCGACCATTTTCTATCTTGCTAAGTACCTGGTACTTACGACACGTATTTTTTCTTTTTTTCGTAATCAGAAGATTACGGCAATACATTGAGTAGGTAATACGTTACAATGTGGCATGACGTCACTCCCCGGTAGATTTTATACTGACTTGTGACGTAGCGAGCCCCCACTCCCCAACTTTAAGGCGCAGGGTTCCGAAAACGGGGTTTTTTAAAGCAGTGTATCTCTTAAACCGTAAATAATTTTGACCAAAAAAAAAAGAATGATATTTTCAAGTCTTTTTTTAATACAGTGATGGAACTAAAATCATAATTAAACATACATTAATGCTTCAAAATAATCTTCAAACACACCTCTTAATTGTCTTTAAAAGCAGTTTATACCTTCACTAACAATTATAATTATAATTAAAAATATACCATAAAAAGTCTAATGTCAACCTGCATTCAGTGATGGATTATGATGAGTAATATGAGCAATATGATGAAAAAAAACAACGAAAAACATTGAAAAGGTACAGAAGTGTGGTTATTTTCTTTACTCTTTACACGTAAAGAAAAAGACAGAGACAAAGGCAAATCGGAACCCTGCGCCTTAATAAGTTTTATCTAAACCATTTTGAATAGGGATGATGACTAAAAAAATGTTTTTTGTCCGTAATGTAGATTATGAAAAAATTACGTACACGTATTTTTTCTTTTTTTACGTTATCAAAATATTACGGCGATACATTGAGTTATAATGTGCCATGACGTCACTTGTATGTAGATTTTATACATACTTGTGACGTATCAACCCCCACTCCCCAACTTTAATGCGTTGTATCGAAGTAATTTTTTATTAATATGATAAAGCAAAAAATACGTGTCTAATATTTTTTTATTATCTGACTGACGGACTAAATAGAATTTCTTTTTTTTACCCAGGCATCATCCCTATTAATGATAAAGCAAAAAAAAAAAAATTGTGTCCCTTTTTTTTCTAACTGACTGACTAACTAATTCTTTTTTTTCTAACTGACTGACTAACTAATTCTTTTTTTCTAACTGACTGACTAACTAATTCTATTTTTCTCCCCAATCAACATCCATATTGTTGAACAATAGTTTGTGCTCGCGAGGCTTACTGTTCGCAGAACTACTAGTTATAATAATTCTGTCTTATATTTTCCAGGGTTCGCCATAGGATCCCTGGTTGGTGGTCAGTTATACAGCTGGCTAGGAGGCCGGGCCTCCTTCAGAGTGTTAGCAGTGACTGCAGTCATAGGCTCAGGACTACACGCAATACTGTTCGCTGTTGTGACCAGGAGTGACAAGCGAAAAGGTTGGTATTATAGAGGTATGAAGATCAGGGTGTAAAGTTCACTCATCCTCCATAGAAAAGGGAGGATCTTCCGACCAGACGGGTGATGTGTCTGGTGGGCTACTGCCTGACGATTGATGTCGGGACGTTGTATACCTATAGCATGTAACAAAAACCCTGTCTTTTCCGAAAGGGGGCGCATAGGTACCGCAAGCCCTACCTTTTTTTGTGTAATATAAATATATATTGCTATTTAAAAAAAAACTTTTTTGATACCCTATTTTCATTATAAATTAGCAGATTTTATACATAGGTCATAAGTTATGACTTTCTAAACAACGGTCGCCCGAGACCCATGTAAAATACCACGGTAAAATAACCCATTGAAAAAAAAATGAGGCGGTATTTCTTTTTTCCCTAAAATTACCACCTAAATAGACTGTAAGTAGTTAGGTATCGACCTAACAACACCCTCACTGATAGGACAAGGTTTTTGTTCCACGCTGTATATACTCGTTGCGCGGTAATCTTTGCTTGCGAGATGCAGGATTGTGTGTGACGTTAGTGTGATGTGTAGTTCGTATGTGGCGTTCTAGATGTCGCCACAGTGTTTTGCTGTATTTTTTAGGTTTTCTTACCTAAACGGTGCCAACGGGGGCTCGTGGCAAAATAATAACAGGGTCTATTGAAGCTACGCTTGCTGAGGTCGATCCGTGGATAGGTCACCACAGATCAGTACAGATAGGTCACTCCGCAGTCATTTATATAAAAAGCGACTCTTGCTACGACACAATAAAGTGCAATTCAGGTTGCACAGCGCTAATTACCTACAGTTATATTCACCTAGAAGTTGCCTCTCTTTCTATCTCGTAACTCTTAGATCTTCTAACTACTTTACACTCACTGAATTGGCCCGACAAGTCGACCTCGCCGCTTGCTTGTAGCTTCATACCTAAAATGCGGAGTAAACATCTGTGCTATTACACACTGACATTGTACATCTTTCATTTATCATTTTTGTAGATCTTAGACAGTCGTTACGGGTGTAGTTAACCAGTAATACCAATGCATATCGCGTTTCGCAGTTGTTGTGTTGTGGAGTTCAGATAGGCAGTCTGTGGCCGTATTATGTAGAGATGAGAATATTGGTTGAAATTGTTTATTGGTTAATGGTTAATAAAAATATCGATATTTTTATTGGTTGAAAATATTAGTTAATATTTTTATTCAAGTATCTGCAACATGTTGAAAAGTTGAATATTCTATTAACTAATGCATGTTGAAATTGTTAAGTTAAACTTCCCTTCATACTATTAAATTTAAATACACACTGAGGTGCTTCAGTCTTAAGTGTGTCTTCAGATTCGTGGTAGTACCTTTATAAGAAAGGTCTTTTTTACAATATTTACAAGTTGCGACTTTTTCCACCCCCACGACCCTATCGAAATGGTTCCACGTATCATTATTTCGTCTCGGCATTTTGTAAAACAAAAAAAAACAACAACAACGCAACGACGCGACTTTGTTATTTGAGTAAAATATCAAAACTAACTAATAAAATAAACATAAATCAAAAATCAACCATTAACCGACCGAAATATTGGTTAAAAATATCAACAACTTGAGCGAGCGAGCGAGAGACAGCGCGTTGTTCGAGCGAGACAGAGAAATATTCGTCCTTGCCAATTTTGCGCCGAAGAAGTTGATATGATATTTTTATTCGTTAATGTTAATTTTATTTATTGAATATCATGGTTCATTTTAAATATTAGTTAAATTTAATGGTTGATGGTTATATTCATCATCTCTAGTATTATGACGTATCAATACCACCATTATTCCTGTGTGAGTGAGAGACGGAGCTATACAAGGCCGCTAGCACCATCCTTTTTTGCAGTGTAATAATGATGGCATTAATACTTCATAATAAGGCCCCTGAAATTAAATGAAATTGTTTATTCTGTAAATAGGATTTCGGAACCATTTTCACACGGCATATTCGTCATATTTACAATATTTGAGTCTCAAACTCAAAGCTTTTATTTCAATTAAACCATTTACAGGCACTTTTGAACTGTCAAGGGGTCAGTCGGTCAGATATATGAAGCTAGTTGCCCATTCCAAAGCGTAGGTACCTATGGAGAAGAACGGGCAAGAAACTCCACGGACACTCTTTAAAAAAAAAAAAAAACTACAAGATATTGTTTACATCATTCATGTTGAAATTATACATGTGAGAACAATGTAGAAAGGCGTGCACGTAAAAAGCGTCCGTAATAAAAAGATAAAAACAATTCAAAAATTTAAATAAGCCGTGGCAGTTAAGAGGGAACAGGGGCTGCGAGGAATTTGAAAAATAGGTATTTGAAGAAACTATTGCCCAGAAGTTAAACCCCGTAAAGTGCGATAGGGACAACTGCAGCTCAGACCGGTTATATCACAAATTTTTTGACGAAAACGACGTTTGGCATTCTCCTTTTTTCTCCTCGAAAACTAAGCCGATTTAATAATTTAGGTTCCTATTATTTTCTTTTATGCTAAAAACTTTTCCGAATTAGTCTGGTAGTCCTCTAATCACGGCGGTAAAAATGGGGCATATTTGTACATTTTGGAGGGTCATAGTTTCCTTACTTATTAATTGCTGAAAAAAATGAAATGGATGGGACATGCCTATAGAGATCCTGATTTTATAAAAAAAAAATGGCAGCTCTAGAGGCATTATTCAGGAAGAAAAACGGAAAATACGTTTGTATGGAGAATCGCGGGCCCTGTTCCCTCTTAAGAGATGACCAGTCCCTACTAATGGCGCCCATTCACAAACATGACGCATGGATCAGCACCGTTTAGCTCAAAATTTTTGAAGGGAACTTAACGATCCAACACACACGCCACCACCAGCGAGACATTTGAGTGAGCATGACATACTCTCAGCCGCCAGGGCATATCAAGTCAAATGAAAGACGTACAGTAAATGGTAGCTTTATAGAAAGTACATGGTCACAGTGCTCACACATGTACTATGCAATTATACCTGTGGAGTGGACCTGTCCAGTCAGTACAAGCATTTTCAGCAAATTAGCTCCATGTAAAATACTGTTATTCAGCTGCATCTGGTTAGACTGGAAGCTGACCCCAACATATTACCAATTAATTCCTTATTCCTCTTCTTACAGTTGAGAAGCAATTATCGATGCAAGAAGCGACGCCAGAAGAAGGCCAGAAGATGCTACAGGAGCACAGTAGCGCCATCTACAAAGACACGACCGTACCACTAAACAGCGTAGAAAAGTTGGATAGGTAACGCTAATAGATGGCGCTAGTTTGTATTTAGATAGATTTTTTGAGAAGAACTTTCCATTAAAATAAATTAATATAATTTTTCTTGAACACATCATAATGGTATTATTGTATTTGTGCTTAAAAACAAGTGGTTTATAGAAAAAAAATCAAAGTAACCATAAGGTTGCGTTTCCACTGAGGCGGAGCTGGGCGGTGCGGAGCGGAAATGAGCAGTGAAAAGTGGTGAGTGGCGTTGAGCGAAAATGCACTGATTAGGTACACTAAATCTCTAAGAAAGATCATAAGTAATGTTGTTAAAGAAAGCAGCTTTTTATATCTTTCTGTACTAGAAGACGAAGATAACGAAGGAAATGAAATAATACTGACCACTCCGCTCCGCACCGCACCGCCCCGCTGCCCTCCGCTCAATTTTATTATATGTAGTCCGCTCAGCTACGCTCCACTCCGCTGACACTGTTTCTACTGAAGCCGAGCGAAGATTTCCAGCATTGTGATTGGTTAATTCTTAATAATTTTATCTCTTATTGTTACCATAAATTTATTTATTTATTTATTAATCTTTTTGCATAATATTCTATAATATTTTCTACTGGGAAGGGGCACTGGCTCTTATAACACAGGTCTACCATCTAGCACAGGAGTCAGGGACTACACACTATTTTGTAACCACTCTGTTCTTAATAAAGATGATTGATTATTATTATTGATTCATGCACCGCTAAGCTCCGCTCCGCCACATATTAATACAAATGGGACACTACGCAATTTAGTTATAAAGTTAAAAGTACGCGGTGGGCCCGTCTTGTCGGGCCAATTCAGTGAGTGTAAGGTAGTCAGAAGATATAAGAGTTACGCAATAGAAAGAGAGGCAACTTCTAGGTGAATATAACTGTAGGTAATTAGCGCTGTGCGACCTGAATTGCACTTTATTGTGACGTTGCAAAAGTCGCTATTTATTTAAATGATTTTGTGGAGTGTCCCAGCTCCGCCTCAGTGATAACGCAGCCTAATTTTGCAAAAAGACTTGAATAAAATGTCGTATGACAATGACTACCCACTTACCAATATAGGTTAAGATTTGCAATAATTGTGCCATTTTTTCTAATAAAAGAAGTTAATTGATTTACAATAATATACAGCACATAATTATAAGATTTTTTATTACGAATTTACGTCATGTATATAGAAATAATGCAGTCATTATCTTGTATGTATAATTGTATACTTAAATAAATATATTTTCATGTTATATTTTTCACGATCGTTTTATTCATGTGTGGAGACGAACGACAAATTATGGGGGTAATGTAGGTACTTGAATTAAAGATGAATAAATAAATAATAAAGAAAAAATTAAAAATTGGTTTATTTGTCACAGAAACACGCATACACAAATACAAAAGTAATCAGAAAAGAAAATAGATCTAACATAACATAACATCACGCCTTGTTTCCCCGAAGGGTATGGCAGAGGTGTACCTGTAGTACACCCACATTTTGTCCCATGTATTACGGGGCGAGCCTATTGCCATCAACCGGGCACAATTCCAGACTCCGGGCTACTACTGAGAGATTCCTGTGTGTGAACACTCCCGAAGGAAGGAAAGAATTGAAATATTATCTTTAAAGGTGTTTATTACATTTGTATGAATTTTTGTCACTAAATACGCTAGGCACTTCTTTTTAATAACATAATACCTACTTAGCTGTAGGCCACCAATACAATAGATTTATCGCCTAATCAAACATAACTGCAATGTTAAATAAGGGTTCTGACTTTATTTTTTTGTCAGGCACTAAAAATATTGTTGTTTGTCGATATCTTTATTGCCGTGATAGTTGCAGTATTATCGTTGTAAAACATTGAGAGAAACCAACGGGAAGTAATTAATGGCCACCGTGAATTTCAATAATTCTATTTAACAAGGACACAACGACTCGGTGACCGGCCGTCCTGATATCAGAACGAACGGTCACTCTTAATAAAAAAAAATCTTCTAGAATACAATGGATGCAATTATTTCGAGAATAAGAAGCAATAGGGAAGCAATTGTTAGGCATAAATTCAACGTTAAATACGCCTAGTGACCGTTCATTCTGATGGAGACGAAAAACCCAATAACACCCGACCCGGGAATCAAACCCAGGACCTTATGCTCAGCAGTAGCGCTAGCGGCCACTAGACCAACGGCAATCAAAAAATTAAACTTCTTATTATCTAATGACGTTCCCAGTCCGCATACAAAAATTCGGTCAAAAGGCCGCATCGCTGTCAACAGGAAAAGTGCCCAAAAGGCTGGCAACATTGCCACGTTGTATGGCAATGCTGATTCTGTGGCCAAGAAATAAGCCAGCCCTCTGGTCACGTGAAGAGTCGACCAACCGCTTGGAGATTTCTCTAAAACCTTAGTGGGCACTGACTCCATGGCCCTAATGTTTTAACCCCGAACGGCTCGAACATATAAGTCCCTATAAGATTGTTGCGCCGTTTGAGGTGTTCCGCACTTGCAGCAGCTGCCCCAGCACAGCCCGCCGTGCGAGAAAGATGGGATGGCGTAAGGGTTTGGCCACATGTTGCATTCCATAAGTACCATAGGCTGACCTAACTTCCAAGGCATTATGTTCATTCCATTTGGGTTCTTTCCATCTTAAACTCAAACCATTTCTTTGAAATAAACCATTTACAGGCACTTTTGAACTGTCAAGGAGTCTAACAGTCAGAAATATGACAACTAGTGATTCTAGAAAAGATAAGTTTGACGATGGAAGAACGTCCTGTGGTATGAAGTTAGTTGCCCATTCCAAATCTTAGTAGTGTACATATGGAGAAGAACGGGCAAGAAACTCCATGGACACTCTTGTAGCAAATAATTGTTACAAAATATTCAAAAGTCATTTATTCAAACTAGGCTGAGAATCAGCACTTTTCGAACGTCAAAATTACATAAGACAGTCCCCCAAAACGCCCACCCTTCACCACTTCCTAGTGCTTTTGCTGGGAAGAAGAAGTGGTGGAATTGGTTGCATTATTCATTTTGAAATTATACATGTGAGAACAATGTAGAAAGACCTTACGCACGTTAAAAGCGTGCGTAATAAAAAGATAAAAACAATTCACTATCGCGTGCCCAGCCATTGCGTTCTAAAACAGCTGGCACCTGGTGACAAGAGCACGAAAGATGATGTCATTGATGCTGGCGTGCCGTGCTGTCCGGTCTGCGCTCTACTGCACCAGCATTAGGGATGGGTCTAAAATTAATAAGCTGCTAAATTAACACTGCTAATTTTTTTTAGTGTCAACACCTGCTAAATAAATTCTGGGATAGCTGTTAAATATAGCAGTCACAACTCACAACAAAGCAATAATGGTCCTGCAGATTCAGTCACAGTTAGATTGATAAGTTTGAGCAAGTTGATTTAATTAACTGCTAAGTGCTAAATGCTGAATTCGGAATTGTTACATTTAACTAGTGTTAAATAAGACTAATCTTCGTTACGAAGGTTTACGCGGGTTTGTTTGTGGTAGATAGTGTTGTGAGTGAAAATTCCATTTGTTTGACTGTTTGTATATTGTTTATACGCCAACAGGAAAAGTTGACAGTCCTAAGCCTGTGAAAAGTATGAAGGAAATGAGAATTAATTACGTTAACAATCTGTCTGTGATTAAATTTAACAGTTGCTAAAAATAACTGCTAATTTTAACTGTTAAATATTGTTAGCATTACCATTTAGCAGTGTTATTATTATTTAACGTTTAAGCCCATCTCTAACCAGCATGACCACTGTGATGACCACAATAGAAACGAGTTTTGTCGACGGAAGAATAGACAAAATGTCAGATTGTGATTATCTGTCATTTGGTCTATTCTTCTGTTGAAAACTCCTTTTTAGGGTACCTACACATGCCAGGATAGGTCAAGGTGTCCGAGGCAGTCGACAACTCGACACCTTCACCGCATTGGCAGCGATGCAGTTCATTATTGAAATAGATAGGTATTAAATAAAAGATAATTATTATATTTTATAATGGTTTTATTTAACACTTATAAAAATAAGGCATTCGAAGTAGATCTCCACTAAAAATGCAACTTAAGAATAATACTTAAAACTATGTCATTATCTTATTTTGTACTAAGTATTTATACTGGCCACAATATTATTATAAATGAGTAGGTACAGTCAACATCAAAATTGGTTACTGAATGGGCGCTTTTATGCACGCCACACACGTTACGATATAAGCCGAAGCCCGTAGCTACTACGTAAGCCGGTGCTGACAAGGAACCGTCCTAACTCCTTGTCATAAGATATGTTGGAGCGTATAAGCAATCATATAATCGTAAAATATTATGACAAGAAAATGATACTTGCACAAAATTGAACTTGCACAAGTATACATTATAGAACAGTGGTGGCTCAGTGAGAACGGCTGCGACATACGAGTTGTAGCTCTCAAAACGGTGAAGGAAAACATCGTGAGGAAACCGGCATGTCCTAGAACCAAAAATTCGAAGACATGTGACATCTACCAACCCGCACTGGGCCCGCGTGGTGGATTACGGCCCACTCCCTCTAACAGTGAGGAGGCCTGTGTCCCAGCATTGGGGACATATAGGCTGATTATGCTAAGTAAACAATAACGTGTATAGTATGAACTTAAGTAAGTCTTACTTGTGTAAGTCTAAACTTGCGCAAGTTTATCGTAACGTGTATGACTGCCATTATAATTTCTAACTTTACAATATTATCGTACAGCCTCCACGTCCATAAAATGTATGGAAATACGTGCAAGTAGTAACGTTATCGTGGATGGAAATTTAAAAGCATCTTCTTATATTTCCATACTTTTCACTTCCCTGTGTTATGTGTTAATAAAAATAAAGTGCCAATTTTTTTTGTACTTATTCGTAAAAACATAAAAAAATAATTATTCACCAAAATTATGGTGCTAACTGTACCTACCTATCAAAAGTTCTTTACTCGAGTGACAGTCGCGGTCATGAAACGTGCGAGCAGGACAGTCGTGTCATCCTGTGGTCTCGCTCCCCCATCTCATTTCATGATCGCAACTGCCACGAACGCTGTCTTTTCAGCACCCCAATTGCATAACACACTTTCCATTCCATCGCTTTAAAATAAAAACGAAGTTCGTTTCGCTTTTGCACACTTGGCGAATGAGGGCTTAGTTATTAGTTATTAACTTATTACCTTTGTTTTATTTTTTGGTTGTAAAATTATCAAATAAGTAGGTGACTTCTCCCGCTCTGGGCGGAGCGGGAGAAGTCACCGGGCAAGTTAGCGGGCGTGTCAGACTCTTACTGACTAAAACCCATCCGTGTTCCTTCAGTTGCCTGTACGTTGCCAGGGGCCACGGTATCCCTTTCGGACTTTCCCGCGACCCCGGCAGGCATCGGCCCTAGCGGACCCCGTCAGTTGTGCTGACATCTCTTGTGTACCTTGCGTTATGAACTGTGTCGACGGGCCATAAAAGTTAGTAGCAATATGAATTTGCAAGGCCTTGCGTCATATCCATAGTTTGCTACTTGCTCCATAAGTTCTTAAGTGCGAGCAAGAAAAAAAGAAAGAAAAAGTATTTATTGGGACCAGCACAGGAGCACACTATATTTATAAGAAAGTCGTGTTAGTTACACTATTTATAACTCAAGAACGGCTGAACCGATTTGGCTTAAAATATGTGGGGAGGTAGCTTAGAACCAGGAGACGGACATAGGATATTTTTATCCCGGTCGGGTAGGTAGGTTAGGTAGGTAGGGTAGGTAGGGTAGCTAGGTAGGTAGGGTAGGTAGGTGGGTAGGTAGGTAGGTAGGTAGGTTAGGTAGGTAGGTAGGGTAGCTAGGTAGGTAGGTGGGTAGGTAGCTAGGTAGGTTAGGTAGGTTAGGTAGGTAGGTAGGTAGGGTAGGTAGGTAGTTTAGGTAGGTAGGCAGGGTAGGTAGGTAGGTGGGTAGGGTAAGTAGGTATAGGGTAGGTAGGTAGGGTAGGTAGGTTGGGTAGGTAGGTAGGGTAGGGTAGGGTAGGGTAGGTATGTGCGCCGTAGATAAGTACCTACTTAGTGCTACCCGTGTGAAGCCGGGGCGGGCAGCTAGTTAAAAATAAAAACAAAGTAAAATTAAAATATAGCAGAAAGTCCTGTGCGAGACCAAAAGGCTCCTATCTCAGCATACGCTGCGACATTTATTATTATTATTAAATGTCGCAGCGTATGCTGAGATAGGAGCCTTTTGGTCTCGCACAGGACTTTCTGCTATATTTTAATTTTACTTTGTTTCGGGCCCTATCAGAATACCAGCGCTGCGACATTTATTATTAAATGTCGCAGCGCTGGTATTCTGATAGGGCCCGCAGTGATGTCACGGAAAGATACAGAAATAAATACTAAATAAGAATAAATAAATAAATAATTAGATGTATGAAATATAAAAAATAAAACATATTAAATCCACAAGACACACTAATAACAATGATTTATGGCCCGACGACTCAGTTCATAACCTACTATAGTATTTCTTTCGACAAGTGTGCAGAGTCTACTGTGCGTTAAGGAACTTCGTTTCAGTATGTCAATATGTTAATCTATTCAACAACGTAATAAATGTCGTTGAACTGTCAAAATTAAAGGCATTGCCACTGAAAGTTTGTTACGCAATAATTACACCGCTGTTTAGTTGAGTTGTTTATGTTAGTAGTCAGTAGATGGCGCCTTAGTAGCGAGATAGTCGAGGGCGCGCTGTATCGCGGGCGGGATCGGCGGCGGCGTGGGTATGTGATCACCTCGGGCCTCGAATCCGTTCTCACCCGCTGTGTAAACCACGTTTATCACCTGAAAAATAGAAATAAAATAAAAATTTATTATACCCTACAGGCATCTTATTTAAAAGCGGTCGTCGCGCAAATACATGATCGTTGAAACGATTTGTTCAGTGAACTTGAACCCGTAGTCGCGCCGACAGAGGGCGCTTTCCGGTATTCTGAACAAAAAGTGATAAAGGACGCGGCCTAAGGGTCCTACCGTGATGTTAAATAGCCTATGGCTTTCCTCAAGAATTGGGCTATCAAAATGCAAAACATACATTACCCAGTATGTTCAAGTATATATGGGCGCCCAAGCAAAAAGGGTCCAGTTCTCTAAGAAGTTTCGTAAAGTTGGGTGAAAAAATTGCATTACGCGATTTTAATTGATTATTAATGCTCAACTATCTACAATTTCATTATATAGTAGATGACTATATATTTACGACTTTTTTAGAATTTCAACTTCAAATGTCTGATTAAAAATACAATTGCCAGTTTTTGAATATTTTTTCAATCTATATCAAATGACTATTCTACGAGTAGATACCGAATCTAGTCTTAACTCAATACCCTACTGGACGACATGCATTTATAATTCACGAGTAAAACACCCACGTGTCCATTTCAAATACTTTTTCACCTCAGCACCTCAAACAAGCAGGTTTTGCTGTCAAAAAACAGTGAGCAAAATTCGATTTTGCTGCGAGCGTGAGACAAAGTAACTTTTTAATTTATTTTTTTAAATGCCGTGATCACTGTTGGGTGTACTTACAAAATTCTAACGATTTGAACGTCAATTAGTTTTGTCACTTTCACTTCGATACGAAAAAAGCGAGAGATAGAAACAAGTCGATTCGAAGTTCGATTTCAAAATTCCATATCTAGTAGGCCTAAAAATGAAACAAACAATAAACGTTCGGATACACATAAAACCTTAAAATTGCAAATCATCTGTTATGGTTTTTTTTTTTTTTTTTTGGAACGAAGTTCTTTAGGCGGCTTGCGGTAAGAGTGCACTGGCAGAAATCGTCACGGGAAAAGGCGCTTGCGACTGTCTTCTTCTAATTCAAAGAGAAAGAAAGACGGAGTGAGATAGTAAGTGTGAATTTGTTCAAACTGCAAATCCAAGATGGCGGATGCGAAAATTTTCACATTTTTCATTGGGTGTCGTTTTCATATTTTTCAAGGGTGCTAAAGCCGATCGTGAGGTTAAAATGTAAATCCAAGATGGAGGCTGCGAAAATTTTCAAATTTTTCTTCATGGGTATCGTTTCTATGGTTTTCAAGGTTGCTAAAGCCAATAGTGAAGTCAAAATGTAAATCCAAGATGGCAACTGCGAAAATTATAAAGTTTTTCTTCATGGGTATTGTTTCTATGGTTTTCAGGGTTGCTTAAGCCGATAGTGAAGTCAAAATAAAAATCCAAGATGGCGGCTGCGAAAATTTTCGCATTTTCGTCATGGGTGTCGTTTACATAGTTTTCGAGGGTACTAAAGCCGATAGTGAGGTCAAAATATAAATCCAAGATGGTGGCTGCGAAAATATTTAAGTTTTTATCATGGGTATCGTTTTCATAGTTTTGAGAGTGCTTCAGTCGATAGTGTGGTCAAATTGTAAATCCAAGATGGTGACTGCAAAATACGAGGTGATGAAGATTATGTAAAAAAAAACCTTGTCCGATCCGAAAAGGGCATATGGTACTGCAGCAACATTACAAAAGAGTATTTTTATTATTATTATTTATAGTCAAAAAGTTATTAGTATTTAAAATTCAGATTTTTTGTTCCAAAATAACCCCAATCCATAAAAAATTTGCAAAACTCATACTACGATGACCGCCGCCCGCACCAAACTTAAAATTCGGTTAAATTCACCATTGAAAAGAATGTGGGGATTCCTTTTTCCTGAAAATTTCCACATAAATATGCTCACAGTACGATACCTAACAACACCCTCATGGATCGGACAGGTTTTTTTTTACATGTTGTATGTTCTCGCTGCTGAGGTGAAAAGTTGTATGTGTTACACGAGAGCAAAGTTATTTGCATCTCGTGTCTTTGAATCCCTCGCAGCGCTCAGGATTCTAACCTAGAATCACTCGCTACGCTCGCGATTCAATTATAGAATCCTTCGCTTACTCGGGATTCAAAATCAACACTCGCAGCAAAAAACAACTTTGCTCTCTTGTTGCACAAATAACTATTTCACCTCAGCACCTCAAACAAGTAGGTTTTGCTGTCAAAAAACAGTGAGCAAAATTCGATTTTGCTGCGAGCGTGAGACAAAGTAACTTTTTAATTATTTTTTTTAAATGCCGAAAACAGTGTTGGGTCTACTCACAAAATTCTAAAGATTTGAACTTCAATTAGTTTTGTCACTTTCACTTCGTTACGAAAAAAGCGAGAGTTAGAAACAAGTCGATTCGAAGTTCGATTTCATAATTCCATACCTACGTACTAGGCCTACAAAAAAATAAACAATAAAACGTTCGGATACACACATAAAACCTTAAAATTGCAAACCATCTGGGTTTTATTTAAATTCTGTTTTATTAAATTTTTGGAACGAGAACTTCGTTCCAAAAATTTAAGCGGTTTGCGGTAAGAGTGCACTGGCAGAAAGAAAGACGAAGTCAGATACTACTAAGTGTGAATTTGGTCAAAATGAAAATCCAAGATGGCGGTTGCGAAAATTTTCTCATTTTCTTATTGGGTGTAGTTTTCAAGGGTGCTAAAGCCGATCGTGAAGTCAAAATGTAAATCCAAGATGGCGACTGCGAAAATTTTCAAATTTTTCTTCATGGGTATCGTTTCTATGGTTTTCAAGGTTTCTTAAGCCGATAGTGAAGTCAAAATAAAAATCCAAGATGGCGGCTGCGAAATTTTTCACATTTTTCGTCATGGGTGTCGTTTTCATAGTTTTCGAGTGTGCTAAAGCCGATAGTGAGGTCAAAATGTAAATCCAAGATGGCGACTGTGAAAATTTTCAAGTTTTTATCATGGGTATCGTTTTCATAGTTTTGAGGGTGCTTAAGTCGATAGTGTGGTCAAAATGCAGCCACCATCTTGGATTTAAGATGGTGGCTGCAAAATACGAGGTGATGAAGATTATGTAAAAAAAAACCTTGTCCGATCCGAAAAGGGCATAATTATGGTACTGCAGTAACATTACAAAGAGTATTTTTTTAATTATTATTGATAATAAAAAAGTTATTGGTATTTAAAATTCACATTTTTAGTTCCAAAATTACCCCAAATCCATAAAAAATTTGCAAAACTCATAACTTATGACTTTTAGATACCCGCTAAACGACGGCCGCCGCCCGCTCCAAACGTAAAATTCGGTCAAATTCACCATTGAAAAAAAATCTGGGGATTCTTTTTTCCTGATAATTTCCACATAAATATGCTCGCAGTACGATACCTAACAACATCCTCACGGACACGGACAGGTTTTTTTTAACATGTTGTATGTTCTCGCTGCTGAGGTGAAAAGTTGTATGTGTTACACGAGAGCAAAGTTATTTGCATCTCGTGTCTTTGAATCCCTCGCAGCGCTCAGGATTCTAACCTAGAATCACTCGCTACGCTCGTGATTCAATTATAGAATCCTTCGCTTACTCGGGATTCAAAATCAACACTCGCAGCAAAAAACAACTTTGCTCTCTTGTTGCACAAATAACTATTTTTTAATGATACAGTTTAAAAAAAAAATGTTTAAAAAAAAAAACTGAAAACGTAAAGAACTGTCCAAGATATTTATTTTATATAAATATAATCTAATAGAGCATCTTTGGGCGCATATTTTGCAGTTTTTATTTTTGGAAAATCACTTCCAGCTATCGAGTATTTTTTTTCAGATTTCAGTTTTTATTTTTTTCTCCCTAAAAACTCTAAAGTGTGACTTGACAATAGCACAAAAATATTGCTCGTAACAAAGCCTATCACTGATTTAAAAAAAAACACGTTGCATTATCGCGGTTTTTAGAAGGAATTGAATTTAATTCGTCTTGTTGGAGGATCCTCCCTTTTCTATGGAGAATGAATGAACTTTACACCCTGTTCCTCATACCACTATACAGTTCAATGTATACCTGTCCATCAGGAGCTGTGTACTGGTACTGCCCCTGCACAAACAGGCTTGGTTCACCCTTCCGGCCAGGCTCGAAGCTGCCTTTCTGTTCGTGGAAGATACCGCCCGCTGTGGAACATGAATTTCACAAGTTTTAGGTACCTATTTATTTTTGAAAACAGTTTTATTTCACTCGCTCGTTGGAGTTATTCTATTTGTCTATCTCAAAAAATCCACCCTGACTGTGTAAAAATACCTACAGTGGGAGCGGTGCGGGTGGCGGAATCCGCAAGCGGTTGTCGTAAACACATAATTCCTTCTGTCGATGAACTAAGTGCCAGCGGAGCGGGCAGCGTAATCCGCTGCGGAACAGCGGGCTGCGCCAGCGGGGCTGGAGGACGCAAACCAGTTCGCGTTTTCCGCTCAGGAGTTCTTTATGTTATAGTCTCTGGGACAAAACTGGTTGAAGTTGTCAATAATTCTCTTCGTATATTTTCCAATATGTAGTCGAAAGTACTTATGGATAAAAGGGCGCACTTGCTCAAAAAAAACATGCGTGGCAGTCTTTGTGGACAGCTGATAGAAGTGAAAACTAATTAACTTGTGAATTGTATCGTCGAACTATTAGATTATTATTTTTGGTTTGTAAAGAAGTGTTAATGACCAATTTAAACTTTATATCTAAGTATACACAGTATACGTATAACGATTAACTCATGGGAAGCGTGCGGTGACGATGACGCGACTTTCACGCTTTTTGTTCACCCAAAAAGTACACATATTATTAAATACACAGTATACATAATTATAGCTCATGGAAAGCGTTCGGTGACGATGACGCGAGTTCCATGATTTTTGTTCACCCAAAAAGTGCTCAACGCTCCTAAAGAAGTTTTCACTTCAAAAATTCTACGTAATTTTGTAATATTGCATAAAGCCATTTTTGGAAACTATCTTTTAAGTAACATTGACGACTGATTTAGAAGAAAAAAAAGCTCGAACATGATGATAATACGTGTAAAGGACGCCGAGCATGTTCGTATTTAATTTAGAATACCCATAAGTAAAATCAAAATGTAAATTTAGAGTCATTGTTGAGACCCTATCTGTGCACCATGGCACAAGTAGCGGCGGGGTCTCGACGAACTTTTGTTGTTTTTGTTGGAAAAAGTTAACTTGTAACTAGGTTTTTAGTATCTAATTAGAATCTAATTAGCATTTGAATACTGAAAATAGTATGTGTATTCCATTAAGAATCGTATAAGATCACTAGAAATAATGTTTGTTTAGAAATTAATATGTGTGAAAAAGTTTGGTAATAATTACGTAACTTGAAAATGAGAATTTTTGTTTGATAAGATATCAGCTTGAAATTAGTGTCAAATGAAAGGTCTAGACTCAAAACCATTTGTGGCGTTTAAATCATGTAAATCGGTCCACGGGTTTTTTAGATATTTTAAGATTTGTGTAATGAAAATGTGTCACAATCAGAGTGGCAACAGTCTATGTTCTGGAAAGTTTTTTATACGTCTAGTTAAGGAAAATCTGGTTATGTAATTAGACTAAGGTGTAAATAAACTGTATTATGGGCAAAAACTGTAACGATCCGACGATGGGAACTACCAAAAACAGGGTTATGCGTAACGAGGACATAGCGAAAATTAAGAGTTAAATTGTTTCAAAAATCAAGGGCCTCGTTACGGTAACAAGCGCTTAGCGCATTTAGTATAAAAGACGGACCATTGGGCCGGAACGTGACAGTCGGATCCCAGCTCTCAACAAGGAAACAAGTCAAGAATAAATCAAGAAAATTCGAAGAAGTCTTTTAATTCAAGTCTTCCCAACATCATACAGTCCAATTCAGTCTGGTCCTTCGAGCGGCGGATATTGAAGAAACGAAGAAACCCGCCACAGGATCCTGGTCCATCAAGCTGCAAGGAAGAAAAAGTGCGTCAAAGTGCATCAAGAAAACCTGCAGCAAGAGCGAAGAACGGCCGACAGTCAAAAAACTGGTATAAACCTGCCCGTCAGTATCGCAGGTTTAAACCCGACCGGTTGGATTAACGACCCAACCGATCAACCCGACGAGTCTACGGACTAGTCAAGTGACCGACGTGACAACCCGACGCTCAAGAGGAACGCCGAGTTGAAGTATCGTCATCAAGTCAAGAACGTGTGAACCCGCACCAGTGACGCAGGTTCAAACCCGACGAGTCTACCGACTAGTCAAGCGACCGACGTGACGACCCGACGCTCAAGAGGAACGCCGAGTCGAAGTATCGTCATCAAGTCAAAAACGTGTGAACCCGCCCACCAGTGACGCAGGTTCAAACCCGACGAGTCTACCGACTAGTCGACCAACCGACGTGACGACCCGACGCTCAAGAGGAACGCCGAGTCGAAGTATCGTCAACAAGTCAAAAACGTGAACCCGCCCATCAGTGTCGCAGGTTCAAAACCCAACAGGTCGACCCAACGAATCGACCGACTAGTCAAACGACGTGACGACCCGACGCTCAAGAGGAACGCCGAGTTGAAGTATCGTCACCGACCTGTCGTGCTGTAGTACGAGGGTGCCGACCTAGTATTGAAGTATCGCCGAACAAGTCAAGAGGATTTGAAGATGGTGGTCACAAGGAGCCAAGGAGACGCAGCGGAGGTGGAAGAGCAGCGACGCATCCAGCTGCAACAGGAAACCCGACGCAGGGAAGCGGAGCTGATAGAACGAGAGCGCCGAAGAAGACTCTCACTGGACCCGCCGGCGTCACCATTCTCCAAGCTAGCAACAGACACCAGTACGGCAGGACCTTCAGGAATTCAAGCATCAACAGTTACGGTGCAAAGAAGATTAGGATCGCCGACCAGATCAGTCAGGTCGCAACGATCAACAGTGAGTGTGAGTACCAGGCTGCGGATGGTGGAACTGGAGGCAGCAGAGAAGATGGCTGCCATAAGGAGAAGGGAGTTGGAGATGGAAGCGGACCTGGTCAAGAAGCGACTAGCCGTGGAAGTGTCAGTGATCAACGATGACGACAGCGTGCATGAAGAGGAACCCGCCCCTCCCCGTGAGGAACCACATCAGAAGGTGGACGAATGGCTGAGGACCAACCCCCTCAGCACACGGGGGGAGGAGGCACGGGACCATCAAGAGGGAACTCGCGAAGAACAGAAACAGCTGCGATTCGAAGTTCAACGAGCAAGATCACCGACTCCAACGAGGACCAGGAACAGCATCGAGCACCTGGCAGCCACACTAGAGAAGATGGCCAGGCCCAGGCCTAGGCACACGGACCTGCCGACGTTCTCCGGAGCAGCCAACGAGTGGTTGCCGTTCAAAGCAGCAGTACGAGATACGACCAGCATGTACCAGATCTCAGCAGCAGAGAACATCCAGCGACTGAGGAGCTGCCTCAAAGGGGAAGCAAGAGACGCCGTGGCCGCCCTTCTGCATACGGCCACCGATCCAGACGTCATCATGAAGACCCTTGAGCAGTGCTTCGGAAGACCGGAAGTAATCATTGACAAAGCGCTGGAAGACCTCAAGAAGCTGCCGAAACCGGGAACGTCAGCGGCCGAGCTCAACGGCTTCGCCATCAAGCTGCAGAACATCATCTGCGTGCTGAAGACAATAGACCGAAGAGGGTACCTATTCAACCCCCTGATGTCAAGAGAAGTGCTGGAAAAACTGAGCCCGCACCTCCGATCAAGATGGTGCGACTACGCCTACGATCACGAAGGGACAACGGATCCAGAGATCGTCGTGATGTCACGCTTCCTGATGCGTGAAGCGGACCGAGCACTGAGGTACACGTACGCTCCGGCTGCATGTGCTACCAACGTGAAAAGGGAAACTCGGCCGACAGTGACATTCAAGAAGAAGGCAAACGTATTCAACACTACTTCAGGAGCGGAAGAAGAAAAGGAAAGGTGCCCTAAGTGTGAGCAAGATCACGTCTTACTGAAGTGCCCTAAATACAAGGCGCTCTCATTAGAAGCAAAATGGAGATTCCTAAAAGAAAAGGGAATATGCTTCAAGTGCGTTCAGAAGAGACACAGGCGCATGACCTGTCAAGCAGATCCATGCGGTGTGAACCAGTGCAATCGACCACATCATGCGACCCTCCATTCAGAGCGAGCGGTAAGAAGGGAAGATCCGAAGCCAGCGGAACCGCCAAAAGAAGAAGCGGTCATGTCAATAGCGCCGCGCCTAGCTGTCGGATCAAGGACCGTTCTGCTGAAGATGTGCCCCATCATCGTATCCGGACCACGGGGGGAGGCGAAGACATACGCCCTCCTGGATGAAGGAGCCACCATTACCCTCGTCGATAAGGACCTGGCGGAGAGCATCGGAGCAGAAGGACCGTCACAACCACTTCACCTGAACGGGGTCAACATGTCGCAGAAGGAGATGGAGAGTCAGCTGGTGAACGTCCAAGTCAGAGGACTGAAGAACGAAGACAGCTACAAGGTCAGAGCAAGGACCATGAAGAATCTTCGACTGCACCAGCAGTCCATTTCGGACACGCTACTGGACTACGAGCACCTGAGGGACCTGGCACCAGAAGAGGTGTGCTACGAGAAGGCGCGCCCCGGGCTTCTAGTGGGAACGGACCACTGGGAGTGCATAGTGTCCCGCGAGCTCCGAGTCGGCGGTCCGAATGAACCAGCTGCATCAAAGACACAGCTGGGATGGGTGGTGCACGGAACGGCGCCACGGAACGCGATATACCAGGAGGGAAACGTGCTGCACGTGTACGAGCCCGACCGAACGACGGGAGCAAGCAGCCAAGATCTCCACGACTTAGTCGAGAGCCACTTCAAGATCGACGCGCTCGGCATACAAGGCACGCCGAGGATCAAGGACGCGGATCTACGGGCCATGGACATAGTCGGGAGGACCGTGAAGAAGGTTGACAGCGGGTACGAGGTTGGACTGCCGTGGCGACGGGATGACGTCACCATGCCACCGAGCTACGGACAAGCGCTCCGGCGGCTGAAGAAAATTGAGCAGAAGATGGACGCAGACACAGAGTTCGCGGTCGAATACTCCAAACAGATCGTCAACCTGCTGGACAAAGGATACGCGACGCTATGCGACGGATCCGAAGAAAGAAGCGCCATCTGTTGGTACCTGCCACACTTCGCCGTGCAGAATCCAAACAAGCCCGGCAAACAACGACTGGTGTTCGACGCAGCGGCCAAGAGCAACGGCGTGTGTCTGAACGACGAACTGCTGGAGGGACCCGACCTACTGCTGTCGCTGCCCGGAATCCTCTTCCGATTCCGAGAGAAGGCGGTGGCGATCACGGCGGACGTGCAAGAGATGTTCCTGAGGATCAAGATAAGGCCGGAGGACCAACCAGCACAACAGTTCCTGTGGAGAGGCGACAATAGAGAAGAGCCTCCGAAGAAGTACAAGATGACTAGCATGATATTCGGCGCTGCGAGCTCTCCGTACATGGCCCACTTCGTCCGCAACTACAACGCGGACATATACGGGCAGGAGTGTCCACGCGCGCTGGAAGCCATCAAGAAGAGTCATTACATGGATGACCTGGTGGCCAGCTTCGAGGATACCAAGGAAGCATGGAAGGCGGTCGAAGAAACAAGAGCGGTGCACGCGCACGCTGGATTCACACTAAGAGGATGGAGCTCCAGCGACAAGGCGGTGCTACGCGACGTGCCTCCCGAGCTACACGCTACCTCTCCCACGCAACTGGGGGGAGAACAGCCTGAGAGCAAGATCTTGGGGCTGTACTGGAACGCGGAACGAGATGAGCTGGGATTCAACACATCGATGAATCGAGTTCCAGCTGAAGTCCGAGCGAGAACCCGCGCGCCAACCAAGCGAGAAGCCCTCAGCGCAGTGATGTCCATTTACGACCCGCTGGGATTGCTGAGCCACTACACCATACGATCGAAGATAATACTGCAGAGCCTGTGGCGACTCCAGATAACGTGGGACGAGCAGGTGCCGGACGAAGAAAACGAGCTGTTCGCGTCCTGGCTCGCCCGCCTGAACGAACTCACCCAGCTGCGACTGCCCAGGTGTTATCTAACGAAGAGATACGAGCGCGTCGACCTACACATCCTGTGCGACGCCAGTGAGCAAGCCTATGCAACCGTGGCTTACTGGCGAGTGAAAAACGTCGATGGAAGTGTGAACGTCGTGCTGGTGGCCGCCAAGGCCAAAGTAGCGCCTCGTCGAGTTCAGACCATACCGCGTCTCGAACTACAAGCTGCGGTCATCGGAGCAAGATTGGCCGACACAATCAAGAAGGAGCATCGCATCGACATCGGCCAGACTACTTACTGGACCGACTCGACAACCGTGGTGCATTGGATTCATCACGACATGCGACGCTACACGCCGTTCGTTGCACATCGACTGGGAGAGATCGCCGAGCTGACGAAGAAAGAGGAATGGCGTTGGCTACCCACAGCTAGCAACGTCGCCGACGACGCCACACGGCTTGTCGACACGCCTATCAGCGAAGCAGATCGATGGTTCCAGGGGCCGGAATTCCTATTCCTGCCAGAAGAACAGTGGCCCACAGCGGCAACGGACGAGCAAGAGGACGAAGAGGTCCTTCATGTCACCGAGAAGACGGAAGAGGATAGCTGGCTACCGAACCCGGCCCGCTTCTCGAAATACGAGGTGTTGGTGAGAGCCACAGCGCGAGCAATCGCCTTCACCGACATGTGCAGGAAGAAAGCGACCGCAATGGAACATCGTCACATTCAGCGTGCCGAGGCCGAGCTCATCAAGCGAGCTCAAGAAGACAGCTTCGGGGAAGAGCTGAAGAAGATCCGGCCTGCTCGTCCACTTACGAAGACGAGTCGATTATATCGACTGGACCCAGTGCTGGAAGATGGTGTCCTGAAGGTGCGGGGCCGAATCGAGGCTTCTTCCGCACCCACCGAAACGAAACGACCGACCATATTGGACGGCCGTCATCAACTGACCAAGCTCCTCGTCCTACGGGAGCATTGTGCTGCAGGTCACGCCAACAGAGAGCGCGTGACAAACGACCTACGGCAGCGGTACTGGGTCATCCACTTGCGACCCACGGTACGCGCCGTAGAAAGAAACTGCGCGTTCTGCCGAAGACGCCGAGCGACGCCGCAGCCACCAGCAACAGGGGACCTGCCACACGCCCGCCTTGACCCCTTCCACCGCCCGTTTACCAATTGCGGGGTGGACTACTTCGGGCCAATAATGGTCAAGGTGGGGCGCCGCCGAGAGAAGAGGTGGGGCGCACTATTCACGTGCCTCACTTCCCGCGCCGTGCACATCGAGCTCGTCACATCACTCTCCACCGACTCAGCCATCATGGCGCTGAGACGTATGGCTGCGCGCAGAGGCTGGCCGAGATTAATGTACTCCGACAACGCGACGAACTTCCGCGGAGCTGATCAAGAGCTTCGCAACGCCTACACCGAGTGGATGCCTACTCTGCAAGACGAGGGGCTACTACACCGGATGGAGTGGCGCTTCATACCTCCTGGCGCGCCCAACCAAGGCGGCGCGTGGGAGCGAATGGTGCGCTCTGTGAAGACGGCCCTCAGCGTCACTCTACGAGAGAAGGCACCGGCAGAAGAGATCCTGAGAACACTGCTAACCGAGGCAGAGTTCTCCATCAACGCAAGACCGCTGACCCATGTCAGCGTGAGCCCCAGCGATCCCGAGGCCCTGACCCCGAACCACTTCTTGTTGGGGTCATCGGACGGGCTGCCAACGACGGGACCCTGCGACGACGCCGACAGAAGAACCTGGCGAGCTAGTCAAGCGCTTGCCGACCACTTCTGGCGACGCTGGCTGCGCGAGTACCTCCCTACCCTGGTACCTCGCGGCGAGCCGCAGAACGACGTGCGACCGATGCAGGCTGGCGACGTGGTCCTCGTGGTCGACAACACGCTGCCCCGGAACACCTGGCCGATGGGAGTCGTCGAGCGCACGCACCGCGGACCGGATGGCGGCATACGAGTCGTCGAGGTGCGCACCAGAACCGGCACCTTCCGACGCCCTGTGAGCAAGCTCGTCGTCGTGATGAAAACAGAAGAGGCTACGCGAGCTGCGCCGGGGGGAGGAATGTAAAGGACGCCGAGCATGTTCGTATTTAATTTAGAATACCCATAAGTAAAATCAAAATGTAAATTTAGAGTCATTGTTGAGACCCTATCTGTGCACCATGGCACAAGTAGCGGCGGGGTCTCGACGAACTTTTGTTGTTTTTGTTGGAAAAAGTTAACTTGTAACTAGGTTTTTAGTATCTAATTAGAATCTAATTAGCATTTGAATACTGAAAATAGTATGTGTATTCCATTAAGAATCGTATAAGATCACTAGAAATAATGTTTGTTTAGAAATTAATATGTGTGAAAAAGTTTGGTAATAATTACGTAACTTGAAAATGAGAATTTTTGTTTGATAAGATATCAGCTTGAAATTAGTGTCAAATGAAAGGTCTAGACTCAAAACCATTTGTGGCGTTTAAATCATGTAAATCGGTCCACGGGTTTTTTAGATATTTTAAGATTTGTGTAATGAAAATGTGTCACAATCAGAGTGGCAACAGTCTATGTTCTGGAAAGTTTTTTATACGTCTAGTTAAGGAAAATCTGGTTATGTAATTAGACTAAGGTGTAAATAAACTGTATTATGGGCAAAAACTGTAACGATCCGACGATGGGAACTACCAAAAACAGGGTTATGCGTAACGAGGACATAGCGAAAATTAAGAGTTAAATTGTTTCAAAAATCAAGGGCCTCGTTACGGTAACAAGCGCTTAGCGCATTTAGTATAAAAGACGGACCATTGGGCCGGAACGTGACAGTCGGATCCCAGCTCTCAACAAGGAAACAAGTCAAGAATAAATCAAGAAAATTCGAAGAAGTCTTTTAATTCAAGTCTTCCCAACATCATACAGTCCACTTCAATACGCGTTTACGTTGAGTGAGACGCCCCGTGAAGTACTGTGTTCACGTGTAGGAATATGCGTTATCCGACCTTCCCGCATCCGATCCCGCCACCCAGGCCAATCCCACTGTTTTTGTAAATAGATATGAGGAAACGCACGTCCGAGAAACCACCCTACGGCCTCGTCGCGAATACACATTTTTTCGAACTTTATGTTCGTTGAACCAGGGGCCCAAGTCTGCTATTTTTATAAATTCGTCATTCCAACACGATCCCATTGTCATTTTGCTAAAAGTTCGTAATCTGCTAAATTCATAATGGTTGATCGTTGTATTCCACAAACACGATACTCGTAACGAATTAAAAGAAATGACTGCACAATGACGTTCTCATGGTAGGTCACTGATCAAAGGAACTGTCAAAATTTTAGCAGATTACCGCCTAAGTCAGACATTAATTTTTAATTATGTACGAGATTACCAATAGATGCCATTTCTTTCAATGAAGTGTCAGTGGCTGACCATTGGAAAGTCATAATGACAATATGTTAGTAGTCTATTACCAAACTAGTAAAATCAACAATAATATGAAATCAATGATAGACCATTCTGACACTATTGTAATGTAATAGCAGACTTGAGCCACGTGTACAGAGGGCGCTTTTCGGTTTTCCGAACAAAAAGAGACATAATATACAACATAACATCACGCCTTGTTTCCCCGAAGGGTTAGGCAGAGGTGTACCTGTAGTACACCCACATTTCGCCAGTTATGTTAAGTCCCATGTAATAGGGGGCGAGCCTATTGCCATCAACCGGGGCACAAATCCAGACTCCGGGCTGATACTGAGAAATTCCAGATAGAAAAACCCATTAAAATGTCCACATTCATACTCAACCAAAGACCACGCACGCACCATAAAAAAAAAATTACATACATGTCTGCAATGCCCATCTGTAAGATCCATCGTCATGAGGGCCATCGTAGTCCTGTCGAATGATCTCGTCGTCTTTTTGACACGAAGAGAGGCAGGCTGCAGCCAGGACCTGGAAAAAAAATTGTATTAAATAGAGCTGCTGTGGCGACATCTACGACGCCACATGCGAACCACGCATCACACTACGCAAAATCCTGCATCGCGCAAGCACGGTTTACCGCACGAATTGCATATTTAGAACGTTCAGACATCAATCTTTGGGCAGTTGCCCACCAGACACAACACCCGGGTCGGAGGATTCACCCTTTTCTATGGAGGATGAGTGAACTTTACACCTTGTTCCTCATAACTCTAAAGAGCTATTACACCGAAACCCCTCCGTGGATCAGAAAGCACGTTAAGCCGTTGGTCCCGGCTGTCATTCGTAGATCTTTGACAGTCGTTACGGGTCGTCAGAAGCCCGAAAGTCTGACAATCAGTCTTACCAAGAGGTATCGTGTTGCCCAGTAACTGGGTTGTGGAGACCAGCGGGGTAATTGCGTAACCCACTTATAGTAGCATATGTAATGGCTTTCATTTCAACAATTCAACAACATTCATTGCGTTGTTGAGCAGCCAAATTATTGGAACATAATTGAAAAAACCCAATAATTGAATAATTTGTGTGATAGAATTTGATGCATCACTAGATAAGTTTACAAAATAATAGAGGAAAAGAGATGGCAAAAAAATTACATTCAGAAGAAAGGGACGCAAGCATCAAAGACATCAACGAGAGTCCTTCACCTTTTGGGACGCAAACATCAAAGACATCAACGAGAGTCCTTGCACCTTTTGGGACGCAAACATCAAAGACATCAACGAGAGTCCTTGCACCTTTTGGGACGCAAACATCAAAGACATCAACGAGAGTCCTTGCACCTTTTGGGACGCAAACATCAAAGACATCAACGAGAGTCCTTGTACCTTTTGGGACGCAAACATCAAAGACATCAACGAGAGTCCGTGCACCTTTTGGGACGCAAACATCAAAGACATCAACGAGAGTCCGTGCACCTTTTGGGACGCAAACATCAAAGACATCAACGAGAGTCCATGCACCTTTTTTCACCTACATTAAGACCAGTATATTATGAACTCCGATAAATAAAATAAGAAAATAATTCGTTGTAGTGTTGAGTGGTGACCTATATCAGCCGGTATATTCTGTAAAAATCTCACCGTGAAAACTTAGGTGAAGTGAGTTTGGTTTTGCTTGAAATTGACACAATTGACAGCTCACTCCACGCTCACTTCACCGAAGTTTTCACGGTGAGATGGTTACAGAATAGCACTGCAGATCTATAAGTCTCATGTGTTGACAGACATCGGACGCCTGTTATAAGGCGTCTATGGGTTATATGATCGCTGGCAAAATCCTTCAAAATCATTAATGTTGTGATTGAAAGTGTTTCGCAATTAGGATGTAGATAGGCAGTCGCTTCATGTCAAATACTGCTGCATTCAGCTGCATTCGGTTAATCAGGCACAGGCCTCCTCTGTATGAAAGGGAATGGGCCGTAATCCACGACGCGGGCCCAGTGGTAAGATGTCGGTAAATTTCTTAGAATTTTTGGTTCTAGGACACGCCGATTTCACACAAAATAAAGCGCCCGTTAGGGTTCGAAGTAAGATTGATGAGGATTCCTCTTCCTCATCCTCATAATGCGGAAGTTCCTCATTTTTTTGCGATCCTCATCCTCTTCCACATCCCCACAATCAGGCATAAAATATTCCTCAACCGCTTCTGCTTCCTCGTTCATTAAGAGGAATTTATGAGAGGAAGTGTCACCAGTCGTCAGTATCTTTCAGCCCCTCCATCAAGTGTCCCTAGTGAGCTCAACCTCATTGTGAATTTTGACTATTAAACTGTTTTTTTTTATTTTTATTAAGGGGCCGATTCGCAATCTTTCTTTTATTGAAATTTTCAATTTGAAGTTCTATCTTCCTCATCCGAATCCTCTTCCTCATCGTCTTCCTCCTCCTCGTATCCTCATCCTCAACCGCGTCCTCAAAACGTATTTCTAATAGTTCCTCACCCGCATCCTCTTCCTCATCAACCCTAGTTCGAAGTTCGAACCTACGACTTACAAACTCGTAGGTCGCGGCCATTACCATTGGGTTTTTATGAAATTCTCGTACATGTAATTAGTTGGTTAATTAAGCTCAATGGCTGATTCAATCTATTCATAGTGAGTTATTCTTATCTCCGATTTCAACACGGCCTTTTGCAGACGCCCAAAATATTTCGCAAAACGTTTTTATTAATCACCCAATTATCGCAGTAGTATGTATTTATAAATACGATTAACGTGTATGGTATGGCCCTATTTTGCAACTGAGAAAGTAAGTACATTAGATAAGCAGCTATTGCAAAACAGTTGCTTGAATTCAATGGTCATTTTGATGCTCCAAAGTGAACGGTCTGAAATGACAGCTGATGTCAAACGTGTCAACGATTTGTCAATATGGCGTTATACGATACTATGCAGATACATGAATGTAACGGAGGCCCTTGCAGAGCTTGACCTCCGCGGACGCGGAAGTTAACATTATGTAGACGGTGGTGGTACAGTCACGAGCTTTAATGTGGGACCCATTTCCGTTAAATGTTGTTAGAACAATCATAATGCAATAAGGTCGAAACTTTGAAACTTTGCTTTAAGGTTGAAATGTTGAATGTCAAGTTAAGACATAAAATGTCTTATCTAATCGACCTATGAAATGATAACCTCGTTGCAAAAAGCTATCATTACGATTTTCTAATTACGAACATGTGTCGTGTCAGTGTCATTTAAGAAAATAGTTTAATGTGATATTTTCACAAAATATAATTTACCAATTAATAAAATGCTTGCGGCTAATCGTGACCAAATAAGGCTCCAAATTATTGATTTGCACGAACAAGGAGTAGGCATTCACGAGATATCGCGACGAATAAATGTGACAAGAAACACAGTTCGCCGCTGGGTTCGACGCCACGGGAACGAGGAAAATATTATTGACTTACGACGAAACAACCATCACCCGCAAGTTATAACACAAGAGCAGAGCCGCTTGATGCAAAGGCAATACCTGATGAATGGATTTACGCCAACGAGGCATTTTGCGGAAGCGTTTGAAGTCCACCCTTCAACAGTTAGAAGGCATCTTAAAGCTATGGGACTGCATCACAGGCGGCCTGCAAAAATAATTGCGTTGACGGATGCCCATAAAGCTACTCGACTTATTTTCGCACGTCAGTATCTAAATTTTGATTGGACGACGACGGCTTTCATCGATGAAAAGACTTTTCAATCTTCCCAAACGGGCAGACTACATTTGTGGCGAATTGACAGGACGCGATACACGGAAGACCACGTCATAGCTAACAACGCGTCTGGTCGCATTACAGTTAACATGTCTGGCTGGATTAGTTCAGCCGGCATTGGAGAACTAATAAATTTACCACCCAGGGCCACTGCTCAAGATTATGTCGATTTATTAGACGAGAGTGTCCTTCCAACATTGCAACTACACTCGAGAGCAATGAATCCGGGTCACTTAAAGAATGTTAAAAATCTCGGAAACTAAAAATGATAGATTAATGCAATAAATTGTATTTAATAGACAATGTAATACTCCTTAAATGAAAGTAAAAAAAATATGAGTCACCATACATTTTATTAACACAAAATTATATAAAGAAAAAAACTGCTGATCTCTCCTTAAAACAAAAATAGGAAACATGAAATTTTTGAACTTTATTACGATTTTCTTGAATTTTAATACTTCGTATTGCCTCCTCGTGCTTCCATTACTGCGTTTACGCGGTTTGGCATGCTGTACACCAAGTTCCTTATACGATTTTGGGGAATATTCTCCCATTCCTCTGTGAGAGCAATTTTGAGCTCACGAAGCGTGATTGGGGGAGGGTTTCGTTGTTTTACGCATCTGCCTAGCTCGTCCCAAGCATGCTCGATCGGGTTGATATCCGGGCTGCGCGCTGGCCACTCCATACGAGTAATGTTCATCTCTTGAAGGTAGTCATTCACAATCCTACCTGTATGAGGTCGGGCATTGTCATGCATAAATATAGCATCCTCACCTAAATTGACCATAAATGGACCAACGTGATCATTGAGGATTTCTTCCACATATCTTTCGCTAGTTAAAGAGCCGTTTTCTATGATCACCAGCTCTGTGCGACTTTCAGAAGAAATTCCGGCCCACACAAGTACAGACCCACCACCGTAGGCTACTTTTTCTTCGATGCATGCTTGCTTGAATCTTTCCCCTGGTCTTCGATACACTCTGTGTCTTCCATCGTGCTTGTAGAGCATAAATTTTGATTCGTCGGAGAACATAACTTTTGACCAATCTTCAATACTCCAATTTACGTGGCTCTGGGCATATCTTAGTCTTGAAATACGATGCCCACGCTCCAGTTTAGGGCCGTTTGCAGGTCTAAGGGGTTTTAAGTTAGATTCAGCAAGCCGACGTCTTACTGTCCATGCACTTGGGTTACTTCCTCCGAGGCGTCGAAACTGATTTGTGAGTTCAGTTCCTGTAAGAAAGCGATTTCGAAGCATGGTGTTCACCAAGTATCGGTCTTCTCGTGCTGTGGTACACCTGGTTCTGCCCGTTCCTGGTCTGCGTAGGTTAGAACCAGTTTCTTCGTAACGTCGGAGAACTCTTTGTACTGTTGACAGCGACACACCGACAGTCCTGGCTGTATCGCGCTGACTCCGGCCGGTTTCCAGCATTGAAAGTATTCTGGTGCATTCTTCAGGCGTAAGCGACATAATTTCAGCTTGAATAATGAATATAGAGCACTATCAACATGGTTTATGTACCCACATAAATGACAGATTACAAACAAAAGCAAAACCAAATGCTGTAATTTCGTAGTTCCATCTTCGAAAGTGGCCCTTTTTCAAATTTGATTTTTTTATGATATAACTTTACAATAACTAAGAAGTTTTAATACCTTCATTTAAGGAGTACTACATTGTCTATTAAATACAATTTATTGCATTAACCTAGCATTTTTAGTTTCCGAGATTTTTAGGATTCTTTAAGTGACCCGGATTCATTGCTCTCGAGTGTATATTATCCACAAGAAGATGTTGCTCCAATAAACTTTGTTCAAGATAACGCAACAATTCATACGGCAAGAATCGTTAGAACTTGGTTCGACATTAATAGAGCAAATTTAAATCGTATTCCGTGGCCTGCAAAGTGTGCCGATTTAAATCCTATAGAAAATTTATGGGGCTTAATGGTTCAAAAATGGTCAAATAGAAACGAAAGAACTAGAGAAGCACTTATGGATCACTGCCTCACAGTCTGGGAAAGTTTAAGGGGTACTGACATATGTGACAAATTGATTGGATCCATGCGTAACCGGCTCCAGGCTGTGATTGACAATGAAGGTGGATATACGCGGTTTTGAATATTTATGATAAAAAAATTACTGGAGAGATTTAAATTAATTTAGTCGTAGCCTTCGGTGATAAGTGTTTATTTTGTGCACCGCTAACCATGCTTTCTATATAATTGTGTTAAGATTGAGGTTTGTGTCATAAATGTCTTAATAAATATAAAGAATAAATAACTTTGTTTTTCTAAAGATTTTATTAATCAATATTTTAGCTGAAATCTTCTAAGCCCCCATAATCATAAACGGCCTTTAAACCTATTTTATTTTAAATATGTTGTTTTGGTGCGTCACTTTGATATTTATGTTTGAGAAAGAGACAAAACTTTTTAACTAATATAGGTTTGAAGAATAAGCGGGTTAGTTGACTAGCTATCATTATATTGACAATATAATTTTGTTCTTTTTTATTTGTTTCTTTTTTCTTATGGGACCACAGGACCAAAAAGTAATTATTACTCGGAAATCGGTAATGATCGTTTGCCCTCGCTCCAGTTGACGTTAGCCCCTAGAAACGTAAAGTTGTCGATGGTAAACATTATGACGTTTATTGTTTGTGCAGTGACAGCGTTAACATAATAGCTCTAAATGGCGAAAGTTTGCTACACGATATTCAACCTTAGGTGGGTCCCAAATTAAAGCTCGTGACTGTACAATAAAGAAGACAAGATAAATTAAAAAAACAAAATGGACCATTCGGTATTGTATTGTGTTTGTGTGTCGGGCTGGTGTGCGCAATTCCACGTCTTTTCGATAATCAAAATTTAGAAGGGGCAAAATATATTCCACAGAAAACAGTTTTAAGGCCTCAGACCAAATAAAAAAACCAAGAAATAGCGCTGTCAACACAACAGTGACGTGCAGCCGGTTTCGTAAACATGTGTGTGAGGTGTAGTTTGATAGTAAATTATTGTAAACGTGTGCTTGTGTGTGAGCGTGTATGCACAGAGCGGAGGTGTAGTTTTAGCTGGTTTTTTATTTGGTCTGAGTTTGCGGCCTGCCTTCCAGGCAATTTATTAGTGGTTCATAAATTAAACCGGCTCCACTAAACAGGTAGGTACTACGGCTAATATGGCCGGTCTGTAGCGGTTATACCGCCACATACTAACTACGCATCAAAGACATGACGTCACACAAATCCTGCATCGCGCAATTAGAGTTTACCGCGCGAACGACATAGATAAGACTATCCGAAATCAACAGTCGGGCAGTCGGCCCGCCAGACACAACACCCGTCTGGTTGGAGGATCCTCCCTTTTCTATGGTGGATGAGTGAACTTTACACCCTGTTCCTCATGCCCCTAAATTGGTGACCCCGAGTATGAACGTCAACGCAGCCTTCGTGCAACTACTTCAGTGTGACGTCATCATCATCATCACTCCCGCAAGCTTTCGTGAGGCGAGTCACACAGACAGCCAGCACCCACGGCTTCAACGGGTATCCTGACCACCAGCATGCAGCGAACGCGCATTCCTGGTCATCACCCTCAGCCTCATCAGCAACCTTGGCACAGCACCTGCACTTTCGGCCGGTCTCACAAGCAGAGCTCTTTCTACCCTCTCCTGGTCGACGCTAGCAGTCAGCCACAACTCAGCGCTATACCACATCCGACTCACTGGATCGTGACGCAGCGCCACCCCGACTCACTGGGGAATCACCGCAGACAGTTCCGACTCACCGCGAACTGTGCGGCACCCGGTTCCGACTCACTGGAACCTTAGCTGGCACTGTGAAGCATCGCAAGATACAAGACTCAGGCCACTATCGACCTCCGGTCTCCGCAGGGGAGTGATGTAGCGGTTATACCGCCACATACTAACTACGCATCAAAGACATGACGTCACACAAATCCTGCATCGCGCAATTAGAGTTTACCGCGCGAACGACATAGATAAGACTATCCGAAATCAACAGTCGGGCAGTCAGCCCGCCAGATACAACACCCGTCTGGTTGGAGGATCCTCCCTTTTCTATGGTGGATGAGTGAACTTTACACTCTGTTCCTCATGCTCCTAAAGGTCCATTGACACGACTATAGCAACATTGACTGTAATCTCTTTTGACTAAGTACGTACCTAAAACTTAGGTATACGTGGCGTGTCAGACTCTTACTGACTAAAACCCACCCGTGTTACTTCAGTTGCCTGTACTTGCCAGGGGCCACGGTATCCCTTTCGGACTTTCCCGCGTCCCCGGCAGGCATCGGTCCTAGCGGACCCCGTCAGTTGTGCTGACATATCTTTGAGGCGCGCGTGGAACACAACGCGCCGTCGAACCGAGCCTGGTCCTTATCGGACGGCGAGCTACCCATTGCTCACCGTCCGTAAGCCCGCGCCTACTGTGGCTTGGGATTCCCAACGCCCAGGGCGTCTCCTGCGGCGGCTAGGGGCGTGAGGGTGCCCCTAGCCGCCGAAATTATAATAATATGCTGGATAGTATAGTATCCTGCTATATCAGAATCCTAAATACTATATTTTGGCCTCTGATATAGCAGAGTTGGCAACCCTAGGTGGTCTAGAGGGGTCCGTCAGACTCTTACTGACTAAAACCACCCCGGTGTTCCTTCGCCCACTTGCGTCGGGGGGTACGGGTGCAAATTCGTTGCCCCGGACCGGTGTCGACCCGCGTTCTGCTAGCCCCGTTCCATTCCGAACACAAGCTCGACACGAACTCGGGGAGTGAGGTGTTGAAACTCACCCCGTTACATCATAGAGAGGCGACCGTGAACTACAACGCTACGCTATCTCGGGTCCTGTGTGATGGGGGCGACGGATGTTCCCGAATCCGTCGCCCCTGGGACCCATTTAGGGAGGCTGGAAGAGGGCGTTATCTGCCGTACGCCGACGCCCAGTGCGGCTACTGCGGGACGGGAGAGCACTTGTGATCTCCGAGATAGGTACACTATCTCTTTATCTATTAATTCTTTATTTAGATACCTACAGCATAAGCCTTACCCAACATAAAACTATTGAAATATTTTTACTTTGAATTGACACACTATCGTTAAACGATCCCAAATAAATACTCATAGAAACAGCTTCGTAACCCACTTATTTGAACCGTGAGAAACTTGTAAGTAATCAACTGGTTGCGGCAACCGATCGCATAATAGAATCATAGGCGTACAATTTGAATAGGTTTTGATAACTAATTTGAAATGTTTGTTAAGAGCCTATACTACCTCAAATGGCTTAGCATGCTCCTCCGTTTTGCCGAAAATACTGCAGCATTAATTTTGAAATAAATATATGGTAAAGTTGAGGATTAATGCTAAGTACTATGTTTATCGAAAACACGATTCCATAAAATTTTCTCGATGGAAAAAAAATCCAAAGTTACCTCCAAACCGAACAATCATCATCATCATCATCATCATTTCAGCCATGGGACGTCCACTGCTGAACATAGGCCTCCCCCAATGATTTCCAATTTGGCCGATTGGAAGCGACCTGCATCCAGCAGCTTCCTGCGACCTTTATTAGGTCGTCTGTCCACCTTGTGGGCGGACGTCCTACGCTGCGCTTGCTAACCGAACAATAAACCGCTGGTATTCAGAAAATACTTCAAATTAGATCATGAAACTTTGCATACTAGGTACCTGAATTAACTATATAGCAGGTCTTATGTTTTTTTTTTTACATTACCATTTTATTTACCGTAAAAAGCAATTACCTAAACTACTGGCGCCTTGGAGCCGCCAGTGCCCCACACCGTCTCGCTCTCACTGAGTCCGCGAGCAGTATAGTGCGAGCGAGATAAAAAGTGAATTTAAGCTTAGGTAGTATGGGCTCTTAATGTAACATCTTTAATCTCGCTTTGCTGCTATCAAAATCCAAATCTGTGGGAGTGATTTAGTGAAAAGGGACGGAAGTGTGTAACAAGAAGCCGGGGAAGCGCGCGCAATTTGATTTGACCAATGAGCGCGCGCGGTGCTAGAGTTGGGATACGCCAAGATAGCCCGCGAAATTAAAAAAAATCCTACATTTTTTGCAATTTGAAGGTCAGTGTCAAGTTGTATGATGATTAAAATATGATTCGCGACCGTAAAAAATATGGCTTTACAGAATTAGAATCAGCAATACAGCTCCTTAACTTAGCATAATCCTCAAATGTCATGATTTCATGAAATAGTCATTACATGAATTTAGAGAGTTGTGTAGCGGTTACACCGCCACATACGAACTACGCATCAAAGACATGACGTCACACAAATCCTGCATCGCGCAATTAGAGTTTACCGCGCGAACGACATATTATAAGACTATCCGACATCAACAGTCGGGCAGTCGGCCCGCCAGACACAACACCCGTCTGGTTGGAGGATCCTCCCTTTTCTATGGTGGATGAGTGAACTTTACCACCCTGTTCCTCATGCTCCTAAAGTTGTATTGATGATTTCTATGATTATAATTCTATAAATAAACATTTAGGACGGCCGCGAATCATATTTAGATCAACATACAACCTTATACCAACCTTGAATTTCACGGGTACCTTGTATTACCTTAATGTCGCTTATTATTACCAAGGTGAGATGTCAGGTGTTACACTCCATAAGCGACTACAGATCGGAGCGGAGTGGGGCGCGGCGTCGTGGATTGCACTATCTATACTGTACGCCTGTACCCAAGACTCGCTAGTTTTTTTTGCATAGCTGCCACACTTGTCGACCGAAGGTTCAAAATAAAAATCAAAAGTTATTCAAACTAGGCTGAGAATGTCAAAGACAGTCCTCCAAAACGCCAGCCCTTTACCACTTTATAAACCTAGTGCTTTAGCTGGGAAGCAATGGCGCAACAAACTCCCCAGCAGCACAGCTGTCTGTTCAGTTAGAAAAACTTGATTCTATACAATAGTATGCAAAATAATTTACATTACGCAACACACACAAGACATTTCAACAAACGTTTAGGTACTCTTGCATTTCCAAGACATTTCCGTGCCTCGGAAAGCACTTTGGTGGATGTCACTTGCCTTCGAATTTTTGGTGGTTATTCTCCTAATTTAATTAAATAGACAGTTACTACCAATAATTTAATTAAATAAGCTGCTCAATTTTATTTATAGAGGAACTGTCGTTATTTGATAAAATAATATTTTAATGATGATGATGATAACCTTTGATAGGAGACTTTTAACAGAATTACTGCTGCACTACGATTTGATTGTACATGACATTATAATTAGGTAGATACCTACTAAATTATTAAAATATCAGTACAGGAAAACCAGAGAAGGTATGCGCTTCAATAATCGTCGCGTGTCGCGTTACAGATTAACCACCCACAGAGGCAAAGCTTCTAAGGCCCGTATTACAGAACCTCACTCAAGACTCAAGCATTACTTAAAACTAGTTTCAACCAATCAAAAGGCTATAAACGAGTTTTAAGTAATGCTTGAGTTTTGAGTGAGGTTCTGTAATACGGGCCTAAGTCTTGTACAGATGCCAGCAGGTCAATCTACCCGAAACTTTCAAATTTTCCCAATCAAATTTGAACCTTATACTTTAGTGATAAAGTTGAAAATCTATTAAAGGAATTTGACAGTTTGTAGTATGATGTGAGCAAGGTGTGCTGGCGTGTCCAGTGGCGGCCTGGCACAGGTCTACACTCTGTATCAAAAATAACGTCCTGAGTTATTGTGGCTTCACTAAGAGAATGCAAGACCGAGCGAAGTGAGATGGAAAATTAGTTTTCATTGGAGAGCGTAAGAACTATAAAAGTACTGTATATTTAAAAGAGTGTCCTTGGAGTTTCTTGCCCGTTCGTCTCCATAGAGATCTACGTTTTGGAATGGGCAACTAGCTTCAACTTTCTGACTAACTGACTGACTCTTTGACAATTCAAAAGTGTCTGTAAATGGTTTAAATTGAAATAAATGCATTGAGTTTGAGTTTGTATTTTTTTTTCATAATTTAAGGCTCTGTAGGTAGTTTAATAAACCTTACATTTTGATATGTCACACGGTACAGAGTGAAAACTTTTTTTTTATTATTTGTCTCCCAAAAGTGACCGCCGTATTCAAAATTTGTTTCTTAGTGTAACAAGTAAGTGTGCAGGTCACAAAAATTTATGTATGTACCTACCAAGTTTCAACTTACGGTTTGAGTTTGAGGCAGAAATTGGCTGTGACAGTCGCACAAACAGAAACACGAGTGATCCTATACGGGTTCCGTTTTTTCATTCGGGTATGTCCGAATGAAAAAACGAAACGCTAAAAACTTAGTAAAATGACCTTTAAATTATTGACTAAACAAATACCTAAAAGTGAATGTATTCATTTAATCAGATTCGCGATAAGTTGGTATTTGATTTTACTTTCCATAAGTAGTTACCGGTTTAAGAGGTCATGACCTACTTGAAATTTTGTTTAATTTTAGTTAACATCAGAGCTGCTTTTGCTTTGTCCGTGTATTTTGGATACTAAATAATATATAATAAAGAATAAAAAAACACTACAAAGTGAAAGAGTAACCGTGGAGTTTCTTGCCGGCTCTTCGTGCACCTAGCTTCTGACGTTTAATTAGTGCCATATAGGTTTACGTGTTTTTTTTATTTTTATATTTGTTTTTTTTTTGTATTTTGTATGTAGGGGGTAATCTCAAAAACTACCAGTCGGATTTGAAAAAATATTTTTGCATCTGATAGCCCAATTCTTGAGGAAGGTTATAGGCTATGTAACATCACGCTACCATCCTTAGGAGCAAAGCAAAAAGAAAAAAAGTTGAACGCTAAATGAAAACGAAGTAATAGTGCGGGATGCGACGCGGTAGGTCAAGGGCCGAAAATTCCGAAGATTTTTCCGAATAGGCCGTTTTTGCGGGCATAAGCTAGTTTGGATATAAACTTTCAAGCCAATCTACATAACTTCACGTCTGTTTCCTGAAGGGTCCGACAGAGGTGCACGTACTTACCTAAAGTCTGTACCAAAAGTAGGTTTAGTAACTATACTGTACTATTTGGTTTAGTACTAGTTCAGTAGTAGATGTACTATGAGTACTACGGTTCAGTAGGGACGAAACACGAAGTTTGCCGAGGGACATTAGGAAAATAGTTGTACTGTACCTGTCTGATGAAAACACTACAAAATGAAAAATAACTTTAATTTCGGAAGTCGGTGTCTTTGGATCTGCATTTTAGTTTTTTGCTACCGGCTTTAATTTTCACTTTTCATATATGGTAGGTACCTACCCCACAGAAAGAAGAATTAAATACATTTATTTAGCACAGACTAAAAGGCACACAACACAACATATACTTATGTATAAATAGCAAAAATGCAAAAATCCCCGACAACTATAGTTCACGCGGTGTAGCATGGTGCGGGTGACAGGTGACAGAAAGGGTAAATTTATTTAATTTACTACAGTTATTACTGAGTCCGTATTATGTACACAATCTGTATGTAGGTACGGATCAGTCGTAAAATACAGAATCAGTAAAAACAAGTTAATTATAAATTTATAATACATTTTACCCTTTCTGTCACCCGCACCATGCTATACCGCGTGAACTATAGTGCCAGACGCAATTAGTATACCAATACTTGCTCTGTAAACAACAGTGACAGGAAGTATTATAACATAATCAAGATACACTAAGTGGATTAAATACGTTTTATCTACCGATGCTAAGTTAATTAAATTTACATAGGACCACCGCGCAACCTTCTTCTGCCAAATGAATTTTCACAATAAATGAAAAAAATACTTACATACAGACGAACACAGAACCTCTTCCTTTTTGAAGCCGGTATGATAAAAACTAGTTTAATTACAAGTGCATAACCAATTAACCTTTAAATAAAAGGTCATTTTTTGTAGCCATTATTATAAAATGACACAATTAAAATAAAAAAGTTACACTATCATTATAAAAATAATACAAAACAGTTTTTTTCTCCATGTTTTTACGATCGTCATCAGACTTACTTAGTAATTTTATTACTACGTTACCGTAAAAATTTCAAATTATGTAAGAATTAGTATAATTTTATAATAATTTAATTTTAATATTGAGACTCCTCCGTGCCTCGGAAAGCACGCGAAGCCGTTCGATCCGGGTTCCCAGCTGTCATTTGTAGTAGTGATGGATTAAATAGCATTCGCATTCATTGTTAGCATGCGATTGCTCATTTAGCATATAGCAAATGAAATGTAGTTGCGAAATTCTGTGAAATGCTAAATGAATTAATCGCTTCGTATTTTTTGATACTATCATACGTCAGAGCGTCGACGCACGCAGCGGTAGCGTGCGCTCTCCGTCGCACCCACGGGAAGTCGGGAATACTAAATCTATCGGTTTCACTTGACCGTTTCTCGTGAATTCGCAAGTGAAATTTATTAGCAGGTTCTGCGAATTTAAGAATGGGTTATGCAATTGTTATCTTAATAACTTTGATTTGCGCGTACTTAGGGTTGTATATTGAATGAATGCTTGTGATTGTATTATTATATTTAAATTATTAGCATTAGCAGATTTAGCAGGGCGGTGCGAAGATTGCTGTTTAGCAATTATTACCTTATTGTCTTTGATTTGTTCGTACTTAAGGTCGTATATTGATTGAATTAATTCGTGATTATTTAATAATATTTGGTGTGACACGCGCTTGGCGCGCGTCGTTTTGTGCCAAAGTTCAGTACGTTTTGGCAAGTGATAGTGAGAGTTTAGTTTACGTACTCGTTAATTTAGTTATACAGTAATTAAATTCTTTCGTCTTGTGCTTATTATTGTACTTAAATAGATAATAGTGTGAACCTAATATCTACCTATAAACAATAGGAGGTAATAGTAGAAGTATTAACAAAATTCGCATACTTCATTAATATCAATTATCGTCATATTAGCAAATAGCATAGCAATAGCAACTAGCATGCTATGACTCAAGAATTCACATGCTAATGATATTATTGCGAAATCGCAATAATTGACATTACTAATTTGTAGATCTTTGACAGTCGTTACGGGTCGCCAGATAGAAGTTACAGTCTTACCAAGGGGTATCGTATCACCCAGTAACTGGGTTGTGGAGGTCAGATAAGCAGTCGCTCCATGTAAAATACTGGTATCCAGCTGCATCTGGTGAGACGGAAAGCCCATAAATAGTTGGGAATAGGTTGGCCATAGACTACTTTCCTATTAAATGGATCACATGCTCAAAAAACGGTGAAGGAAAACATCGTGAGGAAACCGGCATGCCTGAGAGATATTTCTCGACGGCATGTGAAGCCAAGTCAGAGGCCCGTGGGCGGCTTAAAACTCTGACACCAGGTTAGTTTACTAACCACACGAAAAGAAGAAGAATGGAACTTAAATTATTGTGAATTTTTCACCCCTGCTTCCTCCTTTGGTGATTCAGGCATGATGGTATAATGTAATGATTAGAAAATGTCTTCTTCTTCTTTTCGTGTGGTTAGTGACTAACCTGGTGTCTAGTTTTAAAGCCGCCCATGGGCGTCTGACTTGGCTTGACATGCCGTAAAAAAAAAAAAAAAAAAAACTTGAATTCATTAAAGATAATTCCAGTTTCACGGTAGCACCGAATTGAAGAATAATATTGTGGCAATAGAAAAGTGAATTTAATTAATTTATTATCCATTTGAATTAAAGGAATCTATTTTCCTATTATTATATTTAGTTCGGACGAACGATTTGTTTTTTTATAAGATAGAAAATAAAACAATCCATTAATGTTGTAAAATAAGATAAAAACCTAATCGAATTAATTTCCAATCGAGGTAGGTACCTATTCGAGATTATAATAAAATGACAAAATGTTGAGTATAAATAAATAAAAGTCAAACGAGGTGTAGTATGGTAATTAATGCCTCTTCTCTAACGGCCGAATCCAATAACCAATTTTCAGTAAAAGACAGATCGCTATTGATGGCAGTCATTATAATTCTATCTGTCATTGAATGTCGTCCCACAATTCCGTATGGTCCTAATTCTCTGACAGATTATTGGGACCTTAAAACCAATTCTATACCAAAACTGCCCCCCTAGCCAAGTCACAAACGATAAACGTAAACTCTCTTTAATAGATTTTCAACTTTATATCCAATAATATAAAGTTGAAATTCTATTGAAGATTACATAGCGTTTTCGTTCGTTCCGGTCGCTAACGATCAGTAGTCTTTAATAGATTTTCAACTTTATGCTCTTAGGTATAAAGTTGAAAATCTATTGGAGATTACTAAGCGTTCACGTTTATCGTTTGCAACTTGGCTAGGGGGGCTGGTGACGGATAGGTTATTGGGTTTGGCCCTTAGAAATGTTTGATGTGTTACATCTTTCCTCTCTCTTACCTGCAATCTGTGGGAGTGATTTCGTTAAAAGGGACGGAAGTTGGTAACAGGAAGCCGGGGAAGCGCGCGCTATTTGTGTTGACCAATGAGCGCGCACGGTGCTAGAGATGACGTAAGACCTTGACGAGGCCCCGCCCCTTTAATGTTGCTTATCACCAAGGTGAGATATTAGATGTTACACATCTGCGACTACTGTACCTAAGGCTTGCTCGGTTTTTTACCGTATGTTATCTCGCAGTTCTACCTAGGAGGTTGTCGTACTTAACCAGGCTATCCTGTGTTCATACCTTTGTCTTTTAAGACCTCCAGCTAGGGTATAAAACTTAACAACTAAGCAACTACACGCTTAGGGTGTCGCTGTGAGAGGACAGCAAAGGACAGGCTGGATCGAATCGTGATTATTTAAGGACGAATTTAAAGCTATAGGCTCAATGGCGTGGGCTGACTCGAGCAAGGAGAACCCCTAATTACAGAGAAGCCTATCATTATCTTATGCAGAGAAGAAACGAACATTGATCAGCACGTCTTGCTCATTGTGTTGGCGATTTCAGATTCAGACCAAAAAAGTCCAAGGTTTGTTCATGATTTTTTCATTCACCATCAGTCTTTGATTTCAAAGACTTTTTTAAAGAGAAAATGTGGCATTGGTAGTTTCCTGTCAAAAGTAATTAAATACGCATACTTGTTTAAAGGTGCACTAAGTATTTTACTGGACTAGGCCGCACGCACATAGTAGGTACAATTGTACAGTACATCGAGTATTTTCTACCAAAGCGAGAATTTTATTAGAAGGTACGGTATAGATACTTAGTTGAATTTAACTCAAAATAATTTGGTGCATGAGAGAGACTTTGTGCTTCGCTCCACCACGTACTCACGTGGTAAAGGTGAAAAGGACCATACGATAAAGATACGGAAGAAAGAATTTGAGAAAAATACTTCATACGTTTTCGGAACAGGTATTTGGACTAAGTATTTTTCGACACTCGTACTAGGTGGACCTAGTACTTACGGCACTCCTCTACGTGTATGATATGAGAAGCACGAATGTCCTTTAAGTCCTGACAATCATGGGCACGCCACTATTGCGGCGATAAGTCCCCTCTTTGAGGAGTGGCTGGAGAGGCGCCACGGCGTCCTCACCTTCCGCCTGACGCAGGTCCTCACCGGACACGGCTGTTTCGGGAGGTACCTGTTTCGGATAAGGCGGGAGGAAACGCCCGGGTGTCATCACTGCGTGGATCGCCCGGAGGACACGGTGGAGCATACGGTGGAGGTATGCCCGGCTTGGGCAGAGCACCGCCGTGTCCTCGTGGAGGCGATCGGTGGCGGGGATCTCTCGCGTCCGGCCCTGGTCCAGGCCATGGTACGGAGCGAGAGGGCATGGGAGGCCGTCACCTCCTTCTGCGAAGCAGTAATGCTCGCGAAGGAGGAGGCGGAGCGCGTGAGGGAGAGGCAAATTTCGCGCCCTCACGCCCCTAGCCGCCGCAGGAGGAGACGCCCCGGGCGTCGGGAATCGATCGCGGATTCCCGGCCACCGTAGGCGCGGGCTTGCGGACGGTGAGCAATGGGTAGCTCGCCATCCGGTAAGGACCAAGCCCGGGTCGACGGCGCGTTGTGTTCCACGCGCGCCTCAAAGAGTGTCAGCGAGTGAAGGGGTCCTATGAGACCATTGCCTGCCGGGGTTGCGGGAAAGTCCGAAAGGGATACCGTGGCCCCCTGGCATTGCACAGGCAAGAGAAGGAACACGGGTGGGTTTTAGTCAGTAAGAGTCTGACACGCCCTCCCGCTCCACCCAGAGCGGGAGGAGTCAATTGATGATTTCCCACCCAAAAAAAAAAAAAAAAAGTCCTGACAATCACGACTCGACAAAACAATGAAACAATATGGCGGCACCCAAATTATTTAGGTAACATTCAATGTTAAATGACAAATATACCAAATTGTCTTATAAAGGGCAACACTTGTCTTGCAATTCACGATTCAACTGTTTCATTTGCATTGTTTTGTCAACGAATTCGAACTTACGACATTTTGAGGGAAATTTTGACATGTGTCTGTCAGTCAAGTGTCAAACTGTTTGCCCTTTTGAATTAGGAACAATCATTGACATATAAAACATGTCAATGGGAACAATAATTTAGAGTCCGACGTATTATACATATTTTGACGTCTCTTTTTGGTAATTCCATACCGTTCGGTCGCACTTTTCCTCTTTCATAACGGTATGAATTATACACCTGTAGGTAGGTACAAAAATGATAAAATATGTACAGACGCCAGCACGTCAACCTACTACAATCTGTCAAATTTCTTTAATAGATTTTCAACTTTATGCCTAGAGCATAAGGTTCAAAGTTGATTGGGAAAATTTGACAGTTTCGGGTAGGTTGATGTGCTTGCGTCTGTACATACCTACATAGATACCAGCGAAAATCATAACAGTCCTGTAAGCTTCGCCGTATAGTCAAAAAAAAAAACCTGAAGTCGGTGGCAAAAGACTAACATATAGATCCAAAGACACCGACTTCCGAAATTAAAGTAATTTTTCACATAGTAGTGTTTTTTTGGAAGTCTGCTGTTTTTCTTTTGTTAAATAGTTTTTAGAACACGGTTCAAAGTATTGGAATGCGGTACAGAATCGGGGACTCTAGCCAATACTTTTATAACTGCACACAATTATAATTTTAATTAGTGAATTGCAAGATTGACAATCGGTTTCACGCTTACTTTTTGTTGCATTTTTTAGTCAAGTTAAGTATTTCAAAAGTTGAACTATCACGAAGAAGTGGTTATTTCTCAAAAAAAATCTTTTAATAAGGTTTATTAATTATTAATTACCTAAATCAGCAATTTATAATTTACGCTTTGAAACAGGCATGTAAAATCTACCTTATCCACAGACTTGAGACTTTATTTATATCTATAGAATCAATGGTTCAAACTCAAACTCAAAGCATTTATTTCAATTAAAATCATTTGCAGGCACTTTTGAACTGACAAGGAGTCTGTCAGATATAAGAAGCTATTTGTCCATTCCAAAACGTAACAGGTTCATATGGAGAAGAACGGGCGAGAAACTCCACGGACACACTTTTAAATCAAAGTACAAAATATTGTTTACATGATCCATGTTGAAATTAGGTACGGTACATACTGTAGAAATGCCACAAATTGAGATTTTGTCGAATACCGAATATTAGGTCATGCTCTCAGCCGAAGCGCCGAATATTCGGCGAACAGAATTTGCTAAGCATTATCTATCGTCTTCCGGCAATATCTACTATAGTCAGATACTATTTTTAGAAGCAGGTATAGTTTAAGAGAAAAAGCGTAATCGTCTGCTATCAACAAATGCTTAAATAAATGTCTTCTTTCATCACAACTTACATACAGATAAATAGAAGATAGATTTAAAGAATTATAAAAAAATATGTTTAAAGTAAATACGTTTATAGGTAATACATGCATTTTTTTAATGATTAGGTAATCGGTATTCGGCCGAATAGTACACAACAATCGGCCGAACGCCGAATATTAAAAAAAATTGCTTTATAAGCCGAATACCGAAAAGTAGCCGAATATTTGTGGCATCTTGTTACTGTGTGAACGATGTATAAAGACGAGAGAATTAAACAAAAAAAAAAATAGTAATTGAAATAAGCCGTGACAGCTAAGAGATGACCAGTCCCAACTGACGGCGCCCGTTCACGAACATGACGCGTGGATCAGTACCATTTACAAATAGCATAATCAGCCTATAATGTTCCCATAGACTTCTGGTACACAGGCCTCCTCCCTGTGAGAGGGAGTGGGCAGTAGTCCACCACGCCGGCCCAGTGCGGGTTGGTAGATGTCACATGTCTTCGAATTTTTGGTTCTTGGACATGCCGGTTACCTCACGATGTTTTCCTTTACCGTTTTGAGAGCAATGGTGATAATATGATATTTTATACTTACAAAGTGCCTGTCAGCACCATTTACTTCAACCATTTTGCAGAGAACCAAGATGACAAGATTCTTGCATTACACCCAGGCTCCTAAGCCTACGTTCGCACGGACGTAATAAAATCGCGGCGATTTTTTTTCGTGCACTGGATTTTCAACGCTTTGCTTAGCGCCGGGAGTTGAAAATCCAACTGTGTGTTTTTCAACGCGCTGGGACGAGTGTGCCCCAACGCGTTGGATTCTCAACACTCGGTTCAACACCGAGATTTGAAAATCCAATGTATGAAAAAAAATCGCCGCGATAAAAACATGTCCGTTTCTTTCTTTTTTACCACTATATTGGGGTCATTCCACCGGATGAATCTGAACACCAGTATTTCACATGGAGCAACTGCTGTCTGCCCTCTACACTACAACCCAGTTACTGGGTAATACGAAACCCCTTGGAAAGACTGGTTGGCAGACTTTCGGGCTTCTGACTAACGACTGTCAAAGTTCTACGAATATCAGCCGGGCGTGTTTTCCGAGGGTCCGAGGGGTCTCGGTTTGAAATGAACGGTCACTCATCCACGGACCGACTGCGGCAAGCTAGCGTTTAACTTAGATCGATAATTTTGTGAATGTTACTTTGTCAGCCCATTTTAGAAAAGAAAGAATAAAAGAAAGAAGAAAAGAAAGAATAAAATAGGAACTTACATTTATTAGACTCAAGTTATGGCACACAATATTCACACAAAATAAAAATAAAAACAGAATACTTAGTACTGTGTGCCTCACGGCTGCGCCAAATAGGCTCAGCTCAGCATAAATGCCCCACAACTAGTGTCTGGCGCTGGTTTTCAACTAGTCCGACCACTGAACCGAACTGGTCTTAGGCCACCGATACTGCGACCACGAATCCATTCGCAAAGCTTACTAAGCGTCTTATCCTATTCAAAGATTTATGAATCGGTTGACATTAGGTAGCTGTAGGTACTAAAGAATTGATGTTGTTGTAAATCCATCAATTGACAACTTCGTGAGGAACGAGACGGATTCACATTTGAAGTTCTAATACGAGCAACTGCCTGAGAACGATGGAAACTAAAGATTTAACCTTTCAATAAATAGCCTTCACGAAGGGTGATATTTAAATGTGCGTGGGATACTCTCTAGGCAGGCAGTCCCGTAACTAGGGTTACCATTTTGAAATTAGAATATTCGCTCATTTACAAAAAAGTCCAGATATTTTTTTTGTAACCGAATTCCAAATTGGAAGATAATCATAAATCTTTATTTATCTCAACATCATAATTATTACAGGCACTAGTTAATAAAATGAACAGTCTTACATAGAGAAAGGTATCTGAGGTAAGAGGGTCCTTTTTTTTTTTTTTTTTTTTGGGTGGGAAATCATCAAATGGCAAATCATCATCATCAATGGTAAGAGGGTCATAGATCACCCGGCTCTCTTACTGTGCGTTTGCACTGGCGAAACATCACAACAAAGGATATTCTATGTTCGTCCAAACCATTTTTTTTTGACTTCTCCCGATCTGGGTGGAGCGGGAGGGTGTGTCAGACTCTTACTGACTAAAACCCACCCGTGTTCCTTCTGTTGCCTGTGTGTTGCCAGGGGGCCACGGTATGCCTTTCGGATTTTCCCGCAACCCCGGCAGGCAAAACTTTATAAGATGTATTTTTCCAACTTTATTAGCTTCATTTAATTAATTCATATAATGTTTGCATGCTAGTTTTAGCAAATTGATTTAGAAACTGATAAATAACCCGACCAACTGTAATGTACTACAATTCTTGCAAATAAATTTCATTTCATTTCATGCCATGTCATTTCATTTCAATGGTCCCATCAGACCCCTTCACTTGCTGACATCTCTTTGAGGCGCGCGTGGAACACAACGCGCCGTCGACCCGGGCGTGGTCCTTACCGGACGGCGAGCTACCCATTGCTCATCGTCCGCAAGCCCGCGCCTACGGTGGCCGGGAATCGGCCTGCGATTCCCGACGCCCAGGGCGTCTCCTCCTGCGGCGGCTAGGGGCGTGAGGGCGCGAATTTTGCCTCTCCCTCACGCGTTCCGCCTCCTCCTTCGCGAGCATTACTCTTCGCAGAAGGAGGTGACGGCCTCCCATGCCCTCTCGCTCCGTACCATGGCCTGGACCAGGGCCGGACGCGAGAGATCCCCGCCACCGATCGCCTCCACTCCTACACGGCGGTGCTCTGCCCAAGCCGGGCAGACCTCCACCGTATGTTCCACCGTGTCCTCCGGGCTATATAATTGTCCATCGATATATCTTTTTCATTTAATAGAGGTAGCTTGCTTGCGCGGTGGTCCCATTGATTGGGTACTTCTTGAGTTAGCTTCAATAGTAGACCGTACTAACGTATTTTACCCACTTAGTCTATGTGGATGATGTTTTAATAACTTTATGTCACTGTTATTTACATAGCAGATCGAATTTGTGTGGGGCAGGTGAACTACAAAGTGAAAAATAACTTTAATTTCGGAAGTCAGTGGCAAAAGACGTAAATTCTAAACTACAGACACGGACTTCACTTTATATTGTTTTTTTTTAGTCGGGTTTCATATTCAGTATTCATTAACTTTTTTTGTTTTAGTTGAATTTATCAGCTTTTGATTTTAGATTATTATCTAGATAGGTAGTTAGATTCTAGTTAGTTAGATTGCCTCGTTGGTCTAGTGGCCGCAAGCGCTACTGCTGAGTAGTGCTGAGCATGAGGTCCTGGGTTCGATTCCCAAGTCTGACAAAAGTAATTGGGTTTTTCCAACAGGAATATCTCTGTAGTAGCCCGGAGTCTGGAACTGTGTCCAGTTGATGGCAATAGGCTCGCCCCCTATTACATGGGACTTTAAAACATAACTGGCGAAATGTGGGTGTACTATAGGTACACCTCTGCCCAACCCCTCGGGGAAACAAGGGGTGATGTTATGTTATGCTATTAGATACCTATAGCCCGAAACAGAAAAATCAAGCTGCTTTTTCACGAAACTGGTTTCATAACAAAATGTATTGAGTGAGGCTTTGTAATATCAAATATGGGTCCAGTTAACGGGCATATTTTCAATAACCGGGTAGATTTTGCCGATACGAAATAAGAAAACAAACACTTATACCTAGGTGACTTGTACGTAATAATTCGCTGCATAAGTAGGTACTCAATAAATACTTATTTTTAAAGTGGATTCTCCAATAGACCTTGTTGTCAAAGTAACATTTTATTTTACATAATCATTCGGTAAAATGTGTTACACACTTGACATCGTAATAAACGCTAAGTTATTTGCGAAATAAACACCAAGATGTGAGAAGTTGGACCATGATTTTTAAGTTATAATATGGACACTTGGACAGTCTGCCCGCCCACATTTAGGACAAATTTTCGAACGTATTATTATTAATCATTTTTTTTATGTAAACTAAAAGAGTAAAGATTCGATTTTTTGTATTTTTTATATATTAAAAAAACGTTGCCCCACACTAGAAATTTCTCCTGTATCGTGGGTGCGTTTACAAACATTTAAACTCACATACACAAACAGCCAGACCCGGAACAACTACTTGTAGGTCATACAAATATTTGTTCCGTGCGGGAATCGAACGAAACAGTCATGATGACCGTGCCGTCAGTTATACAGGGTGTCCAGTAAATAGCACGACATACTGCAGGGGGTGATAGCTTGGGTCAATACCTACGAGTATCAATACAACACAATATATGTTCAGCAAAATCTTACTTTTTTTTTTCACCACTGTAGGTTAAACTTAAGTGATAGGTAAGAAAATAGATCTGTGAAAATTTAAACAAAAAATAGTATTTCTTGAAAACATTCTTGTCTTTGATAGAAAAAAGACTTATCAATGAGTAAAGTAACTATTCACGAATAATTTGATGTAAAAAAAGTACTAGAAAAGGATTTTTTCACTACGAGATGCTTAAAAATCTGTTTCAAGGTAGAGATTTTTCGGTATTTCGGAAAATTTTGTAAAACTGTAAATCCGTAAGATTTTGCTGAACATAATTATATTGTGTTGTATTGATAGGTAGTGACCCTAGCTATCACCCCCTGCAGTATGTCGTGCTATTTACTGGACACCCTGTATATGTTTATTTATCTATTTGTTTGTTGCGTTTCCACGCTGAACGGCTAAACGGATGAATGATGATTGATTTAGCGTACCGCTTCTTTCACAATACCCAATTTACTAAACCAAATACCTGTGGACATTAGAGACTCAATGAATAGTAAAAACATAAAGCGTAAGCTGAAAGAACATTACATCAACTCGATCATAACTTAACTGTTAACAGCGCGTTGATCAAATCTCAGGCCATGGCATGCTAAGACAGACCCCAGGGGTCTAATTGTGTGCTTTGTTTAAGGCGCTACCCCGAGCTAAGTGGCGCCCTCATTGAATAAAAAATAAAATAAACAGGACTCAAAGTGTTTCGTATCCAAAGTAGATAGCAAAAGTGTAAAAAGCTAGATAAACTGTAAAAAATCGTAGCATAGCATAGAAAATAAAAATAAAGTGTTTGAGTCCTGTTTTAACAACGTAAAAATACTTTATCCTCTTTGTAACAAACTCCTAGATTCCATTTTTTTTGTTTGTTAAGCTATGCTACGATTTTTTATTCAATGAGGGCGCCACTTATCTCGGGGTAGCGCCTTAAGTGTAAGGAACTTGTAAAATAATGAAATTTAGCACAGGGTAAACCGTAGTTTACCTAACAGAAATCCGTAGTTTCGCGTAGCGGCAATAGAAATACACAACTAACCTATTAAGGTTCATGAGATACAACCCGCTGACAGACAGACGGACGAAAACTATCTTTTGGAAGGGGCGACTAGGAACAATATTTTTTTTTGTAAATTTCGACATTCAAAAGTGCCATATTAGAAATAAATCATTTGACTTTGACTTTGTCGGACGGACAGGGGTACCCTTCAGGTACGGAACCCCAAAAAGGCAAGATAAAACAAGTCTTTAACCTTTATAATACTGGTGTCTCATATTGGAGACAGATAACAATAAAATTCTATTGTGTCTGCTAATTGCGCGCGCGACAGATTAAAGTCACATTTTAGTATTTTTTTCACTTTTCTCGAATCTTTGAATTCGTTATAGGTACCTACTTAGATACACACCTATTTTATGTCTGCCTAATGCCACAGTATAAATAAGTAACAGTAATATATCTCGGCTGTGACCTTGAAATAATTACAAGGTCACAGCCGAGATATATTACTGTTACTTATCTACGGTAGCTCGGTGGATAAACCTTGCGTAACTGCCGCGCACTCGATATAGGTACCTACACTGAGATTTCGAAGCGCATCGTTTGAGCTGTTTTCTATAAAATAGGTACTAGATATTACTCACTATTATTCAGAATCATGAAAAATGCTGCAAAATTACATAAGACAGTCCCCCAAAACGCCCACCCTTCACCACTTCCTAGTGCTTTCGCTGGGAAGAAGAAGTGGCGCAACAAACTCCCCAGCAGCACAGCTGTCTGTTCAGTTAGAAAAACTTGATTCTATACAATAAGTACTTATGCAAAATAATTTACATGACGCAACACAAAACATTAAATTATAAATTAATAGCCATATGACAGCTAGCACTCGCCAATATACCAACCAAAAAACATCGAGATCTATACTCAAGCAGAAATAAAAATAACTAAACGTAAACAATATCTAAAAAAGGAAATAAAGCCTCCAGGCATAAAGGGCGTGCGCGCTTACATATAGCTGTAACTAGAAGTTATAATTGATAAACTAGGACCATCGAGGTAAAATACAAATAAAACAGTCAATTACTAATAACAATAACAAAACCATGATCAGCAAGACGACCAGTCACCACAAGCAGCACCCGTTCACGAGCATAACGCAAAGATCAGCCATTACCCCCCTCGCCATATTTGAGGAAAGGAGGCAACCCGACCCCCTACGCTACCGCAAGCAGTGACATCTAAGGGAGCATGACGAACTTGCTGCCGGTTTTTCAGGAAAAAAAAAATATTATATGATCAATTTGTCGAGGTCGCTAGCGATGCATGCAATATGCATGATGAGCTAGTAGATGCATGCAATTCTATTGTATTTGTTAATGATATGTACTTTGAATGTCCTTGTGTGTATTTAGTTGGTTTGCCTAAATAAATTAATGTACTAAATCTATCATCATCTTCCTGCCCTTATCCCATGTTACTTGGGGTCGGCGCAATACATTTTCATCTTCTATTCTCCCCTGTGAACCGTCGCGCAATCATCTACACCTTTTTCCTTCATATCACTCCTCACACAATCCATCCATCGTTTCTTTGGTCTTCCTCTCCCTCTCCATCCCTCAACATTTATATTCATCACTCTTTTAGTCACATGCGATTCTTCCCTCCTCATCACATGCCCATACCAAGACAGTCGATTCCCTTTCAACTTCTCTGTAAGTGGCGCAACTTTCAGACTTCCTATAATATACTCATTCCTTATTTTATCCATTCTTGTCACACCACACATCCACCTCAACGTTCTCATCTCCGCTACATGCAATCTTTTTTCGTCCATCTCAGTCATCATCAGTTTTCGCGTCGATGTCCCTTCCACCCTGTATCATCATCTGCCTAGCCTTTTCCCAACTACGTTGGGGTCAGCTTCCAGTCTAACCGGATGCAGCTGAATGCCAGTATTTTATATGGAGCGACTGCCTATCTGACCTCTACAACCCAGTAATTGGGTGATACGATACCCCTTGGTAGGACTGGTTGTCAGACTTTCGGGCTTCTGACGACCCGTAACGACTGTCAAAGATCCACGAATGACAGCCGAGACCAACGGCTTAACGTGCTTTCCGAGGCACGGAGGAGTCTCGGTACGTAAAGATGGTCACCCATCCACAGACCAACCCCGGCAAGCGTAGCTTAACCTGACGGATCGACCCGTGCGGCAGTTATTACTTAGCCATTTATCCCTTCCACCCTGTATAACGTGGTTATGCTAAGGCTCTTTTGAAGTACATTGCCGCGGTTCCATATAGAAGCAATTTGTTTTTGTACAAAGCATTATGAACTTTACGTCAATAAGGTAACGTACAAACTAGATACGAGCCAAATAACAGGCCCGGCAGTCTCTACATAGATAACGATTGCTATGTACAATATATAGCTGTGTAACTTTGAACCTTATACCTACTATAGTGATAAAGTTGAAAATCTATTAAAGAAATTTGACTGATTGTAGTAGGTTGACGTGCAGGCGTCTGTACAATATTGTTACAAAAACTCGCTTTTAATGCGTTCCGTGACAATGTAAATTTAGCCTAATGCTTGCCTATTTATATTAATTATAATATGGTAGAACAGAGATGACCCCTGAACCATTTTTATGGTCATATTATTATCAAACAAAAGTGGAATGGACGCTTTTACAGTTCAAGGTGACATGTATCCTAGAGATCAAAGGAAAATAAATTAAAATTTACAATAGGTGTTTTATTTCACCTTAACCTACATGGGCGCTTGTGAAACGTCTTTTTCACCATAGGTACCTACTACGCTTTGGAATGGGCAACTAAATTTTTATTTCTGACTGACCGACTTCTTGACAGTTCAAAAGTTTAATTGAAAAATACGGTGGAGTTTCTTGCCCATTCTTCTCCATACGAAAACTACCGTTTGGAATGGGCGACTAGAATCAGTTATTATTATTTTTTGTAAAGTTTGACGTTCAAAAGTGCCTTTTTTGTGCCTAATTGAAATAAATTATTTGACTTTGACTTTGAAATACCTAAATGCTTTGAGTTTGAGTTCAGAAGCTAGGTGCACGGTTCCTCCTATGGTGATGAGCCGGCAAGAAACTCCACGGCTCTTTTAAAAATAATTGGCTTACCTATACAATGTTTTCGAATTACAGTATTAGTATCTAGGTAAGGGAGGACAGTCCAAGGTCTGTCAACAAGTACCAAGTAGGTACTTAAAAAAATTGAAATAACCAACAAATGATGCTACCTTCCAAATCTTGCAGGTCAAAGCCGAAGTCAAATGATTTATTTCAATTACGCACATAAAAAGCACTGTTGAACGTCAAAATTTACAAAATTTTCTCTCGTCTTAATAATCTGTCCAGCCCTTTCCCATTCTATCTTTGTTGGAATCGGCTTCCAATCTAACCAGATGCAGCTGAATACCAGTATTTTACATGGAGCGACTGCCTATCTGACCTCCACAACTTAGTTACTGGGTAATACGATACCCCAAGGGGTACCGGGTGACTGGTGGGCTTCTCTCGAAACGGCATGAAATATAGATAGATAGAATACTCTTTATTGTACACCATAAAAATTACAGACATAAATTTAGAAATTTTACATAGGGTGACACAATGGGCGGTCTTATCGCTTGTAGCGATCTTTTACAGACAACCTTTGGATGGATTAAAGGTAACAGGAGAGACAATACTGCAGGTAGTCAGCGGTGTACCATCTACATATACCTACAATAAATACATACATACATAAAGCATAAACAAGAAACAAAAGCAAGGAACTATTATGTAATGATGATGTTTAAGGAGAACTATATAGCTTCTCTTTTTCTTCTGAGGTTGGAAATTATCCCACGGGAACGTATAATACCCTCAAACTCAAACTATTTACAGGCACTTTTGAACTGTCAAGAAGTCGGTCAGTCAGAAATATGAAGCTAGTTGCCCATTCCAAAGCGTAGTAGGTACCTATGGAGAAGAACGGGCAAGAAACTCCACGGACACTCTTTTAAATCAAAAATTTGATACAAAATGTTGGTTACATCATTCATTTGAAATTATGCATGTGAGGACAATGTAGAAAGACGTGCACGTTCGTAAAAGCGTCCGTAATAAAAAGAAAAAAATAAAGAATCATTCAAAAACTTAAAATAAAGTAAAATAAGCCATGGCAGCTAAGACATGACCAGTCCCAACTGACGGCGCCCGTTCACGAACATGATGCATGGATCAGCATCATTCAGCTACCATACTACCGGGATAAAAAATATCCTATGTCTTAACCCATAAGCCAAATTTGCTGTTTTAGCGTGAAAGCTTTACAAATAAACAAAGACAGTCACTTTCGCATTTATAACTAGATAGGATAGCTCATGCCGTCGTAACACTTTGACTCTGAGCTGGCCTAGAGTAGTTCCGAGTTTCAATAGAATAAGAGACCAGTTTATTGTGGTTTTGTTTCCGCCGGCCGGGCGGCCTATTGTATCTATGCTAAAGGAGGAGGCTATTTGAATGAACTTGTAACATTGTCTCAAAAATCAATCTGCCTAGCTTTTTCCCAACAACATTGGGGTCGGCTTCCAGTCTAATTGGATGCAGTTTACATGGAGCGACTGTCTATCTGACGTCCATAACCCAGTAACTGGGTAATACGATACCCCTTGGTAAGACTGGTTGTCAGACTTTCGGGCTTTTGGCGACCCGTAACGACTGTCAAAGAGCCTGTAACATTGTCTCTGGGAGATGAGCTCAGGTAGCCCGCGAAATTCAAATTTTCATTCGAAATTCAAATTGTCAGTGTCAGGTGTTGATTAAAATATGATTCGCGGCCGTAACAAATATGGCTTTAAAGAATTATAATCATTAGAACCAGCAATAAGTTAGCATAATCCTCAAATGTCATGATTTCATGAAATAGTCATTCAATAGGATTACATGAACTTAGAGAGGTGTATTGATTTGACGATTATAATTCTATAAATGATACGGCCGCGAATCATAATATTTAGATCCACATACAACCTGATAAGTACTGACTTTTTTTTTTTTTTTTTTTTTTTTCGGGTGGGAAATCTTCAAATGACTCCTCCCGCTCTGGGTGGAGCGGGAGGGCGTGTCAGACTCTTACTGACTAAAACCCACCCGTGTTCCTTCTGTTGCCTGTGCAATGCCAGAGGGCCACGGTATCCCTTTCGGACTTTCCCGCAACCCCGGCAGGCAATGGTCTCATCGGACCCCTTCACTTGCTGACACTCTTAGAGGCGCGCGTGGAACACAACGCGCCGTCGACCCGGGCTTGGTCCTTACCGGACGGCGAGCTACCCATTGCTCACAAGTCCGCTAGCCCGCGCCTACGGTGGCCGGGAATCGGCGGCTCCCGGCGTGAGAGCGCGAAATTTGCCTCTCCCTCACGCGCTCCGCCTCCTCCTTCGCGAGCATGCTTCGCAGAAGGAGGTGACGGCCTCCCATGCCCTCTCGCTCCGTGCCATGGAAATTGCAAAAAGCGTAAGAAAATTTGAATTTCGCGGGCTATACCTATACAGTCATCACCCTTATCATTCTCCTGCCTAAATCCCAATTTATTTGAGGTGTCTTTTTCTTCCATTATTCTCTATCAGTCGTCATCCCGGTAGTCACCCCCTTTCTAGCCATATCATCTTTCACACAGTCCATCCATCATTTCTTTGGTCTACCACTACTCTTGGTAGCCATCGACACTCACACTCAACTCTCCTGACGACATTTTTCATCTAATTAAAAACAGTCTTCAAGGTAAAAACGATAAAAATATTTGGTTATTAAATAAAATAATAATATGCACTTTTAATATGTTAAGTATCATTCTTATGCAGATTACAACAAATTATCAACGAATATATTATTTTATACTCGGTTCCTATTACCCAATAACGAATGGTTATTTGTTATCTGATCGTGGAAAAGACAAGTAAACACTTATACACACTATAAAACCCATTTACATCCGTAAGACGTCCTCTGCCCCTGGCTGGAGGCTTTAAGCTTAGTAGCTTAGGGCATCCACAGGATAGTCCGGTTAAGCAGCTGCGACCTCAATCTGGGAGTCAACAGCGAGATGCCATATCACAAAAATAAAATAAAAAATAAGACATCCTCGTAACATTAAGGTCCAGTTGAAAACCAGCGTAACAATGCATGCCACTGTGCCATAAAGAGTACATTTTTGAGCTACTATAAAATATTTCTCAAGACCCTGTTGTATCACCAAAAATCGCAATAAAAAACTTTGAACAGACTAGTCTCACATTTATGCTGAACTGTACCCTAATTACGTAATGCAAAATCAATCCGAATCTGAATCGTTTTGAAACAGATTGCTAATCCATTGCTCCGTAAGTTCGAAAAAAAACTGCAGAGCAACGTAAATAACGCAATGAATGTTGTTGAACTGTCAAAATTAAACAGATTTGTCTTTATCGTTTACGAAAATATGTTGCGTAATTAGAAAGCTGGCCCTATTTGGCGCAGCCGCGAGGCACACAGTACTATTCCAAGTTATTTTTATTTGTTTTTGTGTGATTATTGTGTGCCTTAACCTGTCAAATAAATTTATTTTCTTTCTATCTTTTTCCTTAAGTAATGATCCATAAATGGATGTAGGGAAATTACCTAAGTAGGTACCTACCTACTACTAAGGATAGGTAGGTACTTTGTGGGACCTTTACTTTTTATTTTTCAGTCTGTAATTTCAGCCGGTATGTAGTCGGTTCGTGAGGAAATCGCACGTGAAGCCATGTCAGAGGCCCATGGGCGGCTTTAGAACTCTGACACCAGGTTAGTCACTAACCACACGACAAATAAAGAAGAAGCGAACAGGTAGTGAGAAGCTCAGAGATTCAAGCCGAAACAATCGAAAATGTACTAAAAAACTGGGTTGTTCGAATGGGGTACCTACTGCCGAGCCAGTCGTGGTATTAATGATATTGTGTTCCATTCATATATGACAAAGTTCAACCTTTCCAATAAAGCAAGAAATTAGAAAAAAATAATCAGAAGCTTTAATTTTTTTTTGCCGTTTCAAAATTAAAACACTAGGTGGCCCACCCGCTAATACAGGGTGGAAGGGACATCGACGCGAAAACTGATACCATTGATTCAGTACATGATTCTAAACCCCCCCTTTTTTTTCTTTTTTTTTTTTGGGTGGGAAATCATCAAATGACTTCTCCCGCTCTGGTTGGAGTGGGAGGGCGTGTCAGACTCTTACTGACTAAGACCCGATTTCACCAAACAATTCTTAACGAGCCATCAGCAAATGCTCTGTTAAAATTGACGTCGACGTCAAAAAGTTTTACGTTCTATGGAGGGATCTTAACAAGGCGTTGCTAAATCAAACATCTAGCAGATGTTATCTATCATCGAGTGAACAAAAACGACCGGTCTGACTTTTCATTCACTCTCGTTTTTATGCAACCAAATTAAAATGTCATGGCGTCTAAGCAAAACGTTCTATAAACAGTGTAATTCTCTATTAGTCGTTTTAAACGTCAATTCATAAAAATGATTTTGTTTTGTGGTATTTTTTGCTGGCTGAGCTTGCTAACAATGAAACTAACATATCATTGTAACACAGTGGTTTAATAAAGTACATTTTATTATAACATAAATTAACTTCATTTGTAAAACACAGGATGACAGAAACAACAGTTGCTAGGCAACAACTAAAGAACACTACTCTTAATTCATAGTGCATTATATATAACCTTTATGGTACTTACAACAATTTTTGATTCTTCTAAATTGTAATTTTTACTTATTTTGTGTGTTAAAATGTCGAAAAAAAGTCGCCGAGAAATTTTAATAGGACTCATTACAAAACATAAAAATGTAGTTGAAAACGAAAAACAGATGCAGTGACGATTGCTCATAAAAATTAGGATTGGAAGGTACTCTCTGTGATGATGGGGCGGTCCTATTACTAGTGGAAACCACTGTGAGCTTTTACACTACGTTAGGTAACAAACATTTCTAATAATATTAAACATCATGGGTGGGTACCTACTTACGTAAGAAGTTGTAAGTCGAATCATAGGCATATTTTTATTACAATTCACATACCTAATAAGGCAATTTTAAGGTAGGTACTAACCGATTTGATGGATATTGAAGTTTATCTTCAATCATTTGCAAGACCTCTATAGGTATGTACAAGATTCTTTCGATAAACGAAACCTTGTCCTGAAATCTAGATCGTCATATTCTTCAAAATATAAGTCACGTCGATCTTTGTATGTTTTAGGACGTTGAACTTGATTGTCTAAAAGTTGTAAATTTTCTAAAATATCATCATTTCCGTGTTCAAAAATAAAATTTTACTTTGCTTTTTTTATTTGACCAACTGACAACCAATTAACAGCCGTTAAAAGCATTAACGGACCTTTGGAGCAGTGATTAAGTTTGACGCCTTGTTAAGAGTATTAACGATTCGTTAGTACTTGGTGAAACACTCACTACGCTTAACGGGCCGTTGTCTATTTAACGGGACGTCAAAACTAACTAACAGTGTATGGTGAAACTAGGTCTTAAACCCACCCGTGTTCCTTCTGTTGCCTGTGCAATGCCAGGGGGCCACGGTATCCCTTTCGGACTTTCCCGTAACCATTCTGAACCCCCCTGCGTTGAAATTTTTCGTCGGTTATTTTTTTTAAAAACAGCTGTTCCATAAATTTTGACCGCGCAGGTATTGAACTTTTCTATGAAACAGCTGTTTTTTTTTTAAATAACAGTCGAAAAATTTCAACGCACGGGCATTCAGAATCATGTACTGAATCCATGGTATCAGTTTTCGCGTCGATGTCCCTTCCACCCTGAATACTTATGATCTTACTTGTTTTGCCATTGACTGGCATAGGTACAAATATTTAAACATGTTAAATGTATGACCTACTTAAGAGGGAACAGGGGCTGCGAGGAATTTGAAAAATTGGTATTTGAAGAAACTATTGCCGTCGCGCTGCGCCCGAAAAACCGAGTTAAACCCCGTAAAGTGCGATAGGGACAACTGCAGCTCAGACCGATTATATCACAACGTTTGGCATTCTCCTTTTTTCTCCTCGAAAACTAAGCCGATTAAATATTTTTTTACATTAAAATTTTAAGAAAGAGTATGTCTAGGTTCCTATTATTTTCTTTTATGCTAAAAACTTTTCCGAATTAGTCTGGTAGTCCTCTAATCACGGCGGTAAAAATGGGGCATTTTTGTAATTTTTGGAGGGTCATAGTTTCCTTACTTATTAATTACTGAAAAAAAGGAAATGATTTTATAAAAAAAAAATGACAGCTCTAGAGGCATTATTCAGGAAGAAAAACGGAGAATACGTTTGTATGGAGAATCGCGGGCCCTGTTCCCTCTTAAGGAAATTTGGAAACAAATCTAACTTAGAGAGATTTAATAACGATTCAAATTATTATAATTATGTAAAAACATATCTGATAAAGTCGCAAATCATATTTGGTCAAGATATAACCTCACCTCAACCTGTAAAACGTAAGAAACTTAACATTTCACGGGCTACCGCCATTATGTAAAATTTTTAGTTCCAAATGTCTCCACGTCACTTATTTGTGTCGACCTTTAAGTCTAGGATTGGCAATGTTTTCTTTTTAGTATCAAAGATGGCTAAAATAAATTGATGAAAGTTAATAATAATATTAACATTGAACTATGACTTTCTGAGGTCCGTGTCTGTGTCCATGAAAATCTAGTATTTTAAAATAAAAACATAATACCTAATTATGGCATATACCTAAACAATATAAAGTACAGACGCCCGCACGTCAACCTACCCTAAACTGTCAAATTTTCCCAATCAACTTTGAACCTTACAATTTGCTGATAAAGTTCAATATCTATTAAAGAAATTTGACAGATTGTAGGAGGTTGACGTGCTGGTGTCTGTACCTAACCAGTTTTTCTAACATAAATATCGTATTTTTCTACTTTTTTGTTCTAGCTTTTTATATTTTTATTATCACATAGATCTATCACGCCTTTCATGGGGGTAGGCAGAAACTACAGAATGCCACCTGTCAGAATCCTTACACATTCAATTTGTTTCGTTTACGTTCAACCATCTTATACTCGCACGCCAGTTACCTACATGCGAGTACTATGCACCCGCTATCTAATCACGCAACACATTTTCGTAAACGATTACGACAACTTTGTTTATTCTGACAGTTCAACAACATTCATTGCGTTATTTACGTTGTTGAGCGATTTTTTTTTTCGTACTTATGAAGCAATGTATTAGCTATCTGTTTCAAAATGATTCAGATTGTGAATAATCGTGCATTACGGAATTAGGGATTACAACGCACCTGACCTTTCTGAAGAACATCTGCACCAATAAGGTCAAAATATGTGGGCGTCCAAGCAAAAAGGGTCCAGTAGTGTGGTATTGAGTTAATACTAGATTCGGTATCAAGAATAGTCAATTGATAGTAAGGATTGAAAAAATATTCAAAATATGGCACATATTTTTTTAATCAGACACATGAAGTTGAAATTCTGAAAAGCTTAATATAGTCATTTACTATATTATAAAATTATAGATACTTGACCATTTATTAATAATCAATTAAAATCACGAAATTCTTAAATCTCGGAAACTATGTAAGTGCCGAGAACTGGACTATTTTTGCTTGGACGCCCACATAATATTATGTCCTCCTATGGCGTACCCTCCCGGCGTTTTCACTCACATCTGCCTTGTACCTTTTGTTAGTCGCCTTTCATCCTCTCATTAAGACCAAACCGTCTAAGCACATATTACATCTCTTTAAAAAAAATTGTTCTAAAGCTACGGTTTCCTAGAAAAGGCCGTACTTGACGGCCCCTGTGACAGCTGTCATGAAAATGATGACAGCGGCAAAGATTTCAATCGTTAGATTCGCCCTACCGAGTCAAAAGATAATCGCGTTTCTGTTTTATTTTGACACCTCTGACACACAATTACGCAGTGATAACACTTGTTTGTCATGGAAACGCTATTTAATAATGTGTGAGCTTTTAGTAGCATGAGGAACAGGGTGTAAAGTTCAGTCATCCAACATAGAAAAGGGAGGATCCTCCGACCAGACGGGTGTTATGTCTGGCGGGCAACTGCAGACAACTCTACAGTCTTATATGTCGTTCGCGCGGTAAACTCTAATTGCGCGATGCAGGATTTGAGTGACGTCATGTGTTTGATGCGTAGTTCGTATGTGGCGGTGTTACCGCTAATACAAATGCACTGCGGTTTAAAATAAGATGTATATCTATCTTCTTTTAAACCGCATCGTATTTGTATTATTATCCAATATTATTATGAACACAGAAAATTCAATCAATCTGCCTAGCCCTTACCCAACGATGTTGGGGTCGGCTTCCAGTCTAACCGTATGCAGCTGAATACCAGTACCTATTTTACATGGAGCGACTGCCTATCTCACCTTCACAACCCAGTAACTGGTAAGACTGGTGTCAGACTTTCGGGCTTCTGACGACTCGTAACGACTGTCTAAGATCCACGAATGACAGCCGGGACCAACGGCTTAACGTGCTTTCCGAGGCACGGAGGAGTCTCGGTATGTAAAGATGGTCACCTATTCATAGACCAACCCCGGCAAGCGTAGCTTAACCTGATGGAACGACCCGTGCGGCGCCACGAGCTGAAGATTGAAGAAACTAATACGGATAGGATATTTTTGTACAAAACTTATTTTTCGTAATAACGTCATCATAATACTTATTTAAATATTTAATAAAAAACTGGAATTAAACAAGGTTAAAGTTGAAGAAGGCATTCTTTTAATGAGACTAGAATTTACGTGTGACTTTGCTGGTTGGTCGCAAAGATATCATTATTCACCTGTCGACGCAACATGTCCTTTATCTTCCACACTTCTCTATCAGTCGTCATCCCGGTAGTCACCCCCTTTCTAGCCATATCATCTTTCACACAGTCCATCCATCGTTTCTTTGGTCTTCCCCTACTCTTATAGACATCCACATTCAAACTCAAAACTTTCTTTACGAAATTTTCCAGACTCCTCCGCATCGCATGCCCATACCATGACAACCAATTTCCACACAACTCGCAAATCTATTAAACAGGATATTTTTTTATTCAGTGCGCAAATTTTCACAGAGTGTTCTTCCCATGAATATGAACAACTTACACTATGGGACCAACTCTGAAGAAAAAATCTGCTGTTTCTTACAAAAGTTCAATACCTATTCGACCAAAATGTATGAATCTGCTGATTTTTTTTTTCGTGATTTCAGATATGGTCCCATAGTGAATGTTGTTCATATTGATGGGTAAAATACCCTGTGAAAATTTGCGCACTGAATAAAAACTTATCCTGTAAACAGTTTTTTTTTTTAATTGCACTACATTATATTCTGAAGCTGTATGAGATCTATACGAGGAAACTGTATTAGCTGTTTTTTTCATGAAAACAATTTTGCCAGTTTTTTGCCGTTTCCTATTGGAACCGTGTATAGGACCTAGGTTCTGATGTTTCATAAGTGGCCATGTAGGTTTATGTGAAATAAAATACTTAGAAGTATTTTTAATTTGGTCAAGAGCGAGTTGTCTATAAAAAAAATAGTAAAACGGACCATACTTTTTATGCTGATCGACTCAGTTTCATGTAAGAATCATGTCATTTCATTGGAAGAAAAAATCTGGACAGCAGAAATGGGTTAAATTTTATAAAATACTGTCTTCTGCACCCGACTTCGTACGCGTAAATTTTCTTGTGCCCCCGTGCCCGTGGGCGTTCTTCTTCTTCTTCGTTTTCGCTTACCGTTCTTTTTCATTTTTTTTTCTTTTCGCTTGGCTCCTAAGTCTTAACACACTGACTATTATTAGTATTTCTTGTTAAAATGTTAGGAATAACGTATAATTTTACAATGTTTGTAAATATGTGAGCACCATGCATCTATCACATAATTAATTTATCTGTCATTCCTTCATTTTTCTTTTTTTTTGTACCTATCGTGGTACAGTAATCTTATTATATACATGTGTATCGTCTTCACATATAATTAATGTATAGGTACAAGATATTGTGAAAAACTTTTAAAAGAGTAACGGTGGAGTTTCTTGCCCATTCTTCTCCATACGAAAACTACCTTTTAGAAGGGGAGACTAGAATTAATTATTATATTGTTTTTGTTAATTTTGACGTTTAAAAGTGCCGTTTTTGTGCCTAATTGAAATAAATTATTTGTCTGACTATAACGTTATGTTAAATAATTATAACCTTCCTTATGAATTGGACTATTTCTCGGGTTCCGTGGATTGATTGAGACCTCAATAAAAACCGAATTACTATAGCCTTAAGACTTCGATCCGGACATATTCCCTTAAACTCAAAACATTTATTCCAAATAAACCAATTACAGGTACTTTTGAATTGTCAAGGGGTCGGTCTGTCAGAAAGATGAAGCTAGTTGGCCATTCCAAAGCGTAGTAGGTTCCTATGGAGAAGAACGGGCAAGAAACTCCATGGACACTCTTTTAAATCAGAATATTGTTACAAAACATTGTTTACATCATTCATGTTGAAATTATACATATGAGAACAATGTAGTAAAACGTGCACGTTATAAGCGTCCTTATTAAAAATATAAAACTTCATTTCAGACAAAACTGTAATTTACTCAAAATCAACTTTGAAGAGGACTTTGAGGGTTACGTCTGTATACCGAATGATGGCAGAATTATTGGTCCACCTTTTAAGCTACTCCTTTGAGTGAGATTGTCTGATGTTGGAACAAACAGACAATATACCACATAACATCACACCTGGCCTCCCACGCAGAGGCGTAAGTACCTACAGTACCTAAATGTGTTGGATCATTCGGTTCCCTACAAAATGGTTGAGCTGGATGGTGCTGATCCACGCGTCATGTTCGTGAACGGGCGCCGTCAGTTGGGACTGGTCATCTCTTATCTGCTAATCTTATATTTTTAATCGTTTTTGATTATTTTTTACATTGTTCTCACATAAAGAAGCAACAAGAATTAATGTACCCAGGATTTTGTAATTTCTATATTGAAAAGAATGTCCTTGGAGTTTCTTGCCCGTTCTTCTCCATAGAGATCTACGTTTTGGAATGGGCAACTAGCTTCAACTTTCTGACTAACTGACCGACTCTTTGACAATTCAAAAGTACCTGTAAATGGTTTAATTGAAGATTGGTTTGAGTTTAATATCTACACCCATATTTTGCCTATAACTAAGCCCAGGTTCGCAAGGGCGGTTTTTCGTGCACTTGATTTCCAACGCTCTGCTTAGCGCTGTGAGTTGAAAATCCAACTGTGTTTTTTCAACGCGCTGGAACTAGAGTGCGTCCCACCCTCCCAGCGTTGAATACTCAACGCTCGGCTGAACACCGAGAGTTGAAAATCCAGTGCGCGATAAAATCCCGCCGCGATATTTTTACGTTCGTACGCACGTGGGCTAAGTCCCACGTAATGAGGCGACCCTATTGCCATCAACCGGACTCAAATCCAACTCCGGACTGCTACTGCGAAATTCTTGATGGAAGGATGGAACCCAATACCTACACACAGACAATAAAATATTAGAATATTACTAGTAAATAACTTAGTTAAGTAAGATCATGATGTGATGCAAAATTAATGCAAAAATTATACTAATGCAAATATTTCCTAATCAAGCAGGTATTTTAATATCTTAAACAATCTTCTGGCCCAACGGACTTTGTACTGTCCAAATTTCAATACTTAGTTTATAGAGGTATAAGGAACGGTGTAAAGTTCTCTCATCCTCCATAGAAAAGGGAGGATCCTCCGACCAGACGGGTGTTGTGTCTGGTGGGCTACTACCCGACGATTGATGTCGGGACGTTGTATAGCAGATTAGCATATGATTGCGCGGTAAACACTGCTTGCGCGATGCAGGATTGTGCGTGACGTCAGTGTGATGCGTAGAGCGCGATTTCCGTAAGAGCGCGCACCAACGAACAGCATTTCATTTTTATTTTATAGAATACATTACTGTTCTATTAACATTATTTGAAAGGTCATAAAAGATTCTCTTGAATAAATAGTTGTAAAATGGCTTAATTAATAGTGCTACACGGATTTTAAAGGCTCTTGAATGACATTGACATAAGCGCATTGTTGGCAAACATTTGAAAAATTAAATGTAGTACATACTAATTCCATGGAAATTGCATTGACAAATCAAGCCGGCGGCGTTAGTTCTAATTTTGGCCACGAGCCAAATGATCTATTCTTTAAATGTATTATTTTATAGATTAGTTATTATTCAACTGTGGTTCGATTCATATAAGCACACCTGGATTACGTACAGACGCCAGCTGCAGGTCAACCTACCCGAAACTGTCAAATTTTCCCAATCAACTTTGAACCATAAACTTTAGTGATAAAGTTGAAAATTTAAAGAAATTTGACAGATTGTAGTAGGTTTATGTGCTGGCGTACCTTGTGATCAGTGGTGGCCTAGTGGAACCGGCCGCAACTTACGAGTTGTGGGTCGTAGGGTCGAACCCAGGTAGGCACTTAAATTATTTCATCACCATTACTCTCAAAACGGTGAGTGAGGCAACCGGCATGTCCTAGAACCAAACATTTTAAGACTTTTGACGTCTGTCAACTCGCATTGGCCCGCGTGGTGGATTATAGCCCACTCCCTCTCATAGAGGAGACTGCAGTCCCAGCTGGTGGGGACGTTAAAGGAGGATACAAATCATGCTAAACTTACGTAGTAACTATTATTTAATCTGTGGCTAAGCCTTGTTTGTTTGGCAAAGTCGTTAAATCTGGCAACATTCAATGTTACTACACAACCAAAGAGGTTATAGGTCAATGAGTACAACAGGTTCAGTATTAGATTAATTCGATAATTTTCTGCTAAAAAACTTTGCATTTTTGTTTTTTCAATGAAAATTGACAGTAAGATAAAGTGTGATAATTCATAATAATTTTATTTGCTTAAACATGTGTGTGTACATAGAGAGAGAAAGGTAGATACATGCACGATGATAAAGTAGGTAAATTAAATGCAAACATGCGTGCAAAATAATAGTTTACTACAATTTAACATAATATTAAAAGTTGTCATTTTGAATTATTAACGGGTTATTAAAATTATAGAGTAAATCATCATTATTATACAAGTAGGTATTATAGCTACAAATGAATCTAATTACAAGTCAAGTCAAATTCCTTTTTTATTAAGGAACTCAGTGACGCTCTCATAATAATTATGCTCTGGCGGTCAAAAAATTACGAAGTTTTTTTTAAAACATAGATTGATGTTTTAGGTACTTTTAGGTACTTTGTTAAAAATGACTGGAGCTATAATGGTTTCATATAAGAAAAACTGGCCAAGTGCGTGTCGGACAACGCACAATGAAGGGTTCTAAGGGCACAAAATTGAAGAGAATAATATATTAAAAGATACATATTTCGCTGTTTTGATTAATTTGGCAATAACTACTGTACTTATAGAAATAAGAAATATGGCTAACTAGTGAACCAGAATATTAATAATGAATTGCATTATTTTATAGCACGGAATTTGTTGTTGTAACCGTTTTAGGTGTAGAAAAGGCATTTGGAGAGTTACAAAATACTTTTTTAACATCTAAGACTAAATATTCTTTGTTATGAATTTATGATATAATTATTGCATTTCATCATCAGTATTTTAGCTCACTAATTAGTTAGTCATATTTCTTATTTCTTTATAGTAATAACGCCAAAGCTATTTGCGACGTTGCATCTTTCTATATAAATGCATAGAATAATAATAAAATAACTATTTAAAGACGTTGTCAATTTCAAATAGTTGCCGTGGACGTACAGACGCCACCACATCAACCTACTACAATCTATCTCTTTAATATATTTTCAACTTTATCACTAAAGTATATGGTACAAAGTTGATTGGGAAAATTTGACAGTTTCGGGTAGGTTGACTCTATAATAATCAGCCTAGATAACGGTCCCACTGCTGGGACACACGCCTCCTCTTTGTGAGAGGGAGTGGGCAGTAATCCACCACGCGGGCCCAGTGCGGGCTGGTAGATGTCACATGTCTTCAAATTGTTGGTTCTAGGACATGCCGGTTTCCTCACGATGTTTTCCTTCACCGTTTTGAGAGCAGTGCTGATGAAATAATTTATACAAAGTAAAGCGTATGTCAGGGTTCAAATTCAAACCTTCGACCTACAACTCGTATCTCGCGGCCGTTAGCACTAGGCTGGTCCACCACTGCTCTATTACCACGTGGGCACAGTCACAGATTACAGATGGTTCACTCCGCAAAATCATTTAAATAAAAAGCGACTCTTGCTACGATACAATAAAGTGCAATTCATGCTTATTACCGACAGTTATATTCACCTAGTAGTTGCCTCTCTTTCTATCGCGTAACTCTTATATCTTCTGACTACGTTACGCTCACTCAATTGGCCCGACAAGACGGGCCCGCCGCGTACTTGTAGCTTCATACCTAAAATGCGGAGTGAACCATCTGTATTCGTCTGTGACGCAGTGCTGGTTGTCTGTAGGTATTGGAATTGATCATGGTATATATGTTATTATACCATGATCAATTCCAATACAGACAACCACAGTATTTTACTCACCGAGCGAAACAACGCTATAGATAAGAGCGACACGACGATAGAAATGAAATGGCGGGCTGTCAGTATGACACGTCAATTCTATGAGTGGCCACTGTGTGTGATTGAATTACCCGAGCAAAATGCATTTTTAACTTAACAAAGCAATTATGAACTAATAATTCAACATGTTAATTAATTTAAAACTAAATAGGTGAATCACACGAGTTACAAAATAGTTAAGCTAGTTAGGAATTTATTTAATTTTCACTAACTAAATGAGAAAGTTCCTAAATTTACTGAAAAGGACAATCAATGGCAACACTTATCGTGACGTAGTCTTAGGCCATCGTCGGAAGAGAATACCAGGCGAAGTATGTTATTATACCATGGAATTGATCATGGTATAATAACATGAATTGATATTCATATCACGGTTGTCAAAACTGAGATGTTGGATTTATGCATGAATGATTTCCAAATATCGCATTAATGAATTTAGATTATTTATCAATCATAATTTATTTATGAGTTTGACGCGTCTTCAAGTCCGAATGTTTTAATTATATTTTTATGATATTAATTTTTTGGCTATCAATGTCGTGTTCTTATAATACTGAGGTTTATCAGGGCCGCTTCCTTAACAAAAGACACGCGATCGTCGCGTTCATGTGTCACTTTGTGTTCGTGGTCGCGTCGACAGAGGGCGCCTTCTGGTTTTCCGAACAAAGTGACATTACATAGCGTGTAACAAAAACCCTGTCCGATCCGTGAGGGTGTTGTTAAGAATCGTACTGAGAGTCTATTTTAAAAGGTAAACAATTTCCAGGAAAAAAAAAAGTACTTCCTTTATTTTTAACTATTTTTCATGGAATTAGGATAATTTTGGTACAAAAAATGTGAATAGGTCCTACTAGTACTCTAGTAATCGCAAGCACGAGTGCTGAGTGCGTCGGTTCAATCATCGGGTCGAGCAGTGGTAATTTAAGGGTGTTTCCCTTATTAGCAGCTCGGTGTCTACGTGTGCCCGATTAGTGGCAATGGGCTCGCCCCCCTGGCGAAGTGAAAGAAATAATTTATCTCCTTCTTTATCAAAATGCGCTGATTAACACGATAAACAACGTTCCTAACTAAATTTGCGATCGGGATTAGTCCCGCATAATGCACGCGGGGTCCCGGTATTTCGGGAGCCCGGTATCCCGATATTGCATTCCCTAGTCACATTACTAATGTAACCATAAAAGCACCGACTTCCGAAACCTAATTCACAGTGTAAAGAAGCCTTATTAAAGCAGATTTCCCGCCCGTCAATGTCAATGTCATCATCACCACATTCAATATTTACCAATCAATACATAATGTATGAATCGGACGCGCCTTTGAACTCAAATATTTGACGTTTACACAATGTTCATAATTTTATATTTATGATGCTCGTTTTTTGCCTATTAATGTAATCAATTAAGGATTGGTTAGCTGTGAAATGTTTTAGTCACTAATGATAATGACTGTTGTTTCAACGCCTATTCGTAGGATTTCGTAGTACTTATGAAATTATCTAGACTTAGAAGTTGGACCATGATTTGAAGTTATAATATGGATACTTGGACAGTCTACTGTCCGCCCACATTTAGGACAATTTTTCGAACGTATATTGGACTATTATTGTTAAGCAGTTTTTTATGTAAACTAAAAGAGAAAAGATGAGATTTTTTGTATTTTATTTTAATTTTATATATGTAGGTACCTATACTATAAAAGCGTTGCCCCACACTAGAAATTTCTCCTGTATCGTGGGTGCATTTACAAACATTTAAACTCACATACACAAACAGCCAGTATTTACATACCTACTACGAGATGAGCTCCTAAGTTCTGAGTTGAGCTCCATGGTTACTCTTACTGACAATTTTTGTCTCCCATCCCGTCGCATCGCATCGCCCGCCCGCGCTATTACCTTCTTCGTTTTCGCTTACCGTTCTTTCTGTTTTTTTTTATATTTTGGGTCCCATTCAATAGGGGGCAAACCTACTACCACTAACCGGGCACAAATCCAGCCACCGTATTGCTACTGAGAAATTCCAGATAGAAAATCCCAATAAAGCCTCGTACAGACTGGCGCGACACGACAGCGCGTCGCGATTCTAACAAAACAATTTCTAGGAAAACTTCACGGTTGAACAATTACCGGTGTCGCGTCGCGCCAGTCTGCACGAGACTTAGGTAACACTTTGTCCGACCCGGGAATCGAATTCAGGACCTCATGCTCAGCAGTAGCGCTTGCGACAACTAGACCCAACGAGGCAGCTTTTAATGCTTTTAATGCAATATTATTAGTCTCTGACATCGTTATAATGACGTAGTAAGTAGCACAGATTAATACCTACAGATGGTTCACTCCGCAAAATCATTTAAATCTATCTATACAGGGTTACAGGGAAAGTCGTACTGAATATTAAAGGAGGTTATTATTCAGGTCATTTCTGATGATTTTGATTCTGAAATAAAATGTCCGAAACTTAACCGTTATGGAGATATTAAATTTTAAAGATTATTTTTAAAAATCCTTTTTTATTTATTGCTTTTAGTCGTTTTCTTTGGGATTAGAGCTCCTAGAGTCGGTTTTTTTGATGTCGTGTCAAAGAAAGTCGTGTTAGTTACACTATTTATAACTCATGAACAGCTGAACCGATTTGTCTGAAAATTGGTGGGGAGGTAGCTTAGAACCAGGAGACGGACATAGGACTTTTTATCGGTAGGTATGTAGGTAGGGTAAGTAGGTAGGTAGGGTAGGTAGTTGGGTAAGTAGGTAGGGTAGGTAGTGTAGGTAGATGCGCCGTAGATAAGTGCTTAGTGCTACCCGTGCGAAGCCGGGGCGGACAGCTAGTTTTAAATAAAAAGCGACTCTTGCTACGACACAATAAAGTGCAATTCAGGTCGCACAGCGCTAATTACCTATATTCACCTTGCAGTTGCCTCTCTTTCTATCGCGTAAAGCCTCGTTCAGACCAGCACGACGCGACTCGAACAATACAAATTTCACGAAAACTTCACAGTATAACAATAGCCGGTGTCACGCTGCGCCAGTCTGCACGAAGCTTAACTAGTATCTTCTGACTACGTAAAGGTGTGGTTCAAACATTGAGCGGCAATCGTGCGCGTGTTCCACGACTGCCGCGCGAAAATTCGTCGGTTTAGTCCTAATTAGAGCGCGGCAGAAATGTGTTCTGCATACGCCGCGTGTTGCTGCGGCCGCGCTCTTCTCGCTCATTCTTTGGACAGTGGACACACACCTTTACGCTCACTGAATTGGCTCGACGCGTAGGTATTGTAGCTCCATCTTTAAAATGCGGAATGCTCCTTCTGTATCATTCTGAATTCTGTGGTTGTAGCAAATTATACCTATCAAATTAATAGGCATACGCTTGTGAGTAACTAAGAATTTGTAATTTAGAAACACGATTGTAAAATCCTTGTCCTAACATAATGATTATAGAATGCAATGTCTGTCTATTAATGAGCTTATAACTCGAGAATTAACTACATACCTACGTATCCGAATAACGTGTTGTTTTTAGGGTTCCGTACCAAAAGGGTGAAACGGGACCATTACTAAGACCCCGCTGTCCGTCTGTCACCAGGCTTTAACTCATGAAACGTGATAGTTAGACCGTTGAAACTTTCACAGATGATGTATTTCTGTTGCCGCTATACCAACAAATACTAAAAACAGAATAAAATAAATATTTAAGGGGGGCTCCCATACAACAGACATGATTTTTTTGCCGTTTTTGTAGATAGTGGTACGGAACCCTTCGTGCACGAGTCCGACTCGCACTTGGCCGGTTTTTTTATATAATTTTTATTGTTTTTTTTTACCGCTTTAGGGAAGCTCTTGGCCCTGCATCCCACCTGATGGTAGGTGATGATCAGGCCGAAGGTTGAAGCGAGCTTCACCCGGAATCCTCAACCACAGAGGAATTGGCTATCTTACCTCTAACTGCCGAAACACAACAATGCTGTTAACATTGTTGTGTTGTGAGCTAGCCAGGCCGACTTAGAACAAGCCCTACCACCAAGCAAGCGAGCATACAATTTTTCCCCGGCTGGGAATTGAAAAGGTGGACTAAACACTAGACCACAGAGGCGGATAACCTTAAATCTCGTCTAGGAAAACCAAATTGTGTGGGGAAGGGAGAGGGAGGATTTTGGCCTGTAGTAGAACAAAACAGGCTTTATAGAGTTAGCATCTCATCTCATACAGAGATTAATAGTCCTCCAGACCGAATTTCGGCCATGGGAGGCAATCTCAGGGGAGACAGACTAACTATCTACGCGGGCGATATATTATAGTGCACAAGTGAGTGGTGCGGCTGTGCGCAGACGCAGGTGCACGCACTCCTCCCTCACTCTCATAGATCGATGGGACGGCACTCCGACACGACCTGAGATTACAGAACAAGCATTGACCACCACTTTTAAGTACTCCTGGGTGTTGGTAATACATGATTTGTTACTGATATGTAATTACAGATCAGCATCAAACAAAAAAATCACCCTGTCAGGGTCGAACCCACACAGCCACTGCTCAAAATCCCGGATCTCTTAACATCTCATGACATCAGGAAATCAATTAAACTTTTCCGCTAAGAGAAAATTCGGTAAAATCTACCTACTTTTGAATTGAAATGCTACATAACCATTGACAAATGCACGATTCAGTGTACGAAAACGGTGAAGGAACACATTGCATCGTGAGGAACCAATGTACTAGAACCAAAAATTCGAAGACATGTGACATCTACCAACCCGCACTGGGCCCGCGTGGTGGGTTACGTACGGCCCACTCCCTCTCACTGAGAGGAGCTCTATAGGCTGATTAATTATGTAGATTAAATTGATTGTAATTACAAAGTCATTCGTTTATTTCCTAATATTTACAAAGAATAGTTTAACATAATATATGAAGCGAGGGGCAGAGGCATAAAAGTTGAATTAATGTTGTGGAAATTGGTAGGTACTAAATTATCTGTGGTGTAATCTCGAATGACGGATTGAGAAATGATGGATAAAATTGTCGTTAAAATGTCTTATAAATAATCTTAATATCTTTATAGCTGTTTAATAAGAATCTTTTGGCACGTGGCTAAAAGAGTAACGCCGCCCGCCGTCATTTTGTTTTAGGGGTGCGTTCCCGAAGCTTGATACGGAACCCTATTATTAAGCCTCCGTTGTTCGTACGTGTCTGTCAGAGAGCTGCATCTTATGAACCGTAATAGGTAGACAATTGAATTTTTCACAGATATATTTCTATTGCCGCTAAAACAGCAAATTATAAAAATAAAATGAAATTAAAAATTAAAGGGGTTTACCAGAAACGTATTGGTATTTTTCAGCGTTTTTTTGCTAAACATTCTGTGACATTAGGTATGTTTGTTGTGACTTCCAAGTCGATTGAGAGCGTCCGGTCTGCACCAAGTGCAAAGGGAACTGATAGAAATCCGACAAATGACGAAACACGAAGTTTGCCGAGGGACTTTTAGCAAATAGTTGTAGGTACTATACTGTACAGTGGTATGGGACACCACGTGCTGGACTCCAGCTCGTACTGGCCGGATTTTTTCAATACATTTCACAAAAAGAAAAAAAAAACACAAATTTTTACCGACAGCACCTCCCAGTTAGCATCATTCGAGCGTCACATGATCCATGCGTATTGTGGGACTGTCTTATGTAATTTTGACGTTCGAAAAGTGCTAATTCTCAGCATAGTTTGAATAAATGACTTTTGAATTTTTGAATTTTGAATCATGTAGCAATTTAGAGCACGGAATCGTCTAAACTCTGATTTCTAACTAGTCCAAAAATTAGCCTGTAGGAATACCTACCTACACGTTTATACACATATTTATTACTTAGCGCACTTTAGTAATTTTATCGCGTATCTGTATAATTATGTATGCAGGCAGCGCTTACCTACCTATCTACCGAAATACATAGGAAAAAGTTCATTTGAAAATCTATGCTCGTCCATAGAGATTCTAATATCAAACTTGTTATCTTCAAAGTAAGTATATTATTATTTAAAATGATTTTATTATTCAAACATCGCTTACTTACGTAAAACACGCTAAGCCACGGCTGTCATTCGTAGCTCTAGATCTTTGACATACACATACACATATCGTGTTACTCAGTAACTGGGTTGTGGAGGTCAGATATGCCGTCGCTCCTTGTAAAATAGTTACTGGTATTCAGCTGCAACCGGTTAGACTGGAAGCTGACCCCAACATAGTTAGGCAGATCGAATATAATGTCTGTTTCAATTCGAAAGTGGATTTGACCGAATTTTGCTTTAGCGGAATTATTTTTTTAGGGTTTTGCACCGTAAGGGTGCCAAACTAATGATAAAATGAAAGGGATTATTCATTTTGGGGATCCCCATACAAGAAACGTGTTTTTTTCGTCATTTTTTGCTAAAAAAACGTGGAACCCTTCGTGTGCGAGACCGACTCGCACTAGACCGTTTAAAAAAAATGGAATGGAATCCTTGTGATGATTGTAGTACCTAGTCGGATAGGAAACACTAACCATAGCAAGGTTCAACATTGACGATTTACAGAAATAAATTTCTTATGTATCCTACTAATCATTTACTGCCGACTATGAGTAGGTATGAAATTAACAAATTAAAAACAACGGTAAGATTTAGTTAGAACCTTTTTATCGAAATAATGAACTAATATGTTAATGATTAAATTTATTAGTAGGTATAAATATTGAAAACTTACCATAATTAAAGTAGTTGTGAAATGCATTTTCCCGCAAGAATAATAGTTAAAACAATTTCAAAAATAGTCGTTCACCCCGTTCAGCGATTTGAAATAGTTCACACAATTAAAAAGTTACAAGAAAAACGAAAACAAAAACTTTAAAAATTAGAACACTCGATAAATTCCCGCCAATTTTTGACAGTTAATTAATTCGTTCGGAAATTGACGCTCTACCGCGGCGTTCGCAAATCGACTGAGTGCTGAGTGCAGAGGTTATAGACTGTTAAAGAGCTATTGTGACCTATGACCTACTGGATACAGCTGTTCAGAGTTTGTTTATTAGAAAGGAAAAGACGTTCCATTATGTAAGGATTCGAAGGTGCGACATTTGTTACATTATTGATTTTTGCAATTCGAACAGTGATTCGTCATATTGATAAAAATAACTATACAACTAAAAACTAAAAAAAATAGGCCGCGATTTTGGTCGCTGCCTCGTTTCCGTCATTTACTTGTAGGGAATGAGTAGGAAGCTTGATAATTGTTTACGTTATTTATCCAGACAGGAGCGAATAGGAAGATTTATTTTTGATTTTGAAACAAGTTGGAGACTAATCCGCGTCCTATTTAATTACGGTAGGTACGCAAAAAGTAACAAGTGATCCAGTTGGGTAGGTCCAGTTTCGAGATGGAGGTCAATCGTTCAATCCGACTCGGCTGGGTAGCGTTCGGGAAACTACACAACATCTTCTCGTCCAACATACCTCAGTGTCTAAAGACGAAAGTCTATGTGTACCAGTGTGTGTTACCAGTGATAACATACGGAACTGAAACGTGGCCTCTCACCATGGGCCTCATAAGAAAGCTCAAGGTCACTCAGCGCGCTATGGAAAGGGCTATTCTCGGTGTTTCTTTGCGAGATCGAATCAGAAATGAGGAGATCCGCAAACGAACTAAAGTCGCTGACATAGCCCAACGGATTAGCAAGCTGAAGTGGCAGTGGGCGGGGCACATAACTGGGGCGCGCAGAACTGACGGCCGATGGGGCAGAAAGGTTCTGGAATGGAGGCCACGTACCGGCAAGCGCAGCGTAGGACGTCCACCCACAAGGTGGACAGACGACCTAATAAGGGTCGCAGGAAGCCGCTGGATGCAGGTCGATTTGGAAATCATTGGGGGAGGCCTATGTTCAGCAGTGGACGTCCTATGACTGAAATGATGATGATGATGAAGAAAAAGTGACATAATGAACGAGACGATCGCTTTTAACTCGTAAAGCGCCTCGACCACGCGTTGTATTCACCAAACAAAAAGTGACATAAATGACGCCGGTAGCATTCGCATTCGAGTAGCGGAACATGACGCGAGTCTATTGAATTGAACTACTGCAGTTTCGCTGCTATGTTTCCGCAGCGGAGGTGTGCTACCGGGGTGAAGACGACGCGACGGTCGGAGAACTAGGACCATGATGACTATGATGAGCCACTGTTTTATTTATTAATTTATTAAAACTTTAAACAGGTAAAAAAAAAATACTGTACAAAGGCGGACTTAATAATAATAATATACCATTTATTTCAGGCGACACAGGCCCATAGAAAAATACCTTAACCTAAACATACATATTTTAATAACAAAATCTTGTGTTAATAAATAAGGCTTAGACTATGTTAGTAGCACTTCACTTTGCACTAGCTTGACTTTGTGCTGTCCTGTGGAACTTGTCCGCGGAAGCGACGGAACACCACGTCCTGCGGCCAAAAGTCTTCTTCCATGACGAGGGGCAGGTAACAGTTCGGTACTCGCACGACGAACGCCTTGAAGTTGACGTTCCGGTGCGATTCTAGTAACTGCACCCTCGGCATGTACCTCGTCCTTTGCCGCACGTACTCCACGATTTCCTCCGCCTTAGTGGTGTGTGTACCTACTTAATGCCTGAGGCATTTTCTACCAGTCAACCTTAGGGTGGTGCAGAAACAAAACATGGCAGGTGCAACATAAGTGCTAGATAACTTGAAAATTAATAACTAGGTACTAATACATAGATACATACATATAAACCGAATAAACTTTGTCAGGAGAAATAACGATTGGTAGAGGAGAAAACAAATCCAGCAAATCAGCGCTGCAAAGATTCGTTTTACGTTATTTAAATGAATGTTGAATTCTATTTGCCCTAGCATTCCCAGTTCCCACATTCATACTACCTAATAAAGAGCTTTTAAAAACTAGGTCGCGTTTTTTTCCCGACTACACCAAGTCAAAATGTTATATTTGTGTTGTGTGCCTCGTTGGTCTAGTGATCGCCAGCACGATTGCTGAGCGTGGGCCCTTAGGGTTGATCGATCACTATTATTTGATATATTTTACTAAGCAGCCCGGAGTCTGGATGTGTGTCCGGTTGATGGCAATAGGCTCGCCCCCTATTACATGGGACTTAACATTACTGGCGAAATATCGGTGTACTATAGGTACACCTCTGCCTAACCCTTCGTGGAATACAGGCGTTATGTTACGTGAAATTATATTATCAGTAGCTGCCGCTGTCTGGATTTGTGGTCGATTAATTTATATTTAATGAAAATTGGGTGCCTCTGCCTACCACCGAGTATTTATTTATTTATTAACTCATCATCACTATCATTACAGGAATTTCCTAATTCAATAGTGTGGCCATAATTACAGTTTTATTATTTATCATAACATATTCTGTACAAGTACAACATCGTAGTTTAGTGAACTCACTCAGAGAACAAGTAAAAATATCTATGCTGTCTGCTACGTCATTAAGTACACGCAAAGTAGGTACGCGTTATAGGGGCTGTACCCTTTTGCCTTTAAGCTAGCGTTTATATACAATATGTAAAAAAAAACCTGTGTGATCCGAAAGGGGTACAAAGGTACACATGCCAGCACGTCAACCTACCCGAAACTGTCAAATTTTCCCAATCAACTTTGAACCATATGCTTTAGTGATAAAGTTGAAAATCTTCAGACTATGGTCATCATAAGTTATGAGTTTTAGACAGCCGGTGGGCGCGGCCAAAAAGCACGCTGTCTCATCTTTTATTTTTCTTCTTGGGTGGGAATATGTCAAATAACTTCTCCCACTCTGGGCGCAGTGGCGGGGCGTGCCAGACTGCTACTGACTAAAACCCACCCGTGTTCTTTCAGTTGCCTGTAGGCAGGTGCGACGGTATCCCTTTCGGACATTCCCGCAACCCCGGCAGGCATCGGTCCCACCGGACCCCTTCACTTGCTGACATCTCTTTGAAGCGCGCGTGGAACACAACGCGCCGTCGACCCGGGCCTGGTCCTTACCGGACGGTGAGCTACCCATTGCTCACCGTCCGCAAGCCTGCGCCTACGGTGGCCGGGAATCGGTCTGCGATTCCCGACGCCCAGGGCGTCTCCTGCGGTGGCTAGGGGCGTCCCGCCTCCTCCTTCGCGAGCATTAATGCTTCGCAGATGGAGGTGACGGCCTTCCATGCCCTCTCGCTCCGTCAAAATGATAGCCATTGCTACTGTTAGTGGGTTAAGTAATTAACCCACCGATTTGCCCTGTCCCCGACCGCAAATACCCGTCGGGAAGACAAGTTGTCGTCTTTTGGTTTATAGCATGGTATAATAACATACTTATGTTACAATACCATGGTTTATAGGTACAACATTTTCAGGTTTCAAATTTGTGAACAGCGCAGCGTTTAGAGGACTCCTTCGACAACATTGATTGATGTTTGATTCGGCACGGAAGCGTAGCGAATAGTTTTAAAATATTATTAACCAATTTACAGAAATGAAATATAATTAACAAACTGGTGGTGTTTGGGGGTGGCCTCGATCCAGCAGTGGGCTTCTGTCGGCTGAAATGATGATGAAGAAAACATAATTTATCACACCTTTTTCATTTTTGAGGACTAGAAAATAAAACAAATAATTTTGGCACGTCCGTACATTATATTTACATTTTTATTTACATTTAGTCATATACCGTAACAGTTTAATAATAAATAACAATACAAAACGAAAACATTACCATTAATCATAAAATAATCGACGGTAAAGCAGAATTATTGCTATATTAATTAAAATTCAGTAATATTATCCCCCCTCCCTCAGTAACTCCCAAAAATTATGGATGGTCTTCTAAAGCTACAGTAACTTTCCTAGCAGAGCGTTGGTCGTCATATAGCGTCTGCATTCTACCGGCGAATGACGTCATTGCAACGTTTTTTTATGAAAGAACAGTTCGCGCCAATTAACTTTGCCGCTCTGAAGTTAGGTTGCGCATGCGCGCTACTGTTCTTTGAGGAAGATTGACTACTGCGCAGTCATATGTTGCCTACTTCAGACCGGCAAAGTTATATGACGTGAACTGTTAAGTTGGTGTGTTTTTGTGTTGTCACTGCCATCATGTTCATGACAGCCGTCACTGCGGCCGTTATGTCAAGGACACGGCTCTTCTAGAAAACTGTAGCTTAAACACAGATTAATACAGATGGTTCACTCCGCAAAATCATTTAAATAAAAACCGACTCTTGCTACGACACAATAAAGTGCAATTCAGGTCGCACAACGGTGATTATTCACTTAGAACAGTGGTCGACAAACTCATTAGTCTATAGAGTCAGATATCAATACTATAACGTCTAAGATTTCTTATGAGAGCCAATCCTTTCTGTGTGTCCAAGCTTTCTTAATCCTTAAAACTTCACTCCACAATGCTTTCTAAAATGAACTTGCTAAGAAGTAGGATGCCTTCATCATCGTCACCATATCGGCTGCTAATAATATGATGAAGGCATTCTACTTATTAACAAGTTAACCTTGGAAAACTTTGAAAGGTATAAATAAATGATTAAATGAATTTTTAGCGATAATGCGTCGGTAATAAAGCTTTGAAATATAGTTTGAATTTTGAGTAAAACTTAAACCCGACCCCCGCGCCCATCTACATTTGTGCAGAGCCGCGGCTTGCCGACCACTGACCTAGAAGTTGCCTCTCTTTCTGTCGCGTAACTCTTATATCTTCTAAGTTACGCTTACTGAATTGGCCCGACAAGACGGGCCCGCCGCGTACTTGTAGTTTCATATCTAAAATGCAGAGTGCACCTTCTGTACTATTCTGTGGCTTATGAAAGTTCCTGTAGCTGCAATGCTTACAGCCCTATCTCAGAATACCACTCTGCGTACACAACCCACATTGAAAATAATCATCACAACAAACTTTTAAATGGCAGTAAGCAGAAAATAGTCTAATAAAAAATAAATTTGATTCAATCCCATATTATAAACATTACAACTATAACAGAGTATAAAAAAACCTAAAAAATCGTTAAGGTGAGGTCGATTACAGTTTCTTAAAATAATAACTTATTTTTAATACATTATGAATACAAATATTTTTGTTTACAATCACACAGGGTAATAATATACCCTTTTTATTAAATTAAAAATAATTATAAAATTATATCACACTATAGTTATCTAAATAAAATAAAAATGTTTCCTTGTCTATGACAGATTCAAATCTTTAGAATAAAATTAATAATAAAAATTAAGTGTATGTATTATGATTATAACATAATATTCTAATTGGGGTGTTTGGTGGTGTGCGTTAATTCCGGAAAATTAATTAATATAATTATCACCAAAGTAAAAGTCCGGATAATTGTGAACTTCGATATGTTATGGATAAGGTGCCTCGCCTCTCATGCACGAAGCGAAGTTGTGATTTCAATCCGAAATATCCGAGCAAAGTACCAGTGTGACATTTACAATTAATAATAATATGTACTTTCTGAGTTTTTTATAATTATGTCTTTTTGCAAACACGGGCAAATCCGCGGGCAAAATGTTAGTGAATTAAAAAAAGCGCTTAAAAGGCAGTGTTTCAAGCTTGGCAGTGTGTACTATAATAGACTACATTCTACCATAGACAAGCAGACATGAAAGGCACTATGATGAGTATACAATATAATTTTATGTCGACACTCTCTACGCATAATTACCTGTTTTGAGGCGAAAAAGCGAATTTTATTCATATACAGGGTGTTTGGCGCATGGACCGACACAATTTTTTCAGGGATTTGGGAGGTCATTAGCTAGGTTCTAGCTAAGTTCAAAATAGCTTTTAGTTTTTTTTATAATTAATTTAGAAGTTGTAAAATTTCATTCATTAAATACAAAAATTAACTTTGGAAGCTTGTAAGGAATTTTCTTGAAACCAGTTGTATAAAACAAAGATGTTTTTAGATTTAAAGGACTTTGGAGAATGCAACAAAATTTGTTTTGTGCCACTACACCCACAAACAAAAAAGTTATTTCAAATTAAAGGACACATTTTGGGATTTTTTTTCATTTTAAAAAAATAATCATATGTAACCAACCGTGACATTTGGGACAAAGGGTGTATGGGTAGAACCTAGCTAATGACCTCCCAAATCCCTGAAAAAATTATGTCGGTCCATGCGCCAAACATCCTGTATACAAGGCTCGCCCCCTGTTCCATGGTACTTAAAACAGAATTGACGAAATGTGGGTGTACCTACTATAGTTACACATCTGCCTGTCCCTTCGAGGAATACAGGCATGGTGTTATGTTAGATAGTGTAATCCACGACGACGCGCCCCACTCCGCGACGACTGTACTTTAAGCTGTACTTTAGTACGGAGCGGAGTGGGGCGCGTCGTCGTGAATTGCACTATCTATATGTTTAAATACATATTTATTACTTTCGCGAATTAATTTTGAGCTGCAAATTGCAAAAAAATGTCTGAAGATTTTATTTTCGCGGTTATTATACTATACGCGCATTCCCCTTAACCAGAAAAACATAAGTCCTAATTTTTGCGATGATAAGAAATAATAATTAATTACATATAATTTTAATTATTATATAATTTTCTTTTCACTTTTTTTTAAATTTTATGTATTGTTGCTTATTAATTATTTTTTCGTTATTTTCTTTTTTTTTCTTTCCTTAAATCACTTAGATGAAATTCATGGTAATAGTGTATACATAGAAAGTGTCGATTATACTTAACATTTACATAACAATAATTAATAGGCACATAACATAAGTCCTTTTAATTTAATATTGCTTAGCAGCCAGATATTTCAGGAAGTCGAGAATTTCAATAGAAATGTTAGAGGCACATGATTTTTTTTTTGGGTTTTTTTTTTAGTTTTTTTTTTTAATGTAACGGCGACTGAAACTATGACAAGAGAAAAGCAGGCATTCTTAAACGACTTGAAAAAAAAAGAGGTTATGATTTAACGTTTTTTTTTTAAACAGGTTCATCTAATATTAGCTAGCAAAACTGCAGAGGTTATGGGTATCGATATTTAATGAATGATATAATAATAATAAAATTATTTCATCGCCACTGCTCTCAAAACGGTGAAGGAAAACATCGTGAGGAAACGGCATGTCCTAGAATCAATTATTCGAAGACATGTGACATCTACCAACCCGCACTGGGCCCGCGTGGTGGATTACTGCCCACTCCCTCTCGCAGGGAGGAGGCCTGGGTCCAGCAGTGGGCACATTATAGGCTGAGTATGCTATTCAAACAGCAATTTGGATGTCACTCACAATATTTTTGCTAATCTGGCTGCGAGCTAATACATACAACAACCATAAAAAAGATGACAAAAAATATAAGGTCACAACACATTATATTAATTATTACACTAAAGTGATAAGGTGACAGCATTATTTTCGGCCATTTCAAATACATATTTAAAAATACATTAAGCTGCGACTTTGCAAGTCCATTTTTTTTTTATTAAGGCGCCTTGTCCACGGACGAGAGAATCTCGGCGATAAACACGCTGTGTCTTCAAATTATGGCCGTTTGGAGACTGATTCAAATAGTTTCTGTTGACTCGCCCGTGGAGCAAGAAATAATTTATAAAAAATAAATAAAATACTAAATAATACTTAGAAAACAACAAAATGCCGTCAATTACCATCTTCAAGTTAATAATAGCTACAAAAGCTTAATTTTTACATTACATTTTTTTTGGGTTTTTTTTTTCCAAAAATTTTTGATATCCTATCTAGGTCTTGTTATAAAAAAAATATAGACTACCTACCTACTTATCGTATGTACAAAGTTTACACATCTACATACAATTTCAGTCATCATCTTCCTGCCCTTATCCACAGATGGTTCACTCCGCAAAATCATTTAAATAAAAAGCGACTTTTGCTACGACACAATAAAGTGCAGTTCAGGTCGCACAGCGCTAATTACCTACAGTTATATTCACCTAGAAGTTGCCTCTCTTTCTATCGCGTAACTCTTATATCTTCTGGCTACGTTACACTCAATTGGCTCGACAAGACGGGCCCGCCACGTACTTGTAGCTTCATACCTAAAATGAGGAGTGAACCATCTGTATTCCTCTGTGCAACATGTCTTTGTCTTCTACACTTCTTCTCTATTAGCCGTCAACTAGGTAGTCACCCCCTTTCTAGCCATATCGTCTTCATATATATTTTAAACTTTATTTAATATGGGACCAGCCATTTATCTAATATCACTATTTATTATTATTATTATATTTTTACACGAAATATTTACAACGACTTAACTAATTTTATTTTTTGATTAAATTTTGCGGTTATAACAAAACTTCTTTTTTTTTTTAATTTTTATCTTTATTTATTTATGAATTCATTATTCTAGTATGGCGGGTGTTTTTAACTAGATACATAACTACAGGAATTATTTGTTCTACTATTGATAGGTAATATGGATATTACAATTATTTGCAATACGGTCGATGAATCAAGGCCGGTCAGACCATAGGCTTCGCGAACTTTTGAGTATGTTCACTTTCTCACACTCGACTCATACTATACAGGCTGTTTGGCGCATGGACCGACACAATTTTTTCAGGGATTTGGGAGGTCATTAGCTAGGTTCTAGCTAAGTTCAAAATAGCTTTTAGTTTTTTTTATAATTAATTTAGAAGTTGTAAAATTTCATTCATTAAATACAAAAATTAACTTTGGAAGCTTGTAAGGAATTTTCTTGAAACCAGTTGTATAAAACAAAGATGTTTTTAGATTTAAAGGACTTTGGAGAATGCAACAAAATTTGTTTTGTGCCACTACACCCACAAACAAAAAAGTTATTTCAAATTAAAGGACACATTTTGGGAATTTTTTTCATTTTAAAAAAATAATCATATGTAACCAACCGTGACATTTGGGACAAAGGGTGTATGGGTAGAACCTAGCTAATGACCTCCCAAATCCCTGAAAAAATTGTGTCGGTCCATGCGCCAAACACCCTGTATACTACTAGCTATTCGGGCCCGAAGTCACTTACATTTTAAATGTATTATTGTTTGCTGAATTCCCTTTAATTATATTGACTTGAAATTAATTATTAAAAATCACAACAATTCACTTTTGCACGCCATAGTATGTGGCAAACATGTATGAACTAGTATTTTTTTGAGCAAATATATTACCTTATCTCATGTCACCATTTGGTTCCTAAAAAATGTGGACAGGCCATGATTTATCGGCAGTATTATATATGGGACTTAAGGATCTCGCATACTAGACGGCCATAACTCCGGGCAGACGTGGCCGTCTAGTCTAGTCGTGTATGTTCAGCGGCTAGTTTGCGACCAAGTGAGCGATTTGTATCAATCTCTATAATTTACCTGGCTGCTGTGACCTCTGGTCGTGGTCTTGGCCGTCTAGTGCGCGTGATCCCTTAGACATAGTTGCCGAAATGTAGGTTCACTAAACACTTAACCTAAACTTTTAAGGAATACAAGTGCGATGTTTCACTGTCTCGTTGGTCTAGTCTAGTGGTTACAAGCGCACAAGTATCATTATTGTATTTTAAAAGCGTTAAGGCGAAAATACACATGCCTGTAACATGGAGCAGTAACTTGCATGCCAGTTACACTGTGCAAGTAAATGTCACACTGTGGATACATTAAATGTACACAGTGTGACATTTATTTGCACAGTGTAACTGGCATGCAAGCTAATGCTCCATTATACAAGCATGTGTATTTAATGTGCAAGTAAATGTCACACTGTGGATACATTAAATGTACACAGTGTGACATTTACTTGCAGTGTAACTAGCATGCAAGCTACTGCTTCATTATACAGTCATGTGTATTTTCACCATTATGTGTTGTAATTTTGCCAAATATTCAGTCACTTAAATTATAAAATTTGAAATAGGAACGCGTTCGCGATAAAAGTATCCGGTAATGCGAATTCCAATTTAAGTCTATTTAGCTGTAATATCAGTATTGTTTTATTTACAAAAATAGTACGTCTAAGCTACTATAAGCATAGTTTTTTTTAATATTTCCTGCCCAAGATTAGGCATGGTCTGTATTTTAAAACAAACTCACGGTTTCTGAAAGCTGGAACAGGGATAATTACAACAAAAAAAAAAAACTTACCTCTGCCGAAACACAACAATGCTGTTAACATCGTTGTTATGGCGACAGACTTAGATAAGATGGTGGTAGTTAGACAGGCGAACCTCAACATTAATAATTGTTTAAGACGCTTACTCAACACAGCGAAATAAAATCAAAATGGAGTCTGTAAATCTCTAAGTCTCATGCTGTCCTTCTCACTTTATGCTGTTTTGTAGCGACAGAAAGACTTTTGAGAACGTTTTAGTAAGTGTCATTTGAGTATTCAGCAAAATCGGATAAACTTTCAGAAATCTGTGAGTAATCAATATTGTTATATTTATATTTTAAGATAATGCAACGCAATCCTATGAGCATTTAAGCTAGAAACATAGCCTAAATTCCATATTTTAAATTATTATTTTACAGTTCTATTAACCTAAAGTGTGGTAATTCTATATGGCCTTAAAACTAATATAAAAGTTCTTTGTCAAAAACGTTTTCAAGACTTTTTTTTATATTGGATTTCCCCTGGTGTTTGTTATCGATCATCAGCTGTTTGTTCGAATCGAAAAAAAAAAGAATCGATCAATCTAAAAAAATTGCTAAATAATCGATATCATCGAAAATTACTTGTCGCATCAAATAGATTAGACGATTTGAAAATAAAGAAGTGATGACAGTGATCTAAAACGCTAGTAACGGACACTCAATAGCACGTTTTTTCAAAACGCATCTGACGTTTTCGTTTTGATATTTTTTTTAAACCATACATTTCACTCGTATTTAGAAAAAAATCTGACTATCCCATAAATATACTCGCTCGCTACTTATTTGGTTTTTCTGAAAAAAATTGACCGGTGTCGGGATATTAGAGGTGGGAGCTCTGACTATCACATTATAATCATGTTGAGTCCCGGGTTAAGTCTGTTTGCGTTTATCAGTCGGGATCCGGATTCGTTCCTCGTCAAGGCCGACGTACGCTCTGCTTGCGCGATGCAGGATTTTGCGTGACGTCACTGTGATGCGTATTTCGCATGTGGCAATGCATATGCCACTACATGTTCACGCCAAGCCTAAAAATGCCGATTTCAACCAATTTTTGCGAAAGAACTTCCACATTACCTTACTACTTAAAACAATTTAATATTATAAGTTGAATCCTCTCAGGTTGTCCAGTCTTTTCTGTAGCTCGTCTACGGTGTCCTTAGGGGCGGGCTCTGTTGTCGACTTCCGTCTTTCACCCCCGGGGGCCATTTGGAAGCCGGTGAGGGTTGTAGACTTCCCTGGACTTTCGGTACTGGAACAAACAAGAAAGTCTTTAATCAAAAAAAAAATTTTTTTTCTTTGTGTTTTGTGGTGTACAATAAAGTATATACAATAGAGGAGCTCGTGGCTAAGTAATAACTGCCGCACGGGTCGATCCATCAGGTTAAGCTACGCTTGCCGGGGTGGGTCTGTGGATGGGTGACCATCTTTACATACCGAGACTCCTCCGTGCCTCGGGAAGCACGTTAAGCCGTTGGTCCCGGCTGTCATTCGAGGATCTTTGACAGTCGACACGGGTCGTCAGAAGCCCGAGTCTGACAATCAGTCTTACCAAGGGGTATCGTATTACCCAGTTACTGGGTTGTGGAGGTCAGATAGGCAGTCGCTTCATGTAAAATACTGGTATTCAGCTGCATCCGGTTAGACTGGAAGCCGCCCCAATATAGTTGGGAAAAGGCTAGGCAGATTGAATAAAGTATATACAATATCTAAAAAAAAACCGGCGAAGTACGAGACGGACTCGCGCACGAATCTACAAAAACGGCAAAAAAATAACGTTTGTTGTATGGGAGCCCTACTTAAATATTTATTTTATTCCGTATTTGTTGCTATAGCGGCAACAGAAATACATCATCTGTGAAAAATTCAACTGTCTAACTATCACGGTTCATGAGATACAGCCTGGTGACGGCCGGACAGCGGAGTCTTAGTAATAGGGTCCTGTTTCACCCTTTGGGTACTGAACCCTAAAAACCAAGTGCGATCCGAAAGGGGGACATAGGTACTGCAATAACTTTACCAAAAATGAAAATAATAAACCCGTTTCTATGGTTGTCATGCTACGCGTACTGGTGAGATAGTGGGCAAACATGCTATCCAATTAACAGCATAATGTCCCCACTGCTGGGATAGAGGCCTTCTCCCTGTGAGGGAGAGGACCGTGATCCACCACGCGGGCCCAGTGCGGGTTGGTAGATGTCACATGTCTTTTTTCAGCGGTGGCAGCCTCCAGCGAAAGAGCCAAAATGGTCTCCGACTCACGACACCTTATGGACGACAACATCCTTGTGCCACAAAGGCTGTGAAAGGCCGAAACAGTTTTTTCGTACCACTTGCTTAAAAAAGTGACATTCTATGCCACAAAAAGCGAACATAACAATAGTCATTTTTAATCTGTTAAAAACAGGGAAAGAAAATTGTACTGAATTTCATTCATCATCTAGGGGGAGAATGTGATTTAAATTTGGAATACTTACCGAAATTTATACTGAACTACATCTGTGTTTACACCATTGAGTTTGTATATAATGCAAAATACATCTTTTTGAAAAAGGAATACGCATTTATTATGCAGTTATGATTATTAAATAAAATTACGAAAACCTACGAGGTCGTATGAGCTTGATGCCTTTGCTTTTCCGACAAAAATGCTTATCTCATATTATTATTGTGTAAATTTTTTCGCAAATGGTACGAAAAGTAGAGTATTTTCCTCGGTGATAAAGCTGTCTTAGTCTTGGGTGAACTTAAATCCCTCGCTCCCTCGCGATTTAAATCGTCACCCGCGACAGAAGTCTGCTTTATCTCCTTGGTTAATAATCTAATATTTAAAGTGTTGTCCCGCTCATAGGCGAGCGATCCGAAGAAAGACTGAAGCTGTGGCGAGCCGGTGCTTCCTTACCAAATCCATTTGTTCCACCCGCTGAAGACCTCCCGCCTGGACATGAGTTACCTTGGGTAACCTTGAAGTCTTTAAACAGACTCCGTACCCAGGTTGGCCGAAGCAAGGAAAATCTGTTGAGTTGGAGATTCATAGACGACTCCGCCTTGGAGTGTAAAGGTGGTGCTGTTCCACAAACGATGGGACACTTCATATCGTGTCCTGCGTGTCCTGTCAGCTGCACGTTACAGGAACTGATGGACGGTACGACGTCAGACCTTTTTGTATTGTATAAACTCAATTTCCTTTTTTATTATATAATTGCATAGCGCAGGTGTGAGTACTATGTACTAAAGAGCTACCATTTACCGGGTAATATGTAGTATTTCATTGACTTGAATGTGCCCTGGCGGCTGTGAGTATGTCATGCTCACTTAAATGTCTCGCTGATCACGCGTGTGTTGGATCATTTAGCTCCCTTCAAAATGGTTGAGCTGAATGGTGCTGATCCATGCGTCATGTTCGTGAACGGGCGCCGTCAGTTGGGACTGGTCATCTCTTAGCTGCCATGGCGTATTTTAATTTATTTTAAGTTTTTGAATGATTCTTTATTTTTTTCTTTTTATTTCGGACGCTTTTACGAACGTGCACGTCTTTCTACATTGTTCTCACATGCATAATTTCAAAATGAATGATGTAATCAATATTTTGTATCAAATTTTTGATTTAAAAGAGTGTCCGTGGAGTTTCTTGCCCGTTCTTCTCCATAGGTACCTACAACGCTTTGGAATGGGCAACTAGCTTCATATTTTTGACTGACCGACCCCTTCACAATTCAAAAGTGCCTATAAATGGTTTAATTGAAATAAATGCTTTGAGTTTGAGTTGGTGATGGTGCCAAACAAGTCGCTGAATTCTGGGCCGAGTCCATTTAGATTGCTATCGACACTAAGAAGAATAAATGTCTTTGAATTTTTAGTTCTTTTTTTTTTCGAATAATTATCATAATTATAAATCTTTATTTATCTCAACATCATATTACAGGCACTGGTTAATAAAAAGCACAGTCTTAAATAGAGAAAGGTGTCTGAGGAGGCTCCTGAGTTACTGATCACCCGGCTCTCTTAGATAGGACATGTTAATTAACAAAACAGTAGTCAAGATATTAATGGTATTACAAAAGTTTGATGGACCTAACAAAATTAAAACAAAATCAAAGAAAAGCAAGTAAACATAGTAGTTCTTTAACATGCCTATTGTCATCTCATGTTATTATATTCCGGCCGTGGAGGGAACGCGGTCCTGACACTTCCCAGTTGAGTACAAAATAATACGTGTTTTACGAATTTATACTTTACTTGCTGCGCCCCGCGGTTTCAGCCGCATATGTCTCGATCTCGTGGAGAATATCGGGATAAAAAGTATCTACCCATGTGCCAAATTTCATCCGAATCCGCTCAGCCGATTTAGCGTGAAAGCGTAACAAACAAACACACTTTATAATATTAATCAGCGATTTATTTATTTTTACAACATGTAAAAAAGAAAACTTTTCGGCCCGTGAGCGTGTTGTTAGGTATACTGAGAGTATATTTATGTAGATATTTCCAGGAAAAGAAAAAAAAATTCGCTATATTTTTTTTCAATGGGGAATTTTACCAGGTATTTATAATTTTTATTACATGGGGCGCGGGCGGCCGTCGTTTAGATAGATAGATAAATCGTTTATTTAGTGCACACAAAAAACAGCACAGCATACAAAAGCACGATTAAATAATTACTAAACTGCAAGGTGCCAATATACAAACAAATATAAAAGGAAGAACACAAGACATTGTGATGACACTATTGGCTGTGACACACTTTAACGAACATAAAAAAGGTGCGGTGTGCGCTTCAAGGTTGCATCAAATGGGAGTCCAGCTCAGCATGTGCCAGGCAAATATACCTGACGCTGATATTCTGCTGAGTCCCTGTTTAGCGGGTGTCTACAAGTCATAACTTATGACCCCTGTTTGAAAAATTTGCAAATTTTTTATGGATTTGGATTTGGGTAATTTTGGAACTAAAAGTCTCGTTTATCCGTAAGTTTGTTTTCTGTATAAATGTATGGCTGTTTCCTCATCTATATCTGTCATTTTGTCTATTCTTCCGTCGACAAAACCTGTTCATATTGTGGCAGGGTTGATATGATTTAAATCACTTGATTTAAATCAGTGATTTAAATCGCGATTAAAATCAAGTGATTATTTTATAAAAATCAATGATTTAAATCAATATTTTTTTACTGCGACCATCAGCCGAAATGTGTCAAGGGACTTCTCCCGACATAAACTACGGCGCGCACACACGTGTCCAATGCTATTTATCTACACCGTTCAAGAAATGCAGAGGATCTTGTGGCACGACTGGAGCCAATATCCAAAACTCTAGACAAAGTTCACAGCGATAAGTGTTCAGATAGTGTTCTTATCTGGAAAGAATTAATAGATCAACTAAAAGAAGAACTAAACATGATGCAAATGAGGGTTGTCATGAATCGTTACCAAAACTGCCGCAAGAAAAGTTGTTGACCGATGAAAGTGATGCAGCCAAATTAGTCTTCCTTTTGAAAAAACTAAACTTCTAATTAACTACTCTACTATTTTCCTTCTTTGTTCATTATAATGACTGTGTTTTTTTTATGATGTAAAAAAAATAAAATTATGTTGTGTTTTTATTAATTAATAACTGACTTCCAAATTAAAAAAAGAACAGAATGTAAAAAAGAAAACAAAAAAATCCGATTTAAATCAAATTAATCCGATTTAAATCAAATAAATCCGATTTATTTGATTTCTTTTTAAAAATCATGATTTTTATCAACCCTGTATTGTGGCCATACTAAGCGTGCTGATAGCATGCCATGATGTGGTGGACGATACTGCACACTTGTCCAGAAGTAACCTATTTACCCGAGACTTAAAGATTCAAATATACAGTTGGACATATCATTAGTAACGACTGATACAGAAGTCACTTTTAGATAAACAAGTTGCTGTTATTAGGGTTCCGTACGTCCGAATGAAAAAACGGAACCCAATGGGATCACTCGTTTGTCTGTCTGTCCGTCTGTCACAGGCAATTTAGTTGAAATTTGGTACACCATAATGGATTTCGTAACGTTTCGTGTAACGTAAATATATGAATTTCGAATATGGAGTTCACGCTCATGGAAAAAAAAATTGCACACTGTACCGTGTCACATATCAAATGAAAGAACTTGTTATGGGGTTTTTTTATATAAGTAGCTTTAAAGTTATTAAGAAAATAGATGAATATTGACCATTCCTGCCCTTATCTCCGAAACTGCTGAGCCAAAAAATTTGTATATGTAATTTGTAATGGTATTTTACTTTGGGGACGGGCTGCAGATATCGACTCTATTTTTATTCTGCAGAAAAGAGCCATTAGAGCAATATATTGCCTCCGTAGGCGTGATTCTCTAAGGGAACTGTTTAAAAATATTAACATCATGACGGTACCTTGTCAATATATTTATGAAAACATCATGTACGTCAGGAAAAATCTTAATCTTTTCAGTAAAAGAGGTGAAAGACACAATTATTGTACTAGAAATAGGGACCAATTAGTTCAACCGGGTTTCAGACTGGCTAAAGTAGACTCATCTTTCATGGGGTACTGTTTAAAATGTTACAATAAAATACCTTCCCATATACTACAACTAAATGAAACGAAATTTAAATCTTGTATAAAACGCACACTATGCTGCCAAGCATATTATAAGCTTGGGGATTATATCGCTGACAAAAATGCTTGGCTTAACGCTGGTCCAGCTCCACAAGGGCGCATAAACTAATTGATTAGCATTCAAAAATATTGTTGGAATTGCTGAAGATTGCAAAAACTATCTTTGAATTGTATAACTTCAATCTCTTTTTTTTTATTGTATAATTGCATAGCACATGTGTGAGCACTGTGACCATGTACCTTCTATAAAGCTACCATTTACTGGGTACGTCTTTCATTGACTCGATATGCCCTGGCGGCTAAGAGTATGTCATGCTCACTCAAATGTCTCGCTGGTGGTGGCGTGTGTGTTGGATCGTCGAGTTCCCTTCAAAATGGTTGAGCTAAACGGTGCTGATCCATGCGTCATGTTCGTGAACGGGCGCCATCAGTAGGGACTGGTCATCTCTTATCTGCCACGGCTTATTTTAATTTTTGAATTGTTTTTTTATTTTTATTTTTTATTACGGACGCTTTTTACGTACACGTCTTTCTACATTGTTCTCACATGTATAATTTCAACATGAATGATGTAAACAATATTTTGTAAGAATATAATTTTTTTTAAAGAGTGTCCGTGGAGTTTCTTGCCCGTTCTTCTCCATAGGAACCTACGCTTTGGAATGGGCAACTAGCTTCATATTTCTGACTGACTGACTCCTTGACAATTCAAAAGTGCCTGTAAATGGTTTAATTGAAATAAATGCTTTGAGTTTTGAGTTTTTGAGTTTTGTATAGTTCTATAATATACAAAATTTTAGGCTCTGAAAGACAAATAATTAACAATAATCCGTGCCACTAGCATGTGCATTCGCGGCACAAGCCATATATTATAATAAACATTTGGTTTAAACAGGTCTTTATATTTATTATTTTATTTATCTAAATTATTATTATCTACACTCGAGAGCAATGAATCCGGGTCACTTAAAGAATGTTAAAAATCTCGGAAACTAAAAATGATAGGTTAATGAAATAAATTGTATTTAATAGACAATGTAATACTCCTTAAATGAAAGTAAAAAAAATATGAGTCACCATACATTTTATTAACACAAAATTACATAAAGAAAAAAACTGCTGATCTCTCCTTAAAACAAAAATAGGAAACATGAAATTTTTGAACTTTATTACGATTTTCTTGAATTTTAATACTTCGTATTGCCTCCTCGTGCTTCCATTACTGCGTTTACGCGGTTTGGCATGCTGTACACCAAGTTCCTTATACGATTTTGGGGAATATTCTCCCATTCCTCTGTGAGAGCAATTTTGAGCTCACGAAGCGTGATTGGGGGAGGGTTTCGTTGTTTTACGCATCTGCCTAGCTCGTCCCAAGCATGCTCGATCGGGTTGATATCCGGGCTGCGCGCTGGCCACTCCATACGAGTAATGTTCATCTCTTGAAGGTAGTCATTCACAATCCTACCTGTATGAGGTCGGGCATTGTCATGCATAAATATAGCATCCTCACCTAAATTGACCATAAATGGACCAACGTGATCATTGAAGATTTCTTCCACATATCTTTCCCTAGTTAAAGAGCCGTTTTCTATGATCACCAGCTCTGTGCGACTTTCAGAAGAAATTCCGGCCCACACAAGTACAGACCCACCACCGTAGGCTACTTTTTCTTCGATGCATGCTTGCTTGAATCTTTCCCCTGGTCTTCGATACACTCTGTGTCTTCCATCGTGCTTGTAGAGCATAAATTTTGATTCGTCGGAGAACATAACTTTTGACCAATCTTCAATACTCCAATTTACGTGGCTCTGGGCATATCTTAGTCTTGAAATACGATGCCCACGCTCCAGTTTAGGGCCGTTTGCAGGTCTAAGGGGTTTTAAGTTAGATTCAGCAAGCCGACGTCTTACTGTCCATGCACTTGGGTTACTTCCTCCGAGGCGTCGAAACTGATTTGTGGGTTCAGTTCCTGTAAGAAAGCGATTTTGAAGCATGGTGTTCACCAAGTATCGGTCTTCTCGTGCTGTGGTACACCTGGTTCTGCCCGTTCCTGGTCTGCGTAGGTTAGAACCAGTTTCTTCGTAACGTCGGAGAACTCTTTGTACTGTTGACAGCGACACACCGACAGTCCTGGCTGTATCGCGCTGACTCCGGCCGGTTTCCAGCATTGTAAGTATTCTGGTGCATTCTTCAGGCGTAAGCGACATAATTTCAGCTTGAATAATGAATATAGAGCACTATCAACATGGTTTATGTACCCACATAAATGACAGATTACAAACAAAAGCAAAACCAAATGCTGTAATTTCGTAGTTCCATCTTCGAAAGTGGCCCTTTTTCAAATTTGTTTTTTTTATGATATAACTACAATAACTAAGAAGTTTTAATACCTTCATTTAAGGAGTATTACATTGTCTATTAAATACAATTTATTGCATTAACCTAGCATTTTTAGTTTCCGAGATTTTTAGGATTCTTTAAGTGACCCGGATTCATTGCTCTCGAGTGTATATATATAAAAGAAAGTCGTGTTAGTTACACTATTTATAACTTAAGAACGGCTGAACCGATTTGGCTGAAAATTGGTGGGGAGGTAGCTTAGAACCAGGAGACGGACATAGGATACTTTTTATCCCGGTAGGGTAGGTAGGTGGGTAGGTAGGTAGTTAGGTAGGATAGATTGGGTAGGTAGGTAGGGTAAGTAGGTACGCCGTAGATAATTACTAAGTGCTACCCGTGCGAAGTCGGGGCGGACAGCTAATATTATAAAGAGAAAACATTTGATTTTTTGTATGTTTGTAATGAATAAACTCAAAAACTACTGGACCGATTGAAACAATTCTTTCATTGTAGAATGCTATATTATCACTGAGTAACATGGGCTATAATTTATAAAGATATCACGCGGGCGAAGCCGCTGACGGAAGCTAGTCTTTTATACAGATTCATTTCTTTTAGATTGTGTGAATGTGAGAACGTTGTAGGCTTACAGACTGTAGATCTGTCGACCATTTTCTATCTTGCTAAGTACCTGGTACTTGTTGATAGGCTTACACTGTCCTCTCATACCTATTAACACTGTCATTTGAAAACATTGTAAAAACCATTTACTTAGAGTCTCCATAGGAAACGACCAATTGGAACCGTGCACCTAGCTTCTGACGTTTCATAAGTGCCCTTGTAGGTTTATGCGAAATAAAATATTTTGAATTGAATTGAATTTAAACCAAAAGCCAAGTATTTGGCTTCGACGATCGAGCAGCCCTAACTAGACAAGACTGGTGTACATGTGGCCGCAATAGATAAATCAGCTAATGTTATGTTATCTTATGTTCCAATGATGTAAATAAGTTTGTGAATACATTAGAACTCAATAATTAAGAGCGGGTAAAATGACTTCATTTATTAAACCATATCAGAATTTATTTATTGAAATTAGCCACTGATAACAAAACTAAGCAATAATATTTTGTAGGAAATTATGTGATGGACAGCGGAGGAGTCCAAAACAAAAAAACAAAATTTCCACTAAATGAATTTAATAACGAAAATTACAATTAATTCTTAATATTAGGTGAGTAGGTACTAAGAGGTTGTCCTAACGACCGATGTATGTGACGAAAGGCCCCGCGCCAAATCTGCTGGTTAGTTTTATTGGATGCACCAAGTTGGGTTGCGCAATCCATTCACAGTAACCGAATGTATGGTGATGACGTATCTGGGAGGCACTCACAGATATAACAAGGATGACCCTTGCTTATATTAATGCTCTGCAGCGACAAGACATGGAATTTATTAATTTTTTACAGGTTTCAACAGAAATAGTGCTCCAAGATTCGACGAAGGCATCATACCGTTCATTCAATTTACTTGCCCTTTTAGCAGCCACATTTTTCTTGACTTCTCCCCGTAGATTTTCTATGTTTTAGAGTTTGGAGGCGAATCTAACACCGTAACTTGTTGATCACTAAGATATTTTTTTTAATGAATTCCATAATACTTAATTGAGAGTGTAGAAACGATATTATGTTGGAAAACTTTGACAAGGCGACATATCGAGAGTGGAGAACTCACACACTCTTAGCCCAGGTACGCATGGACGTTTTTTTTATCGTACACTGGATTTTCAACTCTCGGTATTGAGCTGAGCATTGAGAATCCAACAGAGCGCATCCAAAGCGTCAAGTAGACACTCTGGTGGATATTCAACTCTCGACGCTAAACAGTGTCGAAAATAAATATAATACGCGAAAAAAAATCACACGCCCGGCAGTCACATAGTGCAATCGGATCGTTGAGTTCCCTTCAAAATGGTTGAGCTAAACGGTGCTGATCCACGCGTCATGTTCGTGAACGGGCGCCGTCAGTAGGGACTGGTCATCTCTTATCTGCCACGGCTTATTTTTAATTTTTGAATTGTTTTTATCTTTTTATTACGGACGCTTTTTACGTGCACGTCTTTCTACATTGTTGAACATGAATGATGTAAACAATATTTTGTAAGTTTTTTTATTTTTTATAAAGTGTGTCCGTGGAGTTTCTTGCCCGTTCTTCTCCATAGGTACCTACTACGCTTTGGAATGGGCAACTAGCTTCATATTTCTGACTGACTGACCCCTTGACAATTCAAAAGTGCCTGTAAATGGTTTAATTGAAATAAATGCTTTGAGTTTGAATCTACGACGACGCGCCCCACTCCGCGATTACTGTACTGTAAGCTGTACTTTAGTACGGAGCGGAGCGGAGTGGGGCGCGTCTCAGTGGATTGCACTATCTATAGCGATCGCTATACGACCAAATTCGACGTGCTTGTGGAGCACTTCGCGCGCGTCTAGATAGATAGATAGATTCATTTATTTGCCTGAAATATGGTATTTCACAGATTTTATAACAAATACACAATAGTTCTTCATATTCCGCCAACTAAATTCGGCATGCAAATTTTGTAACATTAACAATGATTATAATTTAACAAAATAAATAAAATCCAATTTAAAAAAAAAAAACAATTTTTCTAAAAATCAACTTACAAATTACAACTAAAGTAATTAAATTACAAAATATTATGTCAATAGCCTTAAATAAAAATGTCAAATGCAATTTACATGTCCTGCAATTTTCCCATTTGTCTTGAACTCATAAATTCCTTAATATTATAAAAACAGTTTTCTATAAGCCATGCTCTGAGATACTGTTGAAATAGGCTGGTTCGCAGTTCTCTAATTTCCTTCTAAATATCTGTATTGCCATTCGACTCGTGTTTTTATGGCAGTACGCTGTTCTACATATTGGCATTGCTAATTTTGTTGGATCCTAGGGACGAATTCGGTCGTATAGCGATCGCAATCTATATCGAGAGTGGTCTGGGCTTAGTAATAGTACGGGCGGGCGATCATATGCGGTAAGTCTAGGTAGAAGGTAGTCTAGTGTACTAATGTCAATCAATCTACCTAGCCTTGTCCCAACTATATTGGGGTCGGCTTCCAGTCTAACCGGATGCAGCTGAATACCAGTATTTTACATGGAGCGACTGCCTATCTGACCTCCACAACCCAGTAACTGGGTAACATGATACCCCTTGGTAAGACTGGTTGTCAGACTTTCGGGCTCAAATTCAAATGTCATTTATTCAAACTAGGCTGAGAAATCAGCACTTTTCGAACGTCAAAATTACATAAGACCCTCCCCGAAAAACGCCCACCCTTCACCACTTCTTAGTGCTTTAGCTGGGAAGAAGAAGTGGCGCAACAAACTCCTCAGCTGCACAGTCTGAATAGTTAGAAAAACTTGATTCTATACAAAGGCTTCTGTCGACCCGTAACGACTGTCAAAGATCAATGACAGCCGCGACCAACCGCTTAAGACGCTGCAACAGCTAAACCGCGGTCACTGTCGGACTGCATAGAAAAGAAAGAGAAGCGCAATGACACAACGCTTGTAATTTATTGCAAAATATGAAGTAATTATCGATTTATTCAAAAATGAGTTGAGTAATCGAAAATAAAAAACAACCAAGTCCTGCATTCAACTAATTTATTCTCATTTCATTCTTGTTATTAATTAAATATATATACCAACGTTTGTTGACATTTAATACAGATATTTTGGATTAGAACTCAAATTAAAAGGTTAGTTTACCGTTAATTTGTATCGAGTTTTTTTTTGTAAACGTGTTTTGGTAACAGCTAAGTTCTGAGAAATATGTTCAAGATTAACATATATTTTTCCCGCTACCACAAACTATATAGATTTGGCTTATTTTTTTTATTAAGTCAAGCCTACTTTTACCGTTTGTCTGTTGTCAGCGTCTTAACGTGCTTTAGAATAGAATAGAATAGAATAGAATATATTTATTGTAAAAACATGAGTATACATCAAATAATATGTGCAAGGTCTTAAAATAACAGGTAGATCTGCATGTTTTGCCATTTATGGCGTACAAAATAACGTTTTTTTTGGTTTAGAATAAACCATAACACTTGAGTCTACACAGCAAACTAAAAAATTTGAAATATACCGAATGCTAATTAAAAAATAAAACTTAAAGTATTATTTTTACAGATTTGGGGGTCAAATAAATTGTGAAAATGTCGTAATTATAGGAATCTATGTAGGTAATTAATTGCGTTCATTTAAAAATTCCGATATGGTATAATAGCACTTGGCTATGAGATATTTTTTTAAATTTATTTTAAACAGAGCAGTTGGCATTTGTCTAATAGGTTTTGGGATTTTATTATAAATTATTGGTGCTAAACAAAAAATACTTTTACGCATTAAAGCCGTGGTTGATCTTGGTACGCTTTCCGAGGCACAGAGGGGTCTCGGTAGGATCAACCCCGGCAAGCGTAGCTTAACCTGATGGACCGACCCGTGCGGCTGTTATCTCCTCTAGTGTACTAATGTACTCACCTAAAGTACTCAGTGCTGGCGGCCAGGCCACTGTCAACATTACTATTGTTATCTCTGTTGTTGTAGAGCCACACGCCGCCGCTCATCTTGTGGTCTCGGACTTGGAAGTCTGTGTTGTAGAGTCGAGGAGGCGTTGTGAAGTCTACATTGAGCTGTTGACCTGTTAACAAGGATATAACGGTTAATAAAATGCGTCGTCTTCACATGTAATCATATAACTAATGTACCTATGCAAAATATTGTAAAACATTTTAAAAGAGTAACGGTGGAGTTTCTTGCCCAGTCTTCTACTAGAATCAATTGTTTTTTTTTTGTAAATTTTGACGCTCAAAAGGGCCTATTTGAAATAAATGATTTGAATTTGACTTTTACTGATAGACAACGTACTGCCTAAAGGCGGAGACTGACTTGCAATGTTTGTTTGTAATGTATCTAGTTTTTAGGGTTTCGTAGTAAACGTGGAACCCTTATAGTTTCCCATGTCCGTGTATCCGCGACGTAGCTCAGAGACTCTTTGTACTAGAAAGCTGTAATTTAGCATGGGTAAACAATATACATATTAATCACGCCGACAAAGTGGTAAAATAAAACCAAGGGTACCTCCCCTACACGTAAAGTGGGGATGTTTTTTTTTCCTCATCTATCCCATTGTATGGGGTGTCGTTGCAATGGTCCTTCAAGCATACTCTCCCATACATTCCGTATGGGAGAGTATGTTTTTCAACTACAAAGTTAAGTTTGTTCTTGCGATAAATTCATCCCAACCGCGCGAAAAATTCATCGCAAGTGCGTGTCAGACCACGCACAATGAAGGGTTCCGTAAACCCTTCATTGTGCGTGGTCCGACATGCACTTGGCCGGTTTATTTGATGTTGCCGGTTCATCTTTCCTCTCGGTTTGCTGCAATCTGTGCACTGAACATCTAAAACCCTAAAAATCTGTGGGAGTGATTTCGTGAAAAGGGACGGAAGTGCGTAACATGAAGCCGGGGAAGCGCGCGCTATTTGATTTGACCAATGAGTGCGCGCGGATCTGGAGTTTGCCATCAGAAACGACCTTGAGGCCCCGCCCCTTTAATGTTGCTTATTAAGGATACACTAGTCGACGCGATGGCTCGAACTCGTTGGTGGGCGTGACTAATATGCATGCTAATTAATCTAATTAATTATTTATTTAGATGATTTAAAACGATAACGAGCTCGTAAAATTTCATGAATAGACTTTTGGGCGTATTATGGAAAAACAACTGGATGTATTTACTCAAAATAATATTATTTGAACTTTTGAAAAATTATCTATCCCTGTACGGTTTCTATTTTGCCATTTTTTTACTACATAACTTATTTATTTACGCCCAAAGACGAGTTAAAATTATTGTTTAAACATGGAAGTTTCGACGCTCATAACTTCCAAAGCAATATTTTTTTGCCAATTCTGCTTCCATACAGGGCTAAATAATGACAGGATCAATTGATATAATTTTTAGTTTTGAACGTACACCCCGTCAAACAGACTAGTAATCACCATACTACGTTTGTATGAAAGAATGACCGACTAGCGTACCGTTAATGTTGGTGCACACAAAATGCATAGCAAAAAATAAAAAACTATGTACAAGAATATAGCTACAAGGTGCTAATATACAAAAAAAAGAGAAGAAAACAAGACATTGTGATGACATTATTGGCTAAGACACTTGAAAATAATTAAACATACAAAGTGCGGTGTGCATCTTAAGGTTGCATCAAATGGAAGTCCAGCTCAGCATGTGCCAGGCAAATATACCTGACGCTGATATGCTTATATAAAGAAACAGGTTTCCATAAATAAACCTGTTCCTTTATGTAAGCATCCTCCGATCGGTAACGACCTGCACGGGTTTGTTTGTATGTGCAGTAGCGGTGTAGGGTAGATTGGCATCCCGGGCGGTTATTGTATTGAGCACCCCTACTTAAAATAAAATACCCTTTTGATGTGCCCTACAGGGTCCATGATGATCTAAATTATATAGTTACCACCTAAGTACACATTATGGTAAAGCAATAAGAGTATTGTTTTGTGGACCTTTTTAATTTAACATTGAAAAGTAACTTTATTTCACATGAAGCTCAACCAAGACCAGATCAAACGCAGCACAAATTCATTCATTTAGGGAAATAGGAATTATATTCGTAAAAAAAAAGATAATATAGTTGCGATGCGATTCAAAATATAAAATTCAAAAGTCATTAATTCAAACTAGGCTAAGAATCAGGACTTTTCGAACGTCAAAGTTACATAAGACAGTCCCCCAAAACGCGCACCCTTCACCAATTCCTAGTGCTTTAGCTGGGAAGAAGAAGTGGCGCAACAAACTGTACAGCAGCACAGCTGACTGTTCAGTTAGATAATATATTAGTAGTCCCTAAGCAGTAGGCACAAGAGTAGGTAGTTATTTATTTATATGTCTTTATAGAAGGAAATTTTGTGCGCATTCTTTGGCTGTACGAGAGATTTTCGTTGTTACACTTGGTGCATGGTACCCGGGGCGGGCCGCCCCCTTTATTCCTCCACTGTGTCTGTGCCAGAAATCTGTTTTTAGGGTTCCGTAGTCAACAAGGAACCCTTATAGTTTCGCCATGTCCGTCTGTCTGTCCGCGGTTTTGCTCAAAGACTATTTTAACTAGAAAGTTGTAATGTGGCATGAGTATACATTTTAATGACGACGAAAAAGCAGTAAAATAAATTAAAAAAAAAAAAACAATTATTTAGGGTACCTCCCCTACATGTAGGTAAAGTGGGGATGATAATTTTTTTTTTCGTCCTTCCCATAGTGTGGGATATCGTTGGATAGGTCTTTCAAAATATTAGGGGTTTGGGAAGACCGTTTTTTCGTAAGTAAACCGTTCGTGACTTATCAAGCTTTAAGGTACCAATTTTCGTTAGATTCAAGTGTGTGTGTCCCCCCCCCCCTCTACCAACCAAACCGTTGTAATTAGAAATTCAAATGTCACGACAGTATTACTTATATATAACGAAGTTTAAAACTGTCACAGCTAAGTAGGCTTTACAGATTAACGAGTAATAATCGACCAACTTAAATTTGCAGTTTAAAAAACATGTTCTCACATACATTCCGCATGGGAGAACATGTTTTTCAACTACAATGTTAAGTTTGTTCTTGGGATAAATTCATCCCAACTACGGAACCCTTCACTGTGCGTGGTCCAACACGAACTTGGCCGGTTTTGTTATATTGTAAGCACCCACACACGCGTGAAATTACGTTGTTATGCCTCACCTAGCTGTATGTAATTCAGCTCAGTCTTAGCGTGAATTAAACTATGTTCTGCAAAGTCCATACGCTGACTTAGTAGTTCAAAACCATGTTGTAAACAAGAATTTTGTTTTTCCAACCTTGTTATACATTCTAATTTCTCTTCTAACGTATTTTTCATCTCCTCAAACTTTTGATTATAGGACGCGAGTGAATTTTCGAAATCTGCGACTATTTTGTTGATTTTCTGCAACTGTTCTGATGCTTTTTTATCATTATGTATGTCCTTGCTCTCGTCGTGGTTTTGTTTATTATCTTGATGTTTTTTTGTTTTCTTTCGTTTTGTGTCCGTAGCTGATGAATATTCAACTTCCATAATAGTAGGACTATCGAAATTGTAACTTAAGCTATGTGGTTTCAAATTCATAACAATCCTCTCTTCTTTGTCTTCACGAAACTCCAATTTACACGTTCGATAACAAATACAACACATGTTCTTCTTCAATCTACTGTCGATGCTTTTTTCTGCCATAGTCAATGGTATAAACAGCTCTTTTAGCGATTTGAAGCGACGTCTTAAAGCGGTCAGTCGGTGAATATTTTTGCTCGTCTCCTTAGGGTCCTGGCGTGATGTTAAAAAGCCTCAAGAATTGGGCTATCAAATACAAAAATATTTTTTGAAATCTTTCTGGTAGTACCAGAGATTTAGTATTAGCGCCTTTAAACAAGAAACTTCGCTAGAGTCGCGGCTTTGCTAGCGCCGTCACTATTTGACAGGAAACGTAGGTCATAGTGCAACACAATTAAAAGTCATATTATAAGTATAAATAATATTGATGACGGAAATCGATTCAGAAGCCGATTCTGAAAAAACTACTTTCAGGTCTTAAGTTTTTTCTGTATAAATGGTGATGGTATTGTATATGGTGGAAATACTGTCTAAGTACTAATAATCGACTACGTTGACGGAGATTTTTTTCACTTTGAAACTTCACTTTTTTAAATCACATTTATCACTCAAAAAAAAAAAAATACACGGAACGACTACCTATCTGAAGTCGACAACCTTACTGTGCAACACGATATCCCTGGTAAGAGTGGTTGTCAAGACTTTCAGACTTCCGAAGACCCGTAACGATTAACAGAGATTTACGAATGACAGCCGAGATTAACTGCTTAAAGGACTTTCCGAAGATACACTAGACAAAAAAACAAAATACTAATTATTTATAGAACAAACAGCCACACGTGTTGTTTAGTTAATTTTGTACTACGGAATAGTGATAAGATAATGAGAATGAGTAAGTAATGATTATTACAAGTTCAATTAATGAGTATTAGTCGAGTAGGTACGTTTCCGAGTAAATGAGTCGTTATAGTAGCTTCCACGAGTACCGACACGAAAATGGGGAAAAAACCTTTACGTGTGTGGCTACTATCATACGAGCTATGCATGACATCTGATCGCTTTTGAATATATATAATAGGACGCCGTAATTGTTTTTTTGTTTACCACACCCCACCGCCGTATCTCTATGTTGACATCGTGGTGGGGCTTGCGCGCTCCGAACTCCACGTCTGTGCCGGTAGAGTTTTTTTAGCCGGAACGGGTCTGGGATGAGGAGCCAGACCAAGAGAGATACAGAAACCCGCAAGGCAGTATGTGGCGAGCTGTTGGGCAGTAGCGACCCCACGGACCCTATCTCTCGGGAGAAATCTTGTTCCTCATCTCTAGCTTGCCTTTATTGGCCGGCTGGAGTGAACACTGACGAGGAATAGAGCTCCCACCTCATTTTGCCTTTATTGGCCGGCTTGAGTGGAGATTCGCAAGAGCAAATGTGCTCGGAGGAAGGAAGGAAGTATTCCAGTAAGATGCTGGTAGGGATCTTGACCGTACTTCCGGGATTGTCCTGATAGTCGTGGAATGTCGCTCCACTCCTTATAAGCACCTCAGGACATGTTGCCCCCTTGTCGCTTCGACACTTTGTGCTAGCGACCGTTTTCGGGGGCCCATTATTGAGTGTGCAAGTCACCCCCTGCCATTTTACCTGTGTATTAAATATAAGATATTGGTCAGGCAGGGGCCATAGTCTTTCCATAGTTCTAGATAACCAGTTCACTTAGCCACCCAAACCCATAATCCAATATCTTTGTTTCCATATCTAGCAATAGATGGGGTTGTCCTTGGATTAGTGCGTACATGCATAATCGTCGGTTAGCGCCTCGTTTCATTAGACTTGTCTAACGGGCCTCTGCGAGTTGGCTTCGGCCCCTCGTACGCCTTCCAAAGGTCCGGGACCCTAGGGTCCCGAGAAATGTCAAAGACAGTACTTAAACATATTTTTAAACTCAGCCCACGCAATTTTTTTTTTTTTCTTGGTCTGGTTTTTATATTAGACGATACCTAAGTATATTCTGTATAAATTAATATTTACCTACCTATCTTTAGATAACATTAGACCTAACTAAATTTAAATGTGTTTACATCCGTATCCAGACAAACAAGTATTCGTTTCATCACTAATTTTAATCGGTAGGTAACTACTTTTATACGTCTAAAGAGCCTCAGCGAGTGATGACTGATGATAATACAGTACATGTAAAGAGAAGCAGTAAAACCTCAAAGAATACCTAAGATATATGCAAAGGTATCTTGAGATATTATTTGACTGTAGCACATACCTACATAAACATTCTGCATCGAGCTCAGTACCAATACATTTCGTATTGTGCCGCACATTTACCTTGCTTGATGGAGTTTTATAGTAGATTTTACAACAAGTGCACAAAACAAACCTTTTTTATCCGAGGCTTTTAGCAGCCCGAGACGAAGGCGATGGCTGATAGTAATGTCGAGGATAAAATGGTTTTGTGGACGAGTTATAAACTCTGCTTTTCACTTCGATTGCGAGGAAATAAAACGGTAGTAGGTATAACATAACATATTGGTATCTTAAACTAAAATTCAAAGTAAAATTAGTACAGTTTTGAATACTGAAGGAAATTGTTTTATGTCTTCAAAAACACAAATGGAAAATAAATTAAAGTAAATATTATAAAATAACAAATTCTATCTATGAACTTCTTATTGTGTTTGGCTGTATGGCTCATTTTCTTTGCCTTAATGTAGATCGAGTAGATACGTAAATGCACTTGTGCACAAAATTCGATTTTGTTCAGCCTATATCTTGCACGTCCTGTAACAAGCCGGCGTGTTTAGTGTGGATTTTTGACACTATGTGTTCTGATTACTTTGTATTTTTTGTAATTTGATCGGGTCTTTGTCACGAATCGACTCATATTTTTTTTAAATTATGAATATTGCAATATCTCTAAAGTAAAAACATAACTAAATAAATAATTATTCAAAATCCTTGTTTTTTTATTATTTTGAGCTCGGAACGCTTCTTTATCTGAATTTACGGACATCGTGTAGGTAAATATAAATTATTGGAATATTTGTCTTTTACTAATAGGTACTTTGCATTTCACTTTTATCATTTGACTTGTATTCATTATTTAGTAATAACAATATTTGAAGTTTTGTAAAAGGAATAGGTAATACAATAAGACAGAAAAAGCCTTAGTTTTTAAGGTTCCGTAGTAAACAAGGAACCCTTATAGTTTCGCCATGTCCGTCTGTCTGTCTGTCCGCGGCTTAGCTCAGAGACTCCTTGTACTAGAAAGCTGTAATTTAGCATGGGTATACATATTAATCACGCCAACAAAGTGGTAAAGGTGTCGTTGGAAATCATTTTAGGATTCAGGGACCGGTTAGCGAAATATTAAGCTTTAAAGTGCAATTATTTGTTAGTCTAGTGCGCACTCTCGTCCCAGCGCTTTGAAAAAATACACTTGGATTTTTAACTCTCGGCGCTAAGCAGAGCGTTGAAAATCCAGCGCACGAAAAAAATCGCATTTCACAATTTCCAAAAAACTCATTACTAGTCTGTACATTCACTAACGATTCCCCAAAGTAGTCAACAAAAATAAAGCAAATAATGAACGTACCTAATCACTAATAAAAAATATAAATTCCGCCATGCCGTTGCAAGTACAGCTAATAATAGCTATCTATCTATTCACACACACACGGCTACACACCGCGCCCGCCGCCCGCCGGTGTGTGGCCGTAGGAACGAATTTTGCACACAATTCGACTTGGAGTTGTGAGCTGTGCTCCGGGGCCCTCTTAAGTTCTGAGTTGAGCTCCACGATAACTGACAAATACGTGCACTGACTGGACAGGTCCACTCAATCTGTGTGTTTCTTTCCTCATAATACCAGACACTAATCGACATGGTCCTCATATGGCGTGACCAAGATTATGTCTGGACTTTAAAAGAGACTGTGACCTCTGAGTTTCTCAGAGTTGTCAGATAGAAAAAGCCGCCCTCATCTAGTTTAAAAAAATATGATTGACGTTTAAAAGTGTTTGTACAAACCTACTCACAGAAATAAAATAAACAACCTTAGTTTTTGTTTACCCTAAACCTTATAGTAGCGTGCATTCTGAAAATGGGCAAAGTCGCAAATACATGTCAAATACTTATTTCGTTGTTTTGATTAATTTGGCAATATTACTGCAAGAAAACTTTTTCACAAAAAATAAAACTGACTTCCAAAAAAAAACACTACAAAGTGAAAAATAACTTTGATTTCGGAAGTCGGTGTCTTGGGTTTTTTATTTTAGTTTTTTTTGCCACCGACTTCCGAAATCAAAGTTATTTTTCACTTTGTAGTGTTTTTTTTTGGAAGTCGGTTTTATTTTTTGTGAAAATGTTTTTATTTTTCACTTTTTAGTTGTGGTACCTACACAAAACCCCCACAAAAATTTGAATACCAAGTAAATTACAGTGACAGGAACTATTAGAATATCATCCACATATGCCAGGTGGGAAAAATATGTATTATTGAAGCTAACTCAAAAACCCTTCATCAGATCTTGACCAAATTTATATGGGACCACTTCTGAAGTATGCCCTACCAAACAAAAAAAGAATCATCAAAATCAATTCATAATTGGCGGAGTAATCGCGTAACAAACAGACAAAAAAAAAAAAACGTCGAATTGAGAACCTCCTCCTTTTTTAAGTCGGTTAAAAATATGAAATATGGCTAACTAGTGAACTAGAATATAATAAATATATAATAATACAATTTATTCAAACATAAAATACTAATAAAACAATTTATCGTATTATTTATTTTTGTTTAAAGGAGTGTCCGTGGAGTATGGGCAACTAGCTTCATATTTCTGACTGACCAACTCCTTGAAATTCAAAAGTGCCTGTAAATGGTTTAATTGAAATAAATGCTTTGAGTATGAGTGAAAAATTGGTAAAATCTTCTTATATATAAAATTCTCGTGTCACAATGTTCGTTCCCGTACTCCTCCGAAACGGCTTGACCGATTCTCATGAAATTTTGTGAGCATATTGAGTAGGTCTGAGAATCGGCTAACATCAATTTTTCATTTTTTTTTTTTTTTTTTTTTTATTAAAAAAACTACAAATTACTTCAAAATTATTTATACGGCAAAACAACGTTTGCCGGGTCAGCTAGTAAAGTATAAATCTTAGAAAAAAATATAGGTATAGTCTGAGCGCAGGTGCTAGTCACCGCCTGAAGTATGTGAGCGGTGAGACGGGGGAGGGCGCCATTGACTAAATTGTCAGACTGAGTTAGCTTGGCCGACGTCTGCCTCCCCCGTCTCACCGTGTGCATACCTCAGGAGGTGAGTAGCACTCGCGCACGGACTATATCATAAAGATGCCTGTGCTAGGATCAACCTGTATCACAAAATATTGATTATGAAATGCAATAATTGATATCGTAATATTTAGTAAAAAAATATTTGAAAAAATTCCGAATTCGTTTTTTACACCTAAAACGGTTACCACATCACAAGCAGTGCTATAATTGCAATTCATTATTAATATTCTAGTTCAGTAGTGAGCCATATTTCCATACAGTAATATCACTAGCTTCAAAAACGGCGAAGGAAAACATCGTGAGGAAACCGGCATGGCCCGAGAGATATTTCTCGGCGGCATGTGAGGCCAAGTCAGAGACCCATGGGCGGCTTTAAATTTCTGACACCAGTTTAGTCACTAACCACACGAAAAGAAGAAGTGGTATCTTACCTGGGTGCAGTCTGTCGTCTTGCCGCAGCTCACCAAAGCCGCCGGCGATGTCAGTGAGGGTGCACTGCTTGTTGTCAGAGGACCACACTTGGCCTCGGAGGCATTCGCCTGAAGGAGGGTACCAGGGCTTTGAGGGTTTCGGCTTTGAAGTCTTTGGAGTGGACGGTGGTTTTGCTGCGGGAACTGTGGATGAGAAAATATGGAATTTTAACTATAGTATAGAACTTTTGGTAGGATGTAGATATGAGCGCCGCGCCGCCGCGCCGCCGTCGCCGTGAGTTCATGTCGACGCGTCATCGCCGAGTGGAGTTTGCGGCGCGCCGTCGCACAATGGATCGACTCCATAGTCCGTACAAACCGGCGGACATAGGACTACAAAAATATAGTTTCAAAATTTTTGAAAAACGAATGATGCCAATGTGCTCTCCTTAATAATCTAAATTGAAAGTACCTTCATAGATTTTTCGATTAAACCCTAATTTTAGGAGTAATTTGAGTAAAAAATACAGTAAAAAAATGTTTTCCTGCGATCCCCGCACGTTTTCCGGTTTAACGTTTATAATATTATTGGTATAATATTTAGGAGATTTCATCCGAACATATTTATGTCCCCCAGTGTCCGCCCTTTTATTTTTATTTTTTGGTGGGAAATCATCAAATGACTTCTCCCGCTCTGGGTGGAGCGGGAGGGCGTGTCAGACTCTTACTGACTAAAACCCATCCGTGTTCCTTTTGTTGCCTGTGCAATGCCAGGGGGCCACGGTATCCCGTTCGGACTTTCCCGCAATCCCGGCAGGCAGCGGTCCCATCAGACCCCTTCAATTGCTGACATCTCTTTGAAACGTGCGTGGAACACAACGTGCCGTCGACCCGGGCCTGGTCCTTACCGGACGGCGAGCTACCCATTGCTCACCGTCCGCAAGCCCGCGCCTACGGTGGCCGGGAATCGGCAATTGATTACCGACGCCCAGGGCGTCTCCTCCTGCGGTGGCTAGGGGCGTGAGGGCGCGAATTTTGCCTCTCCCTCACGCGTTTAGCCTCCTCCTTCGCGAGCATTACTGCTTTGCAGAAGGAGGTGACGGCCTCCCATGCCCTCTCGCCAGGGCCGGACGCGAGAGATCCCCGCCACCGATCGCCTCCACTCCTACACGGCGGTGCTCTGCCCAAGCCGGGCATACCTCCACCGTATGCTCCACCGTGTTAGTGTCCGCCCTTGAAGATATACGACAGATATATGATTTTTATTTTTTGTATAGGTAACTCGTATTGTTATAATGATTTTAGTGCGAATGAGGCAAAAATGAAATATAAAGCAATTTTTTGTAACAACAATATGGTTTTCTTTATGTTTTTTCTAAGAAATATATCCCTGATTAAAAAAAATAAGGCCCACGGCCGGCCACGCCGCGCCGCCGCGACGCCGCCGCCGCTGTGGTAATATTCAGGCCACGCCGCCGCCGTGGAATTGGCCATCGGCGCTCATATCTAGTAGGATGTCGTAGAGGTTCCATATTCCTAGTAGTTCACCACTTCCTAGTGTTTTAGCTGGGAAGAAGAAGTGGCGCAAAAAACTCCCCAGCAGCACAGCTGACTGTTCAGTTACAAAAAAATGATTCTATATAATAGTTTGCAAAATAATTTACATTACGCTACACAAAACAGTTCTTCCGCCACTTCTTCTTCCCAGCTAAAGCACTAGGAAGTGGTGAAGGGTGGGCATTTTGGGGGACTGACTTATGTAATTTTGACGTTCGAAAAGTGCTGATTCTCAGCCTAGTTTGAATAAATGACTTTTGAATTTTGAACCCGCGACACGCAGCGCAGCAGTCAATCGCTTAACCACTGCGTCAACCATGTCATCCAGGTATAACGCTTGATGTGTCTCACATACCGATTTCCGCTTCAGCTTCAGCGATCTTCTCTCTCCTCTCTTTAACTCGAGGGGTCGTGTCGTCAATGCCCAGTTCGTTCAACTCCGCCAGCATTCGTTCTTCTCCGTCAAACACGAAGTCACGTTCGGAGACCTTTCGGCGAGGCTGCGACGATGGCGGCGAGGGGAATTTTGTGCCTAAAATTATGAAAAATTATATTAATTAACATTTGATATACTCTCTCCCTCCGTGCCTCGGAAAGCACGTTAAGCCGTTGGTCCCGGCTGTCATTCGTGGATCTTTGAAAGTCGTTACGGGTCGTCAGAAACCCCAGTCTGACAACCAGTCTTACCAAGGGGTATCATATTGCCCAGTTTCTGGTTTGTGGAGGTCAGATAGACAGTCGCTCCATGTAAAATACTGGTATTATATTCTAAGTACTATTGATTTAATTATGTTACCTATTCGTTATGTACAAATCACTGAACTCGGCTTGGTTTCCGTACGTCTTTTTCGGGTGACTGAAAATTAGCGCTGTGCTGTGGGTGCCCCTATAGCACAATAGAGGTATTTTTATAGATAGAATTTAGGGGCATGAGGAACAGGGTGTAAAGTTCACTCATCCTCCATAGAAAAGTGAGGATCCTCCGACCAGACGGGTGTTGTGTCTGGCGGGCAACTGCTCAGCTGTTGATGTCGGATAGTCTTATACATGTCGTTCGTGCGGTAAACTCTAATTGCGCGATGTAGGATTTGTATGACGTCATGTCTTTTTGATGCGTAGTCCGTATGTGGCGGTGTAACCGCTACAGTTTTTTTTTTATATTTCACCTAAGGGTGTTTCTCATAAATAATCTTGATTGTCTAATTATATTGAATGGAAAAAAAACTACCTTCTCTCCGCTCCTCCTTGCCCGGCGTGCCGCCTCCAGGCGCGTTGGGTCCCGCCAGCAACTCCTGCAGCTCCTCCTCCAGCTCAGCGGCGTCCAAGTCATCGATGTTGGTGCCGAGCGCTTTCTCTACTTCACTGTATTGGTTCATTACCTGAAGAAGATTCATATGGCTCAAATATATATTTCAGAATATTTTATCTTTAAATACAGGTTTTTTCGTTGCCTGGCAACGGTGATTCAAGGTCACGCGCCGCTTTATCGGTTAAGAAATCGCACATACCGATTATTCAAATGTCCAAAAACATTTAGCGGTTATCCATTTTGTGGTATCATAACATTAACCTTGCACCTAGGAATCAAAAATTGCCTACAAAGCTAATGTGTATACAAAAATGTCGATACATTTTTGACCTTGTGAGTAATATGCATGTTTTAAAGAAATTTAAAACATGCATAAAAACGTTGGAAAACATCGTGAGGAAACCGGCATGCCTGAGAGATATTTCAGAGGCCGGTGGGCGGTTTTAAAACTCTGACACCAGGTTAGTTTACTAACCAAACGAAAAGAAGATGAAAGAAATTTTATTATTATAGTTATTAGTCTGACCTCACCGCTGTACCGCGCCTTAGCCTGCACTGACTGAGTTTGTTGCGCCACTTCTTCTTCCCAGCTAAAGCTCTAGGAAGTGGTGAAGGGCGGGCGTTTTGGGGGACTGTCTAATGTAATTTTGGCGTTCGAAAAGTGCTGATTCTCAGCCTAGTTTGAATAAATGACTTTTGAATAGAATAGAATCTAGATCTAAATCTTTTGTTTAGAATTTTTGACTCATATTTTCATTATATTATTTAATCATTTGTATGCCCTAGTGACTGATCATGGAATAAACATTATTAGTATATAATTATGTAATGAACACCTGCATGTAACCCACCTACCACAAATAAACGATTTGATTTGAATTTTGTGAGCGTTGACGAATGAGCGACCTCCACTGCCTGAATTTTGACGTCCCGTTAGCCGCGCACATAAGTAAGGCGCGGTACAGAGGTGAGGTCAGATTATAATAATTATATTGTAGTGTACTAACTTCTTTCAAATCATCCATGGTATCGTGAACATCGTCTTCTTCCATTCCATTCTCCTTGAGGTTGCGTTTCATAGCGTCTGAGCTCGATCTGAAAAGAAAAACAATACATTACGTTTATGCTCGTGGCTAAGTAATAACAGCCGCACGGGTCGATCCATCAGGTTAAGCTATGCTTGCCGAGGTTGGTAGACTCCTCCGTGCCTCGAAAAGCACGTTAAGACGTTGGTCATTCGTGGAATCTTTCGACAGTCGTTACGGGTCGTCAGAAGCCCGAAAGTTTGACAACCAGTCTTATCAAGGGGTATCGTATTACCCAGTAACTGGGTTGTGGAGGTTAGATAGGCAGTCGCTCCATGTAAAATACTGGTATTCAGCTGCATCCGGTTAGACTAGAAGCCGACTCCAATATAGTCGGGTAAAGGCTAGGCAGATTGTTTGAGATTGATTTAAAAAAAAAAAAAAAACTTATAATAAAAATAAAAGTGTGAGAAGGATTGAGTTATTTGGTTGAAGAAATAGCAAATGACCTCTCCGATCGGCCAATTCAATTTAGCGAACGATGCACCAATCAACCTGTTTAAATAACTTCCCCGACATCAATCGCCCTTTTGGCATTATAACAATTTGTTATCTGTTTTTATAGTTTTAAGGTGTATTTTTTGTAATTTCAATAATCGCATTTTTCTTTCTTTCTAATCGTTGGGCAGTTGCCCGCCAGTCACGACATCCGTCTGGTCGGAGGATCCTCCCTTTTCTATAGGGGATGAGTGAACTTTACACCTGGTTCCTCATACCTCTAAAAGGACAACATCTGTCGGGCCAGCTAGTTCGAAATAGATAACATAAAGAAGTATTATCTGATGGTAGAAAAAATGCAAAATAAATTTACCCGGTTCCTTTATATGAAGCAATTTGGCGTCTACCCATTCTATCCACTTATGTATCCTACCCTTTTTGTAATGTTCGTTGCTATAAGTTGGAGGTAAGGCGTAATTTGGCAGTGGTTAAATATGTTTTTATGGTTTTTCGTGGTATGCCGAATAATCCTCAAATACTAGAATCTTTGGGATTGCTCGTTCCAAACAGTAGGCTACGGCAAGGGCCGAGAGAGAGGCTGTTTAAAGTCCCGGTGGCCCGTACAGACTTGTTAAAGTTTGCACCAGTGGGGCGGGCAATAAACACAACAGCGTCTTTCTGCAAGTGGATATCTTTACATGCTCATTGGTTCTCTGTATAACTAGTGCCGGTACTCAGAGCCGTTACTTGGGACTTGTTAATTGATTATCTACGTTGATCGACAGTCGACAGATATAACTTTGGACCCTGTCAGTCAAAATAGGACAGTATAAAAAGACTTAATTTTAGTTTTTTTGGGTGACGTCTCTGCGTGTGGAAATTATGACTACATTGTTGTATGGGGTTCCGACCTGTAAAAACAAATGTAAGTGGTAATACTAAATAAATAGATAACATTACCTGTATGTGTCAACGATCGCCACATTGACGTGAACCTCCCTCATCTGTTGCAGCAACTGTCGCACGTTCTCGAGCGCGTTGCTGCAACGATCCTGACGTTGCGACGTTTTGTGTTTGCGACGTAAATGGTTCTTAGCCTGGAAGTAAAGTAAAGGTGTATATGAAATGTATGTCTTAATATTATGTTACTGGGTTTGCTCGACCGCGTTCGAGCTTGTACCAATTCCTTAGTCCAGAGCTCATCGAGCAGTTTTCTAAAGCGAAATTGTCATATACAAGGAGTTATTCAAATAACAAAACATACATAACATCACGCCTTGTTTCCCCGAAGGGTTGGGCAGAGGTGTACCTGTAGTAGTACACCCACATTTCGCCAGTTATGTTTTAAGTGCCATCAACCGGCCACAAATCCAGACTCCGGGCTACTACTGAGAAATTCCAGATATAACATTGCCCGACCTGGGAATCGAACCCAGGACCTCATGCTCAGCAGTAGCGCTTGCAACCACTAGACCAACGAGGCAGTCTAGAATAACAAAACAATTATAATAAAAACCGCACGGGTCGATTGAAGGTTAAGTTACTCTTGCCGCAGTCGGATCGCGGATGGGTGACCATCCATTACAAATCTAGACCACTCTGTGCCTCGGAAAACATGCTAAGACGTCGTTGTCATTCTTAGATCTTTGACAGTCATTACGGGTAGTAAGAAGCCCAAAAGTCAACCAGTCTTACCAAGGGGTATCGTATTACCCAGTTACTGGGTTGTGGAGATCAGATAGGCAGTCGCTCCATGTAAAAAACTGGTATTTATCTGCACCCGCAGGCTTATTACGTATCTTGCAGAAGCCTAGCAATAGCGAAAATTGCGCAATAATTGCTCTTAAATCGCAAATCCGTATTATGTATCAGCGATAGTGCTGCTTCTATGGAACAATCAGTTAGGTTTAAAGATATTTACTCGTATTCTCAAAAAAGATAGTCACATGAGAACAATGCTTAAAATAAATTATACGAGTAATTAAAGACATTAAAGTTCGTCATAGACGTCAGGGTAGCAATTATGATAAATTAGATATTAGATACACCCATCCAATACATTCAGGTTTTAGGAAGGGTGTTATTTGTGATCAAATATTCAGCTAATAGAGTTTTGAATCTTGTTTTGAGTTTTGAATCAGTGGACTTTTCTTATTACATGAGGATATTTTGTTGTGCTCCTTCAAATGTTAATATTTTTTTGCCAAACTTAGTTCTCATCTAAAATCAGAAAACTAGCTCTGCGAGTGCTACGTTGGGTTACTTGTTTCACTTTAGTAAACAATACATTAGTCTGTATACTTTTGTTGAGTGCCTTATGAATGAAAATACATGTATTGTAGGTTATTTCATGATTTTGGTTTATTCATAAATTTTGCTTGTCGATGTCAAATATGGGATTGTTCTGAAAATATTTTAATGTTTTCTGGCAACTTCTCTTTATTGCTTAGGAGACGTTTTCTGGTGCTAAAGTGTCGTAACATACTTTGATTCTGCGGCTTTTTCCCGGTACGTATTTACCTATTCTAAAGATTTGTATCGGTATCGGGAGGTCTTGGATCACCAGAAAATTACTCTATAATTTTTAAAATATCGGCATCATCATCTTGGGATTTTCGTTCTTCGGCGCTAGCAGCGAACTGTTCGGGCAGACCCACAACAATAATATTTTTTTGTCTGCTATTCCGATTTGCTAGCTCCTTAATTATTTGTCCGTTCAGACATAGCTGATTTTTAAAGTTTGAAGTCGAACATTCAGAGGTGGGTTTAAACGTGTAAAGCTCTAACTCAAAGGATTTTATTTTATGTTCCCCCAACGATAATTGTTTCTCCAATTATGATACAGTTGTTTTTAATTGTTTATGTTCCGTTATCATAATAGATATTGATGATTTTATCTTACAAATCTGCGCTGTATTTCCGCGAATCATGTCTGCTGTTTGTTCATTACATGACTTCAATTCAGTGACCTCAGCTTTGACCTCTGCTTTACATAATTCTTTGTTTGCAGACCTTGAAGTCCATAGTGTTAGTAGTAACATACTTATTTAACTATTATTAGTAATACAAATAAACAATGAAACGTATAGCTATTTAGAGCCGACCTGTGTGTGCAGTCTCACCCATCGGCCAAGCATCGGGCAGTCCCACCGGTCACTGAATGTCCTCAACATGCTGTGGGAGCTAAAATATGTTCTTTGCCGAGGAGAAGCGCATCGCTTCCAAATAATGGCGTACAAATCATCTACCCTCGCATCAGTAAAATTTCCCGTAAGCGCTACAAAACCGCGGCAGCCCCACAGCATTCTGAAGGCATTGTTATATTGTACACGCAGAGCGCTGTATGTCTTCTGTGTTTTTTTGACCCAGAGTATACACAGAAGGCATACAGCGTATACTTTTCCTGCATTTGAATAATAATCTGCTCATTAGATCCAACGTATTATTCTAGCAACGCTCTGATACGGAACAATTCCGACCGCATTTTTTTAATTTCGGTGCCGCATTCACGTTTCATTTTATTTCGAAAGGTAATTTGCGGGTCTACTGCTGACGAGGTTAGCTTTGATAAATTGGAATACGATCCGCCGCCTACGCCGTGCGGAGGCGATCTTTGTACTATCAAAGAACTTCATATCTAAGCAGTTTTAAAACAAAATCCCATGAACACGATGACCATATCTGTTACCGCTCCGGTTCTATATCGGCCGAGCACTGCAAGCAGAAATAGTCCTTACGGTGTATAGATAATATGAACTTCTTCGATGGTACTTTCATAATAGTGCGACAGTATTGAATGTAAGCTCAACGTCAATGATGTGAGCACGTGTTATCGGTATTTACTTGCATGTGTCGAGTCACTGTGCGAGCGAGTAAAAAAATAGCAACTGTTCTACTCACGCGGAGGTGCGGCGCGCACGCGCGGGCACAGCCGTCTGTGAATTTGTTGTTCTTGAGGCGCAGGGACGAAACGGCTCAATTAGAAATCAATTGCTTTTGCAGTTTGAGTTCTATCCTTGTGTTACTATAAGTTATATTTCAAGGGCAATAATTAAAGTATTTTGATAATAAAATAACACAGGACTGCTCCGGACGTGTAACGAACGTCGATTTAACGAAAATGTGCATTTTCTTCTATTGATCGCATGGTGATCACGACTATTAGGTAATAGGTAATACGGGCTGGTTTCCGCAACTCCACGTCAAAGCGCGTATTTTGCGTACAGGTGGGAAAAATCGGTCATTCAATCCACCCCAGCTCCTCAAAAAATGCCAGCAACGCCTTGGTATTATTGGCAATCTCGCGTAGGGTACCTGGGTTACCGAAGTACTTTGCCCTGTAAGTGGCGATCACCGGGCAGTTTAACAGCACATGAGCTGCTGTCTCGTCGTCCTCCATGCAGGCTCTGCAGAGCGGACTGTTTGTGACTCCTACGTATAGTTTTCACGACTATTACGTATAGTTTTTGACAGCAGAGCGACAGCCATCGGCGAGCAAATTTGGCTGTCAAATTGCAATAACCTTTACCCTTGTTGTTTTTGAACTTTACTTAAAATTGTGTACAATTGATATCTTTTACGGTACAGTGTCTTTCAGTGTACCTTTTCAAGCTATATAAATGTATGTATGTATGTGTGTTTATGCTATGTTATTGGGTTTTTCCATATGGAATTTCTCGGTAGCAGCCCAGTCTGGATTTGTGTCCGGTCGATGGCAATAGGCTCGCCCCCTATTACGTGAAACTAGTGAAATGTGGGTGCACTATAGGTATATCGAAGAACTTCATATCTAAGCAGTTTGAAAACAAAATCCCGTGAACACGATGACCACATCTGTTACCGCCCCGGTTCTATAGCGGCCGAGCGATGAAAGCAGAAATAGTCCCTACGGTGTATAGATATGAACTTCTTCGATGGTACATGATAGTATGTATGCATTGTTTAGTCTTTAATTATGAACCTAATTATAGTATTAAATAATATATGCACCTACAGGGTGGAAGGGACATCGACGCGAAAACTGATACCATGGATTTCAGTACCGTAGACCGGGGTTACTTTGATCAATATTAAACTTTTAAGGTTCATATCTTTTAAATTTGTGGGTGTAAAAAAATACTAAAAAAATCTAGTTATCGGTTTTTTTATTACTCTCGATTCCTGTAATAATAAATGAAAAAAATTGGCTAGACTTTGAGAAAAAAAAAAATTAAACTGCCTGATCAAAGTTATACGTAGGATGGGGTTACTTTGATACCCCTTATTTTATTGCGTAATTACAAAGTAATTATTGCGTAATTGCAAAGTGATTACGTAATTAAATAAACCCAATTACAATGCCAATACAATTTAAATATAATTACCCAATTATAATGCCAATACAATTTAAAAAATAAAAATCTATCAACTAGAAAAATAAATATTGTCGCATGGGGTAACTTTGATCTAACAATTGATTTGATTGTTTGAATGACAATATATTTACCTTTTTCAATTAAAATGATTGGTGGATTCCCAGCGTGTCCTCAGGAAAAGATTAAACAGTTGTTCAGTGTTCATAACTCAGAAAAAAAACTACCTAATTGCGTTTCGTTTTAAGTAATTCACGATTTTATATGAAATGGAAGTTTCTATCAAAGTTACCCCGCGATTCAAAGTAACCCCGGTTTACCGGTACATGATTCTGAACCCCCCACAGCTGAAATTTCTCGTCGGTTATCAAAAAAAAAAAACAGCTGTTTCATAGAAAAGTTCAATACCTACGCGGTCAAAATGTATGGAACTGCTGTTTTTTTTTTTTTTAAACCGACGACAAATGTCAACGCAGGGGGGGTTCAGAATCATGTACTGAATCCACGGTATCAGTTTTCGCGTCGATGTCCCTTCCACCCCGTATGTTAAGACATTACAGCTGCTGAAAGAGCTGTACCTACTCTTTAATTCAATGCTATGGGGACCTATCAAAAACCTGTGGGGATGAGCTATAGAATAGAATCGCTTTATTTCGGACACACAATTATCCATATGGTGTTAGTAACATACAAAAAATAACTTATTGCCTAGTGTTAGTAACAGTTTTTTTTATTTTACCTCGATGGTCCTAGTTTATCAATTATAACTTCTAGTTACAGCTATATGTAAGCGGGCACGCCCTTTATGCCCGGAGGTTTTCCTTTTTTAGATATTGTTTACGTTTAGTTATTTTTATTTATGCTTGAGTATAGATCTCGATGTTTTTGGTTGGTATATTGGCGTGTGCTAGCTGTCATATGGCTATTAATTTATAATTTAATGTTTTGTGTTGCGTTATGTAAATTATTTTGCATAAGTACTTATTGTATAGAATCAAGTTTTTCTAACTGAACAGACAGCTGTGCTGCTGGGGAGTTTGTTGCGCCACTTCTTCTTCCCAGCGAAAGCACTAGGAAGTGGTGAAGGGTGGGCGTTTTGTGGGACTGTCTTGTTTATGTAACTTTGACGTTCGAAAAGTGCTGATTCTCAGCCTAGTTTGAATAAATGACTTTTGAATTTTGTTTTTTTTTTGAATTTTGAGTCAACCTCCGCACAAACTGCTGTACAATCGGAGAGCCGAAGCTCTCGGCTACACAGGATGCTGTTTTGACTGCCTCTCACTCTCCTCAGAAGCGACGCAGTTTTTTTTGCGTACAACAGCATAGAAGCCGTCGGTGCGGGCTTGCGCAAACATATTCGACGCGCTACAGTATCGAGGCAGCCTCAACAACATCCTGAAAGTATTGTTATATTGGACGCGCAGGGCATCCAGCGATCTCTTATTATAATTGACCCATAGATTACCCGGATTATCATCGGGCTTAGTCAATACAGTGTATCCAAAGCCAGGGACTGAATTACCGAAAAATTAAGGTACCTTTAAATTTCAGTATGACGTCATACTGTTAAATAAAGGTTACCGAAATATTTCGATACAGTTAATTTTTTCAGTAGCGGAATTTTGAGGTTGGATATTCATACCGGTATATTTCGGTAGAAGTACTATAACCTTTATAAATGTTTCGGTAGCAGTACCTAAACCTTAATAAATAGGGGTTTTCTTTGACACGACGCCTCGCTACTCTGTCTGTCGTTCACTTGCCGATTGTTACAAAATAGGTACACAAGTTCTAAAGTGTTCGACGCCGCGCCGTCTCGCATGTTTTTGATACCGAAATCGTGTAAAGGTTAAATAAGGGTTTAGCCCAACCTTTATTTTTAAAGGTATCGGTATAGCTCAACCTGTATTTTAAACCGGTACCGGTATATTTTTGAGGTATCTTTACCTTTAACCGTAACCGCTTTCAGTCCCTGTCCAAAGCTGTAGAAAAAGTGACCATCGCTTTGAATACACATAAGTATTTTAACAAAATACATTAGATTCCCTCATTCAATTATAAAGAAACACAATGTAAGCGGGCACGCTCTTTATGACTGGAGGCTTTTATTTATATATTGTTTACGTTTATTCTTTATTTTTTTTATATTTGCCTGAGTATAGTTCTCGATATTTTTGGTTGGTATATTGGCGTGTGCTAGCTGACATATGGCTATTAATTTATAATTTAAATTATGTGTTGTGTTGCGTAATGTAAATTATTTTGCATACTATTTTAAAGAATCATTTTTTTCTAATTGAACAGACAGCTGTGCTGCTGGGGAGTTTGTTGCGCCACTTCTTCCCAGCTAAAGCACTAGGAAGCGTTTTGGGGGACTGTCTTATGTAACTTTGATGTTCGAAAAGATCTGATTCTCAGCCTAGTTTTAATAAATGACTTGAGTTTTGAATTAGTACATACCTTACCTACACTAAAATGCTTGAAGTACTTATACCTCATGTGAGTGAATGTCTACGTAATGTATAAAGATTTAATTTTTTATTCTTTTTTAGGTTTTCAAACAATTTCGAAATTCTTGGTTGCTTGAGCTGCACTGATTGTGCTCATGTAGCTCTAATTCGGTATGTAAAGTATTTTTCAGATATTTTTTTTATATTTTTATTTTATAGATATGAGTATTTGAAATATTATAATTTCAAGTTTTTGTTTTTCCAAGCTGTAGTTATTTTTTTTATATTTTTTTAAAGTTTTGTTCGTGCTGACGTCATAAAGTAGCCTGAATAGCTTATGATCTTTGCCACGTTTAATACATATAATTAAAACTAAACTTGAAAATTCAGTAAAGTCAAACTATCAAATTTGACAGTTCATATTAATTTGTCTTAACAGAGCGATTTTTATTTTTACAGTATCCGTACCTTATTGTAAAGATAAAGCTTATTAATTATGAATCGATCAAAGACTATTTCTGCTAAATGCTTCATACGGTCATGTAAAAACACCACAACAAATAGCCAAAACAAATTGTTTGTGTACTGAGGTCCATATTTAAAACAAATCCAAAGGGTAGACAAGCAGTTCCTTATAACAAGCAAATGATCAATGTAGCAGTAAGTATCGAAGTCCGTAGGGAAAGCAAGGGTTATAGTGAAAAGAATTAGGTAACTTATCAAAAAATCAAGGCACGGTACGCTCAACGAAAGTAAACAGCTTCATGCAAACTTGACGTTGACATTGACGCTTGACATGTACAATTTTTTTTACAAGAGGCACTGAAAGTTTCCTATACAGGGTACTTTATGACGTCATTTAGAGGTCAAGTAAAAGTCAAGTGATTTTAAGAATTTTTGTGTAAATAAATACGATCTTAAAATTTTAAGACCTAAAAATAGAAAAATAAGGCTTACAAATCTAAAATCTCGAAATGGTTTTGGAATCAGCATAGGTTAATTTTTACTTTACATACCGAATTCAGCCCACTGATCATGAAGAAAGGTTTTTTTTTATAGAAAACATTACCATTCGAGAAACGCTCAAATAGTAAGTCATGCAGTTTGTTTGTCCTGTATACAATAAAGAATAATCTATCCATCCATCTATCTAACAGGCAGTTGCAGAAACGAACTTTATTTTAATGGTTTTTTTTTTAAATATAATCTATGAAATCATTAGCGGTAATGATACCTTACGTAATGGATGTTTGTCTTTGTGCAACTAGGTGTTAGTCCTACAAAGATTCTGGAATAACAGTTTAGTTAATATTGTTTGATAAGTGATAACGAGTGCAAGGTACTGACATAAATTTAATACATTACATTTACAATGTTTTCGTTTTAGAGTATGGGACAGCGATTTGAATATTATTAATATTGATGCATCATATGGTGGAGCTACACATGATGCTCCCACATGATGCTCTGTCACTACGCATTTGGAGAAATTGTGGGATACAGGGCGTCTTCAAGATCTGCACAGTAGAGGAGAGACTATTTAGTTGCTAGGTAAAATTAGATTAAAGCTGTTTTACATTTAATTATTCATTTATATTTGCTTGTACACCTTTACAATGCAATTTTAATATTTCAGGCAAGGCTCGGAACCGGTTTAAAAAAATACCGATTGATACCGGTTTAAATTTCGGTTTTCCTTTGAATTTTTCTTAAGAACGTAAACGTTTTAAGAACCTTATTTTAACCTAAATAGACCGGTTTATTCGACGAGCGGCATGTCGGTAAACGCGTTGCAATTTGTGACTACTTGTAAGAATGCCGCGCATAGCGGCGCGCTACGTAGACGTATCGATTAACCGGTTTTTATTACTCTAAACCGTTTAATCCGAAAAATCGTTTATGAAAATGCTTTTTCAAATACCGGTTAAAAAAACGGTTTATAAACGAAACCGAATGTAAAGGGTTTGCGTCAAGTACATAATACCGGTTTGAAAATTTAACCGGTATCCGAGCCTTGATTTCAGGTGATTCTGGATATCCACTGAGACCATGGTCTTTAACTATTTTGACGACATGGTTGGCGCAGTGGTTAAGCGATTGACTGGTGCGCTGGGTGTCGCGGGTTCGATTCCCACACTGAACACATATTTGTATGACCTACAATTAGTTGTTCCGGGTCTGGCTGTTTGTGTATGTGAGTTTAAATGTTTGTAAATTGGGGAAGTAAAGAAAACTTTGAATAATTGTTTCTTCGATGTTTAACCATTTTTGTTTTCTCTTTTTAGGGTTCCGTAGTCAACAAGGAACCCTTATAGTTTCGCCATGTCCGTCTGTCTGTCAGTCTGTCTGTCCGCGGTTTAGCTCAAAAACTATTGGTACTAGAAAGTTGTAATTTGGCATGAGTATACAAGTTAATGACGCCGAAAAAGTGGTAAAATAAAATTTTGAAAAAAACAATAATTTTGGGGTACCCCTACATGTAAAGTGGGGATGATAATTTTTTTTTTTTCGTCCTTCCCATAGTGTGGGATATCGTTGGAAAGGTATTTCAAATATTAGGGGTTTGCGAAGACCGTTTTTTGATTATGTAAACCGTTCGTGACTTATCAAGCTTTAAAGTACCAATTTTCGTTAGAGTCAAGTGTCCTCCCCCTCTACCAACTAAACGGTTGTAGTTAAAAATTCAAATGTCACGGCAGTAGTACCTATATATAACGAAGTTTAAAGGAAAACTATCACACTTAAGTGGGCTTTACAAGTTTACGAGTAATAATCGACCAACTTAAATTTGCGGCTGCAAAAACATGTTCTCTCATATAATCCGTATGGGAGAACATGTTTTTCAATAACAAAGTTAAGTTTGTTCTTACGATAAATTCATTCCAACACCGGAACCCTTCATTGTGCGTGCGTTTTTATTGTATTTTTTGAGTGTGGGATAATTTTATGTGCGTATTGCTTAAGTCGCGCTGTTTTCGCGGATTTGTTACTCACATTAATCATTAGTGTAAGCTTGTAATTGGCCATCTTTTACACACTGTACTAGATATTGAAATGTATTAGCTTTACGAAAATTTATAAAATAAAATACAGGAGAAATTCCTAGTGTGGGGCAACGTTGTATAGTTTAAAAAAAAACTTATCAACTAAGTCACTTCACAACCGCAGCAGGATGAGGACCGTGCTGGTGCTGAAGTTTATTTATCCAAAATTGTAACCTGTTTACCTAACTGACATATTTTAAATTGTTTTTTTTTTAATGAAATCTATTGGCATGCCAACTTAATTGTAATTGCTTGTTTATGTTAATTGTGTACGCCATATATTAGCAAAACATAGTGCACATATTTTAGACAATATACTATCTGTAATCATACCTATGTGTAACAAAATAAATGATTGATTGATTGATTTGATGTCACTTTGCAAAACTTCTTTTTATTTTAATTTTCCAGTTAGCCGCCGTAAGGTGACCAGAATTTATTTACGTTCCACATCCGTGTTTGGATCACGAAAATTCATATGTGTACCAAATTTCAACTAAATTGGTAAAGTAGATTCAGAGACAGACACACAGACAGTCACACAGAGATGACAGACAGACAGACACACACACGAGTGATCCTATAAGGGTTCCGTTTTTTCATTCGGAGGTACGGAACCTTAAAACACTAGGTTAGAGAAATACTTAATGTTAATATTGTGATTAATATGTAAGTTGATTTCTTTATCAGCCGTGCTTTTGCAGCCATTCACTATTTTAAGACACACACAATACTATTTTAAGTTATTTTTTATTTATTTTTTCTGTTTTTTTTTTTTTGTTTTTTGTGTGAATATTGTGTGCCAATAAGCCGAGTCAAATAAATTTAATTTCTTTCTTTCTTTTCTTTTTTTATTTACAATTCGTATGCAAAATTATGATAATTATATTATATTCGCATTTATAAACCTTGAACTGTCTGCTGTGCCCAGGATTGGCTCCAAACGAGATGTCCTCAGCACAACAGCAACAGCACAGGTACGAAATGTTCAAATACACTAGATAGCCCCGTTGTGTCTGATTTTTTGCATATGTATGGATAAGAGCTCTAGATGGTATTCGTGTTTGACGATGAAGCCGGAAGATGGCCAAATGGACTTTAAAAAAAAACGAGATAGAAAGAAATAAAAGAAAGAAATATGTTTACTCTGCACAAACAAAACGCACATTTAAAGAAAATACAAAAGTAGCTAAAAGCCTCGTATTCAACCAACAAATAAATGGTTGAAATTGTTGTTCATCGGTTGATGTCAAGGCCACGGACCAAAGACAATATTGCGTAATTACTGTTGCGACATTACGTACTCTGTGGTTGCGACATTGGCAAATGAAAACAAAATACCGATTGCAGCGTTAACTACTTTTGTAATAAATAATAAGAGAAATTAAGCTGTGCGTCGCATCTGTGCAAGACCAGGGGTCGTATTATACAGTATTAATTCCATCATTATTCCATTACGAACAAAGGATGGTGCTATCGGCTTTGTATAGCTCCGTCTCTCACTCACACTGGAAAAATGGTGGCATTGATACTTCATAATAAGGCCCCTGGTCATTGCTCAGCGAAATGCTGTGACTTTGGACGAACCTAACGTCAACAGCGCTAGTTTTAGCAATTACCTATGGAATGACATATTGACGTCCCCCTGTGATAGATAGCACCATCGAGTTTGGACTCGTTAGCTTTGTCTTGAAAATAATTATAGCGCAAAGTAATAACCAGGGTCTGATGATAGAGCCGGAAGCTGATCATAGGAACTCCTCAACCATACATGATAGTATCATTGTGTTTGGACTCATTAGATATGTATTGAATAGTACTTTTCACTAGGTCGTGTTTAAATTGGCTTGTAACCGAAGCCAAGCTATTTTTTGGTAAATTTTGAGTGATTATATAGATTTTTATATTTTTAGTTTATCCAAACCTTTTGTTACATTCATGACATAACATTGTCACATTTATGGCTAACGTCACGCCTTGTTTCCCCGAAGGATTGGGCAGAGGTGTACCTGTAGTACACCCACATTTCGCCAGTTATGTTTTTTAAGTCCCATGTAATAGGAGGCGAGCTTATTGCCATCAACCGGGCACGATTCCAGACTCCGGGCTACTACTGAGAAATTCCCGTTGGAAAAACCCAATAATACTTTGCCCGACCTTGGAATCGAACCCAGGACCTCATGCTCAGCAGTAGCGCTTGCGACCACTAGACCAATGAGGTAGTTCATGACGTGATTGATAAATGAGTTTCCTTGTCTTAAAACTAAAAATATTTTGTGCTAGCAGTCAAAAAGAGGTTCAGTTAGTTTGGAAACCTAGTAATTGTAAAATTAAGGGCATTGAGTGCGCTGATGCTCTGGCCAAAGACGCTTGCTCATCAGCAGAACATGATCTCTCCCACACTACTCGTCAGGGGTATAACTTGCTGAGCCTTCCACAAGTTAAGCTCCAATCTTCATGGCAGGAACAGTGGAATAACACCGGAAGAAAAAAGGGCAGGTTTCATTATGAAGTAGATAACCAACCATAAAGACAAAACCTTGGTTCTACGGCTACAAAAAGTCTTTAAAATGGTTATATCTGTCCTTATCGTCCATATTCGTAGAACGAACGAACGTCGTTCTTTGTAGTCCGTATTCTCTAGGTTTTTGTTGTACTCCCGTGTTTTTGCAACTCCTCTCTCTGTGAGTGCGGGTTGGAAGAGGGCACTCTGGATCACGTCTTCTTTGAATACTCAAATAATGTTCCACCTCTAGACCTCTTTATCGTCTCCCTATGTTTAAAATCCCTCTTCCGTCTAACTTTCCCTCCTTGCTGACACATTCTTCTTCTGTACTGTTGATGACTTTACACTACCATACAATTATAAATAAATTATTCTGTCTGTGTGATTTTTTTTTATCATGTAAACATGTTTTTCTAATTCTAAGTGCATTTTCGACATCGGTTTTTCTTGCCATTTAATAAAACTAGAATAATCTAGACAAGTAACACTGCAATAAATTGACTGTCTATGGTTAGTTCCGAAGATTGCTACTTTTTTGTTTTGGCGCTAGTGTCGTAGCGATAAGTGCGTCGTAGTAAACGGTGAGGGATTAGCGAATGATTTTTATAACGTTTAGCGATTGATCGCGCAGTGATCGCGCGATAATTGCTGATTGCTATTTTGACGTAATAAGCCTGCCGGTTCGACGAGTCTATCCAGTCGACCCCAACATAGTTGGGAAAAAGCTAGACACATTGATTTTTTATAGCGGCCGCAAAATTACGGTGGTCGTGTAACTTTACAATTTAAAAATTGTTCTCAATAGCGACTCTTTATGACGCCACCGCTTTCTTATGAAACTGTGATGTCTAAGATACACTTAGAAAGTACATACGAATTTTGAGAAAATACATATTTGTACTTGCCAGGTATGAACCCGTAACCGCAAGAAGCGGGTCCGGTTACCACTGACCCATCACGACATCCCATTCCATAGAATAAAAAGGGTAGACCTGAAAGAATTTTATCTAAAGATGAATAGATAAAATGACTTTCTACTGCTAAAAAAATAACAATCACGCCGGTATTACCAAAGGGGGTGACAGAAGTGTTGGTACAAAAACATTTCGCCAAAAGGCGACTCTACAGGGTCAAATTTAATTCCGAAACACCGCAGAAGAGATAGGTATATAAAAAAAACTCATCAAATTAATTTCTTTTTTGTTTTATCATGTTTAGATTTCGATACCCGTCAAATCTGCGGAGTTTCGCTAGGTAATTAAATTTGTATTGTCATTGAGGAGCTCGTGGCTAAGACCCGCACGGGTCGATCCATCGCGTTAAGCTGCCAAAGACTAATATTATATACGCGAAAGTGAGTTTGTTTGTAACGCTATCACGCTAGAACGGCTGAACGGATTTTGATGAAATTTGGCACAGGGGTAGACCATGACCTTGAGAAGCACATAGGCTACTTTTCATCCTGGATTGCAGACGAAGTTGCGGCCATCAATTAGTTTATAATATTTGTAGCGTACTCACTGCTAATTTATTCCCAACATTAAGAGCTGCTTTAGCATCAGCTTGTGCTGCAGCGACGTCCCTCGCCAACCGTAGCGCTTCGCCCTCGAGCCGGGTCTCCGCACACATCAGCTTCACTAGGGCTTCGTCTGTTTCTGTCACTGGAGATGCTTTTTTATCAGGTTCAGCTGTGAAAGAAATATAACGAGTGATCATATAGAAATTTTCCAAGACAGTACAGGACAATTGTGCGGTTTTATATCTTCTTACGTGACGATATTAATGTGGACGTCCACGTCAAGGCATCACATTAACACTTTAAACAGACTCCGGACCCAGGTCGGCCGAAGCAAGGAAAACCTGTTCAGGTGGAGATTCATAGACGACTCCGCCTTGGAATGTAAATGTGGTGCTGTTCCACAAACGATGGGACACTTAATATCGTGTCCTGCGTGTCCTGTCAGCTGCACGTTACAGGAACTAATGGACGTTGGTGATGACGCCAAACAAGTCGCCGAATTCTGGGCCGAGTCTATTTAGATTGCTATCGACACGTATAAACTCAATTTCCTTTGTATTATATAATTGCATAGCACAGTTGTGAGTACTATGTATTATAGAGCTACCATTTACCGGGTAATATGTAGTATTTCATTGACTTGAATGTGCCCTGGCGGCTGTGAGTATGTCATGCTCACTCAAATGTCTCGCTGATGGTGGCGCGTGTGTTGGATCATTTAGCTCCCTTCAAAATGGTTGAGCTGAATGGTGCTATTCCATGCGTCATGTTCGTGAACGGGCGCCGTCAGTTGGGACTGGTCATCTCTTAGCTGCCATGGCTTATTTTAATTTATTTTAAGTTCTTGAATGATTTTTTATTTTTTTATTTTTTATTTCGGATGCTTTTACGAACGTGCACGTCTTTCTACATTGTTCTCACATGCATAACTTCAAAACGAATGATGTAACCAATATTTTGTATCAATTTTTTTATTTAAAAGAGTGTCTGTGGAGTTTCTTGCCCGTTCTTCTCCATAGGTACCTACTACGCTTTGGAATGGGCAACTAGCTTCATATTTTTGACTGACCGACCCCTTGAAAATTCAAAAGTGCCTGTAAATGGATTAATTGAAATAAATGCTTTGAGTTTGAGTTTGATTAACACAGGGAAGTAAAATGTAATTTAAATTTCCGTCCACAATAACGTGCACGTTTTTCCATACATTTTATGGACGTGGACGTCCACGATAATATCGTAACGTTAGAAATTATACAGCTTTTTTTAAGTGTATAATATTGTAGGGTAGTTTTCCCTTCGCGTGAAAGTCCGACTCGCACTTGGCCGCTTTTTTTAAAATGTGGTTCGCTTTTTAGTCTGTGCTGTGTAAATGTCTGTGTTTATTACGGCCGCTCCAAGTCAAATGCTGGTATTCAGCTGCATCCGGTTAGACTGGCAGCCGACCCTAACAGATGAGAAAGGCCTGCACTTATAGGCAGAATTTGACATTACTGTCTGCTCCACCAACCCGTACTGGGCCCACGTAATGTATTACGGCCCGCTCCCTGTCACACAGTAGCGGCCTGTGTCCTGTGTACCTATAATGGTGGCGAGTGTGTTGGATCATTCGGTTCCCTACAAAATGGTTGAGCTGGATGGTGCTGATCCACGCGTCATGTTCGTGAACGGGCGCCGTCAGTTGAGACTGGTCATCTCTTATCTGCCAGGGCTTATTTTTAATCGTTTTTTTTTTTTTACATTGTTCTCACTTATAGAATCAACAAGAGTAATGTTCAATGTACAAGAGTAATGAGTAAACCCAGGATTTTGTAATTTCTATATTTAAAAGAGTGTCCTTGGAGTTCCTTGCCCGTTCTTCTCCATAGAGATCTACGTTTTGGAATGGGCAACTAGCTTCAATTTTCTGACTAACTGACTCTTTGACAATTTAAAAGTGCCTGTAAAGGGTTTAATTGAAATAAATGGTTTGAGTTTGAATGCAGTGGTAACATTATTGGCTGATTATAATTTACATGGTGCTCTGAATTCCGTGGACTGCCATACGCACAAATTAATATGTCTGTCCTTTCCCAAGTTGATATCAAAGATTCGGTTGTCTACAATGCATTTTGACTTATTTCAGTGACATAGGAAGGGCAGATAGCAGCTTTGAAAAGCTGGTCATTGTTGGCAATATTGAAGGAGGCCGGTCGCCAACACGATGGTCCGAACAAGTAAAAGAAGCTACATCTTCAAGCAAATTTCAGTAGGTGATGATGGCAACTGCGGAACGGAGCCAATGGAGGCAGATTGACTGCTTAAAGGTCAAAGTCAAATAATTTATTTCAATTAGGCACAAAAAAGGACAAAAAAAAAAAAACTAGTCGAAACTCCACCGTTACTCTTTTTAAATGTTTACGTTTTAAAAAGGGGTCCAGTGACCACGATCCTCAGTAATGAGGGACAGATTGAAGAAGAGATAATTTACTTTATGCCTACCTAATTTTACGACATCTCCCTTCTTCACAGCCTGTCCAACAGACACCAAGTAACCGAGAAGCAGTTCAAACGTCTCCCGTCCGTGCGTCCACTCGCAGTTTCGTTGCAGTTCCTCGATGGTGCCCATACGTTCCATGCCCGGGGGGAAGTTTTGGAGGAGTTCTGTGGCCTGTTCCTGAAAGATAAACATGCTATTATTAGATATGTCACCACAAGATTCTGAGAACCGGGTATTATTTCTGTTAGATTATAGACTGTTGCCGATGATCCTTTATACAGGTTACCATGAAGCCTAGGACGCCAGATTTAATCCTGTTAATTGTTTCTCTTTTTCTGATTATCCGTAAATTGTAAGATTATATTTATTGTAACAGACTGTACCACACTTTTTTGAAATAAATAAATTATAAATAATAAATATTCATTTATTATTGACATAATCTACTCATTACAATGTTTTGTATTGCAATATATTATGTGGTAATGTTTTTTTATTTCAACGTTGCCCCACACTAGGATTTTTTCCTGTATTGTGGGTGCGTTTACAAACATTTAAACTCACATACACAAACACCTAGACCCGGAACAACTACTTGTAGGTCATATAAATATTTGTTCCGTGCGGGAATCGAACCCGCGACACGCAGTGCAGCAGTCAATCGCTTAACCACTGCGCCAACCATGCCGTTAAGACAAATATTTTTGTATAATAACTATAATACAAAATCAAGTCAATCAACTAAACAGACAGCTGTGCTGCTGGACAGCTTGTTGCGCCACTTCTTGTTCCCAGCTGCAGCACTAGGAAGTGGTGAAGGGTGGGCGTGCCGGGGGACTGTCTTATGTAACTTTGACGTTCGAAAAGTGCTGATTCTCAGCCTAGTTTGATTTTTTAAATTTTTTATCTGTCAGTCTGTACCTACAACCCTAATAAATGTTAAGTAAAATTATTACTAACCCTATGGACTCTCTATTCTATCGATAGACATAAAACACAAGTAAAAAAAAAAAACATACTTTAACAGTACTCTCCAGCACAAATCGCTGAGTAGAATCAATGCTGGCTTTGGGCAGTCCATCGTTATCCAGCGCTTGTCTCGTGGGCATGAACGAAGCGACAGCTGTGAGTGCAAAGGCCGCCGGTCTGAATGCCAGCCGGGCTCCCCATTTGACCCAACCCTCGGGGCCATTGTGGAGGATCTGCTGGTACTTGGAGAGAGGACTTAGGTCACCGTTGCTGTAAAAAAGAAAGGAATTTATTGAGTTGGAAAATAGTGTGTGCTGTCATGTTGAACGCTGATAACCGGTAGCGCCGTTATGTTAGTAATGTCGGCACCGACAAGGGGCCGTATTATGACGTATTAATGCCACCATTATTCCAGTGTATGAGAGACGGAGCTATATGAGGCCGCTAGCACCATCCTTTTTTCGCATTGGAATAATTAAATTAAAAAAAAATCAAAATATTTTATTTCACAAAATCAAAATCAAAAGTCATTTATTCAAATTAGGCTGAGAATCAGCACTTTTCGAACGTCAAAATTACATAAGACAGTCCCCCAAAACGCCCACCCTTCACCACTTCCTAGTGCTTTTGCTGGGAAGAAGAAGTGGCGCAACAAACTCCCCAGCAGCACAGCTGTCTGTTCAGTTAGGAAAAAAAAAATGATTCTATACAATAATTTATAAGATAATTTACATTACGCAAAATAAAAATTTAAAATATAAATTAATAGCCATATGACAGCTAGCACACGCCAATATACCAACCAAAAACATCGAGAACTATACTCAAGCTGAAATAAAAATAACTAAACGTAAACAATATCTAAAAAAAAGAAAATAAAGCCTCCAGGCATAAAGGGCGCGCCCGCTTACATAGAGCTGTAACTAGAAGTTATAATAATATTGATAAACTAGGACCATCGAGGTAAAATAAATAATTGTCGAGGTCGCTAGCTAACCACATATTGTAATACAACTCATTAAAAAAAACATTGTAATGAGTAGATTATGTCAACAATAAATAAAAATAAAATAAATGTACATAAAAAGTAAAATTATAGACTTTTATATAAACTCATAAAACCTGTCAGTAGGTAAACTAATTCTGGAGAAAGAACATTTAAACATTGTCTTGAGTTAATCACAGCGACCAACTATTCTTATCATTTAAGTAGTCGTTGATAGAATAGTATGCCTTTGAACAAAGGTTGGACTTTACTTTAGTTTTAAACGCATTAAAAGGCAAATCTAGCAAACAAGAGGGTAGCTTGTTATAAAAGGTTATACCAAGCCCAACAAATGAGTTATGAACCTTATGAAGCCGGTGAAAGGGAGCACGTAGTTTATCCTTACTTCTAGTGTTAACGTTGTGAATATCACTGTTTTTAGTGTATAAGTGTATATTCTGCCTAATATATAAGATGTTGGCGAAGATGTATTGTGATGCCACTGTGAGGATACCGATATCTTTGAAAAAATCTCTCAGAGAAACTCTGGCACCTAGCTGGTAAATTGCTCGAATAGCTCGTTTTTGGAGGACAAATATATTTTGAATATCTGCAGCTTTGCCCCAAAGCAGAATACCGTAGGACATAATGCTATGAAAATAACTAAAATAGACTAACCGAGCTGTATCAACGTCAGTGTATTGTCTTACTTTTCTGACAGCGTAGGCGGCCGAACTGAGCCTTCCCGCTAGGCTCGATATATGTTGGCCCCACTGAAGTTTTGCATCTAATGTTATGCCCAGAAAAACTGCCGAGTTTACAGTTTCAAGCACCTCTTTATCTAAGACGATGTTGGGTCCTAGATTTCTAACATTTGGGAGGGCAAACTTTACACATTTCGTTTTCTTGGCATTGAGAACTAGGTTATTTGTCGTAAACCAATCCGTAACCATTGAAAGTGCACTGTTTACATCGTCAAAATCTTGTCTATTCCTGTCTACTTTAAAAATAAGAGAAGTATCATCTGCAAACAGTACAACTTCACAGATATCCTTTAAATAGAATGGTAAGTCATTGATATACACTAAAAACAAGAATGGACCCAGTATTGAGCCTTGAGGTACACCTAACTGAACTGGTAGCCCGGAAGATTTTACACCATCAACATCTACACATTGCGACCTATTATTTAAATACGAATTTAAAACGTTTAGAGCTTCGTTTAGCACACCGTAATGACGCAGTTTACGCAAAAGCGTGTCATGGTGCACGCAATCAAAGGCTTTGGAGAGATCACAGAAAACTCCAATAGCATTTTGAGAGTTCTCCCATGCGTTAAATATGTGTTTCAGCAGAGCAACACCCGCATCTGTAGTCGAACGACCCTTTGTAAAGCCATATTGTTCATTATGAAGGAGGCTATTTAAATTAAAATGTCTTAGCAACTGCTTGAGTATTAACTTTTTAAATATTTTGCTGAATGCTGGTAAAATAGAAATAGGCCTGAAATTGCCAACGTCATTTTCATTACCTGATTTAAATAATGGTATGACTTTACTACTCTTCATGAGGTCAGGAAATGTTCCTAAATCAACACATTTATTAAAAGTAACAGCTAGATAGGGGGCTACGATGCCTATTATATTACTTAAAAGTTTAATGGAGATTCCCCAGTAATCACCAGTGTTTTTACACTTGAGTGTGTTAAAAACACTAACTACTTCACGAGGCGTTACATGTTCGAAGCTAAATATGCGACTACTTTTAGACACACTACTAAGCAAAAGGTTTTCGGCTTTAGATGGGGACGAGTTTAAGGAGCGAGTCGTAGTTATAGGTATGTTGGCAAAAAACTCATTAAACGCCTGAGCTACGTCAGCTGCTTTAGTAACTAATTTACTGTCGAACATTCGTCACAAAAACCTACATGGGCACTTATAAACGTCAGAAGCTAGGTGCACGGTTCCAATTGGTCGTTTCCTATGGAGAAGAGCCGGCAAGAAACTCCACGGTTACTCTTTTAAAAATAATTGGTTTGATGACATTAATACTTCAAAACAAGGCCCAAGTGCTGGTTGTCAAAGCTCGTCGGCACTGACAGTTTTATTTAATATGTATTTATTTATCTCAGTCACTGACTGCCTCATTGGTCTAGTGGTCGCAAGCGCTACTGCTGAACATGAGGTCCTGGGTTCGATTCCCAGGTCGGGCAGTGTCATTGGGTTTTTCTTTCTGGAATTTCTCAGTAGCAGCCCGGAGTCTGGATTTGTCAACCGGGCACAAATGGCAATAATATCTTTGACAGTCGTTACGGGTCGTCAGAAGTCCGAAAGGTCTTACCAAGGGGTATCGTTATTACCTAGTAACTGGGTTATGGAGGTTAGATAGGCAGTCGCTCCATGTAAAATACTGGTATTCAGCTGCATCTGGTGAAATTGGAAGCCGACCTATGTAGTTGGGAAAAGGCTCGGCGGATTGATTTAGAAAAAAAACGTTTATATAGAAAGAAGAAAGAAAAGAAAGAAAATACGTTTATTTGCGGTAAACATGACGCAAAAAAGAGGTTACACAAAATAAAAATAGAAAAGGTTGCGGGAAACATGCGTCACATCCACGCAAAACGGCTATCGCTCAGCATTATGCTGCGACCCTATGCACGACAGAGCCCCAGCGCTGGTTTTCAGCGACAACCGGCGCCGACGTATTGACGTCGTTCGGTGCAGCAAAAAACAATAACTAGGACGCTGCACCGGCACTGTACAGCAGTACTGTACACAGTACAGCGTACTTACAGAAAAATAATATAATTCAAGAAAAACGAAACATACATGCTACGAGAATATCATCCTCAAAACGTTTTGCGTATTATGTAGTGGCAACTTTTCGAAGCGTCACTACCAATAAAAAACTCTGTATAATCTATGGTTACACTCAACAGGAAGTTATGCAAAATTATGTAAGGAATTACAAAATGGCCAATGATGTATTATTATGCAACAGCAAAAGTTATGTCAATGTTCAACTTAGCAACTATGCGTTTGTGAGTGAATGTGAAAGGTGAGATGGACCCAATAAATTAAAAAGACAAAGCCTTGGAATCTGGAAGCTGAAGGGTGACCCGATGTCCCAACTACTTTAAAATAGTAGCTTTGGAGCTCCAACAACAGGAAGGTATAAATAAATATATATGAAACAGTTTAGAAGTCAGTCACGATTAAAAATACAAAATAGAACAACACAAATAACGAATACGGTAATTGAAATATAATTTGAAATTAGAAATAATAAAAATAATAATGAATATTTAGCAATAAACATGGGACTAGTAATATGATAAATCAAAAAGTATTCGAATAAATAGGTTGTCAACATTGGAAGAATGCGGACAGGGGTAACGCTGACACTGCCAGCAGTCCCGTCAGACAGGGGACCGAATGCCATGCCGCGGCGCTGCCGGAGATCCAAAACCAAGTACCGCAGGCCATGACCCATGAGGTGAGCAAAGAGAAAAATAAGTATGAGATTTAAAAACTTATTGTTCAGAGAGTTGTACATGCAACAATAACTTCTTTAGCTGAAATTTAAATGACTGTATTGTTTTTAGGCCTCGCATTGGTGGTGGAAGGTCATTCCAGCAGCGCGTGGCCGCAAACTTGAAGCTACCTCTGAAAGCTGCGGTTTTATGCTGCTGCATGATTAGCGGGCCAACTACAGAACGAAGACCATATTTGTAATGAGCTTGTCTCCAGGTGAGCTTTCCATATAAATAGTGCGGCTTATGGGTTGTTACAATGCCAAACATTAAACTGGCTAAGTGAAGTTTCCGCCTGGCAGCCATTTTTAGTGTCTTCAGTTGGTTTATGTATGGCGTCACATGATGCCTACGAGGGACATGAACACAGAAACGAACACAGGCATTCTGAATTCGCTGAACTAACCTGTCTGTCCTACCGAGCAGGCAGGGCCCATAGACAGTGTCACAGTAGTTGAGCTTAGATAGGATCAGACTGTCAACCAGTTGTTTTCTCAGTGGTACGCTAAGAAAATTACGTATACTATATAACACCTTAAGCCTATAAAAACAATTTCTGAGTACATTTTTCAAATGAGCCTCGAAACGTAGCTCTGGATCTAGGATTAGACCCAGACTACATGCCCGTTCTACTCGCTCAATAATCTCCCCCTTAATCTGAATCTCTGGTTTGGCAGACAGTATTGCAGCAACTTGTTTTTTTGTACCCAGCACCATGAACTTGGACTTCAATGGGTTCAGAACCAGAGAGTTCTCTTCAGACCAGGTCACCACTCTATGCAGGTCCTCATTCACCCTCCGCACCGCCAACGCTGTATCATCCCCTTTAAAGGATATGTACAATTGTATATCATCAGCATACATATGATATTTGCAGTTTAAAAAGGATTCCGTAACATCAGCGCTGTAAAGGATGTACAGCAAAGGCCCCAGAATCGATCCCTGCGGGACTCCCCTGGACACCTGGAGTGGAGGGGACGACAGAGTCGTTCCGTCTGCCTTGTGGATCTGCACATACTGTGACCTACCAGTTAAATAGCTATTAAACCAATCTACTATATCGGGATTTTATGATTTCCAATTTTCAACTGTCTACTTATTAGGCTTCACGAATGTCGCCGGAGCCGCACCGGAGCCGTACCGCAAGATGAAAAAAAAAAAGATTATGTACGTTTATAGAAAAAAAATAAAAAGTCCTATGGTCATTTACTATTTACGATATTGTAGATAATTGAGCATTTATAACGAAATACAATTTTTTCACCCAACTTAACAAAACTTCTTACTTGGAAACTAAATTCCGAGAACTGGACCGTTTTTGCTTGGACGCCCACAAATTACTTCTAAAGCATTTCAAATGTTGAAAAAGCGTTTGGCATCTGGCCTTTTCTGTGGGAATAACCAAGAGAGTGCGTTCTTACAGGGAGAGATTAAAATTCTTCAACATGCACACCTTGGAAGAACGAAGATGTTTGAATGACGCAATGTTTGCTAGCAAAATCTTGAAGGGATATATCGACTCACCGCCGTTGCTCGCACTCATTAACTTTCGCGCTCCGTCGAGGATTCCGCGCAAACCTATTACTCCACTTTGTCCTCCAATGAGAAGAACGGTGTTAGGATCAAACTCTCCATGTGCTAGGTTCTGTAGGGTTTTGAATGGTTGCAGTGATGTGGTTGATTTTCACTTTGATTCGCTCAATAAGCAGAAATGTAAATTTCTCAAGTGTATATCAGTTTTGTTGTAAGTTTTTTTTTCTCTTTTGAACTGTGTACTTAACCTATACAGGGTGTTTGGCGCATGGACCGACACAATTTTTTCAGGAATTTGGGAGGTCATTAGCTAGGTTCTACCCATACACCCTTTGTCCCAAAAGTTTTTTTTATAATTAATTTTGAAGTTGTAAAATTTCATTCATTAAATAAAAAAATTAACTTTGGAAGCCTGTAAGGAATTTTCTTGAAACCAGTTGTATAAAACAAAGATGTTTTTAGATTTAAAAGACTTTGGAGAATGCAACAAAATTTGTTTTGTGCCACTACACCCACAAACAAAAAAGTTATTTCAAATTAAAGGACACATTTTGGGATTTTTTTTCATTTTAAAAAAATAATCATATGTAACCAACCGTGACATTTGGGACAAAGGGTGTATGGGTAAAACCTAGCTAATGACCTCCCAAATCCCTGAAAAAATTGTGTCGGTCCATGCGCCAAACACCCTGTATAGAAGAAATACTTTTGATGTTTGACATATAAATGTTATTGGTTATTTTCAGTAACATGTGTGCTAGATACTGAAATATTAATATTGCATAGATGTAGCTTACAGAATAACTTCATAATATTGTTTTCTTTTTTGTTCATGTGGTGTTTACCTTTAAGTAATTGTTGCACTGTGTAGAGTTTAAACGCATCTTTTATTTTTGTTTGTAATAAGTGTAAACAATTGTTGGTGGACCTAATAAATAAAATAAAATAAATGTATAATCTTGTTATGAGAACCACGTCAGATTTTAAACGACCAACCACATTTATCTGTTATACACACACACAAACACACATTTTGTATGTGGTGTTGTTTTTTTTTTTTTTTATCTTTCTACTTGTGTGCCTTTTAGTCTGTGCCAAATAAATGTATTTTCTTTTCTTCTTCTGAATTTATTTAATTCTTTACTTCGCCTACAAGTTGAATATGCTTGTATGATCTGAGATCCCTGTTATATTAAATATGAGGCTGCAATAGAGAAAGTTCAGCGTAAGTTCCTCAGTACAATGCAGTACAAATGTCGCATCGAACATTTATCTTATAAAAACGATTTGAGTAAATTTACACTATTAACATTATGCTCTAGATGGTTGTTGCTCCAAGGAATAATGCACCATGGACTTGTACATAAGTTTGATTGCTCTGAATTGATAAGAAAAATATGATATGTACCTAGAACAGTAACGAGACGACAGTCGCGCTCCAGAGATTGGTTCAAACTTATATTAGTAATTTTAACGATATCGATCAATTTGCCCTATTTAAACATATATTTTAAAAATAAAATGAAGCGGCTTGCTTGCTTGCTCATAATTTTTGATTATTGTATATTATTTAAGTGTTTTAACAAAAAAATCTATTGTTGTTATTGACAACAATAGAATTTTTTATCAATATTATTTTTTATAAATACTTTTAATCAATATACATATACTTAACAACTTGTTAAGTATATGTATATTGATTTTATCTAATTTATTATCATAGATATGTAAATATTTATAGATAGTAACATGTGGAAACAGGGGATTGTACATTTACGTATAGAATGCTGTGTATCTATAATATAATATACATAGTACCATTGTTTGTTTTTCCCAAATAAAATAAATTCAAAGACTGGTTGTCAGACTTTCGGCTTTCGGCTTCTGACGACCCGTAACGACTGTCAAAGATCCACGAATGACAGCCGGGACCAACGGCTTAACGTGCTTTCCGAGGCACAGTTGAGTCTCGGTATGTAAAAATGGTCACCCATCCAAGGACTAACCCCGGCAAGCGAAGCTTAACCTGATGGAACGACCCGTTTGGCTGTTATTACTTAGCCACGAGCTCCTCGTTTCTTTGCTAAATCTATATCTATACTAATATTATAAAGAGGAAAGATTTGATTGTTTGTTTGTTTGCTTGTATTGAATAGGCTCCGAAACTACTGGACCGATTTGAAATAGTTATTTATCCAACATGTGAGGAAAGTTCGTTTTTCCTATGAGTTTTGATTTTGAGTCTTGAGCGAACGAAGGATTGAAAAATAGAATCACGAGCGCAGCGAGTGATTATAAATTTCAATCCTGAGTAAGCGAAAGACTCAACAAAACGAATAGCAAATGAACTTGCTCACATGTTGCATACAAAACTTTTCACCACGACCAGCAAGAAAGTATTCAGTCATCATAGGTAAATAAATTAAATAGACACAAAGCAAATCAAAATAATTCTTTATTTTTTAAAATATCTGTAAAACTTAACATAAAAAAATCAGGCAAGGTTAGTTTCTGAACGGGATCATTACTTTCCTCACTGTTCAAACAGTGAGGAAAAACCAACTTTCCTCACTGTTCAAGCAGTGAGGAAAAACCAACTTTCCTCACTGTTTTCGTAGAGGAAAGACACTTCTTTCGTGCGGGAGTGGTGAAAAAGTCTTTTACTATTAGAAAGCTTTGTTTTCAGGGAGTGACATAGGCTACCTTTTATCCCGGGAAAAATAACGGGTCCCGCGGGAAAGACCACGGGAGCGAAACCGCGGGCAAAGTACTATACTAGCACTTTGCCCGCGGTTTCGCTCCCGAAAATTATAAATTTGTAATTGTTGAATGTCCTAGTAATTGCCTTTAGCGAGTGATTGCGTATGAATCTAACCTGAACAGAGTTTGTTAATATTTTTATCAGATATATTTAGAGCAGGCATTACAGTTAGCTGTAGCTCCGCCTCTAGGAGATAAAAAAACTATAAAACCGCTATCTGGCCTTGACATATTAGCAATGTATTTTATGCTAATACATTCCTAATAATTTATTTCTGGTTTTAGTTCTTCCTCATAGAAGTGATTGTTGCTAGCTTCTATTGGATTTTTTTACTGTTCCTTTTTTTATATAATTGTCATCTCACAGGTCAACCTAGGACGGCTGCTTAACCAGGCTTCCCTGTGGATGCATCAATAAATTAAGACAGCCAGGACTTAAAAAAGGAAGCAACTACACACTAAGGGCATCCCCTGTGGGGTACGGACCTCAGCTTAGGGTGTCTATAGGGGAGTTGGCAAAGGTCAGGCTGGATCGGATTAACGGATTTTTATTCCAGGGCCCATATTATTACATATTGCCTCTATTTCACAGTTTATACTTGACAAAACATTGATTTTTCTTTATTATAATATGTAAGTTTAGTAAAAAATTATTATAAACATAACTCTCCCAGAATAAATTCTCTAAATAATAGTGAAAACAGCATCAAAATCTGTTGCGTCGTTTAGAAGAACAACACAGACAGACATGAAGAGCAACTTTAATTTATAATATGTATAGATTATTGCCATCATGGTTCCAGTGTCAGAGGAAGATGTAGCTATAAAGGACAAATAACTCCATCCCTTTTTAGCAATGGAACAAATGGACAATTCAAAGCTATAGGTGCTTAGGCTGTCGCCCCAGATAGCATCATATAACGACATAACATCATCCTGTATTCCCCAAAGGGTTAGGCAGACGTACCATCGAAGAAGTTCATATCTATACACAGTAAGGACTATTTCTGCTTGCAGCTCTCGGCCGCTATAGAACCGGAGCGGTAACAGATGTGGTCATCGTGTTCATGGGATTTTGTTTTCAAACTGCTTAGATATGAAGTTCTTCGATAGTACACCCACAGTTAGCTAGCCTGTCTAGTAGTCTAGTTATGTTTAGTCCCATGTAATTACTCCAGTTATACCTATTATCTAAGCAGAGCTGCATAGTGTAAGCTATAGCCATTGACTGAGCACAGAGCCAGACTCTGCTATGAAGAATTGCCTAACGAAAGAACTCAATAACAGTTTGAAAGGCCAATAATACTGGGCTGGGTGGAAGGAAAAAGCGCTCAAGACAGAGTATTGGCAAGATGCTCAGATGCTACCAAGAAGGGTGCCAGAGGCAGCATTTACGTAGTGGTCCACATTGCATAAGACCGCATAACTTAGAGATATGTTGTATGTGGCTGCGATCCTCAGCATTGAAAGAATGATGAAGAAGAAGAACAGGGTTATTAAATCAAACCCAGTAGTGTTCTGCTTGCTTTCACTAGAGCAATGAGAGAGTTTCATAGGCTATGCAGCACATTTTCATTAATTTTGTTGAAGATAAGACTAAAAAGGGCAAAGTATTTTGTAATATTTTGAAAAGGATGATACAAGATACTGCTAATGATAATGCAGACAGTCACGTTTATTTGCGACATAAATGAATAGAATTATAGCTTAAGCTTTGAATTTGTACAACAGGCATAATAATTAGAAATAATTACCATAAATTAGAATTTCTTTTCACTGCCTTTGTTTACATTTACCAATATGCAATAATACTTCACGAAAACGCGGGAAAAAGGACTCAAATCGCGCGAAAAAGAATTAACACGGGCTGGAAAAGCATACAGATAAAAAAAAACAGACTTACCGAAACATTTCTTCTACCACGATGTCCATGCATGCTGGAGTTCGTCCTCTTCGATTGAACGCCGTCTTTGCATCCGCTGCAGACACTATAGGATCCTTTCTGCTCCTACACCATTGCCGCAGCATATCAGACCAGAATTTCATCTTCATATCCCAGGATTCTGGATTCGCAGCCTTTAAACGAAAAGGTGCAAATAGCGCGTTCATACGAACGTCGTCAGACCAACACTGGGGAAGGTCACCCTCCGGTATTCCGCAACCTGGAAGACCCATTTTTTATTAACAAATCTATATTGACGGTTAACTTTTGATTTTTGTTGTTTTAAAACTGTGATTTTTGTGATTTAAAAATGGGTGACTTCCGAACACAATGGCGTGCGAAAATTTTTGACGTTTTGGGATACCAGAGTAATAAAACAAAAACCAAAGGAAACAAAAAAAATACAATGATTGCCATAAAAAAATGCTCGGTAAAAGATCGGTTAAATTCTCGTGATTTTGCCATAAACTATCCCATTTGAATGTGCAAGAGCTTATATTCTCTCAGCTAAGGTAAGATCCTCTTAATAATCATTAAAATTATCAAAACTTCAATTTAATGGGTAATTAGGTTCGGAGCTGCAGATTTTTTACCAGAATTCGAGACACTCACGCGACTATTGATTTGCATAAGAGAAAATTGAGTTTTACGGCTACAGAGCATTCATTAATTGGGACAAAAAAAATGCAATTGTTCAGAAACGATTTTGATGATCATATTTTTTTTGCGTGGGTAATGTTTTATTCTTTGTTTGATTTGCTTGCAACACCTACGATAAACGTCAAAAAATTCTTTTCGGACATTCCGCAATTTTGGGCCATTTTTAATCTGTGTGTCTACGTTCGTGTAGCGGTATTGTATTGTGAAACGGTATTTTCCCAATTTTCCACGTTGTTTTACTAATAACTTGTTACAAGTGAACCAAGGACACATATATTATTCTCTGGCGGTAAGTTTTTGAACCAAACATCAACAAAGTTTCAGATGAAAATCCCATCTAATTTGGTTGGTCACGACTCACGACACACATAAATCTTGATGTATCATCTTTTATTGCAAATTCCGCTGCTAAAATGATGTTGCGGGTCTTAAAAAATTTACTCGCAGATTTTTAAGGACATATTACATCATGACGTATAGATAAAACATTACTTAACACTATTATTTGTTCAGTAAATTGTACTTGAAGTTGCAAAACTGGTTTTGACCACAGTACTTATAGTAATTACTATATACTTTGAGCTCTGTCCTATTATTTACTGAGCTATTTCGGTGCGCAATATAAAAACGTCGTTAGGATGAATGAGTGTTACCTTGGCTTGTTGATAAATTCCTGAAATGTATGTATTATCTATGTATAGGTTGATATGAACTTTTTTATTTGACCTACATAGTTTAATATGTTCAAGCCATTTTTTATGAAAGGTATCAGCAGAATTACATAGGTAGGCACTCCATGTAGAATACTGGTAGCTGCATCCGGTAAGTCTAGAAGCTAATCTCAACATATTTGGGAGAAGGCTTTGCAGATGATGGTATCAGCAGAATTACCATATTCATAACTCTTTTATGTCAGATTTTTAATATTTTCAAGTAGCATTCAATTCTCTTCTTCCTAAGATTTGATATCTTGGGATTTCTTTTATATCATGATCATGAAATATACCGCCCTGCCAAGCTGAAAGGCTCTATCTCAGAGATACGTCCTTTTCGTTTTTTTTATACAATTCAATAGCTATAACAATTTTGCATCTAATGGTATAAACATTTATGGATCTCTTAGTTGTCCGAATTAAAATGATTTTATTTATTATTATTATAAACCAAATTAAAACTTAAAACATTAAAAAAAAAACCAGTCTTCTTCTTCTTTTTGTGTGGTTAGTAAACTAACCTGGTGTCAGAGTTTTAAAGCCGCCCACGGGCCTCTGACTTGGCTTTACATGCCGTCGAGAAATATCTCTCAGGCATGCCGGTTTCCTCACGATGTTTTCCTTCACCGTTTTTTGAGCAAGTGATAATCATATAATACGCACATGAATCCGAAAAGTCAGAGGTGCGTGCCTTGGAAAACCAGTAAGAAGTTTTTTATAACTGAACTTTTCCTTAAATTGCAATTTTCAAAAAGTCGATTTTCTCAAAACATACCCCAATTGAGATAGCACCTTTCGGCTTAGCAGGGCAGTATAGCTCCTCACCAGTTCTTCTTAAACCTTCAAATAAAATATTATACACCAGAAGATGGGTTCTATCTAATTGTAAATAATATGGAGAAGAACCGGCAAGAATCTCCACATCTGTCATGTCATGTTTCTTTTAGAAATAATTGGCCATTACAATGTTTTCAAATTACAGTATTGATAGGTTTAGGAGGACACTGTAGGCCTGTCAACAAGTGCTAGGTACATAACAAAATTGAAAATGGTCATCAAGGCCTACAATGTTCTCACATTCACAACATATAAAAGAATCTAAATAAAAGATAAATAAAATAAAAACTTTATTTAAACCAAATGACATGATTGCCATTACAACTGTAACAAATCAGAATTATTATCCTGTCCACAAAAGCTACTAATAAAAATTGAAATTAGAATTGTAGTTAAGTATAATACATAGTATATTTATAAAAATAAAAAAAAGTAAATATATTATGTCAAGGAAGTATAAAAAAAAGCATAATATTTTGGGAGCATTAATTGACATGAGGGACCAGGGAAGCCACATGTGCAGAAATAATTATTGCCCAACATCCTTGTATTCAACATTCTCCTCAATTTTATATTGTGTAAATGTGCTTTTGTCTGATCTGATTCAGTAATGAATGTTCAAATTATGTTCTATCTAACATACAAGATGGATCATAATTATAACATTGAAATATTATTTGCCAGTGAAAATTCTCACCTAACTGTGAATTCAACAATGGGTTCTTTCGAAATAACATCTATATATTCTGCTGCTGCTCTTTAAACCCTACACATAAAGTTCAGTTTTCACTGCAACTTCAACAAATTTAATGGTACTGCTTACCAGTCATTAAAAAAGTGACTTAAATTACACTTGCATAAAGTTGATATTTGTTTAAGTGGATATATTTTAAGGGATTTGAATTGACTAGTAAAAATGATTGATATAGCAATTGCTGGAGTCAGAAAATAAGATAAACAAACTTCAATCAATCTGTCTAGCCTTTTCGCAACTATGTTGGGGTCGGCTTCCGGTCTAACCGTATGCAGCTGAATACTAGTTTTTTACATGGAGCGACTGCCTATGACTGCCACAACCCAGTTACTGGGTAACACGATACCCGTTGGTAAGACTGGTTGACAGGCTTTCGGGCTTCCGTAACGACTGTCAAAGATCCACGAATAATAGCCGGAACCAACGGCTTAACGTGCTTTCCGAGGGACGGAAGGTTTCCCTATATGTAGGTGATCGATGGTTCCGCTACGATTGCCGCGGTCGGTTCGTCGAAGGGGTCCACGAATCAATCGCTGCGTGTGGCTTCTATCATTTGGCCACGAACCCCCGAATATTTCCTATTTTATTACTATCGACCTCCGGTCTCCGGAGGGGAGTGATGTAGCGGTTAAACCGCCACATACGGACTACACATCAAAGACATGACGTCACACAAATCCTGCATCGCACAATTAGAGTTTACCGCGCGAACGACTATCCGACATCAACAGTTGGGCAGTCGGCTCGCCAGACACAACACCCGTCTGGTCGGAGGATCCTCCCTTTTCTATGGTGGATGAGTGAACTTTACACCCTGTTCCTCATGCCCCTAAAATTAAAAACTATTACAACTGCTGCCCGTGACTTCGTCTGCGTTCTAGGATGAAAAGTATCCTATGCCCTTCTCCGGGCCAAGGTCTACCCCTGTGCCAAATTTCATCCAAATCCTTTCAGCCGTTTTAGCGTGAAAGTGTAACAACGAAGTTCACCTTCGCATTTATAATATTACTTGTTGTGCTCCGCGGTTTCTCCCGCATAAGTCCCGATCCCGTGGGAATATCGGGATAAAAGATATCCTATGTCCTTTCCCAGGTCATGGTCTACCCATGCGCCAAACATCCGAATTCGTTCAGTGGCGTTTTAGCGTGAAAGCGCATCGCATTTATAATATTAGGAATAGGATACGGTTTCCGAGCTGTTTTTGACGACGAAAAAAAAGAAGGAGGTTCTCAAGTCAACGCGTATATAAGTACATTTTTGAAGTGAAAACTTCTTTAGGCGCGTTGAGAACTTATTGGGTGAACAAAAATCATGGAACTCGCGTCATCGTCACCTATTTCCATGAGCTATAAGTATACCTACTGTGTATATACAGGGTGTTTGGCAGAACGTTGAACATACGAAAATGGTGGATAGGTGTGGTCATCTGCTACTTACTTAACCATTTTTTTTTTTTTTTAAATGCAAGTTGAAATTTAGTTTCAAGTATTTTTTTACATATTTCTGTAAGTTTGAGGACTTATAACTTTTTTTCTAGCTAACATCTGAATAAAGCAATAGTTTTATAAGAATCTACCAACATTAACGATAAAAAAAAAATGCCTGTTTTATCCATTTGTGATAAAAAATACACTCTAAAGTTAAGAAAGTGGTGAAACTAGAAGAAAGCAAAAAAAATTTTTTTTTAATATCCTGGGGTCCAGGGCCAATTAAATTAGGGCTGAGTAAGTAGCAGATGACCCAATCTATCCACCATTTTCGTATGTTCAACGTTCTGCCAAACACCCTGTATGTGTATTTTTTGGGTGAACAAACGCGTGAAACTCACGACATCGGCACCGCACACTTTTTTTTTTTCTTCTATTGGTTCCGTACCTAAAGGGTGAAACGGGGCTTTTTTTTTGTAGTCAGTTCAGCAAGTGAATATGATAGTGCTAACCTGATTATTATCTACGGTCAGATTATCAATCATGATTTGGTTATCTTATCTGTACCCTTGATAAAAGTGAACTAACGACGTTAATAAATCCATTATTTTATTTATACAGGGTTATTGGTATATTATGTCGGCAATCCATTAAGGGTATATAGGAGAGGTCATTTACAACCAAATATGGGCGTCCAGTTTGCCGGCATTTAGTTTCCGAGTTGTATGAAATTTCGTAAAGTTGGGTGAAAAAATTGCATTTCGCGATTTTAATTGATTATTAATAAATGCTCAATTATCTACAATTTCGTATAGTAAATTACTATATACGATTTTTCAGAATTTCAACTTCAAATGTCTGATTAAAAAAAAATATGTGTGCCAGTTTTTGAATATTTTTTCAATCCTTACTATCAATTGACTATTCTAGATACAGAATCTAGTCTTAACTCAATACCCCACTATTGGACCCTTTTTGCCTGGACGCCTACAAATGACCCCTTTTAATTATATTGCAAGTAATGATGCTTATGTATGATGATGATGTACTGCTGTACAGTGCCGGTACAGCGTCCTAGTTATTGTTTTTTGCTGCACCGAATGACGTCAATACGTCGGCGCCGGTCGTCGCTGAAAATCAGCGCTGGGGCTCTGTCTTGCATAGGGTCGCAGCATAATGCTGAGCGATAGCCGTTTTGCGTGGATGTGACGCATGTTTCCCGCAACCTTTTCTAAATTATATTTTTTATGTAAGCTCTTTTTTGCGTCATGTTCACCGCAAATAAACGTATTTTCTTTCTTTCTTTCTTTCTTTCTTTAGAATTTCTCCTATTTTTTAAATAAATATTATATTTTTCTTGTATCAAGCCTCTGATCAGTACATCAGCTGACAAATCTCAATCTCATGTACGCTGTTACAGATAGTGCAATCCACGACGACGCGCCCCACTCCGCGATGACTGTACTGTAAGCTGTACTTTAGTACGGAGCGGAGCGGAGTGGGGCGCGTCGAGGTGGACTCCACTATCTACAGGGTGTTAAAGTAATTGCGTGCCATAGCTTAGGGGTAGGTTCAGTATCGATAAAGGAAGACAGAAAAAAAAAAAAAGAAGTTCAACCTAATTTAGTACCTAGTACGAAGGGAAAATTCGAATTGTAATTTACATACCGTCGTAGCGTTAGTTCGATTCGCGTTCGATAGTAGGTACCTAATACCGATTGTAATTAAAGCATTTAAACAAATAATATAATTATAATTCTTAACGATTGTTATGTTAAGTTAGTAGGTGCTAAGGTTTTTTTTATTTTTTTCTGGTTTCCTTTATCGATACTGAACCTACCCTTAAGCTATGGCACGCAATTACTTTAACACCCTGTATATCTGCGAATAATAAAAGTCATTCGTGGGCTGTTGTGAATTTGTGATCTGTTGACCGATATAAGAACAATAAATCAGATAACTTGATATCAGATTCCACAAAAGATTACATTTTTTTCTTTTCTCAGAAATGGAATGAATTTTGTCATAGTAAATTTACATTTCACATCCCCGAAGGACTACTCAGAGGTGTACCTATAGTACACCCACATTTCGCCAGTTATGTTCAAGTCCCATGTAATAGGGGGCGAGCCTATTGCCATCAACCGGGCACAAATCCAGACTCCGCGCTGCTACTGAGAGATTCCTGATAGAACCACCCAATAACACATTGCCCGACCTGGAAACCGAACCGAGGACCTCATGCAGTAGCCCTTGCGACCAATAGCATGCGCATTTCCCCTACTAGGACACAGGCCTCCTCTATTCGAGATGGAGTGGGCTGTAATCCACCACGCGGGCCCAGTGCGGGTTGGTAGATGTCACATGTTTTCGAATTTTTTGGTTCTATATGGCTCCCGGGATGGAGACACACATGAGGCGCTAGAACATTGTTTCACAGCGACGCGGATTGGTCCGTACGTGATCCGTTCCGGGTAGAGCCCGTACAACGTATCGTACTACTGCCTAGGGATGGGACTAAAATTAATAAGCTGCTAAATTAACACTGCTATTTTTTTTTAGTGTCAACACCTGTTAAATAAGTTCTGGGATAGCTGTTAATTAAAGCAGTCACAACTCACAACAAAGCAATAATGGTCCTGCAGATTCAGTCACAGTTAGATTGTTAAGTTTGAGCAAGTTGATTTAATTAAGTGCTAACTGCTAACTGCTGAATTCGGAAATGTTACATTTAACTAGTGTTAAATAAGACTGATCTTCGTTGCGAAGGTTTACGCGGGTTTGTTTGTGGTAGATAGTGTTGTGAGTGAAAATTCCATTTGTTTGACTGTTTGTATATTGTGTATACGCCAACAGGAAAAGTTGACAGTCCTAAGACTGTGAAAAGTATGAAGGAAATGAGAATTAATTACGTTAACAATCTGTCTGTGATTAAATTTAACAGTTGCTAAAAATAACTGCTAATTTTAACTGTTAATTATTGTTAGCATTACCATTTAGCAGAGTTATTATTTTTTAACGTTTAAGCCCATCTCTACTACTGCCTCGTTTCGGACCACTGCGGGCGCTATCGTAAGGGGCTCCCATGTACTACCGAAGAAGTTCATATATACACACGGAAGGACTATTTTTGCTTGCAGCGCTCGACCGCTATAGAACCGGGGCGGTAACAGATGTGGTCATCGTGTTCACGGGATTTTGTTTTCAAACTGCTTAGATATGAAGTTCTAGGTAGGGGTTTCTCGAACAGCTGTGAAATCAGCCTAAGACATTCCGGTTTCCTCTCGATGTTTTGCTTCACCAGACCAATGACCATTTGTGAATTTGTGGTATAATTTTAAACCGTAAAGCATGGGTTATTTCAGTTACACGTATCGTTGTCAATATTCGTCACACTGCGTAGGTATTATCGCGATATGCGACCACAATCAGTTCCAAGTTTTCTCAAAAAACCAAGATATTTTTTGTGTACCTACAGCCAGATTATTGAAAGCTCTAGTAGGTATAACAGCTCCATAATTTTCTCCATAGTTTTTTTGGAACTGGCAGGTCAGTATTAGAATTATAATAATTCAAATTTCTCCCCAATTCTGTCATTTAGCGGGCTACCCTGGCGCTTCCCCCCTAAGTAAGGGGAGAATCCGGCAAGGTGCCCCGCGAAATCAAATTTTCTTACGTTGCGTTGTTTGCAATTTGCAGGGCAGTTTCAGGTTGTATCTTGATCAAAATATGATTCAAGACAAATATGTATTTACAGAATTATAATCATTCTCACTAAGTTAGATTTTTGTTCTCAAATGTCATGATACTCGTATATAGATATATTGAATACTCTTTATTGTACACCATAAAAAATACAGACATAAATTTAGAAATTTTACATAGGGTGACACAATGGGCGGTCTTAGCGATCTTTTACAGACAACCTTTGGATGGATTAAAGGTAACAGGAGAGACGAAGCAAGGCGTAGGTTCTAGTCTAAATAACATTTGTACAGTATCTTATCAAAATTCAATCTCTTCTATTCTTAAACACACATGACAGTATCATTGTCTATCAGATAACAAAGAGTAACTAAACTGTATCAGATAGGTTTCTTTGTTTCATTTCTTGTGCAGGACCCTCACACTTGCAGTCTAATGCCTATCACTAAATACCTATCCATTTCATATTGTATTGAAGCCTCACACATAACATGTGACGTAACATATTTATGCAGGACATTCGCACATAGAATGAATAAAACTGTAATAAACAACCTATAAAACGTAATTAATAATGAATGTAATATGTAATTGTGTATTAACGATGTATGTAGCCATAACTTGATTACTAAGAACTTTGTTATGATCACGCTATATTCTGAGTCAAGTCCAGAGCAGGTTTGAACTTGTCGAAACCTGTCCGAATCTCCAGACATTTCTGCCCTCTCTGATTGGTGGACCCAGAATCGAGCGCGATCACAAATTAATTTTTGTTACTTTATTCGTAGTTGCAATTTAATAATTCAGCGGTACCGCCGCTACTTGCGCCTATGTGAATGACTATAACTATGGAACATTTTTAGCGAATAATATAGTTCTTCGATCAGTTTATATTTATACCTCATAGTGAACAGTAAACAACATTCTTCAAGCTAAACGAGTTTTATTAAGTGAACAAGCAGTAGTGTCCTCCAATCCAGTGCACTCTGATGTGAGATATAAGATCCTCACATTTCTACTTTTCATTTTTTGACACTTTCAACCTATATTTTTAATGTGTAACATCTTTCATCTCGAATTCCTGCGATCAAAACATAAATTTAAAAAAAACTAAGTAATCAAATCAGTGATTTCGTGAAAAGGGACGGAAGTGTGTCACAGGAAGCCGAAGAAGCGCGCGCTATTTGATTTGACCAATGAGCGCGCGCATTGAGGAGACCCCGCCCCTTTAATGTTGCTTATTACCAAGGTTAGATGTCAGATGTTACACTGTCCGATGAAGCGCCAGCCCGCGCCGCAGCTGAGCGCGTAGCTTTAAATTCCCCGTATAATAATAATATATCCTTGATCCAGCCTGTCCCATCTTGCTGTCCTCCCCTCAGCGACGCCCTAAGCCGAGGTTCGTACCCCACAGGGGGTGCCCTTAGCGGTCGTTCGCCTAATATAACTTAGAATAGATAATGCCCCTGGCTGGAGGCTTTGAGTGTAGTAGCTTAAGGCAGCCACAGGTCCGGTTAAGCAGTAACTACCTTAGTAGTATATCTGTGAGATGCACTAGTCTAAAAAAAAAAAAAACTGATGTTACATTGCACATCATATGCGAGTACTGTAAGGTTGGCTTGGTTTAGTTTCGCCACGTCCGTCTGTCAGTGGCTTAGCTCAGAGACTCTTACTACTAGAAAGCTGTAATTTGGAATGGGTGTAGGTACCATTTTGTTGATTATGATTTTACTTATATATTCAACTTTTTTGACCCACATCTGCATCCGCATGAGCTCCACATTGATTAATGCGGATGCGCAGGTCCGAATTAGAATATCCGCAACTTCGCTAGTATGTATGTATTTTGACTACACCATCACCACAGTGTCGTCTGCCCATCTCGCCGCCAGAGGTCCAACACTTTTTCCAGTCATTAGACGCCACTTGGTCTCAGCGTCACTCCACATATTATCATCGCGCTTGCTAGGTGTCCTGGCCCAACACCATTTGAGTACCATATTATCTCGATTTCCAACATCAAATAAGCTTTAACGCCGTGTGTCGTCACACACGTTTTAGGACACAAATCGGACAGATTACCTGTGACTCCGGATTTTTAATTTGTCTGTCTGTGATGTCTTGTTTATACCTTTTTAGTTGAGTTTTTTGTCGTAGTTTGGTTTGAGTTTTTTATAATCTTTGTCCCAAATAGATAACATCAAGACCACAAGCATACAATAAAGTGAAATCGGATGTTTTTATCAGTATTGTATTGTACTTCAATCAGAGAATATCTTTTGTCCCAACGCGGCAACGGAAGTTATTAGAATTTCAAATATTAGCTCTAAATATAATTCTTTAATTGTATTTTTTTGCCTCTAAAGACTTTTTTGTTTTCATTCGTGTCTTGAAAATCAGGCTGAAAAATAGTCATTGTGATAAGTGATATAAAAAATATAACATACAAAAAATTCGATCTTTATACGTAAGTATTACTCATGTTAGCATGGTCAATGGGTTTAAAAAAACCGGCCAAATGCGTGTCGGACTACGCACAATGAAGGGTTCCGTAGTTTGGATGAATTTATCCCAAGAACAAACTTAACATTGTAGTTGAAAAACATGTTCTCCCAAACATTCCAACTGCAAATGTATGTTTATGCGCACAATATTGAGAGATTTACCATGTTATTTTAAGACCATAGACTTCATATAGGTTCTCCTGAAATCTATGTGTAAAGAACCATTCACTGTATTTTTTTCAACATTTTAGACTGTGGTTTCGGAGATCAGGAGGGAATGGTCAATTTTCATCAATTTTCTTAAATATCTTTAAAAGTATTCATTTTAAATGTGCTGTGACAGACAGACAGACACACGAGTGATCCTATAAGGGTTCCGTTTTTCCTTTTGAAGTACGGAACCCTAAAAACCGGCCAAGTGCGAGTTGAAGTCGCACACGAAGGGTTCCGTACCACCATAGAATATTTAGCAAAAAAGCGGAAAAAATATATTAAAAAAAAAATATTTTTATTATTTTTTGTTATAGCAGCAATAGACAGCCCGCTGACAGACAGACGGTAATAGGGTTCCGCTTGGAATCCTTCGGGTACGGGTACTAAAAAGCAATGTTATTTATTTATTTATGTAAGTATAGATTATTGTACACCACAAAAACACATTAAAAAAATTAACACTACAAAATATAGAATGGGCGGCCTTATCGCTTTCCGCGATCTCTTCCAGGCAACCTTGGAGTGGACAGTGATTTGCGTGGACATCAAATGGGGCTGTCGTTGGTGCAAATAAAAAGTATACAATATACTAGAATAGATACACAGATATATACATACCTTAAATAATAAATACATACATACTCGTACTTACTAAATATATAAACAACAAAAATAAATGAGGACTATAGATAATTACAGTTACGAGAACAAGATCACAACGACAAGTAATGTTCCTTCACGAGTCTCTTAAATATTGGTAACGATTGAACTGGCAATGCATTCCACAAACGAGCAGCCTGGACAGTAAAGGACTTGTCGAGGAAAGTTGTGGAATGCATAGGCATATAGCTTCAAGTTAACTGATGACCTTAAGGCGCTACCCCGAGCTAAGTGGCGCCCTCATTGAATAAAAAATCGTAGCATAGCATAGAAAATAAAAATAATAAAATGGAATCTAGGAGTTTGTTACAAAGAGGATAAAGTATTTTTACGTTGTTAAAACAGGACTCAAGGTGTTTCGTATCCGAAGTAGACACTTTTGCTATCTACTCGGCTCGGCAGTACCCCATCCGATCAACCCAATTTTTCAGTACATTTTCGATTGTTTCGGCTTGAATCTCTTCAATGGCAACTTCGATTTCATGTTTCAACGCTTCAATTGTCTCTGGATGGTTTGCGTAACATTTATTTTTAATGGTTCCCCACAGAAAAAAACAAATTACTTAGGAAACTTGACAAGTCTGTAACTTGGGTACCAAAATCACTAACGCATTATTATCACTTTTTATTTTGGTTAATTGTATTTTGTTTCACGATCTGTGTTCAAATAAACGTTATCTATCTTTCTAAACGGAAAAAATCAATACATACATCGAATAAAACTTACGTCCACAGGTTTTTTTTTTTGGACTTACCAAATTGAAAAGCAAAGTTGGGCCATTAAATCCATAATTGTACTAAGGTTCTGATGGCAGTATTCTCTTCTTCCCCAGGTTCGACACAGCATGGAAGCGACTCGGTGACATTGACACTTCGGGTTTTAAATGAACATTCGTTTCGTGGCCGTCTGCAGCGGTGGACTACACCCGGTATGGTGTTAGGTGAGTGGCTTTTTAATAATAACAAATAGAGCTCCCTTCTCTTTCTTGGCCGGTTTGAGTAGAGATTCGCAAGAGCAAATGTGCTCGGAGGAAGGAAGTATTCCAGTAAGATGCTGGTAGGGATCTTGACCGTACTTCCGGGATTGTCCTGATAGCCGTGGAATACCACTCCACTCTTTATAAGCACCTCAGGACATGTTGCCCCCTTGTCGCTACGACACTGTGCTAGCGACCGTTTTTGGGGGCCCATTATTTAGTGTGCAAGTCACCCCCTGCCATTTTACCTGTGTATTTTAAATAAGATATTGGTCAGGCAGGGGCCATAGTCTTTCCATAGTTCTAGATAACCAGTTCACTTAGCCACCCAAACCCATAATCCAATATCTTTGTTTCCATATCTTGCAATAGTCCTGCACTAACCGGGGGTTGTCCTTGGGTGGACTAGATTAGTGCGTACAGGGATAATCGTCGGATGGTACCTCGTTTCATGAAACACGTCTAACGGGTCTCTGCGAGTTAGCTTCGGCCCCTCGTACGCTTTCCAAAGGTCCGGGACCCTGGGTTCCCGAGAAATGTCAAAGACGATAATAATATACCTCTATTCAAACCAAAGAGAATCCATACAGTACAGTAGTGCTAGTAAAGAAAATTTAAAGCTGATATTAGCATAAAAAAAAATTCAACAGTTTTTTCAAATAAAAAATCGGACTGAGTAAAAAGTGAACTTCAAAAAAAATTGAAACAAGATGGTCTATTTTTGTCTCCAATACCACTTAATACTTTATATAAACAATTTTATGCAGTCGAAGGCATCTTCTTAGCAATAAAGACCTATTACCTCCGACTGCATGATGTTATTTTCAAAGACTTATTCAATGATACTTGACATAGTTCATCGATTCTATTATTTTTATTTTTTACAATATGGCGTCTGGTTGTCGCCATATTGAATTTTGGTGACTGTCATGTCTTTAGTGACGCTCACAAGATTTAAGACAAATCTACTGACGCAACAATCATCAAAATTGGCCTAGGCGTTTGGTCTCTCGTAGACCGTCGCAAAGGAACAAACAAACATACATACATATTCTGATAAACACATTACCTTCCTTTGCGTCGCGTATGTGGGTAACGATATTAATGCTATGTCTGGAGCCAAACTTCACAGTATCCACGAAAAATGTATTACGTTTTCGAAGACGTATGTAGTCCGACCCAGTGACGTAACATAGGACAATCCCACCTAAGCCTTCATCCTACCATTACCTGATTCAATAGCACCAAGAAACAGATCTTAGGCATAAACATGCTAAAAAAAAATCGTTCAGTATTTTCTTTTTCATTTATGGAACGGAACCCTACGTGTGTGAGTCCGACTCGCACTTGGCCGGTTTTAAATGAATGCAGCTGCAAAAAACTCGCTCGCACCTAAGTTTTAAAATATTATAGTTCTACACTTAAATCCTAGATGGCGTTGTAACACAACTCTTTCGAATAAAACCTACTGAATACCGATTGATATTCATTTTACTTACGTTATTAGGGTAAAGTTTATCAGCTGTTAAATCACATGCAATTGAATAGATGGCGTTAGTAATAGTATTTAGGCGTTAGTATAGTAACAGTTAGGGATGTACTATCGAAGAACTTCATATCTAAGCAGTTTGAAAACCAAATCCCGTGAACACGATGATCACATTTGTTACCGCCCCGGTTCTATAGCGGCCGAGCACTGCAAGCAGAAACAGTCCTTACTGTGTATATATATGAACTTCTTCGATGGTACCTAAATATAGGGCTATAAAAATAATATTATAACGGTTTCGGATACGGTTACGAATATGAAATTATTTTGGATTATCCGTTAATTTTGGATAGTTTCGGTTATGGATATTAGATTTTTAAGAAATTGTAAAAGTTAAACACAAGTAAAAAAAAAACATGTGACGCGCGCTGCTAGTGTGTCGGCTCCCCGGGCAGAAGAACCTGTCATAACGAGACTCCGCCGCTATCCGCAATCATCCGAAATTTTTATATCGGATTTCCGATAGTTTTGGTTACGGTTACGGAGAAACAAGGTTATGTAAAAGAGGATGGACAGCACTGTCATAACGCTGTCACATTTGAGGCTAAAACGTCAGGAATGTCAGGACAGCCCGAGTTTTTTTTATTTGCTATTTGTTGTTCAGTATCAGGTTGTGTGCCACCTGCTCCGATCCTTACATACTCCTTTTGCCTCGTTTCCGTTCATACATCTGGTCATACACGCTCACCGGTTACGAGTACTACCTGACCTTTCAGAAGAACATCACTAATAAGGTCACTAAGTACTATCGAAGAACTTCATATCTAAGCAGTTTGAAAACAAAATCCCGTGAACACGATGACAACTAGCTTCAACTTTCTGACTAACTGACTGACTCTTTGACAGTTCAAAAGTGCCTGTAAATGGTTTAATTGAAATAAATGGTTTGAGTTTTGAGTTTTGACATCTGTTACCGCCCCGGTTCTATAGCGGCCGAGCGCTGCAAGCAGAAATAGTCCTTACGGTGTATAGATATGAACTTCTTCGATGGTACATGTTTATTTTAATTTAACCTTTTATTACCCCTTGCATCTTATTCTGGGCCCGCGTGGTGGATTACGACCCACTCCCTCTCACAGAGGAGGCCTGTCCCAGCAGTGGGCACATTATAGGCTGATTATGCTTGTATTATCAATAAAACTGCCTCGTTGGTCTAGTGGTCGCAAGCGCTACTGCTGAACATGAGGTCCTAGGTTCGATTCCCAGGTCGGACAAAGTGTTATTGGGCTTTTTCATCAGGAATTTCTCAGTAGCAGCCCTGAGTCGGGATTTGTGCCCGGTTGATGGCTATAGGCTCGCCCCCTATTACATGGGACTTAAACATAACTGGCGAAATGTGGGTGTACTACAAGTACACCTCTGCCCAACCCTTCGGGGAATCAAGGCGTGATGTTATGTTATGTTATCAATAAAATATCCTGCATCCTTGTCCCCAGTTTACAACCCAAGACAGCTGAAGTGTTTAACAACCGCTTCCGTACGTCTTCTGTCGCGCCTTGTGAGAATTACCCTTTCTTTTTACCCTACTTACGTAGATTACCCTTTGCGTTTTTAATTGTAATTTATTTTTAGTTGAAGTTGAAGTGTATAAATATATAGGAGTTAGAATGTAGCATTTCCAAATATTTGACAACTGTCCCAGATTATTACAGATGGTTCACTCCGCAAAATCATTTAAATAAAAAAGCGACTCTTGCAACGACACAATAAAGTGCAGTTCAGGTCGCACAGCGCTAATTACCTACAGTTATATCCACCTAGAAGTTGCCTCTCTTTCTATCGCGTAACTCTTATATCTTCTGACTACGTCACGCTCACTGTATTGGACAAGTCGAGTCCTCCGCGTACCTACTTGTATCTTCATACCTAAAATGCGGAGTGAACCATCTCTATTCATGTAATTGTATTATAATTGCACTGTAATTATATTGAAAATGATTTCATTTTCTAACTTTATTTAGATTATCTCACGGATATCGTTTATCTTCTGTATTTTACCCCATTTGTGTGTTTAGTTACCCTTACTGCACTTACCCACTTCTCTTTGTAGGTAATGCAAGTAAACCATTATTGAACATGCTTAATATTTCGTAGAATAAAAAGACTGTTGTAGATGAAGTTAAATCTGCCTAGCCCTCTCCCAACTATGTTGGGGTCGGCTTCTAGTCTAACCGGATGCAGCTGAGTCTGAGTACCAGTATTTTACATGGAGCGACTGCCTTTGTGACCTCCACAACCCAGTAACTGGGTAATACGATACCCCTTGGTGTCAAACTTTCGGGCTTCTGACGACCCGTGCGACTGTCAAAGATCCACGAATGACAGCCGGCACCAACGGCTTAACGTACTTTCCGAGCCACGCAGGAGTCTCGGTATGTATAGGTCACCCATCCACAGACCACCCCCGGCAAGCGTAGCTTAACCTGATGGATCGACCCGTGCGGCAGTTATTACTTAGCCACGAGCTCCTCCGCGTGAAGATACATACCTAAATCATAACTTATAATAATTATTATAAATGCGAAAGTGAGTTTTTTTTATTACGCTTTCATGCTAAAACGGCTGAACAGATTTGGATGAAATTTAGCATAAGGGTAGACCATGACCTGGATTAGGACATAGGATACTTTTTATCCCGATATTCCAAAGGGATCGAGACTTATGCGAGTGAAACCGCGGGGCGCGGCTGTTAATGAATAAATAGCGGTGTATGGAACATCCATGATCAGCTGTAGCTTTCTGATGTAGCTGCTGATATAATAATAGGAATAGATAAAGAGGTCGAAAGTCAAACAGACACGCATTTGTCACTCACGTGTTATAAAACAAGATAAAACTGTATATTTTCCTGCGTTAAGCACGTGTTAAGGGTGTGGACACTGTAGGGAGATGATTTTTTTTTACAAATAGAAGTGTTGGTCTGTCTGTGGCTTCATTGTATGTATTTATTTATTTAATATGTATATATACACACACAAATGACATAATGTCGTAAGTATCTCCATATATTATGGACATTATGACATTTGAGTACAAAGGTAGGTACTGCTTATTTCTTAATATTTTTATTCCAACAGACCTGCGAATAGCGAATTAGTGTCTGAGGAAAATAAGAGCCCTAAACACTTTATTTTATTTTTTATTTATCGTCAACAGAACACAGGATTACATATTAAATACTCGTAGCAACCAAAAAGCACTAAGGTTTAAACTTGAGCTATCATGAGTCTATCTCAATATCCAACTATACAATGAAGCATTTTATGTACGCGTTATTGCCATATAAAAAAAAAAGTAAAATAAATTCAATTTCGGAAGTCGGTGGTGTGGTTAGTGACAAATATTGTGTCAGAGTTTTTAAAGCCGTCCATGGGCCTCTGACTGCAAACAGTTACGTTTGTGGCCACCATCAAGGATTGTGTGAAGAAGATAAACACCACTACAGCATCAGAAATCGATCTGCTAGCCATTTCGTACCCATGTTCAGCTGGAATTAATTTCTAGCCGTGTAACTACGGCCTTAGATATTTTAATTAAGAAATTACAACAACATTTAAAACACACACAATTATATAATTAGTGTATACAAGATATAATGATTTTTTTAAAGAGTAACGGTGGAGTTTCTTGCCCATTCTTCTCCATACGAAAACTACCTTTTGGAATGGGCGACTAGAATCAGTTTTATTATTTTTTGTAAAGTTTGACGTTCAAAAGTGCCTTTTTTGTGCCTAATTGAAATAAATTATTTGACTTTGACACCGCGATACCAATTATATTGGCAGTAGCAATCCTGGGGTTAACAGATATTTATAATTATTGAATAGAAAAGATAATCCAAATCTGACCTAGGTTAGAGGACAAAAGGGCATAGACTGGTAATCAAGTCTGCTATTTTTATAAATACGTCATTCCAACACGATCCCATTGTCATTTTGCTAAAATTTTGTAATCTGCTAAATTCATAATGGTCGATCATTGGTTGATCATTGTATTCCACAAACACGATACTCGTAACGAATTAAAAGAAATGACTGCACAATGTCGTTCTCATGGTAGGTCATTGACCAAAGGAACTGTCAACATTTCAGCAGATTACCGCCTAATCAGTCATTCATTTTTCATTATGTACGAGATTACCAATAGATGCCATTTCTTTCAATGGACTGTCAGTGGCTGACTATTGGAAAATCATAATGACGACAATATGTTAGTAGATTACCAAACTTGTAAAAATCAACAATTATGAAATCAATGATAGACCATTCTGACACTATTGTAATAGCAGACTTGAGGCCCAGGTTAAGCAAAAATGAAAAGTATTTATTAAGGCGCAGGGTTCCGAAAACGGGGGTTTTTAAAGCAGTGTATCTCTTAAACCGTAAATAATTTTGACCAAAAAAAAAGAATTATATTTTCAAGTCTTATTTTAATACAGTGATGGAACTCAAATCATAATTAAACATACATTAATGCTTCAAAAAAATCTTCAAACACTCCTCTTAATTGTCTTTAAAAGCAGTTTATACCTTCACTAACAATTATAATTAAAATATACCATAAGATGTCTAATGTCAACCTGCATTCAGTGATGGATTATGATGAGTAATATGAGCAATATGATGAAAAAAACAACGAAAAACATTAAAAAAGTACAAAAGTGTGGTTATTTTCTTTACTCTTTACACGTAAAGAAAAAGACAGAGACAAATGCAAATCGGAACCCTGCGCCTTAGCCCTTTTTTACATAAAAATAATGTATAAGGACCGATGACCTGGTGAAGGCCACAGGAATCCGCTGGATGCGAGAAGCATAGAACCGGTCGAAGTGGCAATCCTTGGGGGAGGCATATCATCATAAAATATGATGATGCCTGCTCCAGTTTTTTCTGTTTTTTTACTTTCACAAGCCATGATTTGCCAATCAATACCCCTATATAATCTTTTCAATGTTCTGCTGGTCTTTCTCTTTAGGTGTAGGTAGTCATATTTATTTATGAGTGATGCAGGCCATTGAACTGAACAGCCTTCTCCATGGAACCAACATCGTAATTGCACTGCCAGCCTTGTTCCACGTACTGCTGAGTATAAACCTTCTTTGGTGCCATGCTTCCCTGGTCTAAAATTCAAGTCATTTATTCAAACTAGGCTGAGAATCAGAACTTTTTGAACGTCAAAATTACATAAGAGAGTCCCCCAAAACGCCCACCCTTCACCACTTCCTAGTGCTTTAGCTGGGAAGAAGAAGTGGCGCAACAAACTCCCAGCAGCACAGCTGTCTGTTAGAAAAATTGATTCTATAATAGTATTCAAGATAATTTAGATTACGCAACACAAAACATAATTCAAATACAAATTAATAGCCATATGACAGCTAGCACACGCCAATATACCAACCAAAAACATCGAGAACTATACTCAGGCAGAAATAAAAATAACTAAACGTAAACAATAGAAACGTAGACTGCCTCGTTGGTCTAGTGGTCGCAAGCGCTACTGCTGAACATGAGTTCCTGAGTTCGATTCCCAGGTCGGGCAAAGTTTCATTGGGAATTTCTCAGTAGCAGCCCGGAGTCTGGATTTGTGCCCGGTTGATGGCAATAGACTCGCCCCCTATTACATGGGACTTAAACATAACTGGCGAAATGTGGGTGTACTATTGGTACACCTCTGCCCAACCCTTCGGGGAAACAAGGCGTGATGTTATGTTGTAGAAGTTATAATCGATAAACTAGGACCATCGACGATGTAAAATAAATAATTGTCGAGGTCGCTAGCTTACCACATATTGGAATAGGTACAACTCAAAAACAACATTGTAATGTGTAGATTATGTCAACAATAAATTAAAATAAATTGGCTTATAAAGTAAAATTATAAACAATTGTATACACTCATATAACCTGTCAGTAGGTAAGCTAATTCTGGAGAAAGAACATAAACATTGTCTTAGCGAGTCACCTTTCTCTTTCAGAGTCCTGATCTTACTTGTGTTTCTTTGTATGTTATCCACCCATCTGGCTCATCATTTTCCTGTCCTTTTTCCAATTTATTTGTGGTCGTGTCGGTCATGCCTCCATATTCCAATTTGTTTGTTGTGGACGCAGCAGGTCTTCGGCTTCCATATATCTCTGTCAAGTGTCATCTTGATAGTCACCCCCTTTCTAGCCAATGCCATCTTTGACAGCACCCCATCCATCGTTTGTAAATATAACATAATCAGCGTATAATGTCCCCACTCCTGGAACAGAGGCTTCATCTTGGCGAGAGGCAGTGGGCAGTAACGTAACCCACCACGCGTGCCCAGTGCGGGTTGGTAGATGTCACATGTCTTCGAATTTTTGGACATGCCGGTTTCCTCACGATGTTTTCCTTCACCGCTTTGAGAGCAGTGGTGATGAAATAATTTACACACAGTAAAGCATCTGTCTGGGTTCGAACCTACGACTTACAACTCCTTAGTCGCGGTTGTTAGCACTAGGCCACCACTGCCCTCGTCCTTTGTAAATATAAGCATTAAGGGCCTACCGACCATTGCCTTTGTCTCTATCTTTTTCTTTATCTAGGTGGGCGTTTTGGGGGACTGTCTTATGTCATTTTGACGTTCGAAAAGTTCTGATTCTCAGCCTAGTTTGAATAAATGACTTTTGAATTTTAGACCAGGGAAGCATGGCACCAAAGAAGGTTTATACTCAGCAGTACGTGGAACAAAGCTGGCAGTGCAATTACGATGTCGGTTCCATGGAGAAAGATGTTCACTTCGATGGCTTGCATCACACTTAAATAAATATGACTACCTACACCTTTAAGAGACATATAAAGAGAAAGACCAGCAGAACATTGAAAAGATGATATAGAGGTATTGATTGGCAAAGCATGGCTTGTGAAAGCAAAAAACAGAAAAAAACTGGAGCAGGAATCATCATATTTTATGATGATATGCCTCCCCCAAGGATTGCCGCTTCGACGGGTTCTGTACTTCTCGCATCCAGCGGATTCCTGCGGCCTTCACCACGTCATCGGTCCTTATAAATTATTTTTTTGTAAAAAAGGGTTAAGGCGCAGGGTTCCGATTTGCATTTGTCTCTGTCTTTTTCTTTACGTGTGAAGAGTAAAGAAAATAACCAAACTTTTGTACTTTTTCAATGCTTTTCGTTGTTTTTGTCATCATATTGCTCATATTACTCATCATAATCCATCACTGAATGCAGGTTGACATTAGACATTTTATGGTATATTTTTAATTATAATTATAATTGTTCGTGAAGGTATAAACTGCTTTTAAATACAATTAAAAGGTGTGTTTGAAGATTTTTTTGACGCATTAATGTATGTTTAATTATGATTTGAGTTCCATCACTGTATTAAAATAAGACTTGAAAATATCATTCTTTTTTTTTTCGGTCGAAATTATTTACGGTTTAAGAGATACACTGCTTTAAAAAACCCCGTTTTCGGAACCCTGTGCCTTAAAATATGACGACCATTTGTTCTTCTACGACTAGTTAGAAAAGCCGCTTGTCGACACTAACTATAATAAAATGTGTAAACACACATTCTAGTAAAAAAGACTGCAGCAATAAATTGCATTATGTTTTTCGATATAGTAACCAATGAATACCTGGCAATTAATATTAATAACTGTGTTCCGTGTTGGTTGGGAAATCATCAAATGACTCCTCCCGCTCTGGGTGGAGCGGGAGGGCGTGTCAGACTCTTACTGGCTAAAACCCACCCGTGTCCCTTCTCTTGCCTGTGCAATGCCAGGGGGCCACGGTATCCCTTTCGGACTTTCCCGCAACCCCGGCAGGCAATGGTCTCATCGGACCCCTTCACTCGCTGACACTCTTTGAGGCGCGCGTGGAACACAACGCGCCGTCTACCCGGGCTTGGTCCTTACCGGACGGCGAGCTACAGCAACTTATCTTTACAATCAGTAGGTCTTCGTGTTTTTTTTTCAAACAAACTTAACGTAGTTATGGGCCGATTGGATTTTGCCGATCCATAGATAAATACTCCACTATTCCATTGCCTACTCTAGGATGCATATCCGGTACGGCTCACAAATCCTTCCATATCCTAAGGGCACTTCTTCCTTACCATTACCGCGCTACCCAGTTTACTCCTTGATATGCAATGGCCTCTGTAGTCCCATGAAACATGGGGCTTCATGGGCTAGTGCAAATCTTGGGGTTCATTCGATTTATCGAGTCTGGTTAAGCCACGCTGGGATCGGTGCATTTCATTCATTCATGCAAAACCCTGTCCGATCCTAAAAGGGCACATTGGTACCTACTGCAATAAAATTACCAAAAAAACTTATTATTATTGAAAAATTTACGTTTTTAGTACTTACCTATATCAAACTCAAACCATTTATTTCAATTAAACCATTTTCAGCCACTTTTGAATTGTCAAGGGGTCGGTCAGTCAGAAATATGAAGCTAGTTGCCCGTTCCAATGCATAGTGGGTACCTATGGAGAATAACGGGCAAGAAACTCCACGGACACTCTTTTAAATCAAAAATTTGATACAAAATATTGGTTACATCATTCATTTTGAAATTATGCATCTGAGAACAATGTAGAAAGACGCACGTTCGTAAAAGCGTCCGTAATGATAAAATGTATCCCAATTCCGTAAAAAATTGGTAAATTTTCTACTGGGGTCATACTCATAAGTTAGTTATGACTTGTAGACACCAGTTAAATGACGGCCACCCGCGCCCCATGTAATAACCCGGTAAAATTCCCCATTGGAAAAAAGGCGGCGATTTTTTTCCTTTTTTCCATAAAATTACCACCTAAATAGACTTAGTATGATTCTTAAGAGTCCTATTACATTTTTTTACGGAAATTCATGATTTTGACCATGTAATTTTCAGCAGCAGTAAGATATTTTAATTATTTGATTATAATAACTATAGTACCATTCTCATTCTTGTAAGTTGGAGTTACACTTTATTTTCGTGTAATTTACTGAATTGACGCGGAATATATAGTACTTTAATTTAATTTATTGTAATTTTGTCTTAAAAACGAATGAAACGTATTCACTGTGGATCGAAGTTTTACATCATATTAGTTTATTTGATTTAATTGTGTATATTTGGAATATAATGGACATGAAAATCAAGACATTTATTGGTTTTCTTTACGACTTTTCCCTGAAAACTCAAGGAATTTAAAGAAATTCTAGAACTCCAATAAACAAGTAAAATATTCAAATTATCGTTTAGTAACTTTCGCTTTTATTAGAACTGAATTAAACAATGTGAATTTGAGCGTCAAAGTTCCATTGCCGACGTCTTTCCTCGTAAACTGAGTTCGTAAAATATTCATAGTAAATTACACGACAAGAAAAGTTAAAATGTGTAATTCCAACTTACAATAAAGAGAATGGCACTATCGTTATTCATAATCAAATAATTCAAATATCTCACTGCTGCTGAAAATTACAACGTCAAAAATCATGAATTTGCGTCAAAAATGTAATAGGACTCTTAACAACACCTTCACGAATCGGACAGGGTTTTTGTTACACGCTGTATAGTGATTTGACTAAACTATTGGATATATTTGTTTGAATTTTCGTATGCAGACTAGGCACGTCATTATTTAAACCAGCTACGCAGTTTATTTAGTTAAACTGCGTATATACGCCTCTGTCTTGATATATGAGTGTTTTGCCTGGTTTATACGATGGCAGTGACTGGACCCAGTGACTTGGAATTTCTGAGCCAGTCTGTGGGTTCATGTAGACGAGATCGGCAGTAAGTAGAGAATACAATCCCGGGATCCCGACCGTTTTGTGACCCCGAAAATCCCGGGACTGTACATGGGTAACCTCGTGATATTCGGGATTGTCACAAACAGCTCTAGTTTGCATTCCGTAATCCGTTGCGCCTTGACAATGACCTTGATAGACAGATAGATAAATCGTTTATTTAGTGCACACAAAAAAGAACAGAGCATACAAAAGCACGATTAAATAATTACTAATTTAATTAGCTATTAGGAAATAGCTGCAAGGTGCCAATATACAAACATTTATATAAAAGGAAGAAAACAAGACATTGTGATGACACTATTGGCACCTTGCCTAGAATATACCAGTCACTTTACTTTAAAGCTACCTAAAACTGGAAGCTATAAGGCTGGAAAAAATGTTCTATAATAGCATTTATTACATAATGACAAACCCTTAGATACGCCGTACGATGCATACTACACAGGTACAGCCCTAATAATAATAATTATGTTTGTCGTAGAACTTAGATAGAAGGGACTTCCCCGCTCGGAATACTTCAAAACAAATCTTCAAAAAAAATAAAAAAAATACTCAAGTTTTTTTTTCATTTGAGGCCAGTTAAAAACCACTTAGTCTAATCCCGGGACGGCCTCGAGATCCCGGGATTACGTATAAAAAATCCCGTAATCCCGGGATTGAGATAAATGCTACTGTCGACAATTGAGATCTACCAACCCTTACTGGGAGGAGGCCTGGGTCCCAGTACTATAGGCCGATTATGCTAATGCTCTCTTGATACTGTCCCAGATGAATGATAACAAAAACCTTTATAAAATCGACTTCAATACAAATCTTCAAAAAAAAAAGAAATTACTTAAGTTTTTTTTCATTTGAGGCCAATTAGAAACCACTTAGTCTAATCCCGGGACGGCTCGAGATCCCGGATTACGGGATTTTTTATACGTAATCCCGGGATCTCGAGGCCGTCCCGGGATTAGACTAACAAAAACCTTTATCATTTCGAGTACCGATTTTTAGACATTGGCCTCGGTAAGATATGCTACGAACATAACGTATACTTATCCTAAGCCAAGGCTAATTTAGTGCAATTCAAATGAGCCATTACCCACTCCGTAATATTTGACATCATCGACAAAAGACAAAATGATTATGTAAAAAAAAACAGCGTGTATCAAGAAGATGTGGTCATATTACTACAGCGACTAATAAATAAGCAACACTAATTAAAATTAAATAAATAATAAATGAATAGATAGATCTGCATATAAAATATTAATAAAATAAATGAATTAATGGAAATATAAGTACCTACATAGGTAATAGGATATAAAATAATTCTAACAAAATTTATAAAGCGCTCTTCCCCTCTTCTTAATTTAAAACCCTTAAACCCTGTTGGTCTCGTGGTTGCAAGCGCGACTGCTGAGCGTGGGGTCCTGGGTTTGATTCCCGGGTCGGGCAAAGTGTTATTGGGTTTTTCCATTAGGAATTTCTTAGTAACAGCCCGGAGAGTGGAAGTCGGCGGTGTGCTACCCCCGTGCCCTGCGCGCCCCGCGACTACTCTCCTCGCGAGGGTCGGGTTTCTGTCCCATCGGACTATGTGCACCTGTGTCTGCGCACACACGCCTGCACTATAATATCTCCCGCGCCGAAGGCTAGTCTCCGTTGAGATTGGCCGCCGTGGCCGAAATACGGTCTGGAGGACTATAATTTAAAATGTGCTCGACAGGGTCCATGATTGTTTCTATTATTATTTATTTTATTTACCACCTGTAATTGTACATTATGGATTGCAATAAACGATTTGAAACTGAACAACAATAATTATCGACTGATATACAATAGATGACGTATATTTAGTAACCTAATACGCATAAGCCCACGTTCTCGCACGGACGTAATAAAATCGCGGCGATTTTTTTTCGTGCACTGGATTCTCAACGCTCTGCTCAACACCGAGAGTTGAAAATCCAGTGCGCGATAAAATCCCGCCGAGATATTTTTACGTAGTAGTCGTAAAGAACCCTGTAAGAAATCGACACGTGTTTCACCTCTCAACGAGGCATCCCCAGGATAACGATTGACTTGTCGCGAACCCGGACGTGTTGCCACGCCGAGCGCCGAACGCAGTCATCAGCAGTCGCAGTCGTGTAGTTGTCTTATTCTTGTTTATTTTTATTTTCTTACAGGGTTCTTTATGACTCTTTAGGAACAGTTAAGCAGATTAGGTTACTAAATATACGTCGTCTATTGTATTTTATAATGGATTTCCGCAAAGTCACTCCTGAGTCAATTAACTAACTAATTATCAACTGTCCCATCATCATCTGCATCATCTAAGGCTGTACAGCCACAGGTAAGCCTTAGCCTGGTCAAGTACAGACGCCAGCAGGTCAACCTACCCGAAACTGTCAAATTTTCCCAATCAACTTTGAACCTTGTGCTTTAGTTATAAAGTTGAAAATTTATTAAGGAAATTTGACAGATTGTACTAGGTTGATGTGCTGGCGTCTGTACATTCTCCAACGTGACCTATTTCCGACTTTTTCTCCCCAGTTTCTCACTCCAACAGTTCTTAAATCTAGTCTACGCCACCAAACCATCTGCGCTTATGAGCCACCCTCGACTTCTCCGGCCATCTGGTTTATTATCCAGTAAACGTTTGGGTGCTCTGTCCCATAAACTTCAATACCAGCTCAACAAATGTATGGGACGGTTTTTTTTTCGCTATTACGATGTTCGTCCCATGGAGAAAGTTGTTCAAATTGACGGAGACATCATCACACACTAGTTTATTTATTTACGTTTTTTATGCAAAAAATTACATAAATAATTTATGAAGCCGTGTTGTTGACATTGTCCCAGTTTGCAAAAGTTCTCGGTTGCATTATTGCGTAAGACTTAGATCAATGTAATAAATATAATCTAAGTATGTCTTAAAATCTAAAAAAATGTTTTTATCACATCTATTCAAAAATAGCTAGTTTATTCTTCGTAAACAGGGACTGAAATAGCTCTTTAATCCTTAGGGACTAAAAGTGATTTGAATTTGGAATGTGGATTTTGTTAGTAAAAGCTCCAATCACGAATATTGTATGAACAAGTAACAGGCTGAATGATAACGAAAACGGCGCGCGCGCTAAATTAAAACAAGTTTGTGAAAATAAAAAAACGCGAGAATTGCATTTCGCCTTCATTCATAATTGTTTACTCAATATCGGATATTACGTTTTACAAAAAAATTGTGTCTTCCTCAAGTGGTTAGAATGAAATAAATAAACGTAGGTACTATTCTTATTCATAAGTTGAACTTACTTATTTTCTCATAGAGGGTTATAAAAAGTAGTGTCCACCTCGGGAGCAACACTATTTTAAGCTCGAGTGGCGTACTTTGAATCCCTCGCTGCGCTCAGGATTCTACGCTACGCTGGGGATTCTACTCTAGAATCCTTCGCTCCGCTCTGGATTCAAAGAAACACTCGCCTTTAAAATAGTTGTTTGCTCCCTAGGCAAACAATCTACTAATTTTATCACATCTATTCAAAAAGAGCTAGTTTATACTTCGTTGTAAACAGGGACTAAAATTGTTCTTTAATCCCTAGGGACTAAAAGTGATTTTCATACGGTTTTCAATTTCACCAATGGTCGGGGTGATTCATGTGAAAGGTTTAGGTGTAAAATTAATTAAGGTATTGTGTAAATTGGCTGAAATATGACGATGCTTGTTAAAGATGTCGGAAAAAAATCATGCCGACTGGGAGCTTTACACTGGCGTGCGCATTACGGTATGCGGTAGTACACCTGCGGTAGTGCTGACTTACGTAAGACGTCCTCGTAACATAAGGTCCAGTTGAAAACCAGCGTCAGACACTAGTTGTCTGGCATTTATGCTGAACTGAGCCTATTTGGCGCAGCCGTGAGGCACACAGTACTATTCTGCAAAATTTTTTTCTTCTGTTTTTTTTTTGTTTTTGTGTGAAACTGAGTCAAATAAATGTATTTTCTTTCCTTGTTTTGGTAGGTACGTTTCCATTGACTAATTACTGACCTCCACGCGCGCAAAGCCACGGGAAAAAGCTAGTTTTATTATATTATACTATTATGTCAATATAATGACAAAAGAAAACATAAAAATAACTTGGAGTGGCACAAATATGTTATCGATACCAAGTGGGTGTGTCCATACGGTGTCTGGTCGTGTCTCCTAGATTATTACGGCACATAACATTTTTGTTATGAGATCGGTCAAAATATTTGCACAGTAATGATATAACTCTAACGTACGTGCAAATTGATCTGAGTGACATTGATGAGAATTACTGAGAAAGTTATCAATCAATCTGCCTAGACTCTTCCCAACTATGTTAGGATCGCCTTCCAGTCTTACCGGATGCAGCTGAATACCAGTATGTTACATGGAGCGACTGCCCTGACCTCCATAACCCAGTTCTTGAGTAAGACTGGTTATAAGCAGTGATAGCCTAGTGGTGTGACCGTCAGACTGACAAGTCGTAAGTCTCGAGTTCGAACCCAAGGCACGCACCTCTGACTTTTCGGATCCATGTGCGTATTGTATAATTATCACTTGCTCAAAAACGGTGAAGGAAAACATCGTGAGGAAACCGGCATGCCTGAGAGATATTTCTCGACGGCATGTGAAGCCAACTCAGAGGCCCGTGGGCGGCTTTAAAACTGACACCAGGTTAGTTTACTAACCACATGAAAAGAAGACTGGTTGTTAGATTTTCGGGCTTCCCATAACGACTGTCAAAGATCTACGAATGAAAGCCAACCAACGGTTCAACGTGTTTTCCTAGGTACTGAGGGGTCTCGGATATGTAATGGATGGTCACCCATCCACGAACCGACCGTAGCTTTTAAACTACGATCGACTCCAAACTCAAACTCAAAGCATTTATTTCAATTAAACCATTTACAGGCACTTTTGAATTGTCAAGGGGTCGGTCAGTCAAAAATATGAAGCTAGTTGCCCATTCCAAAGCGTAGTAGGTACCTATGGAGAAGAACGGGCAAGAAACTCCACGGACACTCTTTTAAATAAAAAAATTGATACAAAATATTGGTTACATCATTCATTTTGAAATTCTGCATGTGAGAACAATGTAGAAAGACGTGCACGTTCGTAAAAGTGTCCGTAATAAAAAGAAAAAAATAATCATTCAAAAACTTAAAATAAATTAAAATAAGCCATGGCAGCTAAGAGATGACCAGTCTCAACTGACGGCGCCCGTTCACGAACATGACGCATGGATCAGCACCATTCAGCTCAACCATTTTGAAGGGAGCTAAATGATCCAACACACGCGCCACCATCAGCGAGACATTTGAGTGAGCATGACATACTCACAGCCGCCAGGGCACGTTCAAGTCAATGAAATACTACATATTACCCGGTAAATGGTAGCTCTTTAGTACATAGTACTCACACCTGTGCTATAAATGACCTGTGCATAATCAGTTAATAATGTTCCCATGTTGATGTGCTGGGACATAGGGCTGTCTGTAATGTAATCCACCACGCGGGCCAAGTGCGGGTTGGTAGATGTCACATGTCTTCGAATTTTTGGGTCTAGGACATGTGTCTTCCCCGCCCGTGTGGCTGTTACTTTTCAGCTACGAGTCCTCTAATTTCACAGTAGATATTACATGAAAATATCCATGGGAAAATTTCATACCTAATGTTCAGTGATGAACGTTAATAAATTTGATCCGCGGAAACGAATACGGATCTCAACTTTCTTCGGCTTCAGCTGGAATTATTTATGATCCTCATCGTAACAGACTTTTGGGGACAAGGCTGCCTTTTTTTAAGTTCTTGAAATAACATCGTTTTAATTGATGTTAACACCTTGATAATTATTTGAATTAGCACAGCACAAAGATTAGAGGTTTGATCTCACTACAAAGATAGTTTAATTACTATATAATAATAATTCAATTATAATAAATTAGTTTAGGTTGAAGTTAACAGTATTTCATTGCTACCTATCTTTAAAATTTCATTTAATAGAATATAAAAGATCCGTTCAAGATCCGCCAAAAAGTAACGGATCTTTTTTCTCCCTTACATATCCGCGGATACGGATACCGATATCAGGCACATCACTGCTAATGTTATAAATTATAAATGTACTCTCTAAAGGTGATAATAAAATTGTTGCCAATCCTCCTTGTATTCAAACATTAGATCATGACAATATTTGTTTAAACTAATTGCTGACAACATACTGACGTGTTACTGAGGTCATAGAACCATATCAGTTTAATAACAAGCTGAACTGACTCGTTGATCTAGTTGTCGCAAGTACTACTCCTGAGCATAAGGTCCTTGGTCCGTCTCCCAGGTCGCGCAGTGTTATTAACGGGGTTTTTCGGATTTCCGTCAGGGATTGCTCAATAGCAACCCAGAGTCCAGATTTGTGCCCGGTTGATGGCAATAGACTCGCCCCCTATTACATGGGACTTAAACATAACTGGCGAAATGTGGGTGTGCTATAGGTACACCTCTGCCCAACCCTTCGCAGAAACAAGGTGTGTTATGTATGATGAGGCAATTCTAACCCTGTTCCTTATCATTTAAAGATGTAACCAATATTTTGTAAGAATATTATGATTTAAAAAACTTTTTCACAAAAAATAAAACCGACTTCCAAAAAAACTACACAAAACCCCCACAAAAATTTGAATACCAAGTAAATTACAGTGACAGGAACTATTAGAATATCGTCCACATATACCTACTAGGTGGGAAAAATATAAAACCCCTCATCAGATCTTGACCAAATTTATATGGGACCACTTCTGTAGCATGCCCTTCCAAGCAAAAAAAGAATCATCAAAATCGGTTCATAAACGACAAAGTTAGCCGCGAAAACACATAAAAAAATATATATATATACGTTCGAATTGAGAAACCTCCTCCTTTTTTGAAGTCGGTTAAAAAGAGTGTCCGTGGAGTTTCTTGCCCGTTCTTCTCCATAGGAACCTACGCTTTGGAATGGGCAACTAGCTTCATATTTCTGACTGACTGACCCCTCGACAGTTCAAAAGTGCCTGTAAATGGTTTAATTGAAATAAATGCTTTGAGTTTGAAGAATAAATAACTTAAGAACCTACGTGGTCGAGTATAAAAGAAGAACCAAGAGGCAGTATTCATTACATAAATCGTTACTCAATCGACGTAATGGTCTGACATTGAATTTGTAATGAATGCAATGGTATATTCAGCGCAGACACTATTATACGGGTCTCGGAACTGCGTGAATGTTGAATTTTGTTACTTGTTTGTATACTATATCAAAATCATCCTATAATGTTGTCACTGCTGGGAAACAGGCCTCCTCAGAGGGGCCTCCTCAGGCCTCCTGTGAGAGGAAAATCAATCTACCTAGCCTTTTCCCAACTACCTACGTTGGGGTCGGCTTCCAGTCTAACCGGTTGCAGCTGAATACCAGTATTTTACATGGAGCGACTGCCTATCTGACCTCCACAATCCAGTTACTGGGTAATACGATACCCGTTGATAAGACTGGTTGTCCGACTTTCGGGGCTCTGACGAACCGTAACGACTGTCAAAGATCTACGAATGACAGCCGGGACCAACGGCTTAACGTGCTTTCCGAGGCATGGAGGGGTCGCGGTAATTTAAGATGGTCACCCATCCAAGGACTGACCGTGACTGGCTGTTATTACTTAGCCACGAGCCCCTCTGTGAGAGGGAGCGTGCTGTAATCCACCACGCGGGCCTAGTGCGGTTTGGTGGATTTCACATGTTTTCGATTTTTTTGTTCTAGCACATGCCGGTTTCCTCACGATGTTTTCCTTCACCGTTTTGAGAGCAGTGCTGATGTAATAATTATAAACACAAAGTAAAGTGCCTGCTCGGGTTCGAATCTTTGACCTAATTCGTAAGCCGCGGCCGTTTCTATTGGGCCACTCACTGCTATTTATTATGGGGTTCATGGTAAAATAACCCAAGATTTTAGAGTAGAAGTTTGTGAAAGACTCATCGGCGCACCTAGCTTTTGGCTTAAGAGAGGGTAGCCTTTTAGGGGCATGAGGAACAGGGTGTAAAGTTCACTCATCCACCATAGAAAAGGGAGGATCCTCCGACCAGACGGGTGTTGTGTCTGGCGGGCCGACTGCCCGTCTGTTGATGTCGGATAGTCTTATATATGTCGTTCGCGCGGTAAACTCTAATTGCACGATGCAGGATTTGTGTGACGTCATGTCTTTGATGCGTAGTTCGTATGTGGCGGTGTAACCGCTACAGCCTAGCCTAGCCTAGCATCTAGCCTTTTAACTATGTTGGGGTCAGCTTCCAGACTAACCGGATGCAGCTGAATACCAGTATTTTATATGGAGCGACTGCCTATCTGACCTCCACAACCCATTTACTGGGTAATACGATACCCCTTGGTAAGTCCGGTTGTCAGACTTGGGCTTCTGACTACCCGTAACGACTCAATGATCTGCAAATGACAGCCGGGCTGTATGTAATGGATGGTCACCCATCCATGGACTGACCTCGGCAAGCGTTGTTTAAGTCGCAGATATATGCCAGTGACCTTGAGTGGTTAGCTTGCGTGTTCTGTACTGAGCTCACGCAACGCGTCGTACATTCAGCCAGTAATAGGACTGGCCCATCAAGGTGCACTGTCCCAAATTAGACGCGTTATTAATTTATTATACATACAACAAAAGGTGTTTTAATAAAACACGATAAAAGATCAATAATTAAATTATCTTTAAAGTGGTGAAGGTTTCAGAAAAATACGCTTGATAGATTTTGCGTGGTTCTCAGTTTTTTATCCGCGTTAGACATAACTTTACAAATTAATTTCACTATGTAATATAAATATAATATAAAATATTCCTATATTAAGTTATTAAGAAAATGCTCTAATTTAACATATATTTTTTCCAAATCATTAACACTACTCGTTTAGACGTGATCTTCAGTATAAAATCATTCAAAGTCGGCTATCGTCGCCTTAATCTTGAACCTTGAAGATCGACCCGTGCGACCATAATTATGTATTGTCAAGTAATAGATCCATAATCCATATCACGTGGCCAATCATTTGACCTCCTCTAGTGTGAACTTGATTATTCTTCACGTGTTCTTATCAATGAGAAAGTATCTAGCTTTAATTAATAGTTTTAATTGGCAATTACTAGCTATTCGCGCCTGCTTCGCACTAGTGCAGTAGCAACATGTCAAAACATGGTTTTTTTCGCTATACAGGGTGTAAGGGACAGCCCTCCGCAAACTACCAGGGTGCATTCAGCTCTTTATTTTGAATCATATATTCCACTGAAAATTTTCTCAGGAAAATTTTAATTTTTCTTATCGGGTTTTCAGTTACTATTCCTTTATTTCATTTTAAAATTACATTCTCTGTACGCAGTACTCTATTAAGGTAAATAAAACAGCTAAAATAAAAAAAAACAGCAACGGATGTTGAAATTCTCTAACGAACTACGCGTGAAATCAGCTGTTCATCCACCGCGGGGCGGCAGGGAAGCTTCCGAAAGATCGCTGCGCTGCCATTCGCTACGTGCGTTTTACCACGGTACCGATACATTGCGTGTAAATTAATAAAACAAATCAGTACCCTAATTACGTAATGCAAAATCAATCCGAATCTGAATCGTTTTGAAACAGATTGCTAATCCATTGCTCCGTAAGTTCGAAAAAATAAACTGCAGAGCAACGTAAATAACGCAATGAATGTTGTTGAACTGTCAAAATGAAACAGATTTGTCTTTATCGTTTACGAAAATATGTTGCGTAATTAGAAAGCTGGTTTATTGGATTCCCATTACGTTCCTGAAACAATTTCTTGTACCGGTCATCTTCGTATGATATACTGAATTCACCCCATCAGTCTGCGGAGGGCTGTCCCTTACACCCTGTATAATCCAAGTAAAATATTAATTTATTGAACACGTAAACCTTACAGAATGAGCATAATCAGCCTATAATGTTACCACAGCTTGGACAAAGGCCTCTACTCTGAAAGGTAGTGGTAGTAGTCCACCACGCGGGCCCAGTGCGGGTTGGTAGATATCACATGTCTTCGAATTTTTGGTTCTAGGACATGCTGGTTTCCTTACGATGTTTTCCTTCACCGTTTTGAGAGTAGTGGTAATGATTTTCTTTTACAGAAAGTATAGCGCCTGCTTGGGTTCGAACCCACTCATAAATCGGGACCGTTACCATTGCGCCACCATTTCTGTTTCCGGAATAAATTCTGTGTAAATGATTGTCAAAACCGTATCAAAATCTGTTACGTAGTTTAGGAGAACAACGCGGTCACACAGACAAACACAAGTAGAGACTATGTTTTTTATTATGTATATGTGAGTGGTTGGCCAAAAAGGGACCTGGAGGGATTGGAAACCGTTTTAATTTTTTTCATTTTTTAATCTGTGGTCTTTTAGTTTTGTTTTGGTCTAACTAGAATATTTTTAGGTGCCGTAGTTCCCTTGAGGTCCCTTTTTGGTCAACCACTCACATATATATATGTCGCAGTAAGAGGGTTGAAGCCGTGATATAGTTAAATACTATCCATAAGGACATACCGTAATATAGTAATATGAAAGCGGTTCACAACTGCCGGAGTGCCCTTACTTTGTTACTCCGCGGCACCGCTCGCTTCGCTCGCTCGGCTCGCGCGTAGGATGTCACGTTCTAACCTAACCTATTTGGTCGGAGTGTCTTAATAGTTAATTACTAGATCGTGCTCGTATCATAGACAGTTATGAACCGCTTTCATATACTGTAACGGTATTCAGGGTGGCAAGGACATAGACTCGCAAACAGTTACCATGGATTCAGTACGTGATTCTGAACCTCCATGCCTTGAAAATTTTCGTCGGTCATTTAAAAAAAATCTGCTGTTCATACATTTTGACTGCGTAGGTATTGCAATTTTCTATGAAACAGCAGTTTTGTTTTTTTTAATAAACGACGTAAAATTTCGTCCTGTGAAGGAAAACCGGCATGTCCTAGAACCAAAAATTCGAAGACATGTGACATCCACCAACCCGCACTGGGCCCGCGTGGTGGATTATGGCCTATTCCCTCTCACAGAGATGAAGCATGTTGTCCCAGCAGTGGGACCGTTATGATAAAGAGAATAACTGACTAGAAAAGTACTGGTATGAAGACTGGAAACCGACCCCAACATAGGGCAGATAATGCAACAAAACAACGTCAATAATACGTAGATATACATAGGTTCATTCAACCAAGCAAACATTTCAAGTTTGTAAAACATTTACAGGCAATGTGTGAACAGTTTGAATAAATCATGTCTTGATCTTACGACCCTTGCTGTGACGTCTTAGTAACGGTGGGGTGACAGTACCGATTAACGAAGTGTACTAAATATATATCACACACAAACACATAACATCACGCCTGTATTCCCCGAACGGTTAGGCAGAAGTGTACCTACAGTACACCCACATTTCGCCAGTTATGTTTAAGTCCCATGTAATTGGGGGCGAGCCTATTGCCATCAACCGGGCACAAATCTAGACTCCGAGCTGCTACTGAGAAATCCCTGACGTAAAACCCCGTTAATAACACTGCGCTATCTGGGAATCGGACCCTCATGCTCAGGAGTAGCGCTTGCGACCACTAGACCAAAGAGGCAGTACAGTGTACTAAATATATATAGTTTTTTTTCCATGTTTATCTGGCATTGGACTTGTAATCCTTTAGCAGATCTTTTGCTTTGATTGACTGCTGAGGTCTGTTTTTCCAGCGAAGAATCTGCCTCCCAAAGCTTTATTTAGTTAAATCCCATATGTGATTCACTGTGGGCTATGATGTTGCTATGTGACGTTCTTCGATGTTCGTAAGAATGTAGCCTGTGTTCTATTTCCTCTTTTACAGTTCTGATTTGTAACTCATGTACATATGGGTGGGTCTCATTATTCCCATTACCCATCGCAGTGGTACTACTGAGGCTGCACGTCTTTATCAAATCAGTGTCACTATACCCAGAAACGACGAATGAAAATAGCCAAACGGATCGATCGAAGGTAAATCTACTACGTTTGCCAAGGTCGGTCTATGTATGGGTGACCGATTCGTTGCATATCGAGATCCGTTTTTTTACCCGCCGTTTTGATTAATTGCCAAATTAATCAAAACAGGTAAATATTTGACAGCTATTTGCGACGTTGCCCAGTTTTTAGATGAACGCTCTGAAGCCATTGGTCCCGGCGGCAAGTTGACCCCTACTTGATTGGTAAAGGCTCTGCAAATGATCAATCAATCAATTCATTTATTTCAATCAACAATTATTGGATCATAAAATACAAATAATAATAATCAGATGGGTACATTAAATAAAGATAAATAAGACAAAACACAATTTCATTTTATTGTCACTACATTAAGCATACAGCAATGGTTAATGTAGTGACAGTCAAACCTCTCAGCCATCATCTTCAAGATGGTGTTGGAGCTGGCACGGACCCTGCGCACCAAGGATGTGCACCGTTTCCGCATCGTCGCATAGAAGCAGTCAATGCGCGACTCAGCGAACATCCCTGATGCACTGCAGTACCGAGGCAGCCCCAACAACACCCTGTAGGCATTGTTGAATTGGACTCGTAGGACGCTGTACTGCTTTTGAGTATAGTATAGTTATGTTAAAAGACTTACAGAATGAAGGGAGAAAATCAGCATCTTCCTGCTCTTACTTTTTTTTGAGCTGCATATCTTTTTTTTCCAAATATTTCTCTCATCATGATACTCTGTCTAGCCATTTCCCATCTTCACGAGGTCGGCAGTTTCACCGAATGCAACTGAAGAATACCATTATTTTACATGGAGCGACTGCCTCTCTGACCCCCACAATTCAATTACTGGGTAAACCCGTTCTCCTGAGTGACACTGGTTGTCAGATTTCTTATTCCATATAAATCTCTTTACAACAAAAAAACATTTTTCGTAAAGAGTACAATAAGTAATGGCAATTTCCCTTCTAACTGATAAATAAAAAAATATCGCATGAACTGTCACCCTGGATACTGACCCAATAAGTTTTCATGATCGTCACTACATCACCGTGCGTTGATAACCGCTATCGGTGCCCGCGCAGATTCCAAATACGAATTCCTGACAGCAAATACCACATTCAGTGCATGACCGCCGCGCGGTGAGCACGTGTTGTGTAGATGTCCGCGACAGACTTACGTATTGTTATCGAATGTTGGTGGATATTATTTTACTATTGCATATTTTTAAATACTATCGTTGATTCAGTTATTAGGAGACTGTTGAGTGGAATAGCGAATCTATGGGATTTAGACATCGAGGATGACTAAGTGATAATGCTGTGATAAACTAAAGAAAACTAAATTATTTATTTATTTATTCAACCTGTGATATTAGTGTTTTAGTTGTGTTGTTAAATAATTTTAATTTGAAATGACGGAACAAGCTGGAGTAATTACTATTCACCAAGTGAGTTGGTTTTAATGTGTTTTTTTGTTTCCAATGTGTATTATAATGTGATTTCTCAGACTCGTATTGACTGTCTACTGCTAAGCCTGGGGTTCTATTATCCCAGATCATTTAGTTTAATATTCGTATTTCCCATTAGGAGATGGAAGTCGGAATCTGTGTCTGTTTCATTTCATGACTCGCCCCCCGTTACATTCGTGAGCATAGTCACCCTATAACTCCCCACTGCTGGGACAGGCCTCTATATGAGAGGGAGTGTCATGTCTTCGATTTTGTTGTTCTATGACATGCCGGTTTCCTCACGATGTTTTCCTTCACCGTTTTGAGAGCAGAGGTGATGAAATAATGTAAACAAAGTGCTGCCAGGGTTCGTACCTGCAAACTCTGTGACGTCTGTTCCTACTGGGCCACCATTGCTCTGTTACATTCGTTACAGGGACTAAGCTCTCTCTATCCGCCCACCCCAATAAAAAAAAAAACTTTAAAAAAGAATAAAATGTTCAATGTGGAATTTTACCGGTTTATTTATTATTTTAAAAGTTATGTTGAAAATTTGCCAATTTCTAATGGTTTTGGTAATGTTGGTACTAAAAATGTGAATTTTAAATAGCAATAACTTTTATTTTCAATAATAATAAAAAAAATACTTCTGTCTGGATTTGTGCCCGGTTGATGGAAATAAGTTCGCCCCCTATTACATGAGGCTTTGGTATACTTACTATAGATACCTACACCTCTGCCCAACCCTTCGGCGAAACAAGGCGTGATGTTATGTAATTTTTTTATTTTTTTTTGGTAGTGTTATTGCAGTACCTGTGCCCCTTTCGGATCGAACAGGGTTTTTTTTCATATTGTGTAAGACCCCGGGTATAGAAATTTTATGAGGAGTGACATTTATACAAGCGTTAACTTGTTTTATTCGTAAATAACACTGATTAAATTTTTGAAGCAAACTTATTACATATTTCACACTTCGATCTATATTTAGGAAGTTTTTTTAAGAGATTCGTTTATTTACCCTCTTTGCCTTTTAAAAGACAATTACGTCGGAACTGAGACACACTTTTTTTAGTTTTTTTTTTCGCCTTATTGAAATTAAATGTTTTCATATGTATAGATCGATGAAGTACTATCTGTTTTTGGATTAATAAAGAATTTTCACGATTTTTGCTTATGCTGAATTTTTCACGTAGTAATCCTGACATTAAAATTTGATAAAAGCATAAAAAATAAAGTTTTTTATTGCGTAAAGTAAACAATTAGAAAGAAAGAATTCGAGATATTCACAAAAAAAAACAGAAAGCATAAATAAAAAATAACTTATTAGGTAAAATAGTATTGTGTGCCTCGCGGCTGCGCCAAATAGGGCCAGTTCAGCATAAATGCCAGACAACTAGTGTCTGACGCTGGTTTTCAACTGGACCTTATGTTACGAGGACGTCCTACGGATGTAAATTAGTACCTAGTCTGTATTTCCGCCGTTAACGTGTATTAACACAATATGAGTTCATCCAAAATACGTTGCGGAATGGCCTCCCACGTCCGTTGTAACACGCGAAAAATATTTTCTGGTGTGTGTACGGAATCCATATTTTGGCAGAGCTGTTCTTTGAAGCATATCCCATTCGTGCTCAATGGGATTCAAGTCTGGCAATTGAGCAGGGCATGGTAGGACGTTGATATTAGCTGTGGCAAGTGTGTTTGCAACGACTCTGGCAGTGTTTGGCTGTGCAATATCATTTGAGTCGTTAAGTTCCCTTCAAAATGGTTGAGCTAAACGGTGCTGATCCATACGTCATGTTCGTGAATGGGCGCCGTCAGTAGGGACTGGTCATCTCTTATCTGCCTCGGCTTATTAATTTATTATAATTTTTGAATTGTTTTTATCTTTTTATTACGGCCGCTTTTTACGTCTTTCTACATTGTTCTCACATGTCATGTATAATTTCAACTTGAATGATGTTAGCAATATTTTTTAATAATATTATTTCTTGTTCTTGCCCGTTCTTCTCCATAGGAACCTACGCTTTGGAATGGGCAACTAGCTTCATATTTCTGACTGACCGACCCCTTGACAATTCAAAAGGACCTGTAAATGGTTTGAGTTCTTGCCTATGCAGTAATGAAGCACCAAATTGTGTCCCCAAAGGAATGACATCTGAGACAATCGTTTCACGGTCGTCCCACGGTTTCATAAGTCATGCAGTCGTATAAGTCTTGATCCCGTGGGAATATCGGGATAAAAAGTATCCTATGTCCTAATCCAGGTTATGGTCTACACGTGTGCCAAATTTCAACAAAATCCGTCATCCATTTTAGCGTGAAAGCGTAACAAGGAATCAAACAATAGTTATTTATCCAACATGTGAGGAAAGTTCGTTTATCCGTTTAGCAAATGAACTTGCTCACATGTTGCATACAAAACTTTTCACCACTTCCAGCAAGAAAGTATTCAGTCATCATAGGTAAATAAATAAAAAACATTAATCTTAACTTATAAATATTTCTATTCTAAGCATAAAATTATTTATTTTTTAACATATCTTTAAAACTTAACATAAAAAAATCTGGCGAGGTTAGTTTCTGAACGGGATCATTATAAAAACAGTGAGGAAAAACCAACTTTCCTCACTGTTTTCGTAGAGGAAAGACACTTCTTTCGTGCGGGAGTGGTGAAAACTCACTTTCACATTTATAATATTAGTTAGGAAGTTTGGATGTGTTTTTCTTTCTATTTCTTGCTTGCCTTGAAAAGCTAGCCTCGTGTAGCCCAGGAGTATGGGTCAATTAAGATTCAAAACAGCCAGCTAATATCTCCTTAATCTTCATACTGACATCATACAAACCGTCACGTTTATGTCATTTGTTTACTTATATCATGTTTGACTTGTATAGTCAATATAAAGTGTAAACAAATGTGGGATTGTATGGCAAAATAAACGATTATGAATACTTTTTAATATTTTATTTAAGCACAAAAAAAGGTCTGCGTTACACCGTGGTTCGTTCGTCGTCTCGTTATTCGCCATTACCCTCTTTTTCACTCACACACATACTTCCCTTTCTTTCATCCGCTGCGTTCCGTTTTTACAATTATAGCTGCATTCATACTTTAAGAGAATTACAATATTTTTATCCCACAGTCGGCCATCCTGATCCATGTCTGTCCTCAGACATCCACACAAACATTCATCACTAGCTTTCAACAACTTAAATTTAACTTAACTACTAGTACAGCATTACAACTTACAAGTAACAACATAACATCATCAATATTCCTCTATAGACATGTTTACACACGACGTTTAACATTGCAGTAGGTATAGTGCAGATACAGGTCTCTTAATTACATTAAACTAAACTAAAAAATATGATAACAATACATGGTGTTAACAAACATTGCACACAACCTTTCACACACAAACCTGAAACAAGACAAAGTTAAGTAAACAAACAACTCTCACCTCTCAGGTTTTAGAGTTTACACCTGGCCACACCTTCATGTAATCTGCTGAACTGGAGGTCACCCCAGGACCTTCAGTATTAGGGTCGAGCTTTTTTACATCATATCTGTTGTTCCTCTTTACTTTTACAATTAGATAGGGCCCCAGATATTTGGCTTTCAGCTTCATTCCCGTGCCAAACTGCGTGCGCTTTATTGCCACTAAGTCCCCCTCATTGTACTTCATACTTTCTTTTCTCTTCTTATTGAAATTCCTTATGTTTTCTTCTTGAACTTGTAGAATTTGTTCTTTAGCTTTCTCTCTGAGTTTTTCTCTCTCTTCTGAATAGCTTTCTCTTTCTTCTTCTAAAAGCAAGTCATAAATCTCGATGTCTTCCTTCATTCTCATCTTAGTCCCAATCAATAGTTGATAGGGTGTAGTATTTATGCTCCTCTGAAAAGTACTATTCAGAGAACGTTGTAATCTACTCACATGCTTGTACCACAGCGCAGGATTTTCTATACACATCTTTGTAAGTACGGAGATTATAGTACGATGAACCCTTTCCACTTGCCCATTTCCTCTAGGTACTCCCGTCGTAGTTTTGATGTGTTGTATGTTTTCGTTTTTACAATACTCCTGAAACTCATTACTTGTATAAGCCGTTCCTCGATCAGTAATAAACCTGGTTGGATTGCCAAAATGTTGTTGGTGAATCTGCAACTTTTCAATTGTTTCTTTACTTGTGGTACTTTTAGTGGGGAATATCCAAGTAAACTTCGTAAATGCGTCTACAATCGTGAGAATATGGTTATACTGCTTCTTCGTCTCAGTCATTGGACCGATGTGATCCAAATGAAGTGTATGCAGCGGTGACTCTTCCTTTTCAATCGGAGTTAGAAATCCTTCTTGTTTTCCCTCTTTACGCGTAGCTAATAAACATGGAATGCAACTTGTAATAAACTCTTCAACTTTCTTATCAAGGTTCTTGATGAAATAGTCTTTACTTATTAATTCAATCATCTTTCTTTTTGAAAAATGTCCATTTGCATGAGCCCGTTTAATTACTTCATTTTCCATAGACTTTGGGATCACTAAATGCTTTTCCATTCCTTTGTACAGCAATCCATTGTCCATATAATAATCACCATAAGTTTTCTCCTGTAAAATCTCTACTATAGCTTTTAGACCATCATCCAACTGTTGCGCTCGTTTGATCTCATCATGCAGAGTTACTACAGCTACATATGGGTTTCGGCTCAATGCATCAGTATGCTTCATCCTTGTTCCTGGCCGATGTTCAACCACAAAGTCAAACTCCTGTAGAAGCAATGCCCATCTTGCAACCCTCGTACTCAAATCTTTCTTCTTAAGTGTCATCTGGAATGCTTGGCAATCAGTTACAATTTTGAATCTTATACCATACAAGTAGTGTCTAAATTTTTTTACCCCTTCTATAATAGCCAGACTTTCCAGTTCATAACTAGTGTACTTTTTTTCTGCATCATTTGTTTTACGGCTCATGAAGTATACCGGATGTAGTCCACCATCATCATCAGATCGCTGCATGAGTATAGCAGCATAAGCCAGACGTGATGCGTCTGTATGCATTTCTGTCTCCAATCTTGGATTAAATATTCGTAAAACTGGTTTAGTAGTCAAACGTTCCTTCAGACAATTGAATGCACACCGTAGCTCATCGTTGAATTCAAAATTGACATCTTTCTTAAGTAAATCTGTAAGTGGCCGCGCTATGGATGCAAAATTCTGGATATACTTCCTAAAATATGATGCCAGCCCAATAAAACTTTGCAACTGCTTAACTGTTTTGGGTTCTGGAAACTTTGTAACAGCATCAATCTTTTCACTGGCAGGCCTTACTTGTCCATTCTCAATCGTATGACCTAAATAAGTTATGCTTCGACATATCAACTGTGCTTTCTTCCAATTTATTTGCAAACCATATTCAGATGCCACTCTTAAAACTTCTCTTAATCTATTAACAGCTTCCTGTTCATCTTTTGCTGGAATAAGAATATCATCGACAAATATTAGAACAATCCCTTTAGATATTAATTCTCTGAAAATTATGGTCACAAATCTCATGAAGTAGTTTGGGCAAACAGACAAGCCAAATGGAGCTTTCAAAAACTCAAACTGACCATGGTGTGTAACAAATGCAGTATACTTTACGGACTCACTGCTAACACTCAAATGAAAGAATCCATTTTTTAAGTCCAGTACACTAAATACTTTTGCCTCAGCCAACTTGTCAATGTAATCCTCAATAATCGGTAATGGAAACTCATCTTTTATAATTTTACTATTTAACTGTCTGTAGTCTACACACACCCTTATAGCACCGTCTTTTTTGCGAACAAGAACTAACGGACTAGCATATTCAGAATAACTTACGCGTACAATTCCTTGCTCAAGCCACTCTGCAACTTGTTCTTCAACTACCACCTGCTCTTTTAGTGATATGCGTCGTGGACGTTGCGCCACCGGGACATCATCTTTCACAATGATTTTCAGCTGGATAGGAGCTTCTTTGATTTGGCATGGTTGATAGCTGTCAACCATCTGAACAACCTCTTCTTTAAGGTAAGCATTACTTACATGACCAACCTCGACACTGCAAGTAAAACAATTTATTTCTTTCACCCATTCCACAGGTTTCATCCACACAGCACTACCATTCATAACCGTTATAACATTCTTAAGAAATTCGTGACCTATGATTACATCAAAAGGCATACAGTCTTTAGGTACCACGTAGAATAACACATCGTCGTATTTCGTACTGTCGATCACAACATTTGTTGTTATACAACCTAATGACTCCACTTTAGCGAAACCGAGTCCAGCTAGTGTTATGTTATTGTTCATCACTTTACTGACATTAGCACAAAACTCATAAGATACCAAGTTCACGTCACTGCCCGAATCAATAAGCGCACTTGTCGTTTTTCCACATAATTCTACGATCTTCATAGGTTTTTCCAGTTGCGATTGTTTATTTACATCGTAAATGTCATACACAATTTGACGTTTGCTATCATCGTCATCTGTCATCTTGTCACTGTCATTCTGTAAGTTTGACATATCATCCGCGTTGTTGAACGATGATTGACCGAACATCGCTTGCTTGCTCACACGTTCGCCGCTCCCGTTCCCACTTGTCGATGCGCCGTTGTGACCTTTTCTATCGCCGGAAATGCCGGTACTACGCCATCTTGATGAACTCGAGTCTTCCTTACGACCGTCTACCGCCATGTTTTTTTTATGCGGGCACTTCGGTGAAATATGGCCATATTCATTGCAGTTAAAGCACTTTGGACCTTGTGCCTTCTGCGGACAGTCTTCCGACACATGATCGCCGTCACCACAGTTATAGCACCTTTTCAACGTTTTTCCGTGACGTACGGTGCCGCGTTTTTCGTTCCTGTAGGTACTTTTAGAATATTCCAGTTTCATCTTTTCCTTAACAGTCTCGTAGATTTTAAACTTATCTTTGAGATCAGGATACGTAGTTACACCGTATAGCATGATTTTATTGGTCTCGCGGTCGACTATGCCATCAACAATGTATTTAATGGCCACGTAATCGGGAATCTTTCCTCTTTTCCCTAATTCCTTCATGATCATCATATAGTCGATGCAACTCTCGTCACGTCCTTTCTTTCGTTGGCTCATAAGCTCGTGTATTGCTTTGATGTCGACGGTGTCAGAGAACTCTTTACTCAGGGCCACCTTAAGTTCTTCCCATGTTCTGTGAGGGCGTTCAGCTTGCATCCAAAGCTGTGCGGTGCCTGATAGGGATTTCCGTGCCATCAACAGCTGTTGTAACGGTGTCCAACCACATATTTCTCCATTTTCTTCCACATCTTGAATCCATCGCGTCACTGGATACGTTTTATCTTGACCGGTGAACTTAGGTATTAGATCCGAAGTTAGGTACAACATTGAGCTTAGGCCCGTACGTGATTCGTCTTTCGTCATTTTCGTAGTCATCTATCTTCGTCAGCGTTGATCAGTTCACCGTATGCCGATACCGTCGTATATGTTCGGCCGCCGTTGATTTTTTTGAATAGCGTTCGCCGCCGGTCCCCACGCCACGTGCCGGTCGCGCGGTCTCCGTTGTTAGTCCACTTTTAAAACTCGAACCCGTATCGCTATTTTGCCAATCCCGGACGAGCCCCCAATTTTGTGGGATTGTATGGCAAAATAAACGATTATGAATACTTTTTAATATTTTATTTAAGCACAAAAAAAGGTCTGCGTTACACCGTGGTTCGTTCGTCGTCTCGTTATTCGCCATTACCCTCTTTTTCACTCACACACATACTTCCCTTTCTTTCATCCGCTGCGTTCCGTTTTTACAATTATAGCTGCATTCATACTTTAAGAGAATTACAATATTTTTATCCCACACAAATAATGCCTTATGTGTTTTGTTTTCCGGGTTCAGCTGCTTTGTAAATATGAATACGTGTATGGAATCATGCCCTTTTCTGAGAAGGGGTTGGAAGAAGCATATCCTATACTATTAAATGAGCAATATTTGTATACGTATATACATAATAGATAGTCCGTGATTGGACCTGTCGTGTTGTATGGATCGGAATGCTGGGCTGTGAAGAAGATGGACGAAAAAAGATTGCATGTAGCGGAGATGAGAATGTTGAGGTGTATGTGTGGTGTGACAAGAATGGATAAAATAAGGAATGAGTATATTAGAGGAAGTCTGAAAGTTGCGCCACTTACAGAAAAGTTGAAAGGGAATCGACTGTCTTGGTATGGGCATGTGATGAGGAGGGAAGAATCGCATGTGACTAAAAGAGTGTTGAGTATAAATGTTGAGGGATGGAGAGGGAGAGGAAGACCAAAGAAACGATGGATGGTTGTGTGAGGAGTGATATGAAGGAAAAAGATGTAGATGATTGTGTGACGGTTGACAGGGGAGAATGGAAGAAGAAAACGTGTTGCGCCGACCCCAAGTAACGTGTTTTAGGGGCAGGAAGATAGTGCAATCCACGACGACGCGCCCCACTCCGCTCCGCTCCGTACTAAAGTACAGCTTACAGTAATTGCGGAGTGGGGCGCGTCGTCGTGGATTGCACTATCTGTACTTATATATATTTGTAATCACGTTCTCGAAAACGGCTCTAACGATCAAAGTTGCATTAAAGGGATTTACGGGGGCGAAAACTGATCTAGCTAGGTCTCATATCTCATCTCTGGGAGAATTTGTTTTCTCCGAATTTTCACCCGAGCAAAGTTCGGTCGCCCGAAGTTTAGAACAAGATGGCTACCTTAGAATAACATAATGACATGGCAGCATGGAATTAGTAAGTACCTACTATCATTGCAGCATGGAATTAGTATGTACTATACATGGAATTAATATGAACTATCAATCTGCCTTGCCGTTTCTCAACTATATTGGGGTCGGGTTCCAGTCTAACCGGATGCAGCTGAATACCAGTATTTTACTTTGAGCGACTGCCTATCTGACCTCCACAACCCAGTAACTGGGTAATACGATACCCCTAGGCAAGACTGGTTGTCAGACTCGGGCTTCTGACGACCCGTAACGACTGTCAAAGATCCACGAATGACAGCCGGGACCAACGGCTTAACGTGCTTTCCGAGGCACGGTCTCGATATGTAAAGATGGTCACCCATCCACAGACCAACCCTGGCAAGCGTAGCTTAACCTGTTGGATCGACCCGTGCGACAGTTATTACTTAGCCACGAGCTCCTTGAAATTAGTATGAACTATCCTATACTATTAAAGGAGCATTCTCTATTTACCCCAGAACAGAGTTCTGTCGCCCAGGTACTTTTAAATAATACATGCTTATATTTACATATCGCTATCCAACACGTCTACGGAGTTTCGCTAGATAATTCAAGTTGACCCTGTGGAGAAGGCACGAGCACTGACCACTACGCTTGCTCAATTACGGACGCTTTTACGAACGTGCACGTCTTTCTACATTGTTCTCACATGCATAATTTCAAAATGAATGATGTAACCAATATTTTTGATTTAAAAGAGTGTCCGTGGAGTTTCTAGCCCGTTCTTCTCCATGGGTACCTACTACGCTTTGGAATGGGCAACTAGCTTCATATTTTTGACTGACCGACCCCTTGACAATTCAAAAGTGCCTGTAAATGGTTTAATTGAAATAAATGCTTTGAGTTTGAGTTTGAATTCAAGGCAGAGGGAAGTATTGTTACTATGGAATATTTTCAGGGCCATTTATTAATACATAAAAATGCATCAAGCATCTTTTACTATGTAATGTACGATATCAATATGCGGACGTAACGCGTCAAAATTGGCAATTTATCAATATTATTGACTAATGAGTACCTATCATGTGAATTCATGTGTCATACATGTGCTTTTTTCATTAATTATCTGTAGTAGAAAAATCAATAGCAGTAGTTGGCAATGCGGGTCGGGTCGTCAAAATCAAAAGAAAAATCCGAGTATGTCAGACACTTCTTTATAAAATTAGTAGAATTAGGTAGGGTACGTATATTTCGCAAATAAAAAAAATCTGAATTTCTCATAAATATAATCTCAAAATGCAAAGGGATACGCCCAAAAAATGCCTGAAATAGACAGAAACTACTAATAGTCCTTAATTCTATTTAGAATAAAATATGTATAACGAAATGTATCTCAAGTTTGTTTACCTAGGGTGAAAATATAACGATAATTAAAATATTTATTTTGATATCCGTCATAGTCAATCATCATTTATAATGGCGGTCAGTGTTTATTTGACATGAGTAATCGACATTCAGCCAAAAATAAATCGTCAAATAATCCTTAACGAACTTTTTTATAGAATTATTGCATAGTTATCATTCATTTAATATTATTCGACCTATTTATACCTTAAATATAATTAAAATAGTATAAGCGTGTGAATATTAATTAAAATAAAAAAAACTCGAATTTTAAATCGTATCGTAGGCTGTCATCACATGTCCTTTGCCTTATTGACAGTTTGACATGAATGCATTTTCATATTTTCGATTCATGGTTTTGCGGATTTTTGCGTTTGCGGCTCGAGTAAATTCAGGAAATTATATTATAACGACGACTGTGGCTATTTTTTAAGGATTTTGATTTTACTTCTGCACACGTTACCCATTTTTGAACACGACTTACATAGATTGGACCCGCCTAAACGACGACTCGGCTTTTTGACGACGGACCTGAACCTGCTTTAAATACGTCTATGCTGTTGTTTTGGACCTGTGTACCGTGTACATTTAAGAATGGATAGAAACGTACACTGTATTAATTGCTATCTCGATATTGCAACGATGAGACGTAATCTCATATCAGTGCAAAATGATGAAGTACGTTGTTTAATACAGGCATGGATAACACCACAAGCTGTACGTATTGAGATTCCCTAGTTCTCTTACCTTTTTATATTGAACGCACTGGCTTAAAACAATTCATACATTGTTTTCTTCTTTCTCACAGGTTGAACAAGACTGTTGTTTGTGATGCATGTCTAAGATTGGCAATTCAAACTATCACTGAGACACCAGGAACCAGTCGAATAGTGGTTTTGTTGGCATGTGGAACTTATCAAATAAAACAGGCTCGTTCTTACTATGGCGAGCATACAAGAGCTAATGGTATATATACGATTGAGATATGCAGGGAAATTGATAACGCATTGGTTGAGGATTTAGCTCTTCCGGGTAATTGTTTTTTACTGCGAGGAAAAATACATAGCAGACATATTTCTCAAAAAATATATTTTGTTTACATAATAGTTAACAATTCTTTATCTGGGATTGGGGCTTTACAGCATCATTATTGTAACAGCCTAGTGGAACGGCGAACAGTTGGTACCTGTGCCCATACCATGTCAATAATATGGTACTTAGCATGGGCCCGGTACCAACTTAATATTTATCCTCCTGCAGAGTTTCTTGATGACATATTAGTGGTTTTTAATGATGATTAAAACATTTAAATGCTGTTTTGTTGTTTAATTATTGCATATTAATCCTTAACCTTGAACTAACCTATATTTTAGAAAAAATGTTTGGAACTGGCTTCTACCAAGTTTTTTGATAATTATTGAAATTGTCATGGGTTCCCTACGATTTGTAGTGCAATTTGGCGTATATTTCATTGTTGTTCATTTCAGGCATTTTTTTGTGTGGCTGATGGGCATTCCCCTTTAGTTACCTACAAATCTTTAGGTATGGAAGGAGGTGCGACAGTAGTGCATCACGGTATGCAAATAGGGCTGAAAATGGCGATGCGTTTGATTTTGGTTGAATCTCGTGTCTGCCAATAAAATTAAAAAATATTTCTCAGTTTTAAGTTAATTTTAAAAAAATACACCAATAACTTAAAACATTTTTACATATTTCTTTAGTTGACAATTTTTTCTTTTTTATGGTTACAAAAAAAATTAATAGTTTTCGCTTTAAATATTGAATATTTCGAGACGAAAAAGTTTTTCAGGGGTATTTTTTGCATTTTTTTTTCAAGCAGCTAGATCATAATTTTCCTTTTTTATAGTTACAAAAAAATGAATAGTTGTCGCTTGAAATATTGAATATTTCGAGACGAAAAAGTTTTTCAGGGGTATTTTTTGCATTTTTTTTTCAAGCAGCTAGATCATAATTTTCCTTTTTTTCCTTTAAATATTGAATATTTCGAGACGAAAAAGCTTTTCAGGGGTATTTTTTGCTTTTTTTTTCAAGCTGCTCGATCATTTCTGTTAAATATCTTTGTTTAAATAAGTCTTTTCTTTATACCCTTGACTATACTGTATTGTTTTTTTGGTTTGTAATATGTAGCTTTACGGCTTGTCAGTGCGACGAAAAATTGGACTTTATACGGTGTCACAACTCGGGTAGCGCCTTAAACATAAAATTATTCAAAATTTCGTGGAAAAGTATAAAAAACACAACATTTCGCATGTATCGCATCTATTTCGTACAACAGAAAATTACGTATCCCTAACAATAAGCATCTAGGTACGTAAGTTTCCTCATATATTAAATTAGGGTTGCTGGAGAGATGCTCCACACCTACAACGTAATAAAATAGGGTGGTGACTAAAAATACTTTTTATCCGTCAGTTGTAGTATGTACTTATTAAAAAAATATAGGACAAGTACCTATTTTTTATTTTTTTTGCTTTATCAAAAGATTACGGCGATACATTGCGTTAAAATGCGCTATGACGTCACGAGTATGTAGATTTTATACTTACTTGTGTCATAGCGAGTTAGCGACCCCCACTCCCCAACTTTAATGCATTTTATCTAAGTCATTTTTTATTAATATGATAGAGCAAAAAATACGTGTCTAATAGTTTTTTTATTATCTGACTGAAGGACTAAACGGAATTGCTTTTTTCACCCAGTCATCATCCCTATTGAGATGTCTGCACTGTTAACTTTTCAAAGTATTATTTCTTTTTTTGTATGTAAAAATTGAGTACCTACATAATGGGTACCTACGACCATAATAGAAATGTATAAATAGCAAAGCGGATGATGGGGTTACTGGGGATCATGACGTCTTTATTCCAATATTTGCGTAAGTATAAACGAGTTCCGATGACCAGGTTATACGGTAACGGTATTTCCCCTTGTCAGGTTTTACCTACAATTCCGGAAAAACCCAAAGGTAAAAAAATATAGGTACAATTAAACTAGTGGAGTGGAGTTTCTTGCCCGTTCTTCTCCATAGGTACCTACTACGCTTTGGAATGGGCAACTAGCTTCATATTTCTGACTGACCAACTCCTTGACAATTCAAAAGTGTCTGTAAATGGTTTAATTGAAATAAATGCTTTGAGTTTGAGTGAGGCCACTGGCTTTCTCCACTATAATACATATTCGTCATATTTATGTCATATGCATCCTTGTTGTAAGCTTCCTTCTTTAGGATCCGTACCGTTTCATTTGCAGGGCACATCAAGTTTACTGGAATAGTAGCACACACACGGTTCAGAATCGCTTGACATGTAACATGACACCTGTCTTTTTGACACTTTTTGTCAAAAAATTCTTGAAGAAATTCTCGTTTTTTCTAATCTGTCAAAATTACCTTTAATTTACCATTTTTTTTTGACATTGTGTCGCTGAGATAGCGACCTCAATTTGAACGTTTTTTAAGTACGAAAAAAAGCCTTATGGTTAAAAAAAAGGCGCAGCTGCCATCATCCCTGTCCAGGGACTGAAAGCGGTTATGGTTAAAGGTTTAAGGTTTAGGTACTGCTACCGAAACATTTATAAAGGTTATAGTACTTCTACCGAAATATACCGGTATGCATATCCAACCTCAAAATTCCGCTTCTGAAAAAATTAACGGTATCGAAATATTTCGGTAACCTTTATTTTACGGTATGACGTCATACTGAAATTTAAAGGTACCTTAATTTTTCGGTAATTCAGTCCCTGTCCCTGTCATTAAAAATAGATTTTGTTGGTGGTGGTGTCTAATCGGTTTTTGGGTGACGTCTCTGCGTGTGGAAATTGTGACTACATTGTTGTATTGGGTTTCGACTTGTAAAAACAAATGTATAAGTGGTATAAATAAATCATATCATTGATTTTCATTTTAACGCCACTATTGGCTTACCTCGAAAACTATGAAAACGACGCCCATGATGAAAACTTTGAAAATTATCGCAGCCGCCATCTTGGATTTACACATTTTCGTTACGTGACGATTTCTACCAGATTATTCCTACTGCACGCCGCGTTATAGAACTACGTTTCAAAAAGCAGAGAACCAAAACAGCCATAAAACTGTGTATGTAGAATTTGGATGTTCTCATAAATGTTCACATATTTTGCTTTTTACGGCAAAAAATGAGACTTCCTAGAGAGTCATGGCCACTTATCGACATTCACCTTGAATAACACCAATTATTCATTTAAACATTTCGCAGTTATATTCTCAAAACCATTTTATTTTAATAACTCAATTAATTAAATGAAAGATCTTATTGACTCTAGGGGTCACACGTGTGACTCCTATGCCTTTTGGCGCGACCCCCGGGGCAGAAAGTGCTGGTGGGTTTGCTGATTTGATAGGGCCTTAGCAAATTCAAATGTCATTTATTCAAAGTAGGCTGAGAATCAGCACTTTTCGAACGTCAAAATTACATAAGACAGTCCCCTAAAAACGCCCACCCTTCACCACTTCCTAGTGCTTTAGTAGACGTGGAGACTACTGGTGGCCCAATGAGACTATTCAAGACCTATTTTTCTGAAGCCTTCATCATTTTAAAGATATTTTAATTATTGATATTTTAGTATACGTGTTGAGGAACTCGTGGCTAAGTAGTAACTGCCGCACGGGTCGATCCGTCAGGTTAAGCTACGCTTGCCGGGGTTGGTCTGTGGATGGGTGACCGTCTTTACATACCGAGACTCCTCCGTGCCTCGGAAAGCACGTTAAGCCGTTGGTCCCCGTTGTCATTCGTGGATCTTTGACAGTCGTTACGGGTCGTCAGAAGCCCGAAAGTCTGACAACCAGTCTTACCAAGGGGTATCGTATTACCCAGTTACTGGGTTGTGGAGGTCAGATAGGCCGTCGCTCCATGTAAAATACTGATATTCAGCTGCATCCGGTTAGACTGGAAGCCGACCCCAATATAGTTGGGAAAAGGCTAGGCAGATTGATTGATTTTAGTATACGTGTTTTTATTGAAATACCTTTTGTTAATGCGTCTAATTTGGGACAGCGCTCCTGGATGGGCGAGTCCTATTACTGGCTGGACGTGCGACGCGTTGCGTGAGCTCAGTACAGAACACGCCAGCTAATCATTTAAGGTCACTGGCATATATGGAGTTTGGTTTTCTTCCCGATTAATGGCCATTTAGGGGCATGAGGAACAGGGTGTAAAGTTCACTCATCCACCATAGAAAAGGGATGATCCTCCAACCAGACGGGTGTTGTGTCTGGCGGGCCGACTGCCCAACTGTTGATGTCGGATAGTCTTATATACCTATGTCGTTCGCGCGGTAAACTCTAATTGCGCGATGCAGGATTTGTGTGACTTCGTGTCTTTTGATGCGTAGTTCGTATGTGGCGGTGTAACCGGCTACAGCCATATTGGCAATAAGATCCCCCTGTTACATAGGACCACTTGATTTAGCCTTAAGCCTACCCGGTGTAGGAAGGACCATCCAGCTTCTCCGCAAAAAACATAATTATCTTCAAAATGGTATTGTGGTTTCATATCACTGCGTCGTCATCTTCGTAGCGTTTTTTCAACTATGTTGTGGTCAGCTTCCAGTCTAACGGGATGTAGCTGATTACCAGTATTTTCCTCTTAGGTACTAGTGATGAAATTTTCTGATGCCTTGCAACGCTCAGTGCTCATTCTCCGTTTGAAGCCTTTGCTGCAAATGTATTATTATCTTTTTAAGGAAACTTGTTGACCTAGCGCTAAAGTACCTTGTTAATAATATATCTGTGTCACAGGTTTAACGGCCCCGACTTACGAGTTGTAGGTCGTGGGTTCGAACCCAAGCAGGCGCTTCACTTTGTGTAAATAATTTCATCACCACTGCTCTCAAAACGGTGAAGGAAAACATCGTGAGGAAAACGGCATGTTCTAGAACCAAAAATTCGAAGACATGTGACATCTACCAACCCGCACTGGGCCCGCGTGGTGGATTTCGGTCACTCCCTCTCAAAGAGGTCTGATTATGATTATTACAGGTTTATCAATAAATACATATTCGACATGATTTGGAATTATTATGTCTTGTTGCTGACATAATTGTGATTTATCTACAATTTTTTTTTTTTATGATTTGGAATTATTATGTCTTGTTGCTGACATCATTTTATTGTGATTTATCTACAATAAAAAAAAAAAAAATTTCGGAGGTTATTAAGAATTATCTTCTGCCCGCGACTCCGTCCGTGTGAAAGTCAACTACTCATAAATAAATTATCTTTAAAATGGTGAAGGTTTCAGAAAAATACGCTTGATAGATTTTGCGTGATTCTCGGTTTTTTATCCGCGTTAGACATAACTTTACAAATTAATTTCACTATGTAATATAAACAGAATCTATAATATTCATATATATATAAGTTATTAAGAAAATGCTCTAATTTAACAATTTTTTTTTTTCAAATCATTAAGAGGGAACAGAGCCTGCGGTTGCCCATACAAATGTATTCTCCTTTTTTCTTCCTGAATAATGCCTCTAGAGCAATCATACTTTTTCATAAAATCAAGGTCTGCTGTGGACACGTCCCTGTCATTTCATTTTTTTCAGCAACTTGTTGGTAAAGAAAATATGACCCCTCCAAAGATAAAGTGCCCTATTTTTACCGCCGGGATTAGAGGACTACCAGACAAATTCGAAAAGTTTTTAACATAAAAGAAAATGATAGGAACCTAGACATCCTCTTTCTTAGAATTTTAATGTTAAAAATAATTGAATCGGCTCAGTTTTCGACGAGAAAAAAGGGGAATACGAAACGTCGATCTCGTCATTTTTTTTGTGAAGTAATCGGTCTGAGCTGAAGCTGTCCCTATCGCACTCTACGGAGGCAGACTGGAGGTAAGACGACGGCAATAGTTTCTTAAAATACCTATTTTTCAAATTCCTTGCAGGCCCTGTTCCCTCTTAACACTACTCTTTTAGACGTGATCTTCAGTATCATTAAAAGTCTGTTTACGGCGCCTTAAAGAGAACACTCAAAAACACTTATTGGCAACCCATGCCCTTCGCAGTCACGCTTAATGCATGCAGTTCATGATGATTTCATAACATAGTAGCTATAGTTGAGGCGTACAGCAGTGTATTTACACGCGGTAGCGTATGCGACAAATACTTGGCATGCCATAGTTGAAATTCCACCAGTACGATTCCAATTACACTTTCGACGTACGATTCAGTCATACGTAATCGCGAAGTATGAAATGTCGTAAGTCATAAATGTGTTACTATGGTGTACAACTATCAGGTAAGCCTGTCCTAGAGCCATATTTCATACGTGGCTCAGTCCACGGATTTTATCGACGGAAGAATAGACAACATAACTTAATAACATCATGCCTTGTTTCCCCTAAGGCTTGGGCAGAGGTGTACCTGTAGTAGGCACACTCACATTTCGCCAGTTATGTTTTTAGGTCCCATGTAATAGGGGGCGAGCCTATTGCCATCAACCGTGCACAATTCTACTTGCTACTACTGAGAAATTCCTGAACAGATAATCTATCACAATCTGTCATTTTGTCTATTCTTACGTCGACAAAACCCGTTTCATGGATGTCAAGCTACGCGTGCCGTTGTTTTTGTCTAACGGCATATAGGTATCCCATCTGGTGTTATGTAAAAGCTGCTATTCAGTAGTTGGCAAACTCATTAGTCAATGGAGCCAAATATCAATATTATAACGACTAAGATATCTTATGAGAGACAGTCCTTTCTGTGTGTCCCAACTGTCGCAATACACTTTTCTTCATCCTTAAGAGGGAACAGGGCCTGCGATTCTCCATGCAAACGTATTCCCCGTTTTTCTTCCTGAATAATGCCTCTAGAGCTGTCATTTTTTAAAAATAAAGTCAGGGTCCCTGTCATGTCCTTTTTTTTCTGCAATTAATAAGTAAGGAAAAAATGACCCTCCAAAAATTACAAAAATGCCCCATTTTTACCGCCGTGATTAGAGGAAAACTAATTCGGAAAAGTTTTTAGCATAAAAATAATAATAGGAACCTAGACATACTCTTTCTTAAAATTTTAATGTAAAAAATTATTAAATCGGCTAAGTTTTCGAGGAGAAAAAAGGAGAATGCCAAACGTCGTTTTCGTCAAAAAATTTGTGATATAATCGGTCTGAGCTGCAGTTGTCCCTATCGCACTTTACGGGGTTTAACTCGGTTTTTCGGGCGCAGCGCGACGGCAATAGTTTCTTCAAATACATATTTTTCAAATTCCTCGCAGCCCCTGTTCCCTCTTAACACTCGCATCCTCTTTCACTCCACAACGAAGAAGTAGTTTGCCTTCATCATCTCACACATACGTCATCATGATACATCACATCGGCTGATAATAATTTGATGGAGGCATCTTACTTATTAACAAATTAATCTTGAGAAACGTACATTCAATGATTAATTTTCGTCGATGTCCTGTTAATTTTTGGTGAAAATACTTCGGTATTAAATCTTTTAAATATACTTAGTTTGACTTTGAATAAAACTTGATAGGTATTTTTTATTTTACGATGGGTTTGCTCTTGACTCTAGTCTAGGTCAGAGGTGACAGAGACAAAGTCGACGGTGGAGTGAGCTTACCCAGAAGAAGCCTGTTCACTCTTACTTTGAATAAATTCGGGTTGTATGCATTCGGAAACACAGACTCAGGCAGAGTGTTCCACTCCTTTGCTGTGCGCATTATAAAAGATGTTTGAAAACGCTTAGTGCGAGTTGGTGGAATATCTATATATGTATATAGTAGGTATATGACAGAAAACCCGACCCCCGCGCGTATAATGTCTACGGTCGCTCTCATCGATATTTAAGTTCCACTCCTTTGCTGTGCGCATTATAAAAGATGTTTGAAAACGCTTAGTGCGAGTTGGTGTAATATCTATATATGTATATAGTAGGTATATGACAGAAAACCCGACACCCGCGCGTATAATGTCTACGGTCGCTCTCATCGACATTTAAGTTCCACTCCTTTGCTGTGCGCATTATAAAAGATGTTTGAAAACGCTTAGTGCGAGTTGGTGGAATATCTATATATATAGTAGGTATATGACAGAAAACCCGACCCCCGCGCGTATAAAATCTACGGTCGCTCTCATCGAAATTTATACAAGGAGCCGCATGCGGGTCGCGGGTCGCGAGTCGCGGTTTCCCGACCACTATAGTCTATATAAAATTCTTGCTCCGAAATCGTTCAAAATCCTACAGTTTTGGAATATTTATTTATAAAGTTAGTTAGGTATAATAAGTTACCGAAAAGTCGGAGGGAGTTTAGTAATGTAATATACAACTAAAGTCTTTATCTGACAAAGCATACCTAAAAAATTACTGACAGAACCATTTATTTTGGCATAGATTTTATGAAATTATTTTTATTTATTGTTGACATTTATTATTGTTTGCTAATCCAAGGTAAATTAATGATATTGACTTAATTATACTTAAAGTATTAACAATTATAATTATTCATATTTCCACGCCATAGTATGTTGTAAACATGTCAATCAATCTGCCTAGCCTTGTGTTGGGGTCGGCTTCCAGTCTAACCGGATGCAGCTGAATACCAGTATTTTACTTTGAGCGACTGCCTATCTGACCTCCACTCTGACCCCTTGGTAAGATTGGTTGTCAGACTGTCGGGCTTCTGTCTGACGACTGGTAACGACTGTCAAAGCTCCACGAATGACAGCCGGGACCAACGGCTTAACGTGAAACATTCCAAATGCCTTTTTTTACACCTGAAACGGTTACAACATCAAATTCAATGTTATAATTGCAATTTTTGCTCTTTTACAAAATATCATGTGATAAGTTAACGATAAGCGACATACACATACGCGGACGCACCCTTCACACACTCACACACACACCCTCGCACACTCAACCCCCCCACACACATACACCACCACACACACACACACACACCACCACACACACCACCACACCCACACACACACACACACCACCACACACACATACCCACCAAGATTTAAGTTGAATTTCTTTTTTGTATGTACACTCCTATACAGGGTGGAAGGGACATCGACGCAAAAAGTATTGAACTTATCTATGAAACAGCTGTTTTTTTTTTAAATAACCAACGAAACATTTCAACGGGGGGGTGGTTCAGAATCATGTACTGAATCCATGGTATCAGTTTTCGCGTCGATGTCCCTTCCACCCTGTATACAATAATAATGTTATTATTACTAGTTTTAAAGCGGGGTCTCCTAGCACAGGTATTTATCATACTTAAAAGGAGGCCTCTATGTAAGATTATTATTGTTGAAGTTTGTAAAGTTAACTGAATGAATCGTTATTAATTCATTATTAATATTCTAGTTCGCCACATTTATTATTGCCATACAGTAATTTTGCCAATAAACAGCGAAAGAAATATTTGACATATATTTGCAACGTTGCCCACTTTCAGAAAAGAGAGATATTGCAGTTGATGAGCATTGCCTAAAAAATCTCATGTGCTATCATTATCTTCATAAAGTAGGGTAAGTCAGATAATCTTCGGGCGCGGCCTTGTTGAAAGTCAGATAAACCCGGAATTCTAGTAATCTAAGTAATTGAGTTATCATTTACGCCTGAAAAATGGTGTCGTAATTTGCAGCTGTGTTTTCAAGAAATCTGCAAGCAAATATTATGTCTTGATTCCGATGATGCTTGCAATGCTATTAATTTATAATTTAATGTTTTGTGTTGCGTTATGTAAATTATTTTGCATAAGTACTTATTGTATAGAATCAAGTTTTTCTAACTGAACAGACAGCTGTGCTGCTGGGGAGTTTGTTGCGCCACTTCTTCTTCCCAGCGAAAGCACTAGGAAGTGGTGAAGGGTGGGCGTTTTGTGGGACTGTCTTATGTAACTTTGACGTTCGAAAAGTGCTGATTCTCAGCCTAGTTTGAATAAATGACTTTTGAATGAAATCGTCCCGTATTCTAAAAATATGCTGATGCATAATGCTGGGACATGGGTCTCATTTCTGAACCTCTGAGAAGTGGATTGTAATCCACCACGGCTGGCTCGGTGCGATGTGTAAAATCGAGTCTAAAACTAACATTATAACGAGAAAAGATAAGATTTTTTGTATGTTTGTATGTTACGCTTTCACGGCTAAACGGCTGAACCGATTTTGATGAAATTTGGTATGGGGATACTTTGAACCCTGGGGAAGGATATAGGCTATTTTTTATTGGCATAACACGCGGGCGAAGTCACAGGCAGAAGCTATCAAAAACATGGATCTTGGCTTGAGTATTGCGCCAGAAATGACGATCGGAAACGCATAAAACGATGTTAAGGTATACAGTTTATGTAGGTAGAGATTTGAATTTAATTCATTAGCATGCACATCTTTAGTATTCATGAATCGACTAGGAGGGTAAACACCTGGTTTCTTTTTTTTTATTCAAGTAATTTACTAAGAAATTGGTCATTCTCTGTCTGGTTCAGGCATGAAAATTAATTAACAACATTTTTTGTTTATTTTAACAAATTAACAATTATTGCACCATTACTATGTTAGGGTAAGTACGGCGCTGGGATAATACCGTACGAATCAAATGCAATACGTAAAATGTCCTACAGATCTGTACCCTAATTGCGTAATTCACGATCAATCAGAATCTGAATCGTTTATAAATAGATTGCTAATCCATTGCTTCATAAGTTCGAAAAAAATCTGCTCGACAACGTAAATAACGCAATGAATGTGGTTGAACTGTCAAAATGAAACAGATTAGTCGTAATCGTTTACGGAACTGGTCGTCGTGTGACGAGTCGTTGAGCTTCCTACAATAGGGATGAGCTACACGATAACTGATGCATGCGTGCCGTTTGTCGGGACTGATCAACTCAAACCTACAATAACTCTTTCTTCAAAAGGCCACATCTTAATAATATAATGTTTGGACTTTAAAAATTTCATTTCAAATTCCCTTTGTTGAGTAGCATAGTGGCTCTTGAGTAGCATAAATGTATGCTTCACCTATGAGTAGTTGCTCTCGCTGGAGAGCACACTCCCTCTGCCAAATGTCACTTACCACATCTGTTTAAAGTACTCAAGACTGATTGCAGATACAAAAGAAAAAAAAACTAATAATAAAAAATAATAATAATAAGAGTAATTTGCCAAAATCTTTTTAATGCTGACAACATTGTGTTCTTCTCTATTTTTTTCCCTCGAAAGTCGGAACAGAATAAAATGGCGCAGAATTTGATTCGTACGGTCTTATCCTAGCGCCGAATTTACCGCAACATATCCTAACTCATAAATAAGTTAACTAGCATCTATGAATGCGGAAGTAGCTGTTAGATTATATACAGCGTGTAACAAAAACCCTGTCCGATCCGTGAGGGTGTTGTTAAGAATCATACTGAAAGTCATTTCTATGGTTATATTCTGGAAAAAAGAATAAAAAAATAATGCGGGGTGTGGCAAAAGAAGCATGAAAGTAGGATAAATGCTGTGGAAATGCGTTCCTTGCGAAGCATGTGTGGCCAAACTATGAATGAGAAATGATGTGATAAGACAACGGTGTGAGTTAAAAGAAGATGTAGTGACAAAAATTTTAAAGGGTATGTTGACATGGTTTGGTTATGTTGAGAGGATGAATGAAAGACTACTAACAAAATGTATTTACAAGGCAGATGTGAATGGAAACGCCGGGAGGGGACGCCCTAGGAGGACATATACTGACCTTATTGGTGATGTTCTTCAGAAAGGACAGGTGCGTAGTACTCGCAACCGGCGTGCGTGTATGACCAGATGTATGAACGTAAACGAGGCAAAAGGAGTATGTAAGGATCGTAGCAGGTGGCATTCTGTAGTTTCTGCCTGCCCCCATGGGAACAAGGCGTGAGTTTATGTATGTATGTAAGAAAAAAAAATGGCGCATTTTTTTTAAATGGCGAATTTTATTTCGGTTTAATTCTATTTCAATTTATATTTATTGCAATTCATAATGTACACATACAGGAGCATCTAGGGACTACGTAACATAAAATAACATAACATCACACATCATATAATTTACTCTAATTGGACTACGGTCATTGATGTATACCATTGATCACAGTATATTTTTATCGCGTAATAATAGGACATAATTGATATGGCCTAGACCTCCATCTAGCTTAAAACTATTATTAGCTCTGTCGCGACAAGAGGCTAACTAATGTTGTAAAAAATAGGCGTCTTAAAAAAATAAAATGTGTTTGATGGTCTAAAGCACCTCTTAACGTTTCTAAAGTTATTTTTTTAACACCTTATAATTGTATAGTTTTTGGTAGTAGGAAAAATATATGTTAATTTTGAACTTGTTTGTATGTAATCTCTATATAAATTATCGATTAACTAACAAACTAACCTTGAGTTCCAATCCAAAATATCTACGTATTAAATATCAACGTAATTACGTTGGTATTTAATTAATTACAAGAACGTCTTATTTGAATGTAGAACATGGTTGATTTAAAAAAAAAATCGGATAGGTACAGTTCGCCGCTCTGAAGTAGACTACAAGTTACTGCGCAGTAGTTAATCTTACTTATAAAACAGTTGCGCGCATCCCAGCACGCATGCGCAACCTAACTTCAGAGCGGCAAAGTTATTTGACTGACGTGATCTGCACTCAACTCATTTTTGAGTAAATAGATAATTGATTCTTTTTTTCAATAAATTACAAGCGTAAGGCCTCTGCCTCGAATTTTGCGGGCAGCGGGGCGGCGGCGGCGGCGGCGCGGGAGCGGCAGGATCTTATGCGTAAAATCAAATGGACCGGTTCTCGAAAACAGCGGCGCGGGGGCGGGCAACGAGCGGTGCACTCCAGTCAAGCGGTGACCGCCCGCGCCGCCGCCGCCGCCGCCCCGCTGCCCGCAAAATTCGAGGCAGAGGCCTTAGTGTCATCGCGCTTCTTTGTACACGAATGCCCTTTCTTTTTTTTTTTGGGTGGGAAATCATCATAAGACTTCTCCCGCTCTGGGCGGAGCGAGAAGGCGTGTGCTCTTACTGACTAAAACCCACCCGTGTTTCTTCAGTTGCCTTTCCGTTGTCAGGGGCCACGGTATCCCTTTCGGACCTTCGCCTCAACCCCGGCAGGCATCTGTCCCATCGGACCCCTTCACTCGCTAACATCTCTTTGAGGCGCGCGTGGAACACAACGCGCCGTCGACCCGACCCGGGCCTGGTCCTTACCGGACGGCGAGCTACCCATTGCTCACCGTCCGCAACCCCGCGCCTACGGCGGCGGCGGCCGGGAATCGGCCCCGACGCCCAGGGCGTCTCCTCCTGCGGCGGCTAGGGGCGTGAGGGCGCGAAATGAGCCCCTCCTTCTCGCGTTCCGCCTCCTCCTTCGCGTCTTCTCCGTCTTCTCCTTCCTCTTCCTTCGTACACGACTGCCCTAAAAGGAGTTATAATACATTGTCATTGCTGTCGGGGGACATTTGTGTCGTTGTGCGTCGATTTTTTTCTGTGCACTAGATTTTCAACGCTTTGCTTAGCACCGAGAGTTGAAAATCCAACAGTGTGTTTTTTCAACGCGCTGGGACGAGAGTGAGCCCCAACGCGTTGGACTCTCAACGCTCGGCTCAACACCCAGAGCTGAAAATCCAGTGTACGAAAAAAAAAAAGCCGTACGAGCCTGGGCTAAGAGGTCCCCCGACTGCAATGATAATTTTATTTATGTTTTTAGTCAGCGAGTAAATGAGTGACCTTTCGCTTTGTATATACAGATTAACTAATACAACTACGCGGCAGCGTCTTCATGAGAGTGATTTGAGTCGTTCAAAATACTGTAGCTACTTTTCTTTAAGAGGGAACAGGGGCTGCGAGGAATTTGAAAAATAGGTATTTGAAGAAACTATTGCCGTCGCGCTGTGACCGAAAAACCGAGTTAAACCCTGTAAAGTGCGATAGGGACAACTGCAGCTCAGACCGATTATATCACAAATTTTTTGACGAAAACAACGTTTGGCATTCTCCTTTTTTCTCCTCGAAAACTAAGCCGATTTAATATTTTTTTACATTAAAATTTTAAGAAAGAGTATGTCTAGGTTCCTATTATTTTTTTTTTATGCTAAAAACTTTTCCGAATTAGTCTGGTAGTCCTCTAATCACGGCGGTAAAAATGGGGCATTTTTGTAATTTTTGGAGGGTCATAGTTCCCTTACTTATTAATTGCTGAAAAAAAAAGGAAATGACAGGGACATGCCTATAGAGACCCTGATTTTATACAAAAAAAATGACAGCTTTAGAGGCATTATTCAGGAAGAAAAACGGGGAATACGTTTGTATGGAGAATCGCGGCCCCTGTTCCCTCTAAAGGTCTGTTACTAAATTATCTAATGAAACTGTTAACAAACCGTTCAAATTAAATTCTTACGCAGTCACTCACTGGCAAATTCATCTGGTTTTAGAAGGTTTGAACTTTTTATCTCACCACTTTCTCAAACAATTTTGTTTCAATAACATTATTAAATTGTAATTGTGAAAATCATTGACGAAAATGAGGGTTATAAAATTAACCTCAATGGTCAAATGAAAAAAAGAAGAAATACTATAATGAAAGAAAACACTTTTATTTGCGGTAAACATGACGTAAAGAAAGAACACAAAAAGTAACAAGTTGGGGAAAATATGCGTCACATCCACGCAAAACGGTCATCAAAACATATTTTAAGGTACCTAATTTAAATTTAGAATGTGGGTCTTCAACCCATAAATTCTATAATTAAATACAATGCGGCCGGTAAAACTTGTCAGTTGCGAACTTCGCGCAGAAGGCTGCGCAATAACTTTTTTTAGGAACCAAATGGTTAACATGAGCCGAGTGTGAGTGAGAGAACATGCGCGAAAGTTATACGCGCCAATATTTAGACCTGTCAAGTTATATCGGCCGTATTGTACCGACCTTCGAATAATAAAATCAAAGCACTCAATTTGTAAGTGCCACTACCAACTTGACATTCACAAGGTACGTTTTCTGATTTCATTGTTTACATTTTCATGAGACATTTTTGATCGGATTTTTAATAACATACCTGGCGGACAACATCCCTATGTTGTCCGCCAGGTATGTTATTAAAAAAAATAAAACAAAAAATTACAAAATATTACGGCATTATATTGAGTTAAAATGTGGCATGACCCTGTAGATTTTATACCGAGTTGTGACGTAGCGAGCCCCCTCTCCCCAACTTTAATGCGTTTTATCTAAACCTTTTTTTATTTATATGATAAGCAAAAATGCATAATATTTTTTTTATTATCTGACTGACGGACTAAATATTTTTATCTAAACCATTTTTTATTTATAAGATAAAGCAAAAAATATGTGCAGAATATTTTTTTTATTATCTGTTTGACTGACTAAATATTTTTATCTAAACCATTTTTTATTTATATGTTAAAGCAAAAAATATGTGCATTTTTTTTTTCCGTCTATTTCCCTGTAAAGCAGTTTTGCAGTCAGAGCATACTTAGTAAACAAATTGAAAGGTGTATTTTACTATCTTAGCGACTCTTTTTTTATCACACAATAATATGAAGATATTTTATATTTTTTTTATGATTATGTAATCTCTTTTATTATCTTTAGTAGCAACAACATTTAGTCACTTTTAGTAGTTATATGACTAAGACGTGTACTAATAGTGTTTAAAATAATACGCAAATTAATTGTTTTGAGTTGGTTTAAAAAGTGTGTGGGTTTTTGAGAAGTGTTAGTGAAATAGTGAGTGACTCGTGGGTAATAATATACCTACATAACCATCAGAACGATGAGTGATAAGGTGACGTTTAACCCATGTATCTATCGTGACGTTGTCCCGTCAAAATTTCAATAGTTCACGTTCAGATTATCCCGAATTTTTAAATTTTCGGGGTAACATTTTCCATTTTTAAACGGTGCTATGTTTGTTGTAGTTTTTTTTTTTATTTGTTTGTTACGCGAATTATGAATTAAGTTTGAGGATTCTTTTTTTGTTTGGTAGGTCATAGTTCAGAGGTGGTCCCATATAAATTGTATTAACTTTGCTTGGGTAGTTTTTGAGTTAGCTTCAATAATACGTTTTTTTTTCGCACTTAGTCTATATGGATGATGTTATAAGTTCCAGTCACTGTTATTTACATAGCAGGTAGTTGTATCGTAATTCGTGTGGTGTAGGGTACCACAGTGAAAAAGTGAAAAAAAATACTACAAAGTAAAAAATAACTTTAATTTCGGAAGTCGGTTAAAAAAATGAAAATTCAAAACTGACCGACGTCACTTTGTAGTGTTTTTTTTTTTTTGTAAGTTTTTATTTGTTTTTAAGTTTTTAAGTATTTATTTTTATATTTCACTTTTTAATTGTGGTACCTACCCCACACGAATTCGGATACAGCCAGCTGCTATGTAAGTCTTAGAAGTCTGTTGTTTTTTATTTTATTTTATAATGTTCGCAATATTCCGTATCAGGTTCTTTCTTACGGAAAGCAAAATTGGAAAAGATGCCGATAAATTAGTTTTTTTTTCTATACCTACACCACTGCCCTACCCTTCGGGGAGTAAAAAGAAAAGAAAGAAAGAAAATACGTTTCTTTGCGGTAAAATATGACGCAAGCAAGGAAAAAAAAAACAAATAAAACACGAAAATAACAAATTGGAGGAAAATATGCGTCACATCCACGCAAAACGGCCATCGCTCAGCATAATGCTGGGACCCTAAGAAGTGGCGTGATGTTATGTTCTGTTACTTATGTTCATGTCTTGTTGTTGTAGATGCGATTGCACCGGTGTGAGGGGTGTCTCGCGGCGTGCGGCCGGCAGCGCCGCGCCACGCCGCTAAATACCTTGCCACGGACTATTACCAGGTATGCACCTACTACTAAACTTGTGAATACCTACCTTGACGCCAAAGCGGTTGCCACCATGATGCACAACAACACACAGAATTTTTTCGTGCTAGACGGGCATGAGACGTGTCCAAAAAACCGTCTTCCCGCGGGATAGCGATCTACGAAATAAAACAGGGTAGGTCAAAATCAAAAATTTTGAGTTTTGGTCAAAAAACACGTTTTTGAACCAAAAAATTTCGAATTTCACCCCACTACCTGGAAAGTGGAAACCAGCACGCGATCGCGGACTAGAGAACAGGAATGGAGGGAAAGATTGGATTGTTTGTTTGTTTGTATTGAATAGGCTCCGAAACTACTGGACCGATTTGAAAAATTCTTTTATCATTAGAAAGCTTACTTTTCAGGGAGTAACATAGGCTACTTTTTATCCCGGGAAAAATAACGGTTCCCGCGGGAAACACCACGGGAGCGAAGCCGCGGGCAAAGTGCTAGTAAATTAATATTACGATCATGTACAGTACAACTGCTTGGAGGAATAAACTCGAAGGGTTTAAAATAACCAAGCATAAATAATTATAGCCATGTTCTCCTCAGTCTTCAAGATTATAAAACAAATATTCACTTTCAATGTTTATTTTTGCTCTCCTGTAAAGTTGCAAAAATGGTTATAGAAAGAAAAAGAAGAAAAGAAAATACATTTATTTGGCACAGACTGAAAGGCACGCAAGTAGAAAGAAAAAAAAAGCAAAAGGAAAGAATACAAAATAAAAAGTGTTAAACTGCGTTGCATGATACCAGCAGGAATGTGTGCCTCGCGGCTACGCCAAATAGGCCCAGTTCAGCATATATGCCAGACAACTAGTGCCTGACGCTGGTTTTCAACTGGACCTGAAGTGTGAGGTGACGGATGTAAATCAGTTTTATACCGCAACGTGTGTATGTATGCTTAAATAAAATTATCGGACTAGATGGCTCTGATGTCGAGATATTCGTCCATGGAACCCTGAGGCGTCCACGAACGAGAGAATCGCGACGATAAACACGCTGTGTCTTCAAATTATCGCCGTGTGGAGAGTGATTGATTCAAAGAGTTTCTATCGAATTTGATGGCACGGCGAGACAATCACGACTGTCTCACCCGTGGTGGATTTTATAATAAAATATTGTCTATCTGTATTTCAGGACCAAACTGTTAAGCAAAGCAAGAATCGCCCCCTACACGTACAATATGAGTCAAGAGAACTGCGCCAAGGTGTGCGAGGACGCGCCTCCCACACCGCCAGACAACGATGCCCCTCGTGAGTATACCACGATTTTAATAAACTCATAATCGTGTATATATCGTGGCCAGATCTTAAAATTGATCATTTCATGGAATGAACATTGACCACTGGTCACATCATGATGTAGCCCAAGTCTGCTATTTTTATAAATTCGTCGTTCCAACACGATCCCATTGTCATTTTGCTAAAAGTTCGTAATCTGCTAAATTCATAATGGTCGATCATTGATTGATCATTGTATTCCACAAACACGATACTCGTTACGAATTGAAAGGAATGACTGCACAATGATGTTCTCATGGTAGTTTACAGATCAAAGGAACTGTCAAAATTTTTGCAGATTACCGCCTAAGTCTGTCATTCATTTTTCATTGTGTACGAGATTAGCCATAGATGCCATTTCTTTCAATGGAGTGTTAGTGGCTGACCATTGGAAAGTCATAATGACGCCAATATGTTAGTAGATTACCAAACTTGTCAAAATCAACAATTATGAAATCAATGATAGACCATTCTGACACTATTGTAATAGCAGACTTGAGACCCTGGTCAGATCATTGAATACTCAACGTTTAACGATATGAACAGTTAAATGCACGATTACTTCATGATGTGGACAAATAAATCAAAACCTATAGGGTAATTCCCGTTGACCTAGAATCATGAAAGGCAAAAATCAAGGTCTCACAGCACAAGTTAAGGAAAAAGTACGATAAATTTTAAATTGTAGTTTTATCACATTTTTTTTTTGAGCTTACAAACTTACATTTGCAGTTGAAGAATTGACCTTGACGTATATCGATGTATGGGAGAACATGTTTTTCAACTACAATGTTAAGTTTGTTCTTGGGATAAATTCATCCCTCATTGTGAGTGGTCTGGCCGGTTTTTTGAAGTCGGGGTTTAATTTATTGTAAAAAAAAACTGTCATGTGTTTTTCACCTTCCAGCGATGCCCTGGTTCGGTATGGACATTGGCGGCACCCTAACGAAACTGGTGTACTTCGAGCCGCGGGAGACGAACCGCCGCGAGCTCGACAAGGAAAACGAGGTGCTGAAGAACATCCGGCGGTACCTCACCAGGAACTCGGCCTACGGGAAGACTGGCAGGCGAGATGTTCATCTACAAGTAGGTTTTTGACACCTAGAACCAAAGTGGTCGATATAGCACTCAATCACTAATGAATTCTCTTTAAAGAAAGAAAAAAAAAGTAGTTATTGGGACAAGCACAGGAGATCGATTAAAACACACTCATTAACAATAAAAATTAAAACAAAGTAAAATTAAAATGAATAAAATTTGTGATCCTAATAATAAAACAACTCTTTTAAATAACAGTATATTTTGCATGGCTCCCCGTGTATAATATCTATATAATATCATCATAATCATCTACCTAAATATTTAATGGAGGCATCATCGCCTGATAAGTTAAAAAAACAACTAAAAAGGTTTTTAATCAATAAAGCATATTACAGTGTATCTGAATATTTGCTGGATAAACTGTAGACAGATAGACTGATCTCATTCTTAATTTTATTCTGTTTAGTTTTTATTTATTTTGTGTTTTATTTTTACGTACTTTGCATGCCGAAAGGTAAAATATGGTGTTACTAAGACTGTGATATACCCTATTACATAAATGTAAAACATCTGCACATTATTTACCCATATTTGCAAATAAATAAATTTGAATTTGAAAATAAAGCTCACATTAGCGGCTTCATAATTTTAACGAATTATCATGCAAACCAAGATGGCCGTTCCAGACGGCATTTGATCAGAGAGGAGATAATCACTGCGTTGTTTGATAATGGACGACGACGACTTACATTACTTCTACATGCGTGTTAATTATTACTTCTTGCACTTATTGAAAACTAAAAAGAATACTCGTCTACTCAATCCGGAAACAAAATGAACATGCATGCTTGTCCGACCACGCACCACGCTAATTAGCGCGCTAAAATCCTTTGGTGTACCGCCACTTGGACGATAAGTGCTACGCAGCTCGAACTATCGCGACAATAGCCGATAATGGTTGGTCACATCTGCGTGATCGTATTACTGTGCGAAGCTTCGTCACGATATACGCAGATGCAGCCCCAGCATAACAAACAGACTCACTTTCGCATTTATAATATTATAATCAGGATGCTATCAGAATTAAATGTGTTATTTTCAACCGACTACAAAAAGAAGGAGGTTCTCAATTCGATTGTATTTTTTTGTATGTTTGTTACGCGATTACTCCGCCATTCATGAATTGATTTTGATGATTCTTTTTTTGTTTGGTAGGACATAGTTCAGAAGTGGTCCCATATAAGTTTGGTCAAGATCTGATGAGGGGTTTTCGAGTTAGCTTCAATAATACGTATTTCTCCCACCTAGTATATGTGGACGATGTTCTAATACGAGTAGTTCCTGTCATTGTATTTTACATAGCAGGGGCCCTACCACCACCTCTTTAAGCAGTATTATTTTGATGTTACTTCAGTGCGAGAAAGAAGTGGAGCTATACAGGACGTCTAGCTCCATCTCTTTCCCACGCTCAAGTAACATTTAAATAATACTGCTAAAAGAGGTGGTGGTACCCCCTGGTAGTGGTATTCAAATTTTTGTGGGGGGTTTGTGTAGGTACCACAACTAAAAAGTGAGAAATAATAACTTTTTTACAAAAAAATAAAACCGACCTCCAAAAAAAACACTAGAAAGTAAAAAATAACTTTGATTTCGGAAGTCGGTGGCAAAAAAACGAAACTATAAATCCAAAGACACCGACTTTAGAAATCAAAGTTATTTTTCACTTTGTAGTGTTTTGTTTTCAACCGACTTCAAAAAGGAGGAGGTTCTCAATTCGACTGTATGTTTTTTTTTTTTTTTTTTTTTGTGTGTTTGTTACGCGATTACTCCGCCAATAGGGTATTACACCCATTTTTGAAAAGTGTCTCAATTAGATTCTATAGTGCTAATGAACCACTAAAAAATTCACAAAATTTTTATTCAATCGTTAAGTGCCATAAAAATGCATTTAAATTTTGCATTTTCAAACTTCGCGCGTAATTTGACGAAAACGCTGGACGCAGTGGACGCCATATTGCTCTGTGGTCATGACGTCAGTTCACTATGTAAACAAATTTATAGATTAAAGGTACCCTGATAATTGACAGTTAACACTCCTAAGTTTACATAGCCGTACGACGTAATAACATGGCGACAACTATCTAATGGTGTTATGAAACAGATTAAAAAAGCTGAAACCTTTGAATTGAATTTTATAATTTAGTTTGCTATTTTATGAACTAAAGCTAACGTTTTCCAACTGCTTTTTGCCTAAGCTATCTCAATAATATATTTTTAGATTTTTTCTCATGTAGAGTAAAACACCCTATTATGAATTGATTTTGATGATTCTTTTTTTGTTTGGTAGGGCATACTTCAGAAGTGGTCCCATATAAATTTGGTCAAGATCTGATGAGGGGTTTTTGAGTTAGCTTCAATAATACATATTTTTCCCATCTAGTATAATATGTGGATGATATTCTAATAGTTCCTGTCACTGTAATTTACATAGCAGGTATTCAAATTTTTGTGGGGGTTTTGTGTAGGTACCAAAACTAAAATGTGAAAAATAAAAACTTTTTCACAAAAAATAAAACCGACTTCCAAAAAAAACACTACAAAGTGGAAAATAACTTTGATTTCGGTTTGATTTCGGAAGTCGGTGGCAAAAAAACGAAAATAAAACCCCAAAGACACCGACTTCCGAAATCAAAGTTATTTTTCACTTTGTAGTGTTTTTTTTTTTTTTGGAATACGGCTTTATTTTTTTGTTAATTTATAATTTTGTCTTATTTCCAGATGGACAACGTCACAATCCGCGGCCGTCGCGGCACCCTGCACTTCATCCGCTTCCCCACGTCCGAGGTGGGCGCCTTCCTGCAGCTGGCGCGCTCCAAGGGCATGGCCGACCTCGTCAACACCATCTACGCGACCGGCGGCGGGGCCTACAAGTTTGAGGAGGACTTTATTAAGGTACGACCCAGTGGCGTATTATTTACCCTGTGCCCAAGAGGGCCATGGCCCGTGGCGACAACGGGTGCTAAAATTTTCGCTTCGCTCGTTCTTGCATTATTTTTTTATTAATTTTGAAACTTTTATGTAAGTTGAAGTGTACGAAAGGTTAAAAAAAACTGGCCAAGTGCGAGTCGGACTCGCGCACGAAGGGTTCCGTACCATTATCTATAAAAAACGGCAAAAAAAATCATGTCTGATGTATGGGAGCCTCCCATAAATATTAATTTTATTCTGTTTTTGTGTTTGCGGCAACAGAAATACATCATCTGTGAAAATTTCAACTGTCTATCTATCACGGTTCATGAGATACAGCCTGGTGACAGACGGACAGCGGAGTCTTAGTAATAGGGTCCCGTTTCACCCTTTGAATATGGAACCGTAAAAACTAACCTATCCGAGGCAGGGTGCTAACATTTTTGAGCTTGCTACGCTTGCTCTTCCATCCTTCATTTTTAATTTTTTTTGCAAGTTTTATACATATTTCGACAAAGAAACTTATATCTATATGAATGGTCAAAAGTTAAAGACAAAACCCAAAATGTTATTACCCAGTTACTGGGTTGTGGAGGTCAGATAGGCAGTCGCTCCATGTAAAATACTGGTATTCAGCTGCATCCGGTTAGACTGGAAGCCAACCCCAATATAGTTGGGAAAAGCTAGGGAGATGGATGGATCAATCTACTTGCCTTTTCCCAACTATGGCTTCCAGTCCTCCACAACCCAATTGCTGTGTAACACGATATCTCTAGGCAAGACTGGTTGTCAGACTTTCGGGCTTCTGACGACACGTAACGACTGTCAAAGATCCACGAATGACAGCCGGGACCAACGGCTTAACGTGCTTTCCGAGGCACGGGGGAGTCTCGGTATGTAAAGATGGTCACCCATCCACGGACCGACCCCGGCAAGCGTGGCTTAACCGACCCGTGCGGCATTTATTACTTCATATTGAAATAAAATAAGTAACAAAACATTTCTCATCTAATTGCAGGAAGTAAACATGCGCTTATCAAAAATGGACGAGCTGGACGCGCTGATAGCGGGCGTGCTGTACGTGGACTGTATGAATGCGCAGGAGTGCTACTACTGGGCGCCGCCGCGCGAGTGCGCTGCGCACGCGCACGTGAGCGACGAGGTCAGTGCTGACACACACACACACGCCTTCTCCCCATGCGGGTAGGCAGAAACTACAGAACGCCACCTGCTCCGATCCTTACATACTCCTTTTGCCTCGTTTACGTTCATACATCTGCAGTGCTAATTCGTAACCATCTCACCGTGAAAGCTTAAGTGAAGTGAGCTCTGAGTGAGCTGTCAGTCCCTAGCATGGAATGACAGCTCACTTCACCGAAGTTTTCACGGTATGATGGTTACAGAATAGACCGGCTGGTCCTACACGCACGCCGGTTGCGAGTACTACGCACCTGTCCTTTCAGAAAGACTTGGGACCTTGTGCTCGGTAATAGAGTTTGCGACCACTAGACTAACGAGGCCTTCTGTTGTGTGCCTTTTAGTCAGTGCTAAATAAATGTAATTTATTTCTTATTTTTGTTGAGTTGTTTATAATTATCATAATGATAGAGTGTTAAATCAATTTCTGCACTACCAGTACAAAATAATATTTAGAAAATAAACCCGCCTCGTTGGTCTAGTGGTCGCAAGCGCTACTGCTGAGCATGAGGTCCTGGGTTCGATTCCCGGGTCGGGCAAAGTGTGATTGGGTTTTTCTATCTGGAATTTCTCAGTAGCAGCCTGCAGGCCTAACATGACACACGCGACAATTACTCGCTCTCGCGTGAGTAATTTTTGTCTATTTCGGTCACTTTCTCGTTTTCTGACAGCGCGTCCATACAAAATAGTCGACTCCTTCTGTCAAAATTGATGTTTACTCGACAAACCCTAACATGGCACCTTAGTTATCTCGATTTTTGACAATTCAACACGAGATAATCTCCGATTTTTCTATCATTTAGTCGTATTTACTCGTCGTCGATTTTGACGACGAGAAGAGTAGACAAAATTATGATACAAAAAAAAAACTCCAAAATAACATGGCAGTTTCATAATTGTACTTATTTAAGTCATCATTTTATTTTACAATATATTAATAATGAAAATACTTAGTTTTAAACTACTATCTATATTGAAACGACGTGTTTTATATGGAAGTTTTCGTTTTTTGTATGGAAAATATGAAAACATATTACCTACATGTTGAGTGTTAGGGGTTTATGGGTTTCATAAAGGGGGTCGAAATTTTCATTATTTTTGCGATAGGACACACCGTTTTCGAGATAAAAGCAAGAGAAAAGAAAAAAAAGACAGTATTGTTTTTGCACCTTCGAGGTGTTGGTGTGAATTTTAGTTCATTTTTTAATCGCGATTAAATACTTAGACAATCAACATTTTAGGTGAAGAACGTAAAATTCTGAATAGCAAAACAGCCATTTTCACTAAATTAATAGCTCAGTGCCGTCAAACTAAAATATAGTTAAGTTGTGTCACTTTATTCTATTTCAGAACGGAAAATCGTCGGTTGACAGGAATAATCAAAATTTTGGTGATTTTTAGTCTAGTTTAGAGGCATTTGTGAAAAGAAAATCGGCAACATTGAATGAATGAAACGGAATCTCAAGCCGATGTTGCTATCAAAAAAACATTAATAACTTGCAACATCGGTTTCTCGTCGCGAGATAGAAGTGTCAAAGTGCCTTTTTCGAGATATCTCGTCGTTTACGGTCATGTTAGGGATTAGAATGACGTCAGAATCGTAGACAAATTTCGACAAAACGAGATAGAGAGCTTTCTCGTGCTTGTCATGTTAGCCCTGCTGGAGTCTGGATTTGTGCACGGTTGATGGCAATAGGCTCGCCCCCTATTACATGGGACTTAAACGTATCTGGCGAAATGTGGGTGTACTATTTATTACACCTCTGCCCAACCCTTCGGCGATTACAGGCGTTTTTTTTTTAACGTTGCCCCACACTAGGAATTTCTCCTGTATCGTATCGTGCGTGGGTGCGTTTACAAACTTTTAAACTCACATACAGCCAGACCCGGAACAACTACTTGTAGGTCATACAAATATTTATTCCGTGCGGGGATCGAACCCGCGACACGCAGTGCAACAGTCAATCGCTTAACCACTGCGCCAACCGTCATTATTTTTGTCAAGATCATAATTATTTTTGTCAAGTTTTCTAACTACTCCTACGACTCTCGCGCAGCCGCCCTACTCGGAAGCCGCGCTGAGCCTGTACGTGCGCAAGCCCTTCGACTTCTCGTCGCCCTACCCCTTCCTGCTGGTCAACATCGGCAGCGGCGTGTCCGTGCTCGTGGTCAACGCGCCCGACGACTACTACCGCGTCAGCGGGACCAGGTAATAATAATTACTAGATTTTTTTCCTAGGGAGCAAACAACGATTTTTAAAGCGAGAGTGTTTCTTTGACTGCCTCGTTGGTCTAGTGGTCGCAAGTGTTACTGCTGAGCATGAGGTCCTGGGTTCGATTCCCGGGTCGGGCAAAGTGTTATTGGGTTTTTTCATCAGAAATTCCTCAGTAGCAGCCCGGAGTCTGGATATGTGCCCGGTTGATGGCAATAGGCTCGCCCCCTATTACATGGGACTTAAACATAACTGGCGAAATGTGGGTGTACCATAGGTACACTTCTGCCTAACCCTTCGGGGATTACAGGCGTGATGTTATGTTATGTTATGTTAGTGTTTCTTTGAATCCAGATCGGAGTGAAGGATTCTAATGTAGAATCCAGAACGCAGCGAGGGATTCAAAGTACGTCACTCGAGCTTAAAATAGTGTTGCTCCCGAGGTGAATACTGTACTTTTCATTACCCTCTATGAGACAAAAAAAACGTGTGCGGTCCGACCTCATCTCTCACGTATCATTTAAAACCAAAACGACATTTTCGCAGCCGCCATCTTGGATTAGCGTTTTGACCTCTTTATCGAATTTAGCAGCTTTAAAAACTATAAAAACGATACCCATAACGAAAAGTTTGAACATTTTCGTCATGTGTCTGGATTTACATTTTGACCAAATAATTCACACTTTCTCTCTCTTTCTTGCCAGCCTGTTACTTGTTCATACAATGTTCGTGATTGATCTCTTTGGTGATTAGAACTTTTACTTACAATATCCACATTCCAAATTCAAATCTATTTTGGTCCCTAGGGATCAAAGAGCTATTTTGGTCCCTAGGGATCAAAGAGCTATTTTGGTCCCTGTTTACGAAGAACAAACTAGCTCTTTTTGAATAGATGTGATGAAAAATAATACACAGAACTACAAGAATTTAATAACGCCGTTTCAAAACGATTGATTTACTGTATGATTTTGGTAATTTATTATATATCTTTACAACTATTATGTGAAACAATGTTCTAGCGCCTCGTGTGTGTGTCCGTTCCGGGAGCCCGTACGGGCGGCCCGGACGGGTCGGCTGGTCAGCTGTGAAACCAGCCTAAAAGACACAACAATATATTCATATTTTTTTATCCTTTTACTTCCTTGAGTTATTTGAATAGTCATAAAACGTACACTTTGTAACTACAAGTGAAACACGCATCGCTTCATGTGGTAAAAAACCTTTTCACCACTCACGCACGAAAGAAGTGTCTTTCCTCTACGAAAACAGTGAGGAAAGTTGGTTTTTCCTCACTGCTTGAACAGTGAGGAAAGTTGGTTTCTCCTCACTGTTTGAACAGTGAGGAAAGTAATGATCCCGTTCAGAAACTAACCTTGCCTGATTTTTTTATGTTAAGTTTTAAAGATATTTTAAAATATAAAGAATTTTTTTGATTTGCTTTGTGTCTATTTAATTTATTTACCTATGATGATGTGGTGAAAAGTTTTGTATGCAACATGTGAGCAAGTTCATTTGCTATTCGTTTTGTTGAGTCTTTCGCTTACGGATTGAAATTTATAATCACTCGCTGCGCTCGTGATTCTATTTTTCAATCCTTCGTTCGCTCAAGACTCAAAATCATACTCATAGGAAAAACGAACTTTCCTCACATGTTGGATAAATAACTATTACACATTTTTTTTCTTTGCCAGTCTCGGCGGTGGCACATTCCTCGGCCTATGCTGCCTCCTAACCGGCTGCAGCAGCTTCGAGGAAGCGATAGCCTTAGCAGCTTCAGGAGACAACACCACCGTCGACAAACTAGTGAGGGACATCTACGGCGGCGACTACGCGCGGTTCGGTCTGCCCGGGGACTTGGTCGCTAGCAGGTGACAGAATAACCTCTAACTTAAAACTCAAACTCACTTTTACAATAAACATAACAATAAAATTGCAGTAAAATTTTGCTGAGCGTGCCCATACCGAAAGGGTTTCCATGGGTACATTGGTGGGTTCTTTTGAAGAACTTTGTCAAAAAACTCCTTGACAATTCAACTGTGTACCTATTACCGCTGAAAGACAGACGGACAGCAGAGGTTTAGTAATAGGGTTCCACCGGTTTCAAAGCTTAACGTGATGGATCGACCCGTGTGGCTGTTATTACGAGATGCTCGAGTCTTGACCCGAATATCCGGATAAAAGGTACCCTATGTCCTTTTCCAGGTCATGGCATCATCCAAAACTCACTTTGGCATTTATAATATTAGTGAGGATTCATCATCTTGTTCTCCTCCACAGCTTCGGCCAGATGTGTTCAGCTGAGCGTCGCGCTAAGGTGTCCCGCGCAGACCTCGCGCGCGCTACTGTCGTCACCATTACTAACAACATCGGCTCTATCGCGAGACTGTGTGCTTCTAACGAGAACATTGAGAGGGTAAGCAGAGTATATACAAGTTTATACACGTGAAATTGAGTACCTTGGTACCGGGGCAAAAGTGACAGGAAATAAGATTTGTCATACAAAAATTCGAGCAGCGAACGAGAGCAGTGGGGTAGACCAGTGATAACTACCCTAACTTATGTATGCAGAGCAGAAGCTTATTATTATTATTGTTTTAATTATTTTTGTTTTTTTATTTTTATTATGGTCGCTTTTAACGTGCACGATTTACTACATATTAAAAAGAGTGTCCTTGGAGTTTCTTGTCCATTCTTCTCCATAGAGATCTACGTTTTGGAATGGGCAACTAGCTTCATCTTTCTGCCTGACCGACCCCTTGACAATTCAAAAGTACCTGTAATTGGTTTATTTGGAATAAATGATTTGAGTTTGAGTTTATCATGAACAGTATAAAAAAAAAACCTTAACTTAAGAACTATGCCCCGCAAAACCGTTTTCACGGTTTGTCTGTGGGAACAGAACAGAAAAATTACCAATACACTACAACATACATTACAACTTATATAACTACCTAATTAATTACTTATTTGCTCTCCATCAACAATTTGCAAACTACTTTCCTAAAAATTTCGCTTATAAACTCCTGAAAAAGAACTGCTTAAGTAATTTGGCAAATTTACCTTTTTTCTCCTGACTTCTTATATCAGTAGGCAATTGGTTGAGAAGGTATGGCACTCTTTTATCAAGCGTTCGAGCGCCAAAATAATTCCTTATTCTATAATAAATAATAATAATAATAAATAAATTTATTCAGTTAACTTTACAAACTTCTACAATAATAATTTTACATAGAGGCCTCCTTTTAAGTATGATAAATACCTGTGCTATGTAGGAGTGTACATACAAAAAATAAATTCAACTTAAATCTAGGAGGGTATGTGTCTGTGGAGGTGTTTGTTTGTTTATGTGTGTGTGTGTGTGTGTGTGTGTGTGGTGTGTGTGTGTGTGCAGGGTGCATCCTCGTGTGTGTATGTCACTTGTTGTTAACTTATCACATGATACTTTGTAAAAGAGTTTCAATGTCGTCATAACTCTTGCATTTTAGCCAGTCTATCAAAGATATATTATTCTAGGTACATCAAATTTACCTGCTGATACCATCCTAGTTGCGTGGTTATGGGTACTACTAGCGAGTGACGCTCCCAACTGCCATGACTGTTAATCAGAAGTAGGCTTCACTTTGTGTAAATTATTTCATCAGCACTGCTCTCAAAACGGTGAAGGGAAAAATCGTGAGGAAACCGGCATGTCCTAGAACAAAAAATTCGACAGTTGAATTGAATTGAATTTCTTTATTTTGCATAAAATATGGTATATAAAAGGTCTTAAATATAAAAAAGTTCCACATATTTTGCTTACTTACATACCTAATTCAGCATGCAAAAAAATACCTTATAATAAAATTATATACATCATCATCATCAGCCTATAGCGTTCCCACTGCAGGGACTCGGCCTCCTCTCAATGAGAGGGAGTGGGCTATAATCCACCACGCGGGCCCAGTGCGGGTTGGTAGATGTCACATGTCTTCGAATTTTTGGTTCTAGGACATGCCGGTTTCCTCACGATGTTTGTGATGAATTATATACAAAACCACTTAAATTGTTACTATTGAGATCATGAGGTAAAAAGTAAGAAAAAATAAATAAATATTCTTAAAATTACGTTATTTAATTATATTATTACTTACTAGTGAGATCGTATTTCGAACTTTGCTTATAATTGAAGAACTCACTTATTGTATAGAACTTATTAATAAAGAGCCATTTCTTAAGTTTTTAGCGGTTACACCGCCACATACGAACTACGCATCAATGACATGACGTCACACAAATCCTGCATCGCGCAATTAGAGTTTACCGCGTGAACGACATGTATAAGACTATCTGACATCAACAGTCGGGCAGTCGGCCCGCCAGACACAACACCCGTCTGGTCGGAGGATCCTCCCTTTTCTATGGTGGATGAGTGAAGTTTACACCCTGTTCCTCATGCTCCTAAAAGTTTCTTCTTAAAGTAGTTTAGCGGCAGCTCTCTGATCTGTTTGGGTATTTGGTTAAAGATTTTGACAGACATATTGTAACAATAAAATTGTGTTGAACTAGTGTGCTTCTACATCTTGTGACAGCCAGTCGGGTTGGATGTCTTGAAAGGAATTTTTTATTTACTATCTATGGCTTTAGTGACATCTACCAACCCGCACTGTGGCCACGTGGTGAATTACGGCCCACGCCCTCTCACGGGGAGGAGGCATGTGTCCCAGCAGTGGCAACGTTATAAGCTGATAATGCTGCACAAATTCACACTTTAGGGTTTTATTCTCTAAACATTATCATGTACTGCTTCTGCCAGTGCAGTAATGCAGCCAATTTTACACTCTCTAACATTATCGATATAAGAGTCATCTATAATAATAAACCTATATTAATAGAGTCTGGATTTCTGCCCGGTTGATGGCTCGCCCCGTATTACATGGGACTTAAACATAACTGGCGAAATGTGGGTGTACCTGCTACAGCTACACCTCTGCCCAACCCTTTGGGGCAACAAGGCGTGATGTTGTTTATTAAATAAGTAATAAAGCTGTCGCTATTAAGCTTATCTATAAAATCTAAGCTAAAATTACCTTAGTTTGTTTGACCCCGCAAATCTCTGGAACAACCAAACGGATTTGAGAAATTATTTTTAGCCTTTGATATACCAATTCTTAAGAAAGGTTATAGGGTATTTATCATCACGCGCCGGATGCAGCTGAATACCAGTATTTCACATGGAGCGACTGCCTATCTGACCTCCACAACCCAGTTACTGGGTAATACGATACCCCTAAACTAATGTTTGTGTTTCTTTCGTTCACAGGTAGTATTCTGCGGCAACTTTTTGAGAGTGAACCCGTTATCAATGAAGCTGTTATCTTACGCGATGTCCTATTGGTCGCGAGGGGCTCTCAAGGCGCTCTTCTTGGAGCATGAGGGGTGAGCAGACATTTGACATACTTATTCATATGAAGATTATTACTGAATCTTTAAATTCCTCACCAGCGCTTTCTGCTGCCTTAATTAGACAAAATGTGAAGGCATGCCCTTTGGAGTTCAGGTTTCAGCATACAAACCCCCAGGTTTTTATAAATGCTTTCAAAGATCTTAAAATAGAATCAACAGAATATCTCCGGGGAATGTCTGTAATAGTTATTTATGATACTAGTGCGGTAAACTCGTGACTATGGTAAGGACATTCGTCTACTCGTTTGTAAAAACCAATTTCCGCGCGTATGTCATACAAAGTTTTTCAACACATTTGCGAGAAAACAGTAGAATAGGTAATGAAACAAACTTTTGTTTATAAAAATATCATTCAGAACGTCGCAACAATAACAATCTTTGACGTTTCTAATATGAAAATGGCGCCATTTACAAATGGCGCTACGTGCGCGTGGTGAAAATTAGAATCGGAATAGTCGAGTCGAAAAGCATCTTTCGTCTCATTTTCTCTTTAATACTAAAGTGAGATAAACGTATTGAGCAAAAGCGCTTCCGAGGAGGTTCGATCATGCAGCTTATTTATTCTCGTAATTTGAAACTCCTTGGTGGAATTCTTATATATATTTTTTATGGTAATAAAAAAAAACCGTAAAGGATACGCACGGCGCTATACAACGAACGGGGCGGTAAAATATGTACTTAGGTGAGAGTACCTATTTTAAAGCCCGTTCCATTGTATGGTGCGTAATTTTTAACTTTCGAACAATGTATACAGGCTTCGTAAATGCATTTTTTGCATATTTAACACCAAGGAGTCTTTCCGGGTCTCATGAAACACAGTAAAGTAGCTCCATTGTTCAAATCCAGTGATAGTAAAGAACCCAATAATTATAGATAGTGCAATCCACCTCGACGCCCCCCCCCCCCCCCCCCCCCCGGTCCGCTCCGCACTAAAGTACAACTTACAGTACAGTCGTCGCGGAGTGGGGCGCGTCTCAGTGGATTGCACTATCTGTACAGGCCTGTGTCAATTCTACCAGTTCACAATAAGATGTTTGAAAAGTTGATGCTCAATCAAATGTTACGTCACTTTAACAAAAGTTCCATCTTTCATGAACAACAGTACGTTTTCACCAAAGGGCGTTGTACCACTGACGCCGGTGTCACCCTATTAAAGAATCATTTTTAATGCCTGGGAAGAAGCACAAGATGCCATTGGAATCTTTTGCGACCTCTCGAAGGCGTTCGATTGCGTAGACCATGAGACACTTCTGCTGAAACTGGAGCACTATGGAATTAGGAATACAGCTCTTGATTGACTAAGATCATACCTGAAAGATTTTCCAAACCACGAAGACGCGCATCACTCAACAACAATCTAAAATCTCGACAATCTAAATTTATTTTATTATTTTTATTTATTTATTACATACATACATCATACGCTACCATTACAGTCTCCCAATTCGGTAGTGTAGTTAATTATCATTTATGAAATAATAGGTACAACATAACATTTACAAATTAAAAATATAACACGTACAAAGTTAACCTTGCGAACTCGCCCAGTGAACATGAGAAAAGATCTATCCTGTTGGCAACTAAATTTACAGGGTCAAAAAATATGGCAGTATGGCATTTTAAACAAAAGTTGGTGTGTTAAAGACAAAGAAACCACATAATTATTGAGGTATGAGGAACAGAGTGTAAAGTCTCACTCAGACTCACCTCTAGATAAAAGGGTGGATCCTCCGACCAGACGGGTGTTCTGTCTGGTGGGCTACTGCCCAACGATTGATGTCGGGACGTCGCGCGATAAACCGTGCTGGCGCGATGCAGGATTTTGCGTGACGTCAGTGTGATGCCGCCACGGAGTCTTATTGAATTTTGTCTCCTTCCCCAGCTACTTCGGCGCCGTGGGCTGCCTCCTGCACCTCGACAGTAAGAACCATCGCCGCAAACAGAACACGGACGCAAGCGCCGCCGACAGATGAGCGACAGTCTACCCTATCCGCCTTGTTATACGGCTCAAATTGCGTTGCCGCCTCGCCGACACTTGTTACTGTATTTGTGTGTTTTAATTTCTCTTACTACTGTCCATTTTATTGTCCCACTGCAAAGCAAAGGCCTCTTCTCATACAGAGAAGGTGCGAGACCACCACGCTTGCTCAAGACTTCAGACTTAACTATAAGTCCAGGTTTCCTCAGCACGATATTTTTCCTTCACCGACGTCAATATTGACCAAGATAAACTCAAGTACATATGAATTGAAAAAGTTACATTTGTTGGCCTGGATTTGTACCCAAAACCTCGGGCATGAGACTTAAAAGAAACTACCACGACTCGGGCAGTCGTGACCTTCTAGTGGTATTGTATGGTGTACGGCTAGTTGGCCGTAGCGACCAAGTGCGCTATTCGTATCGGCTTCTATAGGGTACCAGGGCTGCAGTCTCGAGTATAGCGATCGCCGTACGACCGAATTGGGTCGCAGAGTCCTAATAGCGTCCGTAGACGCGCGCGACGAGCACGAAAAATTCCCGTACTTGTGAAGCATGCCGCGCACGTCTAAGGAAGCCATTACGATTTTGTGAATATGACTTTGGCTTGGTCGCGGCCGTCTAGTGGGCGAGATCCCTTAAATTGACTGACAGAAAACGCACAGCCTAAACCGCTGGGTCTAGAAGCGTGAAGTTTTTTTTTTAATTCACACCCTAAAGGGCTTAAATATGGGATGAAAGTTTGTATGGAATTTCGTGATTGTGCTGATGAGAAATCCTATCGTACACTAACACATAGTTCGTTATAAAGATTTTTGAAAATTCACCCCCTAAAGGGGTTGAAAGTTTTATGGACTATCGTCATTTTGCTGATGAGAAATCCTATCGTACACTAACACATAGTTCGTTATAAAGATTTTTGAAAATTCACCACCTAAAAGGGTTGAAATTTTTATGGAATATCGTCATTTTGCTGATGAAAAATCCTATCACACACTAACACATGGTTCGTTATAAAGATTTTTGAAAAATCACCCCCTAAAGGGGTTGAAAGTTTGTATGGAATTTCGTCATTTTGCTGATGAGAAATCCTATCATACACTAACACATGGTTTGTTATAACTTATCTGGCCAGATGTCGGCGAACTATAAATGTCTGCCTCACCGTTTAGGGTATCCCCCAGGCATCATGTAATGGACGTTTAAATGCAATTAAAACACACGTACAATAACGAGAACATGAGGCAAGTTTTATATTTAAATTATGATAAAATCATATTTATAATATTACTATATTGTATTGTTCAGTCGATGTTGATTTTTAGGAACCGGTTTTTGAATATTTTATAACTTCTAACAGTTTTAGGTGAATCGCAGAATTAAAAATTTGTGTCAGTCATCTTGGCCAAAATATGATTCGCGACCGTAACAAATTGTGTTTACATAATTAGAATCATTAATACATCTCTCTAAGTCAGATTTTTTCCAGTGAATGAATGACCTTCAACCTTGAAATTGTTAGATGTGATATTATTATTAAATTTATATTGTTGTTTATATTTTTGCAAAGACTTTTGTGGTAAAGACGGTAGGACGATCTTATTTATTTCTTTTTGATGTGTAACATCTAAAAGAAATAATGTAAAAGTACCCTAAAAATCTGTGTGAGTGATTTCGTGAAAGGGACGGAAGTGTGACCAATGAGCGCGCGCGGTGCTAGTGTTGGCCGTCAGAAACGACCGTGACGAGGCTCCGTCCCTTTAATGTTGCTTATTACCATGGTGAGACGTCAGTTGTTACACATCGTAAGGCTTGCTCGTATTTTTCTTTTCACGGTTTTTCTGGGTGTCTATAACTTAAATGTCTCGCTGATGGTGGCGAGTGTGTTGGATCATTCGGTTCCCTACAAAATGATTGAGCTGGATGGTGCTGATCCACGCGTCATGTTCGTGAACGGGCGCCGTCAGTTGAGACTGGTCATCTCTTATCTGCCAGGGATTATTTTTAATCTTATGTTTTTAATCGTTTTTGATTTTTATATTTTTTTTACATTGTTCTCACATATAGAATCAACAAGAGTAATGTACCCAGGATTTTGTAATTTCTATATTTAAAAGAGTGTCCTTGGAGTTTCTTGCCCGTTCCTCTCCATAGAGATCTACGTTTTGGAATGGGCAACTAGCTTCAACTTTCTGACTAACTGACTGACTCTTTGACAGTTCAAAAGTGCCTGTAAATGGTTTAATTAAAATAAATGCTCCAAGTAAAAAAAACATTTTTTTTGTATGGGGACTCCCTTTATTTTTTAACTTTATTTAATTTTAATAATTTGTTGTTATAGCGGGCCTAGTAGTATACAATCTGTGAAAATTTCAAGTGTCTACTTATTACGGTTCAAAAGATACAGCCCTGTGACAGACGGACGGACAGCGAACCGAAGAAAAATAGGGTCCCGTTCGCATTCTTTGTGTAATGAAACCTACAAAATATTTTCCACTTAATTATATTAGTACAGATAACAAGAAATGCCTCATTTGTCTAGTAGTTGTAGAGTCTCGATTTGTGCCCGGTTGACGGCAATAGACTCGCCCCCTGTTACATGGGACTTAAACATAACTGGCGAAATGTGGGTGTACTATACGTACACCTCTGCCCAACCCTTCACGGATTACAGGTGTGAAGTTATGTTATGTGTTTATAGCTAGAAATCGTTTTACCGTCTTTATTATTTATTAGGCTTGTTTGAATAAATCACTTTCATTGAAAGTGCATGAAAGATGGCCGTGCTAATTATTTATAATGTTATAAAAATATTTTGTTCAGTATTTTTTGGGTAGTAGATATTAAAAGGAAGAAAATATATTCAATTTATAATCAGCCTATATCGTTCCCATTGCTTCGACAGAGGCCTCCTCTGTGAGAGGGAGTGGGCCGTAATCCACCACGCGGGCCCAGTGCGGGTTGGTAGATGTCACATGTCTTCGAATGTTTGGTTCTAGGACATGCCGGTTTCCTCACGATGTTTTCCTTCACCGTTTAATAAAAATAAAAATAAACTATAGCAGTGATAGCTTAGTGGTGTGACCGTCAGACTGCCAAATCATAGGTCCCTCTGACTTTTTGGATTCATGTGCGTATTGTATAATTATCACTTTCTTCAAAAACGGTGAAGAAAAACATTGTGAGGAAACCGACCATGCCTGAGAGATATTTCTCGACGGCATGTGAAGTGAAGCCAAGTCAGACGCCCGTGGGCGGCTTTAATACTCTGACACCAGGTTAGTTTACTAACCACACGAAAAGAAGAAGATAAAAAAAAACTTAGCTAATGGTAGCCTATTGCTGGACAAAAAAACTCTCTTTTAAATCGTTTCGTAGTATTATTAGAAAATTTTCTTAGGTTATAGAATCAATTTTAATATGAAATGACAATAATAACATTAAAACAATCAATGTTGTAGAGTGTAGTGATTAGGAGAGGCCCTATGTCCAGCTGTGGGCTCCTATTGGCTGAGTTTATAGAAAGAATAATATGTATTTATTTAATAACAAAATAAAAAAGTGAAAATAATTTGATGTTATTAAATTATGGTAGTTATGCTCATTTGAGCTGCTCTTTAATAAAATTAAATCCTCTTGACCGAATTTCGGTGGCGGTGGCCCATCTTAACCGTATCGTTTTTTTTTTTGCGTGGTTAATTATCAAATAACTTCTCCCGCTCTGCGCGGAGCGGGAGGGCGTGTCAGACTCTCGCTGACTAAAACCCACCCGTGTTCCTTCAGTTGCCTGTACGTTGCCAGGGGCCACGGTATCCCTTTCGGACTTTCACGCGACCCCGGCACACATCGGCCCTGCCTCGTTGGTCTAGTGGTGGCAAGCGCTACTGCTGAGCATGAGGTCCTGGGTTCGATTCCCGGGTCGGACAAAGTATTATTGGGTTTTTCTGACAGGAATTTCTCAGTAGTAACCCGGAGTATGGAATTGTGCCCGGTTGATGGCAATAGGCTCGTCCCCTATTACATGGGACTTGAAAATAACTGGCGAAATGTGGGTGTACTACAGGTACACCTCTGGGTGTACCTGTAGTACATCCACATTTCGCCGAAGACGCACCGTTTTCTCTCCGAAACAAGGCGTGATGTTATTTTATGGTCTTGTGGTCGCAAACGCGACGGCTGACTGTGGAGTCTTGGGTTTGATTCCCGCGTTGGTCAAAGTGTTATTGGGTTATTTATTAGGAATTTCTTGCCGAACAGCGCATTATTATAGTTCTAAATTGTATTTGCTACCCAAAATATACTGACTCAATCGTGTTTTTAATTATTAAAATTAGACACCCGTTTAAGCAGCGCTTTACCTACATTTTATAGAAACGTGTATTAGTTTTTTTTTATTATCATTCCTGTAAAATTAGTTTTATGACGACAACTGGGCCGTTTTACAAGCTTGTTCGGAACGCGAGCGCGTAGCATGTATTCGGGAAACGAAATATAATACACGGTCGTAAATCCAGGGTCAATTTAAATTACCTAGCGTAACTCCGCAGAATATCTAAAAATGATACAACAAAAAACCACATTAATTTTATGTTTTTTTTTTTGTGCGGTCATCGACCGCAGTTAGTGTAGTTACTTCAAAGATTTCGTCCACTAATCGCGTGATGTTTTAATCTCTATTAATCTCTAGCAACTTTTTAATAGAAATAAATAGAAATACAAAACATTTATTCGACACAGACACAACACAACAGCAACAAACACATTTAAAAAAAAAAAGAACAAAAAACATAACAATAAAATTGCAGTAAAATTTTGCTGAGCCCCCTCTTCCCCCTGATGACACGTAGTGAGGTATTAGACTAACCCCTCCCCCCTACCCAAAGTCACGCGTATTTTTTGGTACAAAGTATCCTAAAAAAATTACAGAATATATCATCTTAAATAGAAAAAAAAAAAAATTGGGGGCCGCTTTCGGTTTAGTAAGGAGCGTTATCTGACTACGCCCCCACTCCCCCTTGTGATATTTCGTGATTTTATTCTGAACCCCGTCCTCTCCTTTCGAGCATCGTGTGATTTATGGACGACCCCAAATCTCTGCTAAAAAATCAGTTTTTTTTTTTGTGTAATCTTCGCAGACGTAAAGTGTATCGATATCAAAACAATATAAAACAAAAAAACAATTTTTCTCAACTCTTACTTCAAGTAACGATATCATAACAAATGAAAACAATTTTTCTCAACTCCTACTTCAAGTAACAACACTACATGAGGTCCTTGACCGTCAAAAAAACATAAATTTTGAATTTATTTTATCGTGTTAGATCGATACCCATCACATCTGCAGTTTCGCTAGCTAATTTTTATTCACCCTGTTGTAGCACATCGAGTTTTAAAAGGACTGCCTCGTTGTTCTAGTGGTCGGGCAAAGTGTTATTGGGTTTTTCCATCATGGACATTTCTAGGACAGCATTAAGCACTCTCCCTATAAGCCCACGTGACATAAAAATATCTCTTTTTCCGAAAACAGTAAAGGCCTTATTATGAAGTATTAATGCCATCATTATTCCACTGCGAAGAAAGGATGTTGGATCGTTAAGTTCCCTTAAAAATGCTTAGCTAAACGGTACTTGAACGGGCGCCATCAGTAGGGACTGGTCATCTCTTATCTGCCACGGCTTATTTTAATTTTTGAATTGTTTTTATATTTTTATTACGCACCCTTTTTACGTGCACGTCTTTCTACATTGTTCTCACATGTATAATTTCAACATGAATGATGTAACCAATATTTTGTATCAAAATTATGATTTAAAAGAGTGTACGTGGAGTTTTTTGTCCGTTCTTCTCCATAGAAACCTACGCTTTGGAATGGGCAACTATCTTCATATTTCTGACTGACTGACCCCTTGACAATTCAAAAGTGCCTGTAAATGGTTTGATTGAAATAAATGCTTTGAGTTTGAGTTTGGGGATAGTGCTAGCGGCCTTGTATAGCTCCGTCTCTCACTCACACTGGAATAATGGTGGTATTAATACGTCATAATACGGCCATTTGTATTCACTACCAACCGTGACCGCGATATGTGATTTGCGGCCCTTGTAGCTCCTTTTAGCATTTAATAGTTACGTCATCATTGCCAGAATGTTTTGCAGACCAAAATGGTACTTATAATATACTGTAAGAGCGAAAATTTTATGATCCATGTGAAATTCACTAGTTGTGTTAAAATTGCCATGCATACCATGATTTTATAGATGTCGTGGCCAGAATTTAGAATTGATCATTTTTTATGATGACCTTTTCATGAAATAGAACGTCGACGGCTAGTCAAATCATGATATTGCCTGGCCAGATCATTGAATACTCAACGTTTGACGATATGAACAGTTAAACGCACGACCACTTCATGATGTGGACAAACATTAGTGATCATATCGTAAAATAGTTAGATTATCTACCGGTAGAGGCGTTGATGTCGTTGATGGTGCCACTATAAAAAAAAACAACATAAATGGTGAAATGTGGGTGTTTTTATACAGCTCTGCTATCCCTACGGGGAATACCGGCGTGATGTTATGTTATATATAAAACTATGTAATGATTCCTCTTGCACAAACCTTTTTTATTGTTAGTTATTAGGACTTTTTTATGCAAATATTTTTTGTTGATATTTTGCGTTAAACGCTTGGGTTGCTAGTTTTAAAATTATGTTTTTAGTCTGACCATAGTCTATTATTATGCAGATGTCCGATGCTAAGTATTTTAGAGCTGTCAACGCGTTGATCTACTGCATGTAATCGATATTTTACTCTGTGGAGTGATAATATCAATGTTTCTTTTTTTTGTTAGGTTTTGAGTTTCGTAAAAAAAAAAGAATTTATTGAATATTTTTGTTATTGTATAACAAAGAGAGCTTAAGTTAGACCGATTACCGGGACAGCTAAAAATTATTTAATTTAATTCATCTAAGATGGTAGACAGGTATTTATTTCTTTGTTTTCAATGTTAAAATGTATATTGTTTCGTGTTTAGTTTAATAGGGGTGGGTTATATGATTTTTTTATTATAAGGGTGCAGACATTGGCTTCGAAGGCATGAATTTGATTAAATTCTTTAACAAGAAAGTAAGGAATCTTGCGGACTAGACAGCCACGACCTCGTTGGCCGTTGCGACCAAGTGCGCGATTCGTATCGATTTATTTACCTTTTACCTGGTCGTGGCCGTCTGCACGAGATCCCTAATTCTGGTTCACAATAATATGTGTGCACCCTAATACCTATTTTGTGATACATTATTGATTATTCGTTAACGAATAAAACCCTTAATACGATAGGGGGTAGTTTCCTACTTATTTTATGTTATAAATACAGTTTTCTTTGTGAATATATCTTATTTTTGGACCAATGACAAATTATAGTAATTTTCCTATTATAATCTGTCAAATTTCTTTAATAGATTTTCAACTTTATCACTGAAGTATAAGGTTCAAAGTTGATTGGGAAAATTTGACATAAAATATGTGAATGTAGTAAGTTGATTAATTATATATTTTGACGACGCTACTGTACTTTCAAAATATATGTATGACGAAAATAATTTCTGACATGTATAATCAATTTTTCGTTGACAAAAGTAAAGTTACTCGACTTTGTCATGACTGACAAATGTAAATTCGGTTCTGCTTCGTCATGTCATGATCAATGTGTGAATTAAAATGATGTTTTCGCATATATCTAAACTTTTAATGATGAATTAGTTGTAATATATACCTAGGCCAGAGAATCAGGGTTTTTTTTTTAAATTATGTGGTCTCAATGTAAAACCACTTACGAAAAAAAAGTTTACATAGATAACTTTACACAATAAATTTTCGCTGATCGCAGTATTTTATTATTAATTTTGAGTTATATTTTAAACGCGTGAGTGGAGTAGAAAATATATTAAGGGCTGATAAATATTTTATATGACTAGAAATAAATATATGATATTATAGTTCTGTGTTTTATTTTTTAAATAGCCGCAAAACAAAAATTTTGGGTTCGTCATCCAGCAATTGGTAACCTCTCCACAGAAAGATCGCAATCTTTGGCAAAAACTTCTTGAGAGCGTTAAAATATTAATATTGAAATGCAATTACAACACTGAATTTGATTTTGTAACCGTTTTTGGTAAATCTAAATAGGTATTCGGTGTAACGATATTAATTAAGTACCTATTGGATTTCATAATCAATATTCTAATTCACTAGTTAGTCATATTTCCATACAGTAATATAAAACGAAATATTTGACATCTTTTCGCGACGTTGCCCACTTTCAGTATACACGCTCTCAAGAGGGAACAGGGCCTGCCATTCTCAAAAAAAAGAAAAAAGGGGCATACAATTCTTCCTGAATAATGCCTCTAGAGCAATTTTTCTAGACACGTCCGTTTATTCCTTTTTTTCAGCAACTTACTGGTAATGAAAATAACCTTCCAAAAATTTCAAAATGGCCCCTTTTTTACCGCCGTGATTAGAGGACTACCACACAAATTCGAAAAGTTTTTAACATAAAAGAAAATGATAGGAACCTAGACATACTCTCTTCTTCACCGAACCATCAAAGGGCCTCCCATCCGGGCACAAGTTACGCGTGGCCTGGAAAACCTTAAATAGACTGTACCCAAGTAGGTCACAGCAAGGACAACCTCCAAAAGTGGGGCTTCATGGACGGCTCTGGGGGTCTACTCCCTAAGCGAAATCCGTAGTTACGGTCGCTGCGTTCTCCGTCTCACTTGCGGTATGTCTGTAAAGTGAGACGGAGTGGGAAGCCCCCGAACTTGGGCCGAAACTACGGATTATTTTGCTTAGGGAGTTGGCCCTAGATCTCCGGTGTGTTTGCGGTGTCTCTCCACAGACAATGGATCACCTCCAATCTTGCACCGCGTGCCTGTCACCTGTAGGTACACGAGATGCTGCCTAATGGCTGCGTCAGCGAACGGTATTCGCGTTGCTGAGTATTGAGCCAAACAAAAAAAAACTAAGTAGGTATTTATGTATATTTTTTTGAGACGTGACGCGACTCGACGATGTCTAAAGAGGGCAGTGGTTTTGCGCTGCGCAGCGAGGCGCATCGTGAAGTCGCCAGCAGCCCCACGCCTCGCCTATCGGCGAAGCATCGCTGCTTCGTGATGCGTCGCGCTACGCCGCGAGGCATCTCGAGGCGCAGCGTAGCGCAGCGGCATTTTCGAATTATCTCAATTAAATGTGTATCTTTTTGAGTAGTGAAAAAGTTATATTTTGTATCACTATCTTAAAAAGTGCGCGCAGCGTCGCTTTGCGTCACGTCTCGGTGTGAACTGAGCCTAAGGAGAATAGCCTCCACGACTGGCAATACCTAAATGTTCCGTCGGCAACACAAAGAGTTTGTTCAAAAAAATATATCATCCCCACTTTACATGTAGGGGAGGTACCCTAAATAATTGTTTTTTCCAAATTTTATTTTACAGCTTTTTTCATTATCATGTATACTCAATGCCAAGGGAGGGCGACCAGACGCGACACCACGAACTACTTAACTTTCAAGCAAAATTGTATTGTACTTCTCCATGATTCGAGAAGTAATGACCAAAATCACCTAGGGCATTTGTCGCGTGTAATATCGCGTCGCATTGCATCGTGTCGTGTCGCGTCGTATTCGTCGCTCACGCAGGACACCCCGTAAGGCGCGGCGCGGCGGCGACACAGCTCGGCCCGACGACCACTCGCTTCAACGGACTCCACCGCGACGGACAATCCTCCTCTCTTAAAGGTATGATTCCTAACAACGCTGCACGCGGCTGTGCTGCCGCGTCACCACTTATCCCCATACATTTTCTATAGGTTTATATGAGATAACATTCCGAGCACGGTAGCAATGCTGCGCAACATTGCTGCGACGTCACTGCTGCGCGGCAGACTCGTGCGGCCGTTCATCTCAGCGACGGTGCTCGGAATCATACATAAAATCTACATTTTTAATTGTTTGTCCGGACAAAATCATATTTTGTAATACGCACAGCAAATAAAACGCTATTAATTTATAATTTAAATTATGTTTTGTGTTGCGTGATGTAAATTAGTTTGATTGCATACTCTTATAAAAAATATTTTTTTTCTAACTGAACAGACAGCTGTGCTGCTGGACAGTTTATTGCGCCACTTCTTCCCAGCTAAAGCACTAAGAAGTGGTGAAGGGTGGGCGTTTTGGTCTTATATAACTTTGACGTTCGAAAAGTGCTGATTCAAAGCCTAGTTTGAATAAATGACTTTCGAATTTGAACGAGCCGGCCACCATACAATGTCACGACTCCGGCCAATCGTGGATGTCTAAGTATTAATTAGTGAGTGAAATTATATTTTACGTTTACGCGTCTATGAGGTCCTCCCTGAATTGGCCAAAATACTATTGGGGTTTTCTAATTAGATACGAGCCCAGTGGCTGGATTTGTGCCGGTAACAGTAGCAATTACATAGTATTTATAATTATTCGGTTTTAGCTTCTGGCCAAGACTTCGTCTGCGGTCTTCAAAAAAGTATCCAATGTGTGTCAATCCACGTTATAAACAATATGTGTGCATTTCATCCGATTTTTTTATCTGTCAAGCAATGTATTAGCAATATTTATTTATTAAATTCGGGAAACAAACAGTTACACAAATATCAGAAAGTGAGACAAAAAATCAAAAAACAAAACAAAAAAAAAACAAACAAACAAAACAACAAACAAACAATAAACATATTATATCTAGCTCACGACCTCATCCTCTTATAATAGGTACTAATATTTGATGGAACTATTTGCACACGAGTGAAACTTAAAGAGTAAAATTTAAAGAAAATTCTTAAATGAAAATTAAAGAAAAAAAAAAGAAACAATAATAAGGCAATCAGATATCAAAAATACTGTTCTTAATAAAAAAAATGAGTCACCAATTAATTTTATCAACGAGCCTCTAAACTTATTAGCAGACAAGATAAACAAATCTAAGTTTGCGAGGTGCGTGAACTTCAGCGTTAGTGGGGCAGGAGGAAACGTCAAAAAGAGGACGTGCACGCACCTGTCGTCCAATGACAGTTCTTGGAACAACGTAGTTTGACCATAGCTTGACTTATAATTGAGATCTTTATCTATATCCTTCATAACTCTCGGATTATGAAGAAAGTGTAAAACGAAAAGAAAGTGAAAAACGAAAGAAAGTGTGTAAACGCAATTGGGGTGCTTCTCATTGCACTATTGATTAATTCAATTTCTCGGCTTGACTTTAATTCAATTATTTTTTATGTACTTTTTTGTATTACCGGAAAACTCAAGTTTTAATAACATTTTGTTTTTTCTGTGTTTTTTTATACACGATCGAAACAGTTGTAAATATGAAGAAACTTATATATTTGGTTGTTTGTATAATTTTTGTGACGGGTAAGGTTTGTTCCACTTATGCTATAATAATAGGTATTTACTGTCCCTTATGATGAGAATCTCGTGAAAGCTGAGAAAGATAACAACACCTCATGAGGCTCTCATTTGCCCGGCTGGGTCTTGACCAAATAATTGAGAGCCGTTGGGCTTGATTCAGAAAGCAGTACTTTTGAACACGCCATGCATAGTGAGGAGGTTCCTATCTCTAGAGCCCTGACCACCGGCAGCTTGGACCCTGTTTCTGATGCCGATGGCTGGATGATGATGGCTGGAGGCCTTAATTTACTGAGGCATCCTCGACAACCTCCCAGGTTGACCTGTAAGGGCCTCTTTTATGTTTGTTTGGGAGGAGTTCCCAAACAAACATAAAAGAGGCCCTTAGCCCGACAGTGGGTACATAGAAAGCTGATGATTTGCTCTGGTCCAATGCATCTGTGCAAATTTGCCCAGTAACTTCAAATCAAAATAATTTGTAATTGAGTTTGTTGCGCCACTTCTTCCCAGCTAAAGCACTAGGAAGTGGTGAAGGGCGGGCGTTTAGGGGGACTGTCTTATGTAATTTTGAAGTTCAAAAAGTGCCAATTCTCAGCCTAGTTTGAATAAATGGCTTGATTTCATCTGCTTTTAGTGTTACCATCAAAGTCAGAAGCCAGAGCGTTACCGCGACCAATAACCCATACATCGATACAAAACTTCCTACACTCACCATTACAGATGAGAGAAAGAATTTTCAAGAAAGAAAAATACATAAACACAAACGTGCGCAAATCTAACGGACATACAATACCAGTATACTTGATAATGAGTCCTAAATCCAGTCAAAGGACAGTCGATCAAACTCCGACGAACCTCGAAAACTTATTTGATAGCAAAGGAATGTTATACATTACAAGCCCTAAGGCGGCGAGATATCAGCAGCCTACTGTCTCGATCCTGGATAACATAGGGCGCAGAAGCCATTCCAGCGATTTTATAAGAAATAATGAAAGAACTCTGAGATCATACATGAACCGGGAGCTAAACAGAAAGCTACTCGCTAAGAATGCGGAGAGACGATTTATTGAAAAGTACGATAAGGAATATAATTTCAATGAATTGGTGATGTAAAATAAATTAGTTTACGCTTTAAATTTTTATTTAACACATCATCACGCCTGTAATCCTTGAAGGGTAAAGCAGAAGACCTGTAGCTATAGAACACACATTTTTCGCCAGTTTTGTTTAAGTGCCATGTAATTAGGGGCGAGCCCATTGCCTTCTATCCAGGCTCAGGGCTGCTACTGAGAAATTCCAATTGGAAAACCCAATAACACTTTGCCTGAACTGGAAATCGATCCTAGGACCTTGGTTTTACCAAATAACTTCTCCCGCTCTGGGCGGAGCGGCAGGGCCAGTGTCAGACTCTTACTGACTAAGACCCACCCGTGTTCCTTCAGTTGCCTGTACGTTCCCAGGGGCCACGGCATCCCTTTCGGACTTTCCCGTGACCCCGGTAGGCATCGGTCCTAGCGGACCCCGTCAGTTGTGCTGACATGTCTTTGAGGCGCGCGTGGAACAACGCGCCGTCGACCCGGGCCTGGTCCTTATCGGACGGCGAGCTACCCATTGCCCACCGTCCGCCAGCCCGCGCCTGCGGTGGCTGGGAATCGGCCTGTTATTCCGGACGCCCAGGGCATCTCCTGCGGCGGCTAGGGGGCTTCACGCGTTCCGCCTCCTCCTTCGCGAGCATTACTGCTTCGCAGGAGGTGACGGCCTCTCATGCCCTCTCGTTCCGTACCATGGCCTGGACCAGGGCCGGACGCGTGAGATTACCGCCACCGATCGCCTCCACGATGACACGGCGATGCTCTGCCCAAGCCGGGCAGACCTCTACCGTATATACAAGATTTTGGGCGATTCTGGAAATTTAATAATTCAAAGTCAAAGTCAAAGATTTATTTGCAGATAAATATGGTTACAAAAGTTCTTACAATGGTATACAATTACGAGTACATAATTTTAATTTTAACTTAATGAATTCTTATATGTATAGAAGGAATTCTCAATCAACCAACTGCGCAAAGCCCTTCTGAAGCGGACTATTGGGAGTTCTTTGATTCGGCTAGGAATCTTGTTATAAATCTGAATACACACAAGATAGCATATACATGGTTCCGTTTTCATTCTAGGAATAATTAATCTATTAGTATATTATCTAGTTTTGAACTAAAATTTATCTACTAATTTTTCAAACATCTCAGGGTGAGATTTGGTAAATTTACATACTTCCTCAATATAAATACCAGTTAAAGTAAGTAATCTAAGTTTACTAAACAGTGGTTTACAGCATGTAAGTGGGTCTACATTACAAATCGCAGTTAAACAACTCTTTTTTGCGATGAAAGCTCTTTCGAGATGCACCGAATTTCCCCATACCAGTATACCATCATGCAGTATTGAACCAAGATATACATGATTAGCCTGTAATATGGCTTGTCTACTTGTAAGGTTAGATTCGATAAACGCCATATAACATAAGCAAACTTACTGTGTTTTCGACATATCTTATCAATATGATTAATCCAGGAACACCTCTTATCTAGATCTATCCCAAAAAAGGTCATAATAACTAATTGTTGTATTTGTTTATCTTTATATGTGATGTTTGAGGCAATTTTATTCCAGTTTCTGTTACGAAATTGTACATATCTGGTTTTATCTATGTTAGGTTTAATGTTTATTCTTTACATCCAAGATTACTTTGCTTACGGTACCATTTATTTCCTCATTATAGTTTTCTTTATTTTTATGGATAATTATGGCCAAATCGTCTGCAAAGAGTATGCAGGGATGATCAGTTACTTCTGTCAGATCATTAATATATATCAGAAAAAGTAAGGAGCCTAAAATAATGCCCTGTAGAACGCCTGTGCAATAGTAACCAAATTTGATTTGGTTTATATCCACAGTAATTTCTATAAATTACGATCTGTTTGTTAGGTAACTTTTCACCCATGTAACGGGTGTGTTGTTAAGAGTTTGAGAACTTGAAATAATAATATAATACAAGACAGAAATATTGTTGGAATCAATTTTTTTTTAAATTATAATCTGTTAGATAATTTCATGACATTTATTTTTAAATATGATTTCCGGCATATATGCCCGCAGCAGTTACGGGTTACATGGTCCATTCGAACAGTCCAATTATTCACTACTTTTTTCAATATGTTTGGCCGTATGTCGTCGATGGTGGCTTGAATATTGGCTTGCAATGCTTCAAGAGTTGCTGGTTTGTCGGAATAAACCAATGACTTAAGATAGCCCCATAAGCCAAGATCCTAACGTAAAATTTTCCACGTAGTCGAAGGACAAAGGCCAACAAGTTGAGAACAACGATAAATCGACATTTCGGCGTCTTCATCAACACTTCGCGCTACAGCAGCAATATTCTCTTCGATACGCACATTTATTTGTCTTGTTGATGGTTTTGAGTCGAGAAGAGTAAAATTAGTGTGAAAACGATGAATAACTGCCCGAATTGCTTGCTCACTAGGCCGAATATCCCCGGTGCTCACAGGCTCACTGTATGTGTAAGAGTGTATAAAATAATTGGGTTCTAAATTATCTCATTTTTCAATACAACATATTATTATGAAGTACTAGAATTTAGTTTATCCTGGATAAGTTACGACTAGATTAAGATAATTATTCAATGTCATTGCGGCATTATGGTCCCATTTTACGTATGCTGATAGTTGGCAAATTGAACTTCTTTCATTTTTTAATTGAAACCTAATAAAATAAAATTTAAATAAAAAACATAATACTAAATTATTTCATAACTTGGGGCTAGAAACTTATTGTACATCGCACTGCAAATCAATTATTTTGTCATTGAATCGGGTACTAATAATGCGTAGAATGGAACGGGCGGCGGCTGCAAATAATTATTTTTTAGAGGGCAGCTGGGGCCCCCGTCTATCGTGGGGCCCTGGGCACTTGCCCAGAGTGTCAAATCGAAAAAAGGGGCCTGCCTGAACAAAGAGGGCAGGACACTCCCCTTACTGTGCGTGAGGCACTGCGAAGTGTCTCTGCTGTCCTCCTCTCTATCGGCGTGGCGTGAGATGACGCCACTCTCCGAGGGCACGGGGTGGCGTACGACGCCATCGCGGCCCCCCGCTGGCGTGACGCTTTACAAAGCGCTACCGCAATTACGAGACTTTTTAATTTTTAACAACTTTTCCTCCTCCGGACAGGGTTGATGGCGTCACAAATCTTCCATACCCGCTCGGTGTAAGACTCCACAGCACCGCTCCTCGTTACTGTTCCACTACTGCCTGTTGATCCTACCACTCGTTCCCGAACCCGAGTGTCCCGCGTCGCGCGAAGCTGAAGCTGACCTGAAGCTCCTACTCCTCAAACTTTTTTTTCATCCTTTGTATTTTTTTAGCGGTTCTGTATTTTTTATCATTTCTTTTTAATTGTGACTTACGACTAGCCTTCCTCTCCTCTGAATCTTCTCTCATCTCTTTTTCAATCATGGGAATCGTATCCTTACAATCGACGCCGTCATCTGGTACCCGTGACTGACCATCTCGGTACCTATTAATTAACCTAGTTAATCGAATTTCTTTCTTTTCTTTCTTTGTCCGTGGAATTGCCACTGGGCCACTAGCTACACTGTCATCCTGAGAACTATTATTTAAAAAGAATGCTTCTCGCTTTTCATGACATTTATTATAGAATGTCATTCGTTTTCTTCTTGGTGTACATGTTTCCGGACCATTTATGTAGTCTTCCGTTAATTTCTCCTTTAAATTGTACAACAATGGCATAAAGTTTATTAATTGATCATCCATAGCTTCATTCAGTGACCCTCTGATTTTTATATACAGGTATTTGCTGAAATCGTCAGGGTAGTAAGTATAAACTCCTTTGCCCTGCTCTAATAGCAAGTCAAAAATTATTTCTTTACAGTCATTCACAATGGCTCGTAAATCCTCATCAGTTTTAATCTTATACCCTAGAACAGTGCGAACGTTTTCTCGGCGTTTGAACACTATATTCAAAATAAAATCCCAAATAGATGTTTGCTTATCCTCTCTTGTTTCTGTCCTCAGCAAATTGCATATGTATTGCACGGCGAAGTATTCGGTAAATGTCATGTGTATGAATTTCGGTATACCATTTGCTACACTATGTATGAGACCTGTTTTCTCCGTACCCTCCTTAATCTTGTCTATGGTCTCTTTTATTTCTCTCAATTCTTTCCCGCTAAAAATTTTGTCAGCATCTTGATAGAAAACAGCATAAGCACCCAATTTTCGATGTTTAGCAAAAAATACAGCTCTCACGTTTTCATAAATTATCATATTGTCCGGATTGTACAAATCAATTTTGTTTTTCTCTTGAAAGCGTATCTTTTTCAGTTTTGTTTCTATGAAATTGTCATAGACAGTGAAGGCATTAATGTCTAAATTCCATCGATTAGGTATAATGCTTTCTTCTTTTATTTGATTTTGGAAGTAATCAGCAATCAGGTAAAGATGCAGTGGCGTATCAAAGTCTTCCTTAAAAGTTATATTGTAATTGCAGTTGCTAAAAAGTGTGTTAAAGGTTTTAATGACTGCGTCTGGACAGACGGTAATTTCTTTCTGTAAGTAGCTTAAAAAGTTTAGACAAACTTTCATGAATAGTACCTGATGTGTTTCTTTATTATCAACGCTTTTCTTCTCGTTTTTAATAGCAAAAATATCATCATGGAGGGCCATAAATTCCATAAAACTATACACATTTTTATACTGCTCTTTTGTAAGGTCTCTTAATATAATTTTAGATTTCCAAAAATTCGATAAATAAATATATTCTTGAAAATTATAAAAATGTTTTATCTCATAAATGTTTTCAAATTCTTTCTCAAGCGTAGTTAATATTTTGTCATAAGACCTACTTGTGATCCACATTTTATGGGTGCGAGGATATTTTCTGACTGTTGTAAGTAAACTTAACACTTCATCAGTGTACATCGGACAGATTTCATCGAAGCCATCGAATAAGAATATGAGTTCTTTCCTATTATAATAGTCCAAGAACATTTTAATTTCGAAAACAGTGCACTGATCACCTTTACAAGATTTTAGAGTCACATTGCCGTTTTCCTCTTCCAGTTCAATCGATAAATCATTTGGTTTACTCTGCTTCTCAGTCAAAACTTCACAAAAAAACTTTAAAGTCTCCAAATAATCGATGTTTGTTTTGTTTTCTTGCCACTTGCTAAATTTTTCTGAGTGAATCAGCAAATTAATTCTCACAATCCATACTTTGGGATTGAGTTCTTTCGTTTTAAGTGATAAGTGAGTGAGTAAAGTTGACTTGCCCATACCAGGTTTAGCTGTTATTAATACTTCGTTGCCTATATCATTTAGTGTTCGTAAAATATCACCGGTATAGAGTATATGCCGGTTATATATAATAATATTTATAGGTCCCAAGCTATTGACACGGATAACGCGTCTGTCGATGTACAAATGTTTAACTTTTTCATAATTTGAATTACTATTTGATTTCCCTAGAACAATCGGTTCGTTGTTCATGATTTTATTAAGCACTTCTCCTTCAACGAATGCCATTGATGTTTCGTCGATAATTGAATCTAGGTTAACTTCTACGTCTTGGAACATAACTATGGCATTTTCTAAGATATTTTTTTGTGATTTTTCACTCATCTGAATCAAGGTGCATTTTTCATCCGTCACTATATTATTTACTTTGAAATAAGTACTTATTGTTTTCACCAAAGTCTCTTTCAAAACAAAGATTGTGCGTATGCTGCCGAGAACTTGAGCGATATTTTCAAATCTTTTAATCCAGTTTCTGTTTATGTCATTGCAAATAATAATGATTAGACTTATTCGATTTAGTTTGATTAGATCATTTTTATTTATTTCTGTTAATTCTTTGCAGACTGTATTATAATCTTTTGCTGGTAGTTCTAAAACATATTCTAAATCAAAGACATAATGGTTGGTTTTTTTTAATGATTGTACCATTTTTGCAACTGTTAGCGCGGTACTCTCTGTAACAAACATTGTGGCTGGAGGTTGATCCTTCAATTTTAAGAAATCTAGGGCTTTTTCATTGAAATCTGCTTTGTTCTTTATTTTTATCATATACATTTTACTTAAGATCGTCATTAAAGGTTTGTCTATTATCGATTCTAAAGCTTCTTCGTAATGTTTGCTTTGTTTTGTTAGATAAGATGCATCTTTTAGCATCCACCATCTTTGTATTAAGTCGTGATATTGTAGGAAGATTGCGTCAGCCGTAACTCGAACATTATTCACGTTAACACACTGATGATCTTCGATCTCGTCTTTCAAACATTTCTCTACGCCCTTCTCGTCAGCCTGATTCGTGAAAAACAGAAGTTTATTCAAGAAATCTTTTGCTAAATCCTCGTCGTCTTCATCTCTCCTAAATGAAAATTTCGGAAACTTTTTAACTTTTACATCGAACTTGTATTCGTGCAAATTCTCAATTCCAATTTGCAATTTTATGAACAATCTTTTAGAAAGTTCTCCTAATGACTCCCAGTTATCTGTGAACTTCATTAGTTTTGTATTTCGTTCGGAAACTAATATGTTACCAACAATGCCAGCGATTCCTCCGTTTGGTTTTTTGAGACCATCTTCCAGAGATTCATCTAAAGTGACGACTTTATCGGCGTTTGATTTGGTTTTGATTAAATCAGAGATTTTCGATTTCAGATAATCCAATCTTCTTTCGGTTTTGCTCTTCTTAATTTTTATTGTTAAATCTTTATTGCCGAACGCAGCTGGTACTTTAAACGAACGGGTAGTTAAAATTTCTTTCGCAGCCAGATAAATTTCATTTTCATCTAACTTTCTTATTTTGAGTATCTCGTTGCAAAGCGCTTTTTTGAATAAAATATCAAATTGTTCGTCGCTTTCAAAGAAATCTTGGCGGAAGCTTGCAAGTCGATGTTCGTCGTCTTCGTTCAGAAATTGAATTTCAGAAACTTCGACGGCTTTTTGTGCTACAAGTACATGGTACCGTAGCACAGTATCGTTCATTGGCATTATAGAATCATCTTCTTTACTAATAAATTTTCCCATAAGTTCAGCAAGCACAGTGACTTGAGCCTTTAACATTTCAGTATCCTCGTCATCATCACAGTCAAATTTAAGCTTTGGAAACGTTTTAATTTTAATATCAAACTTATAATCGTGCAAATTAGGGATTGCAGACTGCACTTCAGCGTGCAACCTTTTAGCCAAATCTTGTAACTCACCGTTATCTGCGAATTTTATGTATTTAGAGTTTTCATCGCGTACTAGAATGTTACCAATAGTGCTAGCTAAACCTGCGTTAAGCTGCAGGAATTCTTTTCCAATTGATTCATCTATAACAATGATGTTATCCGTTGGTGACGCGTTGATCAAATCCACTATTTTGTTTTTCAATTTATCTATTACGGACGTAATGAACATTGAAGGTTGAACGTTGTCTTCTTTGCCTCTTATTGTTAAATCTTTATTTCCAAAGGTAACTGGTACTTTGAAATCTCGCTTTATTAAAATATCCTTTGCTGCTAATTTAATAGCTTCATTAACGGTTGATTGTAGAACGTCAACCTTTTCTAGTTGTCGTCTTAAATCATCAGATATCGATTTACTGACAAACTCCAATTTGAACTTTTTATCATTAAATGTCACAACATTTCCTATCAGACTGCTGAGTACCGAGATTTCTAGCGGTTTGATAAATAGTTTTGACAATAAACTGTTGAGTTCCTGTTCTTTTAATTTACGCTTTCTTAGTATTTCAATAAAGAGCGTATCTTTGAATAATATTATGAAATCGTCATCGTTGTCAAAGAAGTCTGTTTGGAAGGTTGCGACTCTGTGTTCTTCTTCTTCATGTTTACATTTAATTTCCGAAACGTTTAAAACTTTTTGCGCTAAAATGACATGGTAAAGTAATACAAGATCGTCATTCATTGACATAATGAGGCCATCATTGTGATCGTTGTCTTTATTTTCACATTTGTCACCATTTTTGTTATCATTTTTGTCATTATCTTTGTCATTATCAGTGAGAAACTTCGCTAACTGTACAGCAAGCGCAGCGAATTGTTCTTTCATGATGATTTCGCACAAAAACACAATATCTTCATTTTTATGACATGGCTGTAAGCCTTCATCACCCGTACCTATCAAACTGTTCAATTTTTCAGCTAAATCACTTTTATACATCTTAGTATTATGATCTGCTTTAGCAGTAGTGTACATGATGAAAAGACATTCAATTTCGTGAAATTTTCCTTTAAAAAGGACATCTTTGTTACCTGGTTTGAACAAGCGTCTTATGCTTAGGTAGCTAGAAAACCATTTGGCTAAGTCATGTTTACTATTAAGCGTTAGTTGGACTTTGTCCCCCTCTCTATGCTTAGCTTGTATGAACACTGCTACTGGTTTGTTCCCTCCTTTAATCTTAACTTTAGCTCTAATACAGATATCGTCAAAAGTGCCTATGTCAGCGACATTGGTAGCCAAATTATAATCTTTGATGTTGTCATCGAATTTAGTTCTGAAATGTATTAGACTGATTAATTTTGTCTCGTACAATTGTCCGCGTATACCGGAAGTTCCGTCACGTTTTTTATACATTTTGGTTTGTAATATGATTTATCTTAAATAAGCGGCTGGCTGCTGCAACTCCGATAAACATCAATGGTACATTAAACTAGTCTTCACATAAATATACTACTATACTACTTTTCATGAATGTAACTCCGGCGCACCCTGGACAGTCAGCCCCACTACCACCTAGCTGACTGGCTAATATTGTTACCACGGCATGAACTACTCTCGTAGTTCTACGAGAGAAGGAACTTATAGGATACCAGCGTTCTCTGCATACCATTGGCTGTTCGTTTTTGTTCTTCTAACGGTGCAGCTTCTTAACTTCTTCTCATACAATTTTGATGATCTGCAAGTAAAATATATAATCTGTAGAGATCGAAAGCGGATTCGGATCGGGATGAAATTCACAGCCACGCTTTGAATTTACTTTGCTTATTTGGAAATAATAGAAAAGAATACACTTTAATATGTATACAATATAAATTACAGATATAAATGTAGAAATACTTAAGGTAAACATTCCCAACAAATATGAACCTTATTTTTATAATGTTCGTACATCTATCATTGACTTGAATGTGCCCTGGCGGCTGAGAATATGTCATGCTCACTCAAACGTCTCGCTGATGGTGGCGCGTGCATGCGGGTTATTTTTTATTTTTATTTTTTTGTGACGTACCTACTCTTTAACGTGCACGTCTTTCTACATTTGCTGATGTACAGAGTGGGGCAAAAATATTGCTTATTGGCTTATTATGAATGTGGTATAATTTATGCTAATGGCGTCATAATGTTATTGTATAAAGAATTAGTTGGCAATGCAATGGAGCGATACACACAGTCAGACAGCTCAGGCAACGATAGAGATTTAGAAACACCAAATTCCGGTCTTTGTGATCTCACGTTTTGGCGATTTGAACTGGCCGGCCAGATCGCCAGGTATGACGGCGCCTGCAGACTATTTTTGAATTCTTGCGTTTAACACAACAAACCACAAACCTTTCAAGTTTTAAAAGCCAATATTGAAGAAGAAGACACCAATTTGGAGATTGTTTTGCGAGCAACAATTCAAAATGCCGTACAATGAGCAATAAAATGGACGGGAAGAGGAGGTGGTAACGCAACGCCTTGGTGTTACTGGCAATCTCGCGTAGGGTACCTGGGTTACCGAAGTACTTTGCCCTGTAAGTGGCGACCACCGGGCAGTTTAACAGCACATGAGCTGCTGTCTCGTCGTCCTCCATGCAGGCTCTGCAGAGCGGACTGTCTGTGACTCCTATGACAAAGAGGTGTTTATTAAATGACCCATGGCCAGTTATAGCTGCTGTTACCGCACGCAGCTGTTGTTTAGTTAGTCGAAGAACCCTTCTCGTGAAGCGGCATAAATACCTATTTAGTCAGTTTTTTGTTTTAAGCCCTCCACATTTTTTAAATTAATCATTGATATAAAAGATGTGACAAGCTGCATCAGAATTTATATCGTAACTAATACAAGTCAATTTTATTATTTTATCATTTAGAAGCGTGTTTTTTTAGTTTTTATTAACTACATATTTTTAAATTTATCTTTTGAATCTAGTATATTCTTCATTTCGTTATAAGTCTAAACTAGTTCACTCAAATCACCTTGTTTTTGATTATGTACTCGTATTGTATAGTTTACACTTCTTGTTTTTGAAAGAGCGGAGTCTCCTAATACAGGCATTTTTTACTTAAAAGGAGGCTCCAATCTCAAATATGTTGTACGTTTAAGGTTACCAAATAAACTTTTTTTTTTTTTTTTTTTTATTGGACTCGCTGAAAAGAATCATATGAGCCCAAACTCGAGGGGTTTAATAGTAGCCACTGAAGAGTGCCACTATCAACCTTTCTGGCTAAATCATCAGACCCTCGACACCAAGTGCAATGTATCGGATTCATCAAAGCAAATCATAAGACCCCAAACGTAATAGACAATATGAGCATAATTCGTGTATATCCTGCTAAAACTCATGAGCTAAAGTATCACCTGCATGGCTCAAAACGTCGTTCAAACGTCAGTTGATAGTGTTTTTATCGCAAAAAGCTTATTATACGAGTACCTAGTGTGTCTGAATTTTTAGTCGAAAAACTTGTCACTCATCAATTTTCTTATAAGTTCTGTGGCGGTGAAGCGCTACAGAACTTATAATTTAAGAACTCACTTATTGTATAGAACGTATTAATAATGAGCCATTTCTTAAGTTTTTAGCGGTTACACCGCCACATACGAACTACGCATCAAAGACATGACGTCACACAAATCCTGCATCGCGCAATTAGAGTTTACCGCGCGGACGACATACAAAGACTCTTCGACATAAACAGTCGGGTAGTCGGCCCGCCAGACACAACACCCGTCTGGTCAGAGGATCCTTCCTTTTCTATGGTGGATGAGTGAACTTTACACCCTGTTCCTCATGCCCCTAAAGTTCTATTGATTATTGGTTGCCTCCTTCCCTCAAATATGGCGAGGGGGGTAATGGCTGATCTTTGCGTTAAGCTCGTGAACGGGTGCTGCTTGTGGTGACTGGTCGTCTTGCTGATCATGGTTTTGTTATTGTTATTAGTAATTAACTGTTTTTTTTATTTTACCTCGATGGTCCTAGTTTATCAATTATAACTTCTAGGTACAGCTATATGTAAGCGGGCACGCCCTTTATGCCTGGAGGCTTTATTTCCTTTTTTAGATATTGTTTTATTTATTTATTTAACCATTTATGTACACACAAAAATAAACAGACAAGATTATAAGAACAGAAAAATACGTACAAAGGTGATGCTTATTTCTAATGAAATCTTTTCCAGCATACCTGCGATAGGACAGAGGGTAAAAAGAGATGTAGACACCGTGTGTAAGAGTAGAGAGGAAGTAAAATACATAAAATCAAAACAATTCACTCAATAAAATAAAACAAATTATATGACAATATACTTACGAACATACATACATACGTACGTTGTTTACGTTGTTTACGTTTAGTTATTTTTATTTCTGCTTGAGTATAGATCTCGATGTTTTTGGTTGGTATATTGGCGTGTGCTAGCTGTCATAGTGGTTATTAATTTATAATTTAATGTTTTGTGTTGCGTTATGTAAATTATTTTGCATAAGTACTTATTGTATAGAATCAAGTTTTTCTAACTGAACAGACAGCTGTGCTGCTGGGGAGTTTGTTGCGCCACTTCTTCTTCCCAGCGAAAGCACTAGGAAGTGGTGAAGGGTGGGCGTTTTGTGGGACTGTCTTATGTAACTTTGATGTTCGAAAAGTGCTGATTCTCAGCCTAGTTTGAATAAATGACTTTTGAATTTGAAATTTTGAATTTTGACTTTTGAATTAAAAGTAGTAATGTGACTAAAATATTTGTACGCCAATACGAGTATAATAAAAGGGTAAACATGATTGGACTATAATGTAATTTATTATCATCTTGCATGCTCTTGTATGTATATAGGTACTTACCATGTTTATACAATTAAATAAATCTTATCTTATCTTATCTAAACTAGAAGGATTAACTAGTCGCTACTGAAGAGTTGCACTATCCATCTCCTGACTCCATCATCAGATCCTCGACACCAAGTTTACACATTGAACTCATGCAAACGTATCATAAATAAATGAGCCCAAACTCGAGAGGACTACTAGAAGAGTTCCAGTGTCCATCTCCTGGCTCCATCATCAGATCAGCTCCAAAATACCAAATTATAGGATTGCCATCCGAACTACATAATACAAAGTTTGGTTTCGATTTGACAGACAGTTATATGTAAGTAGGTTAAAATTGACTTTCAAGATTTTGTCTATAATTACAAGAGTTAATAAAAGTATGACGACGATCGAGCAGCCATGACACTATGCCCTGAAATCATTGATGCCCAGTTTAAAAAATGAAAATCAAATTACGTTATATAAATGAAAATTAAAATAGGTGTTATATTTTGATGAAATATTCATATTTTGAGGAAAATATTCATATTTCGAGGAAAATATTCATATTTTGAGGAAAATATACCCCAAGAAACATTACTAAGTAGCCCTTTACAAAAGTTTTTTTTGTTTTAATAATAATGTAAAAGCCAAAATGCAAATCCTAGTTGTTTTTGTTACATGTAGAGTAAGAAAAAAATATGAGAAAAAATTTCCTATTTGTTTATAACAAATTGTTTATAAACAATGAAACATTAAATAAAACCATTAAAAAACCATTAAACCATTAAATATATCCAAAGTAGATAGCAAAAGTGTCAAAAGTGGCCGTTTTTGACACTTTTGCTATCTACTTTGGACACGAAACACCTTGAGTCCTGTTTTAACAACGTAAAAATACTTTATCCTCTTTGTAACAAACTCCTAGATTCCATATATATTTTTTTTTCTATGCTATGCTACGATTTTTTATTCAATGAGGGCGCCACTTAGCTTGGGGTAGCGCCTTAATATTATCTAAATTATTTAATAAGTTAAATAATAATATTAAATAATTCTATACTTACTTCATTTGACCTTACATAAACGTCAAGATGGCAGCGGGTAGCGGGCGGCATACTTATTAGTTCTGATTTCAGCCGCACGCAGAAGTATCTTGCGAGCACTCTAAGTCTCTAACTGTGCGTTTGGACTGGCGAAACATTCACATAAACAATAGACATATTGAAATCTCATTTCTTGTCAAAAAAATTGACAGAAAATAGAGATTTCAACATGTTTTTAAGCGATTGTTTCGCCAGTGCAAACGCATAGAAGGTTGAAACTATCTAACTGCAACAACTGTGCAAGTGACATTCAGCCCTAGGATGGGCAAGCAATTACGCCTAATTGCCAAGCAATTATTCCTATAACCAACATTCAATACACAGATAGAAAAAACTTACCTAATCTATTGTCTTTCCAAAAGTCCTTCCGGAAAGCCACTATTAACAAAACAACTGTTTGATTAAAGTACATAAATTCTTCTTGATATAGTTTATTTAAATTGAAATAGGATATAACAACCAAATGTTTAATAATAGTTGATGCTACGAGTCAAGCAGTTTGTTTATCATAATTTATCAGAAGTTATTTTTACCTTGGATTCTTGAAAACAATTGCCAGACCAAAAATTAATCATAACTAAAGTAAGGCCATTTTAATCATTGACTTCTAAAACATTGACTTCTAAAACATTCACTTCTTCAATCATTAACTTCTAAGGTAGCATTTGACGTCTGTCAGTTTAGTGAAAGCAAATCGTAAAATTACTCGTATCGGTCATTTTAATACAATAAATATGTAATCGTAATTGAAAAAAGTTAAGCAATTGTGCAGGTCTAACAATACGAAAAAGATATTATTTTATGCACGGCGTTCAAGGTTATGTTGTTGAATTTTGATGAATTGTCAAATGTTACCTATTAAAATGGCCTTACTTTAATTATAAAATAAAACATTTTTCGCGATCTTTTCTTTATAATTATATAATAGATTAATTTTAAGCTTCTCGCAAATTAACTAAGGCAGTTCTTAAATTTATTGACGCGTTCAGTCTCCTCAAAACAAGTTTAATTTATAATAATTTATTTAACTTTTCGCCCTTTTTTTTTCTTATTATTTACGTTTCAAATTGAATATCAGCCATTTATACTGTCGCGAAAGCGTTTCCGAACGTCGCAAGGTTAAAAATCCGTAACAAAAATATACTATGTTGCCATATTTTAATAATTATTTTGAACATCAAAGTATTTGAAGTTGAGAACTTCAAATTCTATTTTAGTCAATTTTTAGGGTTCCGTACCTCAAAAGGAAAAAACAGAACCCTTATAATTATAACCCTTACTCGTTTTTGTCTGGCTGGCTGGCTTGATGGCTGTCTGTCTATCCTTCTGTCACAGCCAATTTGCTCCGAATGTACTGGACCAATTTTGTTGAAATTTTGTACACATGTGAATTTCTGTGACCCAAACACGGACCTAAATAAATTAATTTTGAATATGGGGTATTTTTGGGGGGCAAATAAGAAAAAAACAATTATTTATTTTTCATAATTTTAAAATAAATTGTTAATATACCCCTCCCCCTCCCCCCCCGACGTTATCTTCAAAACTATTGAGCCTACAATTAAAAAAAAAAACAAGATAATGGTTCTTTATAGATTACAGAAAAATCTGTAAAAGTCTGTGGTCTATGTTGTGCATTGTGCGTAAAACTTACATTTGCAGTTAAAATGTATGGGAGAACATGTTTTTCAACTACAATGTTAAGGTTTCTTGGGATAAATTCATCCCAACTACGGAACCCTTCATTGTGCGTAGTCCAACACCCACTTAGCCGGTTTTTTTTTTCAAGCTTATTTAAATTTTTCGCCTAAATAATTAAAACAAAAAAGTATCTTTTCGTGTCTGTAGTTTAATGATATGTTTACAAAGTATGTGTATAATAAAAAAAACAATAAGCACAGTATCGACCATGAAAAAGAACATTTAATTTTCAACCATACATTCAAAATATGTTAGTGTTACAAATAAACAACAGATGGCGTTACAAGTATTATATTTTAATATAATATTTTTAACATTATTATTATTATTTTGCGAGAAGATTATAATTATGATCAAGTTAAAAAAAGTATAAGTAATGTTTTTTTTTTTTTTGTTCTGGCAATTATTTTCAAGAATTCAAGATAAAAATAACTTCTGATAAACAAACTGCTTGACTCATAGTATCAACTAGAACTAATATAAAACACTTGAGGTTGTTATTGATTATGTTTTATTATAATATTTAATTAAACAATATCCTAAGAAGAATTTGTGTAATACCAAAAAGTTGTATCTAATATAAAATAAGAACGGTGACTTCGTTTTTTTTCGAAAAGGCAAAAGTGTAGGTAAGTTTTTTCTATCTGTGTATTGTTAAATATAGGTCACAATTTGCCTTTTCCCTATCTATGTTGTGGTCGGCTTCTAGTCTGACAGTTGCAGCTGAATACCAGTATTTTACATGGAGCGACTGCTTATCTGACATCCATACTCACCAAGACATATTTACTCAAGATAACCACAGACTTCACTGTCCATAACCTTTAATGTCACTTGCACAGTAGTTTCGTCCTAAAATGACAAGGACTTTATTTGGTTTAAGTGACAGTTAGCCCAAGTACGTGCGTACTTGGGCTAACTGTCACTTAGCGTACCTATTTTTATCGCGGTGATTTTTTTTCGTACACTGAATTTTCAACTCTCTGTATTGAGCCGAGCATTGCGAATCCAGCGCGTGAAGATTTTTTTAGAAAATTTGTAATTGAATTATTTTTATTTGACATTTGTAATTTGATAATTTAGACAATTCTTGAATAATAGGTACTTATTTTTTTTTGACATTGTAATTTAATTATTCTGAGTTACATTTGCATGCCGAATTTAGTTGGCGGAATATGAAGAACTATTGTGTTTTTGTTATAAAATCTGTGAAATACCATATTTCAGGTAAATAAATGAATCTGAATCTGAAGAAAACACACTGCAGTTGGATATTCAACTCTCGGCGCTAAGCAGAGCGTCGAAAATCCAATACGCGATAGAAATACGCCCGTGCGAACCTGATAACTAATTACGCAACACATTTTCGTAAACGATTGGTACATTTGTTTCATTTTGACAGTTCAACTACATTCATTGCAGTATTTACGTTGTTGAGCAGTTTTTTTTTCGAACTTATGAAGCAATGGATTAGCAATATGTTTTAAACGATTCAAATTCCGATTGATCGAGTATTACCTACGTAATTAGAGTACAGGGCTTAGGTTCCAACCATAATATTGAAGGTTCAATTTTCTGCGCGATCCATTCATCAATAAGTAATAGAGCGTTGTGAATCTACTACAATGTCAAAGTGATCGATTGACAGCTACAAAGATAACACTAGCGTTTAAGCAGATACTGATCTTTTCTATAATAAAATTATGTATACATGCCTACAGATTCAACTGAAAATCTTTTTGAATTTACCAATCGCTTAGGGGAAATAGTATCAATTATTGAAAATTGTGGTATCGAATCTGTGTTTATGAGGGGATTTTATGCACATTCATCAGTTGTTTGGAGTAATAACTAGTGCTGGTTATATGCTGATTTGAGGGCGCTGGGAGGGTTCGGACACGTTCACTTTTGTCAGTGATGCGCAAAGTTGTAGGTTTTTTTTTCGTTCATCCAACTTTACAAACTTCTACAATAATAATCTTACATAGAGGCCTCCTTTTAAGTACCTATGATAAATACCTGAGCTAAGAGACCCCGCTCTTCTGAAACTAGTAACAATAATAATGTAGGAGTGTACATACAAAAAATAAATTCAACTTAATAAGTGGTGTGTGTTTGTGTGGGGGTTGTGTGTGGGGGTGTGTATGTGTAGGGTGTGTGTGTGTGTGTGTGCGGGGGTGCATCCGCGTGTATATCGCTTATCGTTAACTTATCACATGATACTTTGTAAAAGAGTTTTAATGTCGTCACAACTTGCATTTTAGCCAGTCTATTAAAGATTTCTTACATTTTCGATAACTCATAGGATAAATTAATATTATTATTTTCGCATTATGAGGTTTTAACCGAGACTTCTGGTGCAACAAGATATTTTCTCCGTTTTTTGTTGAGACTAGAATCGTAGGGCAGGGTTTTGTGTAAAGAAGGTGGTTTGACCATTTCCTTGTAACTGAGGCGGCATGGAGACCGATTGTCAATGTTAACGTAATACATGATGTGTACTGGTCTGACCATCTGCCAGTGGTGGTTGAATGTAATTTAGAATTGGTCATACCTAAAGTTAAAATTAAAAATCAAGTACCTATTATACTGACCGTAAAATTTGTTTATGCCACCTTTTTGGACCTTTCAAAGGCATTTGATCTGGTCAAAAGGGATGATGCCTGGGTCATAAAAAATAAATTCTATTTAGTCCGTCAGTCAGATAATAAAAAAAATATTAGACTCGTTATTTTTTGTTATATCATATTAATAATAAATTACTTAGATAAAACGCATTAAAGTTGCGGAGTGGGTTATTTGGCGCCGCCTCAAAATTTGTTGACACGATGTAGCTGCTGTCATCTGCTGAGGAGCTCTCGCGACTGTCTTCCGTCTCCATCATCAGATCAACTCCTGTTCTTTATTATGTTAATGTGTCATCAGAACTACATCATGTGCGCAAAATTACAACAGAATCGGTTCGCAATTGAAAATTCAGTAGGTGAAAAATCAATCAACCCTATTTTTTTACCCTTTTTTTTTTTTTTTTTTTGGGTGGGAAATCATCAAATGACTCCTCCCGCTCTGGGTGGAGCGGAGGGCGCGGGCGTGGCAGACTCTTACTGACTAAAACCCACCCGTGTTCCTTCTGTTGCCTGTGCAATGCCAGGGGGCCACGGTATCCCTTTCGGACTTTCCCGCAACCCCGGCAGGCAATGGTCTCATCGGACCCCTTCACTTGCTGACATCTCTTTGAGGCGCGCGTGGAACACAACGCGCCGTCGACCCGGGCTTGGTCCTTACCGGACGGCGAGCTACCCATTGCTCACCGTCCGCAAGCCGGAAGCCGGGAATCGGAATTTACCCTTAGGGGCGGATTTTAGTTTTCAATTTTACATGGGACCAACTTCGAGATATACCCTCCCCAATAAAACAAGAATCGTTCAAATCGGACTACTCAGTAAAAAGTTATGCGTACATAAGCGACGACTTGAGAACCTCCACCTTTTTTTTTCGTCCCTTAAAAAGAGCATCGTTGATGCGCAGAGTGAGAGCCAGTCCTAACGGCTACCTGTGGGTCATTGCTGAACATATTGAGAGTCCTATCTGGAGGCACTGGATTCGCCTACATATAGGATAATTATTATAATATAGTTCTTCTCCATAGGTACCTACTACGCTTTGGAATGGGCAACTAGCTTCATATTTTTGACTGACCGACCCCTTGACAATTCAAAAGTGCCTTTATATGGTTTAATTGAAATAAATGCTTTGAGTTTGAGTTTGAGTTTATAGTTTTTTTTTGTATGTGTGTATCACTAACATAGTTCTTAAGTTTCAGTGTATTACTAACATTCCACTATAGTATGAAATTGCGGATTTGTACTGAAAAATTGAAATTCGTTTTTTTTTTTATTTATCGTATTTATTTATTTAAAATAATTACCAATAATATCATTGCTGCCATCTAATAGGAAGGTCATTTATGCCTTTGCGATATAACTCTCGTGATCTATATTAGACAAACTGTGTGAAAGCATTTTGTACTGCCTCCTGAGAAGAAAACTTTTTATCACGTAGAAAATTGTCCAAATCACGAATAAAATGGTAGTCCGTTGGCAGCAGTCGCCTCTCCAAACGCAACGCTCTCTCCACTCGCATATTGCGAGCTGTTTCTGCCGCGTTAGTTCCGCGTCGGAACTTGTATTCAAAAACAACTCGAATTTTCGAAATATCCATCTTTCTGGTCTAAGCTGAATAAAAAAAACAACTGAAAGTCGATAATCGAATTTTGCACATTTTTTAAAAGAAGAACTTCATAGGTTACCATGTGAAAAAAGTTTCACCCAAAAATCTGAAACCATGAAGGTTCTATGTCAATTCGAAGTACCTATTAGGCAATAAAACGGCAGTTTCATACTTTAACCCCTATTATTACGGACGCTTTTAACATGTAGGTACGTTTTTCTACATTGTTCTCACATGTATAATTTCAACATGAATAATGTAACCAATATTTTATTTTAAAAAATTGATTTAACCGCTAATGGCCTTATCACTATAAAACATAATTAAAAAAAACCCGTGGCAGCCAAGAGATGAACATAGGCCCCTACTGACGGCGGCGCCCGTTCACGAACATGACGTAGGGATTACCACCATTCAGCTCAACCATTTTGAAAAGAGCTTAAGAGGGAACAGGGCCTGCGATTATCCATACAAATGCATTCCCCTTTTTCCTTACTGAATAATGCCTCTAGCTAGAGCAATATTTTTTTTCTCATAAAATCAAGGTCTGCTGTAGACACGTCCCTGTTATTTCCTTTTTTCAGCAACTCATTGTTAAAGAAAATATGATCCTCCAACAATTACAAAAAATAGAAAACGATAGGAACCTAGACATACTCTTTTTATAAATTTAAATGTAAATTTATAAAAAGAGATCGGCTGAGATTTCGAGGAGAAAAAAGGAGAATATGAAATGTAAGAACTCTGTGCTGTGCCAGCTATTGATAAATGATTTATTTTTCCCTTTTGCTTATTTTCAGCAAGGGATGTAGATTGTTTGTTCAATTCAAATTCATTTATTTTAACTTACATTCAGTTCTCAACCAAACAAATAACAAAATAAAATAGTAATTATGAGAAGACTTTTGACAGATTTAACAGCGAGTCCCAAACTAGGCACAGCCTGTATCTTAGTGAGCCAAATTCTACACAAAGTTTTTTTTTTTTTTTAGTTATTAATTTAACTTGTTCTGCTAGCGCAATATTAAAATTAGTTCATTACTTATAACAAACATGTGAGTACAAAGAAACCAATAGGTTACACATACAAAACAGTTAAGGTTTGTGAGTGTGGAGTGAAAAGTAATTCTAATTCTCGTCAATTTTTTTTGTAATATGATCGGTCTGAGCTGAAGCTGTCCCTATCGCACTCTACGGAGGCAGACTTGAGGTAAGACGACGGCAATAGTTTCTTCAAATACCTATTTTTCAAATTCCTCGCAGGCCCTGTTCCCTCTTAATGATCGAATACACGCGCCACCATCGGACTCAGACATTCGGAGATATTTGAGTGAGCATAACATACTCTCAGCAACAACAGGGCACATTTAAGTCATTAGTCAGTGAAAGACGTACACGCGGCTACACATCAAGCCATACATTTCCAATTTATGCTGATCTCGCATTGTATTTCTGTACAATGCGAGGTTAGCTTAAACTGGAAATGCATAGCTTGATGCCGTGTGTACGAACATTATAAGAAAAAGGTTAATATTTGTTGGGAACGCTTACATTACGTAACATTTCTACATTTATATCTGCAATTTACACGATGTACATAATAAAGAGTAGGTACCTATTCTATATTCTAGTCAAAGCGTGGCTGTGGTTTTTCCCCCGATCCAATCCCTTTCATTCTCTTCAGATTATATTTTTTTATTTGCAGATCATCAAAATTTTATAAGAAGATGCTGAGAAGCTGCACCGTTAGAAGAACAAAAACAAACAGCCAATGATATGCAGATAACGTTGCTATATTATATCTTCCTTCTCTCGTAGAACTACGAGAATAGCTCATGCCGTGGTAACAATATTAGCCAGTCAGCTAGGTGGTAGTGGGGCTGACTGTCCAGGGTGCGCCGGAGTTACACTTATGTAAAGTAGTACATTTATGCGAAGTTTAATGTGCCATCGGAGCTGCTGCAGCCCGGGCACTTATTTAAATTAAATTATATTTCAAAACAAAATGTATAAAAAACGTGATGGAACGTCCGGTATTCGCGGACAACTGTACGAGACAAAATTGATCAGTCTAATAAATTTCAGAACTAAATTCGATGACAACATCAAAGATTATAATTTGGCTACCAATGTCGCTGACATAGGCACTTTTGACGATATCTGTATTAGAGCTAAAGTTAAGATTAAAGGAGTATACAAACCAGTAGCAGTGTTCATACAAGCGAAGCATAGAGAGGGGGATAAAGTTCAACTAACGCTTAACAGTAAAAGTGACTTATCTAAATGGTTTTCTAGCTATCTAAAAATAAGACGCTTGTTCCAACCAAGTAACAAAGATGTCCTTTTTAAAGGCAACTTTCAAGAAATTGCATGTTTTTTCATCATGTACACTACTGCTAAAGCAGATCTTAATACTAAGGTGTTTGAAAGTGACTTCGCTGAAAAATTGAACAGTTTGATAGGTACGGGTGATGAAGGCTTGCAGCCATGTCATAAGGATGAAGATATTGTGTTTTTGTGCGAAATCATCTTGAAAGAACAATTCGCTGCGCTTGCTTCACAGTTGGCGAAGTTTCTCTCTGATGATGACAAAGATGGTGAAAAATGTCAAAACAAAGATAATGATCACAATGACGGTCCCATTATGTCAATGAATGACGATCTTGTGTTACTTTACCATGTCATTTTAGCGCAAAAAGTTTTAAACGTTTCGGAAATCAAATGTAAAAATGAAGAGGAAGAACACAGAGTCGCAACCTTCCAAACAGACTTCTTTGACAACGATGACGATTTCATAATATTATTCAAAGATACGCTCTTTATTGAAATGCTAAGAAAGCGTAAATTAAAAGAACAGGAACTCAACAGTTTATTGTCAAAACTATTTATCAAACCGCTAGAAATCTCGGTACTCAGCAGTCTGATTGGAAATATTGTAACATTTAATGATAAAAAGTTTAAATTGGAATTCGTCAGTAAATCGATGTCTGATGATTTAAGACGGCAACTAGAAAAGGTTGACGTTCTACAATCAACTGTTAATGAAGCTATTAAACTAGCAGCAAATGATATTTTAATAAAGCGTCATTTTAAAGTACCAGTTGCTTTTGGAAATAAAGATTTAACAATAAGAGGCAAAGAAGACAACGTTCAACCTTCAATGTTCATTACGTCCGTAATAGATAAAATAAAAAACAAAATGGTGGATTTGATCAACGCGTCACCAACGGATAACATCATTGTTATAGATGAATCAATAGGAAAAGAATTCCTGCAGCTTAACGCAGGTTTAGCTAGCACTATTGGTAACATTCTGGTATCCGATGAACATTCTCAATACATGAAATTCGCAGTTAAAGGTGAATTAAAAGATTTTGCTAAAAGGTTACACGCTGAAGTGCAGTCTGCAATGCCAAATTTGCACGATTATAAGTTTCATATTAAAATTAAAACGTTTCCAAAACTTACATTTGACTGTGATGATGACGAGGATACTGAAATGTTAAAGGATCAAGTTACTGTACTAGCCGAACTTATGGGAAAGTTTATTTGTAAAGAAGACGATTCTATAATGCCAATGAACGATACTGTGCTACGGTACCATGTACTTGTAGCACAAAGAGCCGTCGAAGTTTCTGAGATTCAATCTCTGAACGAAGACGACGAACATCGACTTGCAAGTTTCCGCCAAAATTTCTTTGAAAGCGATGCAGAATTTGATATTTTGTTCAAAGAAGCGCTTTGCAACGAGATACTCAAAATAAGGAAGTTAGACGAAAACGAAATTGACCTGGCTGCGAAAAATTTTTTAACTTCCCGTTCGTTTAAAGTACCAGCTGCGTTCGGCAATAAAGATTTAACAATACTAATTAAGAAGAGCAAAACCGAAAGAAGATTGGATCATCTGAAGTTGAAAATCTCCGAGTTAATTACCAAATCCAACGCAGATAAAGTCATCACTTTAGAAGAGTCTCTGGGAGATGGACTCCTGAAACTCAATGGAGGAATCGCTGGCATTGTTGGTAACATTTTAGTTTCCGAAGAAAACACAAAACTAATGAAGTTCACAGATAACTGGGAGTCACTAGGAGAACTTTCTAAAAGACTGTTCATAAAATTACAAAATGGAATTGAGAATTTGCACGAATACAAGTTCGATGTAAAAGTTAAAAAGTTTCCGAAACTTTCATTTAGGAAAGATGAAGACGACGAGGATTTAGCAAAAGATTTCTTGAAGAAACTTCTGTTTTTCACGAATCAGGCTGACGAGAAGGGTGTAGAGATTTTTTTGAAAAACGAGATCGAAGATCATCAGTGTGTTAACGTGAATAATGTTCGAGTTACTGCTGACGCAATCTTCCTACAATATCACGACTTAATACAAAGATGGTGGATGCTAAAAAAAGCATCGTATCTAACAAAACAAAGCAAACATTACGAAGAAGCTTTAGCAGCGATATTAGACAAACCTTTATTGACGATCATAAGTAATATGATTAAAATAAAGAACAATGCAGATTACACGTTCAATGAAAAAGCCCTACAGCTCTTAACACTGAAGGATCAACCTCCAGCCACAATATTTGTTACAGAGAACACCGCGCTTACAGTTGCAAAAATGGTACAATCATTAAAAAAAACTAACCATTATGTCTTTGATTTAGAATATGTTTTAGAACTACCAGCAAAAGATTATAGTACAGTCTGCATAGAGTTAACAGAAACAGATAAAAATAAACTAATCAAACCAAATCAAATAAATCTAATCATTATTGTTTGCCATAACATAAACAGAAATTGGATTAAAAGATTGGAAAGTATCGCTAAAGTTCTCGATAACAAACGAACAATCTTTGTTTTAAAAGAGACTTTGTTGGAAATAATAAAGACTTATTTCAAAGCAAATAATATAGTGATGGATGAAAAATGCACCTTGATTCAGATGAGTGAAAAATCACAAAAAAATATCTTAGAAAACGCCAAAGTTTTGTTCCAAGATGTAGAAGTCAGCCTAGACTCAATCATCGACGAAAGATCAAAGGCATTCATTGAAGGAGATGTGCTAAATAAAATCATGAACAATGAACCGATTGTTCTGGGCAAATCAAACAGTAATTCAAATTATGCAAAAGTAAAAAATTTGTACATCGACAGAAGTGTTATCCGTGTCGATAGACATAATATTAGGTCATCTCGCAATACCTATAATATTTTACTAACACTAAACGATATAGAAAAAGTGGCATTAATAACAGCTAAACCTGGTATGGGCAAGTCAACTCTACTCACTCACTTATCACTTAAAAGCAAAGAACTCAACACCATAGTATGGATAGTTAGAATCAATTTGCTGATTCACTCGAAAAAATTTAGCAAGTGGCAAGAAAATAAAACAAATATCGATTATTTGGAGACTTTGAAGTTTTTTTGTGAAGTTTTGACTGAGAAGCAAAGCAAACCAAATGATTTATCGATTGAACTGGAAGAGAAAAACGGTGATGTGACTCTAAAATCTTGCAAAGGTGATCAGTGGACTGTTTTCGAAATTAAAATGTTCTTGGACTATTATAATAGGAAAGAACTCATATTCTTATTCGATGGCTTCGATGAAATCTGTCCGATGTACACTGATGAAGTGTTAAGTTTACTTACAACAGTCAGAAAATATCCTCGCTCACATAAAATGTGCATCACAAGTAGGTCTTATGACAAACTAATATATTCGCTAAAGCAAGAATTTGGAATACCATATGAGATACAAAATTTTTCTAATAATCAACAAAATGAATATTTATTGAATTTTTGGAAATCTAAAATTATATTGAGAGACCTAAGCAAAGAGCAGTATAATAATTTATGCAGTTTTATGGAATTTATGACCGTCCATGATGATACTTATGTTATTAAAAACCAGACACTATTCATGAATGTTTGCTTAAACTTTCTAAGCTACTTACGGAAAGAAATTAACGTCTGTCCCGAGTGTGTTGTTAAAACCTATAACTCACTTTTTAGCTACTGTAATGGCAAGGTAATTTTTATGGAAGACTTTGATACACCATTGCACCTTTACCTGTTTGCTAAGTATTTCCAAAATCAAATAAAAGAAGAAAGCATTATACCTAATCGATGGAATTTCGACATTAATGCCTTCACTGTCTATGACACATTCATAGAAACAAAACTGAAGATACGCTTTCAAGAGAAAAACAAAATTGATTTGTACAATCCTGACAATATGATAATTTATGAAAACATGAGAGCTGAATTTTTTGCTAAGCATCAGAAATTGGGTGCTTATGCTGTTTTCTATCAAGATGCTGACCAGATTTTTAGCGAGAAAGAACTGAGCGAAATAATAGAGACCATAGACAAGATTAAGGACGGTACGGAGAAAACCGGTCTTATACATAGTGTAGCAAATGGTATACCGCAATTTTTACATATGACATTCACGGAATATTTTGCCGTACAATACTTATGCGATTTATTGGTGACAGAAACTAGAGAGGATAAGCAAAAATCTATTTGGGATTTCATTTTGAATATAGTGTTCAAATACCGAGAAAACGTTCGCAATGTTCTAGGTTATAAAATTAAAACTGATGCGAATTTGCGAGCCATCGTGAAAGATCATAAAGAAATAATTTTTGACTTACTATTTGAACATGGTAAAAGAGTTTTATCTTGCTATCCCGACGATTTTAGCACTTACCTGAATTTAAAAATCAGAAGGAAACTGCATGAAGCTATGGAGGATGAATTAAAGAACTTTGTGTTTTTTTTGTACATTTTAATGGAGAATTTAAAGGTTATTCCGTTTATTCACCCCTAAAGTGGATACGCGGAAACTTACGTCTGAGAATCTACCCTAAGTCACGGATAAACGGATTATAACGGCTTAGAGCGAATTGATGAAAATGGATTTTTTTAAATGTATCAACGGAATAACTGGAAATTTTCTAATGACAACTTAAATGAGCCGACATAAATACACTTTAGAGAGATGCATGAGGAGCAGAGTATAAAGTTCACTCATCCTCTATATAAAAGGGAGGATTCTCAGTCCAGACGGGTGTAGTGTCTGGCGAGCAACTGCCCAATGGTTGTTGTCGGATAGTCTTAAATGTCGTTCTCGCGGTAAAGTCTAATTGCGCGATTTAGGGTTTGTGTGACGTCAGGTCTTTGATGCGTGGTTCGCATGTCGTGATGTAGATGCCGCCCTATCACTCCCCTCCGGAAACCGGAGGTCGATAGTGGGCTGAGTCTTGTATCTTGCGATGCTTGCTTCACAATGCCAGCTGAGGTTCCAGTGAGTCAGAACCGGGTGCCGCATAATTCGCGGTGAGTCGGAACTGTTTGTGGTGATTGCGGTGATTCGCCAATGAGTTGGGGTGGCGCTGCGTCATGATCCAGGGAGTTGGATGTGGTACAGCACGGGGTTGTGGTTGAATGCTGGCGTCGACCAGGAGAGGGTATATTGGGCTCAGCTGGCTGAAAGTGCAGGTCCTGTGCCAAGGTTGCTGTTGAGGCTGAATTTATTGACCAGGAATGCGCGTTCGCTGCATGCTGGTGGTCGGGATACCCGTTAAAGAAATGGGTGCTGGCTGGTTGCATGACTCGCCTCACGAAAGCTTGCGGGAGTGATGATGATGATGACGTCACGCTGAAGTAGTTGCATGAAAGCTGCGCTGACATTCATACTTGGGACCACCAATTTAGAGGCATGAGGAACAGGGTGTAAAGTTTACTCGTCCTCTATAGTATGTATGATGCTTAATAAGTTTCTTAATTTGAATAAAACCATAATTAAATTATATAAATTATATACTATGTTTATGGAATCTTAGATACCTACTCAATACTTATGTAAGTGTAATACCTGAGATACAGGTTTATTCCTAGTTCAGGTTGAATCCAATAGTTATGTACCTACTTATAGTTTAAGGCCCTATTTTGTAAATATTTATGTAGGTAAATCAATTATTTCAATAAACAATTATAAACAAACAATTATTATTATAGAAAAGGGCTGCTCATTGGTCTTATATATGTCGTTCCCGCGGTAAACTCTAATTGCGCGATTTAGGATTTGAGGATTTGAGTGACGTGTGTATTTGATCCGTAGCACACGTTACACTAAGAACAAAATATACCGAATTATTTGCAGAACTCGGTCTAAATAACGAGATGGTCGACCATAGCGACGAGGCTAGTGGCGACGACGGCGTCGATTCCATCGATTCAGTGACAGTAAATTTACCTAAAAGCTTGAAGCTTTTACGCTCTTAGTAAACAGTAACGAAACTGATCCATCACGTTCGGGTTCGTCAGTCTGTGACGCTGATCCGCGTATACCTACTAGGCGCTGAATCGATACTTGGAACCAGTCGTAAGTTTTCACTTCTATCACGTGGTCATAAGCACAGACCCTTCTTTTTTCAAGTGTAAGTACGTTTCACACCTGTAGCTTTCAAGATATATTTTTAATTCTATATTTATGTAAGCTGTATTTTTTTGAAACATAGAAACTTGTTTAATAAAGTTATTTAGAATTTATTTTATTTTGTACTTTTTAGCTAGAATGTGTTTAAATATTTGTCTCATGTCTGTTTTGTCATTTGTATAATATGTCTCCTGTAACGTTACGTTAAGCTCCGTAGAGGCGTTAAATTGCTTGTAAGGTAAGAGAAATCCAACGAGCCCAAACACGACATATGTATGTATTTCATTAGTCTATACCGTCTGTGACAACTTCCCTTTCCTTTTTGACGTTTCTGCTCCCATGTCTATTCCGCTACCTGTAAAACTTTATTTGTGTTATTATGATACGATTAACTATAATACTATATCCATGTCAATCCATATATTGTGACGAATATGTGCTGATATTTGTTAAGCAAATAAAGACAGACACATACGAGTCTGGATCCACTCTTATTTCCACCATTACATGCCTTGTCTGATATACATTGTGGCGGCCTGTCTGTCTGCTAAGGGATACTGACGCTGAATTGAAGACACTGCGCAACGTTTGGTCATCAAGGTCCTTGTTGCAAGTGTTACTGTTCTTTTCCATCTCGAATTTCTCAGTTGCAGCTCGGAGTTTGAATTTGTGAACGGTTGATGTCAATAGGCTCGCCTCCTATTACATGGGACTTAAACACACCTCTGCCTAACCCTTCGGGGAAGACAGGCGTGATGTTATGTAATTATCGAAGGTTGAAAACCTAGCGACACAGCTAAACTGTCTCATGTTGCCTGTAATTATACCGGTCAGAACACAGCAACGCAGATTGTAACAGAAATAGGTGTGGTCGGCTGATAAATCATGACTGGTCCGAAGTTCGCGCAGAAGGCTGCGCAATAACAGTTTTTAGGAACCAAATGGTGACACGAGGCGAGTGTGAGAGAGAAAACACGCGCGGAAGTTCGGAGGGCCTATTTTCACCTACCTGCATACTTTTAGAAACATGAAATTGGCCAAAGCCGGGGCAAATCATTTAGGATAGAATCCTATTAATCTTTTCTTTCGACACACCTCAACCGCGAAATTAAATTTAACAGACATGAATTTAATAAATTAACTAATAAGATTTTTAATTGCATTGTTACCTATATAACAGGGAAATACCAAAGAAACGGGAGAATGATGGAGATGATGATGACGTAAGAAGGTATTTATTTAGGTAATAAGTCCAACCAAATAGCATCAGTATCTATTAATACTTGTGGTACAAAATCGCCCTTGCTACTAAAACTTAAAGGCGCTTTCAGTGTCAAATAATAATTAATTTTAATGATTCTATTTCTGTACTCTGCTGCTCACGGCTTTGCCCGCGTGTACCCTAATTAGTTTTCTAAAATTAAAGTATCAGCTGTCTGCCAATCAAAGTCCTGTCAAAATCAGTCCAGCCGTTTCGTAGATTAGCTGGAACAAACAGACAGACAGAAATTGAAAAATAAGTACCGTATATACGTATAGTAGTGTAGCAACTTGACGGCACGGTTGGCGCAGTGGTGAAGCGATTGACTGCTGCACTGCGTGTCGCGGGTTCGATTCCCGCACGGAACAAGTATTTGTATGACCTAGAAGTAGTTGTTCCGGGTCTGGCTGTTTGTGTATGTGAGTTTGAATGTTTGTAAACGCACCCACAATACAGGAGAAACTCAGAGGGGCACAAAAAAACTACCGCCTTATTGCTCTGATATGTCACGCAGGCAAAATATTGCTACACATTCTCAACGAACGTCTGAAAGTACATCTGTCGCGAGAGATTGTCCAAGAACAAGCTGGGTTTGTGAAAAGAAAGGAACAGATTCATTGTTCGTCAGATTATCGAGAAGGAACGAAAATTCAACAAGCCAACCTAAATATGCTTCGTTGATTTCTCAAAAGCATTTGACTGTATGAAATGGCCAACCTTGTGAAAGATCCTATTGGAAATGGGCACACCTAAACACCTTGTGCACCTACTTAGAGAACTCTACGAAGGAGAAACAGCATCAGTACGAACAGACGACCACATTTCGGATAGTTTCCATCCCAGTGCAGGGGTCCGCCAGGGATGTATTGTATCGCCACTACTATTCAACACCTAAACGGAGCTCATTATGCGAATCCCCCTCGACGGCTAAACTGATGGTGTTGCGATTGGTGGTACGCTACGCTGATGACACAACCTTGTTCGCGACTATTGCTGAACACGTGGAGGAACTACTCCTTAAGATGGACCGCGTAAGTCTTACGTTTGGATTAAGGATTCATTGCAGTAAGATCATGATGATGATTATAAATGTGGTGTTCAGTTGTATCACTTTTTACAGGTTTAGAATAAAACCAAAGTACAAAACAACTCAAAGGGAACGTCTAGTCAGCACCAGGGATAGAGCGGGACTCACTGGAGGCTAACCCTTGTGTTATGTGCTACATTTAATTGTATATCACATCACCGTAAACAGAGCAACTCGCCAGACATGACTCTGATTGAGAACTCTGACGTAGTTCAGTCCTACTTTATTTAGCTAAAGCCATCGTAAATTATTTGCCGTCTGATCGTAGTGGACAAATGGTAACTTTTAAATTTAAAACACCTTTGCAAATGGTGCAAATACAATTTAGACCAATTTATTTAACAGTTTATGTACACAAATATAAAAAGAAAAGAAAAAAAAGGAACAAAAAAAAAAAATGGCAAATTCAATAGATTCAATAGTATCCTAAATAATGAGTTAAATGTTCTGGGCCATAATATGGACGATGCAAATAAACTGTATGAGGATTTCTTTTCAGTAGTGCACACTGAATTCAATCTTCTTATTCTTTTCGTGTGGTTAGTGACTAACCTGGTGTCAGAATTTTAAAGCCACCCATGGGCCTCTGACTTGGCTTTACATGCCGTCGAGAAATACTTATCAGGGGCCCAATTCTCGATTTTAGAGATGGTGTCGAACTCGACAAAAATTTCTAATGACGTCATTTTTTCGACAAATTTTAAAAGTTGCTATTCTGGGGATGTCGAATTCGACATTTGTCGAAGGCTAACGTTAGAGTTTATGTCGAGTGCTTCTGAGCAGTAGAGATGTCATGTCGATTGTAGAGATACGTCATTTCTGAGTGAATTCGTTGAGTTTTGGATTGTACACTGTGTTTTCTTTTCTTTAATTTTTAAATAAAAGACGGCTTGGCATCTCATACCTACTGGAAATTCGATTTATACTCTTTGATTTGTGCATTGTGTTTTCTTGAAACGACGACCTTCGCGCAAATAACAGACTGTAATTTGTGTACCCACGATTAGACTTGAAACCACTGAAAGATGGACGAGTTTATTAGCATTTTTATCTCGGAGTTGTTGGAAAGTGGCGAGCAACTGGCCAATACACGGCGACAACAGCGCACTTATCCCACCGTCGATATTTACGACTTGAGCGAAACAGAAGTCATTAAAAACTTCAGATTAGATAAAGATTTAATAAGGGTTCTAATAGATCTATTGGCTCCTGTAATTCAGGATACCACGAAAATAGACCTGAAAACGAAGGTAAATAATCGTCTGCTTCAAAATTTTATTAGTCATGTATAACTGTTCACTAAACTAACCTTACCCACCAAAAATTGTGAAATGTAAAACAGCACCCAATAATGATGTAACACAGAGTACATGTACAAAATTTTTGAAGGAACCGCAAAAAGGCGCAAATTCTGACACTGACAGACAGTCAACTGTCAATTTGTCAAACTGATTATTTTTACACCAAACGTTTCGTTTTATACTTAAATAATTAGGTTTAGTCAGCGTTTTAAAACAAAATCATTCATTAACTCATAGCTACCTAAAACGGAACGTGCGATTCTTCATAATGGTAACATTATCTTAACTCGACTCGACATTTTCGTGACATTTATTTCTATTTTGACTGAGAATACGGAATTCTGCTCGATTCGACATTTTTTGGTAGAGATAGAGATATTTTTAATAGACATAGAGATAGACTTACGATCTCGAACTCGAGATAAATGGCGAAAATCGAGAATTGGCCCCCAGGCATGCCGGTTTCCTCACGATGTTTTCCTTCACCGTTTTTTAAGCAAGTGATAATTATACTGAATTCAAAAAAACTTTTGAAAAGGAAACAAAAAATATTTTCGCTCATTTTATATTTAGTGACTGGGCAACTAGAGGTATTAGGATAATTAGGGAAAGGCTTTTCAAGCTACATGGCCTGAAGCCTTACATTAACACAGAAACTTACAACTAGTATGTTGCTACATACTCGTATTACAATTTTTTTTTAAATAGGTACCTGCACGATAGCTAAAGCCCTGTACTATCGAAGAACTTCATAACTAAGCAGTTTGAAAACAAAATCCCGTGAACACACCACACACCACATCTGTTACCGCCCCGGTTCTATAGCGGCCGAGCGCTGCAATCAGAAATAGTCCTTACGGTGTATAGATATGAACTTCTTCGATGTTACATTAGCAATAATATCAAATCAGCATAAAATAAAATAAAAACAGTTTGGAAAGTTATAAATAATGAAACTAGTAGGAAAAAAAAAACGAAACACTGATTAGACATTGGAGACTTCACGTGGTGCAATAAGCTCTAACTTAGAAGTACCTCAACAATTTGTATATTTCTTTGCTAATATACCATCTAAAACGACGGAAGCTTTAAATTCTTCACCTAATGTCTCAATTGATTTATTAAGAGCGAACGTTTCAGGCTGTCCGGTTGAATTTCAATTTAAACATATAAACCTACGAACAAGTTACATAGTTATTAAAGCTTTTCGGCAAAATCAAATCAAATTGACCGAGGATCTATGGGGATTATCTATCAAAGTTTGTACATCCATAATCGAGACTATAGCACCATACTTAGCTTTAATATTTAATTTGTGTGTGGATCAAGGAGTCTACCCGGATAGGAAATACAGTAAGGCTATACCACTTTTTAAATCTGGGGACAGTAAAGACACCAACAATTATAGACAGTAGTATCCGTGCTGCCGGTATTCAGCAGTGTTCGAAAAGGTAATACTAAATCAAATGCTTAATTATTTTAACACCAACCAAATCATACACGATCAGCAATATGGGTTCACCAAAGGACGTTGTACGACTGACGCCGGTGTCACCTTATTAAAACACATATTTACAGCGTGGGAGGTGGCTCAAGATGCCATAGGAATCTTTTGTGACTTCTCCAAGGCATTTGACTGCGTAAATCATGATACCTTACTCTTGAAACTTGGGCATTACGAACTAGGTAAACTTGCGCTCAGTTTAGTAAAATCTTATTTAAATGGTAGACAACAGCAAGTTCAAATTAACGGTGTCAATTCACTCGGTCTAAAAGTAAAAATTGGTGTTCCACAAGGCTCAATATTGAGTCCTTCTCCTCTTTTCATCATCATCTACCCCATTTATTAAAAAAAACAACCACAAATGGTGTTATTTGCTGACGATACTTCCCTAATTTTTAAGATAAATAGACGTGCATCAAATCTTGACGATGTAAACAATACCCTACTGCAGGTCCAAAATTGGTTTACTGCTAAATAGTTTAGTATTAAATGGGAAAATAGTTTAGTATTAAATGGGAAAAAAAAAAAATGCTTTACCAAATGTTAAAAGTAGTGATTGTGATATAGTATTGAATAAGGAGAAACTAGAATTCGTAGATAAAACTGTTTTCCTGGGGATCACGCTCGACTTAAGGCTGCAATGGGGTCCTCATTTAATATCTCTCGCAGGACGGCTAAGTTCAGCAGCATATGCTGTAAGAAAAATCCGTCAATTTACTAATATAGATACCGCAAGGCTTTAGTAGTCTATTTCAGTTACTTTCATAGTATCATGTCCTACGGTATTTTAATATGGAGACGGGCTGCAGATATCGATTATATTTTTATTCTGCAAAAAATAGCCATTAGAGCAATAATTTATGTTGCCTCCGCAGGCGCGATTCTCTAAGGGAACTGTTTAAAAATATTAACATCATGACGGTAACTTGTCAATATAGACTATTCAGACTGGCTAAAGTAGACTCATCCTTCATGGGGTACTGTTTAAAATGTTACAATAAAATACCTCCCCACACTAAATGAAACGAAATTTAAATCTTGTATAAAACGCACACTATGCTGCCAAGCATATTATAAGCTGGGGGATTATATCGCTGACAAAAATGCTTGGCTCAACGCTGGTCCAGCTCCACAAGGGCGCTTAAGCTAATTGATTAGCATTCGAAAATATTGTTGGAGCTGCTGAAGATTGCAAAAACTATCTTTGAATTGTATAACTTCAATCAATCAATCAATCAATCATGTTTATTGTGGATCATAGGTACAGAAATAGATACAGGTGTTAAGAATTACAGTAATGTTGGTCAGCTATGTCCCGCCTTTTGGGCATACAATACAAATTATTAAAATTATTAACATTGTGTCATTTATTATTATACAGGAAATTAACATTATTATTTTAATAAATTAACAAAGAAAAAAAGAAAAAATAAATTGCAATTAAAGAAAAAAATAAATTAACTAGTTAAGATCTACCTAAAGTTACAAACTTACAATCTAACATTACAACAAAAAATTAAGTATCACAAAATATAGGTCAGTCATAGATCATAAAATTAATAGTTAGCAGCACTGACTGCACCATGGTCTTGGTCAAAATATTGTTTTAAAATTTTAAAGGGACTTGTCTGACATAAAGTCTTTTAAACAGTAATAGGATTTATCGACTAACAGGTCACGGAGTTTCTTTTTAAATAATTTAATTTCTGAAATGCTTCTAATATGTATTGGAATTTTATTAAATATTGTTGGAGCAACCCACAATACACTTTGCTGCAGAAAACGTGTCTTGGTCGTGATTGTGCATAATTTATCCCGATGGCGTATTCGGCTACGGTATTCAAATAAGTGAATATTGCTTTTTACAAACACCGCGCATTCGAATATGTACAAACATGGTAATGTTAGTATTCTAAGGTTTATGAAAAATGGCTGACAAGAGTCGGTCTGATGCAGATTAATCATAGACCTGATACAGCGCTTTTGAGCCTTGAATGCTCTTTCCATATCTACGCTATTCCCCCAGAATATTAAGCCATATCTGAGAGTGGAACTTACATATCCGTGATACGCTGTTATCTTAGTTTTGTATTATATAATTGCATAGCACATGTGTGAGCACTGTGACCATGTACCTTCTTTATAGCTACCATTTACTGTACGGTACGTCTTTCATTGACTTGATATGCCCTGGCGGCTAAGAGTATGTCATGCTCACTCAAATGTCTCGCTGGTGGTGGCGTGTGTGTTGGATCGTTAAGTTCCCTTTAAATTGGTTGAGCTAAACGGTGCTGATCCATGCGTCATGTTCGTGAACGGGCGACGTCAGTAGGGACTGGTCATCTCTTATCTGCCTCGGCTTATTTTTTAATTGTTTTTATCTTTTTATAATATTATGGACGCTTTTTACGTGCGTCTTCCTACATTGTTTTCACATTTATAATTTCAACATGAATGATGTACGATGACCAATATTTTGATTTAAAAGATAGTCCGTGCAGTTTCTTGCCCGTTCTTCTGCATAGGAACCTATGCTTTGGAATGGGCAACTTGCTTCATATTTTTGACTGACCGACCCCTTGCCAATTCAAAAGGGCCTGTATTAATGGTTAAATTGAACTATATATTATATGCTTTGAGTTTTGAGTTTTTGACGTAAGTCTTACTGTTATGGTCGCGAGCAATGGCATCTGTGTGACTTTTTCTTTTGTGCTGTGAGACCTTGCTTCTTGCAAAATTTCTTGATGGTAGGTCAACGGGAAATATCCTATAGGTTTTGATTTACTCGCGAGCATCAAGACGCACTCAGCATTTTAGGTGAAGCTACAAGTACGCGGTGAGCTCGTCTTGTAGCTTCATATCTAAAATGCTGAGTGCATCTTCTGTACTATTCCGTGGTATAGGTATAGCTAGGTACTTATTAATCTTATAATTCGACAGATTAGCGCCTAAACCGGGAAATTAAATGAATGTTGTAGCAATTTAAATTTAATTATAATGTAGGTAAATAAATACCTAAGTAGGTAAATAACAGTAGCACAGGCTGATCGAAGATTAAACTATGCTTGTCAAGATCGGTCCATGGATAGATGACCATCAATCTTATTACATATCCCAACTATGTTGGGGTCGGCATCCAGTTTAACAGGATACAAAAAAAAAAAAAAAGTTTATTTGGTAACCTTAAACGTACAACAAATTTGAGATTGGAGCCTCCTTTTAAGCAAAAGATGCCTAGGAGACTCCGCTCTTTCAAAAACAAGAAGTGTAAACTGTACAATACGAGTACATAATCAAAAACAAGGTGATTTGAGTGAATGAGGGTGGGTGTGTGTAAGCGAGGGTATGTGTGGAGTATTGTGTTAGTATAGTGTTAGTGCATCTGTTGTATAATTGATTTAGTCTCACTATAGGTTAACTTTCTTATCCATTCCGTTAGTATTTTTTTGCATTCATAACAATTCTTAGGGTAGATGTAAATGTGTTTATTAATAGAATTATAAAGCTGAGCAGATCGCTTACAAAGTTGAATACTGGCAAATAGTGTTCTTGTTTGTGGTATTTTTAATATCATGTATTTTCTTCTTCTAGACAGTATTCTGGGATCATAGGTTAGTGCTTTATGTTTTGTGCGAACATGGATGCAGCTGAATGCTGCTGCAATTTACATGGAGCGACTGCCTATCTTAACCCCACAGCCCAGTTACTGGGTAACACGTTGCTGGTTGTCAGTCTTTGGACGAAAAAAAAAGGACAAATGGATGATGAATAATAAAATAAAACACTGATTTGATGCATTTATTGATAAAATTCATTTGTAACTAAATAAAACATAAAAAAAATAACAAAGAAAATATAATTGCCTACATAATTTAACGTTTATTCTTCTTTTCAAACTCCTGCACATTTTATTTAATATTATCACCGTCACAGACTGTCGTAAAATTCTGTGTTACAAAATGTGTAGCACAGTTACATAGAGTTGTTATTTTGTTCGGGTCGGCACATTCGATTAGGTAGTATTTGTTGAACAAATAAGCCGACCCGAAGCAATTACTACTCATGTTTGGCTTTCATTACGCTCGTGCTGAACGGCAAACTCCGTTCGGCATCCACGCTTAAACAAGTTCGGGTCGGCTTTTGCCGCGAACATCAAATTACCATCGCCTTTTACCAACTATGTGGGGTCGCTTCCAGTCTAATCGAATGCAGAATTTATCCCGAATATATGTATACAGAGTTACTGGTTATGTCGGCAATCCATTAAAAGGACGTAGGAGAGGTCATTTACAACCAAATGACCCTATGCAAACGTCAACAATTTTCGAGTCATTTGAAATTTTATTTTATCCATTTTAAAATATAAAATGTGGAAAATGGTTGGCATTGGCATAGGGTACATTTGAGGTCATTTGGTTGTAAATGACCTCTCTTACCGTCCCTTAACGGATTGCCGACATATCACGGACGGGTGAGTCAAATCGTGTCGACCAAAACAGGTGTGGAGCACACCCAATAACTTGATGTTCGGGAGATGCATAAGGCCAGCAGTGTACAGACGCCAGCACATCAACCTACTACAATCTGTCAAATTTCTTTAATTGATTTTCAACTTTATTACTAAAGCATAAGGTTCAAAGTTGATTGGGAAAATTTGACAGTTTCGGGTAGGTTGATCTGCTGGCGTCTGTACTACAATATAACCAAGTAATTATTAAAAATATTCAAATAGGCACGTAGGTAGGTACGTACAGGAGTTACAATCCATCACCATTTTTGACTTTCCAGTCTTTGAAATGAATGTCTTTTTTTTTAATAGTTTTTTTTTTTTTTAAGTTTGCGGTCTGGGGACGCCCTTCAGGAAAAAAATTCTTATATAGGTACATACATCAAAAGTGTCTGGAGATCAAGTACGTTTTAAAGTATCGCCGCAAATTGAGGTTTATTATTTAAACTTTTTTGGATAGTTATTGATTCTTTTTAGTGAATTTTACTATTTGAATAACGAATTCAAATTTTCATTAAAAATAGAAAATCAACGATCAATCAGGATTCCTATAAGTGTGTAGTAGCGCTTTTACAAAACCATTACAATTTCTGCATCGGAACTGAAAAAAATTGCATCGATATGGAGCGACATCATTTCACACGAGAAGAGATGATGAGAGCCGTCGGAATTTCGTCAGGAAGTTCATTCATATATACGGGGCAATAATGGTTTGGGTTGGTATTTGGATCGGTGGAAGAACCGATTTCATTTGGATCAGGGGCAACCTCAATATTAATCAAGATTGTTTCAGATGTGATCATCCCTTTGCGAAGTCGGTTGGGTGATTCGTTTCGACCAATGCACGACAATGATGCTCGCATCAACGTTCTGCCGTGGCCTGCTCAATCGCCAGACCTCAAACCAATTGAGCACGCATGGAATATGCTCCAAAGAAGAGCTCTGCCGAGTATGGATGCCGTGCATACCCCACAACAACTTTTTGACTTGTTAAAAATAACGTGGGCGGCCATTCCTCAAAGTGATTTTGACTGATTTTAAGCATGCCAAATCGCTGTGATTGTGTGATTCGTGTCTGGAAGCACAGTTTATTAATGTTTTTATTTTTACAATAAAAAATCTATTTTTGCCATTTAATTGACGACATTAAGTAATTTGGATTAATTTCCCACAAAAAAAAAAAAAAAAAAACTAATAATAAAAATAATTAATTTAAAGAAAAATATTTAAAAAAATATATATAGGGATAAGTTGTTAACTTAAACATAGGAAATAAAGGCAGAAGGCCAGTCTGGAAGACTAGATTTGTTAAATATAAATTGGATATTTTTTTTACAGTTAAAATGTACTTGTACCCTAGACACTTTTGATGTGTGTAGTAGAAAGAGACAGAGAACGAAAGTCGCATGTAGCGTAAGGCCTAGCCCGCACTGCGAATTTTACTCGTGCGGTTTAAATTCAGTGAACAGCATTACAACAAGCGCGAATTTTAAATCGCCTGGACGTGTAGATACGTAAGATGCCATGTGTTACAGAATTGCGATAAAAATCCCCGCGATTTTTAATCGTAGTGCGGTCTAGGCCTACTGCTTTTTCCTTACGTGACGTGTAAATCGTCACGTAAGCCAACTCCTACCGCAAACCGCGTTAAGGAACTTAAAAAAAATACAAGCAGGCCAGTTTACTTTGGTATACGACATAAGAGGGTAGGTAAAGTCAGATAAATTACTAACTTAAATTGTGCGTATATTCACAAGTCTCAATCTTTGACAGTTGTATTGCTTGAAAAGGCGGCAAATGGGGATAAAACTGCCACTTTCTCACTTCAGATGTCGCTACTATCACTCGTCCAAGAATTTGACAGCTAGCTGTCACTAACCACACGTTTTTTTGCAAGCAAGCGACTTCTTTAACGCTTAATTAGTCCTATCGTTTAAATAATATTTTATAATTTTTTTATCGTTTCAATCAAGTAGTTTTTTTACTGTGCTACACTCCAAGTTGCATACAATTTTTATATAGTTTTCGTTTAATTTGTGATCGACATAACAGTAAACAGATACACAACACGGGGATACTGGCGGTTTGTTGACGGACAACAGTGCTGCCACCTAGGACGAGTTTTAACCCCATTGACATAGTGTGTTAATTTGATAAGCCATTAATTTATCTGACAGTTGCACCTCTCCCTAACCCTTCGGACAATACAGGCGTTATAAAAACTATTAGAGACCCCTCAGACCAAATAAAAACCAAGATATAGCGCTGCCAACAGTGACGTGAAGCCGCTTTCGTAAACATGTGTGAGGTGTAGTTAAAGAGCGCTTATCCTAAAAGTTCACTATCTTTCCACTTCGTCATAGTTGCGTAGTATTTAGGTATGTTGTATTTTATTTATTTTAGAAGTATGTATGATTGTATGTATGTAGGTATGTATGTTCGTAAGTATATTGTCATATAATTTGTTTTATTTTATTCTCTCTACTCTTACACACGGTGTCTACATCTCTTTTTACCCTCTGTCCTATCGCAGGTATGCTGGAAGAGATTTCTTTAGAAATAAGCATCACCTTTGTACGTATTTTTCTGTTCTTTTTATCTTGTCTGTTTATTTTTGTGTGTACATAAATGGTTAAATAAATCAATAAAGTTGGCAATTTCGCTAATAGCAGTCAAATATTTACCTTTTTTTATTTAATTTGGCCATATTACTCTATGGAAATATGAAACGTGGCCAACTAGTGAACTAAAATATTGATTATGAAATGCAATAATTAATGTCGTAACACCGAATATTTAGTTTCTGATGTAAAAAAAAAATCGAAACTTTCCAAATGCCTTTTTTACACCTAAAACGGTTACAACAGCAAATTCAGTGTTATAATTGCAATTCATTATGAATATTCTAGTTCGCTAGTTAGCGAAGTATTTGACATCTAATTGCGACGTGTAGTTTTTGGTTGTAAATGTGTGCGTGTGAGCGTGTATAAGAGCGATTGTTTGGTTTCGGCATGCTTCACTGTATTGTTCGCAGCGCTGTAAGTATTGGTTTTTTAATTTGATCTGAGATAGACCCATACCGAAGTATTCAAGGCGTACTGTGAGGTCAGAATATTATACTTTTATATTACCATTTGTTTCTTTACAAATTACACACAAATATTTTTTTGTCTGGGTTTCAAACCAAAATTAGCTGCCTATTACTCTAAATTAAATTCAAAGTTATACTTTGAATAATTTTATAAATGGTTAATAATATAGTTAATGCAGTTTGAGCGATTTATTCTAAAATACACACGGTAAATTTTGTTTAATAAATTCTTACCAATGTAGGATAAATAATGTTCCGGGTTCCTATATTTCAAACGAATACAACTTACTAACAACCGCTCGTTCACCATTGAAAAAAATCTTTTTTCCTGAAAATGTCCACATAAATATGCTCACAGTACGATACCTAACAACACCCTCACGGATCGGACATGGTTTTAATTTTACATGTTGTATGTTCTCGCTGCTGAGGTGAAAAGTTGTGTGTTACACGAGAGCAAATTTATTTGCATCTCGTGTCTTTGAATCCCTCGCCACGCTCAGGATTCTAACCTAGAATCTAGTGAGTAAAATATAGGAACCCAGAACAAATCAGACGTTCAACGATTGTTCTAAAAAAAACTATATAAAAACAGGAATATAAATATATTCTCATATTATACTAAACTGGGAAAAGCAGAAGCTTATTAAAGCAGTGTCAATTTTATATCTTAGAATTCAAAGACATGTCAAACTCAAACTCAAAGCATTTATTTCAATTAAACCATTAACAGGCACTTTTGAATTGTCAAAGACTCAGTCAGTTAGTCAGAAAGTTGAAGCTAGTTGCCCATTCCAAAACGTAGATCTCTATGGAGAAGAACGGGCAAGAAACTCCAAGGACACTCTTTTAAATATAGAAATTACAAAATCCTGGGTACATTACTCTTGTTGATTCTATATGTGAGAACAATGTAAAAAAAAAATATATAAAAATCAAAAACGATTAAAAATATAAGATTAAAAATAAGCCCTGGCAGATAAGAGATGACCAGTCTCAACTGACGGCGCCCGTTCACGAACATGACGCGTGGATCGGCACCATCCAGCTCAACCATTTTGTAAGGAACCGAATGATCCACCGAACCGATGTGACATCCACCAACCCGCACTGTGGCCGCGTGGTGGATTACGGCCCATTCCCTCTCACAGAGACGAGGCCTGTGTCCTAGCCCCAGTAGTGGGAAAGTTATAGATTGATTATGCTCATAAAAATATTGGGAAATCCAGGTGTTGGCCCATTGAACAGTGGTGGATTGGCAATGGTAACAGCCCCAACTTACAAGTGGTCAGTTCGAACACTAACAGTCGGCTTACTTTGTATAAATAATTTCATCACCACTGCTCTCAAAACGGTGAAGGAAAACATCGTGAGGAAACCGGCATGTCCTAGAACCAAAAATTCGAAGACATGTGACATCTACCAACCCGCACGGGCGCCGCGTGGTGGATAGCCACTCCATCTCTAAGAGAGGAGGACTGTGTCTTAGCTGTGTGAGTGCTGTGTGCTCTAAGCAGATGCAGCTGAATACCAGTAATTTAAATGGACCTCCACATCCCAGTTACTGGGTAACACGATATCCCTTGGGAAGACTGGTTGTCAGAATTTCAGGTTTCTGATTACCCGTATCGACTGCCAAAGATCTACGAATGACAGAGTCATGCCGTGGAAAAAATAGGTAGTTCCCTTGAAGGATAACATCAGAAGTGAAAATTATCCGGAAAGGTACTGGAGTTACCGACATGGCTTGCAGAGTAAGCAAGCTGAAGTGGCAGTGGGCGGGCCATGTTTGTCGAAGGACCGATGGCCGGTGGAGCAGACGAGTTCTGGAGTGGAGAACGGTTATCGGCAAGCGTAGCGTGGGACGCCCCCCAGGACCGACGACCTTAAGAAGGTGGCTGGGAGAGCAGGGTGTTGTGGCGCAGCCTTGGCGAGGTCAATGTCCACCAGTGGATTGCGATAGGCTGAGTTGATATGTTGATTGAAGGTATAAGATTGACACTGCCTTACAAAAAAACTGCAAATCTAAATAACATTACGTATGAATGATATAATATTATATATTTTTTATTATACTTTTTTTTTTGTGAAAATATAAATCTTTTATAGACTCTCTGAGGTACTTATTGAAAACAATATTTTATGAAGAGCTTATTGTCGATATTTTTGGAAAATAATGCTTGAATAACTTTTCTTTGTAAGTTTTGATCCATATCAGAAACATTATTGATATATTTATGTAATGCAGCATCCTTTAATCACAAGAGGTTTCTTGGCCACTTTTATCGTGAAGGTAAAGTTTTAGGCTACCCCTCCTCCCCCTCTCCCCCCCCCCCCCCCCCTCAGCATCACGTGTATGTTTTATTATTTAAAAAAAAGGAATAAAAATCTTTATATACAGAGTTATTGGTTATAAAACGTATGTCCTAGGTTGTAAATGACCTTTCCTACATCGCTTTACAGATAGTGCAATCCACGACGACGCGCCCCACTCCGCGATTACTGTACTGTAAGCTGTACTTTAGTACGGAGCGGAGCGGAGTGGGACGCGTCTCAGTGGATTGCACTATCTATAATGGATTGTCGACATAATTATAAACACCCTGTATTTTAATATTTTTCAAAAATATTGCCAAATTGTTTACCTCGGGGCTAATACAAGCTACATACCGACCTCCAATTTTTTTCTTTTTTAATTAATTACTTCTAAAATTAAGGACGTCAATATTGCCAAAATCCGCCATTATACATAATATTTGTATTATTAGGAACTTTTGATTCAAGTGATTTTTGTATTAATGGGCAATTTTTCAGCAATTATTGCTCGGGAGCAGTAGCCGTAGGTAGTGGAACAATCTGTTTTAATTCCTATGCCTATAGTATTAAGTTGCTCCAAATAGCTCCAATTCAATTAATTGCTTTATATTTTCATGATTTCATGACATGTATTGCCAATATTGCCCAGGATTGCGCTTTTTGCAGCGCGACAGTCGCGCAACTGTAGCGCCATTTTTGCGCCACAGTTGTGCCGCAAAAAGTTTCTGCAAAAATCCCTTAAACCTCAAGCACCCACAGATTACGCAACTCTATCCATCAACTCCTAGCATCGTTAATTGTCTCCGGAACCCTGATTTCTAGCCCATCCATCTCTTTGGTCAGTGTAATCTGACAGCCTAGGCGGGATGTGTCAGTCAGACCGTAGGCTAAGTCTAACATATCGCGTTCTTCATCGCAAGCTTCTTCGGGTAATCTGGGGAATAATAAATAAAAAGTTATGGTAGGTAATTGTTGTAAAAGTTTGAGGGGACACACAGTATTTTTTTTTAATTCTTTGGTTAAAACGTGGGTGTTCACCAAATAATTAAAAAAAAAACTTTCCGATTGTTACACAGAAAACATGGAATACAACTAAACTCAAAATACGAGTTTTTGTTCACAAGGACGCTTAAATTTTTTCATGTATGTAAAAAAATGCATCTCACAAAAAAATGCTTGCTTTTTACATACGCTTTGCGAGGGTATCACTTACGAAGATCGAAAATGAATGAATGAAATGCACCGATCCCAGCGTGGTTTACCCAGACTCGATAAATCGAATGAACCCCAAGACTTGCACTAGCCCTTGGAGCCTCATGCTTCATGGGACTACAGAGGTCATTGCATATGAAGGAGTAGACCGGCGCGGGCCCGGGTTCTAGATCGGAAATCAACACAAAAAATAGCTAACAAATGGTCAACAGAGTGTCAACTGCTGTGGGCCATGATTTAGAATTTTAGATTGACTGAATTATCATAACAGTAGATGCCAAACTTCAGTGGGGCCAACATATATCGAGCCTAGCGGGAAGGCTCAGTTCGGCCGCCTACGCTGCCAGGAAAGTAAGACAATACACTGACGTTGATACAGCTCGGTTAGTCAATATATGAATTTAAAATTCAAAATTAAAGTCATTTATTCACACTAGGCTGAGAACCAGCACTTTTCGAACGTCAAAATTACATAAGACAGTCCTCCAAAACGCGCACCCTTCACCACTTCCTAGTGCTTTAGCTGGGAAGAAGAAGTGGCGCAACAAACTCCCCAGCAGCACAGCCGTCTGTTCAGTTCCGTCCCACGTATATGCCACATGGAGAGAAAGTACCTTAATGGAAGATTTTACTGAAAGAAGACATTATTTGAATTTAGAAAACAATTTAAACTGCATTCATAGATATTTAAATAATTACATGGTTGAACCTGAAATCGATAGCTTTATCATAACGATCGAAAGGCTTCAAAGGATTATTTTTTGCTAAATAACATAGTGTCAAAAATATAAGAAAGACCATGAATTTTAACATTTTTAATAAAAAATTAATCAATTTATCAAATTCTCAAAACGAGTCCCTTCCTGTTGAATACAAAGTCGCACTCTTTTGATTATTTCGCTCCCTGACGATTTTTTGATCTTGTTGTGGTGGATATTTAGAATAATACGTCTAAGTTCTGCTTGTAGCTCGTGGACACTTTCATACTGATTCTTGTAAACTTTGTTTTTTACATAACCCAAAAAAAAAAAAACATTAGGTTAGATCTGGGGATCTCGACGGCCATCTTATTTGTCCCAATACAGGGAGGAAAGTATTCATTGAGATAGTCCCTTTTTCTGTGATTGTTATGAGCCGGAGCCCCATCTTGCTGAAAAGTATGACATTTTGAACACATATTTGAATTATTTCTTTATAATCAGCCAGCCGCATTGCGATGGACAAAATAATTTACGCGTCTTTAGGCTTAGGATACGGCTCGATTTGTTGCATACAACCAGATACCTACTAATTACGTATCTCTTTATCATGCACTTAAATTATAATAGGGAAATGATGCGTACTTCTCAAGTGGGTACATTTATTAGTAATAGGTACTTATGATAATGTCAGTTGTATTTCCTTACGGCAATGTCAGCTTTTCATTTTTCTGAACAAAATTTCACATCAAATGTTAAAATTCATGGTCTTCGTTTTATTTTTGACACTATGTTATTTTGCCAAAAATAATCCTACCATCCTAATGCTCATAACAATCACAGAAAAAGGGACTATCTCAATGAATACTTTCCTCCCTGTATTGGGACAAATAAGATGGCCGCCGAGATCCCCAGATCTAACCTAATGATTATTTTTTTTTGCTATGTAAAAAAAAAAGTTTACAAGAATCACTATGAAAGTTTTCACGAGCTAAAAGCAGAACTTAAGACGTATTATTCTAAATATTCACCACAACAAGATCAGAAAATCGTCAGGGAGCGAAATAATCAAAAGAGTGCGACTTTGTATTCAACAGGAAGGGAATCATTTTGAGAATTTGATAAATTGATTAATTTTAGGTGGTTAAAGTCTTTCTTATATTTTTGACACTATGTTATTTAGCAAAAAATAATCCTTTGAAGCCTTTCGATCGGTATGATAAAGCTACAGGGTGATTATTTTTGTCGTGTAACGGGTTCGATTTCCGGTTCAACCATGTAATTATTTAAATATCTATGAATGCAGTTTAAATTGTTTTTTATATTCAAATAATGTCTTCTTTCAGTAAAATGTTCCATCTACAATATTCAAGGTACTTTCCCTCCATGTGGCATATCCGTGGGACGCCCAGTATATGTATGCAAGATAATTTACATTAATAAATAAATAAATAAATATTACGCTACACAAAACATAATTTAATTTTAAATTAATAGCCATGTGACAACTAGCACACGCCAATATACCAACCAAAAACATCGAGAAGTCTATTCAGGCAGAAATAAAATAACTTAACGTAAACAATATCAACAATATCCGCTTACATATAGCTGTTACTAGAAGTTATAATTGATAAACTAGGACCATCGATGTAAAATAAATAATTGTCGAGGTCGTTAACTAACTATATATTGCAACACAACTCATAAAAAAACATTGCAATGAGTAGATTATGTCAGATTTTTATTAAGTTCAAGATTTAACTTACCTATCAAAATCCTGCTGCTTCAGCACAACATGACATGTGGAACAGGTAAGGGTGCCCTCACACGCGCCGTAACCCTCGATGTTAAGGTCGTTGTTCACGACGACGTCGAGTAGCGTGTCGCCGACCTTAGCTTGTGTCTCCAAGCGTTTGCCATCGTGGAGCACGAATGTTAATTTTACTCTGTAAACAATAGAAAACAAACCATCATCACTGCTCTCAAAACGGTGAAGGAAAATATCGTGAGAAAACCGGCATTTCCTGGACGCGAAAATTCGAATACTTGACGTGATATCCAGGAACCCCGCGTGTGGATTACGGCCCGCTTCCTCTCATAAATAGGAGGCCTCTGTCCCAGCTGTAGGCGCATTATAGGCTGATTATGCAGCTTTCTGATCTCCTAACGGCGCGAAGTGAGAATAGGTCATCCAGTGGAAAAATTACAGTCGCCCCACGCCACATGTGGAGGCTTATTCAAAATCAAGTCATTTATTCAAACTAAACTGAGAATTAGAACTTTTCGAACGTCAAATTTACAGAACAGTCCCCCAAAACGCCCACCCTTCACCACTTCCTAGTGCTTTAGCTGGGAGGAAGAAGTGGCGCAAGAAACTCCCCAGCAGCAGCTGTCTGTTCAGTTAGAAAAACTTGAATCTATACATTAGTATAGAAAATAATTTACATTACGCAACACAAAACATAAAATTAAAATTATTTGCTCATACGTCAGCTAGCACACGCCAATATACCAACAAAAAAACATCGAATTCTAAAAATAAAAAGGCTGTGAACTTAAACATAAAAAGCCTCCAGGCATATAGGTCGTGCCCGTTTACATATAGCAATATATAGCTGTAACTAGAAGTCACAAATGATAAACAGGACCATCGAAGTCAAATAAATATGACAGTTATAAATTACTAATAACAATAACAAAACCATGGTCAGCAAGTCGACCAGTCACCACAAGCAGTACCTGTTTACGAGCATAACGCAAATATCAGCCATTACCTACCCCCCTCGCCATATTTGAGGGAAGGAGGCAACCCGACCCCCGACGCAACCGCAAGGAGTGACATCTAGGGAGCATCGAACTTGCTGCCGATTGCTCAGGCAAGAATAAATGATCAATTGCCGTGGTCGCCAGCTAACCACTTGATGCAATACAACTGATTAAAAAACATTGTATATGCATTGCAACATAACGCCTGCATTCTCCGAAGGGTACGCAGATGTGTATATTTCGCTAGTTAAGCTTTATTTTCACTTAAAATGGCAAAGGAGAGCATCGTGACCAAACACCAACCCGCACTGTGCCCGTGTGGTAGACTACGGCCCACTCCCTCTCACAGGGCCTCAGAGTCCCAGCAATAGAAACATAGGCGCACGTGAAGCACTGGACTTTTAACTCTCGGTATTGAGCCGAGCGTTCAGAATCAGAGCGCATCCCAGCGCGTCAAAAAACCAAACTGTTGGATTTTCAACTGTCGGCCCTAAGCATAATAAGCCTATAATGTTCCGACTACTTGGACACAGTCCTCCTCTCCGTGATAGAAGTGGGCCGTAATCCACCACGCGGGCCCAGTGCGGGTTGTTAGAAGTCACACGTCTTCGGTTCTAGGACATGCCGGTTTCCTCACGATGATTTCCTTCGCCGTTTTGAGATCAGTGCGGTGATGAAATAATTTTGACAAAGTAATGCGCCTGTCAGGGTTCGAACCAACTGGGCCACCAATGCACGGCCCTAAGCAACGCGTTGAAAATCCAGGGCAAGTAAATAATCACCCGTGCGAATCTGGAATTTATAGCCTGATTATGTCACGCATCAAGACCCCTGAAGAGTCAAAAGCGCGAAGGTCACAGTCACAATTGATCTGGCCTTGCAACGGCGCTATTATCTAGTAATTGAGTAGTGCCGGTCAGATGATATATGTCATGTGTTTGAAATTCGTCGAAAATAGACTCGTTGCGTAGATTTCAACTATGTTTTACAGACCAATGAGGAAATAGTCAGAAGGCTGAAAGGGGATCACGCGATAAGTCCGGTACGCGTAAATACAAAGGCAAGGCGGATGCAACACAGACAGTAGCTGTTCTGTAACGCAGCATGATTACACTACAGACATTTGAAAACTGACTGCAATGAGATCAGCTCCCAAAGACATTGATTTAACAAAAACGACTGCAAACTTATAAGTACTTGCTCTATCTACACTGCAGATATCAAACATGCTTGAGTCGTAACGCACCTTGTGCTAATACTAAATAGTCTGCCAAGCTGAGAGTAATTTGGAAGTAGTGGTTGGTCATAGTACTAACCTAACCCATTTCACAAATTTCGACGGTTTATAATCTAACGGCAATGCAAATATGGGTTTCTGCGTTGAATCCGCCTTTTCATTGCCTTATATAAACAAATGAGGCTGCTGCACTACTAACTGCTGTGTTGCAACTGGGTTATGTATGACCGACTCAAACTCAATTTATTTATTTAGCTACAACGGTTACAACCAATTACAGTAACAAAAATTATAAAAACAAAAGAGACAATTATAAACCACATTAAAATATACAAAATAAAAACATGAAAACATAAATAAAATAAAAGGTTAACAATACTGTCATAAATTCCTCTCACAGTACTTCTGACATACCAATAAAATCTTCGTCCATCAAACTCAGACTCAAAGCATTTATTTCAATTAAACCATTTACAGGCACTTTTGAATTGTCATGGGATCGGTCAGTCAAAAATATGAAGCTAGTTGCCCATTCCAAAGCGTAGTAGGTACCTATGGAGAAGAATGGGCAAGAAACTCCACGGACACTCTTTTAAATCAAAAATTTGATACAAAATATTGGTTACATCATTCATTTTGAAATTATGCATGTGAGACAGTGCGCACATTTCAATGTTGGTAGTGTGACATAGCTCTGAAAGAATTTGTGCCTTTTTTTTTATCGAAAGTCCTTCGATATCCCTGTGGGATGGGTCTTGTAAACGACCAGTTTGTGCCATCGTGGTGAAGGGATAATCTAGACTGCGTTTCCGAGTACTGGGTATCCAGGGTGCCACGAACGTTTTGGGATTGAGTAGCGATTTCTTACGTCGCTCGGGGAGGCTCCTTTCTTTCATAATAGTTTGTGCCGATACAAGAGAATTATTTTAAGTCTAACGTGTAACTTGACACAAATAAACCACTTGAATCTATGTACTTTAAATAAAATAATCTAAATGTTATCATGTACCTTGATATTGATAGCAACCTTGGATATACTTGTGTTAATACTTATGTAAATAAAACAATAAGATATCAATAAAATTGTAATACAGTGATAGTAAGTACTTAGTACTCAACTGCAGAAAAGCCAAAAGGGGGTAATGTGTTTTGTTTGTAAAAGGACTGCGTGACTGCAGGGTCGCAGCCTCCATACAACCCTCGACTCCTTTGCGGGACAACCACTCTTAGCGTTTTACATGGAGCGACTGCCTATCTGACCTCCACACACAACCCAATAACTGAGTAATACGATACCCCTTCGTAAGATAGATTGTCAGACTTTCGGGCTTCTGACGATCCGTAACGACTGTCAAAGATCCACGAATGAAAGCCGGGACCAACGGTTTACCGTGCTTTCCGAAACACGGAGGAGTCTCGGTATGTAAACATGGTCTCCCATTCACGGACCAACCCCGGCAAGCGTAGCTTAACCTGATGGATCGACCCGTGCGGCTGTTATACTTGTTGCAAATATTTATGTTACATATTAAGATTACAGTAAAATTTGAATAAAATGATAGGAAAACTCGACTGCATGTTTATAATAAGGTGAGGTAGATGGACGACGTACAAAAGATCGCATGGAAGATTAGAATGAGACTTGCATAGACCAAGGATGCATGGCACAAAAGGGATTTAGAGGCATGAGGAACAGGATGTAAAGTTCACTCATCCTCTAGGTATAGAAAAGGGAGGATCCTCCGACCAGATGGGTGTCGTGTTTGGCGGGCAACTGTCCAACGATTGATGTCGGAAAGTCCAATCAATGCTCGAAAAACTTATCGTCTCGGACTCCAAAAACTCTCATCTCAACATAATAACACATAGATCTTTCTATGACTCAACGTCCCAGAAAGATCTTATTATGTCCAACGACCTAAAATGGGAAGCACACATATCCAGTATTTTCAAAAGAGCAAATTCGAAACTTTACATCATTCGCAGGGCGTTCAAGTGCTTGACGCCTACGACTTTTGTCAAGTTGTACAGACGCCAGCACGTCAACTTACTACAATCTGTCAAATTTCTTTAATAGATTTTCAACTTTATGACTAGTGCATAAGGTTTAAAGTTGATTGGGAAAATTTTACAGTTTCAGGTAGGTTGATGTGCTGGCGTCTGTACTAGACCTACATAAGACTTGGAATATGCTCATGTCATCTGGGACCCATATTTAAAAAAAGTCTATGATAATGTACAAAGAAGGGCAACCAAGATAGTCCGCACCATGCGTAATCTACACGGATATCGAGGGATATGCCTTGGAGGCGTGGCACGTGGCGCCTCGATATTGCTAAATTGGGCTTATGTTGGAACGGCGGCTGTACGCTTCATTCAGTCGCTTTGCAATTGCGTACAGTGTACTATTGATGCGTAAAAAACCAAAATGCCGAGTTGTGCAGTAATAATTTGTAAAAATAGGTCTAGTACCATCAACCTGAAGACAAATGGCGTGTCCTACCACCGGTTAGTAAACATTTAAGTTTAATATTTTAAATCAATTTTTAAATCATTTACGTCCGGAGCGATACTTCCTTGGCAGTCGGGTAAAAAATAGATCTACAAAAACATCATTCTATTCTGTAAGCCCAGTTTAGCTAGGACGTGTTATTATCGCGGCGATTTTTTTTCGTACACTGGATTTTCAACTTTCGGTATTGAGCCGAGCAATGAAAATCCAACAGAGCGCATCCAGCGCGTCAAGAAAACACCGTTGGATATTCAACTCTCGGCGCTAAGCAGAGCGTCGTAAATCCAATACGCGAAAGAAAATTCGTCGCGATAAATATAACTGTGCGAACTAATATAGTTTTTGTTGCTGTCAAAATAATATCGTAATTGTAAAGAACATCCAAACTACCTGCAGACAAGGTGATAATTTTGTTTTTTACATTTGTTTTTGCCTACCATGTAAACATTAAAATTATTAGATAAGTAAGGAAAATAGGTGTGATCACATCCGACAATATTCAGATGCATATTTACCTAAAGTTGAGGTGTTGGCAATTACTTTTGTGCCGAAAAAATCCCGACATTCCGGGATTTCTGATTATAGCATCGAATGTATATTTACTTACGTTCAGGTGTTGGCTATAATGGAATGCACTTTTGCATCGATCGTAAAAATCTCACGATTCCGGAATTGATCAATTTTACTACTAAATTGATCAATTCCGGAATCGCGAGATTTTCGTACACTGGATTTGATTCTTTTGACTAGAAATGCTAGCTAATGTTGTAAAGTAGGTTGCCAAACTGGCATAGCACATAGCGTCAAACAACTCGATGGCTTTTTTTTTTGGGTGGTTAATCATCAAATAACTTCTCCCGCTCTGAGTGGAGCGGGAGTGACTCGCGTGTCAGACTCTTACTGACTAAAACCCACCCGTGTTCCTTCTGGGATAGGTACAGTGGCCCCCGGCAACGTGCAGAAAACTGTACGTCGCCCGGGGCCACTGTATCCCTTCGGAAGTCTTGAGTGTTGTTAAAAAATGTTTACAGTATATTAACACTGGGAAAGTAACCTTCATAAGAGTTGATAAGTCGTTTCCATAGTCCATACCATGTATTATGCATTAGATGTGCATTCCCGGATTTTATAGAATTCCAGGATTTATATTAAGAAAAGAAAAGATTTAGAAGCCGCTTCCATAATTTCTTAGCGAACAATTATCTTTAGGTAAATAATCATCCGATTATCCAATCTCTGTTGATCAATTACGAGGTACTTAATAATAATAATGGTGATGCAACAAGTATTTTTAATCAGTAGCAGGGTTCTTGGGGTCGGCTCTCAGTCTAACCGGATGCAGCTGAATACCAGTATTTACATGGAGCAACTGCCTATCTGAACTCCACACCCCAGTTACTGAGTAACATCGATCGCAAAAATCTCGCGATTCCGGAATTGATATTTTTTTTACTTTTTGACTATAAAATGTTAGCTACTGTTGTAAAGTAGGTTGCCAAATTGGCACAGCACACAGTGAAAAACAACATGGTGCCTGAGTTTCATTTAAAAAAAATTACGGTAGGTGCTTATATAATTTTTTATGTTAACACCGCAAAAGTAACCTTCACAAGAGGGCTGATAAGTCGCTTCCATACCATGTATACGATAGTTTTGCATTGCCGGATTTTATTGAATTCCGGGATTTAAGTTAAGAAAAAATAAATTAAGAAGCCACTTCCATAATTAATTCTTAGACAAAAAATTACTTTAGGTAAATATGCATCCGAATATCCGATCTCTAGTCATGACACGACAAAATAAAAAACCTTTGATACTTTTGACAGGTGGACCTGATGTCTCAGTGCTGCCACCTAGTCAACATCATTTCAGAAAACTCTCCTCAACCATCAATGCTTGTGCCTTCTCCATATGCTGCGGGACAATAATAGACTGGCATTACTACTGTAGCCATGACTTGAACTGCAGTTAAGAAGTGTTAAAATGATTACATGACTGATTTAAGGGCTTAACTGGGATGATTACTAAGATCTAATTTAGACTACAGAATATTTTTTAGGTAGATAGATTTTTAATTTAGAAATAATAAACTACAACTACAAACTTGTAGTCGGGCTGGAATCTGGAGACGTTATTTTCAAGAGCAAAATTTTTTTGTAAAATTAACAAATCAGGGTTGGAGTGTATTCTTAATGGCGCTATGAAGCGTTTTTTTTTCGGAAATATTCCATTTTTATTGCAGTATCGGGTTAACCTTGACCATAGAAACCATTTAGGTTCTGAGAAGCATGGTCCTATGACGCACCATTCCCGAGAAATAGGCCAACGATAATTTTTTTTTGCTGCCAAATTTCAGAAAATGCAAAAAAACGGAAATGTATGAATTTTTTTGCAGTATCGGGTTGACCTTGTCCACAGAAATCATTTAGGGTCTCAGAAGCATGGCCCTACGACCCACGGTTTTCAAGTTATTTTTTTTTTTTAAATGCTCTATATTTCCAAAACGGTAGCTCGAAAGAAAATCTTTACTGGAATGAAATTGTTGCTTTCATCGTAAACCATGAAATAATGTGAAAAAACCCAGGAAATATTGACCAAAAAAAACGAAAAGTCCTGTGCCAGTATTGATTCTTAGAACAATTTGTTTTTTTTTTTTTTCAGTTGTCTGTTTTAGTCTGATGAAGTTCATGGCAGTTATTTTAATTGAATTTCAGATTTGATGACATCTCTCAAACCCTGTCTTTGCAATCGCTAAGACGCCGCCAATGGCCTTCCTTGGACACCAACAAATAACGGAAAACGTTAAGCAAAATTACTTGTTGTTGATTAATAAGGCAAATATAAACTTACTTCTCCTCTTTCAACGCTAATTCAGTTGTCGACAATGGCGCTATGCTCCTCCGATTAACGAAACTCGATGTTACACCGTTGTTCTTTGCAGAACAACGTAGATTCCGTGCAGACAAATTTTTAATAAAGTTCCGTAACATTTTCTTATTCCTAAGCCACAGAACAGTTCAAAATCGCTGTATCACTGCGTGTTACACCACCGTATATTAAGTAATTCAGCGAGATAGCGTCTCGCCGATTTATGATAATAGAAATATGATAATTTCTCAATTTATTTATTCTTGACCTTACGAATTTTAGGTTACACAAGATACGTTCCGTTTGTGACATTGATTTATAATGTCACCTTGGATTGATGTCAGCTGTTTACCCAAACTAATCGAAGCATAAATCAGGTTTCTACTCGTCGGTATTTTAGAAAATATTATGTTTAATAAGGAAAATGTATAGGAAAACCGTCGTCTGAATATTTGCTTTCCTAGAAAAAGATTTGAGATTACATATTTCAATATTTTGCTGAGTGTAAAGGAAAACTAAAATAACGACGTTGACGTTTTGACGTTGGACTTACGTTTACTTTTTGCTATAGAATTCACGTAAAAATTAAACCCAAAAGGTGAACCTCATGATTTTGCAAGCATTTTTGAAAATATTCTTGTACTAAACCAGTATTAAAAATAAACCTTTTTGGTGTCATGGGTTTTTCTGGTTTGCAGTTACTAAACGTAGCTTTGCCTGACTGCGGAAAAAAAGCTATTGGTGTTCCAATTTTACTCTATTGTTAAAGTTTTGTATGTTTAGCATTACTGTGCGTTTAACCCCCGAATACTGAAACGTCACTCAAAATTTAAGTGCTGCTTAACTGCATTTCCGGCGAAATACATCTGTCTCGTATGCGGGTCACCGCATGCGTCATCGCGCGTCAGGCGTCGATCGCGGCCGACCCGTATACGTGACGGGTGACTCACGCGGCTTATAACTCTATTTTACTACTAAATAAAGGTTAATATCATTTGAACGCAGTTTTAGTCTATGGCCTGACGGATATTCTCGTCAACAAAAGCATTTAAATACAAAAATATCAATAGGCAACATTAGAATAAAAGTTGAAACTGCAGTTCTCGTTCTTGTTCTCGCTACTTCTCGCGCCATCTTGTTTTCGTGTGGTCGAGTGCGCGCTTGGTAAAGAATTTCGGTATTTTTTAATTGTTTTTGTGTGTAAATCGACGGGAAGTGGTGTTATTTCGCTTATTAAGTAGTTTTTACATCGTGATAGATAATATTTGGACTAAATAATATCGTATTATACCAGTTTTGAACCAACCAAAAAAATGTAAACAAACCATTAGTGAAAAAAGTGAATATTGTGAATAAAAGAGTTTAGTGTGTGTTTTGTGCGTGTAATCGGAAGGTAAGTCAGTGTTTATTACTTTTAATTAATTAATGAATACTATTATATAGTATTATCACGAAATAGTAAAATAAAAACTATAAAACGAACAAAGTTATGTTCGACAAAAACCGGTATTCAAAGTCGTACAATTTTCGACAATCATATTATGAAAATGTTACGTAGGACTCTCAAAAAAACGCTGTTTTTAGATAGTTTATCTATTCCCATTGCTATTTACAAAATTTCGTGTACATTGATCAAGTAGTTTTATCAGAACAAGAAAAAACAGACACAAAAACATTTTCAGCCAGTTATCTGATAACATCATTTTATTATAAATACAATTCTCATAACACGAGCTTAGCTTACACTTCATAATATGGTCTGTTCATTCACGAACCCAAAAAATATTTACAATCGTAACAAGAACTCATAAAAACAAGCTGACGAGTGTTTTTTTGTTATCGCGATCGTAAAAACGTCACCCTGTCGGCGACCGGTACTTGACATAATTGATTTATGTGATTGACGTCATAGGCGCGCCTGGCTTAACCGGTTAACTGCATTTGAGCAGCTCCTAAACTTTAGATTTCGTATTGTCAAACGTCACTTTTGAGTATCTGTTAAATATAAGTGCTACTTAAATTTTGAGTGACGTTTCAGTATTCGGGGGTAAGAGAGTAATAATGTTCCTTGGTTTGCACTGGCGAAACATTCACAACAAAACATGTTGAAATCTTTAATTTCTGTCAAAGTTCCATACAATATTTGACAGGAACTAGAGATTTCAACATGTTCTGTTGTGATGTTTCGCCAGAGCAAACGCACAGTTAGTAGTCCGCGCCACCACTGAAGTTGAAGTCCTTTTGACGCAGCGCTAGTATATAAATGTAGTTCCACAATTTTCCGCCGGCCTTCTTTCGTGGCGCGCACTCTAAGCTAAAACGCTGTTACAAAAATTAATTATTTAATTTAAAAATATAAGCAAGCATTATTTGAACAGCTAAAGTCCCTTCACAGTTTCTGTTTTAGTGTTAAAGAAAAATTAAATATCTTTTCATGTATTGGCCTGTTCCAGAAACAATAATGCTAACATTCCAGAAACCTTTTTATCCTATTAACTGGAATACAGCTTCCGCACCAATGTTGCCAACCCGTACGATAATTATGGGAACCAGAATTGTTATCCTAAAAATCTGAGCTGCCATACGTCAGTCTGGTTTGCAGTATTCAAGGGAAAAAATATTAAAATGCCGTATTTATTTATAAGATGTCTATTCAAAATTTGTTTCTTCCCCTTACAGGTTTCTTATCGTATTAGTAATGTTTATCTAAGGGCCTATGCACACCACGTTTTTTAAACGCGCCGTCGACGCGCGTTTGTAGCGATACAGACGCGATACGCACGCAAGTCAGACGCAGCCTGTAGACCTTTGCACACCTGTATAAATACAGACGCACGTGTGTAGCGATACAGACGCGATACAGACGCGCGTGTGTAGCGATGCAGACGCGATGCAAACGCGCGTGTGTATCGATACAAACGCGCTGGCATTTTGCGTTTTTAAGCTGAACCTCGTCAACAGTAGCAAGATGGCGTCGGTCGAGACAGCATTGATTACATGCGCTTTGTTATTAATTTTTTTTAAAAAGAAGAAGAAAAATTACCGACGTTTTTGGGTACACCCATTTACAAGCGAGAGAAGATTGTGTGGACATTATACAACAACGTTTATAAAATTAATAGGACATGAAAAAAAATTTGCTTATTGTTATCGAATGTCGTATTCATCATTTCAAGAACTTCTTGAAATTCTTAAACCGGAATTAACTCGTCAAAATACAGTGCTAAGATCATGTATATCGGCGGAAGAACGTTTACTTATAACAATAAGGTAAGAGAGACATTTTGTCAATTGATTCAAATAGTTTTATTTTTATCAATGCTTATAGAATTAACAAAGTTTGGGTAACAATATTTGATATACATCGAGTTTTAATGAGAGCAAATATTTTGATGCTGTGCATGTTGAAATTGATCTGAGATTTCTACAGGGCGTCCCACGGCTATGCCACACGGAGGGAAAGTACCTTCAATATTGTAGATGGAACATTTTACTGAAAGAAGACAAAATTTTAATTAAAAAAAAAATTAAACTGCATTCATAGATTGAACCGGGAATCGAACCCGCTACACGAGAAAAAAAAATACCCTGTAGCATTATCATACCGATCGAAAGGCTTCATCATAAGGATCATTTTTTGCTAAGTAACATAGTGTCAGAAATAAAAGGAAGACCATTAATTTTAACATTTTTAATACAAAATTAATCAATTTATCAAGTTTTTTGAATTAAAATAGTGTCTTCTTTCAGTAAATTGGTCCATCTACAATATTGAAGGTACTTTCTCCCCATGTGGCATAGCCGTGGGACGCCCTGTATATTAAACAAAACTGCCTGCTAATCAGCCTACTATGGGTGAGTAAAAAATTAATTTGTCTTTTGATGACCTATGTTTATTTTGGAAAGTTTCACTCGTAATGCACCGTCAAAATATTGCAAAATTTAAATTTTACCATTAGGTTAATTATCAAATCAATCATTATTACTTAATTTGTGAAAACAGAAACATCAACTAAAACTGACAAAACATGTTTACGATTTGTGCTGCTATCGCCACTACTGGTGAAACTTAGAATAATAATATACTAAACTTCCCCTTTGACTCGACTTGTATAAAATTATTCATTGTTTTTTGATAGCAATTTGAATTGCTATAATTTGATTTAAATAATTTTATGTTTTTTATTTTTTTTTGTACAGACGCCAGCGCGTCAACCTACCCAAAACTGTCAAATTTTCCCAATCAACTTTGAAACTTATTAATTAGTGATAAAGTTGAAAATCTATTAAAGAAATTTGACAGATTGTAGTAGGTTGATGTGTTCCAGTCTGTACGATATTATTGCCCAAAAAACGATAATTTCGACGTGGGAACTGGGAACTCGATAATTTGAACTTTTGGAGTTGGCAACATTGTTCCGCACACACAACTGTCAAAACTGCCATTCGTACTGTAAAGTCAAAATATTCGAGATTTTCTCTATTTCCGTATTTTCTAAGTTTCCAAATTAACTTCCAAGATATTGAGAACATAATCAAAAATGTCGGAGAGATTAAAAAGCACGGGTCCAGCCAATGATGAAGTTATAGATGAAATAACAAAAGATTTGAAAACTTCGTTAAAAACGAACGAATCTGTTGAAGAATTTGTTATAAGTCCTGGAACGAGCGCTGAAGACTTCCCTAAGGCTGGTGGAGACGCCCCACAAACTAGCGGTATGTTTTTCTAATTGATTTTATTACATCTATATTTGGGCGTAGTCTTGTAAGAAAATGGTAATTTTTAATACATAATTAGACATATTTAAACCATGCTGTCATTTTCACACCCTCTGCTTACTTCCTACTATTGTAAAAGATGAAACAAATGCTTCTTCAATGCTCAAATATGTGAGCTCCATTAATTTTTTGTATTTTCTTCAAATGTACCACTTATATAAAGAATGGTCACCCATCCATGGCTTGAATGCAGAAAGAATCTCGCCTTGGTAGTCACCAGTTATTCCATAGTAAAAAAGGTAGAGAAGGTTATGAAATATTCAAAATTAGAATTAAATCTTGCCATAACTTCTATTAACCAGTGTATTAACCAGTTACCAGTTTATTATGTTAACCAGTGTTAACCATAATCTCAAAATAATCCTCTATTCCATTTAACGTTACAATTATTTCCACTACAGAAACTCCTACACATTCCGAATCAACAGAAGACCATGATTTAGACAAGGATTATGCCGAAAAAGACACAGATGACAAAGATGACAGTGATACGGACATCGATGAAGAGTCACTAAAGGATGCGGAAGTAGACCTCACGGATGACCAGAAAGAGGAACGGAAGATCATTGCGGAGGAGTTGAAGAAGGCTGGTAACGAGGCATTTAAAGTTGGAGACTTTGAGCGGAGTATGGACAAATATACTGAAGGTATGTTGAAAATAGTTTTGTATACAGTTTTCTGTTGTCATGGCCTCATAGTACTCATGGTTTCAACCAAAAACAGGGATATACAGGGTGTTTGGCGCATGGACCGACACAATTTTTTCAGGGATTTGGGAGGTCATTAGCTAGGTTCTACCCATACACCCTTTGTCCCAAATGTCACGGTTGGTTACATATGATTTTTTTTTTAAATGAAAAAAATTCCCAAAATGTGTCCTTTAATTTGAAATAACTTTTTTGTTTGTGGGTGTAGTGGCACAAAACAAATTTTGTTGCATTCTCCAAAGTCCTTTAAATCTAAAAACATCTTTGTTTTATACAACTGGTTTCAAGAAAATTCCTTACAAGCTTCCAAAGTTAATTTTTGTATTTAATTAATGAAATTTTACAACTTCTAAATTAATTATAAAAAAAACTAAAAGCTATTTTGAACTTAGCTAGAACCTAGCTAATGACCTCCCAAATCCCTGAAAAAATTGTGTCGGTCCATGCGCCAAACACCCTGTATACAACAAATTCCTTAGATTATAAGCTATATGTAAAAATAATACAAAAAGTCCTAGAACAAGTGTTCCAAAACGACATAGTTTCGAAGATAATATAACACTAGACTCGTTAATTATGTGTATTTAAGTATTTAACAAAAACACCAATTTTCTAGCTTTTTCCATTTCAAATTCCATTGCCGACTGGGCATACATTTCCATTGCCGTCCAACGAGTTGGAGGTTGATATTTTTTTTACAGATAGGTTACTTTATTATAAGCACTCACGCAAAGTTTCAACACGCGGAGACGAGTACTTTTTGAGAAAAAACATATTGAAAAACAATTATTTTTGCAATATTTATGTCAATCCCTACCACAGATCCTAAAGAATTTTCGCCATTGAACGTTTCGTTTTACCTACGGTTAAGTTGTCATACGTTCGGTAACCATTTATTTACGTAAATAATTATATTTTCAATAGCTTTCATGCACACATATATTTAATAGTTTATATTTAAATTACAGCGCTATTTTCATTACGAGCTATTAAAATTATAATGTTTAGTGTTTACAGTCTTTTGCCGGCTTTTAGAATGAAACGTAAAACAGACGCAAAAAAATAGGTTAGGTTCAACTTCTGTCAAAGAACCGAATTGATTGACCCCGACTCCACCTGGTACGAGTCTGTCCTACCCCTAGAGTGTTTTTATAGAGCCGGAGGCACGTAGGGAGAGCAGCCTCCGCCTCCGCAGCTTCGGCTTGTTGGGTCGCCTTCGGCGACCAGCCTCAGCCGCTCCGGCTCGTCTGATGCCTGCGTATTGTTTAGCAAGGGCGTAGAGGCTGCTCTTCCCGCAGTGCCGGAGCAGTTGCAGTTTCAAAATAGATACAGAAATCCCTCTGATTCAGTGTCCCTTCTTTTTTTTTTTGATGATGTGGGGTCCCCCTTTCTGTAGGGGGGAACGTCGCTTCCCCCAAGGGGTTCTTTAATCCCTAAAATTAGGGAAATTTCCCCAGAATTAAAAATTAAAAAAAAACTCAAGAAGGGGGGGGCTCCGCAACTTCCTTTTAAGGGGGGGTAGTACCCTTACCTCCCCCTCCCCAGCACCCTCCTCCCACCCTAAATTCGTTGGACGGCAATGGAAATTCGTACCAAAGACTGCCAGATGGCACTCTTCTGTCTTCCACCAGGCATTTTAAATTATTTTATTGACCAAAACTTGCGTTTCTTCCGAACCAAACAAGTGTCAAACAAAACAAAGCAAGGGAAATCCCCCAGCCACCGTCACACAAAAGCGCGTTTCGTTTCACGCACTATTTAAATTTGATTTTAAAGGTTCAACAAAAATCGAAAAATCATGTTAAAAAAATCCATGATTTTAGATTTTTTGCAACCCTGGTTGCAGCTTGACTCTTTGATGGCAGCTCGCGGTCGCGGTCGACTCGCTTTATTATTGTGGTCCCAACAATCTCGCTTCAAACTAAAGCAAGTTCTTGCATTGCATAGATCGGTCACATTTGAGTATCACGATCGTTACAAATAGGTCAATATGACACCTGAGCTCTGTAAAGCTATGGTTTCCTAGAATAACGGTTCCTTCAATATTATAACGGCTATCATGTAAATCTGTCATTTTCATCAGTATTAATTTGTCGTTAAGACACTGACAAGAGCTAAAGCGCAGTCACTATCGGACTGCATACAAAAGAAAGAGAAGCGCAATGTCACAATGCTTGTAATTTATTACAAAATATGAAGCATACCCATCAAGTCTGTTAGCAGTTACGCTAGCTAATTTTATTTAGCACTGTATATTCTTGCACCCACAATTTCTTACACAACTAATTTCCATTTTAACTTTCTAGGTCTTCGAACATGTCCCCTACAGTTTCCGCAGCAGCGTTCAATATTGTACTGCAATAGAAGTGCAGCCAAAATGAAGCTGCAGAAGTATGCCCAAGCTGCAAAAGACTGCACTAAAGCTATCGAGCTGGACGATAAATATGTTAAGGCTTACATTAGGTAAGGAATTATTTTATTAATGGTTTTGCTCATATTGTACATTGGGTCTTCTCGTGTGGTTAGTGACTAACCTGCTGTCAGAGTTTTAAAGCGGCCCATGGGCCTCTGACTTGGCTTCACATGCCGTCGAGAAATATCTCTCAGGCATGCCGGTTTCCTCACGATGTTTTCCTTCACTGTTTTTACATTGAAACGGACGCGCAATCGTTTTTTTTTTAATTGCAATATCTACATGGTCAAAATGTATGATCTATCTGATCATGGTTTTGTTATTGTTATTAGTAATTAACTGTTTATTTATTTTACCTCGATGGTCCTAGTTTATCATTTATAACTTCCAGTTACAGCTATATGGCTATATGTAAGCGGGCACGCCCTTTATGACTGGAGGCTTTTATTTAGATATTGTTTACGTTAAATCTTTATTTTTTAAAATTTCTGCTTGAGTACAGTTATCGATATTTTTGGTTGGTATATTAAGGTGTGCTAGCTGACATATGGCTATTAATTTATAATTTAAATTATGTTTAGTGATGCGTAATGTAAATAATTTTGCATGCTAATATATAGAATAATATTTTTTTTCTAATTGAACAGACAGAGAGTTTGTTGCGCCACTTCTTCTTCCCAGCTTCAGCACTAGGAAGTGGTGAAGAGTGGGCGTTTTGTGGGACTGTCTTATGTAACTTTGACGTTCGAAAAGTGCTGATTCTCGGCCTAGTTTGAATAAATGATTTGATTTTTTTTGAAGTGGGGACATTTTAAGCTGATTATGCAACTCAGTCTGATTATGCCTCTCCCAGGCTGCGCCACAACACCCTCTTCTCCACGTTCCGCATCTAGTATGTCCCAGCCACCTTCTGCAAGGTCGTTGGTCCATCTAGCTAAGACCCATACCATAATGAAAATCTATCTTTTTTCAGGAGAGCACAGTCATACGAGGCCACAGACAAGCTCGATGAATCACTAGGAGATTACAAGAAAATTCTAGAGTTGGACCCTTCCCATAAAGACGCCAAAATAGCCACCATTCGTCTCCCCCCACTAATTGAAGAAAAAAACGAAAAGCTGAAGACGGAAATGCTTGGAAAGCTAAAAGATTTAGGAAATATGATTCTAAAACCTTTTGGCTTGTCGACGGAAAATTTTCAGATGGAACAAGACCCTGAATCAAAAGGATACAAAATAAATTTCAAGCAATAAATACCTGATTATGGAAAATTGTGATATTGTTATTATATTTATGGATACTTTCTTGGCGTTTTTTTTTATCCTCTACGGTGAAGCTATATAGCGACAACGGTTAATGTACCTGTCCTTACTGTCCCATAAGTAACAAGGTACGGGTAACGGGTGGGTTTTCTAAAAAACCCACTCATATACAGGGTGTCCAAGAACCTGGCGTCCAACTGGATTCCCACGATGCCCCAAGTTCTAACAGTACTCAGAAAAATATTTTAAAAAATCCACCCCATGTACTTACAGAATTATACTGATTTAAAAAAAAAAGGGGAAATGAGCACCCTGTGACATACTTTTGAATGCTGTGACTGCTAATGCTGATAATTTCGATATTTCTTGGAGGTTTTGTAATCTAGGGTATTGCTGTGTCTAAATAGAATGTAAAAATAAAGTACTTATTGTACCATTTTAAAATAAAATATTATTTTAACTAAAGGTGATATGGAAAACTATTGAATTTCGCAACTTTAACCGACTGTAGTGTAAAAAAAATGTACCAAAATAGTATGGCAAGTGACGTCAAATTTTGACGCGTTTATTCCTCTTTTTAAAAAGGTATAATACTTACACATTAATTTGAAAAAAAAATTTTTGATAATATTTTTACTCAACAACCCAATTTTTACGAAGTGCCTACCTACTAACGGTAACTGTCGGACCCTTTCTTATCTTAGAAACTGTCATGTTACTACTATTATTTACTTCGGTTCCAAGAGTGAGCAAGAAGGAAATACACACAGGTAGATGGGTTCCCAGTAGAATAAAAGCAAAGAATGTTAGTTTAAAGATATTTTATTACAATAAATGTTCAAAATGTTGACCACCCGCGGCAATACAAGCTCTCACTCTCCTTAAAAAGGACCGCTTTATGTTTCGCGAGTAACTTTTTTGACGTATCACCTGCACTGCTTGTGTTATCTTCTCACGAAGGTCAGCGATGTCATTAATGGGCTTCGCATAAACGAGCTCCTTCATAGTTCCCCAGAAAAAAAAATCCAGCGGATTTAAGTCAGGTGAGCGGGCTGGCCACGGGATTGTTCCTGATCGCCCAATCCACCTGTTCGGGTATTGCTCGTCCAAAAACTCTCTAACGGATACGCGAAAATGTGCTGGACAGCCGTCGTGTTGGAACCACATATCTGGTGGGGTCTCTTCTAGTAAGTTTGGCAAATCATTTTGAAGAAAATTTAAATATGATTCGCCAGTCAAATTCTCGGGCATCTCAAATGGACCAATAATATTCCCACAGAGAATACCGGTCCACATGTTCACTTTGAACCGGTACTGGGATCTATCTTCTCGCATCAAGTGCGGATTTTCCACATGCCACTCGTGCAAGTTGTGTAGGTTCATGTAGCCATCCTTCTTAAATGTTGATTCATCTGACCACAAAATTTTGTCGATAAAGTTTTCGTCTTCTCGATGTTTTTGCAGGCTTGTTTCACAAAACGCGACTCGGCTCGGATAGTCTCGAGGTAAAAGACTTTGCACTCGCTGTACGTGGTACGGATGATATTCTTCTTTTTGGAGAATACTTACTGTGTGCTGTGCTCTTCGGTATCCCCGTATCAGCTTCTATTCCTCGCACAGAGATGCTTGGATTTGCCGACACCGCCTCTAAAACTTCATCGCGTATGAAGTCATTTACGGGTCGTCCTTCACCAGCTACTTGATTGGGGAACCGCCCGTCACATAGTGATCTGTGCACATTAATGAAAACTCGATGGTCGGGATATCGCGTAGCCCTCGGATACCTTTCTCTGTAAAGTCTCGCTGCAGCTCGTCCATTACCTCTACATTCTCCATAAATGTAGTGCATATTTGCGTATTCTTGCGGAGTGTAGGTCGCCATGGTAGCACACACAAAACACAAACTGTCCAAACACAGGCAAAGGTCGTCGTAAAGAGTTCGTTTCAAAGTCCAGAGCACAAAGAGTAATCGAGTCCAATAAACAAAGCTTTAAATCGTAGTACGTGATCAATGGTAACAATAAGAGAGAGGTGCGTAGTAACGGCAGGAGGCAGTGACGCGTACTGACCGTACTGTTATCCTAAATAGCACGATCCCAGATAGATAGCGTCACTATCTATCTCACTCGCACCTCTAACCTTTTTCTCCCTCACTCTTACCTGAATAATGGGGTACCATAAAGAAGAACCAGCAAATCGCAAAGATAGTTTCTGTCTTGCTCCCTCCTGTTGTAATAACGAATCACTATGGTGAGATGCATGCACATACCGTCCCTTACGGTCTAACCTGTTTTTTGAGAGGCCTGTTGTTATTTTTATGAGCATACAATAGTAATTCTTTAGAGGTTAGATTCAATTCGTCGTAAATTTTTCTTTCTAAGAATTCTGTAAGACATCGTAAAAATTGGGTTGTTGAGTAAAAATATTATCAAAATTTTTTTTTTTCAAATTAATGTGTAAGTATTATACCTTTTTAAAAAGAGGAATAAACGCGTCAAAATTTGACGTCACTTGCCATACTATTTTGGTACATTTTTTTTACACTACAGTCGGTCAAAGTTGCGAAATTCAATAGTTTTCCATATCACCTTTAGTTAAAATAATATTTTATTTTAAAATGGTACAATAAGTACATTATTTTTACATTCTATTTAGACACAGCAATACCCTAGATTACAAAACCTCCAAGAAATATCGAAATTATCAGCATTAGCAGTCACAGCATTCAAAAGTATGTCACAGGGTGCTCATTTCCCCTTTTTTTTTGAAATCAGTATAATTCTGTAAGTACATGGGGTGGATTTTTTAAAATATTTTTCTGAGTACTGTTAGAACTTGGGGCATCGTGGGAATCCAGTTGGACGCCAGGTTCTTGGACACCCTGTATACTAATTTCTTATTTCATAAAAGTACCTAACACATTCCTCTAAGCATTCAAATCTCAGCTACATGCAATTGCCTTTCATTCAACCCTTTTGTGGCCCAACATTCTGATCCAAACAAGACAGGCAGGCATGATATATTTTAACCACCTCTGTGGTCTAGTGGTAGACCACCTGTCTCAGACCTAGAGATTTCGGGTTCGATTCTCAGTGGGGACAAAAAAATCTGCTCGGTTTAGTTGATATAGGGCTTGTTATAAGTCCACCTGGCTAGCTACCACCATCTTATCTAAGTCTGTCGCCATAACAACAATGTTAACAGCTTTGTTGTGTTTCGGCAGTTGAGGTGAGATAGCCAGTTCCTCTGTGATAGGATTCTGGGTGAAGTTCTCTTCCACCTTCGGCCTGATCATCACTTACCATCAGGTGAGATGAAGACCAAGAGCTTCCTGTTGCGGTAAAAAAAAAAACTTGAACAATAGAACGTTATCTAATGTCCATTCAAATGGTCAAATACTGGGCTCAACACTTATTCTATGTAGCCTTTCCCCAACTATATTAGGGTCGGCTTCCAGTCTAACCGGGTGCAGCTGAACACCAGTATTTTACATGGAGCGACTGCCTATCTGAACTCCACAACCCAGTTACTGGGTAACACAATACCCCTTGGTAAGACTGGTTGACAGTTTGGGCTTCTGACTTAACGCCCGGGCTGCTCTCGGCACAGTATAGTAAAGTAACAGTATGACGTGTAGGCAGTGACCTTGAAATAATTACCTTCGGCCGCTCGGTGAATAAACTTTCCGCGTCCGTGCGTATCTGCCGCGCACTCGAGACTGTTGCGTACTGTTATACACTGAGATTTCGAAGCTCGTCGTTTCACACAGTCATGAAATGGATCCACATCACGAAAGTAAACTTTGGGATTTCTAGGTTCAGCAACTTCTATCTCCTCTATTATATTATCATCTATATTGTCGACAACAGCAAAAACCGCTTCGATGCTATCCAAAGTTTCCATTTTGAATCAAAAATAACGACAAAGTAGGTACTGCATATGTAAAGGAAATGGTGACTATTACTTGGCTGAGAATTCTAACTTTTGACAGTTCTAACTTCGATCAATTACTTAACTATAGAATACAAATCGTTACTTAAGTAATTACTTTTACTCAATTACTTACTTTTACTTGTTTATAAATACGGGTGTAAGTCGCGTTCGTGGTCGTAGCCAACTAGTGCGCGAGGTGGATCAGCAGTGGCAGCGCGCGAAATTCAAATTTTCTTTAGTTTTTTTTTTTTGCAATTCTTCCTAGTTCAGTGTCAAGGTTGTGTCTTGATTATATATGATTCGCGACCATAACTTTGTACATACATAATTAGATACATTAATACATCTTTTGTATGACAATGAATGACAGTGACTTCTTCATGAAATTATGTAATTTTACACCACTGCCCAACCCCTGCAGTGAAAGCGTGAAAAGTGTTAACTTTTAAAAAAACGTCTGGAATATAAGTAAATATATAAAATAAATAAATAAACAAATATTGCATAAACAAAATCACATTGCACTGCATATTAATAGTTGGCATAATTCTCAGACCTTTCCTTAGTCTGAGTTTTATAAAACAAAGGAGTACAATAATTTTAAACTCTATCCCTTAAACTAGGTCTAGCCTGTATCTGAAGAGATAGGGTTCAGCCATTGTGTTGGACTAACAAGTGAAACCAGCGACGATTTGGTGCCTAAAACGTACATAAATCTATATTTATAAAAAAGAAAGTCGTGTTAGTTACACTATTTATAAATTATAACTCAAGAATGGCTGAACCGATTTGGCTGAAAATTTGTGGGGAGGTAACTTAGAACCAGGAGATGGACATAGGATAGGCTTTATGGACGTAGGGTAGGTAGATAGGGTAAGTAGGTAGGGTAGGTAGGTAGGGTAGGGTAGGTGCGCTGTAGCTAAGTAGGTACTTAGTGCTACCCGTGCGAAGTCGGGGCAGACAGCTAGTGAAAAATAGAAGAAGAAAAAAACTAAAACTACGGAGGTATGAATCGGTTACGAATTTTTGGGTGGGTGTGAGTGTGGTGTATGTGTATAGCCTGGTGTGATGGTGGTAGGGGAGATGATAAGTATGTTTGTGTTTGTGAGATGTATGTCAGTAGATTTTCTGTTGTGATGTACATAGTCCTGCTGAAGTAGCCACTGAGTGATTTTATGTATTAGCGTGTGTCTGTTAGAATCAATTAAGTTTTCGGTTTAGTTGCTTGTATAAATGTGTACCTTTAACGTAGTATTGGTGTCTTGCATAAGATGAAACACTCTTGATGCCGGGATCCCGAGATTCGGGATCCCGGCATTGTATTGTCTAATTACGACCCATTCCCTCTCGAAGAGAAAAGGCCTGTGTCAACAATGGCAACATTAAAGGCTGATTTATGACAATGTAGTACCAACCTATTAAGCTCTGTTAGTACTCGAACAGAAAATCCTACGGCGCATATTCGGTGCAGTGCCGGAAAACGAGCAATGGCGAACGCGGTACAATCATGAGCTCTACTAGATGTACGACGAGCGTAATGTAACCATTAAAATAGGACGTTTTTGATGGGGGCAGAACATGTCGCAAGGATGGACGAGACCGTTTCTTCGCCCTTATTCACTGGTGAAAGCCAGCCGACTTCCAATCGGAGCGTCGAACGCGTTCGATGTGTAAAGTCGAGATGGTTAAAAAACATTTTTACAAAAAAGTTTTTATTTTCAGTTTTTAGTTGTGGTACCTACACAAAACCCCCACAAACAATTGAATACCACTACCTGATCTGTAAATTACAGTGCCAGGAACTATTAGAACATCATCCACATTATACTAGGTGGGAAAAATACGTATTATTGAATCTAACTCAAAAACCCCTCATCATATCTTGACCAAATTTAAATGGGACCACTTCTGATGTATAAAAAAAAGAATCATCAAAATCAATTCATAAACAAACAAACAAAAAAAAAAAATACAACCGAATTGAGAACCTCCTCCTTTTTGAAGTGGGTTGAAAAAAAAACATACAACCGAATTGAGAACCTCCTCCTTTTTGAAGTCGGTTGAAAAGAAACTCACACTAGGGCCTCAGAGCACCCAACGTTTACTGGACAGTAAACCGGATGGCTGGAGAAGTCGAGGGCGGCTGAAGCTCAGATGGTTGGATGGCGTAGTGGAGTGAAAAATTGGAGAGAAAAATCCGGAAATAGGTCACGTGAATATATAAATATACTTGACCAGACTAAATCCCACCCTCGGCTGTAAAACCTTAGATGATGTTGATACATTCACCGAAACAGTAGTAAAACTGCCGATTGTCGCTGAAAACCAGCGCTAGGGCTGTCTCGCATAGGGTCCCAGCATTGTGCTGAGCGATGGCCGTTTTGCGTGGATGTGACGCATATTTTCCCCAAATTGTTTTTTCGTGTTTTTTTTTTCTTTGCTTGCGTCATATTGTATCGCAAATAAACGTATTTTCTTTCTTCTTTCTAACAAAAAAAATTGTTCTCCTTTTCATCTCCGCTGCAATGGGCCTAATTGAAATAACACGAGTAGCCAGCTTTACAAGGCGGGGCTTCTGTGTACATCCGCGGGACGCAGTCGCGAATATCCGAACAACCCGTCCCCTGAATCCTCTGATTTATTGATCCTTCCTCCTCCCTTCACCCTATGGACCCAGTCTCCAACCGAACGCTGTACCATGCGCACGTCTACTTAATTTAAAAAAATTGTGTCTGGTGAAATAGAAATTTGCAATCCGAAATCGCAGTCATGGAGCCGATTTACGATGAGAAGACCAACCTTAGCTTCACTTTGAGGGAAGGGAATTTGAACGACAAGCCACAGTACGTGAAGTTTCTACAAGCCTTTGTGAGGAAAGATATTGCCAGCATCGAAGAGTTCGTCGCTACGAAGTCTTACGAAGAAATCGAGGAGGCTATCGAGTTGCTGAACCATCTGGTGATACAGTCACCTTTTTGTGTGAATCGGCCGCGTAATATACCAAATCGTCACTACGCCGTACATGTGACCCCGCGCTCGCCGAAGCGTTGGTCGAAGCTGTAAGACTCTTTGGAAAAATCCGCACAGAAATAGCTTTAAATGCATATAAAATATGTTACAGTTATTAATTTGGAAGACAATTTCGGAATGCTGATGCCAGATGCCAGAAAGAGTAACTGAAAGTTGAAACGCGCATGAGCCTCATTTGAACGGACAGGCGACTAAAATCTTCTGCGAGGAAGATGCTTTTCAAGAAGCATGTGAAGACCTGGGGGAAATCCATGGAATATATTATGACGAAAAGGAAGAACGTCTGTGGTACGAGGGAAGATTCCGGGGCTAGCTGAACGACAGGACAGTTTGGCTGACTACTATCTGAAGTCGCAGAGGCAGGGGCGTTTCCGGCTGCGTATTCGAACAGACATGGTATGTGTATACATACGTGAGGGTATAAAATTACTTAATATAAGGCATAATATTTACTACCAAATTTTAGGTAATTTTCTTGCAGAAATTTTCATCAACGATAACAACTAACTGTCAAAAATGACAGCTGTCACAATTAAGTTTTGCTAGTGAACATTAGGCCTAAGATTAAATACCACCTTGTATATTTATAGCTTTATCTGTTCGGATTTACCAAGAAGCGTCACCGATTTTTTTCGCCAGCACTATGAATGTTTTTATTTCAGTTTCGGTAACTATGTGTCAACGGTGACGTATTTTGCCTCATTTACCTATGGTATTTTCAAAATACCACTATTTCGCTCACTCGTTACCCGTGGTCCCGGTGGATCGACCCATTACCGGGTCCATGGGTAATTTTAATTACCCGTGGTCCCATGCCCATGGCATTAGGGATTTCTCCCGGACATCTGACTATATCGATAGAAAATGAAAATCATGTCATATAAGAAAGTGTACTCATTCAAAGCAAATAAAATACCTAATTCCATCCTTGGGAACAAAAACATACTCCTAATAACAGCTATATTGAAAATCATGAATTCATAACCACTAATGATTTAAGACAAACTATCTTAACATTTCTAATGCGTATCCAACTGATATTTCGCCATTAATTAATTCCATTAGTGTATCGGCTATGAATTCATCAATTTTAATTGCCATTTTTGTTCTGGTTCTACTGGATTATTCTTTTTATTTTTTGATAATTTGTCCAAAAAGTTCAGGAGACGCTTTATGATTGTGCAATAAAAATAAAAAATTGCTATGCCCAGACTCGTTCACGTTTTCGCAAAAAAATATTCAATTTGGGTGCGTACATAGTTGCTTATAAATAATTATGTCAAAGTGACAAAAGAGAATAAATGAATAAAGATATACGTAATAACTCTATGTAGTCTGTGATAAAGATCCTATATTGCAACATGACTAATACAGAAAAAAACTCAAACTCAAAAGCCTTTATTTTATTTCAATTAAACCATTTACAGGCACTTTTGAACTGTCAAAGAGTCCGTCAGTTAGTCACAAAAGTTGAAGCTAGTTGCCCATTCCAAAACTTAGATCTCTATGGAGAAGAACGGGCAAGAAACTCCAAGGACACTCTTTTAATTATAGAAATTACAAAATCCTGGGTACATTACTCTTGTTGATTCTATGAGTCAGAACAATGTAAAAAAAAATATAAAAATCAAAAACGATTAAAAATATAAGATTAAAAATAAGCCCTGGCAGATAAGAGATGACCAGTCTCAACTGAAGGCGCCCGTTCACGAACATGACGCGTGGATCAGCACCATCCAGCTCAACCATTTTTTTAGGAGCCGAATGATCTAACACACTCGCCACCATCAGCGAGACATTAAGTGAGCATGACATACTCTCAACTACCCTGCTCTTTCAAGTCAAAATACAACATAATATCATAGTAAACGACTCCATGGTACTCTCATATACAAAAATTTAAAATAAAAATGCGTTTCGTACCAAAGTACAGCTTACAGTACAGTAATCGCGGAGTGGGGCGCGTCGTCGTGGATTGCACTATCTATAGTTTGCAATATATTTATAACCTTTAAAGAAGTTTACCACCAAAAGATTACACTCTTTGGAACATGTGATATCTTTTGATATGTATTTGTGTGTAGGTACTTATACAATGCCTGAAATAAAAAAAGATTTGATTTTTTGATTTTGACGTACCTAATAATGCTGTTATTATGGATTTGTATTTAATTATAAGTAGGTTCTTTGGTTGTAGTTAACTTTCTATCGATATAGTCAGAAGTCCGGGAACAATCCCTAATGTCATGGGACCACGGGAAATTAAAATTACCCATGGACCCGGTAATGGGTCGACCCACCGGGACCACGGGTAACGAGTGATTTCGCTTTTGTAACTTTAAAATCATGTTTTTGATGCTATCATCTTTGTATGTTAAGCTGCGTTCACATTTGTGGCATTACAGCAGACAATACTCCGTGACAATGTCACAGCGATTGTCTCTGTATTTGACACTGTGTCCTGACCGTTGAAATGTCACAAAAACACAGCTATATTTTTTATCAAATCTAAGTGTTAGTATGTAGGACTTCTTTTTAAAAGAGTTGTCATAATACTGCACTATAATTTTTGTATAATCCTGGCGCAAAGCGTTTGGAATAGAAGGCCCCTTCAATTTCTTTTATGGCAAAATATAGGTGGACAATGTAATGAGGGTTTTCTGAAATCACGTTCACTAGGTGGCACGTCAAGTCCTGTGTGTCCAAGAACATTTAAGCGATTTGACACTTCTGACACACGTGACCTGTCAGAAGTGTTAAATCGCTTAAATTTTCTTTATTTGTGACTGAGTGATCGAATGACGAACGTCATTATATAATTTATATTCATTGTCGAAACCTCTTTTCAAACTGGCGTCAACTGTGGCGTGAATTTTCATGAAAACCCTCACTTTAAACGACAACCTAGGCCAAATGTCAAAGACTTGAAAAAAACTTCCATGTTTTTACAAGCATTTTTTTGGAAAGGCCTTTGCGAAATTACTATTTTAAGGAGAATGTTGTGAAAATGGGTCATACTCACAAAAGTAATGGACAAGATTGTAAATTCACCATAATTATCCTATTTCTGCCGCAAGCAGCCGTGCTGTGTCGAGAATCTTGAAGGATTTGGGTGCCCCTGTTTTACAATAGGGATGATGCCTGGTTAAAAAAAGAAATTCTATTTTGTCCGTCCGCGTCAGTCAGATAATAAAAAAATATTAGACACAATCATATTTTTTGCTTTATCATATTCATAAAAAAATGACTTAGATAAAACGCATTGTGTCCGTGACGTCATGCCACATTTTAACTCAATGTATTGCCGTAATCTTTCGATTACGTAAAAAAAGAAAAAAAATACGTGTCCAATATTTTTTAATAATCTACCGGACGGACAAAAAAATTGTTTGGTCATCATCCCTATTACATACATATGCAGAGGCACATGAGAAATTTCTACTTTGTCTTTGGGAAAGTAGATACCAATATTTTTGCGATTAGACCCATTAATTTAATGGAAATATTCCAATTTAGGGTGTGATAATAAAAATGACTGAAAATTCGGAAGACAGGTGTTAAACGTACTTTTTTTTTGTAGCTTTTAATGAGTCTAAAAATGACTTTAAATTAATGTAATTGGACTGAAAAGCTTGTTGCTTAGAAAAATCCTCCCTTGGTGGAATCGACCTCTTATTCTAAGGCTGGTAGCATAATGGTTAGTCGCTCGCGCTATTATTAACGGTTGCTGAAGCGAACAAACCACCGTACACTTGATTTTACTTGCGTATGCGATAGTGCAGTTGTTTTTGCAACTAAACACTGCACAAACTTCGGTCTGTTGCTTGGACGAACTATTCGAAAAATTCAAATACTTGCAAAATTGTTAATTCAATTATTTTTCCATTGCGAGACTCATTCTTAGAGCTGGATGAATCATCTCTTTTGTTACACTGTAACAATAATGACTATGAAATGAAATAAAATTGTTTATTCTGTAAATAGCATATCGGAACTATTTTCACGTCATATTAAAAAAAAAATTGCTGACTGGAATGGACATTTCCTAACTTACTGTCCTGGGAACTGCCCCGTTGGTCTCTTGGTTGCAAGCGCGACTGCTGAGTGTGGGTTCGATTCTCGGTTCGGGCAAAGACTTATTGGGTTTTTCCATTAGGAATTTCTTAGTAACAGACCGGAGTTTGGAAGTTGGCGGTGTGATTCCCCCGTGGCTCGGAAAGCACGTTAAGCCGTTGGTCCTGCGCCTGATCTCTCTCCCGTCGTGTCGGATTGCCGTCCTATCGGACTATGAAAGTGAGGGAAGAGAGAGTGCACGGTCTGTGTCTGCGCACACACTTGTGCACTATTAATATCTCCCGCGCCGAAGGTTAGTCTCCGTTGAGATTGACCGCCGTGGCCGAAATACGGTCTGGATGACTATATCCTGGGAAGAAATGGCAAAACAAACTCAAGGGTTAAAGTCTCTTTTAGTCCAGACATAATCTTGGTCAGGCCATCATGAGGACCATGTAGATTAGTGTCTGAAACGGTTTTTTGAGGAAAGAACCACACAGTTACAACAACTTACCTACGCCCCAAATCGAGTCTACGCCTCTGTACCGATATGCTATGGCTACTGCAAGTTACGGAGCAACGCGATCGCTACAATAGAAACGAGTCGATTAACTCAGCCTATCGCAGTTTCTGCAGGCCTGTTCGCAGGCCCCGTCAATGAATGCGCCAGACTGTCATGTAACAGAACCAGATGGAGGGAGATCGTGAGGTGGGCAATGAATACCAACAGACAGAAAACATACTTAAAGAACAATACTCGTGATAATTAGTAAAGTAGGCAAACAAATCCTCGAACATATAACCCAAAGTCCAGCCACCAAGAACAATCACTCACACACACACACACACGCACACACACATAAACACACACACATACACGACAAAAACATACGCACACAAACCACTTAAGCGCTTGCATGCACAAAATTGGTTTCCTGCATGTTAAGTTATTTTAATTTTATTGCATAAATTGTTAATGTTCAAAATACGGGTGAAGACACTGACTCCTGTAACAAGGTTCCACATAGCTCAAGAGTCAGGGCTTCAAATTAAAATGTAACAACTTTTTTTTTATGTCATTATAACATTTATTTATTACCTATTTATTTATTTACCTGCAATTGGACACAGTTAATTGTGACCACGACCTCTCTGTCAAGAGCGAAACGAAGAAGAAGAACAATAAGAAGAATTGCAGTTCACTGCTGGACATAGACTTCTACGAAATTGTGTCCACACAGTTCTTTGCCTTGCGCATACAGTCTGTTGTTATCTAGCTGGGAGCCGTCCTTAGGACTTGTCTGCTAACAGCCATTGGGGTCGAAATACGTATTAGTATCTAGTAATTATGCGTCCAGCTTTAGGGCCCTATCTAACTAGGATACCTGTGGCAATGCAGCCATGGTCGCACTGCCAACAAATGTCTGGTTCGTTGCGTAACACCTGGTGAGATACCAACCATAGAGCTGTGTATATTTTGCTGGCGGCGCGACCATGGTCTTGGTGGGATATAAGCCTTGACTCGACTCCACATAACCTGCGTTTTCGTCAAAACAAAATAAGGATAAAGTTTATTTGTTAATTATTCATGCTCATAAAATATCAAAGATCAAAGAATTGAAACGTGAATTCGGCATCCTATTGATTATATTACACCTAAACCTATTTCAACGTAAAAAAAAACAATTTAATGTGTTGAAAACAAATGCTGGAGCTGAATCGATTCGGTAATGCGAATTGATTACGAACAGCGCTTTGAAGATGTTTGTTTTTTCACCAGACAACGGACCGTTCCATTTTTCACCGGTCCAGAGTTAGATGCATGTCGGCACCGACATACATACATAGATACCTTTAAACTATCGTAAAATACATCATTGTAAGTTCGGTGAAAAACATGGTCCGATATCAGGTGAAAAAAGCGGACGTGTATAGGTAAGCGCTCTTATTTTTAGAAAAAAAAAAAGAACGAGGAATATAAATTAATTGATTATAGCAGAGAAAAGAGTTGAATGAAAAAAATAAAAAAAACATGGAACTAACAAAATCATGAAAACAAAAAAAGACCTGTGCGAGGCCTAAAAGGCTTCTATCTCAGCATGATGCTGCGATATTTAAGCTGACCTATCATTGTACAGAAAAGGCTATACATTCCGAAGTCAGCTTAAACTGGCTATTTATAGCTTGATGTGTAGGTACTTTTCAGACCGTTCACTAAAACTTGTCTCTTGCCGTCATGTTGGCACCATTGCTTGTCAAGCTTAGTTTTAATACTAAAAATTTCAAAATGGCTGACAGAACAGTACTACCAATCGCGTCACGGGTCAAGTTATTATAAACGCACTGTAGACAAAACGTTTAAAAAGTAAATTATCAATAGGGTGCCTAATAATCTCAATCCCTTTGACCTCAGCGCTTCTCATGTTATCACAGGAATATTGAGGTCGCCAACTGGTCCCGGCTGGAGCTATGGGTTTCGAAATAACAACGTTTCCAAGCCTGAAATCATTCCCACCAGGAATGGTGGCTTTTTAAGGTAAGTATGCCAATGCGTGAGTGGATACTGCTATGATCTCGGGTTTGCATGTGTACGTAAATTCGCGGAGCAATATGAGGCAGTAAAAAAACACACGGTTCAGTACTCTTTACAGATGTCCTTTGTGGGTCCTTCAGACTCAAAAGCTAGTTTCCAAGAAGACTGGTTGTCCGCCACATTTCGGCCGCAGTGACGGCTGTCATGAAAATGATGGCACCAGGGTTTGACGGTACGGTATCAAAAAAACGCTCCATCAACTTATATAACGTTTCAGTGATGTCATTCGACGGTAAATTGCGGATGCTCTGTGGTGGCCACCGCAATCATAGGAAACCTTACTAAAACCTCACGGTGTTCTAAGTTGTACCTTTTGTCGGTGCGCTGGTGACGTTGCGCAATTCTTCACGTTCACACAATTTGTTTGTCAATTGCCACAAAAGTGGCTATACAAATAATTACGTAGAAGCCGAAGTGGTACCCCAGTGGTATTGGCCTAAATTCGAACTCAGGCAGGCACTTTTGTGTAGGTATTTAATTTCATCACCACTGCTCTCAAAACGGTGAATGAAAACATTGCACGCACTGTTCCGCCCGTGTGGCGGATTATGGCCCACTCGAAATCACAGATAGGAGGCCTGTTTCCCAGCAGGGGACATTAGAAGCTTATTAGTTAGAGGTGGTGGAATATCCTTGTTTAGGATAATGATGTGGGCAACGACACTCGTTCGAAAGAAAAAGAAGGGAAGGAGCAGTTTTAAATTCAAAGGAGCATTTTAAATTAAAATTCCAAATTTATCCTTATTTTGTTTTAATGAAGTTGCCCAAAAAGGCCTCTTTTGAGGCCATTTTTTTTAATAATTCCGCTGCGTTTGATCTACTAACACTAGATGTTAAGGGTGATGCGCTAGCCCACGAAATTCAAATTTTCTTTAGTTTTTGCAATTTACAGGTAAGTGCCAGGTTATTCGTTGATTAAAATATGATTCGCGACCGTAACAAATATGGTTTTACAAAATTATAATCATTAGAATCAGCAGTACAACTCCATAAGTTAGCATAATCCTCAAATGTCATGATTTCATGAAATAGTCATTCAATTGGATTACATGAATTTAGTTTGTTTTGATGATTTTTATGATTATAATTCTATAAACATTTGATACACGATCGCGAATCATATTTAGATTAACATAGAATCTGATACTGACCTGCAAATCGCAAAAAAACGTAAGAAAATTTGTATTCTACAAATATGACAATTTCTAATAAAAATCTTGGTGTAATAATTTTATTTGTGTCTACTTATTGGAACTCCTCCTTATCCCTTTACCCAGTGTTGTGGAGTCGCTCCATGTTAAATACTGGTATTCAGCTGCAACCGGTTAGACTGCAAGATAGGCAGATGATGCTATTGGAGCCTTTGATTGAGAACACCACAGCTTTTGCTTGCTGTATGTCACGAAGACGACACGTAACAATTCTTAGATTACTCTTAATAAATAAATAATAACAGATTTCAATGGATAAAAATTACCATCGAAAAGTGCTACCAGTTCTGGGCTACCAGTTCAGTTAGGTGTACCTCAAGGCTCAATACTGGGTCCATTATTATTTTAAAATCAGAGGGGTAATTCCTATATTTACAAGAACGTTCGTATTTTAGTCTTCGTTTCAATCTATCAAAAAAAAACGTCTAATTCCCCTGCATTTTTTACTAGTTTTTGACATTGGTTGTCGCTGAGATGAGATTTTGATAGTTATTGGGTCTGACTTATTGAGAAACAAAAGCAATGAAATTACTTCGTTTTAAAATAATTATGTCTTAAATATTAATAAATATTAAAAAAAACAACAAATATCAAATACGTCTTTATGTTTGTCTATTGAACGGAGTCACTTGCACAATTTAACAACAATTAACAATTTAACAATTTTTATTTTATAAAATTGCGGGTTATGGGGGCAAATCACAAACGAGACAATACCTGGAAATGAAAAGAAGCCTGTATTAATCCAAAATAACTACTAAATTGAGGCCTGACACAGCCAGAAGGCGTCGCGGCAGACCCCGTAGAAGATGGCGGGTGACCTGGAATAAGCAAACGACCAGTGGTCCACTAACTTTAGCCATTTTTTTTTTTTTTTTTTTTGGGGTGGGAAATCATCAAATGACGTCTCCCGCTCTGGGTGGAGCGGGAGGGCGTGTCAGACTCTTACCGACTAAAACCCACCCGTGTTCCTTCTGTTGCCTGTGCAATGCCAGGGGGCCACGGTATCCCTTTCGGACTTTCCCGCAACCCCGGCAGGCAATGGTCTCATCGGACCCCTTCACTTGCTGACACTCTTTGAGGCGCGCGTGGAACACAACGCGCCGTCGACCCGGGCCTGGTCCTTACCGGACGGCGAGCTACCCATTGCTCACCGTCAGTCACTTTAGCCCTGGATAGAAAGAGCTAGAAGTCATGGGTTGCCCAGCAGTGGGATGATGCAGGCCAACAGTAACAGTAGGTACAGTTCGACTCAAACTTAATGGCGGCTCGGAAGTGCGCTATTTCACCGTCACCCCCCCCGCTGACCCATAAATTCGTTACTGCGCAGCGTCTCCGCAGCTCTCTCGCCTCATGTTCTGAACGCCACTAAGTTTGAATCGGGGTATAACTGGATTAATCGAGCAAAAACAAACATTATATACAATACAAATAAATAAAATTAAACAAAAATATAAACTAAAAATAAACAATCTTTTATCTATTCTGTCTGTCTGTTTGTTCCGGCTAATCTCAGAAACGGCTGGACCGATTCTGACGGGACTTTCACTGGCAGATAGTTGATGTTATAAGGAGTAACTAAGTTGCTTTTATTGCCGGGGTTGCGGGAAAGTTCGAAAGGGATACCGTGGCCCCTGGCAATGTACAGGCAACTGAAGGAACATAGGTCGGTTTTAGTCAGTAAGAGTCTGACACGCCCACCCGCTCCGCCCAGAGCGGGAAAATTTATTTGATAATTTTCCACTCAAAAATAAAAAGGTGCATTTTAGAAAAATAATTAGGGTCCACATGCGAAGACGCGGGTAGCATGAGATGCTTTCTTTTTAGACGCTTTATATTATTTAAAGCAGACGCACGCGACGCAATAAATAGGCGTTGGGATTTTAAATATTATTAAAATTTAGGGACTCCATGATTTCGGACATAGTCAAAAAAAAAAAACAAGCGAGCCTTACAGTGGTCGCTCATATTTGATTATTTAGATATTTTTTCGTTTTAGATTTTCGCGGTCATCATCATCATTTCAGCTGAAAGACGGCCTATAGGCCTCCCCCAAGCACCGCCACTTCGACCGAATCTGTGCCTCCCGCCGCCTCCAGCGGATTCCTGCAGCCTTCACAAGGGCATCAGTACATATTGTGGGAGGCGTTGCAACGCTACGTCTTCCGGTACGCGGTCACCACTCCAGAACCTATCGACCCCATCGGCCATCTGTTCTGCCAGCAATGTGGCCTGCCCACTGCCACTTAAGTTTGGCAATTCTTCGGGCTATGTCGGTTACCTTGGTTCTCCTACGGATCTCTTTCATTTCTGATTCGATCACGTAGGGGAAACTCCAAGCATAGCCCTCTCCATTGCCCTTTGGATGACTTTTAGCCTTCTGATAAGGCCCATTGTGAGTGACCACGTTTCAGTGCCCTAAATTATCACTGGCAAAACCCACTGTTTAAAGACTGTCGTCTTGAGAGCGATATGTGGGACGAAAAGATATTGTGTAGCTTCCCAAACGCTGCCCAGCCGAGTCGGATTCAACGATTGACCTCTTTCTCGAAGTCAACCTACCTAGCTGGACAGTTTGTCCTAGGTAAATATACTCCTCCACAACTTTGAGCTTAGCGTCTCTGATCTTCATGAGAGTGGGTGTTATATGGGCATTTGACATGACCTTTGTCTTGTCCATGTTCATTTTAATACCCGTCGCCTTGTTTTTTTTAAGCTGCTTTAGAGCCATCCTAATCTCGTACAAGCTGATGTCCGGGATATCTTCGGTATAATGTCGGGCTAATCTAGCTCTTGGGTCGTTTGCCAGATTCTTAACGTAGAGTTACTGGTTGACGCGTATAACTGTCCATAGAACCTCTCGATCTCTCTCAATAGTTCAGGTTTGGTGGATACGATCCTGCCATCATCGGTCTTCAGTTTCGCAAGCTGGCTCTGCCCAATAGACAGATCTCTAGCAAAGACCTTGGAGCCCTTATTCCGCTCTATCGCGTCCTTAATGCGGTCTGCACTAAAGCAGCGAAAGTCGCTTTTCAAGGACTTACGAGATCCATCTATGGAGCTGCTGGTACTTAAGCGCATCGTCTGAAGACTGCAGGATCATCTCATGTCTCTCCTTCATGAGCTGTATAGTAGGATCAGAGAGCTTCTTGTTTCTATTCTACGACGGGTCTTGAAAGATGTTGGACCCGACCGCATGGCCAGTTTCCACGAACCCATCGTTACAATCGTCCACGGAGCTCCCTAGGCACTCGAAACGATTCTGAAGTTCGAGCTGAAAGCTCTCGGGGTTTTGGCCTTGAATCGGTGCTGGGCGGAGCGTAGACTTCATCAGTCGAGATCTTTCCAGCTTGATATTTAAGTTCAATGTGCTTTTACCATGCGGTGATCACTTTCAGTTTTAACCGCGTTGATCACAGAGACATCATTGAATACTTGCTTCTTCGTCGACGTAATGAAGTCAATCTCATTTTTTGTTGCACCATCAGAGCTCTGCCAGGTCCAGTTCTGTGCTCACGTTTTCTGAAGAAGAAGTTTATTATAAAGAGGCCTTCCTTCTCCATAAAATTGGCCAGTACCGGTAACTCTAATCTCCGGGAATTCTTGGCACCCCTTGCCTCACCGTGGCCTTAACCGTAGTCAAGGGTAAGTGGGCCACCGGGCACTAGGGGCCATTTCTTTTTGGTGCTTGTCACTTTTAGTTAGGGGGGGGGGGGGTTGCCATAATCGCCACCTTGTCAGGCGGGTTGGCAATCGCAGTATGGTGTTAAAAATGCATACAGAACGCTGCTGCCCACTCTCTAATAAGTCCCTTAGTCGCCTTTTTACGACACCCATGGGAAGAAATAGGGTATTGTTATTCTTTAAGTCCGTCACCACACCGAACCCATGGAACCATCGCAGTCACACATATCTAACCACTTTGAAAACAAAATCCCGTGCACACGACCCTTTTTTCTTAGGTAAGCGTTACTATAGCGGCCGAGCGCTGCAAGCAGGAATAGTCCTTAAGGTGTTTAGATCTTAAGGCGTTTCTGCTCGTGTACTTGTACTTACCAACTATAATTAGTAACTGTGTAGCTATTATCATGACGAACGAGATCGTTTACGCAAACGGTAGCGTCGATCACAGCGTCTACATCGTTTGAAAGACCCACAACGTGATCGGCAGCGCCATAGGTATCTAGGAAACAGAGGGTAAGATTATACATGGAAAGAAAATAAGAATCATTAGCAAGGCAATAAGTTTTTAGAAGTTCAGTCACAGATAAAATATACAGGTTCACTCCGCAAAATTCTATTAAATCATTTATGACACCAACTGACGTTACGTTCAAACTGACACTGAAAGCTCTTGAAAGCTCTGAAGTCTCAGTATTCCCAATAAGGACACTAATGACAGTGACAGCACGTGAACGCGGTTTACATATTTAGTGCTGATCGCGTTCAGTTGATGTCAGTGATGAAATTCACACTGTCAGGTACTTGTGGAACTAAAGATTTAAATCGTTAGATTCATTTGTTTCATTTTGACACCTCACACACAACGACGCAAGGACTTGATTATCATAGATACGCTATTTATTATGTTTGAGCTCACTCTGCTCAGTATGGACACGATGAGGGCTCTAGCGATTTGTTTGGGACATACTATAGGAAGGTACCGATATTCGTACCGTGGTCGCCCGCTCGAGCGCCCTCTTCTGCTACATTTCCGCTTGCGGGGACAGCGTCGTGGCTTGCAGCCACATTGCCGGACACTGTAGCGCCGATCACAGCGGCGACATCGCTTGAATCTACCAGACTTGGTGCGGCACCGGCTTATGGAACATTCAGTAATTGTTTAGAACTCGGTTCCTATGGAGAAGAACGGGCAAGAAAATTCATGGACACTCTTTAAAATCACTCTGCTAGTGAAAGCACCTTATAATTGAATGTAGGATTCTGTGTAAAGAAAGTGGTTTTATAAAAGATAACATTGAAAATACTTACGTTTTACACATTCTGAAACAAAAAATAAAAGAATATTAGATAACATAACATAACACCACGCCTTGTTTCCCCGAAGGGTTGGGTAGAGGTGTACCTGTAGTATTACACCCACATTTCGCCAGATATGTTTAAGTCCCATGTAGTAGGGGGGGAGGCTATTGCCATCAACCGGGCATAAATCCAGACTCCGGGCTGCTACTGAGAAATTCCAGAAAGAAAAACCCAGTGACAAATTGCCCGACCTGGGAATCGAACCCAGGGCCTCATGCTCATCAGTAGCGCTTGCGACCACTAGACCAACGAGGCAAAACATTAGATATGCACAGATAATCCCATCAAAAACTTATCATGTAAAAAAATACAAGTCTCGCGATGCAGTTCTTCTACCGCAAAAAGATGTGAGGTCTAATGAAAAACAAGGTCGGTTAATTTATTCAGTACCTACCTATCTATGGGAGCATCTATCCAACAACTTCGTCATAAATTAGTTAACTAGCAACATTTTATAGTGAGCGTATCATTATTAGACATCTAACATTAAATAACTTTAATAAATAGAATGACTTGGCCATCGCCCGGCTACATATTAATCACATAAGAATAATCTAGTATTTTAAATAGTCTTAATTAAATAAAGAGTTCAGGAGGAGCTCGTGGCTAAGTAATAACTGCCGCACCGGTCGATCCATCAGGTTAAGCTACGTTTGCCGGGGTTGGTCTGTGGATGGGTGACCATCTTTACATACCGAGACTCCTCCGTGCCTCGGAAAGCACGTTAAGCCGTTGGTCCCGGCTGTCATTCGTGGATCTTTGACAGTCGTTACGGGTCGTCAGAAGCCCGAAAATCTGACAACCAGTCTTACCAAGGGGTATCGTATTACCCAGTTACTGGGTTGTGGAGGTCAGATAGGCAGTCGCTCCATGTAAAATACTGGCGTATTCAGCTGCATCCGGTTAGACTGGAAGCCTACCCCAATATAGTTGGGAAAAGGCAAGGCAGATAATGAATTAAATAAAGAGTTCAGAGCTCTAATAGCATTTAGGTTTTGTTGTATGTACCTAGATTCTATTGCCGTGTGCATCACGGTATTTCATAGGTCACGGTCAATTAATGTCCTTCTAAGGCATCCCATCCCAGCGTTTCCACTCTGAATGTGCCTTGTAAATATCTTTTGCTAGTCGCCTTTCATTCATCCTCTCAACAACTGGTAGAATGTACTTGACAAAAATGTGGACTAAATAGTTAACTAAACATGGCTGAAACAACATCAACGCCGTGGTCAGAGGCGGACTTTCCTTAAAGCCGACCTGATATGTCGGTAAGTCATCATCTTTCTGCCCATATCTTGTCCCATGGTACGTGGGGTTGGCGCAGCACGTTTTCTTCTTCGACTCTCCCTGTCAACAGTCGCGCTAACGTTCACTCCCTTCTCTTTCATATCATTCCTCACACAATCCATCCATCTCTTATTTTTGGCCTTTCTCTACCTTTTGGTGGCATCAACATCGCCACATGCAAACTTCGAATCAAAAATATCTGACGTCACACAACATCCTTCTTCTTCTTTTCGTGTGGTTAGAAAACCAACCTGGTGTCAGAGTTTTAAAGCCACCCATGGGCCTCTGACTTGGCTTCACATGCCGTCGAGAAATATCTCTCAGGCATGCCGGTTTCCTCACGATGTTTTCCTTCACCGTTTTTTGAGCAAGTGATAATCATATAATACGCACATGCATCCGAAAAGTCAGAGGTGCGTGCCTTGGGTTCGAACTCGAGACCTACGACTTGTCAGTCTGACGGTCACACCACTAGGCTATCACTGCTTACACAACATCCTGATGTCACACAAATCCTGCATCGCGTAAGAGTCAACCGCTAGATCGACATTATACCAGCTCCCGATTTCAACCATTGGGCAGTTGCCCGCCAGACACAACACCCGTCTGGTCGGAGGATCCTTCCTTTTCTATAGAGGATGAGTGAACTTTACACGTCCTCACGCCTCTAAAACATCTCCATCTATTCATGTTAGTTACATGAGTTTGGTTCCTCCCTTCTCATCACATGCCCATACCAAGCCAAACGATTTCCTTTCAACTTTTCTGGCAATAGAGTCACCTTCGAGGCAGATAAAATACTTTAGTTCAACTTACTTCCGCCTTCGACGACAACATCGTGCCATTTTTTGTCTGAAAAATGAATAAATCACTGTGGTTAGGTACAAAAATTCCAATGAATATTATTTTTCAAAAGGGATAGATCGATTAAACAATGGTTGGACCTTGAACCAGGCTGTCTTGTCTTGTATGGATCAGATTATTGGACCTCAGACGCTCAGACGGAATTTATGAAAGTCATCATTGTGCGCTTTTACAATTTCTAACGTGACTAAATCATCGTCCATAGTATATAGTAGTATCCATTAAATATAAAGAAATACGTGCACGTTTTATCGTTAACATGGACGGAAATTTAAAAGCGTCATAAATATTAGGTCCCCAACTCCCCACCTATGAAATCAGCGTTTTGTATGGAGAATTTTAAAGAACTTTCATTTTTCATACTAACATTTTCCTAATAACAACCATGAACAGTAATGTTTTAAAACTTTTGTGCACTAATGTTTAAAAACTAAGATAACGTATGCCATTTAGAATAAGCGACAAAAATAAGTTTTGGCAAAGTTTTAAAACAAATAGTGGTCATTTCTGCTAACAAAAAGAGGTAAGGTATTTTCTATGTTTAGACAACTTTAAGTAATAAGTTTTTTTACTATTGGTAGTTATCTATGATAGTCACTATTCTATATAATATCAAGCAATTATGAATATTTTAAATCACAGAAGTGACGAGGTTCTCTATTTGTGAGAAAAAAACGCCAATTTCATAGGTGGGGTGTCGTGGGGAGGGAACCAATATTATGTATGCAGTATGTTAATTAGGAACGCATCATAATTTTTAAGACAAATGAGTAAATAGAACATGAAGAGGTCGATCGCTGGTCGCCGAACAGTACGGTCGTTTCGGGAGCGAGCTCCGACCCAAAATTTTTTTTGCGGAAAAAAAAAAAAAAAAAAAAAAACTTTGTGCACAGGCAATATCGCGTCTCTTGCCGGCGAATTCGTACAGTGCGTTAGTACTGGTGTTTGATAATGCTGTGACCTTACTAATCGCGAACCAAATGCATTAAAATAGTGCTAAAGTGATGTGTAAGTGCGTTCCGGACCTCAGGCGAGCGTTTCAGAGCATCTGGTGAAATCTTTCTTTATCTTTCAGGGCGTTGCTGTGCAAAATCAGTATTTTATTTTAACATTGCGAGCGTGCATTTCCAGTGGGGACGTGTTAAGCGCACATTAAACTCTTATTTTCTAAGTTAATGTTATAAATCATATTATTATTATTTATTATGCGCATATTAAATACCTGCATAATGGAATTATCGCTTTAGATCTCGTACAAAACTATTTTCTCATAAAACTTCTGCAAGACCGCCGTAGTTTCGTCATTTTAAGTCAATTGTTCATTTTGTCCCTACAGATTTAATTGTTTGATGGGCTAAATAACGTACCCAACGTTAGAATAATGCGTGTGTGACAATTTTAATAATATTCTATGCTGTGTATAGTGTTTAAAAAACGTTTTTTGTGTGAGTATTGTGTTTTTACGATTTCGGGCGCGCATACCTAACCACTGACCACATCTGCAGATTGCAGCCCCCGTTTTTTTGCGCCCCGAGTTCACCCGCGCCGCCGCGCCAGCCCCCAAGGTCGGCGCGGGCGCATAGCAATTTGTAATTTAACTTTTATATTTGTGTCTATTAGGGAATGCTTATCGGGGTATCTCAGTAAATGCGCTGTATAATCTGACATAGAAAGCGTAACTGTAGATGGTGTTAAATACCACTTAATTTGTTTTTTCATTTACTATTTTTATTTAGTATAAAATCAAACATCAGTTTGAGTCTACAGGGTGATAGTTCAAAAGGGGTTATACTCGAGTTAATTTAAAACAATTATGGTGGTTATAGTCTTTTTACGCTTTTAAAGTTTTATGGAAATTTTCCGGGTCTTACCCAAAAAATTGCTAATGTAAGAAATCTACTCAACTCTGGACGCAAATTATATACTTTTCTGATTGCATAGAAAACCTTTTCATAAAAATAAAAAAATCCATACCCTGGCCCCGTCCGTACTCGAAATACGACCGGACGAAGGTATTGTTAAACATTTTCAATGAAAAAACGCACCACCTCTGATGGTTCTTTACGGTCCTTTTATTTTTATTTACAAAAACAAGAGCCTCAGCAATAATCTGATGCTGCATTACTATTGGATAATGAGCGTAGGTAAGCGTTACTATAGCGTTATTATAGCGGATGAGCGCTGCAGGCAGGAGCATAGTGTACATAATTTAGAACTATAATACAATCGCGTCAACCTGAGGTGGACAGCGGCGAGTTACAGGTCGGAGTTGTACCACGTCAGAGCTGGACATAAACAACGAGCAGGACTTGATTAACCACGCTAGGAATAAACCAAGCTAGAAAACGAAACATGAAAATAACGTTAGACAGAAAAACCGCAACCAAACGCAGCAAGAACGTGCTAGCACATACGCACAGGCGCCGAAAACCACACCTGTAACAAGCAATACAAGACTAAATCCAAGAAAGCTGGCTGAACTATTTACGCATGTAATGGCAACCTCAAACAGGACAGGACTTACTTCGACAAGGAAATATTTTTGGGTGGACATGACTGAAGACCGAGATAAGCGGGATCAGAAGACTGGCGAAGAAGATGAAGCTATACCTACTGTTTGAACATCGCGCTAAACTTTTGAGGTTTGACGCAGCTGCCAAAGAATGGAAAGAACGCGCCCTTGGAAATATTTTAAGAAGACTGCTAGGGAGATTCACAAGAAACCTGAAACGGATAGCAGCGAAATCCGCAGGTGAAGAATTTGGAAACAACAAAGAGTTGATGCATCGCTGAAGCTGGACCTGAAACTGAACCAACGGAACCGTCTTAAAAAGATGCCCGTCCATAGATAAAAATCACCCGTCTCTCCACTATTCCATTGCTTACTCAAGGATGCATATCCGGTACGGCTCGTAAATCCTTTCCTATCCTAAGGGTACGTCTTCCTTACCATTACCGCGCCCCCCGGTTTACTCCTTGATATGCAATGGCCTTTGTAGTCCCATGAAACATGAGACTTCATGGGCTAGTGCAAATCTTGGGGTTCATTCGATTTATCGAGTCTGGTTAAACCACGCTGGGATCGGTGCCTTTCATTCATTCATTCATTCATTCAATGAGTAAATAGAACATGAATGCAACGATGAGATGAATAGAACATGAATGCAACGGTGAGGCGAGGAGCTCGTGGCTAAGTAATAACTGCCGCACGGGTCGATCCGTCAGGTTAAGCTACGCTTGCCAGGGTTGGTCTGTGGATGGGTGATCATCTTTACGTACCGAGACTCCTCCGTGCCTCGGAAAGCACGTTAAGCCGTTCCCTGTTATCGTCCTGCCGAGATCAATGCATCGGTAAGTCGTCTGTGTGTACGAGTATATTCCCGCCAGAAAATGATAAAAGCGCACATGAGCTTGCAGCTGAGATGTGAATGATAAAAGGGATGTGATAGGTAGAATAAGAAATGAGTAGGTTTTTAAAAGGATTAAAGAGGAGTGACTACCGTTATGACGACAAATAGTATAAAAAAAAAGAAAATGTTAGGCCGACCCCAAATAAATTATGTTAATGACAGGAGGTTGGTAATGATGATGACGAAAGAGGAAGTCTGAAAGTGACACCAAAGGAGCGGAGCTCTGAAACCGGAGTTTAGATTCTTTTGGTTAATTAAGGCATATTTCTCCGCTCCGCTGCCTCATTCCGCTCCTGTAGACAGGCAGCCTTATGCTTGCTAAAATTTTTAAATAATATTTAGGTATAATAATCTCAAGTTCACTTCATGATTTGTCACGGAAGAACTCAGATGCTTTTGGGGGGGAGGCTTGAGCCCCTGGATCCGCTACATGAGGGACATGTTGTGACTTCTGGCGAATGTTTTGAGAGGAATGTGATGTCTTCGTGATGTTAACAGTCTCAAAAACTCACCGACACTAATGCTAAGTCCTATATTTTCTCATTTGGTAGGTACAAGAATTTATTTCTCCAGGACAAAAAGTTATAAAATCGTTTTCACAGTGATATTTTGATTCGCAATATAAATTACGTAGAAAAAAAAATTAAACCAAAATAAAGTTAAAACAATACGATTTTAAAGCGTCCATTCTAATTTCGAATGTTTATGACAGGTGAAATTCTTCTTCAACTGTCAAAATGAGTGCGTCTATGAAAAGTGAAGAAGGATAAATATAATCATGGAGCAAGTAGTTGAAATACACGAAATAGCTTGCAGAGTAAGCAAATTGAAGTGGCAATGGGCTGGCCATGTTTGTCGAAGGACCGATGGCCAGTGGAGCAGATGAGTCCTGGAGTGGAGACCGCGTATCGGCAAGCGTAGTGTGGAACGTCCCCCAGCTAGATGGACCGACGACCTTAGGGAGGTGGCTGGGACAGACTGGGTGTGGAAGGTGGAGGCCAGGGTGTTGTGGCGCAGCCTGGGAGAGGATATGTCCAGCAGTGCTAACATAGGCCTATCCTTGCATGCTTAGGGGTTTTGTCAAGTGAGTTTTTTTTTTTTGCACATGGTTCGACCATGACCTGGGTTAGGACAAAGGATACTTTATATCCCGGTAGTACGTTGTCGTGGTATAATTTTTGACCTTCACGCTGCCGAAGCTGCGGGTAAAAGCTACTTAATAAATAAATAAGCAAACTTACATGTCCAAATAGTTGCGATAGGTAACCCACAGAATAAGCAAGCTGGAGTGGCAATGAGCCGGCCATATTAAAATTCAAAATTCAAAAGCCATTTATTCAAATTAGGCTGAGAATCAGCACTTTTCGAACGTCAAAATTACATAAGACAGTCCCCCAAAACGCCCACCCTCCACCACTTGCTTTTGCTGGGAAGAAGAAGTGGCGCAACAAACTCCCCAGCAGATTAGCGAGACAAAACGTGTTCTTGAATGGAGACCGCGATTAGGCAGTCGTCAAGTAGAACGCTAGTTACAAGGCTAGGAGGCGCGACGATCTTCACAAGACAGCAGGTTGAGTAGCTAAGGTAAGCAACTGCACGCAGCGGGTCGCGACTCGCGAGTTCAGTATAACAATGCCTTCAGGGTGTTGATGGGGCTGCGTCGCTATTGCAGTGCATCAGCGATGTTTGCAGAATCACATGTAGATGGATACCTATTATTATGCCATAATTTAAAAAAGAGCAGCATCGTTGATGCGCAGAGTGAGAGCCAGTCCTAACGGCTATCTGAAGGTCATTGCTGAACATATCGAAAGTCCTATCTAGAAGCACTGGGTTAGCCTACATATACAAAGAATAATTGTTATAGTTTGTTTTTAACATAGTTCTTATGTTTCATTGTATTACTAACACTCTATAGACAACTAAGTCTGAAATAAAGTATAAATAAATAAATAAGGTTCGTGTTATAAAATTTATGGTTTAAATAGTTTAATCTGCCTACCTATGTTCCTACTGCTGGGACAGGCCTCTACTCTGAAAGGTAGTGGCACAGACCACAGAGTACATTTTTATATAGGGAGAGGCACAGAATACATAGAGATACTAGGTAGTGGGCCGTAATCCACCACGCGGGCTCAGTGCGGGTTGGTAGATGTCACATGTCTTCGAATTTTTGGTTCTAGGACATGTCGGTTTTCACGATGTTTTCCTTCACCGTTATGAGAGCAGTGGTGATGAAATAATTTACATAAAGTAAAGCGGTTCGAACTGACGACCACAAATCATAAGTCGCGGCCGTTACCTCTAGACCAACACTGTTCTACAGAAAAAATTATACGTACCTAAATTTAAAAATTATCGATACCCCGCAGCACATCTGAGAAGTCCTTGGTTAATCAATCTGCGTGCTGCCATGCATTAACTCATGCACATCAGCAGTGAGGTCGCTGTCACTTATGTCAACTGTCAATTCACCACGAATGGCGGGAAACAGTTGAAAGTGAGGCGGTGCCTGCACGAGAGACTCGGTGTGGTGATGAGCCAGTGTAGTGATATAATCGGCTTAAATACGGGATCAACAAAATTCTACACCAACTATGTTGGGGTTGGTTTCCAGTCTAACCGGATGCAGCTGCACTAGTGTTTTACATGGAGCGACTGCCAATGGCCAATCTGACCTCCACACAACCCAGACGGGCTGTCAGACTTTCGGGCTTCTGACTAACCGGAACGACTGTCAAAGATGTAAGAATGACAGCCGGGACCAACTGCTCATGCGTTCCGAGGCACGGAGGGGTCTCGGTACGTGATGGATGGTCACTCATCCATGGACTAACCAGGGCAAGCGTTGCTTTACCTAGAAGATCGAACATTGCTGTTATTATTTAGCCACAAACCCCTCAATCAGAGAAGTCCTCGGTATGTAGAAGTTAGGTAGGTACTGAAATTTAAAAAAACTCGCAATTTTAAAGAAAAGTTTTATTTTGGACATATTTATACCACTCATGAAAAATACATAGACAATAACTTCATGTTCATGTCCACAGATATAGATAGACAAAGATAACGCAAGTATCACGATCTGTATGAAAACCGTAGACAGAGAAATTTTCTGTCTACGATGAAAACCAAGTCTGCCATTTTTTGGCTAGATAAGACAAGCACGATTTAGTGATGGGAAAATCAAAGTTGCAAACGCTGCGTCACTTGCCGTTCCGTACAGTAGCGGCACTGGCGCACCTGTTTACGGCGATACTGCGCACGGGGGCCTTTCCCACCTCGTTGAAGGAGGGGCGTGTCATTATGCTGCCCAAGGCGGGAAAGAACTCAGCGACGCCGGAGAGCTATCGGCCCATCACTCTGCTGCCGACAGTCTCCAAGGTGTTCGAAGTACTCCTGCTGCGACACCTCACTCACCATATCGCTCCACACCCCGAGCCATTTGGGTTCAGGGCGGAGCACAGCACGAAGCTTCAGCTGTCGAGGGTACTGCACCACCTGACGACAGCGTTAGATTAGAAGGAATGCTCGGTGGCAGTATTCCTCGACATGGAGAAGGCCTTCGACCGTGTGGCACGACGGCCTAATCTACAAATTGTCCACGTCCGACGCACCCCGTCGCGTTGTTAAAGTGGTTGCATCCTTTCTGTCCAACAGAACTTTTAGGGTGGTGGTCGACGTGGCGCTATCCGGCGCCCGCCCAGTGCTGGCAGGAGTGCACCGGGCAGCTGCGTGTCGCCTGCGCGTTACACCGACGACATCCCCACCACGACAGAGACGACGCTCGCGCTGTAGGTATGTTGACGACGCCGCGTACATCACTACTTCGCTCAATGCGAAGCACGCGGCGGTCAAAATGCAGCGCGCCCTCGATCTGCTTCCCGATTGGCTTTCGGTGAACGTGGGTAAGACGCAAGCGATGGTCGTTGGATACTCGCCCGTCCCACCACCCCTGAAACTACATGGGGTCGACGTCGATTGGTCACCCCGAGTCAAATACCTGGGTGTGACCATCGACCGCCGCCTCACGATGGGGCCCCATGTCCGCAAGGTCACCGCGCAGGTTAGGGTCGCCCGCAACCTTCTTAAACCTGTGCTTTCATCCCGCATCCCGGCGCGCGTCAAGTTGGGCGTGTACAAAAGGTACATACGCCCAATCTTGAAGTACGCCTCCCCAGGGTGGTTCGCCCTCACGCAGTAGTCGAGCCGCAAGACGCTCCGCGCTCAACAAAACCTTGCGCTGCGGACTATACCCCTCGCTTCGTGAGGAACGACGTACTCCACCGGGACCTCGGGATTGAGAGCCTGGATGAGTTTGTAGGGCGACTCGCGAAGGTTACGTTAGCGCGTGCCGACGCATCTGCCTGGCCCCATGTCAGGCAGATAGCGCCACAGCACGCGCGCCCACCTGACGAGAGACCCCTGCCCCGCGACCTGGTAGCGGACAACTGACCCCATAGCACCGCACGGAGTGAGCCGCACCCAGGTTACACGCAGCTCACTCGAAATAATAAGACTCTACAAATGTACAAATACATCTGTTGCGTGGCGTGTTCTAAGTTAATAAGCATGTCACGTAACTAAAAAAATAAATACAGATAACCTTAACTATACAAGCATCCTACATAACACGTGCAGGCGCGACGCGGGCCGCGACACACGTTGACACTGAGCGGTGTTAGACAACCACACAAGCCACTCTCACGTATACATGACTGTTTATCCCTCAATCCGTAAACGGCTAGATCTGTAAGCGGGGCGAGGGTGAACTACATATCTCCCTGTAGGTGCGTCGAGTCGGCACCTCCGCCGCTGGTCTTTTTCGTCGGACCTCCCCCAGGTAACTGGGGGTCTCACTCGGCGGGAACAGACCTGGGTGTCGTGAAGAAAGCGACGCTATTGAAAAAGTGTCGCGACGCGCCTACAGGAATATTCATAGCAACTATTCACACAGGCGTAGCTTGCTACGCCAAATGCTACAGGCCGCATATAGTGAGCGGGCCCGTAGTAGCAAGCCACTGTTGAGCTTCCGGGCTCCCCTGGCGGGGGCGACGCGATATCTCGACCGCAGTCATTTGTAGCCTACTTCAGAACGGCATAGATTTGACGAGAACTGTAGCTGATAGAAAGAAAATATTACTAATATTTCTGGGTATTAGGTACTTCGTTTTCGTTCAGTGTTCTTTCTGACTTTTTTTCTGTTTGCTAGACTCCTAAGGGTTGTAGCATGATTTTAATTAGCTTAAAACCTTTCTCGATAATAGTCGGATTTAAAAAATATTTTTTAAATCCGACTATTATTATTTGATATCCACTACTTCTAAACATATAAATCATATTTTTAAATGTTAGAAAAAAAAAAAAAAAAAAAAAGATTTTATTATTATCCAATTATTTTTCCTGAGATTAGGGCGATCAAACATACAAACGCTTCAGCTTTATTATATTAGTATTAAAGTATTAAACATTAAATAAAATCAACCTTTCTAGTCACAATACTTGAATTATAAGGGGTTTATTTATAAACATTTATAGTGCATATTAGTAATGATTAGTGACTGCTTAACCATACATTTTTGTTGTTTGAACGTTACTCAACTTTATGAGTAACGTTCCCAGAGTCCTACCATCAATCCAATTGGCAAATATTTTTATTACGGCACAAACTTTTTCAACATACATCATTAATTTGTGCCTATACATTAGAAGTTAATACTGGTATTCAGCTGCATTTGGTAAGACTGGAAGCAAACCCCAACATAGTTGGAAGAGTCTAGGTAGATAATGACAATAGAAGTCAAATTATTAAAAAAAAACATTTTTCAATATGTTTTCTTCCGTGCCTCGGGGTTTAAATAAACTTTGGGCTTAATTTCATCCGTAGAAAGTGATGGCTTTAAATTATCTTCTGGCACTTTCAGCGGATTATAGCTACGTTGCGAAGCCAAATGTCTTAAAATAGCCAGTTCTTGGTCCTCTGTTGGTCGCGGGAACATGTTAATCTCTTTATCCGAAAGATCAATATTCTTAATAATATATCTAAAAGATGCAGTCTTGATGAACGCTTTACTCGACAACGCAGTCTCTATGAGGCATTTATGAAGAACTGCAGTAGTACCCAAGTCTGGAGTCAACGGTTTCCCTTCCATAGCGTTCGCAATTTGGTGGTAAACCTGTCTAAAGTCTATATTGTCTGTGCATTCTGGTGTAGGGATTTTTTCCATATCAGCGATCATTCGCACTGCAGTGGCGGTCTCAGTGCTAAGCTCATTGAAATTCAAGTTGTCTGTCAACAATTTAGCCCAATCTGTCAGTGGAGCGTGCGATTTTCGATTTGTTTTCGGCTTTTGTTCCTTGTGTTTTTGGAAAATAGGATGCTGTAGCGCTATTCCCGTATAATAATCAACTGCCGCTTTAGTTTCGTCTAAGTCTTTGGTAATAATGTATTCTTGTATTTTCTCGATGTCATGTCGGCCACAGGTTTTCAGAGCGTGCATGAGGTGGTATTTTTCTTCTTGAGTCCAATGTTTTATCGCGTCGTCGTTGTCTTTTGGCTTATCCTGTGGGTCGGGTGATGAGGATAATGATTCTGCCATGGCTGACTTTATTGCTGAACTGTGTTTTAGTTTTAATCCTCACGACGGTACACAAATAAAACAGTTTTTATAGCAGTTTTCAACACAAGAACTAAAATCTGGTTGTTCGTGAAATCGTGAACATTGTTGTGATTAAAGTGTCACTGTCAAGTGTCAAAGTGTCATTGACAGATTAGGCTTATTTGACATTGACACTAACATTTTTAATAAAGTTACCAGTAAAGAAATTCTCCAGCTTACAGGATTTACGTAAGAAAAACAATCCAGATAAAAACAAAACGAACAGAAACTATGATGTTCAGTTGTTTGACTGAACATGAATAAGTGTTTATCAATGATGATAATTTTACTGTACAAAGTCCGTCTGTAAGAAAAATCGTGAATCGCGGTGCATCTTTAGTTCTTGTTTCAAACAAGTTTCAATTCTTGTTTCAAACGTTTCGAGCACTAGCACAATCCAGCACACAGACTACTTAGCTCCAGCACGGGTGCTGCTATTGAGTTGTCTTGTGTTGAGCTCGAGCAATACGTTATCATTTTGTGTTTATCGACCTGGGTGATTTTATTAGGTTTGAATCGGTAATGGAGGATTCACTCAATAGGTTAAAATCAATTAATAAAAATATAATTTTATGTGGAGGTTAATATTTTAGAGGTTCTCCATTAAATATTAGGGGTCCATATTGGCTCAACTAAAGTTCTTTACCCGAAATTGTTCTTCCTAACGATTTGTAATCCGAATGATCACTCTTCCTGAAATTTTTCATCCTAAAGTTTTCATTCATACTATTTGTAGTGCTACCGGCGATGTTCATAACACTCATGTTTCCGAAAATTTTAATTAATAATATCATTAATGTAAATATATTTAAACTCCTACTGTTTTTTATCATAACGCTTTTATCCCTAAACATAATTACCATAATATTTTCACTCATACTCAGAAAGAAACATTTACCAAGTGTTATAAAAAATATATGTGGGTAGAAGATGAGAACTGATTCGGTTCTTCGCCGGCCGCTGCCACGGCACGCTCGCTACGCTCGCTCGGCTCGTGCGTTGTGGTCACAGTTCTAACCTAACCTAAACCAATAATTATGAATAAGTCCGATTCGTTTCTGAAACTTGACTGAATGACTGGAGCGTGACTCTGGCTTCCAAAAATACACCAATAAAAGTGATTATTTGAAAGCTATAGCCGCTAATATTAAACTAATTTAATTGAAAAGTGTATATGAAAACATGTATTTAACTACTTGTACCATGGTACTATTATTCTTATTGTATGTTATGTGACAATAAAGTTAGGTACGCAAAATTAATGTATATAATACTGATTATTATGAATAAAAAGAAATCTAAACAAAAAGATATGACTGAATAATAGTGTAAAAGATGGTTATGTTGAGAAAATATAGGAAAACAAATAAAAGTATAATAGATGTTTATTGCTACGGACATTATGAAGTTGAATGCTTCGGAATTATGAACATTAGAGACAGAGTAGTTAGGAATTGTGATTGTTAGGATGAAAAATGTTAGGAAGAACATTTTCGGATTTCCAATTATCGGAGTTGAAAATTTAGGTGAACTTTGGCGCACCCAAATATTAGACTTCTTAATCTGTTTAGGTCTTATAATTTAATTAACTTGTTTTTTGAACCTGTAAGGATAACGGCATCTTCGTCACTCCTTTGTTTGGCGGCTCCTTCGTGCGGCAAGCCGGCCGCACCGCGGCAAGGCCGGCGACGACGGCAGTATCACCGTATTGTGTGTAAATTCAAATTTTCTTAGGTTATTCACAAGTTGCAGGTCAGTCTCAGGTTTTATGTTGATCTAACAGATTCGCAGATGTATACACACGGCTACATATCAAGCTATACATTTCCAGTATATGCTGACCTCGCATTGTACGGAAATTCTATACAATGCGAGATCAGCATAAACTGGAAATTATAGCCTTTTCTACATCTGCCCAGCCTTATCCCAACAGTAACTATGTTGGGGTCGGCTTACAGTCTAACCGGATGCAGCTGAATACCAGTATTTTTACATCGGGCGACTGCTTATGACCTCCACAATCCAGCTACATAATTGGTTACACGGTGAGACTGGTTTCTGACTTTCCGTATCTCAGATCTTCGAAATGTAATTCTGATAAAGGTTGGGCATGCGGGATGTGCGCCGTTGGTCATCTCTTAGCTGCCATGGCTTATTTTATTTATTTTTTTCGTGGGAGTGAGAGAAAGAAAGAAAAATGCATTTATTGGCATTACAAAGAATACAAATTAAAACAATAAAAATAGAAAACAAATTATTATAATGCAAAAAGGGCCTCAGCTCAGTATAATGTCAGAAGACAACACAAAGTGTACCCACCTACCTTTTTTTTTTTTTTGGTGGGAAGTCATCATATTAATTATGACTTCTCCCGCTCTGGGTGAAGCGGGAGGGCGTGTCAGACTTCTGTTGCCTGTGCAATGCCAGGGTACGGTATCCCTTTCGGACTTTCCCGCCACCCCGGCAGGCAATGGTCTCATCGGACCCCTTCACTTGCTGACATCTCTTTGAGGCGCGCGTGGAACACAACGCGCCATCGACCCGGGCTTGGTCCTTCCCGGACGGCGAGCTACCCATTGCGCACCGTCCGCAAGCCCGCGCCTACGGTGGCCGGGAATCGGCAATTGATTCCCGACGCCCAGGGTGTCTCCTCCTGCGGCGGCTAGGACGCGCGACGTCGACGTCGTGGGGCGTGACGGCGCAAAATTTGCCCCTCCCTCACGCGCTCCGCCTTCTCCTTCGCGAGCATTACTGCTTCGCAGAAGGAGGTGAAGGCCTCCCATGCCCTCTCGCTCCGTACCATGGCCTGGACCAGGGCCGGACCGCCGTGTCCAGTGAGGACCTGCGTCAGGCGGAAGGTGAGGGCGCCGCGCGCCGTGGCGCCTCTCCAGCCACTCCTCAAAGAGGGGACTTATCACCGCAATAGTGGCGTGCCCAGCACTGGATTGCGACAATTGCACTCTCCATGACGCCATGAGATCCCGTCGGAGCTCTGTCCGCTGTGCCGCGATTTCTCGCGGCATCGGAGTCAAGCCCCGGCGTTTCACCTCCTCGCGCCACTCCCAAATATGCGCGAGGACTTTTGCCTTTAGATCCCATGGCGGCAATCCGGCAAGGAGGCTCGCCGCCTCACCGGAGACCGTGCGGTATCCCCGGACCAGCCGGGTGGCCATGATCCTCTGGGACGCGTTCAACCGGCGGGCAGGCCGCCGCCTCAACGAACGCGCCCACACCGGTACCCCGTACAGGGCCATGGACCGCACAAAGTGTACCACCTGACGCTGATTTTAAGCTGCAACCCACGAGTGCCATACGCTAGAATAATAAACATAGGGAAGGGAAATTTGGTGAATAGGGTGTACTTGCACCTGGCTTCAAAATAAAATATAGGTGTAAAAACATTTAGAACTAAAGAAATATCTGAAAACGCCTAACACAATAGTAAAGAACTTAACGTATTCGAGGCGACGTCCAAAAATTTTCGAGCTCGCACTTGTATTCTGCAATCTCTGAATTCTAAAGCGTCTGTACCACGGATATCGGATATGCCTTGGAGGCGTGGCACGTGGCGCCTCGACATTGCTAAATTGGGATTATGTTCGAACGGCGGCTGTACGCTTCATTCAGTCGCTTTGCAACTGCGTACAGTGTACTATTGATGCGTAAAAAACCAAAATGCCGAGTTGTGCAGTAATAATTTGTAAAAATAGGTCTAGTACCATCAACCTGAAGACAAATGGCGTGTCCTACCACCGATAAGTAAACATTTAAGTCACTGTTTAATATTTTAAATCAATTTTGAAATCATTTACTATCTTACGTCCGGAGCGATACGAACTAACCCGAACTAGCCCGAATCTTTCCGAACGGAACGAACGTTTTGGATTTAGAGAGGTGTAATCGAGTGCGTGCGGCTGATTTTATCGACATGCGTATTATTGCAGTCAAATCTTTTTTTACAGAACTCATTGGATATTCTCGTATTACATTTTATTTTATTTTATTTATTATGGGACAATAAACAGCTACAATATAAAATGTTTACAAATAACAATGGTATAGGGTCTTATGGATTATTAACAATAATTGCAGCCCACTACATTATCCGCATGTTAACTAAATTAAGATAATTTAAAAAGTGCCACTAGATTAACATTACTCATAAATAATAGATAATTGGTTATTAAAATAAAATACAATTAATAAGTTATTAAAAAATAAAAAGTTATATAAATATTAATTCTTGAATTAAAATTAAAAAAAAAAAACAAAAATGAGATTGAGATTGTTCCTTATCACAGTTATCACAAATAAGAAATAAATGATAAAAAAGAAGGAATAGACAGTACAATTCAATTCATTAATAAAAATATTCAAACGGTGGAAATAAATGAAATAAAATAAAATTAAATATTGATTAAAAGACACACTATTTCTTGTTATCATTAGATAAGATTTTTTAAACATTGGACTTAAATTTCGATTTGGAACATACAAAAATATCAATATCAATGAAGCTATGATTATAAGATTCCACCACACATGTATAATATAAGAGTTAAATTAGTTATTAATTGAATGTTGTTTGAAGCAAATAAAGACATTGTTATTTCAATACAGTTACTCGTGCATAGCATAATATTTAACAGAGATTTTTTCCTTTACCACCCGGTAATACAATATAAAAAAAAAACATTTTATTTTAGTAAAAATAACCCATATTTTCGGATAGGTATATAAAAACAAAATAAATCATATTAATAAAATTAAACGAAGTTGTAATAATACAAGAATGTGCTAAAATTAAATGTCGATAAAAATTATCGACCATCGCTTTCGACTCCCTAATTGCATGCGTGTGCATTGAATGTTCTTAAATATCAAGTGTTTACAAGTGAAAGCCCCCCCACCGACCCTTGCTCGCAGAAGCGCCAGCCCGCGTTTTGCTGAGAAATGTAGACTTAAATTCCCCGATTAATAATAATGAATCATCTTTGATCCAGCCTGTCCCAACTTGCTGTCCTCCCCCCAGCGACGCCCTATGCCGAGGTCCGTACCCCACAGGGGGTGCCCTTAGCGAGCGTTCGCCTAGTTTTAATTTAGAATAGTTTTGCCCCTGGCTGGAGGCTTTGAGTTAGTAGCTTAAGGCAGCCGCAGGATTGACCGGTTAAGTAGACATCACATCAGAGGTGAGCTATGAGATGCCCTAGACAAAAAAAAAAAAAAAAAAAAGTGAAAGCCCCGCCCATTCTATGTATGTGTGCTATTAGAAATTGATTTAGTGTAGCAGCTATCTTCTTAGTTTGCGTGTTCAAATTGTAAGTGTGTGTCGTAAGTATACTATTTGTTAATGTTGTAATTATTTTGGTGGGAGATAAGCGGTGCCACTAGGATTCCTTACTATTCCGCAATGAAGGCATATCTCTGGATATCTATGGTCTGTACATTAATCATCAAAGTACCGAATTCCTATTTCCGAAAATCGAATCGGCCCTAGGCGGGGTGCTAACATAAATCGAGCTTGCTTCGCTCGCTCCTGCATCCCACTCTATCTTAATTCTTAAGCTTCTTTGTATAAGTCGACACAGTCAGTGCTCCTTCCGTATGAATGGACAAATAAAACCTATCCTATTCGAGGCCAGATGAAAAAATCTCTTATTTATTAAGTTTTTCTGCGTAGGTATGTCGACAAAGTTGCTCCTTGTATGAATGGAAAACGATAACCTATCTGAGGTGAACTGTAAAAATGATCGAGTTCACTTCGTGGAGCTGAAGATGCAACCCTCTTTTTTTTTTGGATGGGAAATCATCAATTGTCTCCTCCCGCTCTGGGTGGAGCGGAAGGGCGTGTCAGACTCTTACTGACTAAAACCCACCCGTGTTCCTTCTCTTGCCTGTGCAATGCCAGGGGGCCACGGTATCCCTTTCGGACTTTCCCGCAACCCCGGCAGGCAATCCCCCAAGCAAGATGCACCCCCCTGAAAGCAAACTTGCCGGCGCTCATGACTATGTACGCTTCACGCTTCTAACGTACAGACACCAGTACATCAATCTGTCAAATTTCTTTAATAGATTTTCAACTTTATCACTAAAGGTTCAAAGTTGATTGGGAAAATTTGACAGTTTCGGGTAGGTTGACGTGCTGGCGTCGGTACGTGCACGTTTTTATACATCGTTCTCATAAGTATAATTTCAACTTGAATGATGTAACCAATATTTTGATTTAAATAGAGTGTCAATGGAGTTTCTTCCCTGTTCTTTTCCATAGGATCCTACTATGCTACATATTTATGCCTGACCCGGTTTTTGGTTCCCTACAAAATGATTGAGCTGGATGGTGCTGATCCACGCGTCATGTTCGTGAACGGGCGCCGTCAGTTGAGGCTGGTCATCTCTTATCTGCCAGGGCTTATTTTTAATAATTTTTTTTACATTGTTTTCACAACGAAGCAACAAGAGCAATGTACCCAGGATTTTGTAATTTCTATTTAAAAAAGAGTATCCTTGGAGTTTTTGCCCGTTCTTCTCCATAGAGATCTACGTTTTGGAATGGGCAACTAGCTTCAACTTTCTGACTAACTGACAGACTCTTTGACAGTTCAAAAGTGCCTGTAAATGGTTTAATTGAAATAAATGCTTTGAGTTTGAGTTTGACCGACTCTTTGACAATTCAAGTGCCTTTATAAATGGTTTGAGTTTGCATTTTATTTCCAAAGGCGCAGCGGCAGTGCTTAAATTCAATTTAAAAATGTCTTCAACTGAGTCTAGAGGTCAACTCCAACATTACATATTTTTTTACGTTTGCATGTACTTAAGCTTCTTATCTGTCTGATAAGATTCGAGGTAGAGTATTGATCAGCGCTGTGTTTGCTCTATGCTTCTTATCTAAGTGGTGATATCATGCTGTTACTATCTGTCAGTCGGAAGGCGAACCAGTAGTATAAAAAATAAGTACAAACACCTTTACAACATTGTAGATATTATTGGAACACTGCAATGATTTGAAAAGGGAAACATTTTACTGATTTTTCCTACCTTCCGACCTTCTAATGATGTGCGTTTTAAAAAAATGAATGGACCTCTAAAAATGTTTTGCGTTTCTGAAGACACACTTTTTTTAAATGAATGAGCCTTTTTTTAACTTTCTGGCCTTTTCTCACAGTTAGTCGCAGTAACTAAGCTAGGGCACCCCGACTAAATGGGTTAGGATAGGTTAGAATTAAGACAAACCACGCGCGAGCCGAGCGAGCGAAGCGAGCTTTGGCGCGGCAGCTGCCGACGAATGCTACATCCAAGTTGGTCGTAGTTATAATACTTGGCTAATTTGTACCTAAATGTGTATTTTATGTTTTTTTTTGTTGACTATGGCGGAGAACTGGCATGAAACAACTCACTTATCATTATATCACTGACTGAACTTGTTTCTTCAGAGCTCCAGCTTTAATTTTATCTAGTTTTACTTCTGAAATACCCTGTGCTATGTCAACGGATATATTATTTACTTCAGAACTCACTATATCCTATGGCACACATTCACAGAACCACGCAATTTTGAACCTTATTCCCTTGCGATAAGATCATGACAGCTATCAAAACAGTTAACTACTTCCAATATTTATTCTCGGAAGATTGTTCAGTTGTGTTTCACTTTTCCTTATTCGAAGAAAATTGTATTGTTTGATTCATTATTTATAGTTGTAAGTTCCGGTTTTTGTAACAGTAAAATCTAGCTTAGTCACATATCGTTTGACTAACTGGTTCTTGTATGCACGGACGTAAAAATATCGCGGCGGGTTTTTATCGCGCACTGGATTTTCAACTTTCGAAGTTGAGTTGAGCGTTGAGAATCCAACGCGTTGGGACGCACTCTCGTCCCAGCACGTTGAAAAAGCACAATGTTGGATTTTCAACTCTCGGCCCTAAGCAGAGCGTTGAAAATCCGGTGCACGAAAAACATCGCCTCGATTTTATTAAGTCAATCAATCTGCCTAGCCTTTTCCCAACTAAGTTGGGGTCGGCTTCCAGTCTAACCGTATGCAGCTGAATACCGGTATTTTACATGGAGAGACTGCCTATCTGACCTCCACGGTAACTCTGCTTGTCCTACTTTTGGACTTTTAACTACCTACCCGTAATGACTGTCAAAGATCTACTAATGACAGAATCGAGCTGAACGGGCGTGCAATTGGAGAAGCCTATATACAGGGTGTCCAGTAAATAGCACGACATACTGCAGGGGGTGATAGCTTGGGTCACTACCTATCAATACAACACAATATATGTTCAGCAAAATCTTACATTTTTTTTTCACCACTGTAGGTTAAACTTAAGTGATAAGAAAATAGTTCTGTGAAAATTTAAACAAAAAATAGTATTTCTTGAAAACATTCTTGTCTTTGATAGAAAAAAGACTTATCAATGAGTAAAGTAACTATTCACGAATAATTTGATGTAAAAAAAAGTACTAGAAAAGGATTTTTTCATTACGAGATGCTTAAAAATCTGTTTCAAGGTAGAGATTTTTCGGTATTTCGGAAAATTTTGTAAAACTGTAAATCCGTAAGATTTTGCTGAACATAATTATATTGTGTTGTATTGATAGGTAGTGACCCTAGCTATCACACCCTGCAGTATGTCGTGCTATTTACTGGACACCTGTATATATCAAGCAGTGTATATTCTGATGAAAATACAGTTAAAAACAACAATATAAACATAACAAATATTTGGCAGCTGCACGCCACGACTGTGACAAGAAGGGATCCACACAGCGCTGATTTTCAGTGGTCACCCGAAAGACACGTACGGAAATCAAGCCAGTACTGAAATAAATAAATAAATATTAATAAATCCAGTGTGTAAATAATAGAATATAAGTAATAAAATAATATAACAAAACCTCCAAAAAGATCTTGTGTAACTAGTATTCAACAGAAATACGAGAGTAGGTATTTATAGGTTGATCTTTATTTTTTATTTTTTTTCTGGCTTTCTTTATCGATACTGAAGCTACCCCTAAGCTATCGCACGCAATTACTTTAACACCCTGTATAATAATATTGGGTAATTGTATTGAGTTGTTGTTCTATCTCGCTCCCACCCTCATCGTCGCGTCGCGTGATGAAGAAGACGAACAAAGGTTTTTGCAGGAAAGTAGACGCCAGCGTGTCAACCTATTACAATCTGTCAAATTTCTTTAATAAATTTTCAACTTTATAACTAAAGCTTATAGTTCAAAGTTGATTGGGAAAAATTGACAGTTTCGGCTAGGTTGATTGATGTGCTGGCGTCTGTACAATTTACTGACCAGTGCGGCCGTTACTACAGTACAAGAAACTTGTAGGTACATAATTATATACCTTTCATTTCATATGACACATCATCCCCATATTACAGGTATCGTCCAACATTTGCCAGCTGGTTTTAGGGCCCCAAAACATCCAACAGACGCAGCGAACATTTCCATTCTAAACTCAACTGCTTTGTTCTACTGATTAGGTTTTTTAATTAATTTCTCTTCCAACAAACAAACGTGCTTTCCGAGCCACGGAGGGGTCTCGATATGGCCACCCATCCTCGAACGACAGCGGCAAGCGTAGCTTAAACTTCGACCGACCGTTGCGACCCGGATGAATCTCATGCCGTAGTAATATTAGCCAATTAGCAAGTTGGTTGCGAGTTTGAATGCCCTGGGTGCACCCAACGTACTTCGGTATATTTAAGATTCAGACATTTGGCAAAATTTTTGAATATATGTACTCCTGACAACCAGAGTGTGATGCTTCTGACCAGACCATATCCCTCTTGCTTGGAGAGTCCAGTGTCCGTACACCTGCAATTTTTGGTTGGTGGTAAGGGCCTGTTCTAAATACCCCTGGCTAGCTACCACCATCTTATCTAAGTCTGTCGCCATAGCAACAATGTTAACATCATTGTTGTGTTTCGGCAGTTAGAGGTAAGACAGCCAGTTCCTCTGTGGTTGAGTATTCCGGGTGAAGCTCGCTTTCACCTTCGGCCTGATCATCACTTACCATCAGGTGAGATGCAGGCAAAAAGCACCCCGTTGTGGTTCAAAAAAAAGTTGAGTAATAGACCACTATCTAATGCCCATTCACGTGGTCAAATAGCAAGCTCAACACATTTTATTCTACGTAGCCTTTTACCAACTATGTTGGGGTTGGGGTTGGCTTCCAGTCTAACCGGATGCAGCTGAATAAGAGCTGAATAGGTACCACAGTATCAGTTTTAAAGTGTTAACGTATTTTCCGAGGTATCGCATAACTTTTGATCGACCGGGGCCCATCATCATTAGCCTACAGCAGTCCACTGCTGGACATCTCCAATTGCACGTCATTCAACTCGATTCTCGACAACTCTCTCCTAGCTGCTACCAGCCACCCAGCGAAGATCGTCACTCCACCTAGCCTGAGGGCTATCTTACCTCACGTTTGCCGATTGGCGGTCCCCACTCAAGAACATGAATTCAAAATTCAAAAGTCATTTATTCAAACTTAGCTGAGAATCAGCACTTTTCGAACGTCAAAATTACATAAGACAGTCCCCCAAAACGCCCACCCTTCACCACTTCCTAGTGCTTTTGCTGGGAAGAAGAAGTGCTTTTGCTGGGAAGAAGAATGTCCTACTTATGTACGGTTTATTGCTAGTTCAGCTTGTTTTCTTCTTTCTTCTCCTCTTCTCTGCCAAATCACCTCGTTCCGGATTCGATCCAACGATCCATATATACCCCGTTCCACAGCGTGCCAACGCGTCCAGCCCGTGCGACTGTTATTACTAAGCATCGATTTGTAAAGATAAAGAAGTATTCCGCCATTCGTTGAGGCTATTTGAATGATCCGGAAGTCGGTATACCAATAGGATATGACTGAGTGCGGAGTTATGACACATCAATTACCTTTATTTTCCACTCACTGTGTCATTGTCTTTCGTACTGCCTTAGCTTTATCTTGACTCACAAACTTTCCTGAAATTTATTGATATTCTGTGGGCAATACGATTATCAGTTTATAAGAATTTGACAAGAATTTGGTCGCCAAACAGGCTGATTCCGAAAGCGGTGGTCGCCACATAGCGTCTGCAATTTACCGGCGAATGACGTCACTGAACCGTTATTTATGAAAGTAACTCGGTATGTCTTCTTAGAGAGCGTTTTTTGACTCCGTAAATTCAAAGCCCGCTGCGATCATTTTACATTAGCTTTACCCAATGGAAAAGGATTATGTTATTCGCCACCTAATAATAAACAAGTGTGTGTGTGTGTGTTGGTTGGGAAATCATCAAATGACGTCTCCCGCTCTGGGTGGAGCGGGAGGGCGTGTCTAAAACCCACCCGTGTTCCTTCTGTTGCCTGTGCAATGCCAGGGGCCCACGGTATCCCTTTCGGACTTTCCCGCAACCCCGGCAGGCAATGGTCTCATCGGACCCCTTCACTCGCTGACACTCTTTGAGGCGCGCGTGGAACACAACGCGCCGTCGACCCGGGCTTGGTCCTTACCGGACGGCGAGCTACCCATTGCTCACCGTCCGCAAGCCCATTGATTCCCGAATAACTCTATGCCTGAGCTGGGAATCGAACCCAGTACTCTACGTTCACCAGTCGCACTTGCGACCACGAGCTCAACGGGGAAGGGGTGCACCTAATAGACAGACAACTGGAACACAAAGGGTTTGCCCATGTTTTGCGATGCAAATGAGCAATTATTTTTACTAACAATGAGCTACTAATAAAAAAGCTTACTAGTTTCTGCCCACGACTTCGTCTGCCTGAAATTCCTTTGTTCCCGGCCTACCACGTCGCATCGCAACGCCCGCACGCGCTATAAATTTTCGCTTAGCGTTTTATCAAACAAAATTTTTTTTAGCTCGGCTTCTAAGGGATGCAGCGTGATGTTAAATAGCATATCCTTCCTCAAGAAGTAGGATATCAAGTGCAAAAATATTTTTTCAAATGTTCCAAAGATCAGCGCGTTCAAACAAAAAACGGTACGGATTATCGATAAATAGAAAAAAAACATGCTTTTTTTCTGTCACTCGTGGGCCAGTAAGTCATAAGTCATAATGACGTTTAGGTATAATTAATTGCATCTGGTCTTTGTATAAAATCCAATGACCCTCGTAACAATTAGGTAAATGGTGCAACATTACGAAATTAGCTTCAATGACTAATCCAATCTCTTATTCCTCATTTTTAACCAACTTCTAAAAGGAGCAGGATATCAATTCGGATGTTATTTGCAAAATTCTTTTTTTGTTTGAAAGGATTATAATTTCGAGATGGTCCCACTGTCATCAGTGACCTGATGACAGTGGGATCTGATGATGGGATCCTGGAGAAATCGAGGGAACTTTTCAAATATTATAGGCACACCTTTAGCTATTTGGGTATTTTTTATTGTAACTCGTGCAGTTGCTCTCGGAAAGCACCTTTTGGTGAATTGGACCTGATGATGAAGACCACCTGGACTACTCAATAATAAGTACTACACGGGTTGCTGATTAATATGGTTGCCAAGCAATTTATTCTCATCGCAATGCATATGGAGAAGTAGAGCTGATGGTGAAATACCAGGAGAACTCCTCAACGATTAACGTCCCTCATCGGCATCGGGAAAAGCAATATTTTGTAAAAAGGTGATGAGCAGTTGAATAATGCTATTGCAACTTAGATACATTAGGTACACTAAAAAGCGAGAAATAAAACTATTTTTAAAACCAGAACTATACTTCATTCTAAGAATATCCACGACATGTTATCGTCGCCATCAAAAAGTTCAGTGCTAAGCACAAATAATCCCATAAAAAATGATAGCAAAAAATCGTCAAGGCCTAGCACGTTTCCCTGCGGGACACCGCCTCGCCGCGCCACAAAAATCGTTCGACGCATCGTTATCACACTATCAGCTATTATATCACCCACCTTTACGCTGAATTTCGAAATACTGATAAGATATACCCAGCTATAAACTAGTCATACATTTTAAATAAGATTAGTCATTGAGGGCAACAGTGTCGCACGCATCGGTAAAGTCGACGGCGGCAGGATTTTGAAAATTAATGTAGGATTTATTCCTACAGTGTTAGTGCAGTGCAAAAATGGGTTTCAAGGAAGTTTTTCTATTTGCGTGTGTGGTCGGGGCGGTGTCAGCACAAACGACTTGTAAGTATTATGTAACCGTTTTTAAAGGTATCCAATTCGGTGCAGATAAAGAAAAATGGCGGCGTGGCGTATTGATAATCGATAGTCGTATTTGTTCGATTGATTATTGGTAGCGTTATTGGAAAAGAATTTTTATGTGTTTTGTAGATTTATGTTTTTCTGAGGTTTTATTATAACCTTCGCTTAAAAGGGCTTGGCAGTGGAGTATTATCACTAGGCCACAGCTCACCGGTGATAATATCAACTCCTAAATGATAAGGGGGGATCTTATCACTATTTAACGGATGCAAATCTCGGGCAGTTACTTAGATTTAAGTTTGGAGCACCCTTTATTTGATAAGGGAATTATTAATTATGAAATTATTTTGTATGTAGTTTGGTGTTCCCAAAGACGTTGTTGATGGCCATGTGGTTCTGGAAAATGTACGAACCACACCCTTTCCTCACACATAAAAAGTGACTCCTGAGTCAGTAGAAGTTATACAAATGTGAGTACTGAATATAAACGTTGATGGATGGACAGAGAGAGTACATAGGAAGAAGTCTGAAAATTGTACCGGTGACTGAAAAGTTGTGTGGAAATCGGTTGTCATGGTATGTGCATGCGATGCGGAGGAATGAGGAAAAGTCGACAGGAAAATTTTCAGTATAAATCAGGATGGCTATAAGAGTAGGGGAAGACGAAAGAAACGGATGGATGGACTGTGTAAAAGATGACATGGCTTGAAAGGGGTTGACTACCGACATATTGGTTGATAATATAGAAGAAGAACCGGCCACAAATAAATCGGCGTTAGTACAGGAGAATGATGTTGATGCTGAAAAGAGACAAAAGAAATATGAAAGCCTACCCTAACCAATAATGCTTGAGAAAGTCTTAAAAGATAATAAATATCTTTACTAATAATAACGTTACAGAAGCTAAGTGGGTTTGACTGTCTGTCTGTTTGCTACGATTTCAAGACTAATCCGTCCAGCAGATTGTTAGCAGGCCCACTTACACCATAAATCACTAAATGAATTTAGCGCTAAACCAATTTAGCGCTAAACGAATTTAAGACATAGTTCTATTTCTGTCAATCGTTTGGAAATGACAGAGATAGGATGATTTGTGAATGAGTGATACAAGAGGTGCTACCTAAAACAGAAAACAGCTATCTTATTACGTAACATATTTTCGTTAAGGATTAAGAAAATCTGTTTAATTATGACAGTTCAACAACATTCATTGCGTTATTTATGTTGTTGAGCAGATTATTTTTCTAACTTATGAAGCAATGGATTAGCAATCTATTCCAAAACGATTCAGATTGTGATTGATCGTGTGTTACGCAATTAGGATACAGGTCTCTTCTATTTCTGAAAATTAATAATTTAAAGTTAATAAAACACTTAACAACAGATACCTAAAAATCAGACAGAAATATTATGATTCAAGTAGAAGTGATATCATTTCCGGATTGATAATAAGGTTTTAGTCAAGTGTCACTTGAAGGATTCAACGAATTGAGAGTCCTCAAAACATAGAATTTGATGGCCAATTGGCCATATTCAAACGAGGAAAATATCGTGAGGAAATCGGCATGTCCTAAAACAACACCCAAAGACATTGTGAAATCTACCAAACCAACCCGCTCTGGCCCCACGAGGTGGATTGTGATCTGCTCCCTCTCACAGAGTGGAGGCCTGTATCCACTGGTGAACAATGGGGGGGGGGGGGGGACAAGTGCGGTCCACCCCGGGCCTGGGGGCTACGCATTTTAAGTTAAATGCGGGTTCGAATCGCAACCCGAATATTGAAGGATTTTGTGAATAATGGTGGCAAATGAAAAACTTGATGAATTCACTTGTTAAACTCGTATTGATTTAATGTACTTATTCACTATTGACTGTAACTTGAAGTATTTGAACAATATTTGATGAGTAATTCCGTATTTTCCATGAAATTAAATAAATGAACCGGGAGCCGCTTTTAAGCCCCTCTAACCGAAATGAATCTCTTTTCCTCAGTGTTGCACGTAGTGAATAAAGGCTTAATACAAATAAATACAGATCAAATATGATAAGGTTATGGAATTTAGAACTTACATATGATAATTAATATAAGTACAAAACATGTTGTGAAAATAATTAAAATATTTAAATACATATTTGGTTACACAGATAGACAGAAACATTTTAAGATTATAAACTAAGAAAACATTATGTTACCTACGTGTCAAAACAAATCCTTATATACTTCTAGAAATGATGTAATAAGTACGTAGGTACATACCTATTAACATCACCTATAGTAATACCCACATTTCGCCAGTTATGTTTAAGTCCCACGTAATATAGTGGGCGCTATTGCCATCAACAGGGCTCAAATCCAGACTCCGGGCAGCTACTGAGAAATTCCAGATGGAAAAACCCAATAATACTTTGCCCGACCTGGAAATTGAACCCATGACCTCATGATCAGCAGTACGCTTGACGAACACTAGACTAACGAGGCAGTCAGTATATACCATTGTCTCAAAACAGAAACAATAATTGAAAGATCACATTACTTAAGTAAATAAAATGTTTGAAGAAATGAACAAGTTACTCACTTTAAAACGTATTCAAAAAGTAAATGACACATCACAGCTGTTTATAGAGACTGTCACACAGGAATGAGTATCAAGTAACGGTTATCTAGAAGATTGGTGGCCGCACATAACGGCCGCTGTGACAGCTGTCATGAAAATAATGACAGCGGCAAAGATTTAAATCGGTAGATTCACCCTACCGAGTCGCATTTTTGTTTCGTTTCGACATCTATGACTACAAATGACGCTGTGACTTGACTTGATTGTCATGGAAATGCTATTTAATAACGTGTGAGCTCACTCTTTTCAATATGGACACTTTTTCGCGTGACTACTAAGTAAGTATACCTAGTGAGAGTGAGGACAAATATAGAAATTTGGATCTTTCGCTGAAAAATTCGAAGTGCATTGCACGCTTGAGTTACTGTCTGCAAAGATTGGCGATTAAACTCACGGACAAAAAGAATGTTGACATAATGTAAAAGCCAGATACCAATCGCACACAATCCCCAAACAACCTATTTACCAGTTGACACGAGTCTAATCTTTTATCTAAATGTTATAAATTCATAACAAGGTCATTCAATAAAGTGCTAGACATAATTTACAAATAGTGGAGCTCCTGGCTAAGTAATGACAAGCACGCGGTCGGATCGTGGATGGGTGACCTTCCATTACATATCGAGACTCCTTGGAAAGCACGTTAAGCCGTTGGTCCCGGCTGTCATTCGTGGATCTTTGACAGTCGTTACGGGTCGTCAGAAACCCGAAAGTCTGACAACCAGTCTCGCCAAAGGGTATCATGTTACCCAGTAACTATGGGTTGTGGAGGTCAGATAGGCAGTCACTCCATGTAAATTACTGGTATTCAGCTGCATCCGGTTAGACTGGAAGCCGACCCCAACATAGTTGGTAAAAGGCGAGGCAGAAGTGCACCTATAGTACTCCCACACTTCGCCAGTTATGTTTAGGTCCCATGTAACAGGGGGCGAGCCTATTGCCATCAACTACAACAACAACAAAAATTCAATGAGAAAAAAAGAAAATAAAAACCCAATAGCATTTGCCCGACCCGGGAATCGAACCTAGGACCTCATGCTCAGCAGTAGCGCTTGCGACCACGAGAGTAAAAAAAAAACCCAGTCAGCAAGGTGGTAGCGGGATCAGTGTCCAGGGTCCGAAAGTATATTTTAAGTAGTGTTATTTGTCTGCCTCATCAATGTAGTGGTTGCAAGCTCAACTCCTCAGCGTGAGGTCGTTCATTCCCAGGTCAGACATAGTGTTATTAGAGAATTATCCCAGTAGGTAGCAGTTCGGCGTCTGGACTTGTCGCTTGATGGCAAGGCTCGCCCCCTATTACAAGGGACTCTAATATAGTAAATTAGAAAAGTTTGTTTTTAGGGTTCCGTACCTCAAAAGGAAAAAACGGAACCCTTAAAGGATCACTCGTGTTTCTGTCTGGCTGGCTGGCTGGCTGTCCGTCTCTCACAGCCAATTTGCTCCGAATCTACTGGACCAATTTAGTTGAAAGGCACACATATGAATTTATGTGACACAAACACGGACGTGTAACGTAAATTTTTGCAAACTGTACTGTGTGACATATCAAATAAAAGGGATTGTTGAAGATCTAATTTTAAAAAATATAAAAAATAAATACTTTTAAAGATATTTAAGAAAATAGATGAACATTTACCATTCTCCTTATCTCCAAAACAACTGACCTAAAATTTTGAAAAAAATACAGAGAATGGTTCTTTCCTCATAGACTTTTGTGAATAAATAAATCAATACATCTACGTGAAAGTGACAGCCGTAATTGATTTTAAAACCTGGAAAGCCTAATAAGAAATCTATCGTCTTAAAATAACATGGTAAAGATAGTGCAATCCACGACGACGCGCCCCACCCCACTTCGCACCGCTCCGTACTAAAGTACAGCTTACAGTACAGTAATAGTAATCGCGGAGTGGGTCGCGTCGTCGTGGATTGCACTATCTATAAATCTCTCATTATTATGCGTTAAAACTTAAATTTGCAGTTAAAATGTATAAGAGAACATGTTTTTCAAGTACAATGTTAAGTTTGTTTTTTGGGTTCCTTACCCAAAGGGTGAAACGGGACCCTATTACTAAGACTCCGCTTTCCGTCTGTCACCAGTCTGTACCTACCTAATAGCGAAATAAAATTAAATGGAATGAAATTGTTTGATGAAATTAAATGAAATTGATTAATGAAAAAATTAAATGAAATTGTTTATTCTGTAAATAGGTTATTGGAATCACTTTTACACGTCATATTAAAAATTAGTTTGATGAGTTCGGCGTTTCCTATCTGACTACTCTGAGAAGAAAGGCCGAAACAAACTAAGAGGTCATTGCACTTTAAAGTCCAGACATAATCTTGGTCAGGCCATAAGAGGATCATGTAGGTTAGTGTCTGAAATGGTATTTTGAGAAAAGAACCACACAGATTTGAGTGAGCTCAACTCGACGAACAATACCAAAGAAAGGACATTTGGGAAGGCCGCATAAACTACTCAAACTGCCAGACCATCATTAAAACGAACTGAGAAAGAAAAAAAATATTAAATATTGTCTGGCATTTATGCTGAACTGTACCGTAATTACGTAATGCAAAATCAATCCGAATCTGAATAGTTTTGAAACAGATTGCTAATCCATTGCTCCGTAAGTTCGAAAAAAAAACTGCAGAGCAACGTAACTAACGCAATGAATGTTGTTGAACTGTCAAAATGAAACAGATTTGTCTACGAAAATATGTTGCGTAATTAGAAAGCTGGGCCTATTTGGCACAGCCGTGAGGCACACAGTACTAGTCCAAGTTATTTTTTTTTTCTTATTTTTTTTGTTACTGCGTGAATATTGTGTGCCTTAACCTGAGTCAAATAAATTAATTTTCTTTATTTCTTTAAAGAAAATAAAATAAAAAGTATGCACATAGTCCTCATAGTAGTTGAAAACCAGCGTCAGGCACTAGTTGTCTGGCATTTTTGCTGAACTGGCCCTATTTGGCGCAGGGCAAACATTTCTGCTAGGTAGTATCTTACAACGCACTTTTATTTTGTATTCTTTCCTTTTATTTTCTTTTTATGTGCCTTTTAGTCTGTGCTAAATAAATGTATTTCCTTTCTTTCCTCACATTCACAATAATTAAAATATTATAATACTTTACAAAGTAAACATGCCATTTTTGCTTGTAATACGTATTCAACAATGTCAATGTTTATAATATGTATAAAACTGGTACATTTTATTGATTTTACTGAAGAATTAAAATGTCAAGTTTTATGGTTTTATCACAAGGCTCAGCAGAGCGAGCAGCTCAATCCGAAGCTTCTTTTTCTTCTATACCTACTTATAATCTGAAATTTTATAGTAGGTACCTACCTACCCTTTTTTACAAAGTCGGAAGCCGAAAATTCACGCGGGGAGAAGCTATCATAATTTACAACCTTAGTAACGACCGCTTATAGTCTGAGCGCAAGTGCTAGTCACCGCTTGAGGTATGCTCACGGTGAGACGGGGGAGGCAGACAAAGGCCAAGCTAACTCAGTCTGACAATTTTGTCAATGGTGCTGATACTCTTGTACACCAAACTAAACTAACCAAACTATCACTAAAATTCCTTACTTTTGGCTATGAGAATCTTAAAGCTATTCTGCAATAAAAGGTCTCTAAATTTAAAAATTATTTTGACGCATCTAAAATCGAATTTGACAATTGCGACTCCACGTGGTACATACTTGTATGCCCTACCCCGTGATTTTTTTTAGAGCCGGAGGAGCGTAGGGGGCAGCCTCGTCGTGTTTTATATGGAATTTTTCACTTTTTGACTGGAAAAAAAAAACCTACGTGTTGAGTATTAGAGGTATAAGTGTTTTATAAAGGGGGTCGAAATGTTCATTATTTTTGCGATAGGACACACCATTTTCGAGATATAAGCAAAAGAAAAGAAAAAAATGCAGTACAGTAGGTACCTACTGTTTTTTGCACCCGAAGTCGAGGTGTTCGTGTGAATTTTACTTCATGACAACTAATATTATTCCACACCATTTTTTATCGCGATTAAAAATGGTCAGATTTTAGTTAGACGATTAAAATTTTAGGTGAAAAATGTCAAATTCAGAATAGCAAAATTGTCATTTTCACTAAATTACAATCTCTGTACCATCTTAGTGCTGTCAAACTAAAATATAGTTTAGTTGTGTCACTTTAGTCTATTTCAGAATGGGAAATCATCGTTTGACAGGAGTAAACTAAATTTTGGTGATATTTAATCTAGTTTAGAGGCATTTGTGACAAGAGAATCGGCACCAGTGGCGCCCTCGCCCGTCTCACCGCTCACATACCTCAAGCGGTGACTAGCACTGGCGCTCCGACAATAGTAAGGATTGAATATAAGCCTAAATATATTTTTCTTAGTAACATACCTAGCACTCGTTATCACTCTGTTGTCGTGTGACTTTGAACATTTTATATTATTATAGATACAAAGATAAGGCATGGGCGCGCCGGTGACTAAGAGAAAATATATTTTCCTAACGACTAACTATGCCATCGGGTTCAATCGTGTTTATTAGTGAGATTTTACGTCATATCACCGGAATAGTTTGGACACGAATTTGTATCGTACGTAAACGTATGATCATGGTCGTACGAATTGAATGCGCTGAATACTACTTTTTACTCCGTCAAATAGGTATATAGGTAGTGTTCCGGTGATATCGCACTGATAAAAATACCAACAAGTTCGGATTATTTTTGGACGTCTCGGAACTATACGTTCGTATGTAGTACGACTAACTCGCACTAGGTCAGGGCCTCAAGTCTGCTATTACAATAGTGTCAGAATGGTCTATCATTGATTTCATAATTGTTGATTTTGACACATAATGGCCTCATTATGACTTTCCAATGGTCAGCCACTGACACTCCATTGAAAGAAATGGGATCTATTGGTAATCTCGTACATAATGACAAATGAATGAGTGACTTAGGCGGTAATCTGCTGAAATGTTGACAGTTCCTTTGATCAGTGACCTACCATGAGAACGTCATTGTGCAGTCATTTCTTTTAATTCGTTACGAGTATCGTGTTTGTTGAATACAATGATCAACCATTATGAATTTAGCAGATTACGAACTTTTAGCAAAATGACAATGGGATCGTGTTGGAATGACGAATTTATAAAAATAGCAGACTTGGGCCCCTGCGCGCATCCTTAGTTCTTAGAAGGTCGGGGTCGTTCGTTAATATTCGTATGTTTTCGCACAAGTAAAATTCGTACGAAAACGGGTCCAAATTGAGCACGGTCGCGAATCATATTTTAATCAAGATACAACCGCTGACCTGCAAACTACTGAAAATGGCAATAAGTAAGAAAATTTGAATTTCGCGTGCTGCCACTACCGATTCATTTTATGCGCGAACTGTCAAGACAGGTCAATTTAGCTATCTAATTGCGTAACACATTATTAAAACTAATCTGTTTCATTTTGCTTCATTGCGTTATAAACGTTGTTGCGTTTTTTCGAACTCTTGAGGCAATGGATTAGCAATTTGAAACAAAATGATTCAGATTGTGATTTATCGTGTAATACGTAGGTACTCTGTATGGTTATTTCCTTAACTGACCATATCAGATGGATATATACAACTCAAACACTTTGTTTAACGTTCTCACATGGCCTGACCACTTTATGAAATGTCTCTGGAGGTTAAATAATATAATACAAATAATAAAAAAACAAAAAGGCTTGTAAAATATCGCTTTAGGTAAGCGATATAGGACCGCCCATTGTGTCAACCTGTGTAAATTTTCTAAAATGTCTGTAATTTAATGGTGTAGATAGGTACAATAAAGAGTATTCTATCTATAATAATATATTCTTTATTTCGGACTACACATACAAGTACATACAATCCATATAGTGTTAGTAAAAATAACTTAAAAACTATGTTATTAATCTTTTACAAACTAAACAACTAAAACTGACGTGCCCCAAAGCACGTTGGCACGTGCCTCCGTACCAGTGCCTTTTATAGGGACTATAACAATGTTTTTAGGATGTTGTTGAAGCTTCCACGCAACCTACCCATTATTGGTACTGTTCTCTTCCTGATAATAGCATGAAAATCGTCAACATGGGCTTCCGCGAACATCTGCGTCTAAAGTCTGTAACGGTCGTCTTTGTCTAAAGACTGACGGTGACTTCTGAATTTGTTTTGGTGTTGCTGTAATGGAATGTGGGATAGAACACAATAACTAAAGTAAGGCCATTTTAATAGGTAACATTTGACAATTCATCAAAATTCAATAACGTAACCTTGTAACGCCGGGCATAAAATAATATATTTTTTCGTTTTGTTAGAACTGCACAATTGCTTAACTTTTTTCAATAACGATTACATATTTATTATAATAATGACCGATACGAGTAATTTTACGATTTGCTTTCACTAAACTGACAGACGTAAATGTTACCTATTAAAATGGTCTTATTTTAGGAAGGCGATTCAGTGAGTGTAGCTAGCATCGTAGTGATGATAATACAAGTTTTCGCAAAAATCAATCCTCTCGCGAAAATTCAGTGCCAAAAAAAGATCAATCACTCCATGTAAAATACTGTTAATCAGCTCCATCTGGTTAGACTGGAAGCCGATTCCAACATAGTTGGTGTAGAATCTTGTTGATCCTGTATTTAAGCCAATTATATCACTACATTGGCTCAGCACCACACCGAGCCTCTCGTGCAGGCACCGCCTCACTTTCAACTGTTGCCCGCCATTCGTGGTGAATTGACAGTTGACATAAGTGACAGCGACCATAGACTAATATATATAAACCAGCGACCTCACTGCCGATGTGCATGAGATAGTGTTTAAATATCTAATAAGTAAATAGATACACTACAGTTGGGAAAAGCCTAGGCAGAAGATGATGATTCTTCGATACCCTTCCAAACACTTTATAGCCCTCTTGTAACAGCATTCTCTTTTGTTTTCAGACCGAGTATGCGTCAACTCTCAGCTGCCGAATTCTCTATGCCAAAGTCTAAGCAGAGATGACAGTCAAGTCACATGCTCTCCTGTGGATTCCAGGTAAATATCCTAGCAAATATTATTATACATTTTAAAAAAAACGAGCGTGTCATTCAGTACTCGCATATGATGTGTACTTGGTAATAAGCAAATTAAAGGGGCGGGGCCTCGTCAAGGTCGTTTCTCCAACTCCAGCACCGCGCGCGCTCATTGGTCAAATCGAATAGCGCGCGCTTCCCCGGCTTCGTGTTACACACTTCCGTCCCTTTTCAAGGAATCACTCCCACAGGTCAGGAAAGCAAGAGGAAAGATATTACTCATCCAAAGCCTTGCGTAACACAATCACAATCCAAGGGTTTTGAAAGGAATTCCTCATTCATTACTTCAAGAGTTTGAAAAACTCGTCTGCGACCGGTGCCAAGGCAGCGGCCGGCGAATGCTTCATCCAAGTTCGTCGCAGTTACTAGTAGTGTTGTAGTTACTTCTGTGATGTCTGAACAGAATGCACTCTGCAACTTATTTCCTGGTCTGCAACTCTTAATCTTTACTCTTTCCACATCTAGGGTGGATTGCGCCCTCAGACTAGCCAATGGCCAGGCAGACATCGGCTACTTCTCCGAGGAAGAAACCCTGCTGTTGACCCAGCAGCAGCCCAATGACAACATGGTCATTGCCACTGTCAGAGATGCCAGCAAACTCGGTGAGTAGATAAAAATGATAAAAATGTGGTAGAAATCAAAATGGTAATATTGTGCAAAATAAAATTGTAACCCTTACGCCGAAAGCGTCAGGGTAACCCGCGAAATTCAAATTTGCTTACGTTTTTTGCGATTTGCAGGTCCGTATCAGGTTGTATGTTGATCTAAATATGATTCGCGGCGTATCAAATGTTTATTTATCATCATAAAAATCATCAATACGACTCTGCGACGGCTTACCAGCCAGCATTAAGGGTACGCTAGTCGGTCATTCTTCCAAACAAACGTAGTATGGTGATTAATCGTCTGTTAGACGGTGTAGTTTCAAAAGTAAAATTTATATCAATTTGTCTTGTCATTATCTAGCCCTGTATGGAAGCAGAATCAGAAAAAAAAATTGGTTTGGAAGTTACGAAACTCGAAATTTCCACTAATTTTAACACGTATTTGAGCGTAAAAAAATAACATAGTAAAAAAATTGCAAAATAGAAACCGCACAGGGGTAGTTACAATATTCAAACGTTCGAATAATTTTATTTTGAGTACCTATATAATACATCGAGTAGTTTTTCCAAAATACGCCCATTTTTCCAGATTTGCCCAAAGTTCTGTTCATGAAATTTTACGCACTCATTTTCGTGATAAATCATTGTCTATTTCACTAAATAAATAAAAACTAGATAAATAAATAAAACTATATAAATAAATAAAAACTAGATGAATAAATAAAACTATATAAATTAATTATTTTTCTGACTCCTAACACACAGGCACATACACCTAGTTTAGGAGTCAGGGAATTAAAATTATTGTGACCTAGTTATAAGCCTTATATGCTCTTAGTTTTTAGTTCTTGTACTGTGATGGCTTTTGGTGAAATAAAGAATTTATTTATTTATTAATTAGACTATTAGCATTCATATTAACCGCCCTCCAACGAGTTCGAGTGGTCGACTAGTGCACCCAAATGCAAAAATAAAATAAAGCTCATCATTTTGTTTTGTCTCCAGACCCCTATGCCTTCGAAGCTGTGTCAGTGGTGCCATCGAACCACACCAATGGACTTGAAGGTCTTCGCGGAGGAGTATACTGCCACCCTGGACTCGAAGACGCAGAAGTGAGATGGTCTCCGAGAGTGCTGAAGAATTTGGAGGAACTGGTAAGATTTTCAAATACTTATGATTGTTTTTTAAATGCCATAATTCTGATTTAGGACTACTATTAGATCCAACCTTCGTTTCTTTTTGTGGCCGCGTATCGGCAAGTGTAATGTGGGACGCTCTCCAGCTAGATGGACCGACGATCTTCAGAAAGTGGCTGGGACAGACTGGGAGTCGCCTACATCCAGCAGTCAACTGCCTTAGGTATCCAAACTGTCTAGCCGACGTTTTAAGATCGTTGCTCCATATGTAGGTAGGTACGCTTTTTAGGGTTCCGCACCTCAAAAGGAAAAAACGGAACCCTTATAGAATCACTTCGTTGTCCATCCGTCAGTCTGTCAACGCGTGGAGGTAGTTGAAATTAATATCAAAGACGTAGGTCTATGGTTCCTTCTAGCTCTAAAAAAATCAAGCTTCTAAGTCAACGCAATAAAAAAATATAGCCATTTATGCGACATATAAAAAAACAACGACACGACATATAAAAAGTTTGTGAATAAATTTATTTTATTTATTTATTTTATATTTCGATACTCGTAAATCAAGACCTTCAGCGTACTAGGATTGGCCATATATGTAAAGTGCTAAATATAAGCAGTTATTCTCTAAATAACGTCATTGAATGATGCGCGATCCAAGTTGGTAGCAGTTAGTTCACAAAAAGAGGCGCATTAATATTCGAAGTTCTATTAACCTGCCTTTCAGAAAATGATGGCAAATTTTTCAAATTCGCGAATCTAATGATTATTGTCCTCACAGGCCGCCCGCACTGACCGTTGCCCAAACGCGGACACAAATGGCAAAACTGCTGAGGAGCTGGAGGTGGAAACCCTGAACGAATTTTTCTCATCAGCCTGCAGACCTGGCGTATGGAGCAACAACGTTACCGTGGACGCTGCACTTAGTAAGTTCTGAATATTTTAAAATGCCTTGTACCCTTTGGCCACAAGCTACTCCTAAAAGGTCCCATTCCCTACCCGACCGCAGGCAGCAACTGCACACGACGTACCGCGGCGTCATGTCACGTGCTGCAGTCATGATTCTGAACCCGACCGCAGATGGCAGCAGCCCGAATTCCAGTCGGTAGATAGAAGATAGAAAAACATGTTATCGCTCGAGCATTGGCGGCACTATTGGTCTGCGATCGGGCTGCACGTGTCGTCTGTCGCTCGCCCGTAGCTGCCAACGACGTGTCGCTAGCTACGGAATTCTTCATAGAAATTCATAGAAACCAGTCGTGTTGCGGCGAGACGTCTGGCAATTGGTACCTTTAAACACACGTCTTACGACAGCAATTGCAGAAAAAACAAATGAAAGAAGTTGTTTAGAGTATGTCACAAGCCACCGCAAAGCGACTTGCGGAGCGACAGACGGAAACATGTCGCGAACGTCGCTTGATGCAAATCGAATCACTCGAGGCCGTGAACCTTGCCGTGGCCGTGGGCCTTAGGTGGTAATCTGACATCTGCAATGCCTGGGCAATCGAAAACGCCCCTGACCCGAAGAAAAAGCTGAAATATCTATGTTTTCCTGCTAACCATGAGGTCCTGGGTTCGATTCTTGGATCAGGCAAAGTGTTATTGGGTTTTTTCCATCTGAATTATTGTCTCAATAACAGCCCGGAGCCTGGATTTGTATCCAGTTGATGGCACTAGGCTCACCCTCTATGACATGGGACTTAATGGCTAAATTTCGGTGTACTATTATAGGTACACCTCTGACCAACTCTTAGGGGAAAACAAAGCGTGATGTTATGTTATATTACTTCCAGAATCTCGTTTCCCCTCTCTCTGCGAACGCTGTGGGCCAGACTCCGGCTGTTCTCGCTACACCATCAACATGGGGGTTCCTGTCGCTGGAGTGAGGAACGAGAACCGTCACATTCAGGCTTTGGAGTGTTTGAGGACCAATGTGAATGCTAGTGCTGCTGTAGCGTACGTCGCGTGGCAGCATGTTCGGGAATTCTTTACTGTGAGTATTGATTCTATTTCTAGCTACTTTAGCCATGGCCATTATTCAATCACTGCTGCATAAGCCTTTCTTGTCTTGTCCCAATCCCCACGTGTTTATGCCAGCCTCATCGCAGTTCTACCCGCAAAGGTCATAATGTCGTTCATCCATCTCGCCGCCCGACGACCAACACCTTATCTTCCAGTCCATGGACGTCACTCGGTCACTGCTTTTCTCCACATGTCATCACTGTGCCTTGTCAGGTGTCCTGCCCAATTCCATTTGAGTTCCATAACTCGTTTTCCGATATCGAAGACCTTTACGTCTTCGGATTTCGACCAAGCTGCATATGTACTTGTGGCGGAAGTTTTTATAAGAGAAGTAGTTTTGTTATGCTTCCAGCAGAAATAAGAAGGTACAGTCCTTATTATGAAGTATTAATGCCATCATGATCCGGTATCCGTTCAGCTGATCCTGGACGTTCCGTTACAGTTTTCTTGACACCCTTCATCGTATTGGTACCACTGCGCTAATCACTTGATGGCGTTTGAGATGTTCGCTGACGTCACATACAGCTACTGGGACATGACTAGTGTCTTCTTATTTTGAATCCCCCCTTTATATATATTGCATTATCCGTGGATAGATTTGTCAACCTCACACTTGTTTTTCCACCTTAAATTGATATGCTTTTATACAATTAAATCTATCATATTACAATACATACATACATGCATAAACCCACGCCTTCTCCCCATGGGGGTAGGCAGAAACTACAGAACGCCACCTGCTACGATCCTTACATACTGCTTTTGCCTCGTTTACGTTCATACATCTGGTCATACACGCACGCCGGTTGCGAGTACTTCGCACCTGTCCTTTCTGAGGAACATCACCAATAAGGCCAGTATATGTCCTCCAAGGGCGTCCCCTCCCGGCGTTTCCAGTCACATCTGCCTTGTGATATCATATTAAAATGTCTTCTTTCCGTCAACGTATTTTGTTTGAAGAAGATGTCGTCACCGCGTCTTCGTCGACTGATCCTCCAGTGCATCAATCATTGGACGTCGCAGTTGGAGATACAGCTGGTGCTTCGACACTTTCTGTGCTCACCGAGGTCGCCGTTTCACTCGACTCCCATAACAACGTGGGATATATTGGACACACACATTAACTCTGCCTTATTCTCCGCCGCCACTATACACCGCTGCTGATCCGGATTCGTCTCCAGCTTCGTCTGTGTATTCGCCAATGGAGCTGACACCAGTGCTGCCCTTTCAGATGGCCGACTCGCAATTTCGATGACATCGGTGGTGATCCAAGTGAGACGGATCGGAACCTGATGATAGTGTCGGATTTTTAAGAACGTATCCGACACACTTCCATGTATTGGGTAATAAAGATTCGGATGCGGTTCTATTCCGATCGAGTGTCGGTGTGCCATCTTTGTGCGTGAGGTCCTGGGTTCGATTCCCGGATCCGGCAAAGAGTTATTGGGTATTTTCCATCTGGAATGTCTCAACAACAGCCCGGAGCATGGATTTGTGCCCGGTTGATGGCAATTGGCTCACCCCCTGTTACATGGGACTGAAACATAACTGGTGAAATGTGGGGGTACTATAGGTACACCTCTGCCCAACCCTTCGAGGAACACAGGCGTAATTGTGTGTGGTTTTTAATTCAACATGTATTAATATATTATGTCCAAAAATATAATACCCTAACCTACCTAAAACTATTAACTACTTATACTAAAATATGGCGTCGAAAAATTCCTCCGCAATTTTTTTTACTATCGACTAGTAGTATACCCAAGAGACTGGCGGCATTGCCATGTTGTATGGCAATGCCAAGGTAAAAGCCAGCCCTTGGGGCACGGGAAGTATCAACCAGTCGTTTGGAGATTTCATTGAACAAACCACGATCACTCGGACCCCACGGACGTCCTAGGGTTTCAACCCCAAACGGCTCGAAAATATAGTTACCAGCTATAAGGTACTTTCGCCGCACAGCCAGGAAGATGGGATGGCGCAAGAGTATCGACACACGTTTCGTCTCACACTAAAGGCCTTACCCCCCTTACCTTCCATGGAAATAAAGACATGCCATCCAATCCCTTGCAATCGTCGTGTGCCAAGCCATTAGGTTCTAATACAGCTGGAACGCCGACGGTGACAAGAGCTCATCGGATGATTGCCGCGCTAATTGACCTGTGTTATATTATAAAACATGTATCTATTTCAGCTCCGCAACCCACAAGACGCTCCTAACTTCTCTGTGATGTGCCCCAATGGAACCCTCGTCTCTCTGACAACTGAAGTCCTGAACAACGCAATTTCTCCCTGTGCCTTCGTCAGACAGCCTTGGGGAGCAATTGTCGCTTCCAGGTAACTCCAAAGCAAATTTAATTTTACTGCTCCTCCAAAACTTATAAGCCTTCTTATGATGTTCGCTATTTTAATAATTCAGCTTCTTTTTCACTTTCTGGCCTTTTCTCACAGTTGGTAACTAAGTTAGGGCACTTCGACGGGTTAGGTTAGGTTGGAATTGTGACAAACTGCGTGCGAAACACACGACAGACGCGATCGATGCCGCGGCAGCGCTACATCCAAAATGGTCGCAGTTAATTGGCCATTTAAGTAGCATGATTAATATTTACTTGAGGTTCCCAATAAGAGGCGCAATCATTCAAGTGTTCTATCATATTTTTAAGGTGAGTATCGTGAGTATAGACAAAGCATTTACTTGTAAAAGAACATCGAGCGTTCGCCGTTTTTAAATGTTATCGAATCGCACTTCGAACACGAAGCTCCATGTTTTGTTACAACCTGATTTTAAAAACGAACCCAAGCAAAATTTATCGAGCAAATGCACGAGCGAGGGCAACGCGGAGTGAGATGCACGCCTCGAGGGCAGGTCGTTACAATGAACGCAAGGTAGAAAGGAATATTATAGGTAAATGCTCAGTAACCGTGAGCATTACGTCGAACGCAGCGTCGAGCATTCGCAGGAACGTTACAATACATGGAAATGCTCCACAAAATGCTCTAATGTATACTCACCTCGGACAAACAAAATGGGAATTATTTGAAGGTCGTTAAATACCTACATTCTTAATAAAATCCATAATATATTTTTCCGTTGACAGAATCGTGCAGGGACCACTTCATTAGACTTCACATTTTAACAGTGCCATGCCTCTATATTCTAGTGTTGTTAACCAACTTTGTTAAGAATTTGCACGAGACCGATGAGGAAAGACAAGCTAGATATAGCACTCGCAGGAAAGACTTACCTTTCACAATCCAGCCGAAATTGAATGTGGTTCATCACAGTCCCAGAGTTCAATCTGTTTTCCTATACAACAAGTTGCCAGTAGAATATAAAAGCATAAGTAGCACGAACTTATTTAAAAACAAATTGAAGACATATTTATTGAGGAAGGGCTATTACAGCATTGATGAGTTCATTAATGACAAGCGACAGCCACTATTTTAAAGTTTTATGAATTATTTGTTTATAAGTTTTAATTTTTTTTTTTTTTTATCGGGATAATGAATTTTGAAATGAAATGTAATGTTGGTTATTATTTAATTTTTTGTTAATGACTTAGAGCTATAATTATTTATTAGAATATTTTAAATGCTGAATTTTGATATGACTGTAATGTTTTATTTTTTATTAATTGTTTATTATCAGTGTAATATTTTCAACACAATGTATTTTGTTATGAAATAAATGACTTAAGACTTATGACTTATGACTTCCTCAGTGGCAATGCAGCAACCATCCTCACTCAGCTACGCACCTGGTGGCCAGCCGGTTCAAACCCTGGTGGCAACACCTGGCATTCCACACTGTTCACTGTTCTAGCTGGTGGTGATAGCGCCAGGGTCATTTACCAGGATGCTCCTACCTCACTGCTGAACTACACTTCACCGAGTGAGTAGTAGAATTAATATTCTTTGGCACAAATGGAAAAAAGCGGTTAGTATAGATAGTGCAATCCACCACGACGCGCCCCACTCCGCGACGACTGTACTGTAAGCTGTACTTTAGTGCGGAGCGGAGCGGGGGGGCGCGTCGTGGATTGCACTATCTATAACCACCTTCAAAAAAGGAGGAGTTTATGCATTCGAGTTTTTACATTTGTCTGTGGTTTCGTGGTGGGCAACGTCGCAAATAGCTGTCTAATATTTCGCTGTTTTGATTAGTTCGGCGAATGAATATTTGAGTGCACTAAACTAACATATTCATTATGAAATATAAATAGTATCGTAACACCAAATATTTAGTTTTAGATGTAAAAAAAGTTTTTAGATATTTTCCAAATACCCTTTTTACACCTAAAACGGTTACAAAATCAAATTCAGTGTTATAATTGCAATTCGTTATTAAGATTTTAGGTCACTCGCCATATTTCATTTTTCCATACAGCAATATGGCTAAATTAATCAAAACTCCCGTCCTCCTAACATAAGGTCCAGTTGAAAACCAGCGTCAGACACTAGTCTGGCATTTATGCTGAACTGGCCCTATTTGGCGCAGCCGTGAGAATATTGTGTGCCTTATCCTGAGTCAAATAAATTTTATTTTCTTTCTTTCCTTCAAAAACAGGTTTTAGAATGCACGCACTGATATTTCTCTAACTTCGATTCTCCCTCCACAGTCCGCACAATCAACCCTGCAGTTTCGACTTCTTCCTGCTTGCCTGCCCGTCGTTGGTGCACGATCTCAGAAGCGGAACAAACCAAGTGTAACTGGGTCAGGGCGGCTGCCTACATCCTGGGTATCCAGCCCACGATAGCGTGCCAGCAACGAAACACTGTGCTAGACTGTCTTTCTGACACTAAAGATGACCACACTGACTTCATCTCTATTCCGTCGAACTATGGTTATTTGGCTAGACAGTAAGTATATTTTGGAAGTGAAAACTACTGAAATGAAATTGTTTATTCTGTAAATAGGATATTGGAATCACTTTTACAAAATTTGCTAGATGAGTTCGGCGTTTCCTATCTGACAAGAAAGGCCGAAACAAACTCAGAGGTCACAGTCTCTTAAAGTCCAGACGTAATCTTGGTCAGGCCATATGAGGACCACGTAGATTAGTCTGAAACAGTCTTTTGAGAAAAGAACCACACAGATTTGAGTGGACTTGTCCTGTCAGCATTTGTCAGTAATCGTGGAGCTCAACTCAGAACTTATCTTCCATTTTTAGGGGCAAAGCGCTCTTTCTGAACAGTGAACGAAAATGGGTCCCGCAGTTACAGACACTTCATTGGATATAAAGATTATTTGAGGCCCGAACTAACAATGAATGACAATACGATTTGATACCTGTCCCTACTCTCGATATATATTTGCCTGAACGAAAAATTTAATTGTCCACTACGACTTTAACGTTCTCCTCTCATCTTCTCCCGATCTTCCGCAGACACTACAAACTAACTCCAGTGAAGCTCGTTCAGAACGCACCAGCTGACGCATCCAGGATAGCTGCCTTTGTGAAGGAGTCATCAGTCGCTACTGCTAACATCACTCGCTTCGAAAATCTCAGAGAGAAGGTCGCCTGCTTCCCTGAATATGGCGGTCTCGGTAAGTTTCAAGTTTACATAACATAGCAGTGGTGCCGTTTCTCTTGTACATCGAACTAAACTAACTAAACTATCGCTAAAATTCCTTACTTTTGGCTATTCTGCAATAAAAATTCTATAAATTTAAAAAATATTTTGACACAACTAAAATAGAATTCGACAATCGCGACTCCACGTGGTACATACTTGTTTGCCCTACTCCGTGATTTTTTTTAGAGCCGGAGGCGCGCAGTTTGCTCATCGTCGACGCGTATTATATGGAATTCTTCACTTTTTGTATGGAAAATATGAAAAAATTGTACCTACGTGTTGAGTATTAGGGGTATAAGGGCTTTATAAAGGGGGTCGAAATTTTCATTCTTTTTGCGATAGGACACACCATTTTCGAGATATTTTATGCAAAAGAAAAGAAAAAATCCATTACAGTACTGTTTTTGCACCTGAAGTCGAGGTGTTCGTGTGGATTTTAGTTCATGACAACTAATAGTATTCCACACCATTTTTAAGCACGATAAAAAATGGTCAGATTTAGTTAGACAATTAAAATTTTAGGTGAAAAACGTCAAGTTCAGAATAGCGAAATTGTATTTTCACTAAAAATATAATCTCAATGCTATCTTAGTGCTGTCAAACTAAAATATAGTTAAGTTGTGTCACTTTAGTCTATTTCAGAATGGGAAATCATCGTTTGACAGGAATAAACTAAATTTTGGTGATTTTTAGTTTAGTTTAGAGGCATTTGTGACAAGAGAATCGGCACCATTATGCTTGTATTCCCCGTAGTCTTAGGCAGAGGTGTACCTATAGTCAGGGTCGGGCAGTATTTGAATTACTTCTAATTAAAATACGTAATTGAAAATACAAATACATATTAAGTATTTGTTAATCAAATACTTCTTAAAAAAAATATTTGTAATTGGTATTTCAAATACCTGACGCTGGGGTATTTTGTAGTTAGTATTTCAAATACGTATGACTCCAAAATACATTTGAACATAAATACATTTAGCGATCGTATGAATGGGTGTGTTTTGCAGAAAATAACGCTTGATAGCTTTCTTAAGCAAAATGGCGACCGCTAAATATGTCAATCTTTAATGTTGGCAACGCTGCACCTGTACTTTACGTCAAACGGTCAAATTGTCAAGTATCTTGTCAATTGTAATTTTCGTTCATTACACGCATGGTATAATAACAATTACACGGTTATTTTCAGTGTTCATGAAAGGAAGTTCTTCTTTTACTGATTAATAGGCTGGGCTGGATTAGTTATATTCTTTTTACATAACCTGGCACCTGACAGTATTTTGTAATTTGTGTTTTAGATAAAAATGATTAAGATACTGTATTTTGTATTTTATATTTCAAATACATGACTTAAAAATATTTTTAATTCGTATTTTAAATACGTGCGAGATAGTATTGTGTATTTATCCCAGCTCTGTCTATAGTACACCCACATTTCGCCAGTTATGTTTAAGTCCCATGTAATAGGGGGCGAGCCTATTGCAATCAACCGGGCACGAATCCGGACTCCGGGCTGCTACTGAGAAATTCCTGATGGAAAAACCCAATAACACTTTTCCCGACCGGGGAATCGAATCTAAGACCTCATGCTCATCAGTAGCGTTTGCGAGCACTAGACCAACGAGGCAACAGGTGATTTTATCTCTCTCTATAAATCTCTTGTTTTATTAATAAATAAACCCTTTTCCACAGCCTACGTTTCCTTCATCCGCGCTGGTCAGGAACGCGGAATTCTGTCCTCATCGGAATGCGACTACGCTCGTACAGTCGGAGAGTTCTTCGGAGGCGCCTGCGCACCCGGCGCTATTGCCGCTTCCCATGCGCTTTCTGAGTCTGTAAGTATTTTAAAAAAAAAACTAACACCGTGGCCACGACCTGCACGATCATGTGACAGCTGTCTTGAGATAATGACTGCGGAGAAAACAAGTGAAAATTGTTTAGAACATGCCACAGCATAGTATAAATAAGTAACAGTATTATACAGTATGGAAACCACATTATGCAATAAATGAAACCACATACTTGTTACCGTCTTTTCTGACGATACACAAAAAATGAACGAAATCGGTCCAGTAATTAGGTCAAAAAGTAGAGTTCTAATTTTGATCATATTTGAACACTCTGTAGAATTGGATCACTAGGTCAATGATACAATGAACTTGAATCCTTGAACATTGAAAAACGACTTCGAAATTTTGATTTCGTGGAAAATTGACAAACTAGGTATCAAAGCGCCAGCACCGACAAAAATGCTGCGCGCGTGCATAGTTGCCGCTCTTCCTGGGGTCAAGGTACTTATCTAAACAGAGTGTTTGCTTTTATAGAATTTATTTTGATATTTATTGTTTGAAAAATTTTTTTTTTTAATTTGCGGTTTTTTTTTTAATATTTAATTTTGCTATTCTTCTGTGGACTAGTATTACTTGTGGTTTCAATTATTGCATATATGTGGTGTCCATACTGTATATTTAAAAAAAAACGCCGAAACGACGCGCTTCGAAATCTCAGTGTATATCAGTACGCAACAGTATCGAGTGTGCGGCAGTTACGCACGGATGCGGAAAGTTTATGCACAGACGCCAGCATGTCAACCTACCCGAAACTGTCAAATTTTCCCAATCAAATTTGAAACTTATGCTTTAGTGATAAAGTTGAAAATCTATTAAAGATTTTTGACAGATTGTAGTAGGTTGATGTGCTGGCGTCTGTACCGAGCCACCGTGTGTAATTATTTCAAGGTCACTGCCGAGATATTATAATACTGTTACTTTTGTGGCGGCATCTACATCGCCCCATGCGAACTACGCATCAAAGATCTGACGTCACGCAAAATCCTGACGTCACACAAATCCTGCATCGCGCAATTAAAGTTTACCGCACGCGCGAATGACTTATATAAGACTATCCGACATCACGACTAGCCGACTACTTATATGACTACCTTGTTGGTCTAGTGGTCGCAAGCGCTACTGATGAACATGAGGTCCTGGGTTCGATGCCCAGGTCGGGCAAAGTGTCATTAGGTTTTTCTTTCTGGAATTTCTCAGTAGCCCGGAGTCTGGATTTGTGCCCGGTAACCGGGCAAGCGTAATCAACCGTTGATGGCAATAGGCTCGCCCCCTATTACATGGGACTTAAACATAACTGGCGAAATGTGGGTGTACTATAGGTACACCTCTGCCTAACCCTTCGGGGAAACAAGGCGTGATCTTATGTTATGTTATCCGACATCAATCGTTGGGCAGTGACCCGCCAAACAAGACACCCGTCTGGTCAGAGGATCCTCCATTTTCTATAGAGGATGAGTGAACTTTCCACCCTGTTCCTCATAATATGTCTCTGACATACACTGATGACGTATCTGACAGACACCATGACGCGACTTACGGAGCGAGTCGCGTCGCGAGTCACTCTAGGCTTTGAACCGGCCTAATACCCGGGTCACACGAGGCTAGTTTTTGAAGTTAAGAAAGTAAACAAGTAATATCCTTGGCTTTAGGTACAGACGCCAGCAGGTCAACCTACCTGAAACTGTCAAATTTTCCCAATCAACTTTGACCCTTATACTTTAGTGATAAAGTTGAAAATCTATTAAATAAACTTGACAGATTGTAGTAGGTTAATGTGCTGGCGTCTGTACTAGCTTCAGCGACAACACGTGGCTATTACACAAGCCAGGATAGTAGAAGCAGTGGAGGAGGGCGCTAGTAGCTAAAAATGGAACCCTATCTTATTAAACTATTGCACTCTACTACCTTTCTAACTAGCTTACTAGCCTAAAAATCAGGATAGTTATGTATATGTCGCAGTCATCTGCTATTTGATTGAATGACTAGCGCGTTTTAGTATCATTCAAAGTTAAACAACTTGGCGTATTGAAAGTCAGCCCTTTGAAGAAAAGAAAAAGATGACTGACCAAGACTCAGCCAAGTGATTCAAATGCTGAAAAAAATTGTACTTGGAAATAGCGCTCGCTCGGCTCGCGCGCGGTTGGTCATAGCTCTAATCTAACCTAACCTATTCCACCCAGTTTAACTAATTGACTACGCGACATTCAGCCGGGTTAAACGTTGTGCTCAATGACTTGGATAGTTGTCTTTCAGCTATTTAATTGGATGGCCCGGCATTTAATGAACCAGATGACTGCGTTATATACACAAAGCTAGAGTGACTGGCTTGCTAGCTTACTATCCAGGCTTGAACAGCTACCCTAGTGTAACCCGGGCATAAGGCGCCTCTCTACAGTAACCCACCGCCACGCTACGCACGGTCGCATGGACGCAAACAAATGAACTCCGTGCACATCCTGCGTAGTGGACGATCGATTTTAACACAAAAATACTAACTTCACAGACTGCGCACACATCCGTGCCGGTTATAGCACGTCCTCGGAATAAAACTCGGGCAAGTACCAATGTGTGTGGGCGTGAAGTTGAGTTGTTTGTACCTCTGTAAGTTTGTAACTGCCGGGTCTTTTCTGTAAAAAATCTCTTCGTGAAAACTACAGACCGTTCACTATAACTTGTCCCTTGCCGTCATGTTGGCAACATTGCTTGTCAATCTTAGTTTCAATACTACAGTACGGCCGTTATAAGTCCAGTCCAGTCGGTACCCTAATTACGCAATACACGATCAATCGGAATTTGAATCGTTTTGAAACAAATGGCTAATACATTGCTTCACCAGTTCGAAAAAAAATCTGCTCAACAACGTAAATAACGCAATGAATATTGTTGAACTGTCAAAATGAAAATGTGTTGCGTAATTAGATACGGGTTCGCACGGACGTGTTTTCTTTTTGCGATGCAAGCGATTTTTTTTTGTACACTGGATATTCAACTCTCGGTATTGAGCCGAGCATTGATAATCCAACGCGTTAGGACGCATTCTCGTCCCAGCGCGTTGAAAAAACACTGTTGGATTTTCAACTATTGGCGCTAAGCAGAGCGTTGAAAATCAAGTGCTCGAAAAAAAATCGCCGCGATTTTATTACGTCTGTGCGAACATGGGCTTACTCGGCAATTCCGAACTTCGCGCAGAAGGCTGCGCAATAACATTTTTTTAGGAACCAAATGGTGCCATGAGGCGAGTGTGAGCGAGAGATCATGCGCGAAAGTTCACAGAGCCTATGTTCAGACCTGCCAAGTTATATCGGCCGTATTGTACAGTGCGTTTCATCAAATAGTTCATATGCCGTAATCTTGGCTCCACTGTTGAAGGACGAAAACGAATACGCTACGGCGCTACCTAAAAGGGCCGTTGTTAAAGTTTATCAGTCGAGCCAACATTACGGCAAAGGAACGACGGGACAAGTTTTAATGTACACACTGTGACGTGAGGTTGAAGCGAGCTGTCATTTTTGAAAATCTCTAGCATCAGCAAGCATAGCATGACAACCATAGAAACGGGGTTTCTACGGGTTTTGTCAACGGACGAATAGACGAAATGACAGATTTTGATTGTTTTAAGTAATTGTTTATCTGTCACTAATTTGGTCTGAGGCCCTACCACCACCTCTTTTAGCAGTATTATTTTAATCTTTCTTGAACGTGGGAAAGAGATGGAGCTAGACGTCCTGTATAGCTCCACTTTTTTCTCGCACTGAAGTAACATCAAAATAACAGGTGGTGGTAGGGCCTCTGTTCTTTCGTCCACAAAACCCGTTTCTATTGTGGTCATGCTTAGCGTGCTGGTGGAATGACAGTTCACTTCACTAAAGTCTTCACGGTAGGATTTTTTCAGAATAAACCGGTTTCTGTCACTGACTGATGGCAAAAAAATATCTATAAGATGATTTCATTTCAGTTTCAGACCATCTAAACTCAAAATTGAAAGCATTTTTTCTGTAAATACCTATGCATCTATACATATCCTAATCCTATACCATTAAACGAGCAATATTTGTTTATTATTATATACATACATTTATTTGTAATCACGTTCTCGAAAACAGCTCTAACGATTTCGATGAAATTTGCAATAAAATAAAATGATAAAAAAAATAAAATCAATCTAGCTAGGTCTCATATCTATCTCGGAAAATTCGTTTTCTCCGTGTTTTCACCCGATAGCTCGGTCGCCTAATTTTTGAAACAAGATGGCTACCTTAGAATGACATGACATGGCAGCAAGGAATTAATAAGTACCTACCTTTTTTTTTTTTTTTTTTTTTTTTTTTTTGGGTGGGAAGTCATCAAATGACGTCTCCCGCTCTGGGTGGAGCGGGAGGGCGTGTCAGACTCTTACTGACTAAAACCCACCCGTGTTCCTTCTGTTGCCTGTGCAATGCCAGGGGGCCACGGTATCCCTTTCGGACTTTCCCGCAACCCCGGCAGGCAATGGTCTCATCGGACCCCTTCATTCGCTGACATCTCTTTGAGGCGCGCGTGGAACACAACGCGCCGTCGACCCGGGCTTGGTCCTTACCGGACGGCGAGCTACCCATTGCTCACCGTCCGCAAGCCCGCGCCTACGGTGGCCGGGAATCGGCAACCGATTCCCGACGCCCAGGGCGTCTCCTCCTGCGGCGGCTAGGGGCGTGAGGGCGCGAAATTTGCCTCTCCCTCACGCGCTCCACGGCCTCCCATGCCCTCTCGCTCCGTACCATGGCCTGGACCAGGACCGGACGCGAGAGATCCCCGCCACCGATCGCCTCCACGAGGACACGGCGGTGCTCTGCCCAAGCCGGGCATACCTCCACCGTATGCTCCACCGTGTCCTCCGGGCGATCCACGCAGTGATGACACCCGGGCGTTTCCTCCCGCCTTATCCGAAACAGGTACCTCCCGAAACAGCCGTGTCCGGTGAGGACCTGCGTTAGGCGGAAGGTGAGGACGCCGTGGCGCCTCTCCAGCCACTCCTCAAAGAGGGGACTTATCGCCGCAATAGTGGCGTGCCCAGCACTGGGTTGCGACAATCGCACTCTCCATGACGCCATGAGATCCCGTCGGAGCTCTGTCCGCTGTGCCGCGATTTCTCGCGGCATCGGAGTCAAGCCCCGGCGTTTCGCCTCCCCGCGCCACTCCCAAATATGCGCGAGGACTTTTGCCTCCAGATCCCATGGCGGCAATCCGGCAAGGAGGCTCGCCGCCTCACCGGAGACCGTGCGGTATCCCCGGACCAGCCGGGTGGCCATGACCCTCTGGGACGCGTTCAACCGGTGGGCAGGCCGCCGCCTCAACGAATGCGCCCACACCGGTGCCCCGTACAGGGCCATGGACCGCACGATCCCCGCGTATAGCCTCCGGCAGGAGGCGTTTGGACCCCCTAGATTGGGTAGGAGCCGCTTCAAGGCAGCCCCGGCCCGGTCCAGTCTGGGAGCCAAACGTCGGAAATGCTCCACGAAGTTCCACCGACTGTCGAGGACGAGTCCCAGGTACTTCATCGTCGACTCGACGCCGATGTGAACCCCTCCTACCGTTATTTGGGAACCCGACGGTGGCGCGTTCCGAGGACCATGAAAACACATGGCCTCAGACTTGTGTAAGGCCACCTCGAGTCCCAACTGCCGGATTCTGGCCACGATTGTCGCAACCCCGTGTGTCGCTAGTTCGGCCGCCGCCTGGTGCGACCTCCCCTGCGCCAGGACCAACGTGTCGTCAGCGTAACAAACGACGCTGACGCCATTGGGGAGGTCGGCGCGCAGCACCCAGTCGTATCCGATGTCCCACAGATGCGGCCCCAGGACCGATCCCTGTGGGACACCGCACGACATCTCTCGCCGGTTCCACTCTCCCTGGTGACCGGGGTAGATGATGGCCCTGTCTGCCAGATAGGCCTCGACCACACGACAGAGGTAGGTCGGCATCCGGTGATACCGGAGTGCCTCCCTGATGCAACTCCAGGGCAGGGTATTGAAGGCGTTGGCGATGTCTAGAGACACCGCCAAGACGACCCCACCCCGAGCCACCGCATCCCCCGTCGTGAGGGCTCGCACGCGCATGATGGCGTCCACCGTGGAGCGCCCCCTGCGGAAACCAAACTGGCTCTCCGCCAAATCCGGCCCCACCCGCACAATAAGTACCTACCTACTATCACGTTTGACGGCACGGTTGGCGCACTCGTTAACCGATTGACTACTGCACTGCGTGTCGCGGGTTCAATTCCCGCACGGAACAAATATTTGTATGAACTACAAGTAGTTGTTCCGGGTCTGGCTGTTTGTTTACGTGAGTTTAAATGTTTGTAAACGCACCCACAATACAGGAGAAAATCCTAGTGCGGGGCAACGTTTAAAAAAAAAAAAACTATGGCAGCATGGAATCAGTAAGTATCTACTATCATGGCAGTATAGAATTAGTATGAACTATCCTGTACTATTAAATGAGCATTATCAATTTTCACCAGAGTAGAGCTCTCGTTATCTCAGGTACTTATTAATTAAAAGTCGCTTTTCGTTTTCGTGGCTGTCTGTGTGACCGCGTTGTTCTTCTAAACTATAAACTACGGATTTGTATGCGGTTCTCACCATCATATTTTAAAGAATTTATTCCGGAAGGTAGATATTATATGAATATTAATCTTATTAAAAAAATATATATACCTACTTATACAATTACGCCAAAAATAAAACGTACCTACCTAGTTATTGTGGTGGTAGATGTACATTATATCGAAAAAAATATTTAGACTAGTATCAGTAATCAGCTATTTAATTACGCAACACATTTTCGTAAAAGATTACGACAAATTTGTTTCATTTTGACTGTTCAACAACATTCATTGCGTTATTTACGTTGTTAAGCAGGTTTTTTTTTCGAACTTATGAAGTAATGGTTTAGCGATTTGTTTCAAAACGATTCAGATTACGATTGCTCGTGTATTACGCAATTAGGGTACAGGGAGAAAACAGAGCTATACATTAGTACGGAATGACAGATATTTCTAATCCATGACCATAACTAACACTCAAAACGTTTTAATCCATAAGTAACTAACTTTTTACATGGGGAAATCATATAGGGATGTTGCTAAATATTGCTACAATGTTATTTTGGCGCTAATGCCGCCATCTTGTTTTTTTAATATACTTCAAGTGACATATTTCACACGTAACGTACAACAGCGCCCCTCAACGTAATTCGAGGGCCAAAATAATGAACCTTGTAGCACTGTAGCTTGGAATCTAGGATTAAAAAATGATCTATTTATTTTCTCTTTTGCAGACTTTCAACGCCTCACTTTTGTGCTCCGCCTGCAGACCAGCTGCGAGTGCCAACGTAGTTGGCAACGAATCTGCAAGTAAGTTCTTGTTTGAACTCTAACGCCGTCTTTCATTCGCTGCTCGTTGCTCGCCAACACGATTTTAGTTGGTAGCTAAACACAGGTCTAGTGGGACAGTTGCCTAAAGCTGTCAAAGTGACAAAAACCAATCAGAAAAGTTGACTTTGGATTTGACAATAGAACAAATTGAATACGCCAGTTAAAATTTGAAGACAAGGAGTCTATATGAAACAAATTACTGCTACATACGTTCGCTGGCCGCCGGTATTTGATCGCATCGTCTGAAGACTGCAGGATCATTTAGCGCCTCTCCTCCATGAGCTGTAAAGTAGCATCAGAGAGCTTCTTGTTTCCATTTGTACGACGGGTTATCTAATTACGCAACACATTTTCGTAAACAATTACGACTAATTTGTTTCATTTTGACAGTTCAACAACATTCATTGCGTTGTTTATGTTGTTGAGCAGTTTTTCAAAACGATTCAATTACACAGTACAGGTACAGGTGCACTCCGCATTTTAGGTAGCTACAAGTACGCGGCGGGCCCATCTTGTCGGGCCAATTCAGTGAGCGTAACGTAGTCAGAGGACATAAGGGTTACGCGATAGAAAGAGAAGCATCTTCTACTAGGTGAATGTAGCTGTAGGTTATTAGCGGTTAAATTGCACTTTATTTTGTCTTGACAAGAGTCGCTATTTAATTAAATGTGGTGTTTTGTGGACTATTTCTTCGGTACTTGTACTATTATGTATTCTGTGCCTAAATGTCAAACACTGTTTTTTTTTCTTTTCTAGGGCACCCTAGCTTACGCAGTGCGCGGTTTTATTTTATCGTACTTTTTGGAATGTGAACTAATGTTTTTTGTTTTCTTTTCAGCAACCTGCACGTACGATTACAGTAACAGATACTACGGAAACAATGGATCCCTGGCGTGCCTGAACGATCCTGACACCCATGTCGCCTTCTTGAACACAAGGAATATCAGTGGTAAGGAATCTAAATACTTTAGTTAAAAGAAAGAAAGAGAAAAAAAGAAGGATAAACTGACTATTCTGACAAGTAAGACGCACAGTTATAAATAGAGTTGTTGCCTGGGAAAAAATTTGACACGAATTTTGTTCTTAAAAAATGATTTAGATAAAACGTATTATAGTTGGGGAGTAGGTGCTCGCTACGTCACATCACAATTCAGTATAAAATCTATCGGACAGTGTCGCCCTGCCACATTTTAAGTAAAACAAAGAAAATATTAACATCATGACGGTACCTTGTCAATATATTTATGAAAACATCATGTACGTCAGGAAAAATCTTAATCTTTTCAGTAAAAGAGGTGAAAGACACAATTATTGTACTAGAAATAGGGACCAATTAGTTCAACCGGGTTTCAGACTGGCTAAAGTAGACTCATCTTTCATGGGGTACTGTTTAAAATGTTACAATAAAATACCTTCCCATATCCTACAACTAAATGAAACGAAATTTAAATCTTGTATAAAACGCACACTATGCTGCCAAGCATATTATAAGCTTGGGGATTATATCGCTGACAAAAATGCTTGGCTTAACGCTGGTCCAGCTCCACAAGGGCGCATAAACTAATTGATTAGCATTCAAAAATATTGTTGGAATTGCTGAAGATTGCAAAAACTATCTTTGAATTGTATAACTTCAATCTCTTTTTTTTTAATTGTATAATTGCATAGCACATGTGTGAGCACTGTGACCATGTACCTTCTATAAAGCTACCATTTACTGGGTACGTCTTTCATTGACTCGATATGCCCTGGCGGCTAAGAGTATGTCATGCTCACTCAAATGTCTCGCTGGTGGTGGCGTGTGTGTTGGATCGTCGAGTTCCCTTCAAAATGGTTGAGCTAAACGGTGCTGATCCATGCGTCATGTTCGTGAACGGGCGCCATCAGTAGGGACTGGTCATCTCTTATCTGCCACGGCTTATTTTAATTTTTGAATTGTTTTTTTATTTTTATTTTTTATTATACGGACGCTTTTTACATACACGTCTTTCTACATTGTTCTCACATGTATAATTTCAACATGAATGATGTAAACAATATTTTGTAAGAATATAATTTTTTTAAAAGAGTGTCCGTGGAGTTTCTTGCCCGTTCTTCTCCATAGGAACCTACGCTTTGGAATGGGCAACTAGCTTCATATTTCTGACTGACTGACTCCTTGACAATTCAAAAGTGCCTGTAAATGGTTTAATTGAAATAAATGCTTTGAGTTTGAGTTGAGTTTGAGAAAAAATATGTGTCCTATTTTTATAATCTATCTGACGGACAAACAAACATTTTTAGTCAACATCCCTGTTCTTATAATTTGTTGTTGACATTTTTGGAAAGTAAATTACTACGTTGGCAATAATCGTAGATGCGCAGAATTCGTTTTTGTTCTTAACAGACATGTTCAAAAATAAATGGTAGCAATAACCACAGAATAATGGCATGTACCTAATAAAATAGTCCATTATTTTGTTGCAATAAGTGTACATCAGCAGGTCAACCTACCCCAAACTTGTCAAATTTTCCCAATCAACTTTGAACCATTATCGTTTAGGAATAAAGTTGAAAATCTATTTTAAAAAATTACAGATTTACTCCCAATACGCCAAAACCTTGCCAAGTTACGTGCCGTGCCGACTGTAGATTAGTTTAAAGGTAGTTATAAAATACTTATTCCCGCAACTTTAACTTCCCCAGCGTACCTGAACTCCTTAGGTCTCCAAGCGAACCAGTTCCGCGCCCTCTGCCGTAACAACTCTCTGGCCGCCAATCCTGGCATCGTCATCGATGACGGATGTCTGCTGGCATACGTGGTAGACGCCGAGGTCGTCACCAGAAGGTAAGTCCAAGAAATCGTTTTTGAAGTGAAAAATTCTTTAGACACACTTTCTGAACAGTGAACGAAACTGAACTGTCACGCTAGGGTCAGTGACACTGAATCTCGGATACTGGGCGCTGAATCGTGTATGCTCGGTGCTGAATCGGGTATACTCGGGGTTGAATTGCGTATACTCAGCTCCAGTAGTCAGTTTTCACTTCTATTGTGTGGTCATATTAAGCACAATACCTACCTCTCCCTCTTTTGTTGTGTAACAACCGAACAGTTGGCTCATGTGATATTTAATGGTTATCGCTGTTTAGTCGTACTAAACTTTTTTTTTTTTGCGGGTTGGGTATCCTCCGCCTTGGGGGGGTCTGTCAGACTCTTACTGACTAAAACCACCCCGGTGTTCCCTCGCCCACTTGCGTCGGGAGGTGCGGGGTGCAAATGCGACTTTTGCTGCCCCGGACTGGTGACGCGCTCTGCGGGCCCCGTCTCGTGAGGGGAGTGAGGTATTGAAACTACCCCCGATAAGTCATAGAAGCGCGCGCGTGGACCACTACGTGCCGCCATCTCGGGTCTTGTGTAGCGACGAATGTCCCCGAGTCTATTGCCGAAAACCGGGCATAAATCCGGACTCCGGGCTCCTCAATTCGAGATGGAAAAGCCTAATAACACTTAACACTGCTCGACCTGGCGTCTTGCCCAGCAGTAGCGCTGGCGACCACTAGACTAACGAAGTCAGCACTTAACCAATATTTTCACTTGTTCTAATATATTTTCTCTTTTTTTTTTCAGAAACGACCCTCTTTACAACAGCCTAAACACTCTCTTCGATTCTCTGGACAACTACTTCGGTTACGCCGCTGCTTCAGGCAACCAGCTGATCAACCTAGAAATCTTTTCTCCTCTCAACGGAGCTACTAACTTACTCTTCAAAGACTCTACCATTGGCCTTACGGAACCCACGGCCGTATCCAATCATGAGCCTGCAAGGAACTATATTGAATTATTCAGACATTTGCAAGCCTGCACGGGTACTGCCCCACCTCTTCCTGGCCTTGCGAGTCGTAGTTTCTATTCAATAGTCACTCTTATGACCATGGCTTTACTGACTAGAATTGTCGCATATTAGTTAATTTTTTCGTGTGCGTTTCCGAACGCACTTTTTATTAATTTAAATTTTTGACAGTTGTTTTGGCGGGTAGTGGTTATAAGGTTGTTTTTGTGACATATAGTTTCGAACTCAAAATACGAAGATTTAAAAACCGTGAGTTTTGTTACAAAAGAGTGTATCTTAATTCCCAGTTCAATTTATATTAATATCATTACAATTATAATAATATTTTTTTATTACAAGACGGATTATTTTTATATCATAATTATTTGCCAGTAAGTATTGAAATATCATCAAAGTAATTAAATGTTGAAACATTTTAATGATGCTTGAAAATGTAATAATGCGTGAACAACTATTATTATTACTAATTTTATTTTAAGAAATAATTATACTGTAGGTACTTACATAAACTATCTAAATATTTTTATAGTTTTAAATGTTGTTTCTCCGAATTTCTAAATATTATAATGTATGAACAAACAGCGTAGGTAGATGAACATAATTATATTAGAATAAATGCCATTGTGTTACCAGTGTATTTCGTTTGTATTTTTGTGAATAAAATAATGATTTTTGTAAAATAAAATGATAACTAAACTCGTTTCATTTCAATTTTTCCTGTATGGTGCACACCGCACACACGTTGTATTTAATTGAAATCGCTCCATCTCTGTCAGAAGTTATTAAAATAATTTAAAGTCTTATACCAACCTTTCTAACATGTAGGTATTACGCGGTCAATGGCGGCACTGAGTAGGTATTACAAATTAATGGTGATAATAATAGTAAAATAAATAATTGGTATTTTAAGGAATTTAGAATCATATAAACCTGTATTATTTATTTGAAAAAACCGGACAAGGTGTGAGTAGGACTTGCGCACTCAGGGTTCCCTCTCAAAGCTGTCCTTTCTTGCTCAGCTGCCCGAATTCCCAAATCCGGATTGAAAGACAAACTTAACTTTTCAATTAAAATAGAACTTTTAATAGATTGGAGAGTACCAATATATTAAAAGTTCGAGAATGGAATACAGACTAAATATTACTTCAAGACACGAAATATGATTTTTTTATCCCAGATTGAAGACATTCAAAATATTTTATTTCCTACATGGGCACTTATGAAACGTCAGAAGCTAGGTGCACGGTTCCATTTTGGTCGTTTCCTATGGAGAAGAGCCGGCAAGAAACTCCACGGTTACTCTTTTAAAAATAATTGGCTTTTACAATATTTTCAAATAACAGTGTTATTAGGTATGGGAGGAAGGTGTAGGTCTTTCAACAAGTACCAGGTACTTAACAAAATAATGATGGTCAACAAATCTGTTACTTTTTCATGCCGTAACGGCTGAACATTATTTATTTGAAAGGCATACGGGTAAGCCATGACCTGGGTTAGGACATAGGATACTCTGAATCCCAGTAGTACGTCCCTGTTGGATATTTTCCGACCTTTACCCGGATGAAGCCGCGGGCAAAATCTAGTATAGTATATTATATAAAGAGAAAATATTTGATGTTTTGTATGTTTGTTTGTTACGCTTTCATGATAAAACGGCTGAACAGATTTGGATGAAATTTGGCACATTAATAGTCTATTACCTGGTTTAGGATATAGGACACTATTAATCCCGATATTCCCACGGGATGAGACTTACGCGGGTAAAGCCACGGGGCGTGGAAAGTAATAAATAAAACGAAAAAATTAATGTACCTTCATTTGTTTATTTCATACAATATTTATAAAATACGCCTCTAGTAAATAAGTTACAATAATAATGGGCTAAGATTGATTTTTATAAGAGCGTTAGCAACCGCCATGTTGGCATCGAGACTGCACCAACTAAATATATTGCTATCTCCTTCTTGCTCAAAGAGAGAAAAAGAGATGGAAGAATATTAAGACCGGTTTTTGGAAGGCTTACAATACGGCCGATGAATCATGACCTGTCTGAACATAATATATTCGCACATGTTCTCTTACACATACTCGCCTCATGTCATCATAGACATAGAGAATTGGACTGAGCGTTATAGATAGTGCATTCCACGACGACGCGCCCACTCCGCTCCGCTCCGTACTAAAGTACAGCTTACAGTACAGTAATCGCGGAGTGGGGCGGGGCCACTATCTGTAGCCTCACAAGTGAGACAAAGCATGAAGCTGCAAGACAAACACATTCGTCCGCCCACACTGCTAACGCTTCACTGACGGTTAGGTTTTTTTTTTGTCTGTGGCATCTCGTACCTAACCTCTGAGGTCATGACTACTTAACCGGGCTTTCCTGTGGCGGCCTTAAGCTACTACACTCAAAGCCTCCAGCCAGTGGCATAAACTATTCTAATTAACAAGGCGAACGCTCGCTAAGGGCACCCCCTGTGGGGTACGAACCTCGGCTTAGGGCGTCGCTGGCGGGGGGACAGCAAGGTGGGACAGGCTGGATCAAAGATATATTAAAGCTACAGGATCTGCATCGTCCAGCAAGGGTCGCGGGGGGGGGGGGGGGGGGGGGGTCAATGCGCGTGAGCACTGCGTCGACGCGACACCACACGGATTGTTGTGTCCACTACTCTCAACTATTTTGGACTTACCGACGTATGGTTTGATTTATTTTATAAATACTGATTTATTTTATAAATACCTGCATGTAGGTGGTCGGTAATTATTTTATAAATATTTTTGTATTTATTAGGTTAATTTTAGCAATAAGGAACATTCGCAGTGCGTCTTTGACTTCAGACACTATCAGGGATTCTTTATGTTTGTCTATTCTTCCGTCGACAAAATCCGTTTCTATTGTGGTCATTCTACGCGTGCAGGTCAATGTGCGACCAGTACCTGTAGTACTACTAAAGAGGCAACTACCCGTAAATTAGCTTTGTCTCGCTCGTACTTTTCGGTCTGTATTCACTCCGAAACTGAATACGGAACGCTCAGTGCATTCTCTTTATCTATGCATCTCACTATTTAGTTCCTATAAAAATATTAATGCGCGACGTTCTGCACAAGGTTCGGATTCATGATTCATCGGCAGTATTGTATTGCTATCTCTTTCTTGCACGAATAGAGAGAAAGAGGTGGAAGAATATTAAGGACTTGTAGGAGGATTTGTAGAAGTTTAAAATTTCCTTCCACAATAACGTTACAACGTGTAATAACAAACATAAACGTTGTCTTTAATATCTCGCGAACCTTTCAAGTACATTTTTTATTTTATTTAGTACAATAATGAACATATTATGTACATTTATTCTTATTAACTCCGATTCAAAATGCGACTGTGGCGCGGCCAGAAAGTACCACCGTACGAATTTCCATATATTTTATGGATCTGGACGTCAAATCACTTTGACATGAGTTAGATATTTATCTTTTATCTCTTTCTTACTATTGTGTTAGAAAGAGCTAGCAACATTTTAAACCAATCTATTCACTATTGGCGTAAACCAGCATGTAAGTTGAACATGACTTTTGCCCGGTTTTACTAACATTAAGCGATAACTAAATAAAAGCGCGCTGTTGAATTTACAACTTTCACAAGCCGAGGGTTCAAAGTCCAACAACGCGTTTGAAGGCCTATTCAGTTACAAGCGATACCTCTGTCGCACTCAGTAGCAATACTGGTCCGCCTTTTGGCACAGATGGTTCACTCCGCATTTTAGATATGAAGCTACAAGTACGCGGTAGGCCCGTCTTGTCGGGCCTATTCAGTGAGAGAAAAGAGAGGCAACTTCTAGGTGAATATAACTGTAGGTAATTAGCGATGTGCGACCTGAATTGCACTTTATTGTGTCGTAGGTACCTAGTTTATTTGATTTTGTATGAGTTTATTTTATATTACCTTTAATTTATTTACTATAGCGGACAGACACTTCCCTATTTTTATTATTCTAGCGTATGGCACTCGTGGGTTCCAGCTGAAAATCAGCGTCAGGTACACTTTGTGTTATCATCTGACATTATGCTGAGCTAATTTGTTTTCTGTTTTTATAGTTTTATGGTGTATTTTTTGAATGCCAATAAACGCATTTTTCTTTCTTTCTTTTCTTTTTATTTAAACAGTTTTGCGGAGTGAACCATCGGTTTTCATTTATGTACTTTCAGTGGTAAGCCGAGGGTTTAAAGTCCAACAGTGAGCTTTATTTAGGTATCGCCTAGTGTAAGTGAAAACTGGGATTATTTAACTAAAAATTAAATAATAAGGAAACACCTAACAACGCACCCTTCATACATTTATTACTAAACTATTTACATACTTATTATACTAATAGCCTATTTTCGCTAAATTTTAGTTAAAAAAAACTTTTTTGTTAACATCATTTCCGAGATTTTATTACATAAATCAAGGTCTATAAAAAGGCCATTTCCATTAAAAAAACATTCGGGCCATTATCATTTATTTCATCGCGTGCTCTGAAAACGGTGAAGAAAAACATCGTGAGGAAACCGGCATGTCTTAGAACCAAAATTCAAAGACATGTGACATCTACCAACCCGCACTGGGCCCGCGTGGTAGAATACAATCCTCTGTGGAACCGTTATATGATCAAGCCGCCTCTGTGGTCTAATGGTTAGACTGTAGTGGCATGAGGAACAGGGTGTAAAGTTCACTCATCCACCACAGAAAAGGGAGGATCCTCCGACCAGACGGGTGTTGTGTCTGGCGGGCCGACTGCCCCACTGTTGATGTCGGATAGTCTTATACACGTCGTTCGCGCGGTAAACTCTAATTGCGCGATGCAGGATTTATGTGACGTCATGTCTTTGATGCGTAGTTCGTATGTGGCGGTGTAACCGCTACAAGACTACTGGTCTCAGACCCCAGAGGTCTCGGTTCCGATTCCCAGTGGGGGCAAAATTTTCTGCTCGGTTTGGTTGATGGTAGGGCTTGTTCCAAGTCCTCCTGGCTAGCTAACACCATCTTATCTAAGTCTGTCGCCATAACAACAATGTTAACAGTATTGTTGTGTTTCGTCGTTAGAGGTAAGATAGCCAGTTCCTTTGTGGTTGAGGATTCCCGGTGAAGCTCGCTTCGACCTGCGGCCTCATCACTTACCATCAGGTGAGATGCAGGCCAAAGGCTTCCCCGAAGGAGTAAAAAATAAGGTTATAATAATACCAGCCTATGTTGTCCCACTGCAGCGTAAAGGCCTCTTCTCACACAGAGAAGGCACGAGCACTGATCACCACGCTTGCTCAAGACGGGTTGGTGATTTCAGACTTATATTAACTATAAGTCCAGGTTTACCTCACGATGTTTTTCCTTCACCGATGTCCAGAAAGTACTAACGAAGAACTTCATATCTAAGCAAATTGAAAACAAAATCCCGTGAACACGATGGCCACATCTGTTACCGCCCCGGCCTCTATAGCGGCCGAGCGCTGCAAGCAGAAATAGTCCTTACGGTGTATAGATATGAACTTCTTCGATGGTACATAATGAATACAAAAATTGCGCGTACCGCACCGAACATGTGACAGAAGTGTAACTTCTTAAAAAAATTAAGAACAAGAGAGATCTAGGCCGTTTCCCTATTGGTCGGTGTGATATTGTTTCTGTATAATGATCTCTTTATACCTAAACGGTACCGCATTGCTTTCATTTACTGATCTGACATGTCTTCGTTATAATTTGTGCAGTACCGCTTATGAGCGATTATACAGAAAGTTGGCAACGTCGCAAATAGCTGTCAAATATTCGCAGTTTTGATTAATTTGGTAATATTACTGTATGGAAATAAGAAGTGAACAAAAATATTAATATATTATCGTAACACCGAATATTTAGTTTTAGATGTATTTGGAAACTTTCCAAATGCCTTTTTTACACCTAAAACGGTTACAGCATCAAATTCTGTGTTATAATTGCAATTCATTATTAATGTTCTAGTTCAGTAGTTAACTATATTTCTTAATTTCATACATTAGCCAAATTAATCAAAACAGGTAAATAATTGACAGCTATTTGCGACGTTGCCAACATTCAGAATAAAGCTCTTAACCATCACAATCTGTCATTTTGTCTATTCTTCCGTCGACAAAACCCGTTTCTATGATTGTCACGCTACTTTATATTTATCTCCGTTTACGAAAAAAAAACGAAATCACTATTGGCGACACAGTCGAGAAATATCTCTCGACTCCATGTAAAATACTGATATTCAGCTGCATCCGGTTAGACTGGAAGCCGACCCAAACATTGTTGGGAAAACGCTGGGAAATTGATTGGTCTTATTCTTCAGTGAATGTCAAGTTTTGCCTGGGTTTTAGTGTTTTTTTATCTCGTAACATGTTCAGTTTCTTTGATGCTTTTTAAATGTTATTTCTTTCTTCCTGTTTAGTGTAGTAGTGTGTCAGGTCAGTGATGCAGCGTGTGGTGCGGCGTGAGCACGGCCCCGCCGGGCGGCAGTACAGACGTGATGACGGGCGCGGCGCCGCTCACGTGTAGTAGTGTGTCAGGTCAGTGATGCAGCGTGTGGTGCGGCGTGAGCACGGCCCCGCCGGGCGGCAGTACAGACGTGATGACGGGCGCGGCGCCGCTCACGTGTAGTAGTGTGTCAGGTCAGTGATGCAGCGTGTGGTGCGGCGTGAGCACGGCCCCGCCGGGCGGCAGTACAGACGTGATGACGGGCGCGGCGCCGCTCACGTGTAGTAGTGTGTCAGGTCAGTGATGCAGCGTGTGGTGCGGCGTGAGCACGGCCCCGCCGGGCGGCAGTACAGACGTGATGACGGGCGCGGCGCCGCTCACGTGTAGTAGTGTGTCAGGTCAGTGATGCAGCGTGTGGTGCGGCGTGAGCACGGCCCCGCCGGGCGGCAGTACAGACGTGATGACGGGCGCGGCGCCGCTCACGTGTAGTAGTGTGTCAGGTCAGTGATGCAGCGTGTGGTGCGGCGTGAGCACGGCCCCGCCGGGCGGCAGTACAGACGTGATGACGGGCGCGGCGCCGCTCACGTGTAGTAGTGTGTCAGGTCAGTGATGCAGCGTGTGGTGCGGCGTGAGCACGGCCCCGCCGGGCGGCAGTACAGACGTGATGACGGGCGCGGCGCCGCTCACGTGTAGTAGTGTGTCAGGTCAGTGATGCAGCGTGTGGTGCGGCGTGAGCACGGCCCCGCCGGGCGGCAGTACAGACGTGATGACGGGCGCGGCGCCGCTCACGTGTAGTAGTGTGTCAGGTCAGTGATGCAGCGTGTGGTGCGGCGTGAGCACGGCCCCGCCGGGCGGCAGTACAGACGTGATGACGGGCGCGGCGCCGCTCACGTGTAGTAGTGTGTCAGGTCAGTGATGCAGCGTGTGGTGCGGCGTGAGCACGGCCCCGCCGGGCGGCAGTACAGACGTGATGACGGGCGCGGCGCCGCTCACGTGTAGTAGTGTGTCAGGTCAGTGATGCAGCGTGTGGTGCGGCGTGAGCACGGCCCCGCCGGGCGGCAGTACAGACGTGATGACGGGCGCGGCGCCGCTCACGCCCGACACGCCGCTCACGCCTCCCACGCCGCCGCCGCAGAATATTACCTGGGAATTGACATGTTTTCACTCATATCATTCTATTATCGCATTCTACCACAAATAAACACAGTTGGGACACTCCGCAGTTTAGATATGAAGCTACAAGTTCACGGCGGGCCCGTCTTGTCCGGCCAATTCAGTGAGTGAAACGTAGTCAGAAGATATAAGAGTTACACGATAGAAAGAGAGGCTACTTCTAGGTGAATAAAACTGTAGGTAATTAGCGCTGTGCGACCTGAATTGCACTTTATTGTGACGTAGCTACAGTCGCTTTTTATTTAAATGATTTTGCGGAGTGAACCATCTGTGATTTTACATCAAATGATAGCTGGGGAGTTTCCGCCACTATTTCCCAGCTAAAGCACTAGGAGGTGGTGAAGGGCGGGCGTGCCGGGGGAATGTCTTACTTATGTAATTTAAACATTCAAAAAGTGCTGATTCTCTGCCTAGTTTAAATAAAAGACTTTTAGGTATGTGCGCGGCTCACGGGACGTCAGTGCAGGCCGCTCATTCGTCAACGCTCACGGCCCCCCGCCTCGCCGCGCATTCCTAAGGCGCGGTACAGCGGTGAGGTCAGACTATAGTATTCATAATTTTTTATTTTATAAAAAAATCTTCAAATTGTTTTAGTTTTTAGTGTGAAAAGGAATAGTAATAAGTTACCTGGGAGACTGGCGTGGCGGGTTGCCCGGGCGTCGCTAGTACATACTGCTGTTGCCTGACACCGCCTACCTGGAACAAACGATTATGTATAACATTATTTCTAATCAATATCACAGATAAGTACAGGGACACTCCGCAAAATCATTTAAATAAAAAGCGACTCTTGCTACAACACAATAAAGTGCAATTCAGGTCGCACAGCGCTAATTACCTACAGTTATATTCACCTAGAAGTTGCCTCTCTTTCTATCGCGTAACTCTTATTATTTTTTATCGCGTTACTCCCACTGAATTCGACAAGTCGAGCTCGCCGCGTACCTACTTGTAGCTTCATACCTAAAATGCGGAGTGTCTCATATTCATCTGTGTCAATATACAAATCTCACCAAATTTCTAGGGAATTCACATGAAAGGAGAAATTCTTCTTTATGATTCTATCTGCAGTGGTATGCTGTGTCACGTACTGACCAGCACGCGTAGCGTAACAACCATAGAAACGGGTTTTGTCGACGGAAGAGTAGACAATTTAATATTTTTTTATTCTGAAAGTGGGCAACGTCGCAAATAGCTGTCAAATATTTCGCCGTTTTGATTAATTTGGCAATTTTACTGTATGGGAATAAAAAATGTGGCTGACTATATTGTGTTCATGCTAAGCATCCTGGCGGTCTATTCCCTAAGCACGAAGTCTGTAGTAACAGCCAAAGTTACGGGTGTACCTACTCGGTATCGTTACTGACATAAGATTAGTTCGGGGCCCAAACTAAGAAAGAATGACAACACGATTTGACAGTTGTCCTTACTCTCGAAGTGTTTTTGCTCGTCCGAAAAAGTTAATTAATCGGGTGTAGGGTTCACTCCGTAGAATTGTTCTAATTTGCGACGGGCCCGTATCTTCGTTGACGGACTTAGAGAGTAGGCCCCCAGAATCAGATCCCGACCACCAGTACCATGAATCGTAAACTGCTATAATTTAGGGAGGAAACAGACTTATAACGGGTCACGTCATACGACGTGAATGGGACGTGTTCATTGGCCGCAATTTATCTCAGGAAACTGTTATTTGAAAATATTGTAAAAGCCAGTTATTTTTAAAAGAGTAACCGTGGAGTTTCTTACCGGCTCTTCTCCTAGGAAACGACCAATGGGAACCGTGCACCTTGCTTCTGACGTTTCACAAGTGCCCATGTAGGTTTATGTGAAATAAAATATTTTGAATTTGACTGGAAGCCGACCCCAACATAGTTGGGGCTTGGCAGAATGATTTTGAATCTAACGCACCTGATGTACTTGCTGCGGTTGCTGCTGTATCGTCTGTCGGTGTTGCTCGTCCGTTTCAACAACCACCTGCTCCATGAACGAGGTGCCACCTAGCGGACAATGCATTAAAATATTAAATTTAAAAAAAAAAAAATGAAGAGTTTATTTTTTTGGAATGTATGTTTTTAGGGACCCTGGGTTCGATTCCCAGGTCGGGCAGTGTTATTGGGGTTTTCTATGATGAATTTCTCAGTAGCAGCCCGGATTCTGAACTTGTGCCCGGTTGATGGCAATAGGCTCGCCCCCTATTACATGGGACTTAAACATAACTGGCGAAATGTGGGTCTAGTATACACACACTTCATTCTATTCTATTAGTAAGAGTCTGACACGCCCTCCCGCTCCGCCCAGAGCAGGAGAAGTTATTAGATAATATTCCACCCAAAAAAAAACAATACATCTATTATTAATATTATCCTCACATTAATTAAAAATTGATTATTAACAATATTTATAAATTCATTTAGAGGGTAAAATTGTTTCTCCAGTAGTCATAATTTTAATTTTATAAAAAATAAATTAAAATTGAATTATATTGATCAATTTAAAATCCTCTACCATCACATCAGGCTATGAATGTAGGAGAGTTCCAGTCTCGAGTAAATAGTTTTCTATTATGCATAGCGTGCAAATACTAACCTGCATTGTTTGTAGAAGTGGAGTTGAGACTCTCGCAGCCAAATAAACAATGTTGCACCGTCCAACGAGGTTCGAAGGGAATGTGTGTTTTCACCTGAAAAACGTTAATCCTTACATATGATTAAACAATGCTCCTGCCGCGTCTGTCTGTCTGTCTGAACGCGATAAACTCAAAAACTACCGAACGGATTTTCAAACTGTTTTCACCAGTGGATGGAGTGATTCATGGGGAAGTTTTAGGTGTATAATTGGCTGAAATATGATGATTATTGTTGAAGATGTCGGAAAAAATACTGGAGTGCACCGCGTAAGCCGTGAGAGATAAATAAAAATTATGTTCCACAGGATTATTTATGTCTTAAAAAGTTCAATAAAAAAGTCCACGATGGCATATGTCTATCTTCTAAGGACGACCCACAATAACCATTTATATCTTTCCAAATTTGATAAAAATGTCATTGTTATTTCCGAAGCTATTTTGACCTGTATTATATTTATCCTTATCCAATAAAATAATTATTTAAAATCGGCATTTAATTTAGATTAAAACATGCCTTGGCATCAAAATGAATACTTTATAAAAAAGATATCACAGATTCTAAATTTTGCGTAACAAAATAATTATGGTTGACGACAACGCGGGCGCAGCGGTAGGAGTCAGTGACCTTTTCCTCGGCTATTAAGTATGTAATCCCGGTAGTACGTTCCCGTGGGATATTTTCCGACATCCACGCGGGAAAAAGCTAGTAAAATTATATTTTATTATTTGTCATCTCTTCTCTTGTTCGTCTTTGCCCTTAAGTTTTGAGTTGAGCTACACAATTACTGACAAATGCTTGCTCTGACTGGACGGGTCCACTCAAATCTGTGTGGTTCTTTCCTCAAAAGACCATTAATTTCAGACACTAATCTACATGGTCCTCATAGTTCCCGACCAAGATTATGTCTGGACTTTAAAAGACTTTGACCCCTGAGTAAATTCGCCATTTCTTTTCGGGGGTAGTCCGATATGAAATTCCGACCCGTGATTTACGATATCCTATTTACAGAATATACATAGAAATAACAACAACAAAATTTAAGGAAGATAAGACGGCGCTTGGGAACCTTGACGATCAAACTCTCAACGTTTGGCTCGACACCGAAAGTTGAAAATCCAGTGCGCGATAAAATCCCGCCGCGATATTTTTACGTGCGTGCGAACTGGGCTAACGTTATAATGTCAGAACATACCTTGAGCTCTGTCGTCAGCATAAGTATATGCCTGCACGGCAACCGGAACACTTTGCTGAACAAACACGAGCACTCCTGCGTCGATGTGCCGTATTTGCAAATGGCGGCGCTACTGTGCTTCCTGGAAAAATTACGATAGCATTATTAGGGATAGCTTTTGCCTTAGGGTCGAACCCAATAACCTATTTCCAGTAAAAGATATCGCTAGTAATGGTAGATTATTTATTTATTAACTCATCATCACTATCATTACAGGAATTTCCTAATTCAATAGTGAGGCCATAATTACAGTTTTATTATTTATCATAACATATTCTATACATCGTAGTTTTTGTGAACTCACTCAGAGAACAAGTAAAAATATCTATGCGGTCTGCTACGTCATTAAGTACACGCAAAGTACGCGGTATAGGGGCTTTACCCAGTAGATTGGTCCTACTACTGGGCACTGCCAATAGCCGTGGCCGTCGCCTTCGCAATACATAATTGTCGGGCACACACAGGTAGACAGTATAATAGGGATGATGACTGGGTCAAAAAAAAGCAATTATATTTAGTCCGTCAATCAGATAATAAAATAAAATATTAGACACATTGTGGCGGACAACTCCCGTCGCCAGCACATCACTAGCGCAAGCTGCAGACATCCCTACGCCCCTACTGTCCAGGCGTCGGCGGAGGTTCCGCGGTGCGAGGAGACAGAGGCGGGGGACCTGCAGTCAGTCGCCGTGCGTCCGTGCCAGTGCGCAACCAACCTTCCCAGCGCACGCCCACGTCGCTTTGCCTTCCGCTCGCACCTACGCATTCTTACGTTTTATCCTGTATAATTTCATACTTCTCGGTTCACTATCTCGTCTAAAATCTGTACATAATAATAAATACTGTAGCTACCATCATTTGAGCTTGCATTCGCGCTTACAAGTGAATAAACAAATATTGTGGAGTTACTGCGTTCATATTGGAGAAATATCCCCGTAGCGTAGTACCCATACATATTTTTTGCCTTAATAAAAAAATGACTTAGATACAACGCATTAAAGTTGGGGAGTGGGGGTCACTACGTCACAAGTAAGTATAAAATTTACATACTCGTGACGTCATGGCACATTTTAACGCAATGTATGGCCACAGTGTAAAGAGCAACAGTGGACCGACGAATTTGATGTTTGCGTAAATGCCGACACCGCTCAAGGCCACAGTACTTGCCTAGGGTTGTCACAGACTTTACACAACTGCCCAAAAAAGGAGGGTAATGTGTTTAGGTTTTATGTAGGTATGTATGTATGTACGTTTCTTTGTTCCGCCATAACTTCTAAATGCCTCAACAGTTTGGACATATCGTTACAATTTTTACATTGTCCTGAGTGACGCTGGTTATTTTTTTTTTTGCATGGCTCTCTTGTAATTTATTTGGGAATAACAGCTGGTTAACAATACAAATAAAATACAATTTTAATATTCAGTGTAGGTACTTTATCTAATGAACCAGTTTCCGTTTTCTCATTAATCATTCATTAATTCATATTAATGTACAGATTGGCTACTATTAATAATATACACATATTGTAAATGGGCAACTGACAAATATTTTCGGTTTTTAGATTTACTAGATTTTAAACTTCTGTTGTTGAACTTATCTATATAAAAAACTCTCATCCTATTTTAACAAAAAATCTATTGGAAAGCATGCACATGGTTTGGTCTTGAATTCGATTGTGCTCAAATGCTGCAATAGTTTGGTTCCAGTAAATACCATCTTGGATTTCATAATTAGTGACATTTTCGTAATGAGCACCCCAAGGAACCTCGAAAATGACACCCATATTATTTATATTTAAAAAATAAGTCCGCCATCTTGAATTCCAAAAATAATGTCATTTTCGTAATCAGCACTCCGAGGTACCTCGAAGATGACACCCATATCGATTTATAATAAAAATGAACGTCCGCCATCTTGGATTCCAACGTGGATATCTTTTTCTTGTAATCAGCACCCCCAAAAACCTAGATAATGACAACCATATCATTGTTGAAAAAAATCATGTCCACCATTTTCAATTTGAAAATAAATGTAAAATTTTTGTTTACACAAAAACAAAAAAATTGCGAACTTTTCATCGGATGTTTTTTGCGGTGTTTCAATTTTTGCTGGCAGGTATCACGCTTTTACATCCGCCATTTTGTTTACGTTGGCATGACAAAAATGTTACAAATTAAGCACTATCCAATTATATATTCACCTTTCTCCTGGGTGTGGAAATTGATGAAATCGCATTTCTTTATTTATGCGAGATGACGACTCGCATTCTCGCACAGCACATGTCGTATGCACCATTTTGTTAACAAGTAAACATTTGAAACAAGACATATGTTAGCCCTGAAAGTCATGTCCCGAGCTACTAACAATAGCGACGTATGCAGCTCGGGCTCGCCCTACCCGCCCCTCGCCCCTCACACCCCGCACGATTGCCCTGTCTAGACGGCTTCGTCAAACGACTGTATTGGTTTATTGACTGTGGTATGGCCGTAATCTTTTGATAAAGTAAAAAAATACGTGTTCAATATTTTTTTATAATACAACTGACGGACAAAAAATATATTCTTAGTCATCAACCCTATTCTATCTGACATTGAATGCCATTCCGTAAGATTCCTTATTCTCGGACAGATTATTGGGTCTTTAAATAGATAGGTTTTTCTATCTCCAGTATGCCAAAACTGGTGATAGATATGTTATTGGGTTTGGCCGTTAGAAAACTTACTTACAACCAGTTGAAATTATAGAGAATCCAATCGAGACTGGATGAATACGCTCCGAAACTAGGGTCATACCAAAGATAAATACAGATGGTGCCCCGCATTTTAGGAATGAAGACACAAGTACGCGGCGGGCCCGTCTTGTCGGGCCAATTCAGTGAGCGTAACGTAGTCAGAAGATATAAGAGTCACGCGATAGAAAGAGAGGCAACTTCTAGGTGAATATAACTGTAGGTGATTAGCGCTGTGCGACCTGCACGCGTAGAATGACAATCAAAGAAACGGGTTTTGTCGACGGAAGGATCAAAATTACAGAATGTGATAGTTTATCTGTCATTTTGTCTATTGTGGTCATTCTAAGCGTGCAGAATTGCACATTATTGTGTCGTAGCAAGAGTCGATTTTTGTTTAAATCATTTGCAGAGTGAACCGTCTGTATTCGTGGAGGCGATCGGTGGCGGGGATCTCTCGCGTCCGGCCCTGGTCCAGGCCATGGTACGGAGCGAGAGGGCATGGGAGGCCGTCACCTCCTTCTGCGAAGCAGTAATGCTCGCGAAGGAGGAGGCGGAGCGCGTGAGGGAGAGGCAAACATCGCGCCCACATGCCCCTAGCCGCCGCAGGAGACGCCCTGGGCGTCGGGAATAAATTGCTGATTCCCGGCCACCGTAGGCGCGGGCTTGCGGACGGTGAGCAATGGGTAGCTCGCCGTCCGGTAAGGACCAGGCCCGGGGCGACGGCGCGTTCTGTTCCACGCGCGCCTCAAAGAGATGTCAGCGGGTGAAGGGGTCCGATGGGAACGATGCCTGCCGAGGTCGCTGGAAAGTCCGAAAGGGATACCGTGGCCCCTGGCAACATACAGGCAACTGAAGGAACACGGGTGGGTTTTAGTTAAGAGTCAGAAACGCCCTCCCGCCCCGAACATAAAAAAAACAACCATCTGTATTAATTTGTGATAGTAGCTATAATTAATATTAAAATTCATAGTTACCTGCCAGCTCTGTCATCTAGACATTTTTGCGCGAGTTTGGTTTGATGTGACATCAAGTTGTAAGCGTATTGAGTGATTGTGTCCGTCGGAGATTGCTTCAGGGTTTCTGTGTCCTGAAACATACATAATAAACTGAAATACATAAAAAATAACAATGTTGTGGACTGTGTAAATAAATAAATATGTCTTTTAATTTTTAGGGTTCCATACCCAAAGGGTGAAACGGGACCCTATTACTAAGACTCCGCTGTCCGTCTGTCACCAGGCTGTACCTCATGAACCGTGATAGTTAGACAGTTGAAATTTACACAGATGATGTATTTCTCTTGCCGCTATAACAACAAATACTAAAAACAGAATAAAATAAATATTTAAGGGGGGCTCCCATACAACTGACATGATGTATTTGCCGTTTTAAAACGTAGATCTCTATGGAGAAGAACGGGCAAGAAACTCCGAGGACACTCTTTTAAATATAGAAATTACAAAATCCTACTCTTGTTGCTTCTATATGTGAGAACAATGTACCAAAAAATTATCAAAATTCAAAATGTAAAATTAAAAATAAGCCATGGCAGCTAAGAGATGACCAGTCCCAACTGACGGCGCCCGTTCACGAACATGACGCGTGGATCAGCACCGTTCAGCTCAACCATTTTGTAGGGAACCGAATGATCCAACACACTCGCCACCATCAACGAGACATTAAGTGGGCATGACATACTCTCAACTACCATGCCCTTTCAAGTCGACATACATCTTAATAACATAATAAATGGCTCCATGGTACTCACATTTACAAAAATTGATCATCAAAAAGAATCTTGTCTACTTACTCTTAATCTGCTAAGCGCAAAAGTCCTCCTATCGTTCTCCAGCTGATTAGCTACGTTGAAGAAGATTGAGACGAACTCGTCCAGCTGCAGTTGATTACGAACTAGGTTCTGGAACTTTGTTACTAGACGTTCTAGACCCTGGAATAAAGAAAATTAAGAATATAGTTTTGTCTCAAGGGGATGCGCTAAGGTAGCCCCCATAAACTGCCCGGTGGTCGCCACTTACAGGGCAAAGTACTTCGGTAACCCAGGTACCCTACGCGAGATTGCCAATAATACCAAGGCGTTGCTGGCATTCTTTGAGGAGCTGGGGTGGATTGAATGACCGATTTTTCCCACCCGTACGCAAAATACGCGCTTTGACGTGGAGTTGCGGAAACCAGCCCGTATTACCTATTACCTAAGGTAGCCCCCAAAATTCACATTTTCTTATGGTTTTTGCAATTTGCAGTGTCAGGTTGTAGCTTGATCAAAATATGATTCGCGACCGTAACAAATATGGCTTAACAGAATTATGATCATTAGATCATCAGCAATACAACTCTCATAAGTTCATATTATCCTATTGAATCCTATTAAAAGACTATGCTAATAAGTTATATTGATGATTTTTAGGGTTCCGTACCCAAAGGGTGAAACGGGACCCTATTACTAAGACTCCGCTGGCCGTCTGTCACCAGGCTGTATCTCATGAACCGTGATAGTTAGACAGTTGAAATTTTCACAAATGATGTATTTATGTTGCCGCAACAAATATTTTTTATAATTTTATTCTGTTAGTATTCCATACAACGAACATGATGTTTTTGCCGTTTTTATAGATAATAGTACGGAACCCTTCGTGCTCGAGTCCGACTCGCACTTGGCCGGTTTTTTATGATTATAATTCTATTTTAAAAAAAAATACGGGCGCGAATCATATTTAGATCAAAATACAACCTGATAATGACCTGCCTATAGTAAAAAAAATAAATTACACGGGCTACCCTGACAGTTTTGTCTTAAGACCAGTACACCAATAGGGAATATGCATGTAATTTTTTTATTTTGGATTATTTAGGATATGCTACGCATTTTTTTTGCTATTCCGCTGTTTAACGCCAGGTGCCACAGAAAGCGTTCTTGGATTCTCTCCAGACGCAACGAATGCGTAGCATAGTGCGGTCGCCAGATCACACTTCAATATTCCAACAGGCTTCGAATCAGACTATTGTAAAGCATCATTTTAGTTTTAGGACACCTTGTTTGCAATGTCTTAAAACGAAACCAAGCATTCTAGAAGACTTTTTTATTATGCAATCTACATGTGGGATAAAAGTTAATTTAGCATCAAAAGTAACACCGAGGTCTATTGTTGTGTTTAATTCAAACAATTTTCTACTACATTTCAAACGTCCGTTTTTGTCGCGGTCATGATATGGTACGTTACTGTTTGTTTAGCAGTGTTTGGAGCCTCCTTTTAAGCAAACAATGCCTGTGTTAGGAGACTCCACTTTTCCATAGTACAGCATCATTACTTAATCGATTTAAAAAAATCCGTAGGTACTCAAAATATCAAATAAAAATGAGAATACAACAACTTTATTGAGAGTATGATTCGAGTTTGAATACCTGTGCGTAGTAAATAAATAAAATAATATAAATGAAATAATATTTTGTGGTTTACTTCAAGCTGAAATCGCACTTACTTACCTTAAATGGGATTTCAAGCACTTTGTAATGAATAGGTTTTTATTCAAATACTTTTTTTTTATACTTCCAGCATTGTCGAAGACAACGCGTTCTGAGTTTGCGTTTCGTTGCGCGAAAAAAAGAGCTTATGTTGCTCTTTTTTTCGCGCAACGAAACGCAAACTCAGAACGCGTCGTCTCGCAACAATGAATTTTAAGTTATGCATTAAAAACAACAAAAATTTGAATGTGTTTCTTGATTCCTAAACAACGTGTTCATTTTGATATCCCATAAGTCTAGGGTATTAATGAGACCATGCCAAAGAATCAAAAGTGTTCAATCTGCCTAGCCTTTTTCCAACTATGTTGGGGTCGGCTTCCAGTCTAACCGGAGGCAGCTGAATACCGTATTTTACATTGAGCGACTGCTTATCTGACCTCCACAACCCAGTCACTAAGTAATACGATACCCCTTGTTAAGACTGGTTATCAGACTGTAGTGGTTACACCGCCACATACGAACTACGCATCAAAGACATAACGTCACACAAATTCTGCATCGCGCAATTAGAGTTTACCGCGCGAACGACATATTGAAGACTATCCGACATCAACAGTCGGGTAGTCGGCCCGCCAGACACAACACCCGTCTGGTTGGAGGATCCTCCCTTTTCTATGGTAGATGAGTGAACTTTACACCCTGTTCCTCATGCCCCTAAAAGACTTTCGCGCTTCTGACGAAAGATTTACGACTGAAAGCCGGGACCAACGTGCTTTCCGAGGCACGGAGGAGTCTCGGTTTGTAAACATAGTCACCCATCCACAGACCAGCCCCGCAAGCGTAGCTTAACCTGATGGATCGAACCGTGCGGATGTTATTAATTAAATTTTGAATTACGTGCATGTTTCTCTATTGCGCAAGACACTTTCTACCACAATCTGAAAGACTGAGATGAGTAGTATATATTTACCTTGTGCAATATATTAGTATAGTTATCAGCTTCGAGCCACGAGTCCAGCTTGGGGATGGCTCCGTTGGGTCGCGTCAGTATCTCCCACAGACCGAGCGTGCCCGCGCCCGTGCCGATAATACCGCGTTTTAGGACCTGCAAATAAAATATTAAGTTACAATTTTGGATTAGATATGTGATAGATGGAAGGATTATGGAAAATGGGGCACCAAATATAATTAATTATATTCCAGTTTATTTATTTAATATTTCTAGTATCTACAATCAATCTGCCTAGCCTTTTCAACATAATTAGTATGTTGGGGTCGGCTTCCAGTCTAATCGGATGCAGCTGAATACCAGTATTTAACATAGAGCGACTGCCTATCTGACCTCCACAACCCAGTAACTGGGTAATACGATACCCCTTGGTAAGACTGGTTGTCAGACTTTCGGGCTTCTGACAACCCGTAACGACTGTCAAAGATCCACGAATGACAACCGCGACCAACGGCTTAACGTGCTTTCCGTGGCACGGAGGAGTCTCGGTATGATAACATGGTCACCCATCCCCGATCTGACCGCGACAAGTGTCGACATTGTCTGCGTTCATAAACTCAAACTCAAAGCATTTATTTCAATTAAACCCTTTACAGGTACTTTTGAATTGTCAAAGAGTCAGTCAGTTAGTCAGAAAGTTGAAGCTAGTTGCCCATTCCAAAACGTAGATCTCTATGGAGAAGAACGGGCAAGAAACTCCAAGGACACTCTTTTAAATATAGACATTACAAAATCCTGGGTACATTACTCTTGTTGATTCTATATGTGAGAACAATGTAAAAAATAAAATATAAAAATCAAAAACGATTAACAATAAGCCCTGGCAGCTAAGAGATGACCAGTCCCTACTGACGGCGCCCGTTCACGAACATGACGCGTGGACCAGCACCATCCAGCTCAACCATTTTGTAGGGAACCGAATGATCCAACACACTCGCCACCATCAGCGAGACATAATGATCAGGTGACATTATATAAATAAAAAAAGGTTACAAAAATGGAAATTAAGATTAAATGCCTGACGTAACAAAGGAGAGACCTTGTGGCTAAGTAATAACAGCCGTACGGATCGATCCATCAGGTTAAGCTACGCTTTCCGCGGTCAGTCCGTGGATGGGAGAACATCTATACACACCAAGACTGCTCCGTCCTCGGAAAGCACGTTAAGCCGTTGGTCCCGGTTGTCATTCGTGGATCTTTGACAGTCGTTACGGGTCGTCAGAAGCCCGAAAATCTGACAATCAGTCTTACCAAGGGGTATCGTATCACCCAGTAACTGGGTTGAGGAGGTCAGATAGATAGGCAGTCGCTCCATGTAAAATACTGGTATTTAGCTGCATCCGTTTAAACTGGAAGTCGACCCTAACATAGTTGACTGACTTAACAATGGACTTCCAATCTGGAGATGATATCTGAATGAAATCTTGAAGACTGTAGCAGATAGTCTTCAAGATTTCATTGTGGCTGCCACGCATTCTGCTAATGCACTAAATTCGAAGTCGAAAATATTATATTAACTTTACAGCGTGTTTCAGTCCAGTACTCCCATAAACACCACACCGCGTAGCCGGGAAACTGTCGTTCGCCGTGCGCACCGGCTACGGCGTAGCAAAATTATCGTAGACGATAGCTACGACGTAGCAGTAGCTACGGACTAGCGACTTTACCGCGTAACATTTTCGGTTTTACCGTACCAAAGGAAGCTTAGATTCTTACTTGAATTACAACGTGCTTTTTTTTAACAGCACTCCGAGGAACTTCAAACCGCGTAGCTGGGACACCATATCGTTCGTGGTGCACCAGCTACGGCGTAGTAAAATTGTCGTAGGCGATAGCTACGACGTAGTAGATGCTACGGATTAGCGACTTTACCGCGTAGCATTTTCGGATCTAACGTAGCCAGTAGCAAAGGAAGCTTAGATTCTTACTTGAATTACAACGTGCTTTTTTTAACAGCACTCCAAGGAACTTCACACCGCGTATCCGGGACACCATGTCGTTCGTGGTGCACCAGCTACGGCGTAGTAAAATTGTCGTAGACGATAGCTACGACGTAGCAGCTGCAACGGACTAGCGACTTTACCGCGTAGCATTTTCGGTTGTCGCGTTGTCAGTAGCAAAGGCATCCAGTACGTTGCTACGAACCGATTTGCTGGGAGTTATTTTTTTTGGCAAAAATCGTGGATTACGCAATAAGTATGTGACTATTGCCAATTTTAAAATATTTTTATTAATAATTATACAAACCAGTAACTGTGCATGAGTGTGCTCGCCTCCAGTAACGCGAGCGCGTATGTCTTGCACCTGGCGGCTAGTTCTACGAGAGAGAGCGACGTGTCCACTCTCCGTACTACACACACACACTGACCTTTTTTTTTTTTTTTTTTTTGGGTGGGAAATCATCAAATGACGTCTCCCGCTCTGGGTGGAGCGGGAGGGCGTGTCAGACTCACCCGTGTTCCTTCTGTTGCCTGTGCAATGCCAGGGGGCCACGGTATCCCTTTCGGACTTTCCCGCAACCCCGGCAGGCAATGGACTCATCAGACCACTTCACTCGCTGACACTCTTTGAGGCGCGCGTGGAACACAACGCGCCGTCGACCCGGGCTTGATCCTTACCGGACGGCGAGCTACCCATTGCTCACCGTCCGCAAGCCCGCGCCTACGGTGGCCGGGAATCCGCGATCGATTCCCGACGCCCGGGGCGTCTCCTCCTGCGGCGGCTAGGGGCGTGAGGGCGCGAAATTTGCCTCTCCCTCACGCGCTCCGCCTCCTCCTTCGCGAGCATTACTGCTTCGCAGAAGGAGGTGACGGCCTCCCATGCCCTCTCGCTCCGTACCATGGCCTGGACCAGGGCCGGACGCGAGAGATCGCCGCCACCGATCGCCTCCACTCCTACACGGCGGTGCTCTGCCCAAGCCGGGCATACCTCCACCGTATGCTCCACCGTGTCCTCCGGGCGATCCACGCAGTAATGACACCCGGGCGTTTCCTCCCGCCTTATACGAAACAGGTACCTCCCGAAACAGCCGTGTCCGGTGAGGACCTGCGTCAGGCGGAAGGTGAGGACGCCGTGGCGCCTCTCCAGCCACTCCTCAAAGAGGGGACTTATTGCCGCAATAGTGGCGTGCCCAGCACTGGGTTGCGACAATCGCACTCTCCATGACGCCATGAGATCCCGTCGGAGCTCTGTCCGCTGTGCCGCGATTTCTCGCGGCATCGGAGTCAAGCCCCGGCGTTTCGCCTCCTCGCGCCACTCCCAAATATGCGCGAGGACTTTTGCCTCCAGATCCCATGGCGGCAATCCGGCAAGGAGGCTCGCCGCCTCACCGGAGACCGTGCGGTATCCCCGGACCAGCCGGGTGGACATGACCCTCTGGGACGCGTTCAACGGGCGGGCAGGCCGCCGCCTCAACGAACGCGCCCACACCGGTGCCCCGTACAGGGCCATGGACCGCACGATCCCCGCGTATAGCCTCCGGCAGGAGGCGTTTGGACCCCCTAGATTGGGCAGGAGCCGCTTCAAGGCAGCCCCGGCCCGGTCCAGTCTGGGAGCCAAACGTCGGAAATGCTCCACGAAGTTCCACCGACTGTCGAGGACGAGTCCCAGGTACTTCATCGTCGACTCGACGCCGATGTGAACCCCTCCTACCGTTATTTGGGAACCCGACGGTGGACACACACTGACCTGTAACTGTGCGTGAGTGTGCTCGCCTCGCAGTAACGCGAGCGCGTATGTCTTGCACCTGGCGGCTAGTTCTATGGGAGAGAGCGACGTGTCCACTCTCCGTACTGCACACACACACTCACCTGTAACTGTGCGTGAGTGTGCTCGCCTCGCAGTAACGCGAGCGCGTATGTCTTGCACCTGGCGGCTAGTTCTATGAGAGAGAGCGACGTGTCCACTCTCCGTACTACACACACACACTGACCTGTAACTGTGCGTGAGTGTGCTCGCCTCGCAGTAACGCGAGCGCGTATGTCTTGTACCTGGCGGCTAGTTCTATGAGAGAGAGCGACGTGTCCACTCTCCGTACTACACACACACACTGACCTGTAACTGTGCGTGAGTGTGCTCGCCTCGCAGTAACGCGAGCGCGTATGTCTTGCACCTGGCGGCTAGTTCTATGAGAGAGAGCGACGTGTCCACTCTCCGTACTACACACACACACTGACCTGTAACTGTGCGTGAGTGTGCTCGCCTCGCAGTAACGCGAGCGCGTATGTCTTGCACCTGGCGGCTAGTTCTATGAGAGAGAGCGACGTGTCCACTCTCCGTACTACACACACACACTGACCTGTAACTGTGCGTGAGTGTGCTCGCCTCGCAGTAACGCGAGCGCGTATGTCTTGCACCTGGCGGCTAGTTCTATGAGAGAGAGCGACGTGTCCACTCTCCGTACTACACACACACACTGACCTGTAACTGTGCGTGAGTGTGCTCGCCTCGCAGTAACGCGAGCGCGTATGTCTTGTACCTGGCGGCTAGTTCTATGAGAGAGAGCGACGTGTCCACTCTCCGTACTACACACACACACTGACCTGTAACTGTGCGTGAGTGTGCTCGCCTCGCAGTAACGCGAGCGCGTATGTCTTGCACCTGGCGGCTAGTTCTATGAGAGAGAGCGACGTGTCCACTCTCCGTACTACACACACACACTGACCTGTAACTGTGCGTGAGTGTGCTCGCCTCGCAGTAACGCGAGCGCGTATGTCTTGCACCTGGCGGCTAGTTCTATGAGAGAGAGCGACGTGTCCACTCTCCGTACTACACACACACACTGACCTGTAACTGTGCGTGAGTGTGCTCGCCTCGCAGTAACGCGAGCGCGTATGTCTTGCACCTGGCGGCTAGTTCTATGAGAGAGAGCGACGTGTCCACTCTCCGTACTACACACACACACTGACCTGTAACTGTGCGTGAGTGTGCTCGCCTCGCAGTAACGCGAGCGCGTATGTCTTGCACCTGGCGGCTAGTTCTATGAGAGAGAGCGACGTGTCCACTCTCCGTACTACACACACACACTGACCTGTAACTGTGCGTGAGTGTGCTCGCCTCGCAGTAACGCGAGCGCGTATGTCTTGTACCTGGCGGCTAGTTCTATGAGAGAGAGCGACGTGTCCACTCTCCGTACTACACACACACACTGACCTGTAACTGTGCGTGAGTGTGCTCGCCTCGCAGTAACGCGAGCGCGTATGTCTTGCACCTGGCGGCTAGTTCTATGAGAGAGAGCGACGTGTCCACTCTCCGTACTACACACACACACTGACCTGTAACTGTGCGTGAGTGTGCTCGCCTCGCAGTAACGCGAGCGCGTATGTCTTGCACCTGGCGGCTAGTTCTATGAGAGAGAGCGACGTGTCCACTCTCCGTACTACACACACACACTGACCTGTAACTGTGCGTGAGTGTGCTCGCCTCGCAGTAACGCGAGCGCGTATGTCTTGCACCTGGCGGCTAGTTCTATGAGAGAGAGCGACGTGTCCACTCTCCGTACTACACACACACACTGACCTGTAACTGTGCGTGAGTGTGCTCGCCTCGCAGTAACGCGAGCGCGTATGTCTTGCACCTGGCGGCTAGTTCTATGAGAGAGAGCGACGTGTCCACTCTCCGTACTACACACACACACTGACCTGTAACTGTGCGTGAGTGTGCTCGCCTCGCAGTAACGCGAGCGCGTATGTCTTGCACCTGGCGGCTAGTTCTATGAGAGAGAGCGACGTGTCCACTCTCCGTACTACACACACACACTGACCTGTAACTGTGCGTGAGTGTGCTCGCCTCGCAGTAACGCGAGCGCGTATGTCTTGCACCTGGCGGCTAGTTCTATGAGAGAGAGCGACGTGTCCACTCTCCGTACTACACACACACACTGACCTGTAACTGTGCGTGAGTGTGCTCGCCTCGCAGTAACGCGAGCGCGTATGTCTTGCACCTGGCGGCTAGTTCTATGAGAGAGAGCGACGTGTCCACTCTCCGTACTACACACACACACTGACCTGTAACTGTGCGTGAGTGTGCTCGCCTCGCAGTAACGCGAGCGCGTATGTCTTGCACCTGGCGGCTAGTTCTATGAGAGAGAGCGACGTGTCCACTCTCCGTACTACACACACACACTGACCTGTAACTGTGCGTGAGTGTGCTCGCCTCGCAGTAACGCGAGCGCGTATGTCTTGCACCTGGCGGCTAGTTCTATGAGAGAGAGCGACGTGTCCACTCTCCGTACTACACACACACACTGACCTGTAACTGTGCGTGAGTGTGCTCGCCTCGCAGTAACGCGAGCGCGTATGTCTTGCACCTGGCGGCTAGTTCTATGAGAGAGAGCGACGTGTCCACTCTCCGTACTACACACACACACTGACCTGTAACTGTGCGTGAGTGTGCTCGCCTCGCAGTAACGCGAGCGCGTATGTCTTGCACCTGGCGGCTAGTTCTATGAGAGAGAGCGACGTGTCCACTCTCCGTACTACACACACACACTGACCTGTAACTGTGCGTGAGTGTGCTCGCCTCGCAGTAACGCGAGCGCGTATGTCTTGCACCTGGCGGCTAGTTCTATGAGAGAGAGCGACGTGTCCACTCTCCGTACTACACACACACACTGACCTGTAACTGTGCGTGAGTGTGCTCGCCTCGCAGTAACGCGAGCGCGTATGTCTTGCACCTGGCGGCTAGTTCTATGAGAGAGAGCGACGTGTCCACTCTCCGTACTACACACACACACTGACCTGTAACTGTGCGTGAGTGTGCTCGCCTCGCAGTAACGCGAGCGCGTATGTCTTGCACCTGGCGGCTAGTTCTATGAGAGAGAGCGACGTGTCCACTCGACGGGTCGAGTCTAGACAGAGGCGCGCGCTGGCGAGGGAGGCCTGCCAGACGGAGCAGGTCACGTGGGCTGACGGGAAGGCGGCTCGGACCGACTGTAGGAGAAAATAAATATTGGTAAATTAAAAACAAGTATAAAAAATGCGTTGTTATTGACGGGATATCTTTCGTGATAAACGATAGCAGCGACGAAATATCGGGACCTCATAATCAGCCTAAAATTTTCCCACTCTGCTAAGACACAGGCCGCCTCTCTGTGACAGGGAGTGGACTGTAATCCACCACGCGGGCCCAGTGCGGGTTGGTAGAAGTCACATGTCTTCGAATTTTTGCTTCTAGGACATGCCGGTTTCCTCACGATGTTTTCCTTCACCGTTTTGAGAGCAGGGGCGATGAAATACTTTACACAAAGTTAAGCGACATGTAATCAAACACGACTTTTAGGAAAAACAACCTTAATACCTAAACATAACGTTCAGTTTGCGCTACAACTTCATATTTTTATGTCTTTTTCTACAGTACTAGTCAGTCTAAAATCAACTTTATTTTCACCTACATAAAATTGATGTTTGTTTAAGTGGAAATAACATCAATTATAAACAAGGATTTTAATAAATAGACCTTACACCTTGCAGGCCGACCGTAGGTAGACCTTAAACCACTGTTGTCATAGATAGTGTAGTGGCCTACAAGCATACGTCCGACCGCCACGAAGCGCCGCGCCTTACTGGAGTGCGCGCGCGATATGTTCGTTGGTGTGGGAGCGTGGAGAGTGACGTCATGAGCCTGCTATTTGCGCCGCGTTCGTTCCTCGAATGAGGCAAAGCTGCTCTTGGTCGTGGGGCGCAAGGAATCGGTTTTGGGGCTTTTATGGCCCCTTGCCCGAAGCATTTTTCTCTCGGCCCACGAAATCGTGGGCCCGTCGTTGGGTTTCCCTCCCCTTCCTAGGGGGGTGGAAGTGCTTTCATGCACACCTGTTCGCTGAGAGGTTTACCTCCTCTCAGTGCGTTGGGGTTTGTATCTGGGGTGTATCTGTGGGAGCGCCCGAAGTGCTTCTCGGCGCCCGTGCGACCTGGCTCTCCCCTGCCGGGTGAGATCCCTAGTTCCCTCCCTAGGGAAGGCCCAGCAAAGGCCGGTCTAGCAACGAGGTCGTCGGTTTTGTTTGGCGACTGAGGCATTTTTTTTTTTTTTTTAACTATGGCATCTCGCAGATATACCACTAAGGTATTTACTGCTCAACCGGATAATCCTGTGGCTGCCTTAAGCTACTACACTCAAAGCCTCCAGCCAGGAGCAAAACTATTCTAAATTAAAATTAGGCGAACGCTCGCTAAGGGCACCCCCTGTGGGGTACGAACCTCGGCTTAGGGCGTCGCTGAGGGGAGGACAGCAAGATGGGACAGGCTGGATCAAGGATATATTATTATTATTATGAGGGGAATTTAAAGCTACGCGCTCAGCTGCGGCGCGGGCTGGCGCTTCATCGGACAAGCGAGGCAAAATTGATGGCGGGCGCTATTTATACTCCGCCCGCGATGGTCTCGATGCCAAAACATTTTGAGTTTGGTGTAGCTTGTCTGTGATTGGTGTTTTCACAATTTGTATAAATGGTTAGGCCGACCACTAATTGTACATTGTATTTTTAGCATATAAGTAGCACATGAGAAAATAAACGTATGGATTTATTACTATTCAATCGATTTTCATTTACACCTAACAATAGCTACACCAAAATGGATATATATAATAAAAATATATTTAATATTACAAAAGGGAAAAGATTGTATTTTTGTTTGTAATTAATAAACTCAAAAACTTCTGGACCGATTTTAAAATAATTATTCTTTCAGAGTAGAATGCTATGTTAACACCGAGTAACATAGGCTATAATTTATAAAGATACCACGCGAGCTAAGCCACAGGCAGAGATAGATAAACTTACCTGTTGACATTTAGTAGGATCACAGACTACACATCGGACCTGCCGCCATGCTGGATTACAAGACTTGAAGGTTTCTAGCAGCCAGGTCAGATCTTCACCAATTAGTGTTGAAATACCTGTAAAATAGACATTAACTGAGTAATCTAGCATTTTGCCAGCCAGCGACTTCTTACGCTCTATATCCTGTGGGAATTTCGAACGTCTGTGCAAAAATTTCAGCTTTCTAGGGTGCTTTGTCCACAACGGGGATGGTCGTGGGCTGCATCTCACCTGATGGTAAGTGATGATCAGGCCGAAGGTGGAAGCGAGCTTCACCCGGAATCCTCAACCACAGAGGAACTGGCTATCTTAGCTCTAACTGCCGAAACACAACCATGCTGTTAACATTGTTGTTATGGCGACAGACTTAGATAAGATGGTGGTAGCTAGCCAGGCGGACTTAGAACAAGCCCTACCTTACCTATATTATGTTTACCGAATCGAGTAACTCTGTATAGTGCTCATATACTATCGAAGAACTTCATATCTAAGCAGTTTGATAACAAAATCCCGTGAACACGATGACCACATCTGTTACCGCCCCGGTTCTGTAACGGCCGAGCGCTGCAAGCAGAAATAATCCTTACGGTGTATAGATATGAACTTCTTCGATGGTACACGACCAGTGTTGCCGCAATGGCAGAGGCAGCTTCAGCCGTCGACGCGAGCACGTTTACGCAAGTATTGGGCGCAAAAACAGGTTTAAACTTGGTCGCAACATGCAGCCGGCGAGAGGTACCTCCCCCTCTCGCAATTCTCCTTGATTTGGAGATTTATAATCAAATAGAAGGCGACAAATTTAAAGAGGTCATAAGTTTAAGAGTTCTTTTCGAGCACCTCGGCAATCAATCCGAGTTACACACACATAACATCACGCCTATATTCCAGAAAGGGTTGGCCAGAGGTGTATTTATAATACACACACATTTCGCTAGTTATAGATAGTGCAATCCACTGAGACGCGCCACACTCCGCTCCGCTCCGTACTAAAGTACAGCTTACAGTACAGTCATCGAGGAGTCGTGGATTGCACTATCTGTATGTTTAAGTCCCATGTAATAGGGGGCGAGCCTATTGCCAACAAACGGGCACAAATCCAGACTCTGGGCTGCTACTGAGAAATTCGAGATGGAAAAGCCCAATAACACTTTGCCCGACCCGAGAATCGAAACCAGGACCTCATGCTCAGCAGTAGCGCTTGCGACCACTAGACCAACGAGGCAGTTTGTCGTCAATCCAAGTTATTCAGCCGATAATGAGTACTAACAAAATGGCCGAGTAGGTACCGAGTAATAAACGAGTACTAGGCGTATCTCTAGTTACAATAGTTGGTAAAAGCACACACAGATGAATACAGATGGTTCACTCCGCATTAAATATATGATAAGTACGCGGCGAGCCCGTCTTGTCGGGCCAATTCAGTGAGTCTCTATTCAAAATAGTTGGTAAAAGCTCAGATGAATACAGATGGTTCACTCCGCAATAAATATATGATAAGTACGCGGCGAGCCCGTCTTGTCGGGCCAATTCAGTGAGTCTCTATTCAAAATAGTTGGTAAAAGCTCAGATGAATACAGATGGTTCACTCCGCATTAAATGTATGAAGCTACAAGTACGCGGCGAGCCCGTCTTGTCGGGCCAATCCAGTCAACGTAACATGATAGAAACAGAGGCAACTTCTAGGTAATTAGCGCTGTGCGACCTGAATAGCACTTTATTGTGTCGTAGCAAGTCGCTTTTTATTTAAATAATTTTGTGGAAGCATCTGTGGTAATAGCTCAAAAAACAATGTTATCACTTACCAGCACTTACAATCACAGATTTCCCGTTCCCATCTTCAGCTAAAAATAATGTGACATTATGTTTCAGAGCCGGCGTGCCCGTACCACCGACTGTAGGTATCGTGCTGTTGAACTCTATGCCTGTAACAATAAGGTTGATTTTAGTGTGGTTTTTAGGGTTACCTCAAAACGAAAAAACGGAATTCATGTAGGATCACTTTCTTTGTTGTTGTTTGTTTGTTATTATTATTATTTATTTATTGCATAATTTAAGTAAATGAAATTGTGTATGATCTGATTTGGTTTTGCAGCTATAGCTATCTCTTAGTAACTAATTTATTTACCTCATAATATTTGTTTATTTTGTTAATGCTCGTCTAGTGGCAACCGCTGATCTTAAAATTGTCTATCTGCGGATAATGCAGTGGACTGCAACATTACTACTTTAAGTTTTGTTAACCGTATGTATAATACAGGGTGATTGGAAGATGGGTGCAAAGCTTTAAGGCGAAGATAGTAAAGACCATTTGGAACCATTTAAGCCATGGTTGTCTCAGACGAAGTCTTACCAATTTTTTTAACCTAATATTTGATATTTTTTTCGGAAATTCCCAAATTTTTATGTAAACTGCATAATTATGGCCAAATTGAATGATATATGAGTTCATTTTTTATTTATTTAATCAAAGTAATGTGTAAGCAATCAAGAAAAACATTTTTTAGGCTTCTGTGAACATTAGACATTTTTTACAGACATTTATAGTTCAGAAAATTTGTATCAATACGGTTTTTAAACCTTATTAAAAAAAATATGGTAAGACTTCGTCTAAGACAACCATGGCTTAAATAGTTCTAAATTGTCTGTACTATCTTCGCCTTAAAGCTTTGCACCCATCTTCGAATCATCCTGTATATGTTGTAGTTATTTATTATCCCTCAATAAATTAAATAAAATAAAACTTACCAGTCTCAATACATAGGAACTGCGGCACTGCGTTGAAAGCCAGCTGCATGCTCGGCGTGGTCAGATACACGCACTGAATACAACCTGACTGTGAGTGTAGGAGTTTGACACCTGCATCTGTAATAAAAATAAAGGGATTTGTAGCAAAAATATTTTTTAAATAGTACTTCGTGTTGACGCGGCGCGACGTCTAATGAATAACGACCGGTCTGAACATAGGCTTTGCGAACTTCCGCGCATGTTCTCTCTCTCACACTCGCTTCATGTCACCATTTCGTTCCTAAAAACTGTTATTGCGCAGCCTTCTGCGTGAAGTTTGGACCGGCCATGATTCATCAGCCGTATTGTAACAACGCGTAATCGTCGCGTAAACGCAGCGGTCACTTTTGTCGTCCTGTCCATTGTCGCAGCTAGTATTATTAAAAAGGAGCCATTCACATACATCCCAACACAATAAAACTCAAAGCATTTATTTCAATTAAACCATTAACAGGCACTTTTGAGCTGTCAAAGAGTCGGTCAGTTAGTCAGAAAGTTGAAGCTAGTTGCCAAGTAACGAACGAAGCTAGTAACGAAGTTCCCTCTCATGTATGATTTAAAATCCATTCCAAATTCAAATCACTTTTCGTCCCTAGGGATTAAAAAGCTATTTTGGTCCCTGTTTACGAATAATAAACTAGCTCTTTTTGAATAGATGTGATAAAAAATAACAATAACAACTTAACGAATAATATGACAGAACTGTGGAGGCGACACGAGTTGTGTAGGCGTCGGGGCACTGAGGCATAGAAATAAACAGTTCTCTTCCTCTCTCCTACTTTGCTGTGCCCGACAGGGTCCACAATGATCATATTTTTGTAAAACCTTCCACCTAAGTTCACATGTGGAAGCAATAAATGTATTGAGTATTGAGGAGGTAAGCGGGCCGGCTAATTCAATAATAACAACCAACAACTTTGACAGCTCCAACGCACAGTTAGTAAAATAGAGTAATATTTATAAAAATTCCAAGACATTTTCCTCAGAAGAGATTTCTTACCATAGTTCAACTGCAGCTTCCTGACAACAAAGTCGTATTTCTGATTGAGCCAGCGCACAGCACCCGTTCCAGTGGCCACCAGCTGATCCTCATTAGTTACCACTTGTGGTTCAGAGCTGGAAATCATAGAAAATATTATAATGAAGTAGGTTCATGAAGTATAATGAAGTAGGTCGATGAAATAAGTTAGAGCTTAAAGTACCACATGCGGGTACGGCTTTAATGAGGAAAAGCTTTTTTTGTATGGCCCAAAGAATATTTAATAAGTTACCTTGCTCAATAAAAAGTCTAAATTTAGTCAATTTCAAGCATAAATTACGTACTATATTAATACAGAAATGTTACTATTCTCATCATCTGCCTAGCCTTTTCCCAACTACGTTGGGGTCAGCTTCCAGTCTAACCGGATGCAGCTGAATACCAGTATTTTATATGGAGCGACTGCCTATCTGACCTCCACAACCCAGTAATTGGGTGATACCCCTTGGTAAGACTGGTTGTCAGACTTTCGGGCTTCTGACGACCCGTAACGACTGTCAAAGATCCACGAATGACAGCCGGGACCAACGGCTTAACGTGCTTTCCGAGGCACGGAGGAGTCTCGGTACGTAAAGATGGTCACCCATCCACAGAACAACCCCGGCAAGCGTAGCTTAACCTGACGGATCGACCCGTGCGGCAGTTATTATTTAGCCACTGAATATTTTGATGACAACTCTTTGACAATATAATAATATTTGTTTCGTATTATAACATGACTAATTTATGCATGTCGACTCTAATAGTAATTCTATGGACGAGGTCAATTTTAAACATTTTTCTTATCATCATTTAACTTATTGACATTTTAATTATTTAACATTGACATTATCGCATTTCGTTATAATGACATTACCAACTACCTATTGCATTTTATTAAATTACATAATATTTATATAAATTGACAATGATACTACTGAATTATTATAAATGAAGATACAGTGGCAAAAGCCTCCCATAAATTTATATTTTTGATTATTTGTACGCCAAATGGCAAAACATAGAGAAACTATAATAAAATTATAACAATCGTAACATCTTGCACACTTTTGGAACCTACGTTTACAAATAAAGACTATTGATTGATTGAAGAAACGAGCTAATCTGCATCCTAATCGCGTAGTGCACGATCCATCACAATCAGAATCATTTTGAAAGAGATTGCTAATCCATTGCTCAACAAAGTAAATAACGCAATGAATGTGTCAAACTGAAACAGATTAGTCTCAATCATTTACGAAAATGTGTAACGCAATTAGATAGTTTGTTTCAGGAATGGTATTATATTAATTGACAATTATTAGAGTTGTTTTTTTGGGTTCCGTAACCAAACGGAAGCCTATTTATTACAAAGTCTCCACTGTCCGTCCGTCCGTCTGTCAGTCAGCAGGCTGTATCTCAAGAACCGTAATAGGTAGACATTTGAAATATTAACCAAGGGGGAAAAAAAAAAATGAGGCGAAAGGAGTTTTTCGGCATTTAATTTTAATTTAATGTCATGTCGAATCCAGTATAATAGGAACTCGATTTCGCACTATTGTATCGTTGAGATGTGAAAAAGCTGCATCGTGTAAGATCTTTAATGTTAGTACTTTGTCTGTTTATACTAATATTATAAAGAGGAAAGATTTGATTGTTTGTTTGTATTGAATAGGCTTCGAAACTACTGGACCGATTTGAAAAATTCTTTTACCATTAGAAAGCTTAGTTTTCAGGGAGTAACATAGGCTACTTTTTATCCCGGGAAAAATAACGGGTCCCGCGGGAATGACCACGGGAGCGAATCCGCGGGCAAAGTGCTAGTGTCTAATAGTTTTAATTATTACTCTTCTACAGATAGTGCAATCCACGACGACGCGCCCACTCCGCGATGACTGTACTGTAAGCTGTACTTTAGTACGGAGCGGGGCGCGTCGTCGTGGATTGCACTATCTATAGTTTAACCTTTATAATACTGGTGTCTCATATTGGAGACAGATAACAATAAAATTCTATTGTGTCTGCTAATTGCGCGCGCGACAGATTAAACCATAATTAAAGTAAGGCCATTTTAATAGGTATCATTTTATTTAAAATTAACCAATAGCAGTAGTTATGTTGTCACTATTTTTAGGTAACTAGTAGTCTAACTTTTTGCTATAATTTACTCAAAAAAAATTTCAGAGAAGTTGATGGAGAGCAATGACTGGCAGTCATTGCTTTCCATCAAGCCATCAGCTACCACCAGCCACCACAGGCTGTAGTCTGTCTAGGCCCTAGGTTAAAGAATATTCAATGCAGACCAATGCTTCCAAAAACTTAGGATTGCCAAAACTTTGGCCTGATGAGAACACATGGGTTTCTGCTGATAGTTTTGCTAAGAAACAAATTCCATACCTTTCAGTGGTCTCCGCTGGTGGGTTCTCAATGATAGCCACTTCGTATTCCTGCTGGCTGTCCACCTGAGTACCGCTACTGATCTCAAACTGCTGATATGTATTCTGTTGTTCTTCTACTTGTTGCTGAAGTTAGAAAACACAAAACATTATTTTAGTATTTTATAATTATGGTCAGTAATGTTCAAGATTGACTCGGAAAGTACATAAATATAGTGTTTGTGAGTGTGTTTCATCTTTTATACATTTGTAAGAATGTGGACAATGTAAAAGGAGCATGAGATATGCATAGGATGAGCTACTGCTGAGCATGAGGTCTTGGGTTCGATTCCCGGGTCGGGAAAAGCAAAGTGTTTTTCTATCTGGAATTTCTCAGTAGCAGCGCAGAGTCTGGATTTGCGCCCGGTTAGTGGCAATAGGCTCGGCCCCTATCACATGGGACTTAAACATAACTGGCGAAATGTGGGTGTACCTACTACAGGTACACCTCTGCCCAACCCTTCGGGGAAACAAGGAGTGATGTTATGTTTAAGTTATTAAGAGCGGGGCGACGCATGAATTGTCCATACAAACGTAATACCCAAATCATTTACAATTTGAGCATATTTCTACCATATTATATTGATATTCGGATTTAGATAGTATTTATCTAGGCTTGTACGTCTTGTTTTTTTCAAAAACCTTACCTAAAAAGAAGTTTAAGTGAATTGAATTTCGCAAATTTTTACTGCGTAAATGACATGTTTTCATATTGTTTTTTCTGTATTATAAACAACAATATTTGTTATATTGTTTCAGCATAGGCATAGCTTATATTGTCAAATTACAAATTATCGAAAAAAAAAAGTAAAAACATTAAGTTTTCATTCATCATTTTGGGTATTACGGAACACATCCAAATTTATCATACATTTTCAATGGCTAGTAGTGCTATCGCGTCAAGCGATTGTCAATGTGTGCATGGGTGGTCGTTATGCTCACGGTAGCCGTGTGTGCTCACACTAACGCAACGTGCTTGAACACGCGCCGGGCGCCGGGGGTTGGGTGGGGTTCGTTCAGGATATTTCATCAGGTGTTTGTTGTTGTTGTCAGTGTTAGACAATTACTTTACACTGCTGTGCGTGCGTACTTATTTGTTTGCTAAATTGTAATATTTCTGACACTATTGACCTATGCTATGAACTTGGATTTTGATTTGCCTTTTGATTTGGTATCGAGTAACTTACATTTTACGACCTTTGTTTTGTTTACGGACCTGGAATATTATTTAGGTTCGATTTTGATTTGGTTGAAGACATGGACTCTAAACGTTGGGATGTATCTCACAGTAAGTATTACTCAATGATATTATAACTTTATAAATTACGAGTACCTATCTACTATTTTTTAGCTACTAATTGTTAAAATTATTTTAAACCCAGCCCAAGAAAACAAAGACGTTGTTTTCTTGGCCCGAGTTTTATACTAGTAGGTACCATCGAAGAAGTTCATATCTATACACCATAAGGACTATTTTGGCTTGCAGCGCTCGGCCGCTATACAACCGGGGCGGTAATAGATGTAGTCGTTGTGTTCACGGGATTTTGTTTTCAAACTGCTTAGATATGAAGTTTTTCGATAGTACCTTTTTTTTTTTTTTTTTTTTGGGTGGGAAATCATCAAATGACGTCTCCCGCTCTGGGTGGAGCGGGAGGGCGTGTCAGACTTTTACTGACTAAAACCCACCCGTGTTCCTTCTCTTGCCTGTGCAATGCCAGGGGGCCACGGTATCCCTTTCGGACTTTCCCGCAACCCCGGCAGGCAATGGTCTCATCGGACCCCTTCACTCGCTGACACTCTTTGAGGCGCGCGTGGAACACAACGCGCCGTCGACCCGGGCCTGGTCCTTACCGGACGGCGAGCTACCCATTGCTCACCGTCCGCAAGCCCGCGCCTACGGTGGCCGGGAATCCGCGATCGATTCCCGACGCCCGGGGCGTCTCCTCCTGCGGCGGCTAGGGGCGTGAGGGCGCGAAATTTGCCTCTCCCTCACGTGCTCCGCCTCCTCCTTCGCGAGCATTACTGCTTCGCAGAAGGAGGTGACGGCCTCCCATGCCCTCTCGCTCCGTACCATGGCCTGGACCAGGGCCGGACGCGAGAGATCCCCGCCACCGATCGCCTCCACGAGGACACGGCGGTGCTCTGCCCAAGCCGGGCATACCTCCACCGTATGCTCCACCGTGTCCTCCGGGCGATCCACGCAGTGATGACACCCGGGCGTTTCCTCCCGCCTTATCCGAAACAGGTACCTCCCGAAACAGCCGTGTCCGGTGAGGACCTGCGTCAGGCGGAAGGTGAGGACGCCGTGGCGCCTCTCCAGCCACTCCTCAAAGAGGGGACTTATCGCCGCAATAGTGGCGTGCCCTTTCGATAGTACCTAAGTACCTATATTTTGTATAAATGAGTATTTACCTACCTATATTTAGATAACATTTAGATCTAAATTGAAGTGTGTTTACATCTGTATACCTACGGACAAACGAGTAGATATCCGTAATCCGTTTCATTACTAATATTATTCGATAAGTACCTACCTACTTATGTGTCTAAAGAGTGTCAGCTGTGGCCTCAGTGAGTATTTTGTAGTTTGTACGTTATACAATTGACATAAAGTTCATTATACTTTGACCCAATTTCGTGACAAAAACTCGCTTTTATTCCGTTCCGTGGCAATGTAAATTGAGCCTTAGCGTGAGTATTGGCCGAGCCGGTATAAGCTAGTTACTCTACGTACCTACGCGACGAAGCCGCCACGTGATGGTTGTAGTAGTGTACCTCTACCTACCTATCATAGCGCACTTGTATGAAGCTTTGTCATGTCACTGTTCCGATTCTTTACTTTTGTGACAGAGCGGGCGTAATTATAATTATCTCAAGGACACTACTGAGAACATTGCTCGCTCTAGGGCCTTTGCTGATTTGTTGGCGCAGCAGCTGTGCGACATCAGCATGTTCGGATGCCGAAAATATACCGCGTCGCCTGCACTTACGCACATGTCGGTAAAAAATTATGCAGCGCCGCTTAGCCGTCGCGAAATAATGTCGTCTTCTAGTTCGAGTGATGAAGATATTTTAGCTTGTTACACTTGTGACTCGGCAGAATGCAACGGCACAAGTAGCTCTGCATAACTTTTTACCGACATGTACCTACTACGTAAGTGCAGGCGACGCGGTATGTTTTCGGTATCCCAGCATGCTAATATCGCACCGCTGCTGCACCGACAAATCAGAAAAGGCCACTTGTACTGTGATGTTTATCCAGCGTACTCGGGGTAGGGTGACCATACAACCGGATTTTTATGGACAAGTGCGGCTTTATGGCCTCGGTCCGGTTTTTGCTCGGATTTTTTTATGAAATTCCTATTACATAAAACATTGATTAAACTACAATGAAAAGTTCAAAGTCGTTCTAGTTTATTTAATAATTATGCGATTTTTATCTGGACTTTGGTGTCCGTTACCTTGGGGTGGCAGCTCCAACAATAACTTGATAACTAACTGGCTAATATTTTTAAAACGACAGGAGCTATTCTTATACAGCTCGTGTCGACAAGAAGAACGGGTAAATCAACTTCATTATAAACTGCATAAATATTTACAGAGCCACGGCGATCAACTAAAACACGCTTATGGCCATCAGTTCGCAGACGGAAATACGTAACCAAAAATAAAGAAAATAAGCGATCTTTGAGGTGAGTAATCGAGCGTAGTCAAAACTAATTGTGAATTTTAGAGTAGGTACCTATATAAAAATACCTCATGATTATTTACACTTTATTATCACGTAGGTACTGAATTAAAATAAATATAAAATATTTTTGTGAACATGATATCACACCATACATGTTACTTACTCTAAGTTGAGATTGGCCGTGGTGACAGAAATCGGTCAGGAGGACATTTTTTATTTTGCTGTCCGATGCTATGAAATAACGCAATGCATTAATTTTGTTGCATTGCGTTAAATTACGTTTTTGAACAGATGAAAAATCTGCTCAAAATATTTGCGTTTTTGAGCAGTTTTTTTTTTCGAACTTATGAAGCAATAGATTAGCAATTTGTTTTAAAACGATTCAAATTCCGATTGATCGTGTATTACCAAATTAGGGTAAAATATAGGCAAGATCTAAGATGGCGAATTGTAACTAGGAAACGGATTTGTATTTATCAAGGAATGACGCCAAAAGGACTGGCATATGAAAAAATTGAAAAAGACAACGTATTCTGGAATTCTATAGTCATAAAATTAGAAGAATTTTATTTCAAATGTATATTGCCTGAATTAATAGATCCCCGTTTGCCTAGAAATCTGCCTATCAGAGACAGAATTTAGTGTGTTTATTTATTTCACAACGCAGTACATTATGTTGTGAATGTGAGAACTATGTGGGTTTTTTTTATTTAGAGTCTGCAGATAACCTATGGTAACAAGCAAATCTTATAAATCAGCGTATTTAGTGTGTATCGTGCACACTATGTATTCTGATTATCATAATTGTATTTTTGTAATTGGAACGAGGTCGCTAATATTATGGTCACCCTACACGAATTTATTACGTTTAGACTCATACATATAACTAAATAAATGGTAATTCAAAATCCTTGTTTTTTATTATTCTGAGCTGGGAACGCTGTTATTTATCTGAATTTACGGACATTGCGTAAACCTAATTGGAATATTTGTGTTTTACTAATAGGTACTTTGCATAACACTTTTATTATTTGACTTGTATTCATTATTTAGTAATAACAATATTTGAAGTTCAGTAAAAAGGAATAGGTACTTACTGAAATAAGACAAAAAAGCCTTAGTTTTTTTAAATATGAGACAACCCTGAAGGAAATAAATAAACATAAACAGATTAAAATAAATAAAGACAATAAAAATAAATATCCCAATAATTTATATTTACGTGACGTGTGTGACAACTCTAGCACCGTTTGTCGGGATTTAACCCCAAGGCCACGCTCGATACGTATAACGTGTAAAATATGACGTATCTACTAGATAGGTTTGCTCTACAAATCCTAGATCTCGAGATTAGTCGAGATATCCCCATTATGTTGAGATATCGGCATGGTAAAGAAATTTCCAAAAAACCCATTACTAGTCTGTACATTCACTAACGATTCCCCAAATAAGTCAACAAAAATAAAACAAATAATGAACATACCTACTTACTAATAATAAATATAAACGCTGTCGACTCTTATGAATGAACGGCAAGTACTGCTAATAAAAGCTATAGTATCTATCCACTCACACAAACACACACGGCTACGCAGCGTGTCCGCCCCGCCTTCTTTTGTCAAACAGAGATAGCAATATTCCTAACGAAGTTTGCGCACATCTCGAATTCCAGTTTCGAGCCGAGCTCCCCGTCCCCTTAAGGGGCATTTGGTAATTTTTGCCAACATGCGAAAAAGATGTGAATACGGGAAGTATTAGTACTAGTGGACATATGAATACAGATGGTTTACTCTGCATTTTAGACATGAACATAGTCAGAAGATCTATGAGTTATGAGATACACAAGTAAGTGTCACAAGTAAGTATAAAATCTACATACTCGTGACGTCATGGCACATTTTAACGCAATGTATCGCCGTAATCTTTTGATAAAGTAACAAAATAAAAAATATGTGTCCAATATTTTTCAATAATACAACTGATGGACAAAAAATATATTTTGAGTCATCATTCCTATTAAAATGATTTTGCAGAGTGAACCATCTGTATCCATATGTGCTACTACCCTGGTTTTCACAGGAGGGCGATCCGAGTACCGATTGAGACTGATTTTGCTATGTTTGCTCACAAAACTGGGGATACATTTCAAAATCAAAATTAAAGTCATCCAAATTAGGCTGTTAATCATCACTTTTTGAACGTCAAAATTATGTAAATACAGTCTGGGAGACTGGGGAAATGCCGGCCAGCCCTTCACCACTTCCTAGTGCTTTAGCTGGGAAGAAGCTGACAGAGCCTTGCATGAAATACATAAGACGAAAGTGTCATGGTAGCCCGGGAAGTTCAGATTTTCTTACGTTTATTGCAATTTGCATGTTTATTTTAAAGAATTATAATCATAGAAATCATCAATACACCTCTCTAAGTTCATGTAATCCTATTGAATGACTATTTCATGAAATCATGTCATTTGTGGATTATGCTAACTTAAGGAGTTATATTGCTGATGATCTAATACTAATAATGCTGTAAAGCCATATTTTTTACCGTCGCAAATCATATTTTATTCAACTATATGCTATAAGCGGGTCTGTGTCAGATTGTATCTAACAATCTGACACAGACCCGCTTATAGCAAAAAACTAAAGAAATTTTGCAGCTACCTTAGTGCATCATTATTATTATGTCTTAACTGTATCTATTTATCTGTGTGTAAATAAATAAATAGGATCCACATGGGCGAGGCCGCAGTCTGCAGCAGTTCAGTAAATAAAATCAATAATAGAAGACAATCATTGAAACCTCTGTTCATGTCTCTAAGACAGATTGACATAAATTACTCTTGCAATGTTTACAGCAAACAATTAATTTTGTAGTAGAGGCAACAAAATTAATTCTTTGTCCAACTAAAGTGCAATACCTAAGTTTTCTCTAAAATAAGGCTTGACTGAACTGTTAACTAGATTATGTGATCATATCATTCCTGCCATACATCTTATATGTCAAAATAGAAGCCAGCTCACCGTGGTAACTTCAGTGTTACTCTGCACAAAGTTAGCGCCTTCTTCTTCCGGTTCTCCTTTCACGTCATAGATTGTCTCTGCCATCACGATCCTTCCAGTAGAGTCCATGGTCCACATTCCACCGAAAGCGAAGTTAGAGGGGTTACCGCTTTGTTCATAGAGAATTACTGTGTTTGGGCCCAGCTGGACCGGCTCCCCTTTCATATTTACGAAGACCGGCTGCTCGAAATTACCCTCAACCAGCTGCCCAGTGTGCACAATCTGCTGCCCCTGCTCCACAGGAACTTCAACCACTTGATTTACAACTTCAACTTTTTCTTTCTCCTCATTTTTACGATTTACCATTATTTTTTGTTTTTTCTCACTATCTCCCGTATCGTCACTTTTGCGTTTGATCACAGTTTTCTTTTTGTTTTTCTTGTCCATTTTTACACTTTGTTTGTTAATTTTTACACTAAAACGAGCGCTTCAACGCTAAATATTATGATAAATTTTCGGACAAACCGCCTCGCCCATTCAACATTTTTAACCTATTTTATAATGAAGGAAGGTTATTTTTCACTCGAATTATATTCTGAGATACGTAATAACATCACCACTTGTAAATAAACAAGGTATTTAATTGTTTTGTTATCAGATAACTGAGATAATTTTAAAATTATGCCAGTGCGAAAAGGACAACTCAGAGAGACGCCATTTTTAAATGGAGGGAAGTTCTTTTCTCTTTCTTGCAGTCGTGGCATCCCTTTTCCCCCAGACTAGTTTCGTTCGGAAACCAACGAGTAACCCACCAACAGAAAATTCTATAGTGGTACCTACATACTCATCACAAAAACTACAAAACTGTTTTTACGTAAAAAACTGAGTTTTGGGCAAGTGTCGATTAGTTAAATTATAGATTTGTGCCATTTAGTAACTATTATACCATTTCAGTCGGCTAGATTTATACAAATGCGATTTAGACAAACTAATAAGAATAACACAAGAAATGCTCTGGAACGCAACGACCAAAAAATAAACCATCCATCGAGAATTCGTGACTTTGATAAACGTCAAATTATTTAGATATTTTACAATTGAAAACAATAACCTTGCGAGGTTAATTGCAATCATTATTTATGTGTGATAGCGTCATACAAAACCAGTTTACATGCTTGTTCTTAATACACTAACGATTCTACTACAAGTGGCCTTTATAGTGTCTATGTCATTACTGTCCATGAATATAATTCGGTATTTCACTGGTGGTGTTAAAAAGATGGCTTTATTCGCGCCTGCAATGTTTGTTAACCACGGAGGAGGCCCCTTACCTCTCCTAGGAGACAAAGAGCACGCAGGACTTACAAGTTTCCTCCGCGACGGGGTTCAAAAACATTTGAACTTGAAGGAGGTCAAAGCCATAATATTAGTCACTGCACATTGGGAAGAGAAGGTGGTAACTATATCTTCAGCAGAAAACCACGATCTGTACTTCGATTACTACGGTTTCCCGCCGGAATCCTACAAGTATAGGTACGACGCGCCTGGAGATCCGGCACTGGCCGAACGTATTCACGAAACGCTGAAAAACGCGGGAATAAATTCAAAATTGGATTCGAAAAGAGGTTGGGACCATGGAGTTTTCGTTCCTATGATGCTTATAAATCCATCAGCCAGTGTTCCTATAGTACAGATTTCTGTACTTTCAAACCAAGATCCGGAACAACATTATAAACTTGGACAAGCTTTACATGAATTCAGAAAAGAAGGTATAGCCATATTAGGCTCTGGAATGTCCTATCACAACATGAGAGAATTCATGACCAACAGATATCAATCTGCAGTAGTGAACAAAGAATTTGATGAATATTTAAATAAAGTTTGCACTGCTGAGAGCGAAGAGGCGAGGAAAGAAGGCCTAGTTTCCTGGAGGCAGCAGAAAGGGGCTACGGAAGCCCATCCAATGCGTGCTGCGGAGCATTTTATGCCGCTGATTGTTATTGCGGGAGCTGGAGGCTCTAAGCCAGGTGAAAGGATCTTTAATTGGGATATGAGCGGTACGTTCAGACTGAGTGCTTTTGTATGGAAGGAAGAATGATTTTCTTCTTAATCATCTGCCTAGCCCTTCCCTCAACTATGTTGAAGTAATAGTGCGGGCAGACGACGACGGGGGACTCAGAAATTTCATGTGAACAAAGTCGCATGCAGAAGCTAATAAGTGATAAAAGGTGAAGGCCATGCTAAATGCTGATATTTCGGTCTCTCCATACAGCCAATTTTATATCAATAATCAACAGAAATAATGGAAGAGTATATTTAACAAACAATGCAATTTAGAACAAAAAAAGTTGAGAGGTGTTGTTGGAACCAAGATCGTTTTGCTGAGTATTATGTATCAAATAACAGGATCAATGAAATAAATGAACAACGTTTGAGAGTAACTAAATGACACATTCACACTTTGTAGCTCTCATTCGCCAAGTGTGCAGCGTATAACGTGTGTTAAGGAACTTCGTTCCAATAATCTGCAGCATTGCTTTGGGGCTATGCAATGTTGTGAATACCTAATGGAGTATCTTTAAAGTTATTAATACTTTTTACTTTCTTATTAGCTTTTATTTTTAAATAATTTAATAAATATAACATTTTACTCATTTTAAGTACTTATAAAAAGCCTTAAATTATTTGCAATTATGTCTCTAAAATATTTTTTAATATTTTTGGTTGCTTTAGCATTTTTTCGTATATTTTTGAAGAGAAAACTTCTCTATGCACGTTGATGGATTCGCGTAGTGCTTTACTATAGAATATAGATGGCGCTGATACCAGTTTTAAGTTTTCACTTCTGTCAGCAGTCCCCATGCATGACTGCCTATTTTTTACTAATTTGAATTATTGTCCTATTCACAAATCAGTTATAATTAATAGTAATATTTACCACGAGTACATGATTTACAGTACAGTTTATTCCGTATTTACAGACATAGAATACTTTGACATGTGGCTAAAAATGGAACTAAATATAAAGTGTACTGGATCATTGACAGCTAAGCCAGTAGCGCCACTTTGCAAGATTAAGATATACTGGCCAGCCAGCATAACTATTCACAATCGTTTCGTACGCTTCCGTCTCGAACCGAACATCAAATTATCAATGTTATAGTCGGCGCGCGACTGCTAGTCACGGCCTGAGGTATGTGAGCGATGAGATGGGGGCCATTGACAAAATTTGGAGACTGAGTTAGCTTGGCATTTGTCTACCTGCCCCGTGTCACGGCTCACATACCTCAGGCGACTATATCAAAAGAATCCCAGGCTGTTTATGTAATCCTACTCCATTCTTCCAACAGTTATTTGGCATTTGCTGTCGGGAGCAAGGCAAATCATGTACAGAAGCCAGCACATCTACCTACTGCAATCTGTCAAATTTCTTTAATAGATTTTCAACTTTATCATCACACTTTAAGGTTCAAAGTTGATTGGGAAAATTTGACAGTTTCGGGTAGGTTGATGTGCTGGCGTGCCGTGTGTAAAATACGGTCTATATAACTTGGCAGGTTAAAGGCAGGTCTGAACATAGGCCCTGCGAACTGTCGCGCATGTTCTCTCACTCACACTCATCTCATGGCACCATTTGGTTCCTAAAAAATGTTATTGCGCAGCCTTCTGCGCGAAGTTCGGAACTGCCAAGTTACCTATATCGGCCGTATTGTAACCGAAAATGTGTCAATTTCGATTCGGAAACCTGCTGAATGGTTGTAAATAACTAAGAATGCTGCAATGTAGAAAGCGTATTAGTGTTTCTTACTTTGCCTTGTTCCAAATGTGATGTAAAAATGCACTAAACAAATAAATAATGCGTACAGACGCCAGCAGGTTAACCTACCCGAAACTCAAATTTTCCCAATCAACTTTGAACCTTATACTTTAGTAATAAAGTTGAAAATCGATTAAAGAAATTTGATAGATTGTAGCAGGTTGATGTGCTGGCTGTACAATCCGCAGTTTTAATTTTTACAAGCTATTTTTTTAAAGCTAAGGGACCATTGTAATTAAATTATTTTATTAATTTTAGCTTTAAGAGTTGCTTATTTATAAGTATATTAAAGAAAATTCAAAAGACGTTTTTTTTTTTTTTTTTGATGGACCCTTGGAAATTCTAAAAAATTATGTTATGATAAAAATGTCGGGTAATAACCAAATAATCATTATTTTCATGGGCGCCTGGCAGGTTTGTTTTTAGGGTGTACGTTTTTTTTTTTTTTTTTTTTGTGTGGGAAATCATCAATTCACTTCTCCCGCTCTGGGTGGGCGGGAGGGCGTGTCAGACTCTTTCTGACTAAAACCTACCCGTGTTCCTTTTGTTGCCTGTGCAATGCCAGGGGGCCACGGTATCCCTTTCGGAATTTCCCGCAACCGCAGCAGGCATCGGTCCCATCGGACCCCTTCACTCGCTGACATCTCTTTGAGGCGCGCGTGGAACACAACGCGCCGTCGACCCGGGCGTGATCCTTACCGGACGGCGATCTACCCATTGCTCACCGTCCGCAAGCCCGCGCCTACAGTGGCCGGGAATTGGCAATCGATTCCCGACGCCCAGGTCGTCTCCTGCGGTGGCTAGGGGCGTGAGGGCGCGAGATTTGCGTTTCCCTCACGCGTTCCGAAGCAAGCGCAATAATGTTAGCACCCTAGCCCAGCCCTAGACCAATGGCCGATACGATTTTTAAAAATAGACGTTCGGTTAATGCATTGCGACTTATTCGACTAATGCACAGAAGCTTTAGAATTCAGAGATTGCAGAATGCGAGAGAAGCGAACTCGAAAATTTTAGGATATCGCCTCGAGTAGGTTAAGTTGTCTATTATTGTGTCGTTTTCAGATATTTCTTTAGTTCTCAATGTTTATTTTGAAGCCAGGAACGTGCAAGTGCACCCTCCTGCACCCCCCTCTCGGCGCCCATGATTATTTTATTTTGAGACAAAGGCCCTTTCTCGATCCTCTCTCCTCTCTGTCTTGAGCTAGTGTGGACAAATCTTGTCTGTAGGCGTCAAGCGCTCATCTCGTCATCTTCTCCTGTTTCTGCCACGATGTTGCCGGCCGTTTTCTGGGACCCATATTGTGGTAGATTTGGCTCATGACTCATTCGTCATGCGGCAAACATGTCCGGCCCAGTCCCACGTAGCATGGACGTAATAAAATCGCGGCGATTTTTTTCAACGCCTTGCTTAGCGCCGAGAGTTAAAAATCCAGTGTACCGAAAAAAAATGGCCGCGATAAAAACACTTCCGTGCCAACTTGGGCCACGGATATCTATGGCTTGAACGCAGCAGTAGGCACTGTGTTCCTACCACCACGGTCAGTTAATCTGGCTCCAAGATTTATATTATTATTTTAAAAATCATTGTAGGTACTTATGTAATTTGCAATTTTATACTAAACAGATTCTGCATTGTAGGTACCTACATAACAGCTTTGTCACTCTGACTCACAAAGAGATAATATTGTTATCAATCCGCATACCTACATATCTGCAATGTGAACATTTAGGTAAACAAATATTAATATAATTTGTTGAAGTGCAGGTCTGTACCTAAGTATAACTCATTATGTAGGTACCTACTATTTTATCTTGAACATTACTAACGTCCGCGTCGGTGAAGGAAAACATCGTGAGGAAACCTGTACCTACCCTAATTAGGTACGTAATAAACGATCAATCGGAATTTGAATCGTATTGAAACAAATTGCTAATCCATTGCTTCATAAGTTCGAAAAAGAAATCTGCTCAACAACGTAAATTAACGCAATGAATGTCGTTGCACTGTCAAAATGAAACAAATTTGTCGTAATCGTTTACGAAAATGTGTTAGGTACATAATTATCTAATTACGCAACATATTTTCGTAAACGATTACGACAAATTCGCCGATTACCTAAGTCCAGCTGGATAGCTGGACTTATAGTTAATATATTATTTATGTATGAAATCGACAACCCATCTGAGCAAGCGTGGTGATCTCCACGAGAAGAGGCATTGGCGAGTTGGACAGCACAATACAGGCTGGTATTATTATAAAACCTCGATTACCTAATACATAATACCTACTTTTAATCCCGGTAGTAGGTGCTTTCTCATGGGATAATTTCTGACCACCACGCCGGCAAAAGCTAGTATTAACAAGTGCGAGTCGGACTCGCGCACGAAGGGTTCCGTACCATTACCTATAAAAACGGCAAAAATATCATGTCACTCCACTGTGTGGGAAACCCCTTTTATATTATTTTATTCTGTTTTTAGTATTTTTTGTTATAGCGGCAACAGAAATAGATCATCTGTGAAAATTTCAACTGTCTAACTATGACGGTTCATGAGATACAGCCCGGTGACAGACGGAAGGACGGCAAAAAAATCATGTCTGTTATTATGGGAGCCCCCTTAAATATTTATTTTATTCTGTTTTTAGTATTTGTTGTTTAAGCGGCAACAGAAATACATCATCAGTGAAAATTTCAACTGTCTAACTATCACGGTTCATGAGATACAGCCTGGTGACAGAGTGACGGATGGACAGTGGACCTTTGGGTACGGAACCCTAAAAATAGACAATGAACCAGCACAAACTGCGCCTTTTTATGTAAATAATTGAAAATGGTTTATTGAATTAATTTATTGAGGTCGGGGACTGGGGTCATAATTGTGTTATCTCGGCCGCAGAATAATTATTTATGTACAATATTAGGTATACGTACTTGATTAAGTAGTTTTTGTATGTTTGTACAAAATACTGCGATACAATAGGTACCTACATGGTTATTTTAAATTGGCTAGCTAAACTACGCACGCAGACGCAATGGGTAACTAGATACTTATCGGTACCTAAAAACCACAGAAATATTATGCTAAAAACGATATACGATACGAATAAAAAAGAGTAGGAACACTTTTTTTTTGTGTGATCTACGACTATTTTATGTGTTGTTACTAGAAGAGTGTTAGTGCTGTTACGTTTGATTTGAGAAAAATTGTTTTTAATTTTTCATATTTGGAAAGTACCTACGCTTGAAGTTACCTGATCAGAAGGGATGAAAACAGTAATTTTTGTCCCGGGGAAATGATTTTCCCTGCTGTCAAATTTTCAAAACTATGCAAGCCATCTCCCAACTTTTTATAATACGGCCACTCTGTTAATGGCGGCGTAAAATTGTACCTAATTAAAAAATATTAACAATTTTGTAAGATGACTTTATACCTAGGTATATACTTTTCACAAAATTATCATTTAATTTACATAGATTTGAGTTAAATATTTACTAGTGATCAAAAATACTGGCTGGTGGAATGCCACAGAAAAAGAATCATAAATAGGCGGGAAAACGGCAATTCGATCTTCAGTTGTATAATATTGTGAGTGCTAATTATTTACTTATGACGCAGATAATTATATGCCAGTGACCTTGAGTGGTTCGCTTGCATGTTCTGTACTGAGCTCACGCAACGCGTCGTAGGTACCTACTTCCAGCCAGTAGGTATATAATAGGACTCGCCCATCAAGGAGCGCTGTCTCAAATTAGATGCATTATTAATTTATTATACATAAAACAAAAGGTATTTTAATAAAACACGTACTCGTATACTAAAAGATCAATACTTAAATTATCTTTAAAATGGTCAGTTTCAGAAAAATACTCTTGATAGATTTTGCGTTATTCTCAGTTTTTATCAGCGTTAGACATAACTTTACAAATTAATTTCACAAATAACAATAAACATAATCTAAAATATTGATATAGGTATTAACTAAGCTATTAATAAAATGATCTAATTTAACCATATATTTTTTCCAAATCATTAACACTACCTATTCGTTTAGACGTGACCTTCAGTAGGTATCATTAAATCATTAACAATCGGTTATCGTCGCTTTGTATAAAATGAGTTCATGTTTTTATTTACTTTCCTCATATTCGAAATGAAAAGCAGTGTTTACCTCGGGTGAAAGACCTATTTAGGCTCTCGAATTATTGGCACCCTCGCTGCGCTCTTGCGCCATACCAACTTGTGCCTAAATAGGTCCCTTTCATCCCTTGTATAACAATCTAATATTGATAAGTTGTATCATGGTATACTCATTACGTCTGTGAAGTTTACAAAAACAGATTTTGAAAACTGATATAGGTATCAAGTTCAATAAATGCGGCAGATAACCTCACAAAAAAAAATGTTTTATCATGTTTATATCGATACCCGTGGTGACTGCGGAGTTTAGCTAGCCAATTTATAATAACCCTGTATATTTCTCCCAATTGGACACTAAAACTCAGCCTCTCGCAATCCACTCAAACTCAAACTCTAGGTACAGGCACTTTTGAATTGTCAAAGCTAATCAGAAAGTTGAAGCTAGTTGCCCATTCCAAAACGTAGATCTCTATGGAGAAGAACGGGCAAGAAACTCCAAGGACACTCTTTTAAATATAGAAATTACAAAATCCTGGGTACATTACTCTTGTTGAATCTTTGTGAGAACAATGTAAAAAAAATATATAAAAATCAAAAACGATTAAAAATAAGCCCTGGCAGATAAGAGATGACCAGTCTCACTGCTGGACATAGGGGTTTCCCAAACTGCGCCACAACACTGTCCTCCGTCTAGTCTGTCCCAGCCACCTTTTTAAGAAGGACTCGATCGGCCATTTTGCTGGGGGCCGTCCGGCCAAAACTACGATAAGTACGCGCTCCTTCGAAATACATAGCCAACCTACTACCCATTTAGTTTTCTTACTCTGCAAGCTAGGTATAGATAGTGCAATCCACGACGTCGCGCCCCTTTCGCGTCGTCGTGGATTGCACTATCTGTTCAAAAATTCAAAATTCAAAAGTAATTTATTCAAACTAGGCTGAGAATCAGCATTTTTCCAACGTCAAAATTACATAATACAGTCCCCCAAAACGCCCACCCTTCACCACTTCCTAGTGCTTTTGCTGGGAAGAAGAAGTGGCGCAACAAACTCCCCAGCAGCAGCACAGCTGTCTGTTCAGTTAGAAAAAAAAAAGTATGTCGGTAACTCTGGTTCTTTCTGGATAATTTCATTTCTGATTTTGAATTAGGGAAATACCAATCACTTATCAATTATTCAGTCCTTGCAAAGCAAAGTCGAATGACACATCATAATAGGTATTATGTTTTCATCGTGTGCGCATATTATGTAGGATGACATTACTTGCAAATCAGTAATGATTTACGCATTTATTTATACATATAAACGTGCACAGTCATATCGCAACGTAAACCAATATTAGTCATGTTGACATAGACTTTATTACAGCCGTATCTACTGTTACAGTTCAGTTCTGTGAAAATGGAAGACGTGTATTTCGCGCCATCCGTATTTTTAAATCATGGCGGGGGACCGTATCCCGTTTTACGTGAAAAATATAACCTAGAAATTGGAGATTCGTTGAAAAATGTGTCGAATTATGTCGATTTGGGTCGTTTGAAAGCCATAATTATTGTTACGGCGCATCGGGAAGAAGATGTAGTGACTATTTCATCTGGTGAACGGCATGAGTTGTTGTACGATTATTATAACTTTCCACCAGAAAGTTACGAGTTCAAATACAATGCTCCAGGTATGTAAAATTCCTAGTAACCCATTGTGCGCTTTTATAACTAATGTCAAACGTGACGATATAAAGCTGGGCCAAACTATCGGACGCATCCGTAAGTCGCAGCTTATTTGTATCTGGATAGTATATTTAGCACTACACTGTGCAAAGTATCGGTCGTAAGACTCGTAAGTCGCGGACTTGACCTTGGGCCGTCCTTGAGCATTCGGACGTCAGATAGAAATCTGGCCGGCTGGAGCTGGGAACAACGCACACACTCATCGGTCGCGACTGTCAGCCAGGGCTTACGGACGCGTCCGATAATTTGGTCCCAGCTTTACTGTGGACATTCCACGCCCACGTCCATAAAGTGTATAGAAACACGTGTACCTACGACCTACGTTATAACGTTAGCTGACACATCACACATGGCTTATATCCCCTTACCGCATAGCTACCCAAATAAGGGCACTTATTTTCAAACGTTCAGAAATAAAATATTATGTTAGTTCACCGTTTACGGCCTACCAAGACAGATCAGGCAACGTCCAAGCTTCAATAAAAATACATGAGCTGCCATCTAGTGTACCGTGTAATGAAACTTTAATCTGTAAAAATCAGTCTGTGGTCGTTGAAATTTGTCGTTAGTGTGTGGTGTGTGCTAAGTTTTTAAATGGTTCCAAATTGTCTGTACTATCTTCGCCTTAAAGCTTTGCACCCATCTTCCAATCACCCTGTATATAGAATCATTTTTTTCAACTGAACAGACAGCTGTGCTGCTGTGGAATTTGTTGTTTTGTTTGCTAAAGCACTAGGAAGTGCTTTAAGTGGGACGGGTGAAGGGTGTTTTTGGAGACTGTTCGTAACATTGACGTTCGAAAAGTGCAGATTCTCCTGGTTTGATTATGACTTTTGAATTTCCATACATTTTAATTCCCTTTGTTATCGTGAAGCCCGTGGACGTCCACGATAACATTGTCACGTTAGAAATTATAAAAACGGCCATTATCTTGTAACATAGGTAATATTGCGAGTGTTGATTTGAGACCAAAATTAAATGAAAAGATTTGATCAAATGTATAATTTTTCATTGAAGCAGAGGTGTCGTAATGTTATCGTAAGATTCAAGTTATACCTATTTGTGCAAAAAAAGTATATCTCTCCATCAATCAACGCTAGGAGTATTACCCTTTAGGTAAACGATCGAAAACTGGCCGTTTCTGTGTTCTTGACGTAGTTAATTAGCATTTTATCATTGAGCATTATCTTTATAAGCAGGTATTACGTGCGTCCATCCAGATCTTATTTTACATAAAAATAACAGATAACGAGATGGCAGTGCGCGTTTTGTTAAGGGCTAGGTACTTTTTCGAACACCACATACCTAAACAGAGTAAAATTAAAAAAAACTAGCAAAACTCCGCAGACTTGATTTTTTTGTGTTTAGATTAATATCTAAAAAATCCAAACAATCTGCCTAGCCTTTTCCCAACTAAGTATGTTGGGGTCGGCTTCCAGTCTAACCGGATGCAGCTGATACCAGTATTTCACATGGAGCGACTGCCTATCTGACCTCCACAACCCAGTAACTGGGTAGTACGATATCCCTTGGTAAGACTGGTTGTCAGACTTTCGGGCTTCTGACGACCCGTAACGACTGTCAAAGATCCACGAATGACAGCCGGGACCAACTGCTTCAAGTGCTTTCCGAAGCACGGAGGAGTCTCAGCATGTAAGGCAAGCGTAGCTTAACCTGTTGGAACGTTCCGTTTGGCTGTTATTACTTAGCCTCGAGCTCCTCCTATCGATATTTAAACACAATAAAATAAAAGATTCGACTTTTTTTTTGGGTCAGCAATCGCTTTTAGTGATGTTGCTTGAAGTACAGACGCCAGTTGGTCAATCTACCCGAAACTGACAATTTTTCCCAATCAACTTTGAACCTTATACTTTGGTGATTATGTTGAATATGTATTAATTTGACAGATTGTTGTAGTAGGTTGGCGTGCGTGCGTCTGTACGTGATGTCTATTGTCTATTGTTTGTGAAAATCTATTATTTTTTTGTTTTCTTGTTTTTAATTCGAAGTTCAAAACCGATCACGTCTGTGAAGTTTACAACAAAAAAAAAACGGATTTTTTAAACTTATAATACTACACTGCGGTTGATGATAAAAAAAAAACATTAATTTTTGCTTTAACCCTATATATCTTATCCGTAGAACAAAAATCAATAACACTGCCAGACCCGGGAATCGAATCCAGGAGCTCATGCACATACCTAGACCAATGACGTAGTCAAAATAATTCCTCGGATAAAGATAGGTACAGCCCGATTCAAACTTAATTTCGGCTCGGAAGATGAGGCGAGTCGCTGCGCAGTAACAAATTCATGGTTCAGCGAGGAGCTAACTTCCGGGCCGCCATTAAGTTTGAATCGAACTTTATCTGGCGTTATACGTTGGAAAAATCAGCCCTAAGACAAGTATCTAATAGGTATATATACTCCATAGGTTGAGGTAGTTAATTATAGGTAAACAAATAGTAAAAAGGGTTTTTTTAAATGACAATTTTTGGTTAAAAATACGATAAAACCTAATTAAATTTATTTTATTTTTTTACAATAGTTTCCTCTATTATTAATGTATGTTAAACTTTATCATAAGTTCACCATTAGTTCAACAGTCAAAAAGAAAATTATTGTTTATTGTTTTCAGGTGATCCAGTTTTGGCGGGAAGAATACACGATGCGTTCAAAAACGCGGGAATCCAGTCTACCCTAGACGACAAAAGAGGCTGGGACCACGGAGTCTTTATACCAATGATGTTAATAAATCCGAAGGCGGATATACCAATCATCCAAATATCTATACTACAAAATCAAAATGCGGCCCAGCATTACGAAATTGGAAAAGTTTTGTACGAATTTCGAAAAGAAGGAGTTGCCATTTTCGGTTCAGGGTTGTCCTACCATAATATGAACGAGTTTAAAAAAGCTAGGACACAAATTGAAAAAGAAATTGCTAACGAAGAATTTGATAATTTTTTGAATAACGTTTGTACCGGAGACGAAGAGAATCGTAAGAAAATTATATTTTGGGATCAACAAAAGGGAGGTATAGACAGTCATCCTCTAGGAGAAGCGGATCACTTAATGCCATTAATTGTAAATGCAGGCGCGGGTGGAACACGACCGGGAAAAAAAATGTTTGGATCAGTATTTTTGGGGAAATTCAAATTGAGCGGTTTTATGTGGGATGGTGAATAATAATTTTATTCTTGTGTGTCTGTGCATGTTTACTTATGTATACCTACTTATTAAGATAACAAAATACTATTAATACTGAACTTAATAAGAAAAGTCGGTGTGACAGAACATTTCCTCTCATAAGTAACGAATCCCACAAAAAATTAAAGGTAAAAAACTAAATCCCAATGTACGACAAAAGTCATCTAAAAAGGTATAAACAAGACATCACCGACAGACAAATTACAAATCCGGAGTCACATATTGTGTTAGGGCTTAAATTGAACAGATTATAACGTGTGACTCCGGATTTTTAATTTGTCTGTGATGTCTTGTTTATACCTTTTTTATGACTTTTGTCGTAGTTGGGTTTTGGTTTTATAACTTTTATTTTTATTTAAATTATTGGGGTTATAATATTATTTATTATTAAATATATATTTTTGGAATGTGATGCCCTTTCATTTGACACCCAACACGGCACCATAAAAAAAAACATGACTGTCCTCTAGAAGGCGCCATAGTCAATTTAATGTGACGTCACATAGCCTATATAACCAGCGGACGATCAAGATGCTTCCAACGATACTTATACGATATTTGCCAAATTATAATGAGTAGTTTAGAAGTTATGAGATAACAGATGAACATACATACATACCTGTCAAAATCATAACCCTACTTTTTGCTTCGCCTTAGTCGGGTCAAAATGGGATCTTGGTCTTCCCCTACACTTAAAATGTTCCTCATCTCTCCGCATCACATGCCCATACCATGACAACTGATTCTTTCTTTATGTCAACTTTAAAAACTCTGCGGTACCACTTTCAGACTTCCTCTTATGTACCTATACCTAAAATATTTAAAAAAAAAAACCTGTCCGATCCGAAAGGTGTACAAAGGTATTAGAATTGCAATAACATTACCAAAAATAATAATTTAATTACTATCCTAACTAATATTATAAATGCGAAAGTGCGTTTGTTTGTTACACTTTCACGCTAAAATGGCTGAAAATATTTTAATTAAATTTGGCACATGGGTAGATCATGACCTAGGTTAGGATATAGGAACTTTTTATCTCGATATTCCCACGGGACCGAGATTTATGCGGGTGAAACCGCGGAGCGCAGCTAGTTGAAAATAAAAATGTTATTGCTATTTAAAATTGACATTTTTAGTTCCAAAATTACTTGTAGACACCCGCTAAATGATGGCCGCCCGCGCCCCATGTAATAATAACCCGGTAAAATTCCTTAGGGGAAATAAATGTTGTGTGGTAGATGCTCACTTATCTACTACCCAACTTGTTAAGCGTAGGCAAGCGTAGTTTAACTTTGCGGCTATTATATTGTATTTAATCGTTATTTACGATCTATATTTCCCGTATGTTGCACCTGCCACCCACATGACCATTTACCCGGGAACCGTACATTTTTCTGGCATAAATAGTTACTTTTGTTAACAATTAATACGAGGGTAACCTGTAAAATTCTGTTTCTGTCATAATCAAAGATGGAAACATGTGAAGGTGCAAATGTTCAACACAATTTCTACACTTCTTCAAAAACTTCTCAATCCAAACCATATATTGATATAACACTACTGACATGATGCATTGCAATATTTAATTATAACAGTTGGTACTTCACCAACTTTTTTGTTGATGCATTACAATATTAATTTAATTATAACAGTTGGTACTTGACGTAGCTTGTTCCTCTATCAACTAGAAAATCCTGAGAACTCTGTTTATGTACTAAAGACTATAAGTATACGGTCTCATCTCTGGCTGATACTTGTATAATATTTGTGCGGAAGATCGTGTAAAGAAAGCTTATTATATTTGACTTTTTAGGGTTCCGTAGTAAACAGGGAACCCTTATAGTTTCGCCATGTCCGTCTGTCTCTCTGTCTGTCCGGGGTTTAGCTCAAAAACTATTGGTACTAGAAAGTTGTAATTTGGCATGAGTATATAAGTAAAGGACGCCGAAAAATCGGTAAAATAAAATTTCGATAAAAATAATTATTTAGGGTATCTCCGCTACATGTAAAGTGGGGATGATAATTTTTTTTTCGTCCTTCCCATAGTATAAGATATCGTTGGATAGGTCTTTCAAAAATATTAGGGGTTTGCGAAGACCGTTTTTTGATTAAGTAAACCGTTCGTGACTTATCAAGCTTTAAAGTACCAATTTTCGTTAGTCAAGTCCCCCCCCCCTCTACCAACTAAACGGTTGTAGTTAGAAATTCAAATGTCACGGTATTAGTACTTATATATAACGAAATTTAAAGGAAAACTATCACACTTAAGTGGGCTTTACAAGTTTACGAGTAATAATCGACCAACTTAAATTTGCGGTTGCAAAAACATGTTCTCTCATATATTCCGTATGGGAGAACATGTTTTTCAATTACAAAGTTATGTTTGTTTTTACGATAAATTCATTCCAACTACGGAACCCTTCATTGTGCGTGGTCCGACACGCAATTGGCCAGTTTTTTTTCCATTAGCAACACAACTACGAAACCGGCACGACTACGGCACCAAAAAGACTGAAAGCAAAATGCGTCACCGGCAAGGGCAAAGTGCATTCTTAGAATTCATATAGCATCCAGCTTTCTGGGCTCGTGCAGTCGCCGCACGCCGTGTCGGTACAACTAGAGAATAGGCGCCCCAACTAAACGAAAGTTTAGTTTACGAAAAGTTTTTTTTACAAAGGTTTAATATTTATTGTAAAAGAAAAACGGAATAATACCAAGCAAGGATGAGAAGTGTCCTAAAAATTAAGTAATATAATTTAAACTCAAACTCAAAGCAACCAATTTGAATTAAACCATTTACAGGCACTTTTGAATTGTCAAGGGGTCAGTCAGTCAGAAATATGAAGCTAGTTGCCCATTCCAAAGCGTAGGTTCCTATGGAGAAGAACGGGCAAGAAACACCAAGGACACTGTTTAAAAAAAAAAAAAAACTTACAAAATATTGTTTACATCTTTCTTTTTGAAATTATACATGTGAGAACAATGTAGAAAGACGCGTACGTAAAAAAGCGTCCGTAATAAAAAGATAAAAATAGTTCAAAAATTAAAATAAGCCGTGGCAGATAAGAGATGACCAGTCCCTACTGATGGCGCCCGTTCACGAACATGACGCTGATAAATTAAGTTTAAGTAAAATTAAATGAAATTAAGCGCCATTACATAGGTAGGTATTACTTTTTTATGATAGACGACTATCACTCTCGGCTTGGAAGGGAGTGGATTCCGATGACAGAAGTGCTGCGCCAACCCAAAACATATTGGAATAAGGGGCAAGGGGATGATGAGGACTTACCTACACAACTTTTCGCAAAATACATTCAGCGATTAACAAATTTCAAAAAGACAATGACTATACTTTTTGCGGTGTCGCATTATAATTTACTTGTTTTTAATGATTCTGTATTTTACGTATGATCCGTACCTACATACAGATTGTGTACATAATACGGACACAGTAATAACTGTAGTAAATTAAATAAATTTACCCTATCTGTCACCTGTCACACGCACCACGCTACACCGCAAACAGTATAGTCATGGTTCCATTTTTGGCAATCGTTAGAGTTGAGGTACATTGCACCGCCCGTTTCATGTTTCATACACGGGTCCGTAACTTAACTTCGAGAGTCATAATTTTTGATTAATGGAAAGTCGACTGAACTATTGTTCGAATGGAATTTATTGCGAAACAATCTTTTATCGCCAAACTCTCTACTTCGACTGAACGATTCATCGATTATTTATTAATCGATGGACTGCTCTTTCGAATGAGTTTTAGTTATGATATAGTTTAATCATTGAAATAAAATTATACACTTTTTAAAGGAATGACGTGAATGTTTTAAGTGAACTGTTTGTGAAATAAAATATAACATCGAAAAATTGGGTCCGTGGGTTACGCCCCCGGTGTGTTTTGCCCCCGTGGTGGAAGCCCCCGATTTTAAATTAAGTTATTATAGTTGATTTCGCCGAAATAAAAATATTTTTTACTAGATACAGACGATGAAAAAAGTGTTTCGGAACCAAATACGTAGACAAACTTACTAAATAAGTATTCTAACTAACACAATATTGAATACTATAAACATGCTACAAGGATATTCACTTTATTACTATATTACAATTATTTACTTTAGATGCATTACTTTGTACTTTGTCTAAACGAGGCGCCCGTGCCCGGCCAAACTGGTTTTACACAATAGCCAGATCGAATTCTAAAAGAAAGAGATAGGTAGTCAAAGAAAGGGAAAGATAGGGTTGAAAACAATAGAGTCCTATTTCTATCCCTTTCCCACATAGTTGCAATATGTTACTGATAAGAAAGTTTAGTCGGTCATGTTAACTCAAAATGGCAAGTCCAGGTCCTTCACGGGGTTTAGCACAAACCAATTACAAAATAATTTCAAATAAACTAGGTGGAAGAACGTTACTACATGTCGGATTTGCTTATAATCTTCATAGGAAAAATAATAAATCGAGTGTGTGGACATGCGTAAATAAAAGACATGGCAAGTGTAGTGGTTCTATAAAATTAAGTGAGGAAAGTGACAATGTACAAATCCAAAAGTGTCATAATGCTGAGTGTCAACCTAACTTAATGAAAAATGAAGTTAGAGTTGTTATGGAAAAATTAAAAAAGGAAGTGAAAACGAGTTTCTCGAGCTCTATACAACAAAAATTTGAAACAAAATTTGCCGAGTTAAAAAACACAGACACAGCCTTCGATGAATACATACCCAAATTCAATAATATCAAGCAACAGTTATACAACTCTCGAAAGAAAGCCTTAAATGTAGAAAAGACACAGTTTCGTAATCCAGCTGAAGTCATTATACCTGAGATTTTTCAAAAATATCTATTAGTTGATTACTGTGAGAACGACAACAGAATTATAGTATTCGTATCAGCACAGGCTTTAAAACACATCAAAAATATACAACACTACTTCGGGGATGGTACATTTGATTGTTGTCCAGGTCCATTTTACCAAATATTTACCATTCATGGAGATATGGGAAGTGATGCACAAGCAACCAATATTGTGCCTATATTTTATGTGCTACTAGTTAATAAAGAAAAAAGTACATATGAAGTCATGTTTAAAAAAATTAAAGAAGCTGTGCCGGACTTCAGCCCCATGAAATTCACTGTAGATTTTGAATTAGCTACAATGCTGGCAATAAAAGAGGTATTGCCAGCGGTCACAATACATGGCTGTAATGTTCACTTCCAAAGAGCCATTTACAGAAAAGCGAAGTCTTTAGGTTTATTGGCACACGAAGAAACAACATTGTATGTGAAACTGTGCACCTGTCTAGCATTTCTTCCTAAAGAAGATATAGAAGATGGTTGGCTTTCCGTAATGGAAAACAGGTAATTTTAATTTTCATTTTATTTTAAAGTTTTAACAGCTCATAGATTGTTTTTATAAGTACGCAAAAATAAAAATAATGCTTAGGTATATACGACATGTCATATATATCATAATTTTTGTTTTCAGTATTCCCGATGAAAAAGTCACCCAATTCAACGATTATTTCGTTGAACAATGGCTTGAGCCTCCGGGGATGATCGCAAAGTGGTGTTGCTATAAAGAACGACATAGAACCACAAATTTAGTGGAGGCCTGGAATCAACGGCTTCAGTGCTATCTGGGCCGAAAACCATCATTATTATCGTTTTTGGAAATTATAACAACTGATATTTCTACGTATAGCACAGGTCAAGTGAGGTAAAATGCTGATTACTTACATTATTACATAACGCTTAATATATCAGTAATTCATTTTTTTTTACTCTTAGTAAATAATCTTTATCTTATACTTTCAGATTACGAAGAAATGACAGTCCTATAAGTAAAAGGAAAAAATCTTCAATAATCAATGACAAACTCATTGCTAAGCTGACAGACAAATATGAAAAGAAACAAATTACAATTATGGAGTTTTTGGAACAAATCCGTCCGTATGTGCAAGTCAAGCAAAAATAATCACCTACTTACTTAGCTTAAAAATAATGATTTTGCATGTTTATTGTTACATAATTACTACATTTTAATTTTATATCTATATCAATGTTGTAACCTCCATAGTCACTGCATATAAATGACTTAAATTACATAATTTAATTACAAAGTTCAAATCATCCTAATATTTTTACTATGTTTTTCTTCTTTTGTTACTTTTGTTATCTGTGATTTTAAATGTTAATTGTTTTTATTATATTTTAGTGTTTGAACATTCTGTTACCAATCTTCTAAATATTTAAGTAGATGCCTACCTATATACTTAGTACGTAAATAGTATATAAGTACTTAAAATAATCCTAATTTTAAACTGTGATTTTTAATTTCGTATCTGTGATTTTGCATGTTATTGTTGCTTTATTTTAATGTTTGGTTTTATTTGTTATCAAAGTTGTATTTACGTAGATACCTATTATTATTTATTAGACATTTAATTTAATTTTTATTACATATTAAGTACCTACGTATTACCTATTATTACCCATTAGTACCTATTATTAGATAAGCAAACGTTTGTTACACCGACATTGTTAATAAAGATTTATAATAATAAACTATGATTTTGATTTTAATAATGAACCATGACTTAGACATTTTTTATAATAGGTTACACTTTGCTATCTGACTGTACTTTTGATAAAAATATTTAACTAATAAATATTATAGTACTAAAACGAAATCGGGGGCTTCCACCACGGGGGCAAAACACACTGGGGGCGTAACCTACGGACCCGAAAAATTCATCCGCATCGCTGTCGACTGGTAATGTACCCAAGACACTGGCCGCATTGCCACGTTGTATGTCTAGTCTATGCATGCAGCCGCCATGTGTGTGAGGAGGAAAGATATCGATAAATTAAAAAAATTGAAAGCGAAAGTTTTGTAGTAGATACCTATTACAACTTTAGGTGGCGAAAAAATAAAAGTTATAAAACTAAAACCCAACTACAACGAGTCATAGGTATAAACAAGACATAGCAGACACAAATATGTGTGGCTTAAAAACTACTGAATCTTGCGCACCCCATTTTAAATCTTTAAACTTACTAACATTACCAGCTATGTACCTACATCTACGAAACTGCTATGTTTGTTAAAATGAATTTACACCTTTTCACAAAAATTTCTGATGTAAAAAAAACTCCAATGCGCTCTCAGTACATAAATCAATTGTGCGGTATAAAATGCAGAACCGCTTTGATGAAAAAAAGTTTCTTTGGAATGGCTTCGAAAATTTACAACAAAATACCTGATAGTATTAAAAACATGCCATTAACAAAATTTAAGAAAGTTCTTGAAATGTTATTACTACTGTTCAAGATTTTATAAATGATAATTTTTTATTTAATTTGTTTGTTTAATCTTAGTCTTGTTGTTTATTGATTGTTTTATTTAGCTTTTAAGTATTTTTGTTTTATAATGATTTTAAAATTTGTATGCCTACACGGCAAAACATAGCGCTCAATTATGTTAAACTAACACCAATATGTAAATACCTATGTTGAACAAATAAAGATTCTGATTCTGATTCTGAAATAAAAAATCCAGTCACGTAATCTTTTCGATTTAAGGATTTAAGACACATGGATTTTTTATTTGTCTGTCTTATAAGTCTGTCGCTTTATACCTTTTAAGATGATTTTTGTCGTAGTTGGGTCTTAGTTTTATAACTTTTATTTTTATTTAATTATTTTATAACTTATATATTTTTAGAATGTGCTAATTAAGCCCTTTCATTTTCTACAGAACACGGCACCTTTAAAAAAAAATAAGAGCAGGAGAATGTTGAAGAATGCAGTAGATACTGGTGTAAAAGATATTACTATCTGATAATACCAGCCTCCATAAACAGAGGACTACCATCTTTGGGAATATACTAGTTTTTTTTTTACTCACCACAACATTACGAAATAGGTACAATTATTTCATGGTGTCAGAGTCAGACAACTAACCCTTTGGGGAACACAGGCGTCATGTTATGTATTAAGTGTTAGTATTTAGTTCTGCATATTAATAAGTCTACAGTTATTGATTTTGTTGAACCCTTGTTTTTCCTTAGGTGACGCGATAATAACGCAATATTGTAAATACCCTCAGACAATAGGGATGCTCATAAAATGTTTTTTCGTCCGTCCGGTAGTTTATTAAAAAATATTGGACGCGTATTTTTTCTTTTTTTACGTAATCAAAAGGGCAATACATTGAGAAAAAATGTGGCATGACGTCACTCCCCGGTAGATTTTATACTGACTTGTGGTTGTGACGTAGCCCCAACTCTCCAACTTTAATGCTTTTTATCTAAACCATTTTTTATTATATGTTATGGCAAAAAATACGTGTCTAATAGTTTTTTATTATCTAACTGACGGACTAAAAAGTTTTATTTTTTCCCCTGTCAACATCCCTATTACTAATGCTTTCAAACAATAACAATTATTATTGTCCCAATGCAGACCAAAGGCTCTTCCGATACAGAGAATTAAAGACCATTGTTAATCACTCTATAAATAGACTGAAGCTGTGGCGAGACAGTGCTCCCTTACCCAAACCATCCGTTCCACCTGCTGAAGATCTCCCACCTGGACAGGAGTTGCCTTGGGTAGCCTGGAAGACTTTAAACATACTCCGGACCCAGGTTGGCAGAGGAAAATCTGTTCAGGGGCCTTATTATGAAGTATTAATGCCATCATTATTCCATTGCGAAAAAAGGATGGTGCTAGCGGCCTTGTATAGCTCCGTCCCTCACTCACACTGGAATAATGGTGGCATTAATATGTCATAATACTGCCCCAGGTGGAGATTCAAAGACGACTCCGCCTTGGAGTGTAAATGAGGTGCTGTTCCACCAACGATGGGACACTTAATATCGTGTCCTGCGTGTCCTGTCAGCTGCACGTTACAGGAACTGATGGACGCTAATGATGGCGATTTCTGGGCCGAGTCTATTTAGATTGCCCTCAACACGCTAATAAGAGAAGAGTCACGCTAACTGTGTGTGGTAACAATTCTTGACTACCTTGGCCCATGTGAATGCACCGGATAAGAAGATGCCTTTTTTCCGCAGTGGGTCAATTTCATACTCTATCAGCATCACTCCGCATTTTATTTACACGTACGTGGCGGGCTCGTCTTGTCGGGCCAATTCAGTGAGCTTAAGGCTACAGGCAGGAACAACGTGACGGTGCCGCGCGATTCTGGTAGGACAATTTCCATGAAGTTTTCATAGACATTGTTCTACTACAGTCGCGTTGCGCCTGTCGTCGGGAGCTTTTCCGTAGTCAGAAGATATAAGAGTTGAGGCAATTTCTAGGTGAATATGTAGGTAATTAGCGCTGTGCGACCTGAATTGCACTCTATTGTGTAGTAGCAAGTCGCTTTTTATTTAAATTATTTTGCGGATTGAATCCTCTGTACTATTCTGAGTCAGCATCATCCTCTTGCCCTTGTCCCAATTTATTTGTAATCGGCGTAACATGTCTTCTTTTTCCCCACATCTCATCTCAGTTTAACCTCCTTTTCAGCCATATTGTTTTCCACAATCCTTCCATAATTTTTGTTTGAACCTTCATTATTTATTACCATTTTAATTTCTGCCCGGTTGATGGCAATGGGCTCACCCACTGGCGAAATGTGGGAGCACTATAGGTACACCTCTGCCTAACCCTTCGGGGATTACAAGAGAGATGTTATGTTATTTAAATTTGCAAGTGACACAAAGCTTTTTAAATATTATTAATTTACAATTTATATTACCTGTACTTATTTGTACTAATGGATTTTTCATGTTCGATATTTACCCATGACACGCACGCTTCAGTATTTATTACAATTACCATATTGCATAAACCTACAGTATTTCAGTTTGCTCACATTCTTTGTATACTCGTATCTCTACTGCAGTGTGTGTCATCATCTTCCTGTCCTTGTCCCAAGGTACGTGGGGTTGGCGCACCACGTTTTTTTCTTCCATTCTACCCTATCAACCGTCACGCTATCAATCCCCCTTCTCTCCAATATCATTTCTCACCTACGGTCGACATCAACCTATTTCGTCATCAACTAATCATCCCATCAACATATTTTATATTCATCTCTCTTTTTGTCACATGCGTTTGCGAAGTTCGGTTCTATTCTTTCTTCCAGTATTCTTCTGTGACTAATTTGGTGGTGGGTTCCAAGACAGATGAATTAATAATTTTCTCTGGGTCTCATCGAGCTTTGTCTGGGCGCTTTTCTGGCTGTCACCTCTGTAGATTATGGCTTACAAGAATTGCAGTGGCTGGTAATTAAAGTGTAGTAGACTTGACCCAAATAAAAGTAGACCCTGAACTGAACCACCTTGCACACTATGCGATATGCGACTGCAACAGCTCGACGACAAGACACTGACCGGTCGCATGCGACTGAGTCGGGTGAGACGGACACCGTGCATGTAGACGCTGCGACAAGTAGCAAGAACTTGCGACATAGTGGCAACGTGGCACGTGGCAACTCTGCTACTCAACGCCAAGTGTGCAACTTTAAACAAAATATATGAATGTTGTCGGCTGCAGCCTGTCGTTGCGTCTAATCGCCGCAGCCATCGCAGTCGCATGTCGCATGGTGTGCGCCATGTATATTGTATATACTATCTTTGAAAGACGACTCTTCAATATGTCGTGAGGATAAACCTTGGATAATTACTGATGACCGCTATAATGAAGTCTGTTATCAAGTGTGGAAGAGATTTCTGTAATGAGACCAGCATACATGGCTTCAACCATATTTCTGCACCGCGAAGACATTGGATTGAAAGGTAAAACAATACCGTATATATTATATATCTACTATTAAGCTTTAACTACTTCTTACTTCAATATCCATTTCAAAGGATTTATTTCATCTTTTTAATCAAGTAACAATATATTCGTACTCGATTTTTGGGCACAAAATACCAATAAAAAAACGGGTTGCACTCCGGGAGTACCAGCAGAAGTGAAAACTTGAATATTAACGTTGTACATATTTCCGTCTTACGAATTTTCGATCAGGTCACGTGTCTTGACGCGAACTTAACATTTTTTACCCATCACAAAAAAAAGTGCACAACGCCGATAAAGAAGTTTTCACTTTAAAAAAAAAACAATGACGATCATAAAAATAAATATAACACAATAATTATAATTTTCTAACCGGCATTGGAACAGCAACATTAAAGTGTAGTAACTACCTGCTACAACCATGCCAGACACAAGGGTATTCCAGCCTGTCGGTGATCATTGTCGATCCTCACCCTGTATTGATAGAAAGGATGGGCCTGATCCTGATCATTGATGGAAACTTGAAGGGACAGTAACAGTTCTCACCGAGAAGATGGGACATTAATTGGCAGTCAATTATTTTTGAATAGTGACTAAAAGAGTAACGAATATATTCTATATAAATGTTGATGGATGGAAAGGGAGAGGAAGCCAAAGAAAAGATGAAAAAGAAGGGAGTGAATGATAGCGTGACGGTTAACAGGGAGAATGGAAGAAGAAAAAAATGGTGCGCCAACCCCACGTAACATGGGACAAGGAAAGGAAGATGATGATGTCAACTATGTGAGCGAACCATTGCAGAATTACACGTGACAACATCGAAGGAACTGACTTGAGGTCATGTCAAAGTCAAATAATTTATTTCAATTAGGCACAAAAAAGGCACTTTTGAACGTCAAAATTTACAACAAAAAAAAAAAAAATTGACTAGTCACCCCTTCCAAAAGGTTTTCGTATGGAGAAGAATGGGCAAGAAATTACACCGTTACTCTTTTAAAATGTTTTTACAATATCTTGCTTACACTAATTATATGATTATATGTGAAGATGATGCACCTAAATAATATTACTATACCACGATAGGTAAAAATAATGAAAAATAAAGGAATGACAAAAATTTATTAAGCATGGTGCTCACATATTTACAAACATTGTAAAATTATACGATATTCGTAACATTTTAACAAGTAATACTTATAATAAGTCAGTGTGTGAGTTCAAGTAATCACAGCATATAAAATCAATGTTCTAAAAAATAATATTATACAATTAAATTGGCAACCAGTTACATTTTGTCTACATTCTAAACTATATACATATATATACTATATCATTCTACCTTAGTTTTACAATGACAAACCATGGATAGCCAACGAATAACGCATTGCAGTTCTCCAACATATCGACATAAATGGGTTGCCTCTCAACATGAGTTCAATTCATCAACAAATCTGCCAAAAAACGACGTGGAGGCCTCCTCCATGCGTTGAGCTCCTTATAAATTATGATTTGAGCTATACCGCACTGACTGGACAGGACCACACAAATCTATATGGTTCTTTCCTCAAAATACCATTTCAGACATTAATCTACATGGTCCTTATTATGGCCTGACCAATATCATGTCTGGACTTTAAAAGACTTTGACCCTTGAGTATTTTTCGTCATTTCTTCACAGGGATAATCAGCTAGGAAATGTCAACTACATCTACATCATCTTAAATATAAGCTAGATGCAGTCGACACGTCATTTTTTTTTCATTTCATTTCATTTTCATTTCAATTTCATATTTACTTTCATCACAACGACTGGTCTTGCGTTGCACGCATCAAGCAAACATGTAATAACATTACATTTTGTAGGATCTTATGGGTAGCTGCAACAGCCCTAGCCACCTGGGGAGCCATGGACGTATCCCTGGGTCAGCTGCAGCGCTACAACGAGTCTCCAACGGTTGTGACCCTAGAGAAGGACTTCAGATCCTGGCGGTTCAGTGTGCCAGCTATCACGATGTGTTATAAGGTGTTTAATCATACATGTCGTGAGATATTATACTAAAAATATGTTGTAATTGTTTGATTACTTTCAGAGAAATAGCGCGATGAAATTTATAGATTTTTATAAAAAAATCAAATCATTGGCATTGTAGCTATCTCAAATTCAGCCCTACGAAATCCATTTTTTTTGTACCGACTGCATAAGTACTACTAAATCCTACCAATGTTCAAATATTTATCCGTAAGCTAGTTTTCGACTTCTAAGGTGGCTCCTCAATACAGACGTCTAAATTGAGGAGCCATTTTTAAGGGTTTTACTACAAATTCCAGGATCGGGCCTACAAAATCGGCAAAATTACTACTAAATGTTTGTAGTACCAGCGTTTATATGAGACATGGCTCCTCAATCCATACCAACACTAGTCAGAAGCCCAAAAGTCTGACAACCAGTCTTACCTACAGGTATCATATTACCCAGTAACTGGGTTGTGGAGGTCAGATAGGCAGTCGCTCCATACTGGTATTCAGCTGCATCCGGTTAAACTCGAAGGCGACCCCAACATAGTTGAGAAAAGGCTGGCAGACTGATTGATAAGGATGTGGCTGTAACCCTTAAGAGTATAACAAAAGCCAAGAGTCCAGTACCCTAATTACGTAATATGCGATCAATCAAAATTTGAATCCTTTTGAAACAAATTGCTAATCCATTGCTTCATAAGTTCGAAAAAATATCTACCCAACAACGTAAATAACGCAATGAATGTTGTTGAACTGTCAAAATGAAATAAATTTGTCGTAATCGTTTACAAAAATGTGTTGCGTAATTAGATAGCTGGTCATAATTTTCTATCCATTGAACTCTGCTTCACACTGGCGCTTATACAGGGTGTTTGGCGCATGGACCGACACAATTTTTTGGGGAGTTGAGAGGGTCATTTGCGAAGTTTCACCCAAAGATCCCATGTCCTAAGTGTCACGGTTAATAAGATATGATTTTTTTAGATTTTTTCCAAAAATTATGAACATAGTTTTATTTAAAAAAGTTCTTTATTTATTTAGAATAAGAATACATTGCAGAATACAATAAAAGTTATTTCGTGCAATTAGAACAATAAACAAAAAAGTAATGACTATTTAAAGGCGAGATTTCGGGTAATTTTGTGAAAAAAACAAAAAAAAACATCTCAATAACCGTGACACTTAGGACATGGGGTCTTTGGGTGAAACCTCCCAAATGACGCTCCCAATCCCCCAAATAATTGTGTCGGTCCATGCGCCAAACACCCTGTATAAAAAGAGAATTAGTATTAGTACTCGCTATGCGTGAGCCACTCTTACCTTCCGCTGGACCTTATGAAAACTGGTTGTGCCTATAGTAAAAGATAAAGCCGGTGACTTAGCGGATAAAAGTAACTATAGGCCCATTTCTCTAGCTACTGTTACAGCGATGGTGTTTTACGGTTTGCTTAATACACAGTTAAAGTCAATATATATCTCTGCTCGATAATCAGTTTGGATTTAGACCCCGATTATCCCCGATTAAGCACACCGTCAGATACTATAATGACCGTAAAACCCCGGTATACGCGTGTTTTCTTGACTTGTCCGGGGCTTTTGATCTGGTGGATCTCTTGTGGGAAAAACTTAAGGGTATCAACCAACCACCAGAACTTGTTACCATCTTCAATTATTGGTATACGCACCATTGGGGGCAATGTCGGAGCCATATCGATTACAATGCGGTAAGGCAAGGCATCCTTTACATGAAATTCAAAATTCAATATTCAAAAGTCATTTATTCAAACTAGGCTGAGAATCAGGTTGACTGGTAGAAAATGCCTGTGGCATTAAGTCCGCCTCTGTACATTTATGTGCTTGAAGTGTTAATAAATAAATAAATAAATAAATAAATCAGCACTTTTTGAACGTCAAAATTATATAAGACAGTCCCCCAAAACGCCCACCCTTCACCACTTCCTAGTGCTTTTGCTGGGAAGAAGAAGTGGCGCAACAAAGTCCCCAGCAGCACAGCTGTCTGTTCAGTTAGAAAAAAAAATGATTCTATACACTAGTAATACAAGATAATTTACATTACGCAAAACACAATTTAAATTATAAATTAATAGTCATATGACAGCTAGCACACGCCAATATACAAACCAAAAACATCGAGAACTATACTCAAGCAGAAATAAAAATAACTAAACGTAAACAATATCTAAAAAAGAAAATAAAGCCTCCAGGCATAAAGGGCGTGCCCGCTTACATATAGCTGTAACTAGAAGTTATAATTGATACACTAGGACCATCGAGGTAAAATATTTAATTGTCGAGGTCGCTAGCTAACCACATAATGCAATACAACATGGATGTGCCGATTGTCGTGCTGAGCAGTCAACACGTCGGCTGTACACGACGAGTGTATCAACAATTTAAGCTATGCAAACGACATGGTTCTGCTGGAGGTTGGTAGCGACGTGTGAGGATTACGCTGTTAAACATGGACTTGTTTATAATATTAAGAAAAGGCAGTTTAGAGTCTTTGAGGCCGGCGGTTACCCTTAGAAAGGGTGAATCAGTTTAAATACCTAGAACATATAGTCAAGGTTGATCTCAGGGAACATGCTGACTTGGAACGGGAGCGGAGGGCTTTGTCTAAAAGAGCCAATATGCTGGCCCGCAGGTTCGCGCGCTGCTCGGATGGCGTGAAAATAAGTCTTTTCCGAACATATTGCACGTCCATGTAAACCTGCAACCTGCAGAAAAGCTACAGCACCCTCCGCATTCAATTTAACAACGCTTTCAGAGCGATGTTGGGTCTGCCTCGCTACTGCAGCGTTTCGGGTATGTTCGCATGGGCGCGCACGGACTGTTTTCATGCGCGCGTCTCTTGTGCGTAGAGTGCGGGCCAGCTCCAATCTGAATATGATCGCAAATAGGTTGGACTGTCCTTATGTGCGAAACTGCTGTGACCAAGTTACATATAGTGTCGCACGATATTACTGTAATTAATGAATATGGACTAATTATGATGATTGATTGAATATGAATTGGAATTATTTAATTTGTGTTCATGTTGTATTTTTATTGTATTTATGTGTGTGTGATTTAAAGATTTCTGATATGGGTTATGTGGTACCTGAAATAAATGAATTTTATTTTATAAGAGCCGAAAAACTAAATACAGTCAAATGTCCCCATCTTCATTACAGTGATATAAGAGTGAAATGGAAAGTCTTTTCAAACAAGCTAATTCTACTTACATCTATTCATTGTCATATGCCCCAGAATCGCCTCAACAAAGCCAAGTTACCAGCCGTCATCAAGAAATACTTCAACACCGACCCTTCTGATGACAAGTATGAGTACTACGCTCGTCTAGTGGAAGCTATCACCGACTCGGATCTGTTCCACCTGGAGAGGTTCCAGGAGTTTAGCGATTTGGAGACCACTGTGGACATGTTTGGGATAGCTGTGGATGTGAGTAGATTTGGCACAAAATTAATATTATATCATCATTTCGGCAGAAAGACGTCCAAACTCAAACTCAAAGCATTTATTTCAATTAAACCATTTACAGGCACTTTTGAATTGTCAAGGGGTCGGTCAGTCAAAAATATGAAGCTAGTTGCCCATTCCAAAGCGTAGTAGGTACCTATGGAGAAGAACGGGCAAGAAACTCCACGGACACTCTTTTAAATTAAATAAAAAAATTATACAAATTATTGGTTACATATTTCATTTTGAAATTATGCATGTGAGAACATGTAATAAGACGTGCACGTTCGTAAAAGCGTCCGTAATAAAAAGAAGAAAAAAAGAATGATTCAAAAACTTAAAATAAATTAAAATAAGCCATGGCAGCTAAGAGATGACCAGTCCCAACAGACGGCGCCCGTTCACGAACATGACGCATGGATCAGCACCATTCAGGTCAACCATTTTGAAGGGAGCTAAATGATCCAACACACACGCCACCATCAGCGAGACATTTGAGTGAGCATGACATACTCACAGCCGCCAGGGCACATTCAAGTCAATGAAATACTACATATTACCCGGTAAATGGTAGCTCTTTAGTACATAGTACTCACACCTGTGCTCCACCTGTGTCCACTGCTGGACATAGGACTCCCCAAGCACCGCTACTTTGACCAGTTCTGTTCTTCCCACATCCAGCGGATTCCTGCAGCCTTCCAACGTTACGTCTTCCGTACGCAGTCGCCACTCCAAAACCTTTCAGCCCCATCCTGTGTGTAGTGTAATGTGTCCTGCCCATTGCCACTTAAATTTGGCAATTCTTCGGGCTAAGTCAGTTAGTTACCTTGGTTCTCCTACGCATCTCTTAATTTCTGATTCGATCACGTAACAAAAATCCAAGCATAGCCGTCTCCCTTTGGTGACTTTTCGCCTTCTAGTAAGGCCCATTGTGAGCGAACACGTTTCAGTGCCATAGGTCATCACTGGGAACACGCACTAGTCAATGACTTTCGTCTTGAGACACTGCGGTACATAGAACCAGAAGATATTGCGTATCCCAAACGCTGTCCACCCGAGTAGGATTCGACGATTGACCTCTTTGTCGAAGTTGGACCCACCTAACTGGACAGTTTGTCCTAGGTAAATGTACTTGTCCACACCTTCGAGTGTAGCGTCTCCGATCTTTAATACCGGCCTGGACTTTCCCACTACAGGGCAAAGTCCTCTTCTCATGCAGAGAAGGCACAAGCATTGATCACCACGCTAGACTTATTGTATGTTAGCAATTTAAGGCTATATTTTGTTTACCATATTTTCCTTCACCATGACCAAACTTATAGTTCATAATCATCATCTTCCTGCCCTTGTCCCGCACGGTACGTGGGGTTGGCGCAACACATTTTCTTCTCCCATACTCCCTTGTCAACCGTCACGCTATCATTCTCTCCCTTCTTTTTCATATCATTCCTCACACAATTCTTCCATGTTTTCATTGGTTTTCCTGTTACTCTCCATCCATCAACACTTTTACAGCAAACCAAAACAACCACCATACTTGCACTAATGACTGAGTAATGTTTTCTCGTGCCTACTTGTGTTGTTTTTCTGCTTACCGGAAGACGTAGGGTTGGAAGGCCCTCCCGGAAGGTGGACAGATGACTTGGTGAAAGCCGCGGGAATCCGGTGGATGCGTGAAGCACAGAACCGGTCGAAGTCCACCTTGGAGGCCTATGTCCAGCAGTGGACGTCTTTCGGCTGTGACTTGTGGAAGAGGCCTACTTCACCTCTGTCTTCTACAATGTAATACCTATTACCACGAAGCCATTAGCCAAGTTGTAATTTTATTGAAAGAAAGAAAAGAAAGAAAATACATTTATTTGGCACAACAAGCAAAGGCACACAAGTAGAAAGAGAAAATAAAAAATAAGATAAAAGGAAATAATACAAAATAAAAGTGTAAAAACTGCGTTGCATGATACCATCCTAAAAATGCATACATTTTGTTCTAAGCATCTTCCGTCTCACGCGCCCGGCGGTTTACATCTTGTTTCATAGAAGTTGTTAGGGCTCGCTGCGTGCGCTTTAGCGAGCGCACGGGGCCGTTTTTATTCAAGCAAAAATAAGATTTAATTCTTTTGCAGTAGAAATCAAAATAGGTCAGCTTGATTTTCTCAACTCCAATAACAAAACTATGGAATGACTCCAAGACATAACAACATAACATCACGCCTGTATTCCCCGAAGGGTAACTCATCTGCCGGGTATACATCAGCCGGGTGTCCCCCGACGACCAACTGCTTTTTTTGTAGGTTCTTTACTTTCTTGGACAAAGGTCTGTTTCTGAAAAGTTCTAGTTAAACTAATAGATACTAATGGTGATGTTCAACAGGTAATGCCGGATTTGGACCTCAAGACCAGGTCTTCAGAGGAAGTCAGCTTCAAATGGATCCCAGTCATGACTGAAGCTGGTGCCTGCTACGTCACAAATTCTGTCGCGATAGGAGATGTGGCTATTGGGTAAGTCTACTCCTCGACAAATAGCCAAAAAAATTCATAATTTATCGCTCATGGCAAGCTGATTGGTGATCACATTTTGTGAGTAAGTCCCAGGTTTAGAAGATCTTTATAGGGAGGATCCGCTGTTGTAGCCCGCGAAATTCAAATTTTCTTAGATTTTTTGCAATTTCTAGGTCAGTGTCCGATTGTATCTTGATATTTTTTAATTATTGACTGCCTCGTTCACAGGTCTAGTGGTCGCAAGTGCTACTGCTGAGCACGAGGTCTTGGGTTCGATTCCCAGGTCGGGCAAAGTCTTATTGGGTTTTTCTAGCTGAAATTTTTTCAGTAGCACCCTGGAGTCTGGATTTGTGCCCGCTTGATCGCAAAAGGCTCGCCCCCTATTACATGTGACTTAAACATAACTGGCGAAATGTGGGTGAACCTGCTACAGGGAAACTTCTGCCCAACCCTTCGGGGAAACAAGGCGTGATGTTATGTTATGTTTAAAATTATTATGATTCGCGGCCATCACAGATATATAATTAAGTATAATCACTAGAACATTAACTTTTAAAGCTGTCATAAAATACTAATCTTCCATTAACTTGTTGTAACTTGTTGCAGAAAGCAACATTCATTTTAATGGTTTTTTGATGACATTAATGTAATCATTAGCGTTAATGAGCCATTACGTAATGGGGCAATAATGTTTGTCTTTGTGCAACTGTGTGTATGGTAGATTTTTCCTTAAGAACTTTTGGAACAAATCTGTTTTGATCAAGAAACAACCTGTCACTGACCTGCAAATTCCAAAAAAACGAAGATTATTTGAATTTCGGATATTGCGGATCCTCGTTAAACCCAAGAGTGTAGGAAAACATGACAAGCTGACATCACAAAAACTTCATAAAAATCAAACTCAAAAATCATTTACTTAAACTGAGCTGAGAATCAGCACTTTTTGAAAGTCAAAATTACATAAGACGGTCCCTCAAAACGCCTGCCCTTCACCACTTCCTTCTTTCCATAGCTGGGAAGAAGAAGTGGCGCAACAAACTCCCCAGCACAGCTGTCTGTTAAGCGACAGAAATACCACAGCTACGCAAACATGACTTTATTACTTTCTGGCTGGTTAATCAATCTGCCTAGGCTTTTCCCAACTATGTTAGGGTCGACTTCCAGTCTTACCGGATGCAGCTGAATACCAGTACTTTACATGGAGCGATTGCCTATCTGACCTCCACAACCCAATTTCTGTGTAACACGATACTACTTGGTAAGACTGGTTGTCAGAATTCTGGGCTTCCCGTAACGACTGCCAATGATCTGTTAATGACAGTCGGGACCACCGGCTTAAACGTGCTTTCCGTGGCACGGAGGTGTCACGATGTTAAATAGATGGTCGCCCATCCATGAACCGACCGCGACAAGATAGCTTAACCTTCGATCGATCCGTGTGGCTGTTTTTATTTTGCCACTAGCCCTTTTCTGGCTACCATGATATAAAAATAATCAATTGTATAAAGTTATAATCCTTCCTTACAGGAGTGTTAACTACAACGATACCCTCCACTGGCCTCAGACGTGTAAATACTCCTCTCTAAGTTGCTATATCATCATGGACGTGCCTACTACTGCTGATGTAAGTAATTTTATTATAGACTAGCTTTTTCCCGCGGATTCGCACGCGTGGATGTCGGAAAATATCTCATCGGAACGTACTACCGGGATTACATACCTAACAGCCGAGGAAAAGGTCATTGACTCCTGCCGCTGCACCCGCGTTGCCGTCAACCATAATTATTATGTTACGCATAATTTTGCATTTGTGATATATTTTAACCTTTATAATACTGGTGTCTCATATTGGAGACAGATAACAATAAAATTCTATTGTGTCTGCTAATTGCGCGCGCGACAGATTAAACTATTCATCTAAATGATATAATGTCGAGGCAAATTTTAATCTAAATTAAATACTTAAATAACATATTTTATTGGATGAGGATTAACATAATAGTTACCGGTCAAAATAGCTTCGGAAATAACAATGAAATTTTTATCATATTATGACAGGTAATAATGTTTAGTTACTGTGGGCCATCCTTAGAAGCTGACTTAAGCCATCGCAGACTTTTTGTTGAACTTTATAAGTTGTTCAATTCTGTAGAGGACATTTTTTTATTTATCTCACACGGTTTAAGCGGCGTACGCCAGTAAAGCTCCCAGTCGGCATGATAATTTCTGACATCTTCAACAATAGTCGTCATATTTCAGTTTTACACAAAACCTTCCCCATGAATCACTCCGTCCATTGGTGAAAACAGTGAAAATCCGTTCGGTACTTTTTGAGTTTATCGCGTTCAGACAGACAGACAGACAGACAGACGCGGCAGGGGGCTTTGTTTTATACTATGTAAGGATAAGGATGTACGGATACTCCTATTAGACCATTAAAAGCGGCCAAGTGCGAGTCGGACTCGCACATGAAAGGTACAGGTTCGTACCACCATGCATAATTAACAATATTTTCTACAAACGCCGAAAAAAACAGGTGTAACGAATAAAAATAAAGTTAGAACTTAAAAGGTTTTGAGTTTATTAATTACAAATAAAAATACAATTTTTTTCTCTTAAATTTCAACTTAGAGATTGCAGTGAAAGTGTGAAAAAGGATGGCGGGAAAGTGAAAGGGATACCGTGGCCCCTGGCAACTGAAGGAACACGGGTGGGTTTTAGTCAGTAAGAGTCTGACACCCCCTCCCTCCTTCACCATTATTCCAGTGTGAGTGAGGGACGGAGCTCTAAAAGGCCGCTAGCGCCATCCTTTTTTCGCAGTGGAATAATGATGGCATTAATACTTCATAATAAGGCTCCAGAGCGGGACAAGTTATTTGATAATTTCCAACCCAAAAAAAAAAACAAAAAAAAGGGTGCAGTGAATCAAGACATTGACATTATTATAGTAACTAGACATTATCAATTAATACAATTTACAATTATTTATTCTTAATTTGACATTAAAACTTTTTCTCATCAATTGACAGAAGTATAACTTTGACTTCAATTTATTAATTTGTTCTGTAGCGGTTACACCGCCACATACGAACTACGCATCAAAGACAGGACGTCACATAAATCCTGCATCGCGCAATTAGAGTTTACCGCGCGAACGACATAGATAAGACTATCCGAAATCAACAGTAGAGAGTCGGCCCGCCAGACACAACACCCGTCTGGTTGGAGGATCCTCCCTTTTCTATGGTGGATGAGTGAACTTTACACCCTGTTCCTCATGCCTCTAAAGTTCTTTAAAAATTCTAATGCATGATAAATTCGATAGTTGTCGTTGTCGTTTTTTGTTTTTAATTAAATAAAATAATATCATTGTCATGATGGCCCAGCGGTTAAGGCCTCGCCTGTCATGCATGAGGTTATGGGTCCAAATCCGAGCAAGTACCAATGTGACTTTTTTCAATTCATATGTACTTTCTGAGTTTATCTTGGACATTATTGACATCGGTGAAGGAAAATATCGTGAGGAAACCTGGACTTATAGTTAATATAAGTCTGAAATCACCAACCCGTCTTGAGCAAGCGTGGTGATCAGTGCTCGCGCCTTCTCTGTATAAGAAGAGGCCTTTGTCCTGCAGTGGGACAGTAATAGGCTGGTATTAATAGCATTCTCACAGAAGAGATGGTAAACCGCAAAATCATTAAAAAGTGACTCTTGCTACGACAAAATAAAATGCAAGTAAAGCAATAAGTTCTACCAGAATCGCGCGGCACCATCGCGTCGTTCTTGTCAGTAGCCTTAAGGCCTCTGCCTCAAATTTTGCGGGCAGCGGGGCGGCGGCGGCGGCGGCGCGGGAGCGGCAAGATCTTATGCGTAAAATCAAATGGACCGGTTCTCGAAAACAGGGGCGCGGGGGCGGGCAACGAGCGGTGCACTCCAGTCAAGCGGTGATCGCCCGCGCCGCCGCCGCCTCCACCCCGCTGCCCGCAAAATTCGAGGCAGAGGCCTTACGCTCACTGAATTGGCCCAACAAGTTGAGCCCTTCGCGTACTTAAATCAGAAGGTTGATTTATTTATTTAAAAAGCTTCGAGCGGCTGCTGATTTCCAATCCCTAAATGGTTTACTTTGCCCGCGCTCAATCAGTTCTCAGTTACTGTATGGGGAGGAACCCACAAGACAACCATGTTGCGGCTAGAGAGGGCTCAGAGAGCAGTTTTAAAGTACTAGCAAAAAAACCTATTAGATATCCGACCTCTGAACTGTTCTCACTTTGTGAGGTCCTCACAGAGAGAAAGTTGTTCGTCCTTCAAACAGTTTTTAAGAAACACCAGCTTCTGCCTTACGACCCTCAGCCCCCAACAAACAAGCGGCGGCGTGCCGACAGAGTTTGTAAGACTGAGCGCTGCAGGTTAGCGTTGGTTTGTCGCCACTTCAACCATACCAGCTCTAAACTTTACAATGACTTAAATATAAGACTTAATATTTGCCCTATGACTATATGCTGATGATGATGGGACTCCCTTTTCCGCACTTAGACTCTCATTTGGTCCGTTGTGCGTGGGGATACTGGCTAACAGAGCCAGCCTAGTTCCGCCCAAAAGCACAGAAGCCTCCTGGGGGCTTCACAGGCTTCGCGGAGCGACCTCACTGTTCCGAGGATTTCTTCCCGTTGAGAAGCCACAGCCTCGCACTCCAGGATAACGTGGGCGGCTGATTCCTCGGCGTCGAGCAGCCCCTGCAAAGGGGGCTATCTGTGGCGCCTATGTTGAAAAGATGTTTGTTGAGGGGGTTATGGCCCGTAATTGTTCCTATAATGATTCTAAGGTTATTTCTACCCAGGTTGAGAAGATTTTTGGTTAATCGCGGGTCTACAATTGGTAAAGCCAATTTTGACTGTCTACAGTCTGTTCCCCGTGACCATCTGTTGTTATGGAGTTCGGTCGATCTTTGGCGAATCCACGCACGAAATTGTGAGAAAGGCCGAGGGAGAAGTGGGTACGGGCTAAGCACTTCCATATCAGAGCCTCTCTTCGCAAGTTCATCAGCGGCGTCATTGCCTAAGGATCCACTATGCCCTTTGATCCACTGGAGGATAATGTGATGCCCTATGACTAAAAATCTATACTCAATACTCAATTCTTTATTGCTTTACCATAATGTGAACTTAGGTGGTAAATATATAATTTAGATCATTATGGACCCTGTAGGGCACAGCAAAAGGGTAGGAGAGAGGAAGTCCTGTTTTTCGAGATAATTATATCATTAAAACTTATTCCCAAAAAAACAACATTTTGGGAATAAGTTTTAACTTACATATAATATTATTATAATCAGTCAGGAGATCGCGAACAAGGATACTAAATATTTTGCATATAGGTATATTATTTTATATACCTGTACATACTCGTATGTATTATAATTCTGTTTTTTCATTTGTATAAATTGTTTTTATTTGAATAATTATTATTGCTATATTATTTAATTTATTATTATTGCTATTTAATATGGTTATTATTTTTGTTATATTATGTATTAATTATTACTATTTTATATAATTTATTAATAATGAGTGTATCATTTAATATATTGGACATACCTATAAATTGCGTGATTTTTATTATTTATGTTTATCATTTAAATATTCATCTAAGGAGTAATAGCATTTGTTTATCAGTAATTTTTTAAGTTTATTTATGAATATATTTAACTTTTCTTCTTTCTTTATTATTTCTGGTAGCTTGTTATATATTTTTATAGACATTACGTAGGGGCTTGTAGAATGCATTTTTAGCTTGGAGGTTGGTATGTTTAGCCTAGATCGGTGCCTAAGTGTGTACTGTGATTGGATGTCTTCGCGTTTTGTGTAGAACTCTTGATGCTTACGAACAAATTTACATATTTCTAGAATGTAAATACTGGGGAGAGTTAGAATATTGTGTTTTAGAAAATAGGGTTTGCAGCTGTCAGTTTGATCAATGTTTACCAAGATTCTAACTAATTTCTTTTGTAGGGTAAAGAGTGTCAGTGCATCTGTACTATTTCCCCAGAGAGTTATGCCGTAGCTATCTACTGAAGAGAAAAGTGACTGTCTGGCTTAAATCCTTGTCTTATGAAGAAACTGAGCAACTTATGGTATCATTACACGGTAAACACACACACACATACACCCATCACCCCACCTCCACTCTACACTTATACTACATAGTAACCTCCACATAGAGTATATTCTTTGTGAAGTCTGGAACAATAACTTTATAAATATTTTTGGGTCAGGCGTCGATAGCTGCGCCACAGTACTTTACTTTTGTGGCTTTAGGGGCATGTGGTACAGGGTGTAAAGTCCACTCATCTACCATAGAACAGGGAGGATCCTCCGACCAGACGGGTGTTGTGTCTGGCGGGCCGACTGCCCGACTGTTGATTTCGGATAGTCTTATCTATGTCATTCGCGCGGTAAACGTCGACGTCATGTCTTTGATGCGTAGTTTGTATGTGGCGGTGTAACCGCTACATGGCTATCTTCGTTTTCATTTGTAAATTGTAAACTTAAGTTGTTCCAAATAAACTTTATTTTATTTTATTTTTATACCTAAAATGTGGAGTGAAGCATCTGTATTGATATGTGTCATTGTGCAGGATAAAATTAAATATTAACACATCTTATGTAATGGTAGAATGTAAAGGCCCTATTATTACCCATTAGGCTAAGACCTGTAATGGTAGTTTTAAGGCATTTAAACAAATAACTAAATAAATAAATTATAGTTTTAAGACATTCTAACTACACACTAAAGGACGATGACAAAAACGTCCCCACCCTTGTAGCACTTAAAAACCTATGTTGATCGGAGGGCCTTAACCATCTTATCATTTTATTGTATGACAGCGCCTCTGAAATGTGCATCCGAAAAAAGTTATAACGGTAAGAAGAACAACATTAAACAGCAGTATAATTTTATTGTGACTAATTCCGGTTTCTTCGTGTCGATATTTTTTTTTTCGGATGGACATTTCAGTTTCGCTGTCATACAATAAACTGATACGATGGCTATAGCCCTTCGATTAACATAGGTTTTAAAGTGCTACAAGGGTGGGGACGGTGTCCATACATTTTTGAGCATTATTCCTTTATTTTGGTGATCGAACAGGGCCTCAAGTCTGCTATTACAATAGTGTCAGAATGGTCTGTCATTGATTTCATAATTGTTGATTTTGACAAGTTTGGTAATCTACTCACATATTGGCGTCATTATGACTTTCCAATGGTCAGCCACTGACACTCCATTGAAAAAAATGGCATCTATTGGTAATCTCGGACATAATGAAAAATGAATGACTGAGTTAAGCGGTAATCTGCTAAAATTTTGACAGTTCCTTTGATCAGTGGCCTACCATGAGAACGTCATTGTGCAGTCATTTCTTATCGTGTTTGTGGAATACAATGATCAACCAATGATCGACCATTATGAACTTAGCAGATTACGAACTTTTAGCAAAATGACAATGGGTTCGTGTTAAAATGACGAATTTAAAAAAATAGCAGACTTGGGCCCCTGTATTTAAAAGAAAAAGAGATTGCTCGTCAAAAATATAAAAAAATGTGTTTTTTGTGCTGGTTACAAGGTTATTAAATAAAAAACAGGTTACAACGTATTGTATATTTAAACTATTATTTTATCTATGAAATTATGTAACATGTATTTATTTACTTAGTTTTTCGTTAGATCTTATTTACTTAGAGCATAAAGCTCAATCGTCTTTAACAAAACTGGTTACAAACATTATTCATCATTTGCTTTTTAAACTTGATTTCTTAGCGGTTAAACTAGCTGATTTTTCTCAAAGGTGATATCATCATCTTGCACATAGGTAGATAACTACTCACTTCATTTCGAGTGACATTTGTTTTGATCTCTTATCCAGAAATTCTCGCCATAATTCCCTATTACTCTTTTTTATAATTAAATACACAGGCAATGCTATTGCGTTCAAGAAATCTCCTAGGTAAGTGAATTATAGCACTCATGGTCAATATTTCTATATAAAATGTTCTAATTATCACAGGTAACACTATTACATTGCTGAGTACAAAAATCAACGTAGCAATGTAGAAGCGACGCCATTTGGAAAAAGATACACTCACACCAGCTTCACCAACGCGGAATAAACAATTTAAAACTGATAAATAAATAACAAAATTAATCACCACGGGTATTAAGAACACTAAATCGATGAGAAGATTAATAATTTCAATTGTTATTATTTGTCTCGAGTCATAGACATGAGAATGCAACATAGGAACAAAAAGTAATAAGTTTGAAAAAGGCAGACCCCACGCAAATAGGCTACTCTTAAGGTACCTCCTACGAATGTCCAGACGAAAAACTTTTACAAAATCAACATAAAATATGTAGCACAACACTAGTAACCAACAATGAAATAATAGTCGAGTATATATCATAAAAACGGCTATTAAAATATAGTACACTTCTTCATAATAGATCCATTGCTTAGTAATTAGAAAAGTGTATGAAATGTTTAGCGTTCTTGCTATAATTGTACTGATGAGCACATAGTTTCTGAAATTACGAAACTTCTTGATTGTACACCAAGATGTCACTCCGTAAATGGCCGCCGCGAGAGACAGAACAAGCAAAATCCAGGCAATAATGCCGAACCAAAAGTCACCAACTAGTTCTATAAAGGTGTCGGCCATGGTGATCGTCGCGTCTGATGCACTGATGAGCAGGTATACACTTCCACAAAGTTACACGCCACAAAGCGCTATGAGACCGGATCAGTTAAAATTATCAATTTAAAACAAGTATGCAGATTCTTATTGTATTTTATTCGGATCTCTCAATTTTTTTGAAACCTGACGGTCCACACACTGTGCTGTGTTTATTAAGAATGCTACTCTTTTATTGCTATTCGTTTTTTTTTTTGATATTTGGGTTCCGTACCCGCTGACTTTTTAATATACATATGTGTGCGTTACAGTATGGAGCTTCATAGAAATAATGCTAAATGGCTCGAGTTGAGGCGATGCCGATCAGCATGTTACAGGCTAGGTATTTTGTACCAAAACCTTCAGCCAAATTGGTAAAACGGCTTTTTTCTAACATTTTGTGTTTACTAATAAGTAATATTAAGGGTTAAAGTATGAAATTGCAGTTTTATTGTAATAGGTACTTCGAATTGACATAGAGAACCTTCATGGTTTGAGATTTTTGAGTGAAACTTTTTTCACATGGTACCTGTGAAGTTCTTCTTTTAAAAAATGTGCAACATTCAAACTCAAACTCAAAACTCAAAGCATTTATTTCAATTAAACCATTTACAGGCACTTTTCAATTGTCAAAGAGTCAATTAATCTTACGCTTGAATCGTGTGAGTGTACACGCTCCAACGATTTCCCGTGAAATATGATGGCTGTATCATCTGCATAAGTTATAGTGTCAGCATTATTCACAGAGAGGTTTAGTATGTCGTTAATATAGACAATGAAAAGAGTGGGTCCAAGTACACTGCCCTGTGGAACTTCGAAGTTAACGGGAAATTGGTCACTAGTGAAAGAGATTACTTTATGTACGGTTTCCGGTTTATCAGGTAGCTTTTAAACCATTCAAGGCAAATACCTCTTGTTCCTAAGCATTCTAGTTTTTTGAAGAGTAGGCCAGTTGAAACCGTGTCAAATGCCTTTGCAAGATTTAGAGATTTTTTGGTGACTGGTCGTCTTGCTGATCATGGTTTTGTTATTGTTATTAGTAATTAACTGTTTTTTTTTATTTTACCTCAATGGTCCTAGTTTATCAATTATAACTTCTAGTTACAGCTATATATGTAAGCGGGCACGCCCTTTATACCTGGAGGCTTTATTTCCTTTTTTAGATATTGTTTACGTTTAGTTATTTTTATTTCTGCTTGAGTATAGATCTCGATGTTTTTGGTTGGTATATTGGCGTGTGCTAGCTATCATATGGCTATTAATTTATAATTTAATGTTTTGTGTTGCGTTATGTAAATTATTTTGCATAAGTACTTATTGTATAGAATCAAGTTTTTCTAATTGAACAGACAGCTGTGCTGCTGGGGAGTTTGTTGCGCCACTTCTTCTTCCCAGCGAAAGCACTAGGAAGTGGTGAAGGGTGGGCGTTTTGTGGGACTGTCTTATGTAACTTTGACGTTCGAAAAGTGTTGATTCTCAGCCTAGTTTGAATAAATGACTTTTGAATTTTTTGATTCTTTTTTTTAATATGAGAGGACACACAATTGTCAAGGAGCAGCGGCCTCGGTCGACCTATTCCTTCGGAAACTAAATTGATTATCAGACATGAGATGATTTTCTCAACGAAAAAGAAGACGTGAGTTAACTATCGTTCCTAATATTTAAGAGATAGAGCTTAGTAGGTCTGCAGCGGGGATGTTGCGGATATTTGCATCCGCATCAGCAATTCCGGAGCTTCCGCATTTATTAAGCCTTCCGCATCCACATTAATCAATGAGAAGTTAATGTGGATGCAGATGTGGGTGGAAAAAATATAAGTAAAATCATAATCTACAAAATGGAAATTATAATAATTTAAATCATCAATATCTCTAAATCGTCACATTTTCATGAAATATTCTTATACCCATCAAACAAATATAATTTCGCGAATTATATTGATTTTTAAATTATTATAATATCATGTCATTTTATTATTTATAATTGCCGCGTCGAAATAGCGCTGTAATTTGCAAAACAACGTAACAAATTTTAAATTTCGCCTTAACGCCTTGATGGATCCCATAAAAAAACGTGAGGTCCGCATCCACGAATGTGAGCTACCAAAAATCCGCATCCGTGGATGTAAAAAAATGTGCATCAACATCCTTGGTCTGTTGATATCTGGTGCATGTTTGGGACCGCTTTAGTAGATAGGGGAAACCGCAGCTATTTTCTAACGTTCTGGGAAGGTTCCGGTCTCCGGGCTCAGGTTAAAGATGTGGAACATTGGTACTAGTAAGAACTTTAAAGCTCTTTTGATAAGATTAACAGAAATTTTATCAGGGTAAATCTGAAATATTTTGTCATTCTCTAAGTTCTACGTTCACTCCCCATACGACGTGATGGATCTCACTCACACTCCGTCGCAAGTCCGTCTGACCCTCGTCAGGACCACAGAACTGAGCGTCATGGAGTCGCGTTGTGGTCGTGGAGTTAAGGAGTTGCAGCCAACACGGCGAGGGTGCTCGTACACTGATGAGCCGGCTTCTAGTGGGAAAAAGGTGGGTACATGATTACATAACATCTGGCCTGTATGGAGAGGTAGGTAGAGATGAGAGAGGCTAGAAAGGTTTACTAATGTCAGTAGTTTTATGGACATTTCTGTTTCAATGGGTCAAAGTCAGAAAAATATTATTCTAATTAGAACATTAAAATGTAGTTTATTTAGGTACACAGCACAAATACGTGTCGCCTGTCATGCAGAAGTAAACTGGCGAAGGAGTTCTGTGACTGCGTGCCTTTTTACTACTTTTACGAAGGTAACTTCTTATTTAATTTCTTCCATTTTGAAAAAAGGATTCCCTCCACATAGTTTACCACCAGCTTTAATGACAAGTCTTTTATAGTCAAGCAGTACGGTTATAGAATGCCCTGCCCGTGTCGACAAGGCGTGCTCAATCTTTCTCCACTTTTAAAATTCTGGTAATAAAACACTTCCTCTCTCCTTAAACACCATCATTACTTATACTTACTTGCTCTTGTTTTGTTTATTATTTTAAATATATACATACACCTATCAAAAAAAAGTTTGTGTTCACTAGCAAAAGCTAATATATTTTAAAAATTGAACTTTATCAAGAAAAAGTGTTTATTTTATTCTTTTCTTAAATAGAAAAAAAAAACTTTTTTTATTTTTTAATAACAAAAAATGAGTAATTCTGTCTAATTGAATTGTAACATACATGGAAAATAACAACAATTTATTAATAATAGTAGATTATTAACCAAAGGGATAAAGCAGTGTCTTCTGTCGAGGGTGACGATTTAAGTTCACCCAAGACTAAGACAGCTTTATCACCGAGGAAAATACTCTAATTTTCGTACCATTTGCGAAAAAAATAACACAATAATAATATGAGATAAGCATTTATTAAAAATAATGACAATTAAAAGTAAAATAAACTTAACGTTTATGTATTTGAAGAAAACAATAACGCAGCAATTTCCTAGACTAATATTTTTTGTCGGAAAAGCAAAGGCATCAAGCTCATACGGCCTCGTCGGTTTTCGTAATTTTATTTAATAATCATAACTGCGTATAAATGCGTATTCCTTTTACAAAAAGATGTATAATGCTTATTCAAACTCAATGGTGTAAACACAGATGTAGTTCAGTATAAATTTCGGTAATTACACATTACACATTCTCCCCCTAGAGGATGATTGAAATCCAGTACAATTTTCTTTCCCTGTTTTTAACAGATTAAAAATGACTATTGTTATGTTCGCTTTTTGTGGCATAGAATGTCACTTTTTTGAGCAAGTGGGACGAAAAAAGTTTTTATTTAATACAATATAACTCCTCCCCTGGCTCGCACACATGCGGAGTTCCTCCTGGGCATGCTCAGGATCAAGTTATCCAGCATTTCTTGCGGTAACCTGTCCCATTCTTGAATAGCGGCTTCCCTGATCTCTGTCACTATCTGGGGAGGTGGCTGACGGTTCCCGACAGCTCGTTTAAGAGCATCCCACCCGTGCTCTATTGGGTCTAAGTCAGGCGAGCCGGCAGGCCAGTCTAACCTTGTGATGTCGTATTCTCGGAGAGCAGCATTGACTCGTTGAGCTCGATGTGCGGGCGCATTACCATCGACCAGTACGAATTGGTGCCCATGGTTTACTCGGAATGGTCTGACAATTCCATCATTAGCGAGGAGCTTGTGGCTAAGTAATAACTGCCGCACGGGTCGATCCATCAGGTTAAGCTACGCTTGCCGGAGTTTGTCTGGGGGTGACCATCTTTACATACAGAGACCCCTCTGTGCCTCGGAAAGCACGTTAAGCCGTTGGTCCCGGCTGTCATTCGTTGTTCTTTGACAATCGTTACGGGTCGTCAGAAGCCCGAAAGTCTGACAACCAGTCCTACTAAGGGGTAACGTAATACGTAGTTACTGGGTTGTAGAGGTCAAATAGGCAATCGCTCCTTGTAAAATACTGGTAATCAGCTGCATCCGGTTAGACTGGAAACCAACCTCATTATAGGGTAAAGGCTAGGCAGTTTGATGTATGTTTGTATTTATTGTATATGTAAATGGTACACCATTGACTACCTGCAGTATTATCTCACCTTCTGACTTTAATCCATCCAAAACTTGTCTGTAAAATATCGTTTTTAGCGATAAGACCGCCCATTGTGTCCCCTATACAATGTGGAGCAGGACGATTGACATTCCTCAAAACCACATAAAGAGTGTCATGTTCTTTACCCGTATACAAAAAATCAATCAAATCCAATGAATACTTTAGCCACAGGAAATTATTTTTCATTTTCTTATTTTTCAACATGATGTAGATCTGAGTCCGTAATAATAGGTAAACATTGTAAGGTCAAGAACCTGTGCAAAACGTACGATTCTATCCTCTACGTCTCAATATGCTTGAGAGACAGAGAAAGGTGTCTTACGCCCCCCCGCCGCGACCCGCATCGGGCCGCGCAACAGGTTAGTGACTTTTCGTAGATAAAGCGTGTTTACTTTTTATGCAGTTGATTCTGCTATTTATTTTGTTTGAAAATTGCAATTTTTCAATTTTCCATTAACTACTAATCTTCGTATTTTAAAATGTTTCTATGGACTAGTACTGTGCTCGTTTTAATTTAATGTCGTAAGTCCAGATCCACATTGTATAAAATTACTACATTTATATCTGTAATTTTAATGGTGTAGATAATAAAGAATATTCTATCTATCTACATATCAAATTAACCCATGCCACGTATTACGTAGCTCGTACTGTGTTCTACGTGGAACTTAATGTTGTACTATTTTTTCAGAGGGTTCAAAATGCACTCCTGCAGGCATGTCTTGCTTAGCCAACAAGAAACATAAGCTTTCTAACAATAACGGACAGAAGTGCCCCTGCGCACCGCAATGTATCGACTGCATTTACAAGGAGATATCCTCTGTTGATCAGTTCTGGTGAGTTCATTCATATCTATAATTATGAATGACTAGCTTCCACCCGCAACTTTATACGCGTAAAATTGATTGTTTTAAAATAAAATACATCCTATTTGTACCCCGTAACTTCGTCTTCGCTTGGTGTTCTTTCTGTTTTTTTTTTTCCTTTTTCTCTCTTTTAGGGCCGTACCGTGATGTTAAATAGCCTATGTATATCCTTTCCCAAGAATTGGGCTATCAAATGCAAAAATAATTGATCAAATTTGACTGATACTTCCAGAGATTAAAAAAACAAACAAACTCTTCAGCTTTATTATATTATAAGAATAAATGACGGATTTACAGGTTTAAATAAATTAATATTGTATAAAAAAATTACAAATATATGCAGGGATCGTCACCCGTTTAATCTGCATGGCTCTGTCAAGTTCACTGTACAAGCGCCGCGGACCAGATACACGAGGGAGATAGTATTCCACTTTCAGGATCTCGTTGGTACGTCATCCACATTTATATTTGTTTGTTTTTAACGTTTAAGTTTAAATACTACGGGTCTATACTGTCAGAGTTGCGTTTAACACAAATGTCGCAAAGGTACACTAACATCGGGAGCTTCTGACTTGGTACAAGAATCTTTACAGTGGAAATTAACTCCGTGACGCGTAACGTAGCAGCGAACCGCTCAGCGACCGTAACATTTCTTATGTAAACTGCGGTCGTAAAACATAATATTTCATGATTTTAGGCCCAACTGGGCGCCATTTAGTTTAGTGGCGCCCAACCTGGAATTATAAAAACTAGTTGGGCGCCACTAAGCTTAGTGAGAATGTTTATACAGGTGATCCGACCATTCGTTACTAATACTATGTGCTTGTTGAGACCGTACTCTCAACATCGCCGCGATCTAGCGGCAGTAAACGAGGGGTGCGGGGACAGCGGTGAGTCAGCCGGCCGTACAATGGAAGGCGGGCCCCCGCGCCACACCAGTAAGCTGTTGCACATCTCTACGAACGGCTGCGCTTACGCGTTTTAATTATTGTCCATATTTGCTTGTTACTTTATAACCGACCCCGTTTTGTAATTCCTCTTTCTATTTTATTATATCTACATGTTATACAGTCCACTCATCTTAAATTTGCTTCACCAAGACCTTCCGTCGCGATCAGTGGTATTATAATATCAATTTGTATGTAAAAGAGAATGAAAAGCTATTTCAAAGTATCTGGGAATCTCGATTGGGCGCTATTATGTTAATGGCGCCCAACCTGTGATTATAAGATACTAGTTGGGCGCCACTAAGCTTAATGAGTATTATATTATGTGGCATTTAAGAAAATAATATTATTTGGCAGTATCATTTGGTGGAGCAGCCGGTCTCTTCCTGGGCGCAAGTTTCATCAGTTTCGTAGAGATCCTGTACTTCTTGATGGCCAGACTCTTTAGGACTATTGTCAGAAGGGAAAAGAAGAACACTATATGTCAGAATACAGTGGTAAAGGTAAGGGAGAAATACTGAAAAAAAAAACTACGACTTTTAATAAATTGCGCTATGGGATTCCGTGCATTGAGCAATTTCAAACAAATGCATTTACATAATATAACAAAACTTAACATCACGCCTGTAATTCCCGAAGGGTTCGGCAGAGGCGTATTACTATAGTACACCCACATTTCGCCAGTTATGTTTAAGTCCCATGTAATAGAGTGCAAGCCTATTGCCATCAACCGGGCACAAATCCAGACTCCGCGCTGCAATGAGAAATTCCTGAAGGAAAAACCCAATAACAATTTACCCGACCTAGGAATTGAACCCAGGACCTCATGCGCAGTAACGCTTTTGACCACTAGACAAACGAGGCAGTCGAGTCAAATACATTTGATTAAATTCGTTTGTGGGTTTTGATAGGTATGTATGTTCATCTGTTCCCTCATCACTTCTAAACTCCTCATCATAATTTGAAAAATGAGGTATTGTTAGAAGCGTCTTGATCGTCCGCTGGTTATTGGCTATAGGACGTCACATTAAATACGGCGGCCTCTAGAGGACTTAAAGACATAATTAAACAAAATTGTTAATGGTGCCATGTTGGGTATCAAATGAAAGGGCTTCACATTTCAAATATATTATATTTTATGTTTTTTTGTTGTTTTTTTTGTGTTTTTTTATGTTTACCCCAAAATAATTTAAATAAATATAAAGTTATTTGATTCGTATTTAACCTTTTTACATAATCTGGGCTGTCTACTAACTTACATTATAACGATTGGAAGGGTGGAATTTTCCTAACACAAGTAAAATTCATACTTAAATAGAAATTCCCTAAAGAATATGTAATTTAATTGTAAGTTTTTGAAAGAACCATTTATTTATTTATTTAAAATTTATAAAAGCTAAAACACAAGTATAACAAAAAAAAAGCCAGAATCACACGGAATCTGTTCGATTGACAAGATGCCTGACTCCGGATTTTTAATCTCTGTCTAAGTCTGTCTGTGATGTCTTGTTTATAACTTTTTAGTTGGCTTTTTTGTCCCAGTTGGGTTCAAGTTTTTTTTTTTCAGGTTAATGATGTGGCTGTTTCCCACGAGACGCTGCGAATAAATTATTTAACGGCCATACTGGATGCTCAGAAAAAATATGATTTCACGCCAGTATATTACTGAAATTACAACATAAAATTATCCTCCAAATTGCTGTTATTTGTATTGTGCTTTAAATAATTTATTTTACTCAATGTCATCTAACCTTACCTCTTCCCTCGGCTTCCAGTCCAACTGGATACAGCTAAATACCAGTATTTTACATGGAGCGACTGCCTATCTGACCTCCATAATACACTCACTCTGTATTTTACATTAAATTTAACAAACCCTCACACTATCACTTAACTTTCATACACACAGATGCTCACATTCAACATTCAAATTCACATTTACACACCTTTATACTCACAGTAACACTCCTTAGTATTAACACTCACACACCCCCATTATCACATTTACACACCTTCATAGTCATACTCACATTCACACACCCTTACTCTTACACACTTGCACTCACACATTTGCATGCTTCTTGTCTAGTTTTAATTTTCTATTTTATTTTAAATCGCCTGTTTTTATAACACTTTAAACAAGTAATTTTATGTTAATATTTTAAGTTTTGGAAGAGCTGAGTCTCCTAACACAGGCTTTTGCTTAAAAGGAGGCTCCAATCACTAGTTGTTAAATTTACTTGTAAAACAAATAAAACATTTTTCATTTCATTTTCATTCGTAATAACCCAGTGACTGGATTAATTTTACACAGCGTATTGCTACTTAATACTTAGGTACATACTCGTATTGCTACAATAAAATATTAAATCTATTCAATTCAATTCAAAATATTTTATTTCACATAAACCTACATGAAACGTCAGAAGCTAGGTGCACGGTTCCAATTTTATTGGTCGTTTCCTATGGAGAAGAGCCGGGAAGAAACTCCACGGTTACTCTTTTAAAAGTAAATGGTTTAACAATGTTTTAAAATTACAGTGTTAATAGGTACCTACGAGAGGACAGTGTAGGCCTATCAACAAGAACAAGGTACTTAGCAAAATAGAAAATGGTCGACAGTTCTACAGTCTGTTAAGCCTACAACGTTCTCACATTCACACAATCTAAAAGAAAAGAATCTATACAAGGTGGAAGGGACATCCATGGTATCAGTTTTTGTGTCGATGTCCCTTCCACCCTGTATAATAATAATATATGATATGCCTGTATGATAATTAAAATAATAAACTATGCCACTGGTTATTTTGTTGCGACCCGCCTGTGGTAACACCAAATATCTTTTTAGAAATATGATCAGCTTGACTTGCAAGCAGATGTGATGGAACATTTAGAAATAAGTATTCATCATCTCAGGTATATTGGGGTCGGCTTCCAGTCTAACTGGATGCAGCTGAATGTAGTATTTCACATGGAGCGATTGCCTACCTGATCTCCACAACCCAGTTACTGGGTAACATGATACCCCTTTGATAAGACTGGTTGTCAGATTTTTTGGGCTACCTGTAACGAAGGTCAGAGATCAGTGAATGACAGCCGGGACTAACGGCTTAGCAGCTAAGATGATATCCACGAACCGACCGCGGCAAGGGTTGGATCGATCCGTGCTGTTATTATTTAGGAAGTGTATAGAGTGACGCTAGCGGCACTTTATCCCTGTCGAATAAAGTGACGCTATTTGCGGCATATTAGTAGCACTACCTTGGCCCGGCTAAAGTGCCGTAAGCATTGCATTGTCATTGTCACTGTCATTTGTTATTTTGTTTTTGAGGAAAAGCTAATGTTAATTACTTTCATCTATAGCCGGCTAAACTTAAGTGTAGCCATAACCCCTAGTCTTAGTAAATCAAAATGGCTGAAAGGTAGGTTAGTTTAGGTTAGAACTGACCACACAACGCACGAGCGGAGCGAGCGGTGCCACTGTAGCGGCCGGCGAGTACCAGCTTTCTAATTACGCAACATATTTTCGTAAACATAGAGACAAATCTATTTCATTTTGACAGTTCAACAACATTCATTGCGTTATTTACGTTGCTCTGCAGTTTTTTTTTCGAACTTACGGAGCAATGGATTAGCAATCTGTTTCAAAACGATTCAGATTCGGATTGATTTTGCATTACGTAATTAGGGTACAGGGTCTGTTTAGGAACAAGAAATGTAATGTTTTGTGAATGTGGTGTTTTACAGCAAACTAACATCAACAATCAAACAAAATAACAAGTGACAGTGACAATGACAATGCAATGCTTACGGCACTTTAGCCAGGCCGAGGCAGCACCACTATTATGCCGGTAACGGCTTTTTATCCGAGAAGTGTATAGAGTGCCACTAGCGGCACTTTATTAACTGCCTATTATTTAACCATGAGAAAATTATGATTATATCCGTAAAAATTGTCCACTTGTTATTTTATTTCAACTCGCGTACACAAAGTATTGTTAACAAAGAATTATCGATTTCATTTTGACCCAATTACTGTTGACACGTTTGTTTGTAAGGTAGGAAAAGTAATGCAGTCAGCCGTGGGAACCAGGACACGGGGGGTGGCGACGTAAGGGTGGAAAATACCAGTTTTGTTGAAAGTAAAACTTGTATGATGGAGTTGAATTGTGACTAATTTTTAAATGCAGTTGAAGCCATGCCTTTCATTTTTTATAGATTCAAATGCACGATAAAATTATTGGTTATACAGGGTGATTGGTGAAGATAGTACAGACAATTTAGAACCATTTAAGCCATGATTGTCTTAGACGAAGTCTTACCATAACGTCTTAATTTTTAAGTTTTTTTTCGGAAATACGTCTAATGTTCACAGAAGCCTAAAAAATGTTTTGCTTGATTGCTTACACATTACTTTGATTAAATAAATAAAAAATGAACTCATATATCATTCAATTTGGCCATAATTATGCAGTTTACATAGAATTTTGGGAATTTCCGAAAAAAAAAAACAAATATTAGGTTAAAAAAATTGGTAATACTTCGTCTGAGACAACCATGGCTTAAATGGTTCCAAATGGTCTGTACTATCTTCGCCTTAAAGCTTTGCACCCATCTTCCAATCACCCTGTATACCTAGTTTGTGGAGCAAAGATCGTTACTCACTGGACGCCCAAGGGAGGACATCGCCGTCGAGGTAGACAAGAGATTTTGAAGGAAAAGGGGCTTTGTTCAGCAATGGATTGCGTCTTAGGGTCAATCCCCATACTTTTAAGAACATTCGAAATCTAAACTCAGTCTCGATCTTTCAAAAATACCTCCAATTTTTCTACATTTTTGACAAGTTCTTGACATTGAGACTGAAATGAGATGTCTACTAGATTTTGAACGTTTCTAATCACAGGAGTCAACATTCTGCTGCAGTGGTAACGTATTTTTATTTAATTTAAGTAGTATTTATAAAGTATTTATAATTTAAATAAATTGTTGTTGTTATTATTGTTTGTTGTTGTTTATAGTTGTTGTTGTTTGTTGATGTTGTTTGTTGTTGTTGTATGTTTGTTGTTGTTGTTGTTAGCAAAAGATTGATTACTTAGTTTAATAAAATGAAAAACGAAAAGTAAAAACTTTTTATTGAGCTAAAGTAGTTTTTACTAATTTTATAACTGACAGTTTTGTGCTACGCGTTTAAAGCTACAGTTTCCTAGATGAGCGATGCTCGCCACATGACGTCTGTCATGAAAATGATGATGTTAAACACTTTCTCGGAAAACACATAAGTAACGTTCAGTGAAGTCACTCGGCGAAAAATAGCGGACGCTATGAGCCAGCCTCCGCTCTTCTATTAAACCGTAGCTTTAGTTACGGTTAAGGCTCCCGCAGACAGGCGCAACGCGACTCTGGTGTAACAATTTTTTGTTCTACCGGTGTGTCGCGTCGCGCCTGTCTGCTAGTCTTAACTGCGTAGTACGATCACGTAGAACGATTAATGAAGCTTTCATTAAGTTAAATACTAAGCAAACTACAGATAGTGCAATCCACGACGACGCGCCCCGCTCCGCGATTACTGTACTGTAAGCTGTATTGCGCTATCTAAAATTTGTTATATTCTTTTGAGCCTTTGCAATGAGCAACGAGCCCCACACCTAGGACACAGACTTTCTCTCAGTGAGAGGGAGTAGGCCGTAATCCACCACGCGGGCCCAGTGCGGGTTGGCAGTTGTCACCATGTTTTCGAATTTTTGGTTGTAGGACATGCCGGTTTCCTCACGATTTTTTTTCTTCACCGTTTTGAGAGCAGTGGTGATGAAATAACTAACACAATGTAAGGCACGGCACGGCCACTGGGCCACTGATGTCGTATAGATAATACCTTACAATTAGGTACCTACGCAACACTCAAAAGCAATTTTGTTGTAAACTAAATGATGCGACTTTGAGAAAATACCTATTTCATAATACACTCTGAATTTTCAGTCACCGTCCAAATTTTGATATATTACCTAATCTTTGGCAAAAATCATTGAATACGTGTTTTTTCTTTTAGTATCACTCAATACAAAAATATTGAGTTATCACATCACAAAGTTATTATATACCACGGCGCAGAGCGGATAATTCTTTCGAGAAAACGATTTTTTTTCAAAAATGGAATTAGTGAATCCTAATGCCTATAAAAAATTTGGACGGTGACCAAAAATTCAGCCTTTATAGTCCTCCAGACCGTATTTCGGCCATGACGGTCAATCTCAACGGAGACTAGACTGCGGCGCGGGAGATATTAGGTCTCCATCTATGAAATCAGCAGAAAATGTTAGTATGTAAAATGAAACTGCTTTAAAATTCTCCATACAAAAGTATGGAGAATTTTAAAGAAGTTGCATTTTTCATGCTAACATTTTCTTAATTTATTTAACAAGCATGAACACTAATGTTTTAAAAACTTTTAGGCACTAATGTTTAAAAACTAAGATAACGTATGCCACTTAGATTAAGCGACAAAAATAAGTTTTGGCTAAGTTAAACAAATAAGTAGAGGTCATTTCTGCTAACAAAAAGAGGAGTCATTTTTAAGGTATTTTTTGTTTAGAAAACTATAAGTAATAAGGTATTTTTACTATTGGTAGTTGTCTATGATGGTCATTATTCGATATCTCTGCAAGCAATTGATGATTATTTTAAATCATAGAAGTGACGAGGTTCTCTATTCTTGAGAAAAAAACGTCAATTTCATAGGTGGGGACCCAATATTAAAGTGCGTGCGTGTGTGCGCAGACACAGGTGCACTCTCATTGTCCGATGCGATGGCAATCCGACACGACAGGAGAGAGATCAAGGCATCAGGCGCAGGCTTTACGGGCGCTCCTCGCGCATATTTGGGAGTGGCGCGGGGAGGCGAAACGCCGGGGCTTGACTCCGATGCCGCGAGAAATCGCGGCACAGCGGACAGAGCTCCGACGGGATCTCATGGCGTCATGGAGAGTGCGATTGTCGCAACCCAGTGCTGGGCACGCCACTATTGCGGCGATAAGTCCCCTCTTTGAGGAGTGGCTGGAGAGGCGCCACGGCGTCCTCACCTTCCGCCTGACGCAGGTCCTCACCGGACACGGCTGTTTCGGATAAGGCGGGAGGAAACGCCCGGGTGTCATCACTGCGTGGATCGCCCGGAGGACACGGTGGAGGTATGCCCGGCTTGGGCAGAGCACCGCCGTGTCCTCGTGGAGGCGATCGGTGGCGGGGATCTCTCGCGTCCGGCCCTGGTCCAGGCCATGGTACGGAGCGAGAGGGCATGGGAGGCCGTCACCTCCTTCTGCGAAGCAGTAATGCTCGCGAAGGAGGAGGCGGAGCGCGTGAGGGAGAGGCAAATTTCGCGCCCTCACCGCCGCCGCAGGAGGAGACGCCCCGGGCGTCGGGAATCGATCGCGGATTCCCGGCCACCGTAGGCGCGGGCTTGCGGACGGTGAGCAATGGGTAGCTCGCCGTCCGGTAAGGACCAAGCCCGGGTCGACGGCGCGTTGTGTTCCACGCGCGCCTCAAAGAGTGTCAGCGAGTGAAGGGGTCCGATGAGACCATTGCCTGCCGGGGTTGCGGGAAAGTCCGAAAGGGATACCGTGGCCCCCTGGCATTGCACAGGCAAGAGAAGGAACACGGGTGGGTTTTAGTCAGTAAGAGTCTGACACGCCCTCCCGCTCCACCCAGAGCGGGAGGAGTCATTTGATGATTTCCCACCCAAAAAAAAAAAAAAAAAAGGCTTTACGGGCGCACCGAGGCACCCCCGTGTCATCACACCGCCAACTTCCAAACCAGGCTGTTACTAAGAAGTTTATAACGGAAAAATCCAATAACACTTTGTCCGACCCGGGAATCAAACCCAGGACAGCAGTAGTTGCGTAACCGGTTCGACGTCATCACGTCAACGCCGGCTGTCACTGAAAACCAGCGCTGGGGCTCTGTCTCGCATAGGGTCCCAGCATTATGCTGAGTGATGGCCGTTTTGCGTGGATGTGACGCATATTTTCCCTCATATTTGTTTTTAGTGTTTGTTCCTTTGCTTGCGTCATATGTACCGCAAATAAACGTATTTCCTTTCTTTCTTTTTCTTTCTAATCGCAAAGTAGTTATGCTCGTAAATGTGGCGGAGTACAAGTAATCAAAAACTATTTCTAATTAAACTTACTTAGTAAATAATAAACTATGTATTAACTATTTTAAATATCTACACAATCTTTCTAGAACAAATTGTTTTCAAGCGTCCACTAATGCTAAGTACAAAAAATTTCACCACTTTTAAAATGTGATGTATTATCGCGGAGACGCATATCTGAACACCGTAAGGTCTATTCCTGCTTGCAGCGCTCGGCCGCTATAGTAACGGTTACATACAAAAAAAGGGGCGGTAAACAGATGTGGTCATCGAGTGCACGGGATTTTGTTTTCAAAGTGGTGAGATATGCGTGACCGCAATGGTACATACACGTTACATAATTACCGTCTTTTATAATTTTGCAAATGCTAGTCCTCTACGGGGCGGAGGAGTCCCAAAAGGCAACTTAACTGGCAATTTTAGTGTAGTTCTGCCAAATATACCTATCATACCTAGGGTAGACGTGAGTTTCACTTCTCTAACCAGTGATGGCACGAGTTTAACTTCTCTACCCAGTTTAGCCACGAGTTTCACTTTTCTACCCAATTTAGCCACGAGTTTTACCTCTCTACCCAGTGTAGCCACAAGTTTCACTTCTCTACCCAGTGTAGCCACGAGTTTCACTTCTCTACCCAGTGTAGCCACGAGTTTCACTTATTTACCCAGTTTAGCCACGAGTTTCACTTATCTACTTAGTGTAGCCACGAGTTTCACAGTTTCACTTATCTACCCAGTGTAGCCACGAGTTTCATTTCTCTACCCAGTTTAGCTACTAGTTTCACTTCTCTACCCAGTATAGCCACGAGTTTCACTTCTCTACCCAGTGTAGACACGAGTTTCACTTCTCTACCCAGGTTAGCCAGGAGTTTCACTTTTCTACCCAGCCCAGTCTAGCCCTGCCCACGACCAGCATTATAACGTCTTCGTTAGACGGCTCCACCGTCGGGGTTCCGTGGCTGCTCCATCCAGGTCGCACTCTTAGACCCTCTGGGGCCTCTGGGGGCACAGGATATAGAGGATGTGGTGATGCTGAAATAAACAGAGACATAAAAACAAAAGGGCTTGAAATATTTGTTACAATTTGATCGGTCGCAAAGCCATAACTATCATACCAGAATTTGAGATTAATCTTGAAACCATAACGCCCTAATAACACATGCACCACACCGTCATTCCTACAAGGGGTGGGCAGAGGAGTACTCCAGTCTCATGTAATAGAAGATCGGACCGATTGCCCCATGCGCAACAGTCGCGGAAGAGAGAGGAGACTAAACCGACGAGACCGTACCTAAAACAATATTTGAGATATCCACCTAGGATGCATAGATGGCATCCGTAAGCAGGTATGTCAATATAACTCAGGTTTTTTTAAAGGAGTTTTGAAAGAAAGAACGGAGGAAACATATTTTATGTGGGAAGCTCACAGGAAATACAAAAAAAGATGATTAGAACTTACCGCTCACGCGCCGCAACGAACGCTAGCTGTAAGAGCGAGACGGCCGTCGTACAAAAGAACAGGACGACAATACAACGTGCAGTACTGCCAAAGACGTATAAATTGGCAACTGGTATCGGTCCAACCAGCTTACTATGGACGCGTGACAATCCTGGAAAAGAAGAACAATGAATAAATAATAACTTTTCTCAAACATGCTTAAAAATTCGAGCAACCTTCTTCGTGTTACGACAATGCTGTACTGGTTGAATACATGTGAGCGCCCGGCCGTATAAAAATCCATAGTCGTGTACAACGGCCGAATAAATTACTCCGTGATAAATATCAATCGCGCTACTTAAAAATGGAACGAACATTTTACTTCAACACATGGCAACCAGGAGGTAACTTATCAATGATTTTATTTAAATTTCGATTTGGCTTGCAAATAGAGCTGTTTAAAGTAAAGAAGAAACAAATGAACATAATTATTGGCGCGTGAAATTAAATTATTCTGGAATTTATAATGAATGAACTTAGTTCGAATTTCTGCGCATTATTTGAGAAAAGTACTACAAGCCTTGGTCACAACCAGGCATAGACTTTTACGATCTTCCATCAATGCCCGGTTTGCAGGCCTCGACAATAATGTACCTACTATATGTCCCACTGTTGCCATCACGGTCACGGAGCGTGGGGATTGGGAAAAGAGAGGCCTACCCGCAGGAGTAGGTGCAGTCGAGTTGTGGAAGATGATGTCCCAGTGCAAAGGTAGTTTCTCTTATAAAGAAGAATCAAGTCAATGATCATCAGCTCATTAATCTACGTTTACGTTATAATACACACATCAACACGGTCTAGGGATATTTTTAAAAAAGCGAATTACTATCAATGTGTTAATTATTTATATGACATGTATATATTTAAAAGATACGTTATTTAATATTCTACCATTTTTTAATAATGGTTAAGGTACTTAGATTAAAATTTCAGGATTTTATGGAAAAAAAATGAAGCATAGACGGAAACCGTATATGAATTAACTTTTAATTTGTGAGTAAAAACTGAAAAAAATAGAAAAATCATTTAATTTGTGTTTATAAACTTGAATTTAGTAGTCTGAGAAAGCGCCCATGATGTTCATAACACATGGGCAACGATTCGGCATGCTCAGAACAAGGTTGTCAATGTCTTGCTGCGGAATATTGTCCCATGTCCTTCTGAGGTGCGCAAAAAGTTGATCTTCTGTAGCCAGATTTTCAGGAACTTCCTTCAGAGCTCTTCTTTGCAGCATATCCCACGCATGCTCAATGGGATTTAGATCTGGCGATTGAGCAGGCCAGTCTAAGGCCCTAACATTATGTGTATGTAACCAAGCTGCTACCGTTCTCGCCGTGTGTGCCCGGGCATTGTCGTGCATGAGCAGGAAATCTTGCCCCATTTGTGTTCTGTGGGGCAAGATTACGGGCCCCAGCACCTGTTGGACGTATCGTTCTGCCGTCATATTGCCCCGCACCCAAACGAGATCCGTCCGTCCTCCAAGACGAATTCCTGCCCAAACCATAATTGTTCCTCCTTGGTATGGGTGAACTTCCTGAGGGTTCTGGAGACGGCTCCATCGTCCAGGAACTCGCCAAACACGCGTCCTTCGTGAATCTGGATGGAAGCCGAACCTGGATTCATCCGTGAACAGCACATTGGACCATTGCTCACGGCCCCAGTCCACGTGATTCCGAACCCATTCTAATCGTCGTCCACGATTGCCTCTCCGTAAAGGTGGGACCCGGAGTGGTCTACGAGAGCGTAGATTGCTTTCATGCAGTCGCCTTCTTACAGTTTGGTCACTCACAATCAGTTGGTGTTCCACTCGCAGCCTTTGGACCAATTGAGTCGCCGTTGCATTTGGTTGAGCTCGCGCAGTAATTTGCAAAAATCGGTCTTGTCTGGGGGTAGTGATGCGACTTGGCCCCCGGTGCCTCTCCGCTACTTCACCTGTGGCACGATAGCGTGTCCACAATCTTGAAATTACATTTTGATGGGTCCCTATGGCCTCAGCAACATTACGCTGAACAGATCCAGCTTCCAGCATTCCCACAGCTCGTAACATCTCCGCCCTCGTCAAATGTCGGCGTTGCATGGCTACAATACCTCAATTTTAACTTTATCTTTCGTTTAAAAATGAAAAAAAACTGTAACTAAACGTAATTCGTATTGTTTTCTAAATTTCGCACAAATGAAAATTCCCTCTCCTATACATCAAGACATTTTTATGCCACCGAAACAAAAGAATTTTCAAAAATTTTAATTTGGAATTAGTCTGAGATAAATTACAAACAAATCGGTGTATAAAAGATTCCAATGCGGCCAGTACTTTTCGAGTTATTTAATTGAGTATGAAATATCCCTAGACCGTGTTGATGTGTGTATATTCGTCTTCGTCTGTAGTTCGTTTTTTAATGTGTAACATCTTTCATCTTTCTTGCAATTTGTGCACAAAACTTATATTAAACCATTCAAATCTGTGGGAATGATTTCGTGAAAAGGGACGGAAGAGTGTCTGGAAGGGACGGAAGCCGGGGAAGCGCGCGCTATTTGATTTGACCAATGAGCGCTACGCGACTACAGTAGTCACGTTTTTTTTAATGTACGTTATTCCATATTTTCGTAAATTTTTAAAGTCGTTAAAAAAGCAGCTGTTTTTTTTGACCGTGTAGATATGCAATTTAGTCTGAAACTGTTTTTTTTATTCTGGGGTATCTAGAATCATGAACAGTTTACATGTCTATATGTCCCTTAAAGCGGATTAGTTCATGCCGATTCGAGAAGATCCCGCAGGCTCTACCGCCGAACCCAAAAGACCAGACACGGTGGAGTCTAATTTATAATATTTCTTAGTATGATCCTCCGTTATATCGAAAATACTGCTGCATTAATTTTGAAATAAATATTAAGGTAAAATTGAGGATTCATGTGTTTGACGAAATCACGATTCCATAAAATCTCGACGGAAAAAAATACAAAGTTACCTCTAAATCGAACTAACTATGAAGCAGATATATTTTTTTTTTTTTTTTTAATTACCATTATTTTCACCGTAAGAAGAAATTACCTAAACTATCGGCGACTTGGAGCTTTCTCAACACCGCACCGCTTAGTCTTGCTCTGACTTAGCCCGGAGCAGTAGTGTGCGAGCGAGAGAAAGAGTGAATTTGCTCAGATATTATGGACTCTTAAAGAACGGATTTAGATAAAGAAGTGCAAAGAAAAACTACTAAAAATTCGACCACATGTTTTCCTAGGTCTACATTAATTTCTCCACAGCGGACAGGATGCCATAATGAGTCTCTGTGGTCCTCCTCAAGGTGACAAGGACCGCAGAGACCTATTTTCACCAGCACGATGGATTTTTACAGACTGATATGATGGATCCTTACCTTCTTAAACATTTCTGTCGAGGTGCAGTTGTCAGGGTACGCGTCAGGTCCGCAGCAAGACCACGGTGGTTTCTTGGTTTCAGGTATTGTGGTGCTGTGGCAAAAATATTTATTGAAATACTACAGGGCGTTATTATAACTTGACCCGTGACGTGATTGATAGCACTGAATTGTGTAGTCTTAGTTGCAATACTAATAGAGTTCAAAATAGCGACTGACAGAACAGTAGATACTATAGTTTGACCGAGACCGCGAGGTGGGGGTAGCGATGATGAATGAGTCGGGGGCGGGACGCCGCGCATTCTGAGCGTTGACGAATGAGCGTCCTGCACTGTCCCCGCTGCATACCTAAGGCGCAGAACAGCGAGTTCCGATCAAACTATACCAATCACATGACTGCAAAATTCAGTGCTACCAACCGCGTCACGGGTTAAGTTATAATAAACGCACTGTAGCTGACCCGACAGACGTAGTCTTGTCAAAATAAAATGGTCTTGACTTCATACAAAAATCTGAAAGAAAAAAGCACTTTTAGTCTGTTTTCAACGAACTTTCCATTTAATCGGGTAATTTTCCCAATTTTCTCTTTCCATAAAAACCTAATTCGGGCTATTATAAACAGTTTAAAACAAAAAAATAACCGAATCGGTCCAGCCGTTCTGAAGCGATGCGCTCAACCAACGAACAATTTTTTTTTATATAATGCATACAAATCGATGCAAGCTACATCGACTATCTGTCGTTAATCGTTGTCATAGGGCGTTTGTTTTTACCGCAGCCGTCACCGGGAAACACCATGAAAGAAATAAAGAAAGAAAGAAAAATGCGTTTACTGGCATTACAAAAAATACACCTTAAAACTATAAAAACAGAAAACAAATTATTTTAATGCCAAAAGGGCCTCAGCTCAGCATAATGTCAGATGACAACACAAAGTGAAATCGTTTATATACCGCCACCGAATGCGACGGTAGTGTGTGGGCTAGATCAAACGTATTTTGTATTGCCAGCACATTGGTCCATATCAATCTCGGGCCGAGTTCTACCGGTCGGTCGCGCCAAAGTGCTCGAAACTTCAGCAGCCGGGGTGGCGGTGCTCAGGTGACGGATGTGCGGTGGACACCCGGCCATAGTAAATTTTTGTTTCGCTACTTCGGCGCAGTCGTCTCGTTCTCGGTAACGGCCCGGTGATCGCTGCGGTGGACAAACGCACTTAAGAGAGTTTAACCAAAAAGTTGGCAACGTTGCAAATAGTTGTCAAATATTTACATATTTTGATTAATTTGGCAAAATTACTGTATGGAAATATGAAATATAACGAATGAATTGCAATTATAACACTGAATTTGATGTTGTAACAATTTAAGTGTGTTGTGTTTTTCGATATGAGCAAGGCCTTCGACTTTGTTGACCACCATATTCTGCTCACTAAATGTGAGCTGTAAGGTTTTCGCGGCCTAGCATTGAAGTGGCTGCAAAGCTATCTCTCAAACAGGACTCAATATACAGCAATTTCCGAAATAAATTCAAATACAGAAGAAATATAATGTAAGTCTACCTTAAGGAGAAACAATACAGGAGTGCCGCAAGGTAGTGTTACAGGATCATTGTTCTTTCTGTTATATATTAACGATCTACTAAATGTGACTAAACATTTCTACTCACTTTTTGCTGATGATATTGCGGTGGTTATCACGGAGAATAAAATGCTTAATTATAATACAGAGTTTAATGAAGCAGTTAATGCTATCATAACATGGCTTAATAATAATAATTTAAAAGTAAACATAGATAAAACCTCCTTCGTTCAGTTCCACAATAGAAAATCAAATTCTGACCTTATGATTACTTATTCCGATCAGAGAATTAACGAAGCATACGAAGCCGTTTTTCTTGGTATAACAGTGGACAGTGGCTGCACATGGAAACCTCACTGCTTAAGGGTTACAAATAAGATTAATCGTTTCGCTTTCGCCTTATGGAGACTGTGTAAAATAGCTAACCTCAGAACAGCCCTCTTAGTGTATCGTGGTTACGTTACTAGTTTTTGATATTTACGTGTCTAGCATTGGTCTTGTGACAGATCGTGCTAGGGCCTCGTCTCGTGCAAGCGTGCTTCTAATATTGTATTTACTTGTGAGCTTATAATATAACGGTCCTCTGGACCTCTTAAAGTACCTCCGCATATCTTATTCCATAGTTAACAACCCCCTGTGAGGTTAAACCCCCACAGTACCTATCAGTTAACGGCCTGCGTAGCCTACTCTGCGCAGCCCTAGCCGTTACACGGTGCCATCCCTAAAATACCTTGTGAAGGATAAATCATTTCCTTCGTCCAATTTGATATGAAGGTCAAGAGTGTAGGTCAGTTAGAGCGAGGTTTGAATCAAGGGCAGCCATTGGCATTTTCAGGGTCTTAGAGAAAACTAAACCATCTACATAAAAACCTGACCTCCACAACTCAGTTACATATTACACATAAACACGATACCTCTTGGTAAGACTGGTTCTGGTGGTCCGACTTTTGTGCTTTCGACTATCCGTTACAACTGCCAAAGATCTACGAATGGCAGCTGAGATCAATGGCTTAACGTGCTTTTCGAGGCACGGACGGGTCTAGATTTTATATATTTAAAGAATAATAAAGAACGAAATATTCTTAAAAATGTTGTTGAAAATGATATTAAGAAAAAAGAAAATTGTAACAATAATAACGACTGTACTAGGATTAAAAGGGAAAATTCGTTACAGAAAAGACGTTTTAAAAATAAAATTATTGTATGTGTACTTAGAAATTAAACAGTTTTACAATATAGTTGTATTACCATTTAAGGGGGATGTGCTAAGGTAGCTGACGAAATTCAAATTTTCTTACGTTTTTCGCAATTTGCAGATCAGTGTCAGGTTCGTTAAATTATGATTTGCGGCCGTAACAAATATGGCTTTACAGAATTATAATCATTAGAATCAGCAATACAACTTCCTAAGTTGTTATAATTGGCCTCAAATGTCATGATTATATGAAATACTCATTCAATATAGGGTGACAAAATGCGTGCACTGATCCACTCAAATCTGTGTGGTTCTTTCTTCAAAATACCATTTCAGACATTAATCTACATGTTCCTCATATGGCCTGACCAAGATTATGTCTGGACTTTAAAAGAGACTGTGACCTCTGATTTTGTTTCGGCCTTTCTTCTCAGAGTAGTCAGATGGGAAACACCGAACTCGTCTAGCTAATTTTTAACTAATTTTTTTAATATGACGAGTAATAGTGATTCCAATATTCTATTTACAGAATCAACAATTTAATTTCATTAATATGAACTTATTGTAGAGTGTTGTATTGGTGGTATTTATGATAATTATATAAACCAATATTTGATGCGGCCGCGAATCATATTTAGATCAACATACAACTTGATACAGATCTGCTGTACATTTTAATTCCGCGGGCTACCCAGACGCATTTGCCTTAACCTAAAAATGGTCTAAGGTTGCATTGCAAGTGAATAAACTCTGTCATTTTATTATATTTTATTTCATAGGTATTTTTTTACACACTTTATTTTTTGTGTGGGAAATCTTCAAATGGCTTCTCCCGCTCTGGGCGGAGCGAGGGGGCGTGTCAGACTCTTACCGACTAAAACCCACCCGTGTTCCTTCAGTTGCCTGTGGCCACGGTATCCCTTTCGGACTTTCCCGCAACCCCGGCAGGCAACGGTCCCATCGGACCCCTTCAATTGCTGCTGACATCTCTTCATATTTACACCCTTACGATATCCATCTGCTTAGTCTTTTCCCAACTATGTTGGGGTCGGCTTTCAGTCTAACTGGATGCAGCTGAATACCAGTATTTTACATAGAGCGACTACCTATCTGACCTCCACAACCCAGTAACTAGCTAATAGATACGATACCCCTTAGTAACTAATACTGACAAAGATCCATGAATTACAGCCGGGACCAACGGCTTAACGTGCTGTCCGAGGCACGGAGGAGATTCGGTATGTAACGATGGTCACCCATCCACGGACCAACCCCGGCGAGTGTAGCTTAACACGTTACCTGTGCATGACCCATCGAATGGTGCATTTAAGTCTCATATCGTACGTGCATGCCCCATCCATGGGGCATGAATCCATACAAGTTTTTCTTGTCTTTTTTTATACACGTGGGAGCTTATTAGTTTTTATCGACATACAGTGTATGATCATTGATGATTTTGCGATTACTCGTAAGGGGTGGTACCGTTAATCCTAGCTACACAGGGAACGTTTTAACCTTATGGATCGACCCGTGCGGCTTTTATTACTTTGCCATATGAGTGTACAGTACATACATAATATAAAAGTAACTTACTTGTGTTCACAACATTTAAATGCGAGCCTCATACCGTGCGTCCACTGGCCATCATCTTGAAGACCTTTCTGAAATATCCACAAAAACTAACGTTACTTAGATTAATTATTTTATCAAAGTCTGCAAATAAATAAACTATTTTTAATCAATCATAGTGCGAGAGTTAGGTGGACGCACTACATTCTACGTGCGCGCGCATGTTGTGATCGGTTTGCGTACAAGGATCCGCACCTGCGCATTTGAAGCTCACACGCACGAACCGTGCACACACTACGTGCCTCGAACGGTCTCGAACTACTGAGCACATCCGCGGTAGCACAGGTACACGGCATGCACGCGATGTGTTCGCGAACGAGTGTCCGAATGTATCTTGCATGTGAACCATTCGCTAACGGCTCGCGAACATTTCCAAAGGTGTCCATGGACACCTTTGGAAATGTTCGAAATGGTATGGATACCATGTTCCTAAGATACACGCGCACCTCACTGTTTGTGCGCGTGCGCAGGTGTGGGCATTAATCCATTGCTTCATCAGTTTAATAAATTCGTTTGCTCAACAACGTAAATAACGTAAAATGAACTGTCAAAATTAAAGAAAATGCGATCTATTGTGCGATGCAGTGAAGATTTGGTACATGAACAATATAGAAATTAAGATAGATAATTGACTCAGGTGTGACTTTGCGGAAATCCATATAAATACAATAGACGACGTATATTTAGTAACCAAAACCCGCTTAACTATTCTTAAAGAGTCATAAAGAACCCTGTAAGAAATGCGATTAATTAAAAAAACAATAATGAGACCACTACACGACTGCGACTGCGTTCGGCGCTTGGCGTGGCAACACGTCGTGTCCGGGTTCGCAACAAGTCAATCGTCATGCTAAGGATGTCTCGTTGAGAGGTGAAACACGCGTCGATTTCTTACAGGGTTCTTTATGACTCTTTAAGAACAAGTTAAGCGGATTATTGTATTTTTTTGAACATAGAAATTATTATATTTACCTCAACTAAGTTGTTTGCAAAGTAGTAAAGTAGAGCACATTCCAGTAGCAAGAGTAGCAGCACTAGCGCAGAGTACTGGAACAGAATATTTAGAATTACTACACTGAGAAAACTGACAATCATAAAAGAGGTGAATTCAGCTTAAAGTATGATGAATTCACTCAAAGGACGGAGCATAGTGATTCACCAAAAAGAACGATGATAATACTGATGTTGATGATAACAGTATTTAAGATGATGTGTCACCATGGATTTAGTTTTAGTTACCTACTATTTTTCGATGCCTTCCTCATATATCCAGTTATATCCTATTAGTTTTCCTACAATTTTTCGGTGACTTCCTCACATATTCAGTTATGTCATACAATTTTTCCAACTATTTTTCGGTGCCTTCCTTATATATCCAGTTATATCCTATTATTTTTCCTACTATTTTTCGGTGACTTCCTCACATATTCAGTTATATCATACAATTTTTCCTACTATTTTTCGGTGCCTTCCTCATATATCCAGTTATATCCTATTATTTTTCCTACTATTTTTCGGTGACTTCCTCACATATTCAGTTATGTCATACAATTTTACCTACTATTTTTCGGTGCCTTCCTCATATATCCAGTTATATCCTATTATTTTTCCTACTATTTTTCGGTAACCTCCTCGTATTTTAGGTTAGGTCCTCTTACTTTTCCTACTATTTCCTCATATCTCTGGTTATAGCCTATTATCTTACGGAGGTCGCCCTCAATAGGAGGATTGTGTTTTTTAATAAACCAATTAATATCTCTATAATACACCAGTGATTAGATGAGTAGAACTACAACTAAATACTGGTGGATTACACAGAAATTGTTTGGATTATTAGAAATCACAATCCTCCTATAATTGAGGGCGCCACTGGACTTACATGATCCCCTTATTTTTAAGTATCCAATATTGGTTCTTTCCTTTTAAATATTATTAGGTGTGAGCTCAACATTAAAAAAAACTGAAGAACCCTAAACTTGAACCTTAAAAAAATGGAGAGTAAGTAAAAAAAATAGAAAAAAGTACCTTGGCAAGAATGGTAAGAAGGTGAAAAGGGATGTATGTATAAATTAAACAGAAAATTGAATGGTATTTTTATTTCCATAGTATGAATGAATAATTATTATATACTCTAAACATTTATATTCAGTATAAAAGAAGACTGTTTTGTTTAGAAACATCCTCGCCTTAATGATTACAGTATCTATTTGTCGGTCATTATAAAGAATCATTATATACATTATGTTCAATAATTCTAGTTTTTACAAATTAAAATAAAGGTTGAGACGAGTAGAAATTTAATTTACAAAAAATAACAAACTTTACATTAATGTACCTATAACTAAAACATTTTTGCCCTTAAGGTGATTGCTTCAGGGTAGCCGTTTTTTGCAATTTGCAGGCCAGTGCTAGGTTGTATGTTAATTAAATGTTGCACGCGGGTGTAAGTACATAAGTTGTACTACATACGCTTTACACCCGCGTCTAACATTTCAATCAAAACCTAGCACTGGCCTGCAAATTGCAAAAAACGTAAGAAAATTTGAATTTCGCGGGCTACCCTGACGCTTTCACCTTAAAGCTGCATACAATAAATTGGTTATATTATTATAGTAAATATCTATTTTCAAGTAAAGTGCTACTATAAACACTCCGATGAGACTAATCTATCCCTCATACAAATACTTTACTTTAAAATCTATTACTAAAGGTGAACGCACACTTTTCAGAGCCGAAGGAGGCGAAAGAATCGAATTTTAGAATTACTTGTATGAAATCCTATGGAACCTCGCACACTTACCGAATCGGACGAATAAGGTCGTACGATTCGGTGCGGATAAGTGTGCGAAGTTACATTGGACTTCATTTAAGTAATTCTAAAATTTGATTCCTTCGCCTCCTTCGGCTCTGATAAGTGTGCGTTCACCTTAAACCAGCTATTGGTGCTGGCTCATACCATTACTTTATGCGGACACCGTTATCGGGCCGTCTTTATAGGATATCCTAAAGGGATATCCGATAAATACCGTAACTAAGGGTAGATTACTAGTTGAGCGCACTCTGCTATAAAAAAATAACTACCCTTGGACTCTATCTGAAAACATAAAATTTCTTGAAAAGGAGTTACCTTCTTTAAGTCCGGTCAGGTCGATTCCAGCGAGTGGAGGGGTGTCTAGCCTAGGACTGGACTTGGAGCGAGAACGTGACTTGGGCTTTTCAATAAGGCCCAACGAAACTAAATGCTGCCGTCGAGCCCTTCTGGCGGTGACTAACCAGCCAGAGATATTGCGCTTAGCCTGGTAAGCATCAGCCGGCAGGTACGGCGCGTAGTATAGGGGTGGTGACTCCTCTTTAAATAATCTGCCAATGTCGTAGGATAGAGCAAGCAGCTGCGAATCTGTCAGAAGTACCGGGTTTTCGGCCGTAATGAGCTTCTCCATAAGCAGCTTGCATAAACGCCCACGCACGTTTGAGGGTAAGGTGCCCGTTTTCTGCCCAATTGCTATTATTTGTTTTCCCTCGACTGATGAATTCAGTATGGTATTCACCTGAAACACAAATAGTATAAGTATGGCATTACAAACTAAATATGCAAGGTAAAAGTTAAAAAAAAAAGTCACTAAAATGTTGAAAATACAGGTTCAATACCTACCTTCCATTCAGTATAATGATCAGTTGGAGTCGGTGCCAGTCTAGGCATCATGCATTTAGTTGTTAGTTATAGCTGTCACCAACTCCAAATATATTACTGATCTTTGTGACATATAGTATAGCTCCTAAACGGCCGTCCGTACACACATACAGGACAGGACAGGTACAGACGTTAAACTTATCTGTTTACGCCGGGGGTTAACAATATTGAATGTCAATTTAAATTCCTTATCAAAAGTACAGGATAATAGGCAATAACTTACTAAATTGCTCCCGGTGGACTCTTGTCTAACTGCTTCACCCACTGACGACGACGAGTCCAGTGGTATCACCAGTATGTCACCATCCTAAAATAATATTTACTTTGAGACAATGTTATAATAAGTACATGTAACAAAAAGGATAATATGAGTATGTACGGTCAATTAACCTCAATAATCGTTGAAATAATCACTAAATGTGTCCGAGTGCGACCGTTAACTAACAGGCTATAGCTAGCCCTAGCCGGAGATAACTCAAGGGAAGTGTTATATTTTTTTACTAGTAATCGGTTCAGCATTGCAGGTGTGAACGGTCCTGCCCTCGTCCCTTGATCCGGCCCTGATAAAAACTAATCGATCAAGATCAGGACTGATCCTGGTCTCAAAGAATGTCTATACCAAATTTTGCATCGGTTCAGTGTCTTAGGTATGAAAATGTGAAAAGGTCCTGCCCCAGCCGACAGATAGACAGACAAACTTACTTTCGCATTTATAATATTAGTATGGATGTAATTACAAATTAATACATATTGCTCTTGAACCAAAAAACAGTAAGTACGAGTACTTTTCTACAATTTTGCAGAACTTACCAAATTTTCCTGGTTAAGTCCTGCTTCGCAGTCTTGGTTGAGGATTGAGCTTTGCAGTCCTTCACACGGTGGCAGAGGCTCTAAGTTACAAGGTAGACTAGTTAACAAGTCATTCCTCAGGACCTCTTCAAAGAGTGATGAATTGTAGGAGTTATCCTGAAATTTAACAAGAAATTTAAAAAGGTAATAATAATGTACTTAGTTGGTAAACTAACAAGACTGATGAAAAGTTATGATTTTATTCCACTTTTTAAATAAATACTGCACCGGTTAAATTGTTAGGTATCTTAAGAAGACTTTAAAATAATAAAAGTTAATAAGTAGGTACCTACCTACATGCAAGTAGGAGAATGTGCATTTAAGCGACGCAGGGCATGTGTAAGCAAAAAGTTTAAAACAAAATTTACTTTTTTGAAATACAATTTAACATGAAAACAAACCATATCTTTTGGTTGGTCGCTTTTTAACATGGCCAGAGCTGCTTCAAACCGGAGTCTGTCCCCTATTTGAGGGAACATACTATGTATGTCTTGTTTACTAAGCATCTGCATTGTTGCGATATCAATTCTTTCAGCTGAAAAAAAAGGTAAATTTAACAGCGCCCTGATTGCAGCTGTGAAATGCACTACGTCGCATCGACTTTATAAAATGTAGGTTGGTAGAGCTCGTCTAAGCTGAAATGACGCGCCCCACTACTTAAATTTGTATACGTACACTACGGTAAATGCGGTAGTGGGGCGCGTCATTTTAGTTTAGACGCACTCTACCTATTTGTTTTTTTTTGGGTTGCAGTTGCACATCGAATCTAGTGTATAATATAAATATGAACGTATATCTAGGTAGGTGGGTAGGTACCATACGACAAGACTATTCTTGGTTGGAGTGTACAGCGGCCAAAAAAGTGTTATTTTCGCAAATCGTTTATTTTCTCGATTCTATAGTATGTAACACCTAGAAAGGCTAAAAGTGTCTGGGTGTTTTTTGTCTCCGACCAACCGTTTGTCGTAAAAACGATGTCGAAGGGATCCATAGATAAGGTTATGTTAGTACTGTGACCTTGAAATTGGTCGCGAAATTTTTTTAAGTATTTTTTCATAGTGCCTCTAAGACGACACTCTGACCCTATTCTTGCTAGAAATTAGAATGTGTGAATGTAATGTGTGCGCTCATGCTAGCAACTTACTAGGTAGGTTTGTCAACTTACTTTCAAAACGATCGATGTAGCGTTCCAAATTCCACTTCTTCAAAATATCACGCGTAGCCATATCCATTTTTGCACTGATCAAACACGTTCACTGGCACTAATGGAATTGTTATTGCTATTAATTAAACGAGTCGTGAGTCGTGACTTGCCGGCTGTAGCGGTGAAATACAAATGGCCGACCGAAATGGCGCGGCGGCGGAATGAAGTGAGAGAGGGAGACCTCATTATATAATGCCGTCACCTTAAATTTGTAGGACATCATTCAAATGCTACTCATAAATGGGTCTCTGTAATAATAATTTAGTAGGATACACATAAAATAATATGACTATATTATTGAACTTTGATGCTTACTCTAAAAATATGAGATTATTTAATCGTATTATCATAGGATTCACATAAAATAATATGACTGTAATATTAAAAAATGATGCTTACTTTAAAAATATAAGTTTAAAGCATTATAATTTAATATAGTACATTAGGGGGAGGTCATCGTATTTTTAGAGATACTTCTTCATATTAAACTATGAAATCTATTTATATTACGGTGACTGTCATTGTGTTTTTTAATTAGAATCTTATTTATAATTATCATACTAATTTATGGGACAGTGGACCATTTTCTATTACATTGTGTTATTATTTGAAGAAGACAATGTTATTTCATAATTACAAATTTTTACGATGACAAGTATCATAATATTGCATTATTTACCCAAAAAATTCGATTCCATCTTAACACATTTCAGTTCTAGCGTAATATTTACTTATTATCAACATATTATAAGACAACGCATCTATTTTAAACCAACGTCACGATATTTTAAGATTATGCCAAAATGACATTTTTCTCAGTGTACTAAACAGAGACAATGTGAGTGGAGAGTGGAGGTGCTGGTGGCAAAACAATAACAGCAGCACGGTTCGGTTGGAGGTTAAGCTACGCTTGCCAAGGTCTGTCCGTGGATGGGTGACCATCCATTAAATATCGACGAGGCCCCTCCTTGCCTCGGCAAGTACGTGAAACCGTTGGTCCCGGGTGTCATTTGTAGATCATTGACATTCGTTACGGGTAGTCAAAAGCCTGAGAGTCTGATAACCGAATTACCCAGTAGGTAACTGGGTTGTGGAGGTCAGATAGGCAGTCGCTCCATGTAACATACTGGTACTCAACTGCATCCGGTTAGACTGGAAGCCGACCCCAACATAGTTAGGAAAGGCTGGAAGATAATGAGTAGGTAATAAAACTAGAGACAAATTTTTGAGATGCTTAGTTTTATTACTTAGTTTTAAAGCAAACATTTATTCCCTGAACTACACAAATTGTAAGAGAATTCTCAAGGATGCTCTCCAAAGTATGTCTTACGATGATACAGAGAATTTACTAACTGTGAATATATGTACAAATTTCACCTACGTTAAGTATTTATCAAATTTAAAAACTAAGAGTTATACTACTCAACTTATAATTAGTGATCTATTGTCAACCTTTTGATTATTTATTTATGTCATAAGTCTATTTAAGCTCTTCCCGCCTGAAACACAGGATTACCTAGTTCAGGCACGTAAGTCTTAGGAATATAATTTACATTTAAGCAAAACGCTACTAATTTTTATGCCTTGTAATTTTTTAAATAAATATTATTATTATTATTATTGGTGGTTGCAGTCAAATATAATTGTAATGTCACCGCAATTGAAGCTTGAACACACGCATCCTACGAATCGATACATACAAACCTAACTATTTGTAAAACATTGACCTAGATTAAATAAATAAGTGGAGATACATATTTTTCAGGTGGGCATAATAAATTCGGCATTGGGTGGCCCAGTGGTAACGCGGCCCCCGACTTACGAGTCGGTCGTGGGTTCGAACAGAGACAGGGCTTTACTTTGTGTTAATAATATTTGCATCACCACTGCTCTAAAAAAGGAGAAGGATACCGGCAAAAAATCTAAATTCAAAAGTCATTTATTACATAAGACAGTCCCCCAAAATGCCCACCCTTCACCACTTCCTAGTGCTTTAGCTGGGAAGAAGAAGTGGCGCAACAAACTCCCCCAGTTGTTCAGTTAGAAAAAAATGATTCTATATAATAGTATGCAAGATTCTTTACATTACACAACACTAAACATAATTTAAATGATAAATTATTAGCCATATGACAGCTAGCACACGCCAATATACCAACCAAAAACATCGAGAACCAAGCAAGCAGAAATATAAAATAACTAAACGTAAACAAAAAAAAAAACAAAAAAACCTCCAGGCATAAAAGGCGTGCCCGCTTACATATAGCTGTAACTAGAAGTTATAATTGATAAACTAGGACCATCGAGGTAAAATTAATATTTTTTGATGTCGCTAGCTAACCACATATTGCATTAAAACTCATAAAAAAACATTGTAATGAGTAGATTTTCTCAGAAAATTAAAATAAATTGACTTAAATATAAACTCATATAACCTGTCAGTAGGTAAGCTAATTCTGGAGAAAGAACATTTAAACATTGTCTTGAGTTAATCACAGCGACCAACTATTCTTATCATTCTATCCAAGACATGTGACATAGCTACCAACCAGCAGTGGGCCCGCGTGGTATAGATTACAGCCCACTCCCTCTCGGGGAGAGGAGGACTATGTTCGAGCAGTGGGAATATTATAGACTGATGATGACATTGTTTGACATGGACATGCCACTGGGGTCGGCTTCCAGTTTAACCGGATGCAGCTGGATACCAGTATTTTACATGAAGCGACTGCCTAAATAGGCAGTCTACAACCCACGCACCTCCACAAAGGTCTGCCCGGCTTGGGCAGAGCACCGCCGTGTCCTCGTGGAGGCGATCGGTGGCGGGGATCTCTCGCGTCTGGCCCTGGTCCAGGCCATGGTACGGAGTGAGAGGGCATGGGAGGCCGTCACCTACTGCGAAGCAGTAATGCTCGCGAAGGAGGAGGCGGATCTCGTGAGGGAGAGGCAAAATTCGCGCCCTCACGCCCCTAGCCGCCGCAGGAGGAGACGCCCTGGGCGTCGGGAATCGATTGCTGATTCCCGGCCACCGTAGGCGCGGGCTTGCGGATGGTGAGCAATGGGTAGCTTTACCTGCCGAGGTTGCGGGAGAGTCCGAAAGGGATACCGTGGCCCCCTGGCATTGCACAGGCAACAGAAGGAACATGGGTGGGTTTTAGTCAGTAAGAGTCTGACACGCCCTCCCGTAGAAGACATATGATGATTACCAATCCAAAAAAAAAAAAAAAAGGCACCTCCACAGCCCAGTTACCTAGTAACACGATAACCCTTGGTAAGGCTGGTTATATTTTACTTACCATGAACAATAAGAATGGTGACCTGGTGATGGCACCGTAGAACCCCATGAAACAGACGAAGAATAGGAACGTGGCGATAGCTGTCAGAGCGATCCCTACTTGAAGAGTCAGCATATCTTGTAATAAGGCCTGTGAACAAATTTAAGAAATCTTAGGTAGTTACAGAAAAAGAAATTCGATGGAGATGAAGAGGAGCCAATGAAAAAGGTGGATGGATTGTGTGAGAATGATATTAGAGAGAAGGAATTGAATGATAGCGTGACGGTTGACAGGGGAGAATGGAAGAAAACGTGTTGCGCCAACCCCACGTAAACCATGTTACGTGGGGTTGGCGCAACACGTTTTCTTTTTAGACAAGAGCAGGAAGAGATAGCAGAGAAGAAATTCAAAATCAGAGTGTTATAGTGATATGATATACAAATCTATATGGGCACTTATGAAACGTCGGAAGCTAGGTGCACGGTTCCAATTGGTCGTTTCCTATGGAGAATAGCCGGAAAGAAACCTACAGGGTTACTCTTTTAAAATTAATTGGCTTTTACATTGTTTTCATATGACAGTGTTAATATTTTTGAGAGGACAGTACTGTACTGGCCTGTCAAGCACCAGGTTCTTAATAGAAAGAAAAACCAGGTAAATCGTACAATTTCAGGTAAGAAGGGAAAGAAGGAAAGAAAATAAGTTTTTTTTTCTCTCACTTTCTTGAGTTAAGTACTAGGCTGATAATCGGTTATTTTTCGTTTTGCTTGGCGACTATTGGTCATAGAGTGATGTTAAATAACCCGTAGCCTTCCTCAAGAATTGGGCTATCAAATGCAAAAAATAAACAAATCCGACTGGTATTATTAGTATAGAAAATAAGAGCCGATATTATACAGGGTGTTTGGCGCATGGACCGACACAATTATTTGGGGGATTGGGAGCGTCATTTGGGAGGTTGCACCCAAAGACCCCATGTCCTAAGTGTCACGGTTATTGAGATGTTTTTTTTGTTTTTTTCACAAAATTACCCGAAATCTCGCCTTTAAATAGTCATTACTTTTTTGTTTATTGTTCTAATTGCACGAAATAACTTTTATTGTATTCTGCAATGTATTCTTATTCTAAATAAATAAAGAACTTTTTTAAATAAAACTATGTTCATAATTTTTGGAAAAAATCTAAAAAAATCATATCTTATTAACCGTGACACTTAGGACATGGGATCTTTGGGTGAAACTTCGCAAATGACCCTCTCAACTCCCCAAAAAATTGTGTCGGTCCATGCGCCAAACACCCTGTATAGAGCAGGCGTGTGTGCGCAACACAGGTCCTTGACTCTCAATACTCTCATAGTCCAATGGGGCGGTAATCCGACAAAACCAGAGAGAGATCAGGCGCAGGGCCGACTTTACGTTGTTTTCGAGGCACGGGGGTATCAAAACCCCAACTTCCAAACTCCGGGATGTTGCCAAAAAATTCCTAATGGAAAACTCAATAACACTGCCTGACCTCGGGAATCTAACCCAGGACCCCACGCTCAGCGGTCGCGCTTGCGACCACGAGACCAGCGGGGCAGTAAGTAATGGTAAATCCCAGTGCTACCGACCCGACCTAGGAAGATTTTAGTCACGAAGAGTCTGACTTCTGACGGATTTTATGCATGAGATTTGCCAGACCACAAAAAACGAGAAATAATAATATTAATAATTGTTTATTGAAATAATTGATTTACACAAATATTTACTAAATAGGGCCTTAAACTATATGTAGGTACATAACTATTGGATTCTACCTGAACTAGGAATAAACCTGTATCTCAGGTATCACACTCAAGTGCTTATAAATACATAAGTATTGAGTATCTAAGATTCTATAAACAAATAGAAATTAAATATATCTACTTTAATTATGATTTTATTCTAATTAAAAAAACATTTATTAATAAGCTACTTTTTTTGCAACCTCGTAAGACATTTGTGCAACCACGTTCTATGTGTTATGATTTTAGCAATGCGAAATTTTTAATAAGGTCGCCTTTACTTTGTTATACAGAAAAATTATATTGCCGTGTCAACAATATATAAAGATTGCATGTTTATTTATAATACAAATTGTAAAAATGAAAACTATTTTTATGTGTTATACTTTTATCTAGTGAAGGAAAATATTAAAATAATTATATAACATAAATTAAAAAATACTTATAAATAAACGTTGGCGGTCTTACGTGACCTCCATAAAATCTATAGAATTGGTGTATCTTGTCTCAGCAATTTTCTTTGCAGGGCATTCTTGATCGCCTGTTTTGTGGTTGCTCGGCTTTTTAAATCGCAATCATGTTCATCATGTTTAGTGCACGCATTCGCCTGATGACCATGTTCTCCACAATGTCCACACGTATAGCTAGCCTCTCAAGTCTGCAGCATGTCCATACTGTTGACATTTAAAGCACCAGCTTTCTAATTACGCAACATATTTTCGTAAACGATAAAGACAAATCTGTTTTATTTTGACAGTTCAACAACATTCATTGCGTTATTTACGTTGCTCTGCAGTTTTTTTTTCGAACTTACGGAGCAATGGATTAGCAATCTGTTTTAAAACGATTCAGATTCGGATTGATTTTGCATTACGTAATTAGGGTACTGGTCACAAGTGTGAAGACTCTCACTGGGCAGGATTACCAGTTAATTAACACTCGATTTTGGTTTATAAGTGCTTTTCGTATGCTAGCAGTTACTTGACTAATAAAGTTGCACGAAGAACCCTTTTTTTACCTGACTTGTGACAAACTGATCACCATCTGAACTGATTGCGCCTTCTTAATCAACAATCTTTATGATTTTCGTGAAAATGATACCTATTTACGAATAACAATAACTTGTTTATTCGTTTGACCAAATACATTCGTAAAATTGAAATGAATTAATGAATATTTTCCAGTTTATGCTACATCTACCTAAGTTGTTTCGTACTGTACCATGCCAAAAAAAAGAATCTAGTAGCAGCGAATATTCACTGCCTGTAACCGAGGTTTTTAGGATAGCAATAAGAATAAGAATAATTTATTTTTGCAAATATGGGTAGATGATATATACATCAATAGGTGTTAGTACCTACAGTACAAAGATCAGCCATATTTTGCCATTCGGCATGCAAATATTTACATCAAGTTATTATTATTGTATTTAACATTTACATCAAGTTATTATTATTGTATTTTACATTTACATCAAATTATTATCATATATTATTTACATTAAATTATTATCATATTATATTATTCACATCAAATTATTATCTGTCATTAGATCAATTATTATTAAATTATATATACCATTCAATGAATAATTATTAAATTAGAACTCCATATAACGATTTCTAGAAAAGACAACTAATCTTTTTCTCAGATAGGAACTCAGGTCACACTGTAATACGTTTTATTTGTCAAAAATGCCAATACAATGCCTTTGGCATTTTGAATATTCAATAACATTCCCGTCATTGACGCTGCCGAGCAGACAATTTTTTTCAAACATCTGAAGCAATGGATTAGCAATTTCCTTCAAAATCCATCGTTATGCTATTGAAACGCAATAGGGTTGCTGGTCTCGTCTGTCAGTTTTTGAGGAGTCCGTTTAAAATGATTGTTCTTACACGACTGCCTCAGAAGGAAGGTACTTAATGTTTTTCAAGAGTACTTATGTATTGTAGCGAAATAAAAATGGAAATTCACCACTTTACCACGTTTTCGTCCAGCCAGTAATAGGACTCGCCCATCAAGGAGCGCTGTCCCAAATTAGACGCATTATTAATAAAACGAATCTTATTTTATTATTTTAATAAAACACGTATAATACAATATCAATAATTAAAATAATCTTTAAAATGCTGAAGGTTTCAGAAAAATACGCTTTATAGATTTTGCGTGATTCTCAGTTATTTCATTCTCAAATTAATTTCACTATGTAATTTAAACATAATCTAAAATATTCATTTATGTATTAAGTTATTGAGAAATTGATCTAATTTAACATATATCTTTTTTCCAAATCATTAACACTACTGGTTTAGATAATAAATGTACCCTAATTACGTAATGCAAAATCAATCCGAATCTGAATCGTTTTGAAACAGATTGCTAATCCATTGCTCCGTAAGTTCGAAAAAAAAAACTGCAGAGCAACGTAAATAACGGAATGAATGTTGTTGAACTGTCAAAATGAAACAGATTTGTCTATATCGTTTACGAAAATATGTTGCGTAATTAGAAAGCTGATCTGCAGTATAAAATCATTAAAAGTTGGTCACAGTCACAAGGCAAACCCCGGCAAACCGGGGGCATCTTGACGTTCAAAAGTGCCTTTTATGTGTATAATTGAAATACATTATTTGAATTTCAACTTTGCATAAAGTTGGGACATCTCTTCATGCAGCTCAGAAAATAATATCGGGTCTCCCATGAAGGACTTGAACGTATGGAGAAAAGAGAAAATCGAAAGAACGCAAAGCAGAAAATCAACCAATTAGTGCTGCACTATAATCAGTAGGGACGTTACAGATAGTGCAATCCACGACGACGCGCCCCACTCCGCGATGACTGTACTGTAAGCAGTACTTTAGTACGGAGCGGAGTGGAGTGGGGCGCGTCGTCGTGGATTGTCGGCTGTCCGTATGACATAATTATGTTGTAGTCTGTAACCCGGTCGTCGGTACCACCCCGTGACATGCACTTCTATTGAATTTCACCGAAGCTTCGGTTATAAATAACTTCGCTGAGTTCGCTGACAAACTAGTAAGGTTTCATGTTGGTTTACTAATCTAGTTTATGCAACAATCACATCATCAAATAATACAGAACTTGGCCATTTTTCGCCCATTCTGTGTAGAAAAAGTAGTATTCCGTAATTATTTTTGCGTAAAGACAGATTTAATCATTTATGAAACATCCAGGATGAAAAGTTGCCCATATCCTCCAGTTCCCAGGCCACCTAGATATCTGTCAAATTTTATAACGATCGGTTCAGTGGTTTAGAGGTTAAAAGTCACGTGACAGACAGAGTTAGATTAGATTATATATATATAGATTATTATTAGATTAGAGTTGAAGCGACTCTTGCTACGACACAAAGTGCAATTCAGGTCGCACAGCGCTTGGCGAGGGCCCCGGCACAGGCGGCGAAGGCCCCGGCCCAGGCGGCGAAGGCCCCGGCCCAGGCGGCGAAGGCCCCGGCCCAGGCGGCGAAGGCCCCGGCCCAGGCGGCGAAACAGCCGCCCCCGCCTCCTCCTAATTCTACTCCGGCTGACGCTGAATGGCAAGTAGCCGGTTAAAAGGTTATTGGTGGGCTGGGTTTCCGCGCAGGTCAAACTGCTGGAAACTAGACCTCCTGAGGTGCTACCGCTGCCATGTGGGTAACCACGTGGGAGCTAAATGCACCTCGGAGGTGGACCGCAGCGGTCACTGCTACCGCTGTGGTCAGCCAGGTCACAAGGCCGGCTCATGCAACGCCACGCCGCACTGCGCCGTATGTGCGGCAGCTGGCAAGCCGGCCAATCACCGGGTTGGGAGTAAGGCCTGCGCTCCACCCGCCAAAGCTAGAGGCAAGCCACCAGCCACCACCGTCACAGCCGCAACCTCCGCCACCGCCACCGTTGCCGCCTCCACAGCCGTCGTCACCGCCGCAGCCGCCGCGGCAGGGCCCTCACAGGGGGCTAAGGAGGGGGCTGACATGGAGTGCCAATAATGGCCCCATTTCGCCTCCTCCAGGCGAACATCAACCACTGCGCCGCAGCTCAGCATCTGTTGCTCCAGAGCATAGCGCAGTGGTCGATTAACATCGCCGTGGTCGCTGAGCCGTACTTTGTCCCGCCCAGGGATGACTGGGTGGAGGACCTGAGCGGCTCAGTGGCCCTAATTTCTTCGGCCGCCGCCGGTACCCCGTCCCTCGAGGCTGTTAAGAGAGGACGGGGTAGCGTTGCAGCACGGTTCGGGGAGATTGTCGTGGTAGGGGCATACTTCTCCCCGAACCGAACTCTCACCGAGTTCCACAACTCCCTTGCGGAGTTGAGAGTCGTCGTCGTCGGGTTCTGTTCCCTCCCCGTGCTCGTCCTCGGGGACTTCAATGCCAAGAATGTGGCTTAGGGTTCCCGGTATACGGACACACGGGGCAGGATGGTGGAAGACTGGGCGCTGGAGACAGGCCTGGTCGTCCTTAACCGGGGTTCTGTCCCCACGTGTGTGCGAATGCGGGGTGAATCGGTGGTGGACATCTCGTTCGCCAGCCCCGCTCTGTCGCCGCGTGTCATTGACTGGCGCGTCATGGAGGGGGTGGAGACGTATTCCGATCACCGGTACATCCGGTTTGACGTCTCCGCCCAGACCTCGAGCGCGCCGGTCCGACAGGCCCCGAGTGGTCCGCGGTGGGCGCTGAAGCAGCTGGACCGGGAGCTCCTCCTGGAAGCCTCGATCGTGCAGGCCTGGGTGTCATCACCGGACAGGCCTGCCGACATCGATGACGAGGCGGAGTGGTTCCGGGAGGCCATGTCCGAGATATGTGACGTGGCAATGCCCTGGGTCCAGCCCGGACGTGCTTCGCGCCAGGTGTACTGGTGGTCGCGACAGCTGACGACACTGCGCAATGCGTGCGTTGCTGCGCGACGCCGGTACACCAGGCACCGCAGGCTCCGTATTCGACCTCCGGATACGGAAGCCATTCAGGCGGAGCTATACGAAGGGTACAGAGCGGCGAATACCGCCCTCCAAGCGGAGGTCCTGCGGGCCAGGGCACTGGCCCGCGAGGAGTCGCTGGAGACTCTGAACAGAGACCCGTGGGGACGCCCATACAAGATGGTGCGGGAGAAACTCCGCCCATGGGCTCCCCCGCTGACGCAGAGTCTCCGGCCACAGCTTGTGGGGGACGTGGTGAGCGCTCTGTTCCCTTCGAGAGGGGAACACGCCTCCCCGCCCATGGCTCCGCCTACTGCGGTGCCTGATGCGGACCACACCGCCGACGACGACGACGATGCTCCGGAGGTGACCGAGGTAGAGATGAGGGTGGCGGTACGTAGGCTGAATGCCAGAAATACCGCCCCAGGACCCGACGGCTTACCTGGGAAAGCCTGGGTCCTGGCCTCAGAGGCTCTCGGGCCTCGACTAAGGGGGCTCTTAAGCACATGTATGGAGAGGGGCCAGTTTCCACTTCGTTGGAAGACGGGGAAACTGGTCCTAATCAAGAAGCCGGGGCGCCCTGCGGACTCTCCGTCCGCTTACCGGCCCATCGTGCTGCTCGACGAGGTGGGCAAGCTCTTTGAAAGAGTTATTGCAGACCGCCTTGTCGGGCGGCTGGTGCGGGTGGGGCCGGATTTGGCGGAGAGCCAGTTTGGTTTCCGCAGGGGGCGCTCCACGGTGGGCGCCATCATGCGCGTGCGAGCCCTCACGACGGGGGATGCGGTGGCTCGGGGCGGGGTCGTCTTGGCGGTGTCTCTAGACATCGCCAACGCCTTCAATACCCTGCCCTGGAGTTGCATCAGGGAGGCACTCCGGTATCACCGGATGCCGACCTACCTCTGTCGTGTGGTCGAGGCCTATTTGACGGACAGGGCCATCATCTACCCTGGTCACCAGGGAGAGTGGAACCGGCGAGAGATGTCGTGCGCTGTCCCACAGGGATCGGTCCTGGGGCCGCATCTGTGGGACATCGGATACGACTGGGTGCTGCGCGCAGACCTCCCCAATGGCGTCAGCGTCGTTTGTTACGCTGACGACACGTTGGTCCTGGCGCAGGGGAGGTCGCACCAGGCGGCGGCCGAACTAGCGACTCGTGGCCAGAATCCGGCAGTTGGGACTCGAGGTGGCCTTGCACAAGTCCGAGGCCATGTGTTTTCATGGTCCTCGGAACGCGCCACCGTCGGGTTCCCAAATAACGGTAGGAGGGGTTCACATCGGCGTCGAGTCGACGATGAAGTACCTGGGACTCGTCCTCGACAGTCGGTGGAACTTCGTGGAGCATTTCCGACGTTTGGCTCCCAGACTGGAGCGGGCCGGGGCTGCCTTGAAGCGGCTCCTGCCCAATCTAGGGGGTCCAAACGCCTCCTGCCGGAGGCTATACGCGGGGATCGTGCGGTCCATGGCCCTGTACGGGGCACCGGTGTGGGCGCGTTCGTTGAGGCGGCGGCCTGCCCGCAGGTTGAACGCGTCCCAGAGGGTCATGGCCACCCGGCTGGTCCGGGGATACCGCACGGTCTCCGGTGAGGCGGCGAGCCTCCTTGCCGGATTGCCGCCATGGGATCTGGAGGCAAAAGTCCTCCCGCATATTTGGGAGTGGCGCGAGGAGGCGAAACGCCGGGGCTTGACTCCGATGCCGCGAGAAATCGCGGCACAGCGGACAGAGCTCCGACGGAATCTCATGGCGGCATGGAGAGTTCGATTGTCGCAACCCAGTGCTGGGCACGCCACTATTGCGACGTTAAGTCCCTTCTTTGAGGAGTGGCTGGAGAGGCGCCACGGCGTCCTCACCTTCCGCCTGACGCAGGTCCTCACCGGACACGGCTGTTTCGGGAGGTACCTGTTTCGGATAAGGCGGGAGGAAACGCCCGGGTGTCATCACTGCGTGGATCGCCCGGAGGACACGGTGGAGCATACGGTGGAGGTATGCCCGGCTTGGGCAGAGCACCGCCGTGTCCTCGTGGAGGCGATCGGTGGCGGGGATCTCTCGCGTCCGGCCCTGGTCCAGGCCATGGTACGGAGCGAGAGGGCATGGGAGGCCGTCACCTCCTTCTGCGAAGCAGTAATGCTCGCGAAGGAGGAGGCGTAGCGCGTGAGGGAGAGGCAAATTTCGCGCCCTCACGCCCCTAGCCGCCGCAGGAGGAGACGCCCCGGGCGTCGGGAATCGATCGCGGATTCCCGGCCACCGTAGGCGCGGGCTTGCGGACGGTGAGCAATGGGTAGCTCGCCGTCCGGTAAGGACCAAGCCCGGGTCGACGGCGCGTTGTGTTCCACGCGCGCCTCAAAGAGTGTCAGCGAGTGAAAGGGTCCTATGAGACCATTGCCTGCCGGGGTTGCGGGAAAGTCCGAAAGGGATACCGTGGCCCCCTGGCATTGCACAGGCAAGAGAAGGAACACGGGTGGGTTTTAGTCAGTAAGAGTCTGACACGCCCTCCTTCTCCACCCAGAGCGGGAGGAGTCATTTAAGGTCGCACAGCGCTAATTACTTACAGTTATATTCACCTAGAAGTTGCCTCTCTTTCTATCGCGTAACTCTTATATCTTCTGACTACGTTACGCTCACTGAGTTGGCCTGACAAATCGAGCCCGTCGCTGTAGCTTCATATCTAAAATCCGGAGTGGCCCTGGCCTGCAGATAATGTCGAAGTCACAAAATGTTAGGAAAAAGCTGTTCGGCCAATTTGGCTGAAATTTTGTTCAATTGGTTCTATAAACAAATCTTTCAATTATGTCTGGTCGCGGTAAAGGTGGCAAGGTGAAGGGAAAGGCAAAGTCCCGTTCCAACCGTGCTGGTCTCCAGTTCCCTGTGGGTCGGATTCACAGGCTGCTGCGTAACGGAAACTACGCAGAGCGCGTGGGTGCCGGCGGCGGCGCTCCCGTCTACTTGGCCGCCGTGATGGAGTATCTGGTCTAATATGCTGTTCGGCATCGCCTCAACTCGAGCCGTTTTCCGTTTAGCATTATTCCTATGAAACTCCATACTGTAAGGGACACACACCTTAAAAAGTCAACTGGGTACGGAACCCAATCATATACTAACACCCTGTACCCTAATTACGTAATACACGATCAATCGGAATTTGAATCATTTTGAAACGAATTGCTAATCCATTGCTTCATAAGTTCGAAAAAAAAACTGTTCAATAACGTAAATAACGCAATGAATGTTGTTGAACTGTCAAAATGAGTTTTTGTCGTAATCGTTTACGAAAATGTGTTGCGTAATGCATTAGTGGACCGTCTGGTTCCCAGAAAATAGGGAGATTCCATATAAAATATATTATTATTATTATTTATTCTTATTAATCGTTTATTTAAAGCATTAGCACCCATAAAATGAAAAAAAAAAAAAAAAAAAAACTAAAGTTTATTCAAACTAGGCTGAGAATCAGCACTTTTCGAACATCAAATAAGTACTTATCTTATAAAAAAAACTAAACAAACGAACATAAAAAATTAACAGTAAATAAAAATAACAATAAAACAACCCATTGTTTCACACCAAGGAAGCAAATTCAATTCAAATTCAAAATATTTTATTTCACATAAACCTACATGGGCACTTATGAAACGTCAGAAGCTAGGTGCACGGTTCCAATTGGTCGTTTCCTATGGAGAAGAGCCGGCAAGAAACTCCACGGTTACTCTTTTAAAAATAATTGGTTTTTACAATATTTTCAAATAACAGTGTTATTAGGTATGGGAGGACAGTGTAGGTCTTTCAACAGGTACCAGGTACTTAACAAAATAATTATGGTCAGCAAATCCACTAAGCCTACAGCGTTCTCACATTCACAAAATAGAAAATAATCTATATAAAAATAAATAAATTATTAAAAATAAAAAAGTATTAAAAACGAAATGACGTGATTGATATTACAATTCTGAATAATTATCATGATCACAAAAGCCACTAATAAAGATTTAAAGTTAAATTGTAGGTATATTATAATGTCAAATAATAGCGTGATTTAAATGTCAAGGAAGAATGTAAAAATAAAAATGTAAAAATATATATATATATATAAACATGGTAATTTGGGAGCAGTTAATAGACTTATACAATTTGCCGTTAATGAGCTACCAGGGAAGCCACATGTGCAGAAGGAATTATTGCCAAACTTCCTTGTCTTCAACGTAGTCTTTAATTTTATAATATGCATTCTTGATAAGAACGCGTTTAATGTGGGTTTTGAACTTCCCATCGCTAAGTTCTGTAACCGACTTAGGCAACTTGTTATAAAAGCGGATACTGTTTATAAGAAATGACTTGCTTGTTTTAGTTAATCTAAATTTGGGTATCAAAATTTCATGTCTACTACGTGTATTTATATTATGGAAATCGCTTCTTATTTTGAAAAGTCCTAAGTTTTTGCGAACATACAAAATACTTTCTAAGATATAAAGAGAAGGCAGAGTCAGTATATCTATTTCTTTGAATTTGTTTCGAAGGGATTCGCGAGGACCCATTTTATAGATAGCGCGGATTGCTCTCTTTTGTAAGATGAAAATTGAATCTACGTCAGCTGCCGATCCCCACAGCAGAATGGCATAAGACATAATACTGTGGAAATAAGCAAAGTATACTAACCTAGCTGTGGCTATATCAGTCAACTGCCTTATTTTTCTTACTGCATATGCAGCTGAACTTAATCTACCTGAAAGAGTTCTAATGTGGGCGCCCCATTGCAATTTTGAATCTAAAGTAATTCCCAAAAATATAGTTTCCGTTATTGCATCTAGTTGTTTGCCATCAAGTTTTAGATTTAGACCAACTTGAGGTACATTTGGTAATGAGAATCTAATACATTTAGTTTTGTTCGCATTCAGTAAAAGATTATTAGCTGCGAACCATTTCGAAAGAACAGCTAGACTATCGTTGACATGTAAAACATCTGTATCTTTTCTATCTATTTTAAAAATTAGAGAAGTATCGTCAGCAAATAGAATTATATCCGATAAGTTAGCCATCATATAAGGAAGGTCATTTATATAGACTAGAAATAAAAAAGGGCCAAGAATTGAACCTTGAGGCACGCCCATTTTAACTAGAGACCCTGAGGACGTCGCCCCATTAACGTTTACTTTTTGTTGCCTGTTTGATAGATAAGAAAGAACAAGGTCAGCAGCTTGTCCACGAATTCCGTAGTGGTGTAATTTACAGATCAGTGTAGTATGGTCAACGCAGTCAAACGCTTTTGAGAGGTCACAGAAAATGCCAATTGCATCCCGGGAATTCTCCCAGGATTCCAAAATGTGACTGATGAGTTTTACTCCAGCGTCAGTTGTCGACCTACCTTTCGTGAAACCAAACTGGTGACTATGTAAAATCCCATTTGAATTAAAATGTGACAGCATCTGGTCCAGCATGATTTTTTCATATATTTTACTCAATGCTGGTAACACAGATATAGGTCTATAATTAGAGGGATCACTCTTACTACCTGATTTGAAAATTGGTACTACTTTACTATGTTTCATTAAATCAGGAAACGTACCGCTATCTAAACATTGATTAAATATGCCTGTTAGAACAGGGGCAATTGTGTCAATGATATCTCCAAGAACCTTAACGGAAATGCCCCATAAGTCTTCAGTGTTTTTTATGTTAAGACTTTTGAATGCTTTTTCAATTGTGACAATAGAAATAGGCTTGAATTCAAAACTTGGAATGTCCTTACTGAAGTTTTCTTTTAGAAGAGATTCAGCTAGTATAGATGATGAGGAGAGAGATTTCGTAACTTCTATTGGGATGTTGGTAAAGAAATTTTCTAGTGTCTCAGCAACTTTTAACTTATCTGAAATGGTTTCATTATCAATTTTTAAAGACACTTCATTCTGTTCTCGCTGTTTCGTGTTTCCAGTTTCTTTGTTAATTATCTGCCACACAGCTTTTATTTTATTATTAGAAATACTAATTTTGTTACTTAATAATTTTGATTTAGCTTGGGCGCAGACTCTTTTAAATATCTTTGAATAGTTTCTTACATAATTATGGACAGCTTCATCAGAAGTCAATGATTTTTCGTTATACAAATTATATAAAATATCTCTGCTTTTTCTAATGCCAGCAGTGGCCCATTCGTTAAATTTTGGTTTAGTATTTATTGTTACTTTTCGTACAGGACATGCTTTATTGAATTCTTGGCATAATGTAGAAAATAATTTACCGTAGTTTATATTGGGGTCTTGTGAATCAAAACTAGCTGTTGAAAGATTGTTATGAACATTATTATTAAACATTTTCAATTTATTTTTAGTAAGAGGTCTTATCTGAATAGTTTTATTTAAAAGTAACTTTTTATATGATTCAAAGGCTACAAGTTGACCTGTATGATCAGACCTGACGCCACTAATTAGGGACGAGTCTTTTATTTTACAATTAGTAAATACATTATCTATGCATGTAGCTGAGGTTGCAGTTATTCTAGTTGCTACATTAAATATACATTTTAAATTGAAGGATTTAAACAATGAGATGAGCTTACATTTTTCAGGTGAATTTACTAATAGATCAATATTTAGGTCACCACAAACAAAAACTATTTTATTATCTCTAAAAAGTTTAGTTAGTATGTCTTCCATTATGATTAAAAATGATGACAAGTTTGAGGCTGGTGGTCTATAAACACATAAGAAAGTATGGCCTTCAATCTCTGCACATGCTACCTCACATAAGCGATCAACAGAGCAAGCAGTGATATCCTTCCTTTCCTTATATCTGAAATGACTATTGCATAATATCAAGGTACCACCCCCTAATGAAGACCTGTTGTACGCACTGGCAACTGAAAAATTATTTACATAACTGAAAAATTATTTACATGAAGCCAAAACAAATGTACCCCACAGCCCAACAAATGTACCCCACAACATTGATGAGTAGGTACATTTATTTTGTCTCCCTCAGTAAATGCACAGTATGAAAAACAGTTTTGACAATACTACTTTTTCTTGCCACCACACGCGAAAAGAACGACGCCCTTCCCCATGAGCGCAAAGAAGTCGGTTACTCTGTTCTCAGCAAACATCTCAGTCGCACTACACCGCTAGGGCAGGTTGAGCGTGACCCGAAACGCGTTATTATATCGTACACAAAGAGTGGATTATATCCAAGCTAAAAATTCTTGGAAACATGCTGGTCCTGCTCCATAGGACAATTCAGAATCTAGACAAAATCGAACTGGTTGCTAATTTAATTGTATTTTTTTTTTTAAACACTTTTTTTTTTGTTGTTATTACTTTGAACTCACACACTGACTTATTATTATTAGTATTACTTATTCTATTTTTAGAAATATAGTATAACTTTACAATGTTTGTAAGTATGTGAGCACCATGCATCTATCACATAATTAATTTATGTCATTCCTTCATTTTTCATTATTTTTACCTATCGTGGTATAGTAATCTTATTCTAGGTGCATTGTCTTCACATATAATTATATAATTAGTGTATACAAGATATAATGATTTTTTTTTAAAGAGTAACGGTGGAGTTTCTTCCCATTCTTCTCCATACGAAAACTACCTTTTGAAATGGGCGACTAAAATCAGTTATTATTATTTTTTGTAAAGTTTGACGTTCAAAAGTGCCTTTTTTGTGCCTAATTGAAGTAAATTATTTGACTTTGACTTTGTGTTGTATGCACTCTTCGTGTACTTGACTGGTGTAGAACGACTGACAGTAAGCCTGGAACAGAGTTATTATTACTTGTTTCGAGCAATGGAAGAAACGTCTATTTAACATTTTACTTCTACATGCAATGCTACGTCTTTACCTCTCCAGGTCATCGTCATCTTTTTTAAGATTTCCGATAAGACGTGTCCAAGATACTTAAATTGACTTATTATTTTTAGTTTTGAGCCAGACAAAGTAATTGGCAAGACCTTATTAGGGCCGTGTTTAATTGGTGTCGAGCTGCATAATTCTCACAAAGTGAAATCAGTTTTATGAGGCCGTTGACCGAGGGGCTGAGCAGAACCATGTCATCTGCATAACAGAGGTTATTAAAAATTTAAACATTCACCGCATATGTAATCTGCATACTTGTTTTAAATCTATATCGGTAGATTTAAAACAAGTATGCAGATTATTTATATTTTATATAATACTAGCTTTTGCCTACGACTTCGCCCGCGTGACTGTCGCAAAATATCCCACGGATACGTACTACCGGGATTACATACCTAATAGGCGAGGAAAAGGTGATTGACTCCTACCGCTGCGTCCGCGTTGCCGTCAACCATAATTATTTTGCTACGCGTAATTTTGAATCTGTGATATCTTTTAAAGTATTCATTTTAATGATATGATGTCAAGGCATATTTTAATGTAAATTAAATGCCCAATTTAAATAATATATTGCAATGGATAAGAATAAATATATTACCGGTCAAAATAGCTTCGGAAATAACAATGACATTTTTATCTAATTCTGAAAGATAAAAATGTTTACTGTAGGTCATCCTTAGAAGGTAGACGTATGCTTTCTAATTTTTTTTGTTGAACCTTTAAAGATCTACAATTCTGTAGAACGTAAATTTGATGTATCTTTTAAGGCTTACGCGGTGCATGCCAGTAAAGCTCCCAGTCGGTATGATTTTTTCCGACATCTTCGACAATAATCGTCATATTTCAGCCAATTTACACAAAACCTTAATGAATTATACACCAAAACCTTAATCATTAATCATTCCGTCTATTGGTGAAAACCGTTTGAAAATCCGTTTGGTAGTTTTTGAGTTTATCGCGTTGAGACAAACAGACAGACACACGCGGCGGGGGACTTTATTATGTAAGGATTATTAAACACAGAGAAAAAAAAAATTGTTTGTTAGAAGGTGGTAATCGCCGGGACTACCCGTTGGATTTAAAAAAATAGCTCAATTCTTGAGGAAGGTTACGTAACATCACGGTACAACCCTTAAGAGACGGGCAAAAAGAAAAAAAAGTCAAATAGAATGCTAAGAAAACGAAGGGCGGGTGATGAGATGCAAAGCGGTGGATCTGGGGCCGAAATTTCACGCGAACGAGTTCTCGGGTAGAAGCTTGTCGATAACATACCGGACTGATCCGGTCTCTTAGCGCTGTGTGGCGTGTATATAACTTTGTGGATGCGTATAACTGCTCATCAGCGCATCAGACTGCGCACGCGACGCTCACCATGGCCGACAACGACACCAGGATTACCCGCAGCCCCCAAACTTTTGGAGAACTAGTTGGTATCTTTTGGTACAATCTTATTGTCTGGATTATGTTGGTACTGGCTCTCTCGGCAGCCATATACGGAGTGACAACGTGGTACACGATCAAGAAGTTTCGTCATTTCAGAAACTATGTTCTTATCAGTGTAAATACAGCAAGACTGCTAACGTTGGTAATGTATTTCTTAGAACGTAATATTGTTTACTACACTGAGAAATCGCTTCATTTAGATGGGTGGGTTTTAATGGTTCTACTCCAATTTATTTTTGAAGTATCGTTTCATCATTGGCTAGTAGTGTTGTGCTACATATTCTATGTTGATTTTGTAAAAGTTTTTCGTCTCGATATTCGTAGGAGGTACCTCAAGAGTAGCCTATTTGCGTGGGGTCTACCTCTACTATTAAACTTATTAATTTTACTTCCTACTATTTTGTTTTATGCCTATTACTTGAAACGAGTAATGGCATTAGAAACATTATATTTTCTCTTCAATTCGACGCGCATAATACCCGTGGTGATTAATTTTGTTACTTATTTAACAGTTTTATATTGTTTATGCCGCGTTCGTGATGCTGGTGTGAGTGTATCTTTTAGCAAATGGCGTCGCTTCTACATAGCTACATTGATTTTTGTACTCAGCAAAGTAATTTTGTTACCTGCTTTAATTGCTATAATAGTGGATATACGAAGATTGTCCATTAGTGTCATATATACCTTTGGAAATGTCTTGAACACAATAGCATTGGCTGTGTATTTAATTATAAAAAAGAGTAATCGGGAATTATGGCGAGAATTTCTGGCTAATAGGAGAGCGAAACAAATGTCACTTGAAATGAAGTGAGTTGTGTATTATATATATATATAAACCTACCTATGTGCAAGATGATGATATCATCTTTGAGGAAAATTAACTTGTATAACCGCTATGAAAACAGGTTTATAAAAAGAATAATGTTAGTACCTATAGACGATTAACCTTAACACTCCAAGTATCTAGAAAAGATCCCAAGAAAAACCAAGTAAATAAAATCATGTTAGGTACCTACATATTTTTATGGACGGACTCATAGATAAAACATTTATTTTATTTTATATTGTTTATTTTAGAGTCTATGTAGTATATTACGTTGTATGCCCATCGTATCCGCTTTTAGCGGCGGATGTATCTTGAACTTGTTTATACCTTACCAACTTTGTACCTATGGTAGGTACAAAGTTGGTATCCGACGAAATATTGTCTGTGTCTATGTCTTTGAATACACATTACTTTGTAACCTTAATTATTATCCAGCACAATAAATACAATTTTATATTTTTAGCGCGCAACGTCTTTTCTTTTACCGTTCGATCACTCCTTTCCGTCCTGTGTTGCAACATTCCATCAGTTCGGATACATACATTCAATCAACTTGCATTTCTTCAACAATCGGATATCATACATTCAATCCCACATGTCATTTATAGTCATTAAATATCACAGTCATTAATCAACTTTTTTATTTCTACAATAGATAACAGTAGGCCGGCTATAAATGGTAAATTGCTGCTAGCATCTCAAATATTAGGATAGATACACGAGGCTACTTAATGAAGCCAGCTATCTAATTACGCAACACATTTTCGTAAACGATTACGACAAATTTGTTTCATTTTGACAGTTCGACGACATTCATTGCGTTATTTACGTTGTTGAGCAGAACTTTTTTTCGAACTTATGAAGCAGTCGCTATTTATTTAAATTCAAATTCAAAATATTTTATTTCACATAAACCTAAAAGGGCACTTATGAAACGTCAGAAGCTAGGTGCACGGTTCCAATTGGTCGTTTCCTATGGAGAAGAGCCGGCAAGAAACTCCACGGTTACTCTTTTAAAAATAATTGGCTTTTACAATATTTTCAAATAACAGTGTTATTAGGTATGGGAAGACATTTTAGGTCTATCAACTAGTATCTACCAGGTACTTACATAACAAAATAATGATGTTCAACAAATCTACAGTCCACTAAGCCTACAGCGTTCTCACATTCACATAATAAAATATAATCTATGTAAAGATAAATAAATGATTAAAAATAAAAACGTATTTTAAACGAAATGACGTGATTGCTATTACAGCTATAAAAATCTGAATAATTATCATGTTCACAAAAGCCACTAATAAAGATTTGAAATTAAATTATAGGTAAGTATATAATGTCCAATAATAGCGTGATTATATCAAGGAAGAATGTAAAAATAAAAAATATACAAACATGGTAATTTGGGAGCAGTTAATAGACTCTTACATAATTTGCCGTTAATGAGCTACCAGGGAAGCCACATGTGCAGAAGGAATTATTGCTAAACTTCCTTTTCTTCAACGTAGTCTTTAATTTTATAATATGCATTCTTGATAAGAACGCGTTTAATGTGGGTTTTAAACTTCCCATCGCTGAGGTAACCGACTTAGGCAAATTGTTATAAAAGCGGATACTGTTTATAAGAAATGACTTGCTTGTTTTAGTTAATATAAATTTGGGTATCACAATTTCATGTCTAATACGTGTATTTATATTATGGAATCTAACTTATTTATATTTAAAATCTAACTCTGTCTGTCACATCACTTTTAAAATAAATAAATACAAGAAAAATACCCTCTTTACTTAGTACCTATACTTCATAAAAGATAGCTTGATCTCTGCGACAGCTGTCAGTAAAATCACGCCTATGAGGTCCTGAATATCTATGTTCTTCACACACTAAGAATCTGCGTTCTTCTAACAATCTTCTCCTACTTTGTCCTTCTCATACTTCTGACTTTGTTCATTCTTCCTTTCATATTCAGTCCATTCTTCTATGGAATGCGCTTCCTCTTGATATCAGGACGGCCACCAGCCGGTATGCATTTAAGCGGAAATTGCAGAGTTTTTTGTCAAATTAAATAGAGTAGTCATCTCAACACCTCTCTCTCTCTTGAATTTGTATATAGGTATATATATATATATATATATAATATAGGTATATATTTTATTAAATATGTATGTATGTGTATTATAACTATTTCTAATGATATATTTTAATAAAAAATGTTTTTTCTTTGTTCCTCTCAAACAGAGCACCTGCCATCTAATCTCTTCACCACCCTTGGTAGAGAATGCCTAAGGCATTAAGTCCGCCTTTGTACTTATTTTTGAGTGTGAAAAGATTAAATAAATAAATTTCATAATAGTACAGACAGCAACTGTCAATGTCATACTATAAGGGCATGCCGACCTAATGAATGAATACCTAAGAATGTCAGTTTGACATTATGTGGCCATAGATCAAGTTATCTTTTATGTAGTATAATACAAATTTTTACTTAAGCTGAGTATGTAAAATGTCCTGCATTGTCAAACCTTTTTCCTGCCCCACATAACTTTAACAGTCACTCGCGCCCTACTACCGGTTTTTATTCATAATTACCGGATGACCCGGATATAGCCGATATCAATCATGGCGTGCAGGCTATCAGTTGTATTGTGTATCAATTACTATAATCACGACCGTTAGAGTATTAGAGTGGACAGAAATGGACTAAATAGATAACGGAATTTTAGACATCTCGTCATACTATCATAGGCAGTTGTAAAACCATCATCTGCCTCATCATATTTTAGGGGCATGAAGAACAGGGTGTAAAGTTCACTCATCCACCATAGAAAAGGGAGGATCCTCCAACCAGACTGGTGGCGGGCCGACTGCCCGACTGTTGATGTCGGATAGTCTTATATATGTTGTTCGCGCGGTAAACTCTAATTGCGCGATGCAGGATTTGTGTGACGTCATGTCTTTGATGCGTAGTTCGTATGTGGCGGTGTAACCGCTACAATATTGCCATCAATGTTCGTTGTCGGCTTTCAGTGTAACCATAAGCAGCTCAATACCAGTATTTTACGTGAAGCGGCTGCATATCTGACTTCCACAACTCAGTTTACTGGGGATAACACAAAACCCTCGAAGGCTGCGTTGACGTTCATACTCGGGGTCACCAATTTAGGGGACATGAGGAACAGGGTGTAAAGTTCACTCATCCACCATAAAAAAGGGAGGATCCTCCAACCAGACGGGTGTTGTGTCTGGTGGGCCGACTGCCCGACTGTTGATGTCGGATAGTCTTATACAAGTCGTGCGCGCGGTAAACTCTAATTGCGCGATGCAGGATTTGTGTGACGTCATGTCTTTGATGCGTAGTTCGTATGTGGCGGTGTAACCGCTACAATATTGCCATCAATGTTCGTTGTCGGCTTTCAGTGTAACCATAAGCAGCTCAATACCAGTATTTTACGTGAAGCGGCTGCATATCTGACTTCCACAACTCAGTTTACTGGGGATAACACAAAACCCTTAGTAAAACTGGTTGTCAGACTTTCGGGCTTCTATCATACCTATCCTATACCGGCCCTATTTCGGTCGCAGGAAGCCGCTGGATGCAGGTCGCTTCCAACCGGCCAATTTGGAAATCGTTGGGGAGGCCTATGTTCAGCAGTGGACGTCCTATGGCTGAAATGATGACGATGGTGATGATCCTCGCCCGGCATTCTCGACACAGATAACGATCGCTATGCGACCGAATTCGGTCAATAAGTTGTAATGGCGTCCCTAGATGCGCGCGGCGTGCTTAACTGGCTTTCTGGGAGTTTACTCCCTAAATGAACACCACGATTTGACAGTGGTCTAGGGACGGACAAAAACATATCGGGTTTTATTTTTATTTTTATAATGTCATCTCGCAGTTGACTCCCAGATTGAGGTCGCAGCTGCTTAACCGGACTATCCTGTGGATGCCTTAAGCTACTAACTTAAAGCCTCCAGCCAGGGGCATAAACTATTCTATGTTATACTAAGCGAACGCTCGCTAAGGGCACCCCCTGTGGGGTACGAACCTTGGCTTAGGGCGTCGCTGGCGGGAGGACAGCAAGATGGGACAGGCTGGATCAAACAGATATTAATATTATTATTAATTGGGGAATTTAGTGCTACATTTCTCAGCATAACGCGGGCTGGCGCTTCTGCGAGCAAGGGTCGGGGGGGAACATATCGGTGCCCAGCGTTGCTGTCATACTGTGTATTTGTTTTGAAGGGTTTTTGAGCCTGCCAGCGTCATCCCACGGGGCCTTTGCCCAGAAAGGCCATGACTTCTAGTTATTTCGGTGCAGCGCTTATAATGTGAATGGTCCACATAAGCCCTAGACCGAAATAACTATACTGACTGTGTATTGCTAATTGTCCAGCTCATTCCGACATCTTCTCCGTGGTTTGCCGCGTAAATCTTCTGGCTGTGTCAGGGGCCCTATTCTGTAAGTCCGACAACGAAGATACTGGTCCGTCCGAAAGAAGTTCGCAACTTCGGAGCGAACCCTACACCCGATTAAATAACTTTTTTTTGCATAGGTACGGGCAAAAACACAAAGTTTCACCCAAATCGGTCCAGCCGATTAGGAGAATTTAGGTGACAAACACACGTACAGAAGAATTATATATATAAAGAAAGATATACCGTTGGGCTTCCCACTATCTGGCAGAATCTTGATGAATTGGAATAACACACATGGCGTAATATAAGTGTTTTAAAGGTATAAAAAATATTTAATATAATTATTGTTTGGCCGAATGTTTTGTCCGAATTTACAATGGCATGGTCTATGATAACCCCCCCCCCCCCCCCCCCTTATCATCATCATTTGCCTAGCCTTTTCCCAACTACGTTGGGGTCAGCATCCAGTCTAACCGGATGCAGCTGAATACCAGTATTTTATATGGAGCGACTGCCTATCTGACCTCCACAACCCAGTAATTGGGTGATACGATACCCCTTGGTAAGACTGGTTGTCAGACTTTCGGGCTTCTGACGACCCGTAACGACTGTCAAAGATCCACGAATGACAGCCGGGACCAACGGCTTAACGTGCTTTCCGAGGCACGGAGGAGTCTCGGTACGTAAAGATGGTCACCCATCCACAGACCAACCCCGGCAAGCGTAGCTTAACCTGACGGATCGACCCGTGCGGCAGTTATTACTTAGCCACGAGCTCACTCCCCCCCCCCCTTATACACTTGTATATTTATGTATATCGTAAATATTATTTTAAGTCTGTTAAATAAATTACTGCAAGCATGGTGTATGCTTGTTTTCATGTTTGTGTGAACTTTCTGCGATATGATGGTTGGGTCATAATCAAAATTGAAGTTTCGTTTTTTGTTAAAATAAAAGTCGTCAGATTGCATGCAAAATCAAATTTTAATTGCTAAATATTCAAAATAATATAATCATATATAAGAAAAAGATCGTTTTTAATTAGTTTTGTAAATATTGCTACTATTTACCTTTTTATATGCCACAGAAAATAACGAGTTGACCACAGAAATTAATGAAATCAACTTATACATCGATTATTTTAAATCTTAATAAAAACAAATAACTTGTAATGATTAAACGTATCCTGCGTTATACAATTAACATATGTTCTTGTTAAATCAGTCTTTAGAAAATCAATAAAAAAATAAACTGTGAGATTCCACAGGAAATATCTTATTTGTCCACAGAAGAGACAAATATAATCATTTACCGTTGTAATTCTATGATTTACAACAATTAAAAAATATTTTCGTTACTACTATCACTAACGTTAAAATCATCACTATTAATCAGTCTCTTGGTTCTGTGAAGCGGTACGACAAAATCATCAGAATCATCTGAATAAACTTCATCAAAATGCAATCTCTTTCTTGAAGCTACTGGAGAATGGTTTTCTATTGAACCTTCAGATATGGGAGAGTTGCTTAAAGCAGTATCAGTAGAAGCAGTCGGAGTTCCCATTCTCGAGAAAGGAAAAGAGCTTAAAGTAATTGGCATTGATTTTGATGGTGAACCTAACAAATCTGTCTCAACTTCAATTTGTCCAATCTCATAGTGGCTGCATTTGGTATGAGCTGCGCAGACTATGCAACTTAACCGTCTTGCATGAAGGATATTTGGTTGATTTTTGGACCAGGAGATTTGGTGAATTTTGAGCGTACCTTTAAAAGGGCGTATGGTATTTGATGCCACAATTTTTTCGATGTCTGTCACATGAGAATCATCTATGCCAATCACTTCAATACCTTTACATTTACTTTTCACACAAGTTAACAATGAATTAAAATCGGATATATCTGATCCAGTTGCAACTGTCTGGTCACATGTACGCTTAATACAACCTCCTACACCATCAGGAGCTCCTTTACCGTGGCCTGCTTCACTATAATGCCATGTTATAGTCTCTACATTTAAAACTTTGCTAATATAATTAACAATCAAATAAAACATAGTTTTGTTTCTATATTGTGTGGTGGGCCCATCGCTCAGTACGTGAAAATCTGTTACATTAGGTGACAAATCTTTGATTTTCTCTAAAATCGGTTTCAAATGAGCACAGATAAGTATGGGATCATGTCTTAAGTTTTCCGATATTGTACACATTGAGATTGGCTTTACTAAATTGTTTGGCGGTTCTGAATCAGTATAATAATAGACAGAAGTATGTAACGTTATCTGCGGTTTTGAACCGCCAAAATGAGCCGATTGGATTTCAGCAGAATACTTACACATGTAGTTTTCTGAGAAATCAATGTGTAACAGACCCTCAGAGGGTGTTAAATTTTCTTTAATGAAACGAATTGTTTTTGATTGATTTATAATGTTGGCACAATGCTGCATAAAAATAGGAATATTAGAAAATAGAAGATTCACAACGACCTGATTTTTTGTATGTACTATTTCTTTAAGCGTCTTTTTGCAAGATTTTTCATGTCCCTTAACAACAATAGTGACAGTTTTTGTGACCCATCTACTATAAGAGATCGAGTCATTCTTATTAAAGTCAGTTAATTTGATAGATTTCTCAAAACACATTCGACATTTTCTTTCTAAACAATTAACACTGAGGACATTATTGCAGCATAAACTTTTAGCAATTTCAGTAGCATTTTTGTGTGAAATGATTTTTGAATTTCGTAACGCATGAACAATCAAATTATTATTAGTGTGTAATGAACACAAACAAGTATCTCTTGATAATACTTTTGGGAAGATAACCCAAAAAGGACGATATCGTCTGAACGTCTGGTAAGACAATTTAAGTCCTGTTTTGTTCATAAATATTTTATATAAATTTAACAAAGAGTCATTAAGGAGTCGTATTTGCATTTTTTTCTTATAACGAGTGATAGTCTCCTTTTTGCCAGCTGTGAGTCTACTATACTCATCGTCTTGCAAAAACTCATGTATTTTTTTTTTAATACAGAATGACTTTGATTTATTGTCAACAGTGACCTTGCTATTATTATTTGCAGTTTTTTTGCTAGCCCTACCTAAGCGCATTTTGTATTTGGCCAATTTAGACTCTAGAATTGTTAGCTTTTTCTTAAGGTATAGATTCCCAGCCTTTAATTTTTGCTTATTGCGGGCTATCACTGCTCTGCCTACTGCAACTCTTGAATGGGATGAAACAGAGGAGGTTGACGGTGTGCAACAGTTTCTTAATTGTTCATTTTGTTTGTTAATTTTGTTATTTTCACGACGTTTTTTCGCTTTATCTCGCCACATCTTTCTTATTTGACGTTGTTGACGTGGTGTATACTTGTCAATAGTTTTCACTAATCCTTTTTCCTTTTTCTTATGATACCTTTCACGATCTTTTCTCCTTCTTTCTTCAATCGCTGCGTCATCTAATCGTGCACGAGCACGACGCATGCTTTGCTTTTTTTGCTCTCGACGTCTTCTTTTCTTTTCTTCCTCAGTCATTTTTTTTCTTGGAGGCATGCTTGCTAAAACAAAATAAGCTAGATAGAACGAGCAATACATAAAAACAAAAAGTCAATACAAAAGGCAAACCACACACATAGCATAACTTCTGAGAAATAAGCCATTAGCACTAATATTATCCATTCTGTTGACAATCATCCCTTCTGTGGACACAGAAACACAGAAAAGAATTCCACAGAAGGGACTGCTTTGTAAAAAATCCAATTTATCGCCATATTTTTTTAGGTTAGAAAAGCAACAATGTGAAATTCTTAAAAAAGTTCATTTGACGCAACCAGTCAGAGTTTTTCATGTTAATTCAATGCACACTTACCAAAATATTTAACACGAAGGAAAGACACACGATCTTTGACAAAAAACTTGTTTAGTACAATTTTTTTATCGTTAAAACACACGCACCATACAAATTTTCTGAGCACAATGACAAGTGACAGCTGCACAGAGTTGCCAGTGTCAAAACCAAAATATCGATTTAAAATTTGTGAAATCGATTCTAGACTCCGAGTTTTTTTATTCCACAGGATGGATACAAATTCTGTAACGAGTTGTTTAATCTGTTTTTTCTTAAAAATCAGTGAAATTAATTTTAGAAATGTCAGGAATATATAAGTTCATTATGTTAGTTAATAATTATTCTAAGTCTGACTATGATAGGAAGAACAGTTTATTTTGTATAACCACGCAAAGCTACGAACTCCTACTAGTAACAAGTCCACAGAAGGATATTTTATCGTACTGTGTGCTTATTAAAAACAAGTTTTACTAAAAATATATTTAATATTCTACATCACGCACATAGCTCAGTCCACAATTCGTACCTCTGCCAAAAAAAATACTTACCAAGTCAATTGAACATGGAAAAAATATGTGATAACACTTTTTTTGCGAGTTTTGATTATGACCCGGTTCTGCTTTTAATTATTTTGAATATGAAATTTACGCCTAAAGATGATTCTAACTTACAAAAATTAGTTTTGAATGTATGATAAATGAGTGTATGCTAAACGATTTTCTGCGAAATGTAGTTTATGCTATCCGCTGTTATGCAAAATAATATTATGACATAAAAAGTTCTGCTATAAAGAGTAGACCCATACCGTTGTATTGAATACCGCGCCCTAGATATGCCTTGCGTTGTCCCAAATGATATATAATTCATAGACAGCGCCATAGTACATGTCCTATCACGAACGCCATTGTTATTAATTGTCATGCTATTTATCGAACATAAATATTTACTTAGTGAGGCGAATGAAAGGATTTTAAGTTTCTTTGATAAAGTTGCTTCGGCGCGCGACTACGTTCGCGTGGATGTCGAAAAAAGCATTATATTATTTTTATTTATTTTATTTATTTATAGTTAATTAAAACGGTACAACACCAATTACATTAATTAACATAGAGACAAAAATTACGTTGACAATAATATAATTTAAAACTAACATGGAACAGTGGACTCCTTTGCATACTTTCTCTCACAGAACACCAGACATATACGCATAATTTTAATCCATTCATCTGCAAACACATCACATTCAGGGTTGGCAGCCAGGAGGGCATTCAGCACCTTTAGAGTACGACAGACTGGGGATTCGGCTCTGGCAACAGTTTTGGCTGACAGTTGCGCAAACAGATTGTGCCGGCGGCTCTGACGGTGTCCGATATATTTATCGGGCACAAATAGTCGGCAGAAAAGACCATGGAGCTCTGGGCTGTCGATACGTCCCCGTAAGGTCTTACAGGCTACAGTGAGTTGATCAAGGCCTCTTCTCACCTCCAATGAGTTAAAGCCCAACATCCCTAATAGATAATTGGTAGGGTACATATACGGGAAAAAATGGTATAACCTTTGGAAGAGGCATCTAAGGAAAGTTTTCTGTACTTTTTCCAGCATCAGAGTTTGGGTCGCGTTATAGGGGTGCCAAACACAGGCACTGGACTCGAGTTTGCTTCGAACCAGAGCGGCGTACAACAGCCTAACAACATTTGAGTTGCGAAAGTCACGAGCGTTTCGCAAAACAAATCCCAACCGCCAAAAAGATTCCTTCGCGAGGGTGGAAACGTGGTCCCTAAAAGTTAGACAGCGGTCGAAAGTCACTCCTAAATCTTTTATGTTGGCGACACGATAATATATATATATATTATATATTATTAATATTATTAATTAAATTAGATATTATTAATAGTAACTCTGTATGTCTGTCTGTTACCATTTCACTCCTCAACCGCTGAACCAATTTGGATGAAATTTCCACAAGAATAGAGCAAGACCTGGGTTAAGACATCAGATTTCACTTGCAATTTTTATCGCGGTTGTAGGAAGCGGAAGCACTGTCGGATTTCAAACTTATCAGAACACTTTCTACTTCCATGGCGTCAGTGTCCAAGAGCACAAATTAATTAATTTGTGTAGGTGGAATGTTTGACCGTTCAGAAGTTTTAATATTCGGAATTTGCTGAGCTAATTGCTTTCCAATACTAGCAAAATAGTTATTAATAACAGAGTTCCCTGATGCAGTTGGAGAGGGTAAGATATTTCATAATTCAGTGCCTTGATATTTAGGTTTATTTGAATAGTTGATTGATTTTACATGTTTCCATAGTATGTAATTTCGTATTAGTAACCGATTTAGCAAGTAAATGTCTTTCGAATTTTCTTTTCAATTTTTTTATGAGATGATTACAGTAATTTCTGTAAAAGAAAGAAAAGTGTGTACTATACAAGCCTTGGCCGCAACCAGGCATTGATAGACTCACGTATGTATGCCTCTGCTTCGCCTCGGGACACATTTTCACAATTGTTCATCTATGCCCCTGTTACAGGCCGCGGCAGAAATGTATTGTACTTCTACTTTAATAGACATAGAATAAAAGGAACACTGCTTATAAATTATTAAGCTTCTCACCTTTAAAGTTGTGCTTCCAGAGGCGTTTATAACACTGGAAATAGTGTTAGGAGACGATATGATCCATAAGCCAAATGCCACTGTTAATGTGCAAACCATCTGCAAAACAAAAAACATAATAGGTATTTAACCTAACATAACATCACGCCTCTACCTATTCCCCGAAGGGTTAGGCAGAGGTCGGTGGAGCATACGGTGGAGGTCTGCCCGGCTTGGGTAGAGCATCGCCGAGTCCTCGTGTAGCCGATCGGTGGCGGTAATCTCTCGCGTCCTACCCTGGTCCAGGCCATGGTACGGAGCGAGAGGGCATGGGAGGCCGTCACCTCCTTCTGTGAAGCAGTAATGCTCGCGACGGATGAGGCAAACGGGCTTGCGGACGGTGAGTAATGGGTAGCTCGCCGTCCGATAAGGACCAGGCCCGGGTCGACGGCGCGTTGTGTTCCACGTGCGCCTCAAAGAGATGTCAGCACAACTGAAGGGGTTCGATAGGACCGATGCCGAATTGCGGGAAATTCCGATAGGGATACCGTGGCCCCTGGTAACGTCCAGGCAACTGAAGTAACACGGGTTTTAGTCAGTAAGAGTCTGACACGCCCTCCCGCTCCACCCAGACTGATAGAAGTTATTTGATAATTTCCCATCCAAAAAAAATGGGTTCGGCAGAGGTGTACCTATAGTACACCCACATTTCGCCAGTTAGCGAGCCTATTGCCATCAACCAGACACAAATCACTTGATTTAATCACCATAATTTAAAACTATGCGTTTTATGTAGGAAAAACCTACGCCCCGGTAAGATCTGCCTAGCCATTTCCCAACTATGTTAGGGTCGGCTTCCAGTCCAACCGGATTCAGCTGAATACCAGTATTTTACATGGAGCGACTGCCTATTTCAACTCCACACATAGTTACTGGAAAAAGGAAAATCCAAAATAGGATCCAGGAATAAACTACATTCCCATAAATTTTATTTTATCAGTAAACAAGACCAACAAAACTATATTCATAAGAACTAAAATAATCAAACTGCTAACCTTAGAATACTTTGTGAAGGACGAATCATTATCGTCGTCCATTTTATTATGAAGGTCAAGAGTTTAGGTCAGTAAGACCGAGGTTTGAATCAAGGCCAGCCATTGGCAATGACATTCAGGGTCTTAGAGAAAACTAAAGCGCCTATTTAATAACCTACGTAAGTAAATGAAACTTACGAAGTCGTTAAAATTATAAGGGTTTGGTACTTGTGCCACAAATCATTAAATACAAACTCAATCTGCCTAACCTTTTTCCATCTATGTTGGGGTCGGCTTCCAGTCTAACCAGACGCAGCTGAATACCAGTATTTTACATGGAGCGACTGCCTTTCTGACCTCCATAACCCAGTCACTGTATAACATGATACCCCTTGGTAAGACTGGTTGACAGACTTTTGAGGCTTCAGACTGGTAACGACTGTCAAAGATCTACGAATGACAGCCGGGTCCAACGGCTTGACATGCTTTCTGGGGCACGGGGGGTACTCGATGTGTCATGGATGATCACATTGATCACCAATCCACCACCGTTGTGGCTGTCATTATTTAGCCAAGAGGCCCTTAATTTACAGAAAAAGAACGACGTTATATTATAAAATTCGTTTAGCGCTGGACCTATGTTCTAGGCTATGGGGTTTAGTTTCCGCACTTAGTCCTTCAGGTTGACCATTGGGCCATGGCGGCCGTCAGTGGTTATTCCAAGCAGCCCACCTAGCTCCCTCCAGAAGTTGATACAGTGCTTGGCTTTAACGTCTTCTAACTTGTCTGAAGAACAAGAAAGCTCATGTCGATGCCATGGTAAAAATTTACTTGGAGTCAACATGTCTTTTTTTTCCATACTTTTCTCTGTTACTGTTCTCGGCGCTTGTGGCTAAGTAATAACAGCCGCACGGGTCCATCAATCCGTTTAAGCTACGCTTACGTGGATAGATAACCATCTATACATACCAAGACCCCTCCGTGCCTCGGAAAGCATCCAGGCACCGGCTGTCATTCGTGGATCTTTGACAGTCGTTACGGGTCGTCAGAAGCCTGGAAGTCTGACAGCCAGTCTTACCAAAGAGGTACTTATCCTATTACCCAGTAACTGGGTTGCGGAGGTCAGATAGGCAGTCGCTCCATGTAAAATACTGGTATTCAGCTGTATCCGGTTACACTGGAAGCCGACCCCAATAGAGTTGGGAAAGGGCTAAGAAGATTGACTTCTCTGTTAGTTGTCATCGAGTTGTGCTTGTGGTGTTGGGTGTGTTGGTGTCAAGGTGGACTTACTTACCATAACAATGAAATTCACGATCCACAATATCCATGCAGCGGCTTTCGAAGTTTTAGTGGTGTTCTTGTCCATTTTGTACCTGAAAAAGACCGAAACCAATGATAATTAACAAGTACAATAGCAGGGATACCCTAGTGGTGTGACCGTCTGCCAAGTCATAGGTCTCGAGTTCCAACCCAAGGCACGCACCTCTGACTTTTCGGATTCAATGTGCGTATTTATCACTTGCTTCAAAAATTGTGAAGGAAAATATCGTGAGGAAAGAGTGAGAGATATTTCTGGACGGCATGTGAATCCAAGTCAGAAGCCCTTGGGTGGTTTAAAAACTCTGACAAAAAAGAAGAAGATGAAAGAATGTACAATTATTAGAATAATAATATCTATGTAGAAATAAGATCTTGCCTGCCAGACGTGGTAAGCAGATGTGATGGAACATTTAGAAATATTTAAGTAGGATTATTCATCTGTCTACCCTTTTTCCCAACTATATTGCGGTCAGCTTGCAGTCTAACCGGATGCAGCTGAATACCAGTATTATTTTACATGGACCGACTGCTTATTTAACCTTAATAACCCTGTTAATGGGTAATACGATACCCCTTGATAAGACTGGTTGTCAGACTCGGGGTTCTGACGACCCGTAACGACTGTCAAAGATCCACAAATGACAGCCGGGACCAACGGCTTAACGTTCTTTCCGAGGCACGGAGGAGTCTCGGTGTGTAATGAATGGTCACCCATCCACGGACCAACCGCGGCAAGCGTAGCTTAACCTGATCGATAGACTCGTGCGGCTGTTATTACTTAGCCAGGAGTATACAAATAAGTATTATTTGTATACTCGTGGCAGAAGCCAATGGGTTGGCACGCGACGATGGCAAGAGACCGGACGGCATCTTTATTTCCATGGAAGGTGAGTAGGCCTTCAGTGTGGGACGCAACGAGTGTCGATACTCTTGCACCATCCCATCGTCCTGGCTTAACGTGCTGTGCTGGCGCTGCCACTTCGGCTGCAGAAAGTGCGAAAGTATAATTACATTACCATAGGTAACTATATTTTCGAGCCGTTTGGGGTTGAAATCCTAGGTCCTTGGGGTCCGAGTGCTCGTGGTTGGTTCAATGAAATCTCTAAAACGACTGGTTGACACTTCCCGTGACCCAAGGGCTGGCTTTTGCCTGGGTCAGAGGCTAAGCATTGCTATACAACGTGGCAATGCGGCCAGTCTCTTCGGTACACTACCAGTCGACAGTGATGCGGATGAATTTTTCGACGATATATTTTAGATTATATTAATAGTTTTAGTTAGGTTAAGATGTTATATTTTTAGTTTTGGAAATAACGTAGTATTTTCCTTCTTATTCATTTCTCTCAATAACATTCCTTCATGTATCATACCTCATTTAAAAAAATAGATAATAATATCCAAATCGTTATGAATTCCAGAGACAGGAACCTCCTCATACTGAATGCCGTATCGACAACTGCTTTACTTTTTGTATTGTAATTAACCTCTATATTTATGTCACCATTTGTGGAGGCTATTTAATGCACCCCACACCCATTACAATTAACGATATATCAGGGTGCGTTGCCACCTCAGATGTGCGAGTAAACTGAGTGGTGTGAGGAAGCGTAGTAACCCTAATTGCGTAAAACACCATTAATCATAATCTGTTTTATTTTGACTCAGACCAAATAAATAAAACCGGTCAAGTGGGAGTTGGACTCGCGCACGAAGGGTTCCGTACCATTATCTATAAAAACGGCAAAAAAATCATGTCCGTTGTATGGGAGCCCCCCTTAAATATTTATTTTATTCTGTTTTTAGTATTTGTTGTTATAGCGGCCACAGAAATACCTACATCATCTGTGAAAATTTCAACTGTCTAACTATCACGGATCATGAGATAGAGCCTGGTGACAGACGGACAGCGGAGTCTTAGTAATAGGGTCCCGTTTCACCCTTTGGGTACGGAACGCTAAAAACCAGGACATAGCGCTGCGAACAATACAGTGAAGCATGCCAAAACTAGGTACCTACTCCTTCGCTCTGAGCATACACGCTCACACGCACACATTTACAATCAAACTACACCTCACTAAGTGCACACATTTTTACGAAACCGGCCTCATGTCACTGTTGACAGCACTGTCTTGGTTTTTTATTTAGTCTGAGCATATTGACAGTTCAACGACATTAATTGCGTTATTTACGTACCTAGTTGAACAGACAATTTTTTTGAATGTATGAAACAATGGATTAGCAATATCCTTCAAAATGATTCAGATTAAGATTAATCGTGAGTTAAGAAATTAGAGTGTTGAGCTGTGAAACGGTGTCAGTCTTTCCACCGAAGCTGTATAAGGAAGCTGAACGGTGCGAGGATGTAGCGGACTCTGCTGTGCAAGAAAGCGGTGTGCACGAAACTGTGACAGGCAAGCGACTCGAGACAGGCCTTACACATCCCACAGACTTGTTCCTCGCAAACATAACCGCGCAGTCACTTGTTCTGTATGTACAGACCGCTCCTCCGCTATTCCCTTTTCCACTAAAGCTGCGCTATGAAAGACTAGGAAAATGAAGTAATCCTATTGGTGGGTGTCGCACTACGCACCCTCCAAGATGCCAGGTGGAAACGCACCTTCAGTAATTTACTAATAGCTACTTATATCAAGTGAGTTTAACCCAGATAGTCCAGATAATGAGGTTTTGTAATGGCGTTTAGATAACAAATTATTATAAACATTGTGTGCTCCAGTTTTCTAATGGTTTATAGAAAAGTGGGGCACACAATGTTAATAATAATTTTGTCGTGGGTCGTGGTGGGTGTTGTGGGTTTTTCCATAAGGAATTACTCAGTAACAGCCCGGAGCCTGGATTTGTGCCTGGCAATGGGCTCGCCTCCCTTTTAGATGGGACAAACATAACTGGTGAAATATGTAGGGACGTACTATGGAGGAGATAGAAAAATCTTTCCGGGATCGTAGTATTAATGAAACACGTACCTAATAAGTAATAATTATTCCTAAAAATAAAACTAATGATTGCATCCAGACGAGGGCTGTCAGCTATCCAAGCTGATTGTCCAATCTTTTCTATTCGTTGACCCGATACTAATGAACTTCTTACCACGTAGGTACCGGTCGAGCCATTTCGAGTTTTCGCAAGATTAACGCACTTGGCAATTTGTTTTTTTTTTATATATACTTATTAATATGCCATTAAATTTCTAATATGCATGCTTTATTTATTTACTTAGCTTTATTTATCTAGTTTTTATTTAATTATTACATATTTATTAAGTTATTTAGTGAAATAGACGATGATTTATAAATTATAACGAAAACGAGCGCGTAAAATTTCATTCCTTTAGTCGTATGGATATTAAGGAAAAACAACTGAATATATTTACTCAAAATAAATTTTTTGAACTATTGAATACATTATCTATCCCTGTAAGATTTCTATTTTGCCATTTTTTTACTACTAAGATATTTATTTACGCCCAAAGACGAGTTAAAATTAGTGTTGATATATGGATGTTTCGACGCTCATAACTTCCAAACCAATGTTTTTTTTCCAATTCTGCTTCCTTAAAGGGCTAGATAATTACAAGGCAAATTGATATAATTTTTAGTTTTGAACGTACACCATCAAACAGACGAGTAATCACTAAAACTAATGAAAGTGGGCAACGTCGCAAATAACTGTCAAATATTTCGCTGTTTTGATTAATTTGGAGATATTACTGTAGTATGAAATATGGCTAACTAGTGAACTAAAATATTGATTATGAAATGCAGCAATTAATAAATATTATATTTATAATATTGTAAAAAAAGTATTTGGAATCTTTCCAAATTCCTTTCTTACACCTAAAACGGTTACAATATCAAATTCAGTGTTATAATTGAAATTCAATATTAATAAACGCTTTTAATATCTACAGGGTATAAACTATCAGTGTGCCAAGTTTCATCTAAATCCGTCCAGTCGTTTTTGCGTGATTGAGTGACAAACATCCAAATATACAAATCTGTCACAGTTGTAATATTTTTAAGAAGGATAGTAGGATTTGTGGTGGTCAGTTAACAAAGCCATCATAACTCCTAACCAGATGCAGCTCAATACTAGGTTTCAGACTGGCTAAAGTATAGATTCATCTTTCATGGGGTACTGCAATGATATTATATGTAAAAAGAGGTAGATAGGTTATAAACGTTCCGCAAGTGGCACGTCAAAAGTTGGCTAATTAGCCACATTTTCTTCGTTTTGTCTCTTTTTCGCTCCCGATAATTACGACATGCCATCCTACTTCCACGTGTCATATAATAGTGTGACATAGTGCCGTTTTTGAAGATAGAATGTTAGGTAGGTAACCTCCTAAGGTAACCTCAAAATCTACGTCTTTTTACTTCTAATATCATTGGGGTACTGTTTAAAATGTTACAATAAAATTCCTCCCCACATACTTCAACTGAATGAGACGAAATTCAAATCTTGTATAAAACGCACACTATGTAGGCAGGCCATATCATAAATATGGGGGATTGCATCGCTGATAAAAATGCTTGGCTCATTGCTGGTCGTGCTCCACAACCACAACTAATTGATTAAGATTTTGAAAATACTGTTGGAGCTGCTGAAGATTGTAAGACGTTTCTTTGCATTGTATAAACTCAATCTCCTTTGTATTATATAATTGCATAGCACAGGTGTGAGTACTATGTACTAAAGAGCTGCCATTTACGGTAATGTCTTTCGTTGACTTGAATGTGCCCTGGCGGCTGTGAGTATGTCATGCTCACTCAGATGTCTCGCTGATGGTGGCGTGTGTGTTGGATCATTTAGCTCCCTTCAAAATGGTTGAGCTGAATGGTGATGATCCATGCGTCATGTTCGTGAACGGGCGCCGTCAGTTGGGGCTGGTCAACTCTTAGCTGCCATGGCTTATTTTAATTTGTGAATTATTCTTTGTTTTACTATTTAATTACGGTCGCTTCTAACGTGCACGTCTTTCTACATTGTTCTCACATGTATAATTTCAACATGAATGATGTAACCAATGTTTTGTAACAATTTATTTTTTATTGAATTTAGTGTCCGTGGAGTTTCTTGCCCGTTCTTACATATCGACCGTCATAGATCCACGAATGACAGCCGGGACCAACGGCTTAACGTGCTTTCCGAGGCACGGAGGAGTCTCGGTATGTAAAGATGGTCACCCATTCACGGACCAACCCTGATTGATCGACCCGTGCGGCTGTTATTACTTAGCCACGAGCCCCCTAGTATACCAAGCCATCCAGATTAACACCTCTACAATACCTACCATACACAACTGCATACCCCCTTCGGAACATAGAAGCGTGACGATTACATGCCGAGTTGACTGACCCGTAATAAGGGGAATTCACAATTGAATAAAATATTAGCCAGGACTGGGTTCCCAAGGGGCGACTGTGAATTCAATTATATTATTATGTCTGTCCGTAAAGTTTTACAGAACAGTTACCGTTATATGTTTGCCAGGAATTAGTATTGTTCCGTTTAGGCGACCAGTCCCTTGGCACGGTTTTCAGAACTTGACAAAAACCATTTTTTTTTTTTATACGTTGCCCCACACTAGGAATTTCTACTGTATTGTGGGTGCATTTACAAACATTTAAACTCACATATTCAAACAGCCAGACCCGGAACAACTACTTGTAGGTCATACAAATATTTGTTCCGTGCGGGAATCGAACCCGCGACACGCAGCGCAGTCAATTGCTTAACTACTGCGCCAGCCGTGCCAATTTCAATACTCAATATCTTTATTGCTTTACCATAATGTGTACTTAGGTGGTAACTATATTATTTAGATCATTATGGACCCTGTAGGAGAGAGGAAGTCCTGTTTTACGAGACAAATTAGTTGTTTTTGTGGGAACAAGATTTAACTTACATATTATAATCAAAGTTTACTAGTACTTCGCTGACCTATTACGTACCTATGTATTACCTATTTTATCTGCAAAATGTACTTTAACGTTTTAGATTATTTTATATACCTGTACATATGTATTATATTTATGTTTATTAATTTGTATACAATGTGGAGCAGGACGATTGACATTCCTCAAAACCACATAAAGAGTGTCATGTTCTTTACCCGTATACAAAAAATCAATCAAATCCAATGAATACGTTAGCCACAGGAAATTATTTTTCATTTTCTTATTTTTCAACATGATGTAGATCTGAGTCCGTAATAATAGGTAAACATTGTAAGGTCAAGAACCTGTGCAAAACGTACGATTCTATCCTCTACGTCTCAATATGCTTGAGAGACAGAGAAAGGTGTCATACGATTCCACTCTGACGCGCCCCGCTCAGTCCCACAAAATAATACTACAATAGAAAGAAAAAGAAATATTACTTACGCAAATTATGCATTAGTGGTGCATAGACAATTGCGAGTGTTTGTGTGAGCGGAATTTTTTCGGCAGTCTCGAGACTCGGCCACAGTCAGTGCATAGCGGCGCCCTTTGAGGAGCGCACACGGCTACTTTTTTTTATCACGAGACGAGCCGCGCGCGCATTGTTGTGATTTTGTGAAAAAATTTAGTTGTTATTTGTGATTAAGGACGATTTAGTGTGACTTATTGTTCAGTGTTAGTTTAATATTAGTTAGTTAATTAGGTATCGATGTCGCTTGTGCATAATGAACTTCCACCGTTGTTCACCTTGAAAATTTATAAATTTGACTATTGATGTAAATTCTGATTGTGATGTGATATTATGTGATTAATTATTCAATCAGTGATCTTTTAATTAACAACGCGCAACTTAGTGAGTTTATGCCGCTAATTTGTTGTTCTCCGACTAAACTACCTACCCACGTCCACCTACGCCCCGCAAAGCAGCGCAGGCGCCGCCCCCTCCGCGACCCGCATCGGGCCGCGCAACAGGTTAGTGACTTTTCGTAGATAAAGCGTGTTTACTTTTTATGCAGTTGATTCTGCTATTTATTTTGTTTGAAAATTGCAATTTTTCAATTTTCCATTAACTACTAATCTTCGTATTTTAAAATGTTTCTATGGACTAGTACTGTGCTCGTTTTAATTTAATGTCGTAAGTCCAGATCCACATTGTATATTGTTTTTCTTTGAATAATTATTATTGCTATATTATTTTAACACGTTCAGTGCCCCCTTTTCTATGGTGGGTGAGTGAACTTCACACCCTGTTCCTCATGCTTCTAAAATAGTATAGTTTAATATATCGTTTTTTCTCCTATTTAAAACCGTAATATTTTATACTAGCTGTTGCCCGCGACTTCATCTGCAATCCATGATGAAAAGTAGCCCATGTCCTTCTCCAGGTCCAGGACTACCTATCTATCAAATTTAATCCAAATCCATTCAACCGTTTTAGCGTGAAAGCGTAACGAACGAACAAACAAACTCACTTTCGTTCACATTTATAATAATTAGTTAGTAGTCCCGGTAAAAACAAATAGGATCTGTAAAACTTTCCGGACACCAAAATAATAGCTACATCTACCTTACACACTACACATAATATAAAACAGAGTCGCTGTTTATGTCTGTCTGTCTGTGATAGATCTTCTAAAATACACAATGGATTTTAATCAGGTTTTCACCACACCACCATTTAGAGCTCTTATTTCGGACCACAGAGGCGGTTAAAATTAAGGTATGCAACCAAAAAAGAAGAAGAAGAAGAACTTTTATCCGCCTCTGTGGTCTAGTAGTCAGACCCAGTGGTGGCAAAATTTTCTGCTCGGATTGGTTGGTGGTAGGGCTTGTCACCATCTTTTCTAAGTCTGTCGCCATAACAACAATGTTAACAGCATTGTTGTGTTTCGGCAGTTAGAGGTAAGATAGCCAGTTCCTCTGTGGTTGAGGATTCCGGGTGAAGCTCGCTACCACCTTCGGCCTGATTATCACTTACCATCAGGTGAGATGCAGGACAAGAGCTTCCACGTTGCAGATAAAAAAAAACCTAGCCAATAATTTGAAACTAAAATATATAAGACTTACGACTCCACCCACTTTTCATAAATATTGGAAGTGAACCCTCCAGGAGGGTTGCCGACATAACGTTTGTGCTAAAGTTTACCATCGCGGATGGTCAACGGCATTAGGTTTAAAACCGTGTTATAAAACACTGTAATACCTACTGTAAAACGAAGTAAAATTGTGTTTTTAGGGGGTCCTGTCGCTATACGTAGTTTCCAACCTTTTTAATTTTTTTATGAATATTGTAACAGTGACAAAAAGTAAAAAATAAATATAATGCTTGGATTTTAAAACCAACACATATATTAATAAATCTTGTTAAAATAAACTACAGTATTTGTTTTCACGGTTTGCAATGCTGTATTCGATAAGAAAAACAAAAACCCACATTTAAAATGAGCCCTACGCGAGGGCTGCCGGCATCCCATATGCGACTAGGTGAACCCTCCGACCAGACGGGTGTTGTGTCTGGCGGGCAACTGCCCAACTGTTGATGTCTGGACCTCAGCTCAGCAGTGTTATTACAATTTAACAGTGAGCTTGACATATCACCTCAATTCAATGAAGAATTAAAATAATATGAAATATTATTTTCGCGCTCATCGACGCAAAACTAAATCTAGATAAAAGTAGGCTTACTGTGCTATTTCAGAATGTTCTAATAATCTATTTTCTCTACACTTTGCAATACAGTAGAAATGTAGAAAAAACATTGACGGAATGGATCAGCAAAATAAATGTAGGTTATTATAAATTAGGCTTAAGTTTATTTATTTATTAAAACTTTATCCTCAAGTAATAGAAAACTGCACAATGAGGCATTTTCTACCAGACAACCTTAGGGTGATGCAGAGCCTGCCGGGGTTGGCGGAAAGTCCGAAGGGGATACCGTGGCCCCCTGGCATTGCACAGGCAACAGAAGGAACACGGGTGGGTTTGACACGCCCCACCGCTCCACCAAGAGCGGGAGTAGTCAATTGATTCAGACTTCGCAACCAAAAAAAAAAAAAAAAAGTTGATGCAGAGACAACATGGCAGGTGCAACATAAGGGATAGATTTTAGCTTGAAAATAACTAATTTAAAAATAGAAGAATAAATACTAATAAGTTAAGCGCGGGAAATCAAAAATTCTAAATACAAACCTTGTATAAAATTGCGAGCTGTGTAGTATTTATTCAAGACACTTTTTTCCACGTAAACTATTACAATCTACGTAAAATATTGTTCGTAATTTTTCATGACACGCGACGCGCGCTATCCCCGTAGCGGACGGCGCGTTACTGAAAAACTGAATTACAGTTGCTGAAATCAGTGACTGTGGTAGAGGCATTTTTATCAGTCGTTCATGATTCGGTATTTCAAATTACTGATTACTTGACCTTATGAGTCATTTTATTATGCTGTTTAGCTATTCCTGTGCATTTGATAGGTTAACTAATTAATGCTTACCTTCTAACTACTGTTCGTAAATACTGATTGTGTAGTCTTTTCCCAACTATGTTGGGGTCGGCTTCCAGTCTAACCGGATGCAGCTGAATACCAGAATTTTACATGGAGCGACTGCCTATCTAACCCCCACAACCCAGTAATACGATACCCCTTGGTAAGACTGGTTGTCAGACTTTCGGGCTTCTGACGACCTGTAACGACTGTCAAAGATCCACGAATGACAGCCGGGACCAACGGCTTAACGTGCTTGCCGAGGCACAGAGGAGTCTCGGTATGTAAAGATGGTCACCCATCCACGGACTAACCCCGGCAAGAGTAGCTTAACCTGATGGATCGACCTGTACGGCTGTTATTACTTAGCCACGAGCTCCTCATATTATTGAGGTTTTCTTTATGTCTGTTTTTTTATTTAAAGTTTACGCAATACGAGTATTGAAAATGGCTCTTTTATTCAAATTAGTTTAATTATACTTAATTAATAAAAAAATTGGAAAATCCAAAAGTGCACAACTCATAGTGCTCATTTGATTGTATAAAAAAACTACTTTGAATAAAGCTCCATTTTCAATAGGGTTCCGCCGAATGGGTGAAACGAATCTATTAAAAAAAATGACTGTAGCAATTGATTTTTTCGCAAGCTTTTTAGGTTTCACATTATTTTGATTGTAGGGCAAAAAAATTAAACTATTTTTTTTTCGTTTCTGCCGCATAAATCAATTTTTGAAAAGTAAAGAATTAATCTCCATTAAATTATCTATAAAATAGTATATTAATTAAAGTAGGTTCTATGTGTGGAGGCAAAACAAATTTTTCGATTGTAAAGCACTCTCTAATGCTTCGCACTATGAGTCGAACACGAAAAAACTAACAAACGTGAAAACGAATATAAGTAATATTCTTTATTGGTATGGGAAGCCCAGAGGGTTTTTCAGCAAGCATATGCAGGGTGCAAACGTTGATAGTTGAGTAGGCATGACGAGAAAACACAGAAAATAGGTAGATATATTTGATAGATTGATTGAGATATATTTTGTGTTGTGTTATGTAAATTATTTTGCATAAGTACTATTGTATAGAATCATTTTATTTTTCCTAATTGAACAGACAGCTGTGCTGCTGGGGAGTTTGTTGCGCCACTTCTTCTTCCCAGCGAAAGCACTAGGAAGTGGTGAAGGGTGGGCGTTTTGTGGGACTGTCTTATGTAACTTTGACGTTCGAAAAGTGCTGATTCTCAGCCTAATTTGAATAAATGACTTTTGAATTTTGAATTTTTGAAAAGTTTTAGATAGAAGCGGCCACTCCTTGGTCAGGAGTCCACTTTCAGGTTTCGAAATTGGGCCAAAAATAAAGTGATCTTCAGAGCCTTTGATTTTGCGGTATGATCGTGTGCGGTCTAACCAATAATGACTTAAATAGGCAAATCTGATGAAGAAATTGTGGGCTTTCCCTATGTAAATCTGATGAGTTTAAAAACTCGGATTATGGATTAGGGTAATTTTTAAAAGGATATTCACGGCGAATAAAAGTAATTCTCTGCAATAGTGTAGTCTATCCTGATAGTGAATATAAAAACATATGACAGATTGATGGAGGCTTTTTGCAAATATAAAGAATTTAGGAAAGCACCAAAAAGTGGTCATAGTTGGGTCATACTCAGAAAAAGTGTACATTTGGTATCTTTTCTTGTCCCGCTACTACATAGTAAAGTAAATATCTAATATGATGATATTTTTTTCTTTTTCCCCCCTTGTTGTTATATTAGTCTATTAATATGAAGGTTATTCTGGTATTTTATGTTTAATTTTCATTAAAAGAGTGTATATTTTGACTTTCAAAACAGGTGTCCCAATGACCATTACACATTTTTAGAGATGAATTTTTACGAATATTCATCACTTTACTTAACACTGACTGTGGCTATATTATTCTTGATTAATCAAGTAACTAAATAGGACCAAATTTATTCGTAAATCATTTATAGAAAAAAATATTTTAAATAAACAAATATTGTCCCAAAATTATGAAGTTTCGTTACTCAGGGTTAGTAACACGCAATCAAATTTGAAACGCAATTATTTGAAGTGGTATAAATATTTTTTTCTAATTCTGAAAACACTATTACTTACGTCAAAATCACTGTCGCGGCAGCCATTATATTTTCGCCTTAGTCGTGAAGTCAAGACGTGTATATGAATTTTTACAAAAAAATACCTCAGGGTGATAAACGACTATTATTATGGTAAGTTTATTATATTTTTTGTTTACTTACTATGTACTTTTCTTATTTTTTGTATTATCTTAACAAATATGCTCAGTGTTTGCCTGGTAAACACGTGGTTTACGTAAAAATATTTGTAAACGTTATAATTTCTCAGATTTTATTCTCATTTTCGTTAAATTGCGTTACGCTACGAAACTGAGAAATTTTTAAGCTTAGCTCACAAAAACGAAAAGTACGTACCTATAACAAGAGCATCATTTGTAAGACAAGTTATAAACCACTTATATTCATTTCAGTAAAACGCCATGGCTCCTGTGTCAAACGCCGAAAGACAAAAAAGATACAAAACATTTAGAAAGAGTATAATTAAATAAATTAGGAAGCAGAAACAAAGCCAAAAAGAATAAAACAAGACAGAAGTGGAAAGAATACTCTGATCGCTACTATAAAAAGAAGAAAAATAAATCTATTACTCGTATTTAGAGTTAATACACGATATGAAACATTATGTTCTCGTCTTAATAAAATTTAAAACTCGTTTTGATATTTTTAATTGCTGCTTATTTTTATATAAATAATTTTTAATTTGCTAATTTATATTATGATGTTTCTTATACTATTGCCTTCTTACTAATAAACAGAATAAAGTTATTAAGTTTAAACCTCTGAAAATGTATGATTATTCCTTTGTTATTCTGGTACCTATAACTTTATTCTGTGTTTATCAGTAAGAGGGTTGAAGTTTTTATTAAAATTAATCTAAATAAGACTGATAAACCAAATATAATCACGTGTTTTATTCGGTCAATTCATGTGTACTATACCTTATGACATCAGTTTCGTGACGGAGATTCTCAGTATCGTTACCTATCAGTTTAGTTACAAATTTAAAATGTACACTTTTTCTGAGTATGACCCAGTTTTGCATTTATCTCTAAATGAACGAATCGAAATAGCTTTAATTGCTATTTGAATTCAAATCTGACCCTTTTGTGAAGGTTTTTCGGTATTCGGCAATTTTTAAATATTAAACACTTGAAACCTACTAAAGGTTAAATAGCAAAATTAGAACATCGTCAGAGTACACCTTATACAAAGTTGATTATTTCAAAATGCTACTATGTCAGCAAATAATTATTTGAAAAACATCGTCATCTTATGGGCTATCGAAGGAGCTATCAACATTTAAGAAAATATTCTGGCAAAGGATGGAAAACCACAATAACAAAAATTAACGAAATCATTAGAGTAACGCCTTGTTTACGTCTCAGCTAATTTAGACATAACTAGGCGTCCGCCTACGCACTGACGACGTTGCACCCACTTCCACCCTTAAATAAAAAGTTTCCCCTACAACCCTTATTATTTTTCATACAAAATCATCAAAATTTAGTGTTTTAACACTTTTCTATTCAAGGTTTTATAATAACTACGAACCTCTGCACCCGATATCGCCCGCACCGCGCAGCTACCTCAGGCGTGGACTCAGTTAAGCGGTCGGCCTTTGTTAATAAGGTCGTTGTCTCATTTTATATTAAAAAAAACAATTTAAAAAAATTTTTGCTCTTACAATTTTTCAGGCGTGCACTTAAATTTCTTTCTTTCTTGACAAAAGAAAGTCCTTCTTCCGAAAGGTTGACAACCAGTCTTACCACAGGGTATCGTAGTACCCAGTTACTGGGTTGTGGAGGTCAGATAGGCAGTCGCTCCATGTAAAATAGTGGTATTCAGCTGCATCCGGTTAGACTGAAAGCCGACCCCAATATAGTTGGTAAAAAAGGCTAGGCAGATTGATTTTTTTTCTTTCATGTATACATTTTTTTATCTCGGCGGCGCGGTTTTTTGCCTGAGAGTACTAAACTAAGTGATAATTTATTGATATAATTTTAAAATATCGATTTTTTATAAGCATAACATAGTTACATTGAATATAAAATCGTTCGATGACTGATTGACCACTCAAAAGACTTTAAAAACGCCTAGTTAAAAACACAAAGCAAAATTGCAACAAGCAACTTTGGAGGGGATCTGACGCTCCCGCCTTAGCCTTCTAACCTAACCTATTCGAGTCGGATTGCTATGAATCGGGGTGTTAACCATAATGATGGTATCAATATATAATTAAATTTAAAAGGTAAAAAAAAACAAAGAAAAAAAAGATCGTTGAAACGATACACATAATGATTATCGATTAAATAAACGTTATGTCCAATACCGTTATACGAAATAAGTTTCAGAGTATATAAATGTTAATATGTAAAGAAAATCTTGTGAACGTTATTGAAGTGAAAATATACCAAATAACTTTATATATGAGACGCACCCTAATTTAAGGCTGGTGATATTATATTTTTTTTTTTACTTATTTTTTTTTACTTTGTGTTGCAGTGGTGAAAGATGTCTGCGCGTCATTTTCGTTCTTAATTTAATTCTGCAAGTGTTCAGGGCCTCAAGTCTGCTATTACAATAGTGTCAGAATGGTCTATCATTGATTTCATAATGGTTGATTTTGACAAGTTTGTTAATCTACTAACATAATGGCGTCATTACCACTTTAATAATTCATTATGACTTTCCAATGGTCAATCACTGACACTCCATTGAAAGAAATGGCATCTATTGGTAATCTCGTACATAATGAAAAATGAATGACTGACTTAGGCGGTAATCTGCTAAATTTTTTACAGTTCCTTTGATCAGTGAGTGACCTACCATGAGAACGTCATGATCAACCAATGATCGACCATTATGAATTTAGCAGATTAGGAACTTTTATGCAAAATGACAATGGGATCGTGTTGGAATGACGAATTTATAAAAATAGCAGACTTGGGCCCCAGGATAGCAACTTTCTGTGGGGTTTGGTAGGTGGAGTGAGCTACGTCTAGTGTTTTTATTAAGGATTGATTTGCGGTTACCAAACCGTCTACTGGACGGAGGTCTTTTCCTATACCTACTTACAGAAAAGGGACGGAAGGAACAAGATTTTAGATATCATGTAACATCTTACCTCTCGCTTTCCTGCTATCAAAATCAACATCTAAAAAAATCTAAATAATCAAATTTGTGAGTGATTTCGTGAAAAAGGACGCTGGGAAGCGTTTGCTAGAGTGCAGTGCTAGAGTTTGCCATCAGTAACGACCTTGACGAGGCGGGCCCTTAATGTTGCTTATTACCAAGGTGAGATGTCAGATGTTACATAATTATCCTAAGCGACTGCTATAAGGCTAATCCGTTTTTTTTAGCCTCTACGGGGAGCTCTTGGCCTGCATCTCACCTGATGGTAAGTGATGATCAGGCCAAAGGTGTAAGCGAGCTTCACCCGGAATCTCCAACCACAGAGGAACTGGCTATCTTTTCTCTAACTGCTTAAACATAACAATGCCGTTAACATTGTTGTTATGGCGACAGACTTAGATAAGGTGGTGGTAGCTAGCCAGGCGGACTTAGAACAAGCCCTACCTCCAACCAAACCGAGCAAATTTTGCCCCCACTGGGAATCAAGCCCGGGACCTCTGGGTCTGAGACAGGTAGTCCAACCATTAGAACCAGAGGGGCAGTCTACAAACCACACAATACTTAATGCGTGTTAACTATTTGAGAGCATTTCAAGTCCCCTTTTGCTCAAGTGCACTATTGGCGCACCCATATGCGACAGCGTCAGAGACGGTAGAGTATCTAGGTTACTTCCAAATTAAATTTGTGATGCCGAAAGTGTGTTGAGCGACAAACACGGCACGGACCACCTTCATAGCCGCCAGGTTCTATTCGTCGTTAGTCGACTTTGAACATATTATATTTTGATTATATCCAAGATAAAAATGCTTGGAAACATACTGGTCCTGCTCCATAGGATAATCTAGACAAAATCAAACTGGTTGCTAATTCAATTGTATTTTTTTTTTTAACATTACTTCCTCACACTGACTTATTAATTATAAAATATTAGGAAAATCGTCTACTTTTACAATGTTTGTAAATATGTGAGCACCATTTATCTATCACATAATTAATTTATCAGCCATTGCTTCATTTTTATTTTTTACTTATTGTGGTAACTACAGTAATTTCCTTCTCGGTGCATCGTCTTCACATATAATCATATACATAACTAATGTACTTATACAAAATATAGTTAAACATTTTAAAAGTTTAAAGGTGGAGTTTCTTGCCCATTCTTCTCCATGTGAAAACTACATTTTGGAAATCCATTCAATTTTTTTGTAAATTTTGTCGTTCATAAGTGGCTTTGAAATAAATTATTTGACTTTTGAACTATTTGTCTGGAGTCTGGAATAAAGTTGGTGCAATGTTGAACTCAAAAAGAAAAAACAATATTTTTAGATTAACTATAAATTATTGTTTACAGGTTTGCACAAAATAGGTCGGCGGTCTGGATGAATAATCTGAAGAAACAAAACGAAGAATTTACTAAGAAGAACAAGATATACAAAAAAATCGTCAATAGTCCAGCTAAAGTAAAAGTGACGACACCTAAAAGTAACACAAAAAAGCTCACAAAGAACAAACAAACGCAGACAATTAGGATTACCGAAAATGACTCCGCATCGGAAAATAGCTTAAATAATGAAAATGGCAGCGGCTTAGGCATCACAAGTGCAAAAGAATCAATCAATAATTCAGAAATGATACTAGCAGGCCACCAAATACAAAGGGAAACGCCCAAAAAATGCCTGAAATAGACAGAAACTACTAATAGTCCTTAATTCTATTTAGAATAAAATATGTATAACGAAATGTATCTCAAGTTTGTTTACCTAGGGTGAAAATATAACGATAATTAAAATATTTATTTTGATATCCGTCATAGTCATTCTTAATTTATAATGGCGGTCAGTGTTTATTTGACATGAGTAATCGACATTCAACCAAACAGAAATCGTCAAATAATCCTTAACGAACTATTTTATAGAATTATTGCATAGTTATCATTCATTTAATATTATTCGACCTATTTATACCGTAAATATAATTAAAATAGTATATGCATGTGAATATTAATTAAAATCAAAAAACTCGAATTATAAATCGTATCGTAGGCTGTATGCATCACATGTCCTTTGCCTTATTGACAGTTTGACATGAATGCATTTTCATTTTTTCGATTCATGGTTTTGCGGATTTTTGCGTTTGCGGCTCGAGTAAATTCAGGATACTATATTATAACGACGACTGTGGCTATTTTTGACTGTGGATTTTATTTTACTTCTGCACACGTTACCCATTTTTGAACACGACTTAGATTGGACCCGCCTAAACGACGACTCGGCTTTTTGACGACGGATCTGAACCTGCTTTAAAATACGTCTCTGCTGTTGTTTTGGACTTGTGCACCGTGTACATTTAAGAATGGATAGAAACGTACACTGTATTAATTGCTATCTCGATATTGCGACGATGAGACGTAATCTCATATCAGTGCAAAATGATGAAGTACGTTGTTTAATACAGGCATGGATAACACCACAAGCTGTAAGTATTGCGATTCCCTAGTTCTCTTACCTTTTTATATTGAACGCACTGGCTTAAAACAATTCATACATTATGTTTTCTTCTTTCTCACAGGTTGAACAGGACAGTGTTGTTTGTGATGCATGTCTAAGATTGGCAATTCAAACTATCACTGACACACACCAGGAACCAGTCGAATAGTGGTTTTGTTCGCATGTGGAACTTATCAAATAAAACAGGCTCGTTCTTACTATGGCGAGCATACAAGAGCTAATGGTATATATACGATTGAGATATGCAGGGAAATTGATAACGCATTGGTTGAGGATTTAGCTCTTCCGGGTAATTGTTTTTTACTGCGAGGAAAAATACATAGCAGACATATTTCTCAAAAAATATATTTTGTTTACATAATAGTTAACAATTATTTATCTGGGATTGGGGCTTTACAGCATCGTTATTGTAACTGCCTAGTGGGACGGCGAACAGTTGGTACCTGTGCCCATACCATGTCAATAATATGGTACTTAGCATGGACCCTGTACCAAGTTAATATTTATCCTCCTGCAGTTTCTTGATGACATATTAGTGGTTTTTAATGATGATTAAAACATTTAAATGCTGTTTTGTTGTTTAATTATTGCATATTAATCCTTAACCTTGAACTAACCTATATTTTAGAAAAAATGTTTGGAACTTTCTTCTACCAAGTTTTTTGATAATTATTGAAATTGTCATGGGTTCCCTACGATTTGTAGTGCAATTTGGCGTATATTTCATTGTTGTTCATTTCAGGCATTTTTTTGTGTGGCTGATGGGCATTCCCCTTTACCCATACTCTCAGATTCTTCTCTGCCACCAAAATCAGAGCTAATTGTAGAACATAATACACGATCAGAAAATATACAAAATGTACAGAAAATTAAGCGAAAGAATAAACTTTGCATTATAAGTGGTGACAAAAATAATAATATCCTTACAACAGCTTTGGACATATTTTTGAATTATTACGATGTTTGCCATTATTTAAAGCCCTCCTGCGGACTCGAACTGTTGTTAACAGGTCTAAAGTCTAAATTGCAACAGTACCTACACTAAGAATGACTACTGCGTCATATTGATTGGCCCTGAGGATTTTGAAAGGACGAAAGACTACTTTGAATTGATAGCTTTTATAAGAAATACCCTCACAGATATAAATAACACAAATATTATTCTGTGTCTACCCACGTACAAATTTAATTACTACACAAATATGTTTAATGGTAGAATTGAAATTTTTAATAATTTACTTTGCCTAGATGTAATGTCGCATGAGTATGCATATGTACTTGACAGTAACCTAAATCAAAACTATGATTATACCTCGTTTAATAAGGGGTCAGGGGCAATTAATAACAACGGTATAAACACAAAATTAAATGATGCTCTGGAGATCATCACTGAGATAAATATGTTTAATGATGCTTGGTTACGCCAACATGGTGTGCGTGTAATACTTACTTATAAATAAATATAATGCTTGACGTTGGACATGAAAACCGACAAGGTACGCAAAGGAATGGCTCGCTTTGTTGAAAATGTCTGGCAATCGCTCCTGGAGCGGTGTTCCTGCCGCTCAACCTGTATGAAGTGCTCTGCTGGTCGCATCGCACCGTGACTATGTTCATGTCACGTGAGCAACAAAAAAAAAAAAATATGCCAATATGGCGTCTCTGTCGTATCCGCCGCGCGGGCGTCCGTTGATTATTCCTACAAAAAGGGATTCGGTGTGCCGCGTCATCGCATCTCAAGCTAAGTGATTGCTGAGATTGTCCATATCTTCGCTATAAATAAACCCGCGGGTCCCTGGGCCCATCGCAATTGGAATAACATTTTGAACTATGAACTTTGGTGTGTGAAGTGGGCTTTGAGTGCAGTTGAAGCAGTCCCTCTGGAGCTGATCGCAGACGTGGCCAGCAAGGTAGGCCTTCCTGAGTTTCCTCAAGGTTTTCGTACTGTTTTCCGTCAGGCTATTTGCAATTTGTAGATTATAATTCAAATCAGCGACCCTCTATTTTGGAGGTACCCGCAGCGTGTCGTTTCTGACCAGTAAATTCAATTTTTTTAGAATCGAACGTTAAACTATACGCTCCATTTTGGTCCTTCGAGCCGGATAGAATTTGTCCTACAAGCTATAAAAATCTAGAATTTTATTTACGTAATATTGCATATCGTTTTAGGAAACTCGACCTTATTGCGTTATACGTAAAGTCTAATATCATCTGCATTCTTTATCGAAGTCCCGTTACATTTCATATTTTTAGTTGTGTAAATTCACCTTAATATTACTAAATCATATCGAAAGTCATATACTTATTTACTATTACAGTGATTTGTGTCGTGAAATAAGGTATTTCCCAAGAACTACGCGATATAAGCCAACATATTTTTTTTTGTGGTTCTGAGGGTAGATTTGTATACTGCGTGCACGACAAACAGCGTGGTTGGGGTTCTCACAACGTTGACCTTGAGTCCGGGAACCAAAATCATTGTGGAACGGTCATTGTAATTTTGTTACAGATTGATTTAGTTTTTATTTAACAGAAGTTTTGTAGGTAAATGTTATCCTATTGTATTAACTCGCCTCGTATTGTACGAGTATTTAATCGCAATACAGTCCACACCGCATTTGATTAAATTATTGCAATTTAGTTAAATTATTCGCATTTAATATACTTATTTTAAGATTACAACAAATTTATTGTTCATCTACCTCACGCTACGGTTGTGAGATCGGATAAGTTATTTCTGTATCACACCTACGTAAGGTAGGTTTTCGCATGGTTGGATATTATTTCCATACCTACTAAGACTAAAAGTTGTTTTTTGAACTTTGGTTTGATAATTCGCATCGCACCTATAAGTTATTTAGGTTCAGACGGTTTAAGTACATACTCTTGTGTTCATTCCGTTTTGAGTTACATATAGCTAGTAAATTAGATACTTATCGAGATACTAGGTATCTACCTATATTCCCGCATCGTATTCTTTTTTCTTTAACTACACTAATTGATCCTTTGTTTTAAGTGGTTGCCTATCGGAAGGTGTCGTACGGGACATATTAAATATACCTACTTACCGTTTCCGAGAGGGTTAATCGTACCTATTTATAAAAGGTTGTTAATGTAGTTTATTGTATAGCCCTCACTAAGTTATTGTGATAGGTCATTCGCACGGTCGGAGAAGTGATTCCGTACCTATTTGTTTAATTGTGTTGTTTTTGTTGAACTTCTGCTAACGCGATCCATTAGGGTTCCGCGTGCTAAGGCGAAAGTTAGTTCCGTACACAATTATTTAAAACTGTGATTTATTATTTAAATTCAGTTTGTTTACCACACCTTGTTGCCATATTTGGTACTAGGGTTCCGCAGGTTAGGAGAAGTGGTTCCTACCTATTTATTGTTTTTACCAGAATCAAGCATTTGTTTCTTTTGTTTTGATTCACAGTTTTCGTACTAACTTGTTAGTTTTCCGTGTTCTGAGATATCAGTGGGTTCCGAATTGATATTTTTGTGTAAATTTATTATTGAGTTTTATTGTAATTTAAAATGGAAGATTTACAAAGTAAACTAAAAATGTATGAGGGCAAACGCGCCGCATACTTTGCTCGCACACAAAGGTTATTTGATTCTATAATAGACCTTAAGACTGAAAAATCGCAGGACACTTTTATTGCGCAAGCTAAATTAATCGATTTAATTCGTACTGAATTTATAACTGCTCTTGATAATATAAACATTATTTCAATGAAACTTAATCCAAAATATGAGGTTAATTATAGCTCATTGTCTTCATTTGACGATATGGCGTGCGAAATCAAAAATGTTTTGAGCTCCCTAACCACAACAAAAGAGTCTCCTAGCTCGACTAAGGCAGGAGCTTCGCATATCAAAATACCTCGAATTGAATTACCTACCTTTGATGGTGACATTCAGAACTTTCCATTCTTTTATGAGACATTTAAACGGGTGATTCATACAAACCCCGATCTCTCGGATTCTGATCGCATTCATTATTTGTTAGGTCATCTCAAAGGCAAAGCCAAAGGCGTGGCGGCCGGTATTGTACCTGCTGCAGAAAATTATCGTGTTATCTGGGACGCGCTTATCGCTAAATACCAGGACACGCGCGCTTTAGCCGTTAGTTATTTAAATCAGCTTTTTTCTTTAAGGTCAGCTGGTTCGTCGCCCGCTAATGTAGAAAAGGTTTTTGATAGATACACCGCTATTGTGGCTGGACTCAAACAATTAAAAATCGACAACATGTCTGATTTTATCTTTATGTACGCGGGTCTTAAGTTATTAGACTCCGACATCGCAAAACATTACGAAATGTCGCTTCGCACGTTAAAAGATCCTCAAAGCGTCGACTACGATTATTTCGTGAAGTTCGTACGAGAACAGGTAAAAATTCTTTATCGCACCGCGCCGCAGAAGCCTGAGCGTTCGAATGCTGGCGCCAGCGCTAGTGCGCCCCCCGCGCCCTCTAGTGGGTGCACAAAAACTTATATAAGTGTAGTGCCTTTTTAAAATTAAATACGAATGACAAATTTAAATATATCAAAGATAATCGTTTCTGCGGTAATTGCCTTAGTAGTCAACACACCGTGTCTAAATGTCAATCAACATTCTCGTGCAAGAAATGTAACGGTAAACATCATTCCCTGTTACATTTTGATCAACCGCCGCCTCCACATCCGTTACCCGCGCCGACAGTCAGCGCCGCGCCGTCTGCTAGTGCCGTAGACCAGTCCCCGGATCAGGATCGCGTTTCTTTATGTAATCATTCGGCTTCGGTTCATAATAGTACTCGCACTACGGAGGTTTTAGCTACTGCGAAAGTGTTAGTGGTAGGTAGAAAGGGTAAGGATTTGGTTGTTCGCTGTCTATTGGACCCGGGTTCTCAGAAGAACTATATTACCACCCGATGTTGTCGTATGCTTGGACTACCAATACGTGACGACTCTATAGTCACAGTTAAAGGTATCGGGGGTACTTCTCAGTCGGTCCGCGGTTCAGTCGACTTCACATTTAGCTCGCGCCTTCGCGCGCAACCCAAGTACTCGATCGAGGCACTGGTTCTCGACGAGATAACAGGACAGCTTCCATTGTGTCCGATAGATGTCGCTGATCTCAATCCTATCGATCCGCATCTATTCGCTGATGATACTTGGGGAATGCCGGGGAATATTGACATCCTGTTTGGAGTAAAGTTGTTTGCTAAATTATTGCAACCAAGTAAAGTTACTTCGATAGCTGGATATCCAGATGCATTAGAGACTGTGTTAGGATATATATTTATGGGAGACGCGCCTATTTTAGACCCTCCTACCGCTACGATGTCCTTTTGTGCGACGTCTTCTTTGGAAAACTGCGACTTGCGTAGATTCTGGGAGATCGAGGAAGTTCAGGCTTCCTCAATCACAAGTGTGGACGATAAACACTGCGAGCAGTTTTATTGTTCTACCACTACTCGCACCCCATCTGGCAAGTATGTCACTGCTTTGCCACTGAAGACGGATGCTTCTGCGCTGGGAAATTCTTTCGAAATCGCTCGTCGTAGGTTTCTTAGCCTCGAACGTAAATTTAAATCGCATCCTAACGTCAAACTTCTCTATGATGACGTCATTAAAGATTATCTCAAAAATAACTATATTTCCTTAGTGGAAGGAGTTTTTCCAGGTGAAGTCTCGTTCTTTATCCCACACCATGCTGTCATTCGCGAAGACAAGACAACCACTAAGTTACGCGTGGTTCTTGACGCAAGCGCGAAGTCAGACAATGGTACCTCGTTAAATGATATCCTTTACGCTGGCCCTGTTCTTCAAGCAGACCTGCTAAATATCTTATTGAACCTGAGACTCTTCGCTGTAGCCATAACTTCTGACGTTAAAGCTATGTATCTTAAAATAGGAATTCGTCCTGAAGATCGTTCGCTTCAGCGAATACTCTACCGCTTTCACGAAGATGAAAATTTAAAAATCTTTCAGTTTTCAGTTCTACCTTTCGGCCTGAAGTGCTCTCCTTTTGTCGCGATTCGCACTATTCAACAATTGTGCAAGGACGAAGGGCACCAATTTCCTCTGGCCAGGGAGATACTGAGCCTAAACATTTATATGGATGATATAGCAAGCTCTACCTTTAATGTAGAGCAAGCAATAGAGTCATCTCACCAACTGATTAAAATATTTTCACTTGGAGATTTTGAGTTGACCAAATGGTCAAGTAATAGCGCTGAAGTCCTACTGGCTATTCCCGAGTCATTGCGACTCTCGCACAGTGTCGATCTCAGTAAGGATCCGACCCTGAAAATTCTTGGGCTACGCTGGTTTCCCGACCATGACTATTTCGCATTCCAGGTCAACCCTGATGTTCGCCCTTGCACAAAAAGAAATATCTTGTCGTCTATCGCTCGTCTTTTTGATGTATTGGGATTAGTCGCGCCCATGATTTTGTACGCTAAGTTATTGATCAAGGATTTGTGGCTTGTCAAAATAGGTTGGGATGAGGTCCCACCGAATCGCATTGTTCGCCTTTGGGAACAATTTCAAGCTGAGTTACCTGAAGTTTCTCAGCTTAAATTCGCACGTCATATTGGCGTTATTGAAAATTGTAAGTTTTCCATAGTTGGCTTTGCGGATGCCAGTGAGAGGGCCTACGGTGGTGCTGTCTATGCCCACGTAGTCAAACCAGACGGTGACATTGTCGTCTCACTGGTATGTGCAAAGTCCAAAGTCGCTCCTCTTAAGGTTATTTCGCTAGCTCGCTTGGAGCTATGCGCCGCACTCCTTTTATCAATTTTGATTAAACGAGTTGTCGATATTTACTCCGCCCGATACGCCCTTGAGGCTGTCGTAGCGTTCTCAGATTCAACCGTAACTTTGAGTTGGATTCATTCTTCGCCACATCGCTGGCACACTTATGTGGCCAATCGCATCGCTAAAATCCAAGAAAACTTGTCGGCGGAACACTTCTTCCATGTCAAGGGATCTGAGAATCCAAGTGACTGTCTTTCTCGTGGTTTAACACCGGCCCAGCTAGTTCACCATCCACTGTGGATGGGTGGCCCGCCATGGCTTAAAACACCCCGACACGAATGGCCCGTGAAGCCATTTGTGTCCGGTGAGGTGCAAGAGCTGCCAGAGATGAAGCCTGTGGCTCTACCCTCAGTTACGAAAGCAGACTCTTCTGATACAGATACCAGTTTTGACATTCTGTACCATCGTGCGAGTAGGTTTTCCTCTTGGATGAAATATCTAAGGACAATTTGTTTCGTCTATAAATTTCTCAAACGTCTCCCGAAGGGACCCGTTACCGCGTCGGACCTGGAGTTCGCTGAATTAGTAGTGTGGCGATTTGTTCAGCGGATCCATTTCGAATCAGATCTCGATCGCATAAATCGTAATCAATTATGTTCAAAGCCATTACAGAAACTTAGTCCGTTTCTGCATAATGGACTTATTCGCGTTGGTGGACGCTTAGCCAACTCTGAATTAGACTTTGATTCGCGTCACCAAATTTTACTTCCTCGACAGGACCACGTAGTGGAACTTTTAGTTTCCCACTATCATGTCAAAAATTTTCATACAGGTCCGAACTTGCTTCTGTCTCTTTTGAGACAGAGGTATTGGATTCTGTCCGCACGACGTATGGTTCGTCATATAACTTTTAAATGCAATACTTGCTTTCGCGCTAAGCCACGACCAGTTTTTCCAATCATGGCTGACTTGCCGCAGTCCCGTGTTGAAGTCGCTCCTAAAGCATTTTCACACACTGGGTGTGATTACGCTGGACCGCTCATGATAACGTCTGTGCGCGGCAGAGGCCAAAGGAGTCGTAAGGCTTATATCTGCCTCTTTACGTGCTTGACAACGCGTGCTTTGCATCTGGAAGTTGCCTCAGATCTCAGTACCGCGAGCTTCTTGTCAGCACTAAAACGGTTTATTTCTCGCCGTGGTCCCATCGAGTGTCTGTATACAGACAACGGCACCAATTTCATTGGTGCTCGTTCTTATCTTCGCGATCTCTACCAATTCTTGTCGCGAGAATATCGCCCCTATTGGGAATTGGAACTGGCGGAGCATAAAATAACTCTTAAAACCATCCCATGTAGAGCTCCACACTTCGGTGGATGCTGGGAAAGTGAGGTAAAGAGTGTCAAAACGCATCTTCTGAAAGTCGTCGGTCAACAAATACTCACTTTTGATGAGCTTAACACTATGTTAGCTCAAGTCGAAGCTTTGTTAAATTCTCGACCCCTCTATGCACTTAGCTCAGATCCGTCAGAACCTACCGCTCTAACACCTGCTCATTTCCTTAATACGAAACCGCTTGTGTTTTTACCCGCTCGCGAAGTTACTGAAACGCGTCTACACCTTATTTCACGATACGAGTTAACTGATCAACTCGTCCAATCTTTTTGGAAGCGGTGGCGAAATGAATATCTGCACACCCTCCAAACAAGGCAAAAATGGAACACTCCCTCTAACCCAGTGCGGGTTGGTATGGTCGTTGTTTCAATGCAGGATAATGTCATGCCCTTGCATTGGCCGTTAGGTTTAATTACTGAAATCTTTCCGGACAAAAAAGGGATATGTCGAGTTGCGTCAGTGAAGGTACAAGGTGGAATGCTTCAGAGCAGACCGATTGTTAAGTTGTGCCCTCTCCCTACTCAGTAAGCATTAATTAGCTTATCTTATTTAAGGTTAGGGTTAGGACAATTTTATTATATAACTAAATTTTCTTTATAATGTAACTTAATTTTTTGTTAGGTTTCCTCGCTAGAGGTAGAGTTTTCGCGACGATATGCAATTATAATATAATTTTGCTTTCTTTGTGTTTCGAAAGTAGGATCTTTCAACCCGGGGAAAATGGTTACGCCAACATGGTGTGCGTGTAATACTTACTTATAAATAAATATAATGCTTGACGTTGGACATGAAAACCGACAAGGTACGCAAAGGAATGGCTCGCTTTGTTGAAAATGTCTGGCAATCGCTCCTGGAGCGGTGTTCCTGCCGCTCAACCTGTATGAAGTGCTCTGCTGGTCGCATCGCACCGTGACTATGTTCATGTCACGTGAGCAACAAAAAAAAAAAATATGGCAATATGGCGTCTCTGTCGTATCCGCCGCGCGGGCGTCCGTTGATTATTCCTACAAAAAGGGATTCGGTGTGCCGCGTCATCGCATCTCAAGCTAAGTGATTGCTGAGATTGTCCATATCTTCGCTATAAATAAACCCGCGGGTCCCTGGGCCCATCGCAATTGGAATAACATTTTGAACTATGAACTTTGGTGTGTAAAGTGGGCTTTGAGTGCAGTTGAAGCAGTCCCTCTGGAGCTGATCGCAGACGTGGCCAGCAAGGTAGGCCTTCCTGAGTTTCCTCAAGGTTTTCGTACTGTTTTCCGTCAGGCTATTTGCAATTTGTAGATTATAATTCAAATCAGCGACCCTCTATTTTGGAGGTACCCGCAGCGTGTCGTTTCTGACCAGTAAATTCAATTTTTTTAGAATCGAACGTTAAACTATACGCTCCAATGCTACTCTGTCACAGTCTGAGTCTGTTCTGTCCACGAATGAGATTGATAGTCATAGTTTTGATTTCGGAAAACAGGACTGTAACAAACAATTTTTTCGTTTATAATAATTTAACTGTTATGCATCAAAATCTCAACGGATTGATAAGCAAATCTGATGAATTGTGTGTAAGTATTGAATACCTAAAAAAATCTGAGAAAGAAGTTGATATTTTATGCATAACTGAACATAATATGATTGACTCGGACCTTATGTACCTAACCATTCCGAATTTCACTTTAGCGGCAAGTTGTAATAGACATACTTAATAGAAATGGAGGATCGTGTTACATACTAGTAAAAAATATTCATAAATATAAAGTTCTTCAAGATTTAGTTAGCCTTAGTGTTCCTAATGTAGTGGAATGTTCCGCCATTGAACTTCTGGGTCATAATGTGGTGATTATATGTATATATCGACCTCCAAAATCTACACAAAACGAACTTAATACATTTTTTACCTTACTTCATACAATCCACTACAAATTACGTAATCAACAATCTAAAACTATTATTTGCGGTGATTTCAACATTGATTTATTAAAAAGAACCACCATTTCTCTAAAACTTATACATATTATTTCCAGCTTTGATATGAAAATTGGCACACACAATCCAACAAGGCCAAGGAGTAACTCTTGCATTGACAACATTTTCCATAATATTAGAGGTAGCAAATGTGATGTCATTGACTTAGGTATGTCAGATCACACGGCACAATTATTAAAATTTCCTGTTAAAAAAACTTGTACTGTCAAATTCTGGTACACAAAAAGGCGAGACTTTAGTAAAGAGAACCAAACTAAATTTAAAGAATGTTTAATGAGCTTAAGTTTTTATGATGTTTACTCAACTAGTGATCCAGAAGTGGCATACAACATATTTTTCGACCATTATAAACTTTTCTATGACCTCTGTTTTCCGATTATAAAAATTAAAAACACAATTATTAAAAAACCTAATTGGATATCTAAGGGAATAAGCAAGTGCTGTCGGCAAAAACGAAAACAACTGTGGAAGTATAGACTCAATCCTAGTGAAGACAAAAAAAATGCTCTCAAACAATATAGTTCTCGTCTCAAAAAAATTGTTAAACTTACCCAAAAGTCTCAAAATAATTATAATATAATATCCAATGCCGAGAACAAATCGAAAGCCACATGGAAAGTTATAAACTCAAACAAAAACCAACTTCCAAGGGAAAATATTAATAAAATAAAAGTAAACAATCATACAATATCAGACCCACGAGTGATTGCTGAAGAATTTAATAATTATTATATTAATTTAATAAAACCCATAAATAAACTCAATAACAATAATGGATCAGTTGCGGACAATTTTAATAATAATAATACTAAGCTATCAATTCAAAGTAGTCTTTCGTCCTTTCAAAATTTTTACACATTAACCATCCCAAAATGTTGTAAAATAAAATAAATCAGATCTTATGGCATCAAAACTGAAACATACAGACACTAACATGATGCAAAATGGACTATGATGACAATACACGGAGGATACAGAAATGCTGACGCGAAGTCGGGCACGGAATCAGACTAAAAACAGACATATAACATCTTCGGGTTCGTCGCTCAGCTCCGCCTCGCAGTTGCCGGGTCCTGCTCCAGACGTGAGTCCAGTGATACCGGCCGCTGCAGTTGCGTCGAGCTCGAGCGACGAATACTTTTCGCCGCCGACGACACCACCACCAGCACGTCGGCGCGGAAGAGGCCGACCACCGGCCAGCTTAGGACTTCGAGGCCCACCGGCCTCTGATAGGGTCCCCGCTCCCGGTGGAAGTGTGCAGCGCATGAGGTGGACACAAACTGTCAACGAAAATGTCATGCGCGCATACTTTGGGGCTACAGAGGGGGGAAGTAACTTGACTGCGTACCGTGGTCGGATGCTCTCTCTGTTTCAGGTGCTTGAACCAGCTGTCAACGTGTCGGCCCAACGACTGTCGGATCAGGTGCGGGTCATCCAGCGTAACCATATGCTGGATGACGCCGTACTTGATCGACTACGCTTTGAATCACGGAATAACCGTGTTACGCCTGCTTCACCACTGGTCGCGGTGCAACTAAAAAAATCATCCAGTGCTTCACTGCGACCCAACCACGTTGATGAAGAGGATGATGACGGGGTTATATCCGTGAGTTCCCAATGCAATGCACGTTTGAGGAGCGCTTTGGAGGATGCTTACCAGGAGTACCGCTCCACTCCACCTGAACTTAGACCACGTTTACCTCGTTTGCCCATGCACAAGAAAAACAAGGCGCTGGTGTGTACTCTAGACTCGTTGCTGTCAAATTGTTTTGACGGCAGCAAAGACCTCGCCGATACCCACTCGATCTTGTACTGTGCAGCTGTAGCGGCATGTCGTGTAGCTCATGTTACATTTCCGAACAGTGACAGAGCTCCACGACCAAAACCAGCTGTACCAGCTTGGCAGTGCAGGATTGAGCGTCGTATCGCTGAGGCTAGAGTACTCATCGGCAAGCTAATCTGTTTCAGGGAGGGCAATACTCGCCCTAGTGATGCGCTTTGTGAGACGGGCGTTCTCGGGGACTGATATTAGTTCTCGAGATTATTCGACCCGCGTCACAGAGCGCATCGACTTCCTGAAGCAGAAGATTTGTGCATGGGCAAACCGTATTCAACGGTACAGACGGAGGGTGGAGCGGTACACCCAGAATCGCACATTCCAGCGCGATGAAAGGTGGGTTTACAGGGCTTGGGAGCGACCAGATCAAGGTGTGATTGACACGCACCTGCCGAATGATGACGCCATGTGTTCATTCTGGCGAAGCATCTGGTCGGTGCCTGTCAATCACACTGAAGGAGATTGGACTAGGGAGATCGAGCGAGCGTGCGATCGAATACCAGTAATGGGGGCACTTACAATCAGCCCCCAAGATGTAGCTCGTGCAGTCCGTCCGTTGCCTAACTGGAAATCTCCAGGGCCGGATGGGCTGCACAACTTTTGGATTAAATGGTTCCAAAGGTCGCACGCCCGATTGGCATCCCAGTTCCAGTCAGCCTTAAAGTCAGGGTCGCTGCCCCAGTTCCTAACGACAGGAATAACCCACCTGCTCCATAAATCAGGTAGTACTGCGGAACCCAAAAATTATAGACCGATCACTTGTCTACCGACGGTCTATAAAGTTTTTACATCCATTTTGAGAGTTAAAATTAACGAACATATAGACACCAACTCCATCATGTCTGCCTCTCAAAATGGATGTAGGATCAGGGCCCGCGGTACTAAGGAGCTGCTCCTCATCGATATGGCCATTAGCCAGCAGGTTCGTCGTTCCCGAAAGGATCTGTCGACATGTTGGATAGATTATAAGAAGGCCTATGACTCGGTGCCACATACATGGCTCATGAGGGTGCTGGAGTTGTATAAAGTAGATGCAACTCTGCGCACCTTCCTGATGTCGTGTATGGGGCAATGGAGGACGGTCCTTCGCTATCCAGGATGTCGAAATATCCAGAGGAATAGCGAACCGATAAGGATCGAGCGAGGCATATTTCAGGGCGATAGTCTAATTCCACTTTGGTTCTGCTTAGCCCTGAATCCTCTTAGCACACTGCTGGAGTATTCAGGCCTAGGCTATCGGCTGAGGAGAGGTGGTCAGGTTATATCTCACCTCCTCTACATGGATGACCTAAAACTCTTTGCCCCCAACAACTTGCAACTGATGGAGCTACTGAAAGTAACTGAAACTTTCAGTAGAGCCATCAGGATGGAATTTGGTGTGGACAAATGTGCGGTCATGCATGTAAAGCGAGGGGAGATTATGGAATCCGTGGGAACCCAAGTGTGTAGTGAAGCCACTTTTTAAGAAAAATAACAAGGAAGACATGGCATGTTACAGACCAATAGCACTTATCCCTATTTTTTCAAAAGTATTTGAAAAAATTATATATAACGCAATTAATACTCACTTAGAGAAGTTCGATCTATTTGCTAAAGAACAAAAAGGTTTTAGGAAAAATAAGTCAATTAACTTAACAATTTATGACCTCTTAAAACCAGTATATACTAATATTGATAAACATGTTCCTGTGTCTGCAATGTTTATGGATATGACTAAAGCGTTCGATTATGTGCACTATGGAACTCTTTTAAATAAATTGTACAGTTGTGGAATAAGGGGTAACGTCCATAAACTTCTAGAATCTTATCTAAATGACAGATATCAAGTAGTAGAAATAAATAATATTAATCTCTTAAATAATACCGAACAAAAACATAAATCCATGCCCAAAAAAGTACTTTATGGGGTGCCGCAAGGTAGTGTGTTAGATCCACTGCTATTTTTGATCTACATAAATGATCTGCCTAAAGTTTCACAGCATCCCATGATACACATACACATACATATACACACACATATACATACACATACATATTTATTGTATATGTAGATGGTACACCGCTGACTACCTGCAGTATTGTCTCTCCTATTACCTTTAATCCATCCAAAGGTTGTCTGTAAAAGATCGCTTTAAGCGATAAGACCGCCCATTGTGTCACCCTATGTAAAATTTCTAAATTTATGTCTGTGACTTTTATGGTGTACAATAAAGAGTATTCTATCTATCTATCCTTTTTGCTGATGACAGCACAGTCATATTTACAGGTCAAAATACTGATACTTTTGAAAATGACATAAATTCCACTCTTCACAATATAATTAACTGGCTGACAACTAATAACTTAATCATCAACTTAGAAAAAACTAAATTAGTCAATTTCGGGCGTAACAACAAAAATAACAACATCAATATTCATTATAATGAGACGAACATTGAACAAGTTCGCTGTGTTAAGTTTCTAGGGCTTTCTATAGATAACGATTTGACTTGGCAAACACACATCGACACAGTATGCAATAAACTTAGTCAGTACTCTTATGCTTTATATAAATTATCAAAGATTGTTGATCAATCAGTTCATTTGACCGCATACCATGCTTATGTTTCGTCGACACTGAGATATGCAGTCATATATTGGGGCAATGCCACTAATAGGGATTTAGTGTTTAAAGCGCAAAAAAGAGTGTACGTGCGATTGCTGGTATCCGTGTTCCTGATTCATGTGAACCATACTTCAAAGATTTTAAAATATTGACCTTTCCTGCAATTTACATTTATGAAGTAGCCGTATTTATAAAAACAAATGAAAATCTATTTGATAAACTCAAATCGAAAAGACATATGTTAAAAATGTCTAATGTACCACATAAAACGGCTCTATTTAACAAAAGCTTCTTTGGCATTGCATCAAAAATATACAACAAAATACCTATTGACATTCTGAGCACTAAGGAACTTGCAGTATTTAAAAATAAATTACGATACTTTTTAATTGATAATGCATTCTATACAATCCAAGATTTCTTAAATTATTGATTGATTTGTTTAAACATTTAATTTAACTGTATTTTGACATTTTGACATATAATAACTAAATTTGACATGTAAAATTTTCAATTTAATGCTAATACATAATTATTGTATGCCTATTAGGCAGGACATATTGGAACTTAATTATTTTTTTGTTAAGACCTGTAACAAACCTATGCCCACAATAAAGATATTATGATTATGATTATGATCTAGTCCACGGTCCGCTATTGCTGACTCCTGGTGTTGACAGTGGCGCAAATAACAGAGGTACCGAGGCGTCTCCATGCTTTGTGACGTTTCTCTTGATGTTCCTTCATCTTCGTAGTAGTCACGCTGTCTCTTGCAAGATTCTAACCAGCAACATCGTTTACCTCGTGGTCGAGAAGCGGAACCCTTACGTGGGCCATGATTAGGTCCTACTTCTAACCTCAAAGCGTTAATAAGTAGGTTTTTCTCTCGTAATGGCACTTTTGGAAGAACTAGCTATAATTAGAAGTTTATGGTATGATGAAAAGGAAATAGAGGAAGACCTCGTGGCTAAGTAATAACAACCGCACGGGTCGATCCATCAGGTTAAGCTACGCTTGCCACCGAGTTTGGTCCGTGGATGGTTTACCATCTTTACTTATAGACACCTCTGTGTCTCGGTAAGCACGTTTATGCCGTTGGTCCCGGCTGTCATTCGTGCATCTTTGACAGTCATTACCTACGAGTCGTCAGAAGCCCGAAAGTCTGACAAACCAGCATTACGAAGAGGTATCGTATTACCTAGTTACTGGGTTGTGGAGGTCAGATAGGCAGTCGCTCCAACCGTAGACAGACAAGTAACTGATGTTACGTCGGGTGCAAACACACGGACTACATATATTTTATTTATTTATTTTTATTTAGTATTTATTTCTGTATCTATCCGTAACATCTCGAAACTCACTTCCCAGGCTGTAGAGTCCTAGAGGACAGGACGTGGGAGCCTGAACCAGAATGGACCCCAACGGATCAGGGCTGGTCAAGAGCCCGCAACATAGTAACAGAGGATCGAGTAAAGTGGGCTATAAACACCTTTCAGCCGTACAAGTCAGCAGGGCTGGATGGCATCTTCCCCGCCCTACTGCAGTGGGGGGTAGACTGTCTGACACCATGGCTGGTGGAGATTTACCGAACCTGTATAGCACTCAGACACACACCTCTTGCATGGCGCGAGGTGAAAGTCTTTTTCATACCCAAACCGGGCAAGACTGACTATACACAACCCAAGGCTTATAGACCCATAAGCCTCACATCCTTCCTACTGAAAACCCTAGAGAGACTCTGTGACAGGCACATCCGAGACGGACCTCTCCGGGTAAAATCACTTCATAAACAACAACATGCGTACTCCACAGGCAAGTCGACGGAATCAGCGCTGCACAGCGTGGTTTCTAAGATCGAATGTGCAGTGGACCACAAAGGCTCAGCACTGGCTGCCTTCAACGACATCGAGGGCGCCTTTGCCAAAACAATGTTCAACAGTATAAATATGGCCCTCGACAGACACAACGTAGACCCGACCCTGAGTGGCTGGATCACCAACATGCTCCAGCGGAGGGCTGTACAAGTCACAGTAAATGACACTACGAGACACATCGTTGCGAAAGGCTGCCTGCAAGATGGGGCGTCCTCTCGCCACTTTTATGGAACCTAGTAGTAGACAGCCTCATCAAAATACTCAATGACAAAGGTTATTTCACCGTAGGCTACGCCGATGACATAACCATAATAATCAACGGGACCCACGAAAACACCCTATGCAATCTTATGCGTCAAGCCCTGAAAATAGTAGAGGAATGGTGCAACAAACACCAACTCTCAGTGAATCTAACAAAAACCGAACTGATTCTCTTCACAAAAAAGAGAAAACTGAGGACACTACAATTACCACGATTCTTTGGAACAACCCTAAGCCTCTCAACTGAAACCAAATACCTGGGCATCTATTTGGACAAACAATTGAACTGGGCAAAACACACGAACTATACCATTACAAAAGCCAGCATATCCCTGTGGCAGTGCAAGCGACTGCTTGGCAGGAATTGGGGGATTAGCCCCAAAGTCACCTACTGGCTATACACCACAGTCATCCGACCAATCATCACATACGGCTCACTGGTCTGGTGGCCCAGGACAGACCTGAGCACAACCCAGAGAGATCTCGAGAAACTGCAGTGGTTTGCTTGTGTCGCAATCACTAGCTGTATGAGAACTACACCGACTGCTGCCCTTCAGGCAATGCTAGGGCTGCCGCCTCTGCACCTAATCGTACGGGAGGAAGCGGCCCTGGCCGCCTTCAGGCTCCATTTATCGGGAACCCTAAGTAATGACTCTAGAATTAAGCACACACGCATAAAGGAGGATGCGATCAAACGAAACCCAATGATGGCATCACCCTGCGACAAAGCCCCGAAAACTATCCACTTTCAAAGGCACTATAACATAATACTTACAGAATAACAGTGTGACTACTCGGGCCCCAAAGAAATGAGAGCATACACCGACGGTTCGAAGACCGACTCCGGTACTGGAGTCGGAGTCTTCTCAAATGAACTCAACATAAATATATCCAGACCGCTGGGAAGGTTCAACACCGTCTATCAGGCGGAGTGTGTGGGCATCATACATGCGGTCCACGCCCTAGAAGCCAGGAGGATTACGGATACACACATACGTATACTCTCCGACAGCGCCTCAGTTCTCCAATCATTACGGAAAATTATTACCTCAAAACTAACACTAGAATGTCACAAGGCATTAGAACAAATAACGGTATCTAGCCGCAACACGGTGACACTGCAATAGATAAAAGGACACAGCGGGTCGCTAGGTAATGACGCAGCTGACGAACTTGCTAGACGAGGATCCAGCACGGCAGTCTGTGGACCCGAGCCTATCGTACCTATCCCCTTCAACCAAATACGCAGGTGGTTACAGGAAATCACCCACACACAAGCAGGGCAATGGTGGTCCTCGACACCGGGCTGCCGGCAGTCAAAGGAAGCTATGCCATCCTTGGATAGTAGGCTGACCAGGCGTCTTTTACGTCTGGACAGGAACGGCCTGCGCCTGGTGACAGGGACCATCACGGCAGTGGCGTAACAATAGGGTGGCAGGGCTGGCAAAATGCCACGGGCCCCCGACCTAAGAGGACCCCGGCCCAAGAGGCCACGAGCTCAAAAATATATTTTTACATTGTACCTGAGTATTTTATTTTATTTGAAAAGTATATTTTTATTAGTTCTGCTTAAAATCCAAAGTGAGACAACTAAAGACCATAATACAATTTCAAGTTAATCGTTAAGTATTTCAACCAACCTACAGTAGTCTTTGCAACCAACCTAAGCAAAAAGATGTTGATTCATTTTTAGAGATGTACACGTTACCCGTGACGAGTAATTTTACGTACATAAGACCGTCAAAAAACCTTCGATCAAAATACCGGTAATTGCACATCTCTATTCATTTTAGAACGTATCCATTGGTTTCTTTCTACATATTTTGTCGCGGTACGTTGGCAGCGCGGGTGAGCATTGACGATCGGGGAATTCCCCATTTTTTTTTCACTTTTTTCGTGGCGCTCTGCTGCTGGGGCGAGCTAGCAACACTATGTTAGGGGAATTCAGGATTTGATTTTTTTTTATGAGGGCTCTGCTGACTGCGTATTCTTTGTGTGATTATTTTGACAACTCAGACCAATAAAAAAGTATAGACGGAGCCGTCGTAAACAATCGCGACGAAATAACTGAGGCCAATTCTCGGCTTTGTGTGCGTAACTCGGTGTAAGATATCGTAGATTTGCGCATGTGTGCTAGAGAAAAATGTTGCAAGCATTGTGTTGCGACTCCCAAGTGCGAGAGATATACCTACTTGAATGAAAAGTTTTATTATTTTGTAGTATTGTGTTTTATTTGTATTGGGTGAATGAAATGAAAGATAATTAAGTTGAATGAGAGTCATTTATTTTAATATTAACATCAATAATTAATTTTACAACACATACAAAACTTACGTAAATTAAAATGACTAATGCCCCTTATGTTGTGTCAGTTTTTTATGTCTGGCGTTTTGAGTCATCACCTATAAAGTTTCTTGTTTTGCAATATGGTAGAATCTTATGTTTAAGTATGTATTTATTAATTACAGGTCTTATTAAAGTTGTTTGGTGCTCTACGCCATACACGTTATGTTCATCTTCTAAGTTTGAAAAAATATCCTGATTACCAAGAAGTCTTCCCTTACTTTTGGGAAAAGATAATGATCTTAACTTGCAACACTGACACAATGGCGTCTAGAATTCTTGTTCCGAGAAATGATGACAAACATTTTACGATTTTGATTAAATTACACATCAAATCGGATACTTACTTGTGAAAAGTAATCCTAGAAGACTTTTTCTGAAAACATTAATTATTTTTGCAGCAGTTTATGACGCAGGACGGCATAATTTCGCAATTATAATTTCACCAAAATTACGTCTTGCACACTCGCTCACTCGCGGCAGACTACCGCGCGGCCGTCTTCATATTGCCGAATCGTCTTCATATTACAATCAATCTGCCTAGCCTTTTCCCAACTATATTGGGGTCGGCTTCCAGTCTAACCGGATGCAGCTGAATACCAGTATTTTACATGGAGCGGTTGCCTATCTGACCTCCACAACCCAGTTACTGGGTAATACGATACCCCTTGGTAAGACTGGTTGTCAGACTTTCGGGCTTCTGACGACCCGTAACGACTGTCAAAGATCCACGAATGACAACCGGGACCAACGGCTTAACGTGCTTTCCGAGGCACGGAGGAGTCTCGGTATGTAAAGATGGTCACCCATCCACAGACCAACCCCGGCAAGCGTAGCTTAACCTGACGGATCGACCCGTGCGGCAGTTACTACTTAGCCACGAGCTCCTCAATTTATCGTCTTCATATTACGTGCTTCACTTTTTGAGCGCAAACCGCCGTCCGTCCGTCGTCGTTCCGTCTATACTTTTTTATTGGTCTGAGTCTCAGACCAAATAAATAAGGTAGACGGAGCGTACGCCAACAATGGCATTCAAATAAGTGAAGCGTCGTGTACAGAGTTGTGTGCGTGACCTCGTGTCGCAACACTTGCCATGCGTCTGTGTGCTAAGAAAAAAATGTTGCCACTAAAAACTTTTTATGCCAATTCTGATTGAATAATTATGATTATTCATGAAAAATAAATTCTTATAAATAAAACACTTTTTTACTGTTAGGTACGTTTAATAAAAAATTAAATACACAAATTTTAAACACCTTTGTGTTGCGTTAGTTTCCGGTAGTACTGTCTTTTTGTATCCCGACTTCTGGATATAGTATCTAGTTTTGAAATGTGATGGAATTTTATATTTAGATACTTTTCAACTACAGTACGTATTCTTGATTTCTGCTTAACATAATAACCTCAATCCACTTTTGTTTCCATAGATATAATAAATAGATGGAGATATGGCGTGGAGTTCAAAATGTATAGAAAACCGATGACGCCACAATTGCCCCACCATAACGCTAATATTGCACACACAGTTCTGTCAAAACAATACTACGAACAAGTGCACACACGCGCCATCGATAACTCAGTCATTTAAATATAAACCTTATTACTTAAAACACAGCGTACTTTTTCCGTATAATTACTCACACTAAAACAATTATCATTGTGTGTTGTCGGGACTCGGGGGCGGATACGACATAGTGCTTGACTAAATCGGAGAGTTATCGATAAATATATCGATAAATTTACAAAGGTTTTGGAAATAAAGTAAACAAAAACGATATGAAACCAACAAAACATTATTTAATTAATTAATAAAAATATTTTTAAAACAATTACAAATCAAACGACACGTAGTTATATATGATTATGATGCCATAAAATGTTCAAAAAAGAGATTCTCGTTTTTGTAGAGAACCAGTTAGCTGACCTTCCTATGGCATCAATTCATTGATTTTTTACTTGCTTCTTTTGGGAAACTGAAACGGTACAATTACAATTTGTTAATGACTTACTGAATTATATAGGTATACGAAGCTAATCATAAACTTGTAAGTTTGCAGGCTCTTAAAAAACCCGTATTTTTAAGAAATTAAATCCTTCTTTCTTTAGTAACTAGGGGTTTATGTGACAATAACAAACACGCATGCATAAGAAATAAATAGCATGAATGTTGACCCATTGCCAAATCTTTAATAATAACCTTAAAGTAATTTTCATATTATAATTGTTTATTTTAGAGCATGCATGACGTCTCAATATGGCTTCAAACCCTCTTTAGAAATTCTGCGGCATAATACATAATTATGACTAAATGATGCTGATTATTATAATGCATACGAAGCTAATGGTGCATTTATGAAGACTTCAGTAAAATACCATAACCATAACAAATGACGAAGTAACTTGAGGCTAAGGCATTACATCTCATAATTCAAACCCAAGGACATTCCATAGATTACTAAACTAAACATTATTGAACTTACTTCACGATATTTGGTTACGCATTTGTCTATTACGCTGTAAAATAATAAAAATGGGTAAAAATGCATAGAACCACATCGGCCTTCCAACCGAATTACAAGAGTTAACAAATTGAAGAAAAAACAATTAAATGAAATTGTAATATAACAATTCGCAGTCGACTTTCTTGTCGATAGACTTTGTCAGACCTCCACGAGCACATCACTAGCTCGCGCTCAAATACGGCGAACCGGAGCAACGGACGCACCATGCGACATTACGGCTTATTGAGGTTTCGTTATGTCAGATTTACATTGCTTGTTCAGTCACTCAGTGACAGACTGAGGTGGTTGTAAAAGAGCAATGTATTTTTTTTTTTTTTTTTTTTTTTTTATGAAGTACTCGCTAATAAACGGTTACTCATACAATTACAATCTAGACCTTGAGGCTAATAAGTAATTTAAATTTAACTTAATTTGCTAAACCTTATACAAAATTAAGAATGTGTCCATTGGCACTTTTCTTATAGTCTCTATTAAGTTGAAAGACACTTTGTTCACGTGTTCTTTAAACGTAGCGAAGCACTCACTGCACTGCACTGCATTACACTAACTTTACTAAACTAACTCAAATGGTTTAGTTCTTTTTAGTCTTCTCACTATGTCTGTGGTGTCAAGTAGCTGGATAGCCTCGACGTTCACATGATGAAGAAGCCTCTGCTCGTGTGCTTCGGCGTGTTTTTTTATAACTTCAGTTACAAGATCCACTCCAAGGTCTCGGTGGATGTCATCATTTCTGACGTACCAGGGAGCATTTACTATAGCCCGAAGTACCTTATTTTGGAATCTTTGTATGATATCAACGTTAGTCCGTTTGGTACATCCCCAAAGTTGAATGCCGTATGTCCATACTGGCATGAGTACTTGCTTGTATAAAAGTACTTTGTTATACACTGACAAGTTAGAATGTCTGCTAAGTAGCCAGTACATATTTTTATAGCGAAGGTCTAACGCCTGGCGTTTCTTTTTGACATGAGCCTTCCAGCGAAGTTTTGCGTCTAGCGTCATGCCCAAGTACTTTGCCGTACTCAGTGACAGACTGAGGTGGTTGTAAAAGAGCAATGTATTTAATGCAAAAATAATACTGTCGGGATAATATAGGAAAACAAAAATAAAGTAGTACAACTCAGATATATTTTACGGCTTGTTGTTTTTCGTGATTTTTAAGACAAATATTGTAAAATACTTGTATTTACCTGTGGTAACTGATGCCATGACTTCTAAACATTTTGTTTTGGCTTCTCTTTTTGCACGAACCCACTTAACAAGACGGCATAATCGTTTTTTTTACGATCGCGGTTGACAACACACTAACTCGCGGTGACGGCCATTTTTTCAATACCTGAGCGAAAAGCTCAACTCCACGTGGTCGGCGACACGCCCCCTTGCCACTTCTCCTGTTTTTAATATTTCTGTGTTTGTTTCCAATTAAGGTCTCTTGGGAATCTAAAATTAAAACAGTTTGTTTTCAGTCGAAGTTGAGAAATAAATGAATCCAAAAATGTATTTTACATAAAACTGTAATGTTGTAAGTACTTGTTTATAGAAATAATAATAATAATCACGCGCTATTTAATGCTATCGTCTCATATTGTATTAACGTTATACTATAACATATTTAAACACGAGTTATTTATTTAGGGATACCTATGTTTGATATTCAAAATAGATATATTTTCGTAATAGTTAAAAGCATTTAACCATTACGAAAAGTAATATTAAAATTAATAATCCTAAACATTGCCCGCGTTTCGGGGAATTTGTATGCGGATATACTGGTCACACCGACGACACTATGCGAGGTTTTGTGTTCCAAAAACGCTCTAACAAATATTTTTGTATTTATATATCAAATTAAATCAAATGAAACACTTACTAGTGAAATTTAATCCCTGATGTTTTTTTTTTAAATTACGGAATAGTTTTTACAAGCTTTTACGACACAGGAAGGCATTTTACAACAATTTGCGATTTCAATGTTATGACGTCTAGTGCGTTCGATGTCGCGCATCGCTCTGGAACACGGTCGGCTTCCTATTTCAAATTTGGCTTCCTTTACCCTGCTTCACTCTGAGAGCGCCGCGCTCCGTCTACCTTTTTTATTTGGTCTGAGGTCTGAGTTTGACAATTGGTGATTTGTATCTTTGATTATTCGTATATGAAAATGGTGGCAAAGTAAAGTTGATTGTAAAGTTAGATATTAAAATGTCTAGTTCCAGAAAATATTTAAGTGGGAGCGAAAAACGAAAGAGAAAGAGGAAGACTGAAGAAAAAAAAATATAGCTACCTAAAATTAGTCAGTTCCTGTAAAAATGATGACTTAAATAATGAAAAGTCGAGTGAACAGTGCTCCAAAAGTGACCGATTCTTCACTTTTGGAGCACTGTTCACTCGACAAGGATATGGTGGTGCTAACACAATGAAAGGGACTTATGGTGGAGTTCAAAAACTCACAGAAGATGTCGAGTCAAATGCCGTAGGTATATGTTCACTGTGCTGCTCATAATTTAAATCTAGTACTCAATGATGCAGTGAGAGATGTTATTGATATGCATTTTTTTTTTAAACAGTTCAACAATATTCATTTATAATTTTTTTGGGCATAGTATCAAAAGATGGAATATTTTATCACGTTTTGTATCTAATAAAGAAAGTGAGTCTTCAACTTCAATAACATTAAACCCTACTAGATGGGCAGGACGTTATGATGCCGTTTTTGCTTTAAAAGTTCGGTTTGTTATAGTCCAAAAAGCGCTAACGAAAACAATTCTGTTAAATTGCAAATCAGATGAAAGAAATGAAGCTGTTTCACTCAAAAAGAAGATAGAAAACTACAATTTTATTATGTTATTGGGTTTCCATTGCAAGATCCTACTTACTATCGATGCAGCCTCTAAAGCACTTCAGTCTAAAGCTACCGATCTTTCAAATGTCTTAAAACATTTGAAAATTAAAAAATGGAAGCAAATAGTGTAGCAGAAAAATTTTCCATCACCCCAGAATTTTCTAAAACTCGTCAGAGGAAGGTAAAACGCCATTTTGATGAGCTTTGCGAAGATGAGTGTCTCCAAGATCCGGATAGTTTGTTCAAAGTGAACATATTTTATCGAGTATTGGACATCATTATAAACCAACTGAAATCGCGTTTCCTTCCAATGAATGAAATTGTTTCCAGTGTTTTGCAGCCTTCCACTTTAAAAGTTTAAATGACACTGATCTATTAAAAAAAGCTCTAGAATCTGTTGACATCTATAAAAAATACGTACCTAGAAATTCGAAATTCTCAGTTTTCGATCCACTTTCAGACGAAATAGAAAAGTCTTCGTGTATTAGAGACCTTGCTGATTTATTAATAACGAGCTGCGCCCCGCGGTTTCACCCGCATATGTTTCGATCCCGTGGGAATATCGGGATAAAAAGTATGTGTTAATCCAGGTTATTAACTATCTGTGTGCCAAATTTTATCCAAATTCGTTCAGTAGTTAGCGTTACCAATCATAGTTATCATAACATAACTTTCAAACAAATCATTAAAAGAATTGCAAACACAAACCTTGATAATTATTCTACAATGGTTTTGCTATTAGGTAATAGTACTGGTATTACCAGAAAGGACATAGTGGATGGTGTGGACACCTTATTAAAGTTAAATATAGGAAAGCTAATGTTGTGTGCTTTACCTTACTCTGATACTTTATCAGTTTATGAAAATAATTATATTTATAAGTTGAATAGTACTATTCACAGGCTGACATGTTGTCATAGTGACAAATTATTGTTTTTTGACACTAACAAGTTTGTTAGTGGTTTTAAGTTAACTCAGAGAACTTTATCTCTGTCTTGGGAATGTAGACATATGATTGCTATGTTAATAGCATATAATATTAACGAGGTTATAGCTAATATAACAAATTGTAGTATTAGTGACGAGTCTGTGTTGTCTAGCTATACTAACAACATAGTGATTAATTATGAGTCATCATGTACGAAGGAGGATCCACCTATAATACCAACATCTTTGGAGGCCACTACCAGTCAGATAGGGTATTCTCTTCCTGCTGGAATTCATACAGACATTCTAGACTCTTCCATTGTAGTTGTGGAGGTCACTCCGGATAACTTTTTAAACTAGTTAGTAAGACAACAGAAGTTACCCCTTCAAATAACCAATTATTATTAGAGAATAATAAAAATGTATCTTCTGGCAATATTACACATAAGAAAAAACCAAAAGGGGGGCAACATACTTTAAAATTATTCAATCAAAATATCCAAGGTTGCTCTTCCAAATTACTGGAAATAGAATTGCTTTTAGAAAATACTAAGTTTGATGTTGTTTGTATAACAGAACATTGGCTAAAAGATCATCAAGTAATGTCAATTAACTATGATAATTATTATGTAGTTAGCCATTTCAGCCGAAAACGTATGATACATGGCGGATCATTAATATTAGTAAAAAATTCTATTCAATCGAAAGAACGAAAAGACATAATCGGGCTGTCTGTTGAACACACCATTGAATTGTCCTGTGTTGAGCTAGATAAGCATGTTATAGTATGTGTATATAGACCTCCAACTTACCAGAATCTATCTATGTTTGATTCTGTAATGGAAGATGTGTTAAATAAACTAAATGGTAGTAGTAAGTCAATAATCATATGTGGTGATTTTAATATTAATATATTAGAAAATAACGTTAATACTGTCAAACTATTAAGTCTTTTCAGGTCATTTGACTTGTCAAATGTTTTTAATGAACCAACCCGAGTGACAGCTTCTTCTGCCACTTGTATAGATAATATTTTCTGTAATTGTGATTACTTACATAAACAAATTGTAAATAAGTTGCCATCTGATCACAGTGGACAAACAATAACATTTTGCTCCTACATGCCTTTACAAAAAATTCAAATAAGGTTTAGGCCAATTACATGTAGAAATCTAGAGAAATTAAATAATGTTTTGGCAAGTAAATTATGTATTCAGAGTTTTGATAATATATGTGACCCAAATGAGTTCTACGCAGAGTTCTTTTCACTATTAAACAAACAATTCATTGACACTTTTCCACTAAAGACTAAAACTATTTACACAAAATTCTTATTTAGTGATTGGGCGACTCCAGGTATTCGTAAAAGCAGAGAAAAGCTTTTTGGACTTTATGGCCTAAAGCAACATATGAATAATACAAGCTTTCATCAGTATGTTGCATCAATTTTACAATGTTTGTAAGTATGTGAGCACCATGCATCTATCACATAATTATGTCATTCCTTCATTTTTCATTCTTTTTACCTATCGTGGTATAGTAATCTTATTCTAGGTGCATTGTCTTCACATATAAATAAATAATAAGTGTATACAAGATATAATGATTTTTTTAAAAAGAGTAACGGTGGAGTTTCTTGCCCATTCTTCTCCATACGAAAACTACCTTTTGGAATGGGCGACTAGAATCAGTTTTATTATTTTTTGTAAAGTTTGACGTTCAAAAGTGCCTTTTTGTGCCTAATTGAAATAAATTATTTGACTTTGACTTTGTTGCAAAATATTCTAAAACTTTTAAAAGTGTGTGCAAAATGGCTAAAGCTCTTCACATTAGCAATAAAATAAAATCAGCTGATGATAAAGTAAAAACTACCTGGCAAATAATTAATAATGAAACCGGTAGGAAAAAACAGCGTAATACTGAATTTAATTTAGAGACTGCACATGGTCCCATCAACTCAGATGTAGAAATAGCTCAGGAATTTGAAAACTTTTTTGCTAATATTCCCCATAAAACCACTGAAGCTTTAAATTCCTCACCCGCGCTTTCTGCTGCCTTACTTAGAAAGAATGTAAAGGCATGCCCTTTGGAGTTTAGGTTTCAGCATACAGACCCCCAGGCTGTTATAAAAGCTTTTAAAGATCTTAAAATTAAATCAACAGAAGATCTGTGGGGAATGTCTGTAAAAGTATGTAGATCAGTCATCGAAACCATTGCGCCTTATTTAGCTTTCATATTTAACACTAGTGTAGACCAAGGCGTCTTTCCGGATCTCATGAAACATAGTAAAGTAGTTCCTTTGTTCAAATCCGGTGATAGTAAGGAACCCAACAATTATAGGCCTGTGTCAATTCTGCCAGTTCTCAGTAAGGTGTTTGAAAAGTTGATACTCAATCAAATGTTACGTCACTTTAATAAAAATTCCATCTTTCATGACCAACAGTACGGTTTCACCAAAGGGCGCTGTACCACTGACGCCGGTGTCACCCTAATAAAGAACATTTTTAACGCTTGGGAAGAAGCACAAGATGCCATTGGAATCTTCTGCGACCTCTCGAAGGCGTTCGATTGCGTACACCATGAGACACTTCTGCTGAAGCTGGACCACTATGGGATTAGGAATACAGCTCATGATTTGTTAAGATCATACCTGAAAGATAGAAAGGTTAAAGTTCAAGTCAATAGCACAAACTCATTAGGGTCTGAAATGGTAATGGGCGTTCCTCAAGGTTCAATATTGGGTCCATTCCTCTTTTTAGTTTATATTAATGATTTACCCCAAATATTTCTAAATCAACCAAAGATGGTGTTATTTGCAGATGACACATCATTGATCTTTAAAATAAACCGACGGTCACCAAATCTTGACGACGTGAATAGCTCTATTGTTCAGGTCCAAGATTGGTTTACGGTAAATAATTTGGTACTAAATAATAAAAAAACCAAATGCATTAGATTTAAATTACCAAATGTTAGAAGTAGCGAATGTGACATCATATTGAATGGAGAAAAACTGGAATTTATTAATCAAACAGTTTTCCTTGGAATCACGCTAGACGAGAAATTACAATGGGGACCCCATATAACATCTCTCGCGGGGCGGCTAAGCTCGGCCGCTTATGCTGTTAGAAAGATAAGACAGTTAACAGATGTAGAAACCGCGCGTTTGGTCTATTTTAGCTACTTCCACAGTATTATGTCGTATGGCATTTTACTGTGGGGTCGGGCTGCTGACATTGAATCCATCTTTGTTTTACAAAAAAGAGCTGTCAGAGCCATTTATAATCTACGTCGTCGCGAATCTCTCAGGGAACTATTTAAAAAGATTAATATTATGACGGTACCTTGCCAATTCATTTATTCAAATATTATGTATGTGAGAAAAAATCTACATCTTTTTAATAAAATAAGTGATAGACATAATTTTAATACTAGAAATAAAGATAAAATAGATCAACCATTTTTCAGACTATCTAAAGTAAATACATCTTTTATGGGGTACTGTGTTAAATGTTACAACATAATACCTTGTGATATATTAGAATTAAATGAAAGAAAATTTAAAAATCATATAAAAAGTACACTTTGTAAACAAGCATATTACAAATTAGAGGATTATATCCAAGACAAAAATGCTTGGAAACATGCTGGTCCTGCTCCATAGGACAATTCAGAATCTAGACAAAATCGAACTGGTTGCTAATTTAATTGTATAATTATTTTTTTAAACATTTATTTTATTTTTTGTGATTACTTGAACTCACGCACTGACTTATCATTTATTAGTATTACTTATTATAATGTTTGAAATATAGTATAATTTTACAATGTTTGTAAGTATGTGAGCACCATGCATCTATCACATAATTATGTCATTCCTTCATTTTTCATTCTTTTTACCTATCGTGGTATAGTAATTTTATTCTAGGTGCATTGTCTTCACATATAATTATATAATAAGTGTATACAAGATATAATGTTTTTTTTTTTTAAAAGAGTAACGGTGGAGTTTCTTGCCCATTCTTCTCCATACGAAAACTACCTTTTGGAATGGGCGACTAGAATCAGTTTTATTATTTTTGTAAAGTTTGACGTTCAAAAGTGCCTTTTTTGTGCCTAATTGAAATAAATTATTTGACTTTGACTTTGACTTTAAGAAGAGACAAACATACACACTCACAAACATTCGCAAAAAAAAAAAAGTAGTAGGATAAAAAATCATTTTATGTCCTGCAGCTTTCCTGAAGTGTGCACTGCATTAATGTCATTTCTTACAGTTCCTGTGAGTACAGCTAGTGCTGAACGATCATTTTAAAAACTAAAATTGATAAAAACCTATCTAAGAAACTCTATGAGACAAGACAGGTTTATGTAACTTGACTATTCTGTCTGTCTATTGAAAATTCTATGGCCCAATCTTTAAACTTTGATGATGTTATAGACACTTTTGCAAAACAGAAACCCGAAAAAAAGATTTTTCATAATAAATATCTTATTGAAATTAAATTGTGATTTTTACTGATAGGGCCCCATCAAAAGAATTTGCCACGGGCCCCAGATGGTATAGTTACGCCACTGCATCACGGGACACTGCTCGCTAAACAAACACTTCCACACAATAGACATAACGGACAGTCCTCTGTGCAGGGCGTGCATGGAGGCTGAGGAGACCGTTGCGAACGTGCTCTTTGAATGCACGGGCGTTACACAGATCAGAACAGACACCCTCGGGTCACTTAAATCATACACAGATGTTCTAGACAAACCAGGAGACCTAATTGCCTTCTGGAGGGAGGTGGGCTGGTTGGAATAACCCCCCAAACGGCCACTATGGCCCACACACAATGGTCCACCTGACGGACTGAGTGCGGAAACCAAACCCCATAACATAGAACATAGAACATCCGTAACATCACTGCGGGCCCTATCAGAATACCAGCCAGTTATTTAATAAAAAATGTCGCAGCGTCATGCTGAGATAGGTAGGAGCCTTTTAAAAAAAACGCAAAACGCAAAACGTTTTGAGGATGATATTCTCGTAGCATGTATGTTTCCTTTTTCTTTTATTTTAATCACATTTAAATTTAATTATATTATTTTTTTGTAAGTACGCTGTACTGTGTACAGTACTGCTGTACAGTGCCGGTACAGCGTCCTAGTTATTGTTTTTTGCTGCACCGAATGACGTCAATACGTCGGCGCCGGTCGTCGCTGAAAATCAGCGCTGGGGCTCTGTCTTGCATAGGGTCGCAGCATAATGCTGAGCGATAGCCGTTTTGCGTGGATGTGACGCATGTTTCCCGCAACCTTTTCTTAATTATATTTTTTATGTAAGCTCTTTTTTGCGTCATGTTCACCGCAAATAAACGTATTTTCTTTCTTTTCTTTTCTTTCTTTTCTTTCTTTTTAGCCTCGCACAGGACTTTCTGATTATATTTACTTTGTTTTTATTTTTAATGAGTAGGTATGTGTTTAGTTTAATTGAGGTCTCCTGTGCTTGTCCCAATAAATTACTTTTACTTTCTTTTTCCATGTAAACTCGTATTTAGGGAGGAGGCTCCCTGTGAGGAACCACTTTGCTGATATGTTAGCATTTTTACCATACACTACATCAATCTGCCTAGCTTTGAGTCGGTTTCCAGTCTCACCGGTTGCAGCTAAATACGAGTATGTTACATGGAGCGACTGCCTATCTGACCTCCACAACCCTGTGTCCCAGCATTTATTGGCTGATTAAGCACCAAGGTGGTAGCGCGCCAGACTGCACAGGGTGCATCGGACATACAATTTAGCAACCTTCGATCACCTCTCGTGAAAGACAATCTTATGCAACATCATAACATCGCGCCTGTATGCCCGAAAGGGAAGCTCCTTAAGTTCTGAGTTGAGCTCCACGATTACTGACAAATGCTTGCACTGACAGGACAGGTCCACTCAAATCTGTGTGGTTCTTTTCTCAAAATACCATTTCAGAGTAATCTACATGGTCCTCATATGGCCTGACCAAGATTATGTCTGGACTTTAAAAGAGACTGTGACCTCTGAGTTTGTTTCGGCCTTTCTTCTCAGAGTAGTCAGATAGGAAACGCCGAACTCATCTAGCTAATTTTTAATAATTTTTTTATGATGTGTAAAAGTGATTGCAATATCCTATTTACAGAATAAACATGTGACTCAGGTCAGGTTGGCTGGACAAATCTTCAAAATAGCTTGCATTTAACTAGGTCAATAGGTCACTTTATGTGACGGCTAAACACCCTTATTTCAGAATTTGTGACGCTACTGAATCTTAGATAATAGATCGAAAACGTGTCCAGCCATCTTGAAAAACCACTTTTCGCTGGTCTCTCAATCTCGGTAACGGAAGTGATTTTGACGACTTTTTGCATATCAACGGGCGTCACATAAATTTGTGACGGGCACCGAGCTAAAAGTTTTGTGATAAGTACAGTGGTTTAGTAGAAAAATGCAAAAATCTGTGTCCAGCCATCTTGAATTTACGTATAAAACTTATGGCTGGCACTTCCGAATCTCAATAACGGGGGCGTTTTCGAATATGGTTCCTTTACTAATACTTGGTGACGCAATGTGTGACAGTAATAACGTTTGATTTATGGCGTCACATGTAAGGGTTTACGAGAAATCAATAAAAACTTAATGTCCAGCCAACCTGAGTTCAAGATGGCTGGACACATGTATCTCCACTGCCTGATGATCTACGACCTTCGAAATGTGTTCAAAATGTTGTGACGGGGACGATAATGATAACCTGAAATTGTGACGGAGAAACTTTGCGTAGTTTCAAAGATATTGATCATTTAAATTTCCCCATACAAACACTGCAGTAGGGTAACCAATATTGTAGGTTTTATGTAGGACAAGTATATTTTAAGGTGTTTTCTTTAATGGACGAAAATCCGTGTATTGGTGATACTAATACGAACAACTGTAGATATTTAAATCAATAGAAGACAAAAATGTAGAAGTGAGGAAGGGGGGGGGTGTAATTTTTAAATGTTATTGATTATTTACGTGCAGATATCTATTCTTTTTAGTAGGTATATATTATGTCAGGAGAACTAAACTAATGCTCTGAAGGTATTTAAATGAAAAAATAATATTTGCTGTAAATAAAATCACATTTATTTATTTGTACTTATACAGCGTTTCAAATGGCGAAAATAACGATGATCAACTCGCATTTGCACTTCCGTAACCCCCGCCTTGTACCACAACGTTGTTTTACCGCCGTCCTAAGGCCTTGACAAGGATTCCTTCGTGGTAGCCCGCGAATTTCAATTTTTCTTGCGTTCGTTCGTTAAAAGAAATCAAAATATGATTCGCGACAATAACAAGTATGTATTTACATAATTATAACCATAAGAATCATCATACATATCTATAAGTTATTAGTTTCCGCGGACGAAAAAAATAACTGCAAAAAACTCAAGAAAAATTGAATTTCGCGGGCTACCACGAAAACGTCGGAGGACAAGACAAACTATACTGCCATGATAGCTGATGTTGGTGTCGCCATCTATTGCTTAAAGTTGGTACTACTAGGACAACTGGTCGAATCTTAACTCTTATTTAGGTTGTCTTACCGCAGATTAATTAATAGTTACTAGTACTCTGATTAGTGATAACACTTCGAAAAGTAAGTACATACACCGGCCGGCCCGCCGGCTGTCGAGTTTAGTTCTCATTTTCAGTTACATAAGATAATGAACTAAACGCGAAATACAAGTGGGCTCTCTCTTGCAGCGCTGGTGGTCAATTATTATTTTGAATTAACACATACTTACTCTTTTCACTGCAGGAAAACCTTTTATTCCCACGGGGAAATCAAATACAAAGCAGGCGTGGATGCTACCGGCCAATTAATCGATTAAAAAGAAATCCTTTATTTATGTAAAATTATGGTCACCTCACAATATTAATGGATGTTTGTATGGAAAAATTTAAATGGTCAATATCTTTGAAACTACGCAAAGTTTCTCCGTCACAATTTCAGGTTATCATTATTGTCCCCGTCACAACATTTTGAACACATTTCGAAGGTCGTAGATCATCAGGCAGTGGAGATACATGTGTCCAGCCATCTTGAACTCAGGTTGGCTGGACATTAAGTTTTTATTGATTTCTCGTAAACCCTTACATGTGACGCCATAAATCAAACGTTATTACTGTCACACATTGCGTCACCAAGTATTAGTAAAGGAACCATATTCGCAAACGCCCCCGTTATTGAGATTCGGAAGTGCCAGCCATAAGTTTTATACGTAAATTCAAGATGGCTGGACACAGATTTTTGCATTTTTCTACTAAACCACTGTACCTACTTATCACAAAACTTTTAGCTCGGTGCCCGTCACAAATTTATGTGACGCCCGTTGATATGCAAAAAGTCGTCAAAATCACTTCCGTTAGGTACCGAGATTGAGAGACCAGCGAAAAGTGGTTTTTCAAGATGGCTGGACACGTTTTCGATCGATTATTTATGATTCTGTAGCGTCACAAATTCTGAAATAAGGGTGTTTAGCCGTCACATAAAGTTACCTATTGACCTAGTTAAATGCAAGCTATTTTGAAGATTTGTCCAGCCAACCTGAGTCACATGAATAAACAATTTCATTTCATTTCAGGGTTAGGCAGGGGTATGCAAAATGTGGGTGTTCTGTAAAGTACATTTCACCAGTTATGTTTGTGGGAGTTGGTTGCTCCCGATTATTCGAAATAAAACCAATCACTGTGATCCATAGGTTATAAAGTTTAATTAGCTAGGAACGCCCACAAATTGTAATTACACTAGGTAGAGTGATACAATTGTAAAACAAGTGATAGTCGCACTATATAGACGGTGAGAGCCTGGATTATTATCTCACAAAATCCCCAGGAAAATTATCGTCCTAGCTTCTGTCAAGAAACGTAGTGATGTGTCACTATCGTAGGGATGTTACATTACATGGTCATTTGAGTGAACGATGTGTTCATCGCCACACCACCCCCCTACGGAGAGAACAAAACCAGGCTTAAATAACTAACATGGTACAGTTATAAAACATCAATAAACAATAAAAATAAAAATTAATCAAAATTCTTAAATCTAACGCGCCTGCCCGAGCGTGTGGTATAGGACTGCTTTACTGGTAAATGAACCTGTACTGACTGTTGCGGGATTAAGGGCTCGGGTGACTTATCCCTCACGGCTTGCCGTGAAGGATGATCAGCCGGGGTGGGCAATTGCATAGTGTGGGTCGTCTGCAGATCGGAATGGTCAATGAAGGCCGGTTTAAGTCTGTCGACGCTTACGACGGCCTTGTTGCCCTTTACCATTAGGGTGAATGTTTTCCCATCACACGAACGTTCCAGGACTTTATATGGACCTGTATAGGGTGGCTGCAACGCTTTTCGAATGGTATCGTCTCTAAGGTATACATGAGTCGCAGTCGACAAATTCTTGAATATAAATGGAGCTGGTTCACTATGTCGACTAGCTGGTAGTGGCCGTACCAATGACATTTTGTGTCGCAGCTGTACAACGAAATCAACTGGATTTTCTAATGTTCCTGATGTTAAAGGTGGGACCAAAAATTCTCCAGGGAGCCTGAGAGGCTCTCCGTAAAGTAATTCTGCTACCGTGGCTTCGAGATCTTCCTTATACGCCGAACGCATTCCAAGCAGAACCATCGGAAGGGACCTCGCCCACGAATCATTATGACACATTAACGCCGCTTTAAGTTGCCGATGGACACGCTCGATCATCCCGTTTGCGCAGGGGTGATATGAGGTGGTTCTAATGCGCTTGGTACCGAATTGCTGCAGTAATCGTTGAAACAAACCCGACTCAAATTGGGAACCCTGATCTGTAGTGATAACTGACGGAACGCCAAAGCGAGATACCCATTCTTTGGTAAAAGTCTCGGCTACCTCATCCGCGGTAATAGATCGCATGGGCCAAACCTCGGGCCATCTGGACACTCTGTCTATTGCGGTCAAGCAATAACGGTATTCGTTACTGACGGGCAATGGACCAACGATGTCAACGTGGACGTGCATGAAACGACCGGATGGTATGTCAAAATTACCGACGGGGGTAGAATTGTGTCTTGAAATCTTGCTACGTTGACATGCTTCACAAGATCGAGACCAGGCTCGGCAATCTTTTCTAACCGAAGGCCAGACAAAACGCTCTGCCACCAAACGAGTCGTAGCTTGAGCACCGGGATGGCTCAAATTGTGTAACTTATTGAAAGCAGCGCGGCGGAAGGAAGGGGTCAGATAGAGACGTGGCTTACCAGTAGAGATGTCACAGTAAACCGGAGTGTTGGTTCCTGATGTACTGATTTTGGTGAATGTTAAGCTGGAACCACCTTGCAATAATTTAGCAAGTTCTTGGTCTGATTCCTGCGACCTAGACAAAGCTTCATAATCTTGATCCAGAGTTATGGCGTCTATGTCGATGCGTGACATAGCGTCGGCCACGACATTGTCTTCACCCTTAATGTACTGGATGTCAGTTGTGAATTGACTAATGAATGATAGCTGGTTAAGTTGTGGAGGTGGAAGTTTCTCGCGTCGCTGTAAAAAGGCGTACAAGAGGGGCTTATGGTCTGTGAAAATTGTTGCGTGCTGGACTTCTAAAATGTACCGAAAATGTTGAACACTCTCATAGATCGCTAATAATTCACGGTAATAAGCTGGCCACTGTGCCTGCTGCGGAGTCAACTTTTTGCTGAAAAAGGAAAGTGGATACCACTGGCCGTTTAGATTTTGCTGAAGGCAGGACCCGATGTGAACGCTGGATGCGTCAGTGAATAAACCCAACCTGGCGTTGCTGACTGGATGTTGCAGAAGTGTTGCGTTGGAGAGGCTCTTTTTGCAAGCTTCAAATTTTTGCAAGAGTTCGGGTGACCATGGAAATGGCTTTGCACCTTTACTGTTAGTTGAAACCAATGCGTCAATCAATGGAGCCTGAAACTGCGCTGCACGAGGCACGAAACGACGATAGTAGTTAAGCATACCCAGAAACCGGCGCATACCTTGTACTGTCTCAGGTGGTGGGAAATCCAGTAACGTTTGAATTCGATCCTGTGGGGGGCGCGTTCCATCACTACAAACGTGGTAGCCTAAAAATGCGGCTTCGTTGACGCCTAGGACACACTTTGAAGGGTTTATTACCACTCCGTAGTCTTGCAGGCGTTTGAAGAGGACGCGCAGGTGTTGAAGGTGGGTAGACTCATCTTTGGAAAATATGAGGATATCGTCTATGTAAGGAAAACAGAATTCGAGACCCCGTGTGACCTCATCGATGAAACGCTGGAATGTTTGGCCAGCGTTTCTTAAGCCAAAGGTCATAAACGGGAATTCGAAGAGGCCAAACGGGGTCACGATGGCAGTTTTCGCAATATCCTCTTCAGAAATCGGAATTTGGTGGTAAGCTTTAACGAGATCCAGTGTGCTAAATACCTTGGCACCAGCGAGGTTATGGGCGAAATCGTTAATGTGCCGAACCGGGTATCGATCTGGTACGGTCCTGGCGTTCAAGGTGCGGTAGTCGCCACAGGGACGCCAGGTGTTGTCTTTTTTAACGGTCATATGTAAAGGTGACGACCAAGCACTTTTTGACGGCCGGGCTGTACCGCATCGTACCATTTCCTCGAATTCTTTTTGGGCCGCAACAAGTTTCTGCGGCGCCAAACGTCGAGGTCGACAGGAGACAGGGGGTCCGTCTATGGTCTTGATGTAGTGCACTGTGTCATGCTTGATGACCCTGGGAAAGCCGGGAGGTCGAGTTATATCTGGAAACTCCGCCAGGAGTTGAGTAAATATTGACTTACCAGACGCTACTGCTCGTACGCTGGGCTGGTCAGTAGTAGCGGTAGAAGCAGCAGATGTTAGTCCAGTAGTACCGTCGACCAATTTCTTATTTCGGCAGTCGGGTAAAAGGTGATAAAATGCCAAAAAATCAGAACCAATAATGGCTGTGCTGACGTCGGCTATCACAAACTGCCTAATGAAATCGCGGCGCAAACCAAAATTTAATTTCAGGTTTACTGTTCCAAAGGTTTGTATACTACTTCCATTAGCGGCGCTTAGTTCATAATCAGTAGGCTGCCTGCGTGCCGGTAACCAGCGATGTGGAAAGCAACACAGGTCCGACCCAGTGTCAATTAGGAAACGGCGGCTGGTCACGTGGTCCGTGACAAAAAGGCGGCGGCCGATGTTTTCGCAATCAGTTGCCGCCGCTACTGACCGCTGGTTGGGTTTTCCGACTCCCAGTCACATGGCCTAGTACATCTAGTTGCCTTAACACCCCATCTCCTGTGGTACCAGCATCGTTTGGAATTGTTCGCTGACCTATTGGAAGATGCTGACCTGCCGGAAGATGCGGACCGGTCACGTATAGGACGATGTTGCTGCCTCGAGAGTGCAGCTACTTGGTTACTCACAGCTTCTAATTGTTGAGCTAATGTAGCTAAAGTTAAAGTTGACGTCGCTGACGTGCAACAAACAGCAGGTGATGGGGCTAACTCCACAATTTTGTCAGCTAACTCCGACACTTTATCCAAATTAAGGTCAGCCTGTGCTGCTAGTATTGCTTGAGCTTGTTGTGGCAGACGCCGCAACCAAAGTTGGCGTATGATACTATCGTCGGAAAGGACCGTCCCAGCAAGTGAGCGAAGGTGACGAAGAAACTGGGACGGTTTCCGGTCACCAAGCTCTTCGTCGCTTAGAAGCTGTCGAACCTGTTTTTCTTGGGAAGTTGAAAGACGCTGTATAAGGGCTTCTTTCAATTTCACATATTTATCTTCGACTGGTGGATTTGTTATTAGATCCTCGACCTCACCTGCCAGCCTCTGATCTAGATGGCCTACTACATAATTGTATTTGGTGGAATCACCAACAATTTTAGCAATTTGGAATTGGGCTTCCACCTGTGCAAACCAAATTGCGGGCTTGTCAGCCCAAAATGTAGGTAGTTTTACTGCTACCCTACATACCTTGGCCTCCACTTCATTCTGGCCTAGTCGCTTTTGTAATGCTGCATTTTCTGCCATCACTTGCTCGAGTTGTGCTTGAAGCTGTTCATTCGCCATGATGCAAAACCTATACACAGCAAGCAACAATAATACCACACGCCCGAGCACCGCAGAACAAACAAACAATATTTTTTTTTCTTTTGGTAACTACAATACCAATCCCAAAAGTAAATTAATGTTAGCAGTAGGAAGGCATTCAAACATATACACAAAATTGTACAATATCATAAATTATTTCAATTAGCTGAGCAATATTAAATTTTAAGTTTTTTTATGATGCGGGTTAGTTACATGCACTTATTTCAATTATGTAGATATGTTAATAGGTATACAATTGCACTTTATAACTAACACAAAGAAAAGATTAGCATTAACATTATTACTACCTAGTTCCTATAGTAAATAACAACAAGAACTATAATCATTCACTCGGATCGTTGAGTAAGTGCAATGCAGCTCCACAACATAGCATTTGCGCAACCTTATGTTGTTATTAGCTGTCAGTCTTCGGAAAAATTAATAAAAAAAAATAAAAAAACTTGCGTGAGACGGTTAGGAATGTCCAGTGCTGCAAATCATTAGTTCAGATTTCACTGCATTTGAACCCAAAGCACACACAACATGCAATCATGCACTCCGGCGAGTTGTTCCGACGATCGCGGTCGTAAGTTACGTCTGCAGAAACGCGATGAAATTTTCGTAGCGTAGATGTACCGTAGACCGACCGGCGCAGCGTCGGGACTGTAGTTGGGTGTCGGCAACGTCGTAAAATATGGTATCTGCACTCGTTTGAAACACGACGACAAACGCAATGAGTAGGCACTTCGGCGCCGGCGTTGGCACTTTTTTTATTTAGCAGTCTAGCTACTGATTACAGGTAGCGTGATTTTGCAGTCGCGGTCACCAATGTGGGAGTTGGTTGCTCCCGATTATTCGAAATAAAACCAATCACTGTGATCCATAGGTTATAAAGTTTAATTAGCTAGGAACGCCCACAAATTGTAATTACACTAGGTAGAGTGATACAATTGTAAAACAAGTGATAGTCGCACTATATAGACGGTGAGAGCCTGGATTATTATCTCACAAAATCCCCAGGAAAATTATCGTCCTAGCTTCTGTCAAGAAACGTAGTGATGTGTCACTATCGTAGGGATGTTACATTACATGGTCATTTGAGTGAACGATGTGTTCATCGCCACATGTTTAATGCCCATGTAACAGGGGGCGAGCCTATTGCCATCCACTGAAGCTGAAAAACCCAATTACACTTCCTGACCCGGGAATCGAACCCAAGGCGGCATGCTCAGCAGCGCTTGCGACCACTAAACCAATGAGGATTAAGCAATAAAACAACCACTCGCTATTCAAAATGACTTTATTTGCAGTAGTGTGGTACCACGCCGTTATTCGGCATACAAGAACTTTTCAGCCGTGTATAATCGCCCTTATCTATCACACTCGATGGAATCCACATCCTTAGCCGTGCCAAGATGAAAGCAAGCAAATTACAACACACAAATTATTACCAAATTGGTAGATTACTTTTAAATTGGCAACACAGGCACTTTGCCGCCATTAAAACATCTATGTTGGTAGCACTATAATAAAAATATAATGCACAGATTAAATTCGCAGATTTTAATTTTATTATTGCTGTGTTTATGTAACGACTAATTTTGTGTAATTATTGTGAAAACACATAATGAATACTTACATACTGAGTCATCTAAGCTTTTGTACGTAACATTTACTTTACATTGTCAATTTTTTTTTTTGTAAAATAGGATCTTTCGTCATGGGTGATGACCGTCTTCAATACTATACTCGAATTATTGTTCTAAGCCTAAAGATCTTGTTTTATTCAGGCCAGATTCACAGACCGCACTGGTGACTTTACATTGCAAATTAAACATCTCATACCAAAAAGGACCTTCTTCAGATAAATTAACGTTCATATTCGCATGACATGCTTGCTCGCATTTGTTTTTACGAATATGAGCAATAGGCGAATAAGAGTGATGGTTCAAATTCGTATGAAGCGCATACTTAGCAAAGTCAAAGTGCGGTGTGTAACTCTTAGGCCGAGATCTGTAAACGTTACTTAGATTGTGCTTTGACTAAAGCTATGGTTTCCTAGAAAAGCGGTTCCGTCATAACAGCCGTCATGAAATCTGTCATTTTCACCAGTACCTATTTGTAATTTGTCAAAAAATTTTCTCTATTTGGACAGCTCTTATTGTGTGACCGTTCACAGCTTTCTTACAAAACCAAAGCTTTAGATATGTTTCCGCCTCTCTCTTGACTTGTAGCATGACCGTTACTTAGAACGAACTTAGGCTATGGGCCTAAGTTCGTGCTAAGTAACGGTTATAGAACTCGGCCTTAAGTTTAGACATGCTTAAGAATGTTGACTGCATGATGCACAGTATTCACTGGATTCAGTAGGTACCTCAGATTAACTTTTTTTTTTTCAATCTCGTGCAATTTTTTCACATTACCAAGTAAAAAAAACACAATTTATTTAGATTAAAAACTATAATACAATACACAATATTAATAAATTCATATATCTTGGTGTTCAACGCATCAGCGCAGAGGTAGGTATGTATTGCACGCAGCTTTCCGCTATTGTCTATTTCTAATCATTAATACAAAACTCGCCGAACATTTTTAGGAGCTAAATGCGTTTAGAAAGGATAGTAGGCTAGTTACTGATAACCGAGTTAAAGTATTTTAATAACATCATACCTTGTTTCCCAGAATGGTTGGGCAGAGGTGTACCTGTAGTAGGTATACTCATATTTCGCTAGTTATGTTTAAGCCCCATGTAATAGGGGGCGAGCCTATACTCCGGGCTGCTACTGAGAGATTCCAGATGAAAAAACCCGGTACCTCGGGTACCAATATTTTGTAAAAAGAAATTGATTTAAAATAGTGTCCATGGAGTTTCTTGCCCGTTCTTCTCCATAGAAACCTACGCTTTGGAATGGGCAATTAGCTTCATATTTCTTACTGACCGACTCATTGATAATTCAAAAGTGCCTGTAACTGGTTTGATTTAAATAATGCTTTGAGTTCGAATAACACTTTGCCCGACCCACATGCTCAGTAGTAGCGCTTGCGACCACTAGACCAACGAGGCATTCTTTTAATATTGTTGAATTTAAAAAAACGCTAAGTATGGTTAAACTCTGAAAAGCAGTGCCAAGTATGTGCGTCACTTTCAGAGGTAACGCGAGAGATTCTATTGAAATTATATCTTGTTCTCCAAGGGTTATAGTGTTACCCCGTAACGGGGTCGTGGGGGTCATTAGGCAGTCGCTCCGTGTAAAATACTAGTTTTCAGCTGCATACGGTTAGACTGGAAGCCTACCCCAGCATAGTTGGGTAAAGGCCTATAATGGTTCATACAATGCGTTTAGCACTTTTGTCAACTTATTGAAGACCTTGGCTGCATAGTATTTTCATGTCGTATGGATGCTGGTAAATATGATGAGGCTCTTGAAGTTTTAGAGGCATGAGGAACAGGGTGTAAAATTCACTCATCCTCTATAGAAAAGGGAGGATCCTCCGACCAGACGGGTCTCGTGTCTGGCGAGCAACAGCCCAATGGTTGTATATGTCGATCGCGCGGTAAACTCTAATTGCGCGATGCGGGATTTGTGTGACGTCGGGATGTTGTGTGACGTCAAGTCTCTTTGATGCGCAGTTCGCATGTGGCGATGTTTATGCCGCCACAAAGTAACAGATTTATTAGCAAAAGCTCTTTTTTTTTAAATTAAATTAAGGTTTTCTATTTCATTATCTATATAGGACCCGCAGGTATTTTCCAAGAGATTTTTAAATGATCAAATACTTTAACTCGGGTAGCAGTAGGAGGCTCACATTTCACAACACTAAAGGTTTTTACAACATTCAGCGACGACGAACACACGGAGCTTACAATACGGTGCCCGCTACAGCGAAACAGGGAACAGAGGTGTTAGACTCAGCGCGATCTACTTGTTAGACCCTTTTTAGTCAGCCAACAATTTGATGGCCAGCCAGCCTCACGATGGCTGGTCTCATAACCAAAAGCGGTCGCGTTCATATTATGTCACTTTTTGTTCGCAAAACCGGGAAGCCGTTCTCTGTCGGCGAGACGACGCGTTCCGGTTCACCGAACAAAAGTGACATATGAACGCGGGGTCAAGCTCAGTCGCAGTGGGCGAATTTACTGATTTAAAACCGGGGTAAAATAGATTCGGTAAAGGATACCGGTTAAATTTTCGGCTGACTAAAAGCGTCCAGAGCGCTCTGATCTTGCTACATACGTTTAAAACACGGCACATGTGGCTAGGTAGGTAACTTGGCTCTACAACAATTGGTAAATTCGAAAGTTTAGCCTAAAATTTTTAGTAGTAACATTGCCTAAAAAGAAATGAAAATTATTGTGATATTTTTTTTAAGAATTTTATGTTATGTTTTAGGCGAATCTATTAATAAAAAAATATATAAAATGCTTATGGACTCGTATTTTGAATGCCTATCACTTGTTTATAAACTGTTTCCTCCAACCAACTTTCCAAATACAGATTAAAATGGAAAAATTGTTCAACTCTTTCATAGCACTCATTATGCAACTCTAAGGCCGCGTCCTAATAGAAAGCGATAGTCGCGCGAATACGCGATCGTCGCTTTTATGTCACTTTTTTTTCGGTGAAACGGAACGCGCTTTGGGAGCAGGCAGAGGGCGGCCAGTTTTTCGAATAAAAAGTGACATATGTATGCAACGATCGCGTATTATTTAAGTATTTACCAGACCTTTAAACAATTAAGTATGTTCTGAATTTAGACTGGACTTCAAACATCTTGAATGTCGAGTTCCAATCCTTCCTTATAATAATCTTTATAAGGTTGTGTAGGTATATTCTTTCAGGTATTTGCGATATGGACTAACCTAGAACTTTTTAGTTTACCAATATTCGGAGCTGTCTCGTGCGGGGCACGTACTGCTGTTCTGCGCACACTACCGACACTATTCATAATCTCCCTTTACAATTTATATTTAATTTGTCGTATAGAAAAGTTATTGCAAAGAGGCGCCATCTGGCGGCGCCGAACGCGTGCCTACTCACATACGTTAATTTTTTATATAATTTTATGATTTTTAATACAGCGTGGTTTACTAACAACGTTGGCATTTTATGTTGTCACTCTTTTAATAATTTGATAAATAACCGTTTTTATCAATGTTTTTTTTAGCTATTTCTAAGTGAAATATTTCTACTGTAGTCCGTTTTTATTAGCCGACTGATTGAACAATCAGTTAGATTAAGGGTTTAGCTGGGAAACGAGGGTTATTTTCAACACTAGCTGGCTAATCCTAAGACACAATCGGATATAATAAGAACACAAGGAACGTGATAAGTAAACCACACGCTTCACTACACACAATCGGACACTTTTACAATAATTAATCATGCAAAAATACTTTATAATATTCACTATGTATGTATATAATATATTGTACATACACGGGCTATGTACACGCTGCTACGCTACTAATAATGGACTGGTGTATACAGAAGCAATGGCAAAGTGACACTCGAACGCTAAATAGTAGTTTTTTCACGTTTCGAGCTGGTAACACTAACATTTGGCAAGTTTTTTTTTAGAATGAAATGGAAAAAATATATTTTTTTACAATACAACTTTATACAATTTTACAAAAGCGTAACGAAACAGCGATTAGAATATATAGATACACTTGTTTATATTCTACATTTCGTATGTTACCGATAGGACGTCGCAATTGACTTTTACGTATGGATCGTTACAAATATTTTTGGAAATCTTGTCCGAATAAAATAATGACGTTTAGCTTAGCAAATTAAATGTCGAAAAATTGCTTTTCTCGATAATTTCGTAAATCTATAATTTATCCATTAATACTAACTACATTTAAAAACATATTAAATAGTTGGTCCACAACTCTTGTTAGTGGAACAGCTGCTTAAATTGCAAATGGCGCCTTTTGAACGTCATTATTTTTGGACTTTTTAAATGTAATTTCATAGACATTTTAGTGAAACATTATACAAAGTCTAGGCACCGACTAAACATTTTCGACTTTTTTAAATATTAAGAGTAGTTTGTCTGATTCCCATTTCGTAAAGAAAATTGGCGCCAATAAGGGTTAGTATCCACAGATTTCAATTCTATGAAAAATCTACTTTTAATTAGATCTCTTTCATAAATTCGGCTTTGCGATAATTATAAAGCAAGTGAAATGGGAGTCAGACTGATAGTTTGCGTACAATATATTCCTATGAACGAAGGGAAGGACAGTGATATGTAGCTATTTCACACGTGCTCCTAAATACTTTCACAACAGAAGATTTATAATACTTTAGAATGCCAAACAATTCGTACCCTCACATTAATATAATCGCGTCCAATATCGAAGTAGATTTTACCTACTTTGGAATACAGTGCAGTGCAAGCTCGATTTTGGAGAATTAAAATATTAGTTATATTAGCTTTTGTTCACTTGCAGAGTACGCTATAACTTTCGACGAAAACAGTTTTCAGATAACGATTACTTTCTTTCATATTTTAGTGTTATTATCAACACTAAACTTTCGTATTTCAAATTCGCACGAAGAATTTATTTAAACTAACTACTAAGCTCTGATTGGCTGATACATTGGATGCGTTATAACGTCTTATTGCCAAGATTGGCAGGTAATAGGTTATCATAGTATGAACATAAAAAAGTTAAGTAAAAGCGTAAAAAACCAAGGAAAGTAAAAAAAATAAAAGAACAGAAAATACATTAGCAGTGCATTTAATAAAATAAAACGACTGAGCACATCGAGGCGGACTGAGACGCCGCCGAGACGTCATCGACACATGACAGTTAAAACGGGGTTGCTACAAGACAAAAATTAAACTTAAATGGTAGAAAATTATTACATAATCAAAGTATACAATCAAACAATATTATTTCAGTTGCTACGTTCCCGTTTGCTACTATTGTCTATGTATAGCTGCGTCTCGGTCGGTCATCAGTAATTACACTTCTATGTATGTATTACAATGCTTTGGTAAAATGGCTGGCGGACGCCCGTGGACACGGAATGCGCCCCTCACCACGGAACGTTACAATTTTGCAAATAGCAACACCTGTCAATGTCACTATGACATAAGTGACACATAACTGACAGCTGTCACTTAGTAAAGTTGAAAAATTGAATTTCAAGTAAAAAAAGGTTGTATCTTGTCACTGTCAGATATGACAGCTGTCAACACATGCAAGCTTGGAAGGTCGAGTGGTGAAAACTGTTATATATCGAAAGATTACAGGCAAATAATAAAAGTAATATACGAGTTATAAATATAAAATAAAGAAATACATATTGAGCAACGAAGTTGGACCGACAGCGGTATTTTATGGCTAGTAAAACAAAGTATTAGAGTGAGATAGAATACACGCTTGCATAGCGCTGTCTCTTTCTAACCAGTTCTTGCTTGGTATATTATGAATATTACGCAATGAAAAAACACTTTTAGAAATCGTTATCTATCAGTATGTCTTGCGATAATCTTAAATATTTTATTTTTTATTTTAGCTATGGCTGTCGGCCCTTCAGTTAACAAATAACAAACATAACCAGAGAGATACAAAACCAGGCTAGTGATCAAAACGCGACACGATTATGGAAGAAGCCTAACAGCATCACCAGCAACAGTGGCGCAACAGTTGCCCAACTATCTGGCAACAGTTGCCCAACTTTTAATTGCGCCACTGTCCAATAGTGCGCTTTACCTTAATTAACGTATAGAAAAAAATGCACGTTAAAAATTAACACTAACGAGACTACAACTAAACAGAAAATAGTTACTAACTAAATATAGAAAGGCGAGGCAAAGGCAGCAGAAAAAGAAGGTATTTAAATTCTCGACAATTGGCACTATGGTTGTACAGTTAGGGTCATTCATTGTTAAGCAAATTGACATTTGCCGTTTTATAGACATTTTATACAACTGCTAAAGAATGACAGTTGTGATTTGAATATACGGACACTCTAAGTTAGTAAGTATAGTTTGACCGGCACCGCTTTTCCACGGCTTAGGTATGCGCGGCGAGGCGAGGGGCAGCGCTAACGAATGAGCGGTGGGCGGGACGCCACGCACCGTAAGCATTGCCCAATGAGCCGCCTGCACTGCCCTCCCGTCTCGCCGCGCCTAAAGTGCGGAACAGGGGTGCCGGTCAAACTAGTAAATTTATTTAACAATTAATTTCCTTAACTTTACAAACGGTCTAAATCAGAATGGTTTATTTCAATAACAACTAAACTCAATAGTAAAAATTGGTAAATAAAATGGTATTTAGGTATGTCACCATTTTTGGTATTCGTTGTAAGACTGTAGCATTTCGTTTTTCGGGTCCTGATTCTGCCTCTAGCCTCGTATAGACACACACAAGTACATTTTGTATTTACAGGGCATTTTAAATTGATTGGCGAAACTTCACAGATTTGGCATGACCAATGCCAATGTCGGTTACTGAAGAAATAATTTAAACTTCGATTGTGGCATGAGACAATACGAGATGATTAGACCAGGTACGCACGGCCGATTTTTTCAATTCTCGTTGTTGAGTTGGGCATTGAGAGTCCAACAGTGTCATCCAGTGCATCTCTAAAATGTACTGTTCGATTTTTAACTCCCGGTGCTAAACAGTGCGTTGAAATTAAAGTGAGCGATAAAAAAAAAACGCTGCTTGAAAAATACGCCCGTGGTTACGACAGCTAACACTAAACGAAGACTTAAAATTGAGTTGACTCAACATATTGAAGAAAATCGACGTTTTCTTTATTGCCTACTATACATAATGTACTTATGCTTGTATATAACAGATGAAACATAACTACAAACAGCGCGGAGCGGCTGTATCGGAAGCGAGCGTACATGGCACACAGCGACGGACAGACAGACTTATCATAGATATAATGAAAATAACAATAAGTTTACAAACAATACAGTTGTTGCATTTCAAAAGCGCGCTTCAATCATTGCAATTTCAACCTAATGTCAATGGCTTAAGGTTGGAATTCCAATGATTGAAGTTAAATGACAAGACGCGTAAATATTGTAATTTCAACTTAATGTCAATGGTATAAGGTTGAAATTTCAATGATTATATGACAAATCAAGTTATGATGATGTGCGCTTGTGACTTGCAACAACTATAGAATTAGCTTTAGTAAGTATAAGTACAGATGGTTCACTCCGCAAAATCATTTAAATAAAAATCGACTCTTGCAACGACACAATAAAGTGCAATTCAGGTCGCACGGCGCTAATCACCTACAGTTATATTCACCTAGAAGTTGCCTCTCTTTCTATCGCGTAACTCTTATATCTTCTACGTTACGCTCAATGAATTCGACAAGTCGAGCCCCACGCGTACCTACTTGTAGCTTCATGCCTAAAATGCGGAGTGACCCATCTGTTTTCATCTGTGGTATAAGATATAGCCAAAGAGATGGTAACGATTTTTTAAGAAGATATTTTAGCAACTCACATGACGATGCCCGTAATCCCCTAAGGAGGCAGAGATGAATAAAACACCAACATTTCCGCAGTTATGATAGTCCCATGTAATAGGGAACAAGCCTATTGTCAATAACCCAGCACAAAAAATCCAGACTCCCGGCAGCTATTGATGGAAAACCCAATAACACTATCCGGCTCGAAGATTAAACCTAGGACCCCATGCTCAACATTCGCGCTTCCCACCACTAGACTAACGGAGCAATCAATAATTATTACCTTTAAAAAATACATCACCAGCTCTTGAACTATAAAAAAGTTTTATCATTCAGTCATCCGTCCATCGCTCTCATAACATAATATTACAAATAATTATTGCATCTCAACTATAAACAATTATATTACAAGCAATAAGTAAATATAAGGGTATGGACAAACGTTGCGACAACACGACAATTTCCTGCGACTGAGATTTAGAATTTCATGGTGAAAAATGAAACCAAAATAAAAAACTTAACAAAATTGCACACGTATAGTATAAGACCTATAGACAATAGTAAGAAATCACACAAGCATTCACTGACACAACAAATGTTATGTAAAACTAACAACAAAACAATTGAAATGTAACAACATGTTGAAAACAAAGATTTAAATCGTTAGAATTGCCCACACCGTACTTTAGGGCGAATCAAAGTGATCGGCACATCTAAACTGGGTTCAGGAGCTGTCAGTGTCAATATTATCAATGATGGCTCTTGAAAACGGTTTAGATGTGCTGATCATACTGAGAAGAGTGAGTACAATAGTAATGGAGTTTCAATGACAATCAAGCTAAGCCACTGCGACACTGTGTGTTTCACATGTGTCAAAAAGAAAAACAGAAATGCGACCATTTTTTGACGCAGTAGGGGGAATCTTTTTGTGTGGGAAATCATCAAATGACTTCTCCCGCTCTGGGTGGAGCGGGAGGGCGTGTCAGACTCTTCCTGACTAAAACCAACCCGTGTTCCTTCAGTTGCCTGTGCATTGCCAGGGGCCACGGTATCCCTTTCGGACTTTCCCGCGACCCCGGCAGGCATCGGTCCCATCAGACCCCTTCAATTGCTGACATCTCTTTGAGGCGCGCGTGGCACACAACGCGCCGTCAACCCGGGCCTGGTCCTTACCGGACGGCGAGCTACAGTAAGGGGAATCTAACGATTTAATTCTTAAGCTGAGTTGCTCTGCGTAAACAACTTTATTGTATATCTTGTTAGTATGGAATAATATGTCAGTTAGTGAGCGTCTTGCTAAATCTCGAAACTTATGGAATGAACAACCAACAAAAACTACGCTACTTCGTCCTGACTTGGGATACAATAATCTTGCAACGAACTTAACATCACGCCACTACTTTCTGAAGGGTTTGGCAGAGATGTATGTGCATCCAGATTTCGCGAGTTAAGTCACATGTAATAGAGGCTGGATGTCTAATTGCTACTGAGAAATTCCTGATGGAAAAACACAATAATACTTTTCCCGAACTGGGGATCGAATTCTGGACCCCACATTTAGCAGTCGCGCTTGATAAGTATACCAACTAGTTACTTTTTTTTTTTTTTTAATGTTTTGCAACACGATCTTACCCCAAGTAAACGTAAGTACATTCTGTTAAATAACAAACTTCGGCTAGCAACACTAATAAAGCACCGCGGCGGTGTTCCGATACGAACACACGATTGGGAGAGGCCTATGTTCGTTTGAGCGTTTACACTGAAAGTGGGCAACGTCGCAAATAGCTGTCAAACATTTCGCTGTTTAGACATAACTGTTCTAGTGAACTTAAATATTCATTATGAAATACAATAATTAATATCGTAACACCGAATATTTAGGTTTAAATGTAAAAAAGGTATTCGGAAACTTTTCCAAATCCTTTTTTACATCTAAAACGGTTACAACATCAAATTCCGTGTTATAATTGCAATTCATTATTAATATTCTAGTTCACTAGTTAGCGATATTCCATATTTCCATACAGTAATATTGCCAAATTAATCAAAACAGGTAAATATTTGACGCTATTTGTGAGTTGCCAACTTTTAGAATGAACGGTCTTAAGTCTATTCAAACTATAATAAACTAATTTTATCACAAAATAATTCAAACCAGTCTCCATTGAGAACCGGTATCTTCACGTAACATAACATCACGCTATGTTTCCCCAAAGGGTTGGACAGAGGTGTACCTATAGTACACCCACATCTCGCCAGTTATGTTTAAGTCCCATGTAATAGGGGGCGAGCCTATTGCCATCAACCGGGCTCAAATCCAGACTCACAAGGGCTGATACTGAGAAATTACAGAAAGAAAAATCCAATAACATTTGCCCGATCTGTTAATCGAACACAAGACCTCATAGTCAGCAGTAGCGTTTGCAACCACTAGACTAACGAAGCAATCCTTTAAATTTAAATCAGAAAGTCAATCAGAAAACATAATTATTATGATTTCTGTGCAGACTACATTATTTTAGGAAAAGCATTATCCTTGTATTAAGAATTTATTAAAATTAGAAATTCATTTTAATAATTCAATTCACTCATTAATCGTTGTAACGTACATATAAATACACATTATTATTTCATAATTCGTATCGGAATCAACGCACGCGCACATGCACGGCACACTCACACAAGCCACCAAAAGCAACGACCCGATCCTAGAGCGAAACGATCAACACGACTCTTTACATAGACTTTATAATAACACTCATATTCTAGAATATTGCTCAAGCATGCAGATTCGTCTGTACCAAAACGCTGGCACGAGATGACACGACAATCCCATCCCATTCTTATGACCGTCACGGTCATAAGTTGTGGGAGTGTGTGTGTGAGTGAGTGAGTGAGTGCCAGGAGTCTTGATCTATACTCAAATCGAGATTCATATTGATAATGAAAATAGAGTTTGAGCATCAGCCTAGAATAGAGGTCTGGGAGCCAGTTCCCATTACGACGGTACTCGTTGGCCTAAAAGTAAGCTATTCACTCGGTGACTTCATAACTCCCAGGTGTTAAGCACGCGAGAAAAATTACACGATTAAATTGTCGCGGAAGATAAATTTATCGTTACTGTCCTGCAACAGTTATCACTTGCGAAGGATTCAGGAAATCTATCTATATAAATAAATTAAATTGAAGTGTCTGTTTTTAATGTCAAAATAATAGCTTTATACTAAATCCAAATGAAAGTATTTACTATAAAAAACTTTTTTTTTTCTATCTGTCTGTTTGTTCCGGCAAAGTTCCGAAACGGTTGGACCGATTTTGACGGGCAGATATTTGATGTTATGAAGCAACTAAGGCTACTTTTATTTTAGAAATAGTCAAGCCGGCAAAGTCGCATGCAGCATGTTCTTTCATATTTTTACACCCTAATGGAAACCAGCTCAACGTCACATCTAAAACAAGATTTCTTTAATCAAATCTATCTGTTCATAATAACATGGAAGACATAAACAAGAGTCATCGCTCCTACAGTCTATTTTAATTTACTTGTCCATTTTAATAAACAAAAATAATAATATGACGACATAAAATAAAGATTTTGAAAAAAAAAATGTGGTCTATTCGATGCAGATTTGAATGTAATTCATTCCGTGTATTTCTTACAAATATCAAATTCATTACTACTCTAAGGTAACACAACACGGTATTAACTGGCCAACCAATATGAACACAGTGTCCCTAAAAATAAAGTCGAAAATAAAAAGGGTACGTGTGATTGATGTGAAAATCTATGGAGTTATGTTTGTTTACAAAATTGGACATGTAAAGAGAAATAAACTATATCTATGTAGTGTCGTGTTGCTCGCAGTATATCAACGAAAAGCATTAAAATAATAATAATTTTGAAGACGATGTCAACAATTAATTGTGTCTAGTTTGTCCTTCTGTGATTACATTGATTTATCAAAATTCATCAGATCAGAAAATTATGAATAAATAATAGATTTCTTACTTTGCAAAACCAAACGCTTCGCTCGCTCTTGCACCCCGAGTTCTCTTAATTTTTAAACCTTAATACACCTCGATCCAAACGCATTCATTCTAAAAGTTGGCAACGTCGCAAATAGCTGTCAAATATTTATCTGATTTGATTAATTTGGCAATATGGAATTATGGCTGAAGTAGAATATTAATAATGAATTGCAATTATAACACTGAATTTGATGTTGTAACCGTTTTAGGTGTAAAAAAGCTATTTGGAAACTTTCCAAATATTTTATTTTACATCTAAAAGTAGATAAGAATCCCAAAAAACAGCACAGTGCTATACAAGTTATGGGAGACATTTCTTATGTCTGGCCCTCCCAGAAATAAATTGCTGCTGGGGAGTTTGTTGCGCCACTTCTTCTTCCCAGCTGCAGCACTAGGAAGTGGTGAAGGGTGGGCGTGCCGGGGGACTGTCTTATGTAACTTTGACGTTAGAAAAGTGCTGATTCTCAGCCTAGTTTGAATAAATGGCTTTTGAATTTAGAATTTGGAATCCTGGATCCGCTCTTGGGTATAGTAGAAGTATTATCAATATCATTTCATATTGACCTGTCGATTTTCTTTTGTTCGTAGTGCGTAAATCACAGAAGGACGTATTCGAGCTAATATGTATTTTATTTCTTAGTAATAGAGTAGTATATTGCACAAGCAGACCACATTTCTGCGCTTACGGCGCCCTACAGAGCAGAGAGGGTACACGTAGAACTTTTTAATTATCTTCGTAACTAGATAAACATACATTTTATGACGCTTCTATTCCCCGAATGAGGAAGCAGACGTTTTTAGGGTTCCGTACCCAAAGGGTGAAAAGGGACCCTATTACTAAGACTCCGCTGTTCGTCTGTCACCAGGCTGTATCTCATGAACCGTGATAGTTAGACAGTTGTAATGTTCACAGATGATGTATTTCTGTTGCCGCTACAACAACAAATATTAAAAACAGAATAAAGTAAATATTTAAGGGGGGCTCTCATACAACAGACATGATTTTTTTGCCGACAAGCAGCAGAAAAACGAATGGTAAGTGGTCACACACGATACCAGAGGTATCGCAAATGCGTTGCCATGTCAGAGTTAAGCTGGAATTGACTTTCATTCAAATCAATCCTAAGTAATATTATACATCCGAAAGTAAGCGAGTTGTTTGTTTGTTACGCTTCCACGCTAAAACGGCTGATCAGATTTGGATGAAATTCGGCACATCGGTAGACCATGACCTGGGTAAGGATATAGGATAATTTTTAACCCGACATTCCTACGGGATCGAGACTTATGCGGGTGAAACCGCGAGGCGCAGCTAGTCATTCATATTTAAAGCTAAGAAAATACGACGTTCTCAGTTATGTTGACGTTTGTAAAGTTTGTACAGTGAGAGGTCAGCTTATACTGGAAATGTATAGCTTGAAATATAGCCGTGTGTACAATGAGAGGTCAGCTTATACTGGAAATGTATAGCTTGAAATATAGCCGTTTGTACAATGAGAGGTCAGCTTACCTATACTGGAAATGTATAGCTTGAAATATAGCCGTGTGTACAATGAGAGGTCAGCTTATACTGGAAATATATAGCTTGAAATATAGCCGTTTGTACAATGAGAGGTCAGCTTATACTGGAAATGTATAGCTTGAAATATAGCCGTTTGTACAATGAGAGGTCAGCTTATACTGGAAATGTATAGCTTGAAATATAGCCGTGTGTACAATGAGAGGTCAGCTTATACTGGAAATGTATAGCTTGATATATAGCCGTGTGTACAGGAACTTAAGATTTTAATTTTACTTTTATTTATATAATTCAACTAATGACCCGCTTCTGCTTCGCAAGGTTTTCACGACTTGACAAAACATTGAGATTTCTTAGGTAAACGTAACTTTAATAGTAACGTATTATACACATAAAATTTCCGAAATAAATTCTCTAAACGGTAGTGAAAACCTCATCAAAAACTGTTGCGTGGTTTAGAAGAACAACGTGGACATACAGAAAAACTTTGTTTTATAAAATGTATAGATGAGTGTGTTTAGTTTAATTTGTGTTCCTGTGCGAGTCTCAATAAATCCATTTTCTCCCTCTTTCTTTGACACCTAGCACACCGAGCTATTAAAATGTTCTACATGTAACCTCTTCGCCCTACCCTCTTCAAGATCGAATGTTTAAAAAAAACTGAATGCATTGATAAGTGCTATTAAGATTAATCAAACTCACAAGCAAACCAGCATGTCCTAGAACCAAAAATTCTCAGACATCCAGCACCCCGCACTGGGCCCGCGAGCTGGACTACGGCCCACAGAGAGGAGGCCGGAGTCACAGGAGGACGTTTTGGACGCTATGAATATGCCAAGCTGATAAGGCCGGAAGGGATAGGGATGTTAGTAACGAACCAAATGCATGCCTTGCGTTAGATTATACTTAAGAGGTGTGCTCTGTTTTCGGTCTAAAAGAAAAATTTGGGCGAAACTGTAGGGGTCATTTGTAATTTTATTTTATTCTCCAATACTCAATGATTTGAGTCTATAAGCAACGACTCCAAAATATTTGTTCATAACTGATATTTTTTCCATTCGTCTTGATACAATATGTCTTAGCTCATAAAGACATGATGTCACAAGAAATTCAAAATGGCGAATGATTTTTCATCGTTATTTCAATTGTCATACATTTTATTCCGTAACCATAGTTAATCACAATATCCACCGATTCGAAGGTAAGATAGACAAACAAAATGGCGACCTTCACAGAGCACAAAACCTCAACCCACACACCAGCGTCTCAAAAATACACGACAAAAAATAAAACAGTACCTTAATAATTAAACCTTAATGACGTCACACAATCATGCGCACGCACACGCTCTAAAATTACCTAAAGTTAATTATATACAGGCACCGACGCGAACGAAACTAATGCCGCGAAAGTATCCACTAAACGAACATACTATATGTTTTTTTTTTTTAAATTATGTATACGTCGTGGTTAGAGGGTGCTCCACCACAGGGTAACTAGGTATTAACGCTGTTGGAGAATGGTACTAAGGTTTTTATACATTAGCATAATCATCATTATTGTAGAGGATGAAAACACAAGAAGTATACACCCCGTATATCATAATCATTTAAAGTGTAAAATTCCATCCTGTATAATTATTACTATTACGTAGGATGAAAAACTGCCCCCTGATTATCGCTATTATACAAAATGAAAGACACCATCCTGTACATTAGTATTATACAGAATGAAACAGTTATCGACATCTGGAGGGAAAATCCTTAAAAAAATCAAATGTAAGTCACTGAACTCCCTAAACGGCCGGACCGATTTTGATGACATTTTTTGTCTTTATTTGATTCCCTGGATTAGATTCACAATTGGACCCGGTAGATGGCGCTGAGATCGAGTTAGTAAAAGAAGTCTCTCGGGTCTGTTAGTATTTCTATATATCCTTAGTATCATTCACAAAAAGCATTCGGGGTATAAGACAATTTGTCACACTACAGATATTTCAAGACCTTGACAATCTATAATGGTCAAAGTCCATGATCTATAGTCCACACAAGAAGTATCGAATAATGTAGAGGATAGAGCTCTAGACACTGAGTGTCTGACACACACAACACAATGGTGACACACATTGACATTAGTCACTATTCAGTTACATTTTTATCTGACTGCGACAGCCCAAAATAGTGGGAAATAGAAGTGACCAAAAGATGAAATAGTGTTTTAAGTATTAAAAAAGCTACGGTTGCCACATAGCGTCCGCAATTTACCGGCGAATGACGTCATTGACACGATATTTATGAAAATAGAAACTAAGTCGGTGTTTTCTGACAGCGATTCTAGAGAGCGTTTTATGACACCGAACATTTCTCTTCTAGAAAACCTTAGCTATAAACAAAAATGACTTAACTTTGTCACTTCTATTTCTCGCTTTACATTCTCTTACACAAACCAATTTGTTTTAGAACCACAAACTCAATACCGTACAAGAGAGGGTTCAAAATACATTGCAACCATAATTTATTTACGATTTTTTTACTCTACTATCTATGTTAGCTGTTGGAAAATGAACTTGGATGACATAAAGCTAAGGTAGATAGTCAAGTAAATGGCAAATCTAAAATTCTGAATTTAAGAAAAATATGGTTGTTTAATAACATAGAATCTTGGAGTGATAGTGAGTAACAACTGTAGGACACAGTGAGTGTGTGTGTGTCTGTTGTGTGTGTGTGTTTGCGCGTGTTGAGTCACTCGGCGTTACTGAAGTACTCGGACGCGTTGCCGCGGCAGATAGGACACGTTCGGTTTGACTGGAACAATGACAGAATAACTATAGCATAAAAAGGAATAAAAATTAAAAAACTACGTTTACGACCCTATTTTTTATAAGGGCTTGCTCTAACATTTGATTTCGTACTGTCAGAAATTCAGAATGAATAGTAACTGGACTCAAATGTAGATTAAAGTAAAAATTCACGACTAAACACACTTCTCTCACCGTTTTTTTGTAATTATATGGTTAAAAAAATCAAAAGAGGGTAGTTTTTTTTAAAATCGAAGTAAATATAATAATAAAAACTCACCCTCAACCACTTATCCACACACTTAGCATGGAACTCATGCGCACAGGGCAGAACCCTCAGCGTCTGCCTCGCCTCAAACTCGCACATGCAGACGACGCAACTGGTCTGCTCCCCCCTATGTGTCGCCGTCGCAAACTTATAACTAGGCAACGCGTCTATTTCATGCCGCGCCAAGCCTCTTGGTTTGGCCTCGCCGAGCCGCTCAGCAAGGGAGAGGAGAGCTTCGTAGTTCTCTGGCTCGGTAGCGTCGGCGCCTTCCTCGCCAGTGTTGGTGCGGGCTTCCGCGTACGGAGAGAGGGGGAACATTGCGAGGAGGTTCAGGAACACCTGTGGGTGAGAAAAAAATAAGTTAATTATGTAAAATTGTTCAACGGTTTGCTTATACCACAGACGAATACAGATGGTTCACTCCGCATTTTAGGTATAAAGCTACAAGTACGCGGTGGGATCGACTTGTCAGTACATCTGAGAGTTACGCGATAGAAAGAGAGGCAACTTCTAGGTGAATATAACTGTCGGTAATTAGCGCTGTGCGACCTGAATTGCACTTTATTGTGTTGTGACAAGAGTCGCTTTTAATTTAAATGGTTTTGCGGAATATCCCATCTGTACTTATCACTTGAGCAGCACGTGTCAACGGTATGAGGAACTGCCTCTGGTTTGACGAGTGCCGCTCGTGTGTGTGTATAAGCACTAAGTTGACAAGTAACAGGTCGACTATTGATGTGAACCCGCTCATAGCAAAAGCATGTTAAGCTTCAATGCAGGGGCCCTACCACCACCTATTTTAGCAGTATTATTTTAATCTTAGTTGAGCGTGGGAAAGAGATGGAGCTAGACGTCCTGTGTAGCTGCACTTCTTTCTCGCACTGAAGTAACATTAAAATAATACTGCATAAAGAGGTAGTGGTTGGCCCCTAGGAGTCAGGAGTGCATTTTTATAGCAATGTGTTAAGCACGTATTGTTGCAATGTTTTTAGTTAAATAACTTTTTAACCCAGGTTTTTGTATTCTAAACATTGCAATAATTCTTTTTCAATGGACATTTTCCTGTACTGGGACTGGTCATCTCTTATCTGCCCCGGCTTATTTAAATTTATGAATAGTTTTTATCTTTTTACTACGGACGTTTTTAACGTACACGTTACATTGTTCTCACGTTCTCATTTAAAAGAGTGTCCTTGGAGTTTCTTGCCCGTTCTTCTCCATAGGAACCTACTACGCTTTGGAATGGACAACTAGCTTCATATTTCTGACTGACCGACGGCGACGCCTTGCCAATTCAAAAGTACCTGTAATTGGTTTATCCTATCTAAAATTTTAAAAGCGAAAATGAGTTAGTTTGTTAAGCTTTCACGCTGAAACGGCTCAACGGATTTGGATGATATTTGGCACAGGGTTAGACCTTGACCTGGAGAAGGACATAGGTTACTTTTGATGCTGGATCGCAGACGGAAGAGCGGGCAACAGCTAGTTTGAAATAAATGTTTCGAATTTTTTGGAAACAGCTACCAAAAAAATAACAAACAAGTAATTCGGTATTAAATTTGATTGTTTCAAGATCCTATGGTAAGTTATTTTATTATAATTAATTAATGTCCAATCCACTGCAGGGAGAGAAGCAACGAGCATTGATCATCAGTACATCACGCTCGCAAACTACGTGTTGGTGATTTCAGATCATTACTTCAGAATTTCTCATGACGATTTCTTTTACCGTCAGATAAATGTCTGAGATTTTTGTTCGTGTTATAGTTTGACCGAGAACGCTGTTCTACGTCTTAGGAAACCGCAGCGAGGAGGGGGGCAGCGTTGACGAATGAGCGTCCTGCACTGCCCCCCCGCCTCGCCGCGCACATACCTAAGACGCGAAACAGCGGTCTCGGTCGGTACTATGAACATACACTCGGAAAAATTGTGCGAAATGAACTTTTACTACGGAATCCATACAAATGCGAAAATAGCTCTGTCTGCGATCTTTTAACGCCTGAACCACTGAACCGACCGTTATGAAATGTGACAGAAAGATAGCTTGAGCCCTGGAGAAGGACATAGGCCACTTTTGATCCTGGATACGTGTACACAAAAAACAGGGCAACAGCTAAAAAGGAAAGAGGGAGATAGTACAGAAACTCGTGTTTTGAAAGAGGACTGAGTACCCGTAAAGGTCAAAATCTTGTTATCAGTTTTTAACTTACTTCTCGAAATCCAAGCGAGTTGAAATGTTGCACACCCGCGTAATTCTGATGACAATACAATTTTATGGTGTCATTCAACCGATTTGATAAGAGTTGGACGATACTCCGATGGTGGAATACTTTTACGAACATAAAAAAATGCGATTTTTTTGCTTTATTTTGAGTTAATTATTCAGAATATAGGACTGACAACATCCGCATCCGGTTAGTCTGGAAGCTGACCCCAACATAGTTAAGAAAAGCTTAGGCAGATGATGAAGATAAGATGGACAATTGATTAGGGCCAACTTGCATAAATCACTGAATGCATTAACGCTAAGTATCTAAAACATAATTCTGTCTGTAAAGTCTCATTTTCATTAGTCGATAGGCCTCGTATGTGGGGTGCTGGAGATTTCTAAGTATGCCATAAGACCAGCATTCGGGGAACTGTTTTTATTATTCGATGGGGCCAGCACTTGGGTTGCTAGAGATTTCTGCAAAGCAGGCCATAGAACCGTTTCCATTAGTTGATAGGGAACGATTGCGGTGTACGGAGAACCAGCACCGCGTGTTTGGCAGTTGCTTGAAGGCTCATTTTCATTGGGTGTGAGTCTCCGCACGCTTTTTACCGACCGATAAACTTCATTAGTCGCTACGCCCGCTACGGGGATTCCCCGCAAACGGTGTACAGACCGTGTTATCGACTTTCATTAGTCCGTTACCTCCCCGCATGCTGTATATCGACCGAGTCATCGACTAATGAAAACGGTTCCTCGAAGACGCATGGCATGTTTTACAGAAATCTCCAGCACCCCACATTCGAGCCTTATCGACTAACGAAAACGGTTGCCAGCATGCGGGCCTTGTGGCATTCTTTACAGATATCTCCCGCACCCCGCATACGACCAATGAAAATGAGCCATTAGTCATTACCCCTGCAGGGAGTTCCCGCATGCTGTATATCGACCGAGTTATCGATTAATGAAAATGAGACATTATCTTCAAACGATTGACATAAACAAGACGATGTTTTAAATTAGTTTAGCGCTAAATGGATTAATTAATTTGTGGTACAAGTGGGGTCATGCGCTACATAGGACCATGAGGCATCAATTAAGGAGTATAGTAGGAGGAGTAATATTCCGAAAGAAAACGTCTACAGATCTTAGGAACAAACATATGTAGAAGCAACATTTGATGAGACACACACAGTGAAAAGCCAATGGAATGAACGCCATCACCAGAAACATTTTACAACCCTATTTGCAAAGCATTGTTTTGATCGCTTGTGTAAAGCAATACTTCGGCCATTTTGCCGTATTTTGGGTTCCTACCTGATGGGATATGACTCGTGTGGCTTGAGACAACATGCCTTGCAGCAGAGGCTCTGCTGATGCCGACTGGAAATATATAACTCAATAGTTTACTAACAATAACAGAATTAAAATATTTCATCACCATCTACTTTACTTCGCTATTAAACTACCCTTGATGAGTACAGACAGGGCACTCCGCAAAATCGTTTAAATAAAACGCGACTTTAGCTGCGACACAATAAAGTGCAATTCAGGTCGCACAGTGCTACTTACCAAAAGTTATATTCACCTAGAAGTTGCCTCTCTTTCTATCGCGTGACTCTTATATCTTCTGACTACGTTACGCTTACTGAATTCGACAAGTCGAGCCCGTTGCGTACCTACTTTGTAGCTTCATACCTAAAATGCGGAGTGACCCATCTGTATCTGTGACTTGATTCAGATCCTCTCAAATACTCATTTGTAATTTGATTTGCTAAGGCGTAATTTTATTGATAATGTTCTGAAACCGCAAACCCAAAGTCAGCAAGCCAAGTCTACGGAAGAATAGACAAAATGACAGATTGAACTGTTTATCTGTCATTTTGTCTATTCTTCCGTAGAAAAAACCCGTTTCTATTTTGGTCATGCTATGTGGGGTTTGCACTCGTTCCTTATCGAGAAGAGGCCTTTCCATTGTGACAATAGGTACAGGCTGGTAATAATAATACCGAACGAGAACATTCAAGTTATTGTGGTAGCAAGAGAAGAACTCTGACTGGAGTTGCCAAGAGACAGCTTACGAAGTGTTAGCAACCTTAAGGGATCTGAAGGTATCAAAAGCAGGATCCAAAGTGCACTCCGTCACTCGCAAAGGAGGTAAAAAGGTGGACTAGACCAATTTTTTTTTGGGCCAGGTACTGTGGGTTTAGTGGTATGTGACGGTAGTATTATCTAAGTAAATAAAAATGAAATGCTGTTCGTTGGTACGCACATCGCTTGAGAACGGCTGGACCGATTTCGCTATTTTAATATTCGTAATATAGTTTGACCGGGAACGCTGTTCCGCATCTTAGGACGCCACGCCTCGTTAGCATTCGTCTCACCGCGCACATACCTTCTTTTTTTTTTTTTTTTTGGTTGGGAAATCATCAAATGACGTCTCCCGCTCTGGGTGGAGCGGGAGGGCGTGTCAGACTCTTACTGACTAAAACCCACCCGTGTTCCTTTTGTTGCCTGTGCAATGCCAGGTGGCCACGGTATCCCTTTCGGACTTTCCCGCAACATCGCGCACATACCTAAGGCGCGGAACAACGGTGTCGGTCAAACTATAGCCCGTATTAGGTTTTTATGGAAAGAAAAATTGGAAAAGTTTCCCGGAAAATGTTAAAATTTGGGAATAACTGAATGTCCTTTTTTATGTAATTATTGAAATTTGTGCAGGACATCGTCTGTCGGGTCAGCTAGTTGTAGATATATTTGGATTTTGTGTTGGATATGGACATTTAGTTCGGGTATACAACGTGTAACGATAAATGCGCAAAACCTGAAAATGAATAGTTTCAATTGAACCACTTTTTGATATATTTCACATTTTAAAAAAAACTTCATTAAAAACGTTGCCGTGTCTATTTATTAATAGGTCAAGCCATCACTTGCGCAAACCCGCCAAAATAGGTAAACAAACACAAATTACTGTCGAACAATTAAAATTTTTCATACGCGGGATAATGATAGTTTTTATTTCAATGCAAATACGAATCTTCCATACAGTACCCACCCCTCCCTCGATAGAGCGTCGTCGCAGACGCAAGAAACGATCAGAAATGCCAGTAAAACTAAAACAGCACATAAAACCTTTACAATTTTTTTTCTAATGAGAAATAGGCCAATTGAATTATAATCAGTTGGGGTGTCTGAGGTTTTGCGTATTTAACGTTATACGTTTTATAGATGAGTACCGGTGCATAAATGTGTAGTACGGGCGTCGTAATGTGTGGGTAGTTGTCAGATATCGGCAGCAGTAGTTACCTGGTAGGTCGGCGGCGGCGGCGGCAGCGACAGCGGCTGCGCGACGTGCAGCTGCGCCTGCGCCGCGCCCACCAGCCCGGCGCCGCCCTGTTAGAGTGTTGGCCTTCTGCAGCAGTAGTTACCTGGTAGGTCGGCGGCGGCGGTGGCAGCGACAGCGGCTGCGCGACGTGCAGCTGCGCCTGCGCCGCGCCCACCAGCCCGGCGCCGCCCTGTTAGAGTGTTGGCCTTCTGCAGCAGTAGTTACCTGGTAGGTCGGCGGCGGCGGCGGCAGCGACAGCGGCTGCGCGACGTGCAGCTGCGCCTGCGCCGCGCCCACCAGCCCGGCGCCGCCCTGTTAGAGTGTTGGCCTTCTGCAGCAGTAGTTACCTGGTAGGTCGGCGGCGGCGGTGGCAGCGACAGCGGCTGCGCGACGTGCAGCTGCGCCTGCGCCGCGCCCACCAGCCCGGCGCCGCCCTGTTAGAGTGTTGGCCTTCTGCAGCAGTAGTTACCTGGTAGGTCGGCGGCGGCGGTGGCAGCGACAGCGGCTGCGCGACGTGCAGCTGCGCCTGCGCCGCGCCCACCAGCCCGGCGCCGCCCTGTTAGAGTGTTGGCCTTCTGCAGCAGTAGTTACCTGGTAGGTCGGCGGCGGCGGTGGCAGCGACAGCGGCTGCGCGACGTGCAGCTGCGCCTGCGCCGCGCCCACCAGCCCGGCGCCGCCCTGTTAGAGTGTTGGCCTTCTGCAGCAGTAGTTACCTGGTAGGTCGGCGGCGGCGGTGGCAGCGACAGCGGCTGCGCGACGTGCAGCTGCGCCTGCGCCGCGCCCACCAGCCCGGCGCCGCCCTGTTAGAGTGTTGGCCTTCTGCAGCAGTAGTTACCTGGTAGGTCGGCGGCGGCGGCGGCAGCGACAGCGGCTGCGCGACGTGCAGCTGCGCCTGCGCCGCGCCCACCAGCCCGGCGCCGCCCTGTTAGAGTGTTGGCCTTCTGCAGCAGTAGTTACCTGGTAGGTCGGCGGCGGCGGTGGCAGCGACAGCGGCTGCGCGACGTGCAGCTGCGCCTGCGCCGCGCCCACCAGCCCGGCGCCGCCCTGTTAGAGTGTTGGCCTTCTGCAGCAGTAGTTACCTGGTAGGTCGGCGGCGGCGGTGGCAGCGACAGCGGCTGCGCGACGTGCAGCTGCGCCTGCGCCGCGCCCACCAGCCCGGCGCCGCCCTGTTAGAGTGTTGGCCTTCTGCAGCAGTAGTTACCTGGTAGGTCGGCGGCGGCGGTGGCAGCGACAGCGGCTGCGCGACGTGCAGCTGCGCCTGCGCCGCGCCCACCAGCCCGGCGCCGCCCTGTTAGAGTGTTGGCCTTCTGCAGCAGTAGTTACCTGGTAGGTCGGCGGCGGCGGTGGCAGCGACAGCGGCTGCGCGACGTGCAGCTGCGCCTGCGCCGCGCCCACCAGCCCGGCGCCGCCCTGTTAGAGTGTTGGCCTTCTGCAGCAGTAGTTACCTGGTAGGTCGGCGGCGGCGGTGGCAGCGACAGCGGCTGCGCGACGTGCAGCTGCGCCTGCGCCGCGCCCACCAGCCCGGCGCCGCCCTGTTAGAGTGTTGGCCTTCTGCAGCAGTAGTTACCTGGTAGGTCGGCGGCGGCGGTGGCAGCGACAGCGGCTGCGCGACGTGCAGCTGCGCCTGCGCCGCGCCCACCAGCCCGGCGCCGCCCTGTTAGAGTGTTGGCCTTCTGCAGCAGTAGTTACCTGGTAGGTCGGCGGCGGCGGTGGCAGCGACAGCGGCTGCGCGACGTGCAGCTGCGCCTGCACGTGCGCCGGCAGCGCCGCGCCCACCAGCCCGGCGCCGCCCTGTTAGAGTGTTGGCCTTCTGCAGCAGTAGTTACCTGGTAGGTCGGCGGCGGCGGTGGCAGCGACAGCGGCTGCGCGACGTGCAGCTGCGCCTGCGCCGCGCCCACCAGCCCGGCGCCGCCCTGTTAGAGTGTTGGCCTTCTGCAGCAGTAGTTACCTGGTAGGTCGGCGGCGGCGGCGGCAGCGACAGCGGCTGCGCGACGTGCAGCTGCGCCTGCGCCGCGCCCACCAGCCCGGCGCCGCCCTGTTAGAGTGTTGGCCTTCTGCAGCAGTAGTTACCTGGTAGGTCGGCGGCGGCGGTGGCAGCGACAGCGGCTGCGCGACGTGCAGCTGCGCCTGCACGTGCGCCGGCAGCGCCGCGCCCACCAGCCCGGCGCCGCCCTGCGAGCGGGCAATATACGAGGTTAAAGAAAGAAAGAAAGCAAGAAAATAAATTTATTTGACTCGGGTTAAGAGGGCGTATCCTAAAAGTTGGCAACGTCGCAAATAGCTGTCAAATATTTGCCTGTTTTGATTAATTTGGCAATAATACTGTATGGAAATATGATATGTGGCTAACTAGCAAACTAAAATATTGTTAATGAAATTTTTATTTTTATTTATTATGGGACAATAAACAGCTACAATATAAAATGTTTACAAATAACAATGGTATAGGGTCTTATGGAGTATTAACAATATTGCAGCCCACTACATTATCCGCATGTTAACTAAATTAAGATAATTTAAAAAGTGCCACTAGATTAACATTACTCATAAATAATAGATAATTGGTTATTAAAATAAAATACAATTAATAAGTTATTAAAAAAATAAAAAGTTATATAAATATTATTTTTGAATTAAAATTAAAAAAAAAAAAAAAAAAAATGAGATTGAGATTGTTCCTTATCACAGTTATCACAAATAAGAAATAAATGATAAAAAAAGAAGGAATAGACCGTACAATTCAATTCATTAATAAAAATAGTCAAACGGTTGAAATAAATGAAATAAAATTAAATTAAATATTGAATACAAGACACACTATTTCTTGTTATCATTAGATAAGATTTTTAAAACATTGGACTTAAATTTCGATTTGGAACATACAAAAATATCAATATCAATGAAGCTGTGATTATAAGATTCCACCATACGACGAACAGGGCAACGCAATCCTGAATTAGTCCGACAGGTATTTACAGCGAACAATGTACCTGCACGGACACTACGCTTATTAACAGTGCGGGGGACCACATAACACAACTTACTCGTGAGATCGATGGAATCGAAGTGATTATGAACAATACCATGTAGTATGTTGGCTTCTAGAAACTCACGTCTAGATTCTAATGTTAACATATTATATTTGCCTAGTAATTGTGAATATGACAAACCCCTTTTATAGCACCTATAGTACATAGCGCGAAGAAATTTACGCTGGACTTTCTCGATCATATCAATATATTTCTTATAAAACGGGTTCCAGATTGGGACCGCATATTCGAGCTGCGAGAGTACAAGCGTCTTGTACAAGTAAAGATAGGTGGTTCGCCGTTTAAATTCAGTAGATGATCTCATGACAAAACCATACATCTTAAATGAATTATTAACAATTCTTTCTACGTGTTGATTAAGTGACAACTTATTGTCCAGGAGAACACCAAGATCTCGAACAATAGAGGTATCACTTAGCAAGGCATTACTCAGCCTATACTTAAAATATGTGATACATTTGTTTTTTGTGAATTTTATATAATGACATTTGGAGACGCTTAAGTGTAATTTGTTGTCAAGACAGTACGCTGAGAGTCTATCTAAGTCTTCTTGAAACTTTAAACAGTCTTCTATAGAAGTAATAGTTTTAAAGGCTTTCAAATCATCAGCTGGACAAGAAAGATGGATAGAAATTTAGTACTCAAGAAGCATTTCCCAATGTCATTTATATACAAATTAAATAGTAGTGGTCCCAGGATTGAGCCCTGTGGAACACCAGAAGTTATAGTCACTGTATCAGACTGATGGCCACTCACAACAACCTTCTGTGTTCTATTTCTGATGTAGGATGAAAACCACCGGAGGAAGCTTCCCCGAATGCCATTAAATGCAATTTTACTATGTAATATTTCGTGATCGACCTTGTCAAAGGCCTTTTTGAAATCTGTGTAAACAGCGTCCACTTGCAAACGTCTATCCATGTTTTCAAAAAGATAGTTGGTGAAGGTTAATAAATTGGAAACAGTAGATCGGTGTTTAACAAAACCATGTTGTTCAGAAATTAATACGTTGTGCAGGATTGGGTAGATTTCGTTATGTACGAGTCTTTCAAATAGTTTTGACAAGGTCGACAGAATTGAAATGGGTCGATATTGCTCAATATCATGTTTCGAGCCTCCCTTGTGTACGGGCGTTATATTGGCCCGTTTCCATATTTCAGGAAACACCCCTTCACACAGGCATTTACTGTAAATTATATGAAGCGGTCTATAGATGCTATTAGCAGTAGCCTTAAAAAACAAAGCTGGGTACCCATCAGGGCCAGCCCCTTTGGACGGGTCGAGGTTTTTTAACTCTCGAAGTAATTTAGATTCCTCGATACATAAGTTGTCGATTAAGATGTTAGCGTCACAGTGAGTTGGTGGCGTCCATGTCGACAACGTGGGCGATGCGGGTTCGAATACCGAAAGAAAGTAATTGGAGAACATATTGCAAACCAAGTCCGGAGCACTTGACTTAAGGTTTTGGTATTGCATCGTGGATGAGATGCCTGATTTATCTTTGCGATAATATATAAATAATATAATAGAAATGCAATAATTAATATCGTAACACCGAACAAAGTATTTGGAAACTTTCCAAATGCCTTTTTTACACCTAAAACGGTTACAACATCAAATTCAGTGCTATAATTGCAATTCATTATTAATATTCTAGTTCGCTAGTTAGCCACATTTCATATTTCCATACATTAATATTGCCAAATTAATCAAAACAGCGAAATATTTGACATCTATTTGCGACGTTGCCAACTTTCAGAATAAACGCACGCAATAAGGCACGCAATATTCACACAAATAGGCCCAGTTCAGTATAAATGACAGACCAGTGTCTGACGCTGGTTTTCAACTGGTTAGCTTCAAATACATTGATATTGGTCGCTGTGGAGATAAACACAAGTAGCAAGTAGTAACTACAAGTAGGAGGGGACTATGTTCAATAGTGGAAATCTTTCAGCTGAATAGGGATGATGAATGAAAATATTTTTTCACTTCTCATACTCTGAAAGTGCTCATTTGTGCAGAATTTTGTGCACAAGTGCATTAACGTATCTACTCATAAATGTATCTATATTAAAGCAAAGAAAATGAGCCATACAGCCAAACACAATAAGAAGTTCATAGATAGAATTTTATAATATTTACTTTAATTTATTTGCCTTATGTGTTTTTAAGACATAAAATACAAACGGTATTTTATGCCGGGAAAAACAATTTCCTTCAGTATTCAAAACTGTACTAATTTTACTTTGAATTTTAATTAAAGAAATGTTATGTTATACTACTGTTTTATTTCTTCGCAATCGAAGTGCAAAGCAGAGTTTATAACTCGTCCACAAAACCATTTTATCCTCGACATTACTATCAGCCCTCACCTAGTCTCGGATAAAAATAGTTCGTTTTGTGCACTTGTTGTAAAATCTACTATTTTTGTCCGTCAGTTGTATTATTAATAGTAGATTTTAGTTAGAAGTTCATATCTATACACCGTAAGGACTATTTCTGTTTGCAGCGCTCGGCCGCTATAGAATCGGGGCGGTAACAGATGTGGTCATCGTGTTCACGGGATTTTGTTTTCACACTGCTTAGATGAGATAGTACAAGATGAATCGCACCAGCTCTTTTTCGAAACGGAACAAGCTTTTGACAAATCACAGTATGGCACTGCTGATGTTTGAAGGTCATCTGCCCAGCCTTTTCCCAACAATATTGGGGTCGGCTTCCAGTCTAACCGGGTGCAGCGGAGTACCAGTATTTTACATGGAGCGACAGCCTATCTGACCTCCATACCCTTGTAAGCCCTTGTAAGTACCCCTGTGTACCACGATACCCCTAGGTAAGACCGGTTATCAGACTTTTGGGCTTCTGACCACCCGTAACGACGGTCAAAGATCTACAAATGACAGCCGGGACCAACGGCTTAACGTGCTTTCCGAGGCACGGAATGTCTTGGTATGTAAAGATGGTCACCCATCCATGGACTAACCCCGGCAAGCGTAGCTTAACCTGATCGATCGACCCGTGCGGCTGTTATTACTTAGCCGCAAGCCTCGCTGATGTTTGAAAGTGTTTCAGCAATGTACATTACCTGCGTATGTATATGGTGTATGGGGTGGTGCGGCCAGCGCGCCGCGTGTCGCACGTAGGGGCGCGCGCGCGAGCCGCCGCCCACGACGCCCACGCCCACGCCGCTGCCCACGCCCACGCCCACTCCGCCGCCGCTGCGACGCTGAGGAAAGATGAGGTCAGTCTAGTATGGTAAACCAAAATTTTGGTAACCCCAGACAAATGAAACCCCAGCGTAAATCAAGGTGATTAAAATAAATTTCGGAAGAAGTTGTATTTGGTTTCATATACGGTCTTTATGCGGGTAGAGTATAGGCACAATATAAATATGGACAGTATGGAAACTAGGCCTATTTATTGAAATAATGGAGGAGGGTAGGTAACCCTCCATTTTTAAGATCACGGCAACCACTCGTCTCGACCCAGCACCCGCACCGCGAGTCGCTTGGGGCGTCTGTGCGAGGGTGCCGTTTCTAACGTTTACCACGTAGTTTCTGTACTGTCCATATTTATACTGTGGTACAGATGAGTATTTTACGACAGATCAACATCGCCACAGATGGAAAGATTCGATGTTAGGAATCCATTATAAGTTTTCCAAGCTTATTTAAACTACATTTAAAACATTTTGGCTTTTGTCTAGAATATTAAACTTCCTGTTTTAACGAACCTTCTTTTTGACACCATTTTTACGGTTATTTATTTTTCTATTTAATGTTTTACTCAAGTCAATGTCATTGCATAAAAACTATCTTGCAAAGTAATTTGAAAATATAAGAAAAGATTACTGAGTTTTTTTTTTTTATTATTTTATTAGTGTTTTCGCCAAAGAACTGAACAATGGAGGTTAACTAGGTTAAAGTATTAAAATGGTGATGGTAGAACATTGATAACTCACGTGGTGGTGGTGCGAGAGCGCGTGCCTCGCGTGGTGGGGCGCCATCAGCTCCAGTGGGGCTCCGCGCGCCTGTGGAACAACAAGCTACATTAATACCTTGACTTCTGCAAGTCAAGTGCAAGAAGAAGAAGAAATTTGTGGTATAAACACAAAGAAATATGATATGCAAGTTTTGATGTTGCGCGAGTACTGTGAGCGCGTTCACGAGCGTTCCGAATTGTTGACAGCTGTCAGTTGTCATAATCGTACCTCAGTGGCGAGCAATAACGGCGCGTGATGCAGATCCGTGGCAGGCTGCAGGGGAGACAGGGTTCCTTCTCCACCACCCACCATCTCCAGACGACCGCCTTCTGCACGCTATGATGAAAAGAAACATTGTAGGTTTTATCATAACTGGCCTAGTAGGTACGATGATTCGTGCGGCGCGGTGACACTCCGCTCCGAACGTATCAAATGAGGCGCGAAATCATTTCATTACTGTCACGTCTCACAAATCACTACCCTCTTCCTGTCCAGGACCTGTCCGGCCATCTAGTAGGGTATTTAGGAGAGCATGTCAAAGAATCAACTAGCATATGAATTATTGATCAATTTTTTTTTATTCGTTTTCATTTTTTAGTAATTCTGACATAGCTTGTCCATTAAAATAAATCACAATTTCTTAGCTTTAAATATGAATGCAACAGTAATAACGTAATATTGTCTTTGGTCCGAGGTCTTGACATCAACCGATGAACAACATTTTCAAGCGTTATTTGTTGGTTGAATACGAGGCTTTGGCTAGTTTTGTATTTGTGTATTTTCTTAAAATGTGCGGTATGTTTGTGCAGAATAAACATATTTCTTTCTTTTTTCTTTCTTAGTGATTGGTTTGAATGAAAATGATTTACACGATCAATGAAACATAAATACACACATCGAGAGTCTAGGGTTATGTTACCTTCTTAACTATGTATTTTTGGAACCCTTGTTCTAGGACTTTTTGTATTATTTTTACAACACATAACATCACACCTTGTTTCCCCGAAGGGTTGGGCAGAAGTGTACCTGTAGTAGGTACCCCCACATTTCGCCAGTTATATTTCAGTCCCATGTAATAGGGGGCGAGCCTATTGCCATCAACCGGGCACAAATCCAGACTACGGACTGCTACTGAGAAAAATCCAATAACACTTTGCCCGACCCAGGAATCGAACCCAAGACCTCATGCTCAGCAGTAGCGCTTGCGACCACTAGACCAACGAGGCATTTTTACATGTATGCATAGTGAGTCAAATATTAAGTACTAACCTGCGAGTTAGCGATATAGTGTGTGTGCGGGTGTGGCGGCGAGGCGAAGGGCCCGCGCGGCGGCGGCGGGGGCGCGAAGCTCCCGTGGTACTGCAGCCCCGCGTACACGCCGCCCATCTGCGGCAAGGACACGTCAGCACATGTCTCAATCGAGGGGGAAATACTGAACGAGGGCGGCACGCAATGACTTGGGCTACCATAAGTGGTTTTGTATGAACTTTTACATAGTTTTAACAATTGGTTAGAAAAACTTTACAATTTGTCCGTTTTCTTGTACTTGGTTAGTTTCAATTAATTGGAGACACTTCACAAAAATGGGTATCGGTATCTAATAGCAATAGTAGAAAAAAAACATCTGACATCTTGGCTGACAGTCTCGGAAAATGGGTTGGTACCATCTGACGGCCAACTTTAGCACCGCGCGCGCTCATTGGTCAAATCAAATAGTGCGCGCTTCCCCCCGGCTTCTTGTTACACTCTTCCGTCCCTCTTCACGAAATCACTCCCACAGATTGCAAGAAAGCAAGAGGGAAGATGTTACACATAAACAAAGTTTTTACAAAATCATAATTTTAAGCAATCAGCTGAGGCCCTAGTGTGAGTTTCTTCTAACCATCTCGACTTTACGCATCGACCGCGTTCGGCGCTCCGATTGGCCCTTTACTGGTGAAGGCCGGCCGGCTGCCAATCGGAGCGCCGAACGCGGTCGAGGCATAAAGTCGAGATAGTTAAAAGAAACACACTAGGCCCTCTGAACTAACAACGATCGTGTCGCCCGTATTTACCCACTTGCTATTAAAATTTTATAATAACCTTCTTCTTGTTGCCTTTATTAACACAACATCACGCCTGTATTCCCCGAAGGGTTAGGCAGAGGTGTACCTATGGTACACCCACATTTCGCCAGTTATGTTTTGAAGTTCCATGTAGTAGGGGGTGGGCCTATTGCCATCAACCGGGCTGAAATCCAGAGTCCGGGATCCTACCGGAGAAATTCCTGATAGAAAATCCGACACCACATATTTATTTTATTCTTGTTATTATTTCCGATACCAACCACTTTTGTCTTCGTCGTCATTTCGTGTGGTTAGTGATCAACCTGGTGTCAGAGTTTTAAAGCCGCCCATGGGCCTCTGACTTGGCTTCACATGCCGTCTTTGAAACTCGAGAACTCACTTGGCACTCTGATGGTCACACCACTAGGCTATTACTGCATCACTTTTGTGAAGTTTCGCCAATCAATTAAAAAAGGCTTTGTAATCACTTTTAACACGAACCTTTCCCGCAAGCAAGATTAAACCTCTCAACATTATATCTGCAATGTTGAACTGGTGACACAAGAAGACTAACAGATTCGAATACATTAGATACAAGTAAAAAATTAATCATGATATTAAAAACAAGATGTTTAGGCAAATATGCATCACATTTAATCTGCTAGCCTTTTCCCAATTATTTTGGGGGCTTCCAATCTAACCGGATGCAAATGGAATGACACATCTTATTGTTAATGCAAAATAGATTTGCTTGCTCCGTTGCATCGTGTCATCAATGTAACCAAAATTGACTGGAATGCATTACTGGATTTCCTATATCTCACTAAATGATGACAAAAGAATTTTAGTTCAAAAAATCAATCTGACCAGCCTTTTACCAACTATGTTGGGGTCGGCTTCCAGTCTTGCCGGATGCAGCTGAATACCAGTATTTTACACGGCTGCGGTTGCGTGACTACCTATCTGACCTCCACAACCTAGTTACTTTGCTGGGTAACAACGATACCCCTTGCTAAGACTGGTTGTCAGAGTATGCTGCTAGAATTGCAACAAAGTCAAAGTCAAATAATTTATTTCAATTAGGCACAAAAAAGGCACTTTTGAACGTCAAATATTACAAAAAAAAAAAACTGATTCTAGTCGCCCATTCCAAAAGGTAGTTTTCGTATGGAGAAGAATGGGCAAGAAACTCCACCGTTACTCTTTTTAAAAAATCATTATATTATCTTGTATACACTAATTATATAATTATATGTGAAGACTGTGTAAAGACAAAATATTATCCATTATAATAGACATAACATAACATCACGCCTTGTTTCCCCGAAGGGTTGGGCAGCGGTGTACCTGTAGTACCACATTTCGCCAGTTATTTTTTTAAGTCCCATGTAATAGGGGGGCGAGCCTATTGCCATCAACTGGGCACAATTCCATACTCCGGGCTACTACTGACGAATTCTTGTTGGAAAAACCCAATAATACTTTGCCCGACTTGGGAATCGAACCCAGGACCTCATGCTCAGCAGTAGCGCTTGCGACCACTAGACCAACGAGGCAGTCTAATTCATAATAATAGTCGAGGTAATAGATAAGGGACTAATAATCTTTTGACTGGCCGGTCTAATTAAGATGTTAATATGGTGTTAGAAAGTTGACACCATCAACTTTCTCGCTGCCTTTCTCCCAATATATTCGCGGTCAACGCAATATGTCCTTTTCTTCCACACTTCTCTATCAGTCGTCATCCCGGTAGTCACCCCCTTAATAGCCATATCATCTTTCACACAGTCCATCCATCGTTTCTTTTGTCTTGCCCAACTCTTATAGCCATCCACATTCACACTCAAAATGTTCCTCACGACATATTCATTTGTGTTAGAAAGAACACCGTAGTTATTTATTTGGTAGAAGTCGATCTTGAAGTTCACTCTTTCAGATTGAATTCTAGCAGCATAGTATTGAGTTTTACAAAAGCTTCCTACGGCCATTTTTTTTTTTTTTTTGGGCAAATTGTTGCGCCACTTCTTCTTCCCAGCTAAAGCAGTAGGACGTGAAGGGTGGGCATTTTTGGGGGACTGTCTTATGTAACTTTGACGTTCGAAAAGTGCTGAGTCTCAGCCTAGTTTGTAGAAATGATTGGTTTGTGCTACAATATCCAGAGATGGCATTTTGTTGTAGTCATTAAAGTCGTAGTTTAGTAAACCAGTAATGTATGTATTCATATATTCTATAAAAAAAATGTCATTGAGTGCCTCTCACGATCTGTAATCCACCTTAAATTGTAAGAAGATTGAATGTAACACGAACATTTTTATAAATGAACAAAATAAAATACTTCTTGTCTCTATGTTTGAGAATAGTTCATGCCTTGGTAACAATATTTGCCTGCAAAATGGTAACGATAACTGTTGAGGATGCGCCCCAAGTATTACAATATCCCCATGCCTGGAGGCTTTTTTATTGCAAAAACTTATGACCAACAGTGGACTTCTATCTGCTGATTGTGATAGATCAGTTTGTTTTGTCATTTTATGCTAGAAAAACAAATGAAGTTTTTTTTTTGTATATTTGTGTTACATTCAATCAAAAGTAATTTCGAAACGCTTATATCCTGAACTGATCCGGAATTACGGGATCGGAATTTTAAAGCAAAAATGTTTTCATGGTACAACCAGCAATAAAATAATTTACAACTTTCGGAATTTTTAGAAGATAAATAAAAAAACTTGGTTTAAAGGGTGGAAGGGACATCGACGCAAAAACTGATACCATGGATTCAGTACATGATTCTGAACCACCTCCGTTGAAATGTTTCGTCGGTAATTTAAAAAAAACAGCTGTTTCATAGAAAACTTCAATACCTACGCGGTCAAAATGTATGGAACAGCTGATTTTTTTTAAATAACGGAGGTGGTTCAGAATCATGTACTGAATCCATGGTATCAGTTTTCGCGTCGATGTCCCTTCCGCCCTGTATATTACTTTTGGTATTTTGTAGCAAATATATAGGACAGTTAGTTTTGAAGACTAACATATGATACTCATTTGATTTTAAAACAATGTAATCAAAATTCATGAATTTCTCGAAAGACTCATTTTCTTTTATTGCTGACTGCAGGAGGCATACGTTTATTTCCGTTCCATATTTTCCTGACGTCAATTCCGGATGCAAGCGTCTATTTTAAAATGATAAAGGAGCCCAAAGTACCAGGGTATAAGAAACAGCGGCCGGTATCAGTTTTAAGCATAAAGATTCTCTACTCGTCCTATCGAAATACATACATATCACACACGTGTCGAATCTATGAGGATATATTAAATTGTGCCAGAGAACTATTCACATTTTATAATTAAAAAAATATATAAAAAATATATGTTTATAAAAAAATATATTAAAAAAATCGTAAGTGATATTGAAGGGTACAGCTACGCTACAGTGGACTATAACGGAACTATAATGATCTCATACATAAATAGTTGGCAATAAAAATAAACTTAATAATGAGTATATAAAAATAAATATATAAGAACGAGAGACAAACTTATTGCTGCTAGTGTACCGCGACACACAATACCTCTCTAACGCCATATACAAGTGTTAATCAATTGTTCACATTAAAAAGAGCATATCTTAGGAAACAGCCAAGTTCTAATAATCAAAGCGACCAGCCAAATATTTTTTTTATTTATTCTCTACATAATACCAAAGCTTGAGTTGCTAGCGGCAAAAATCGTAAATAAACAGTGTGGCAAAACCGTCCACAGTTTCACCCCGTGTGGGCCGCGGCTCGAGCAGTGGCGGCCGCGAGCCGCGTCGCCATTGGTGGGCGACGCGCGGCCGGCGCGCGCCACACGGGGTGAAAACCGAAGACAGAATTAAACTCCAAATTATACACGAAGAACACGGAACACATACACAAGGTATCCAAAAGTGAGGAAAATCGTTGCATGCGGTACACGAATAATAAAATTTAAGTGACGGGGTTAGTTGACGAAAAAAAAATATTTGGGAGGGTCGTTCGGACCGGGGGTATGGTAAGCCCCCCACTTCGGTGGAGGTGGGGGGCTCGTTCACTAGACATGTGTTATGCAGCGACTAGACCTTGCAGTACGTATGTACAACGGTATGAGCTGAGTGCATGCGCGCGCCGAGTGAAGACATGCGCGCTAAGGGTGTAGCTCACACGAACGTGTTCACTTACGACAATGCAGAGTGTGTATTGAATATTAAGACAGTTTCAGGTTTACTGAGCTAGCGATTTTAAACAATTTTTTTTTTAAAATCCTTTTCTTAACTCGCATAGTCTTGCTTGCTACGTGCCAAGCTACGGCGTAGCTTAGTCTGTGCTACGAAGGCGTAGTCTTTGTCTACACACAATTTTTTTTTAAATTCTCTGAATCTGTCATAACATCCCAAATACATCTCGTATACAGTGTGTACCGCAACCGTAACATACCCACATTAAAACACATAATAAATTAAACATTCTTAGATTAATTAGTGATATTTGAAACCCTGTATTCATAGAAAACAAAAACTATGCAAGATTGCGGCAACAAGTTTGCACAACATGCTGCTAGCATCACAGCATGCAACATGTTTCGAACAACACAAAAACATGTTCCAGCAACAATGTTGTGCAACTTTTGTAAACCATTAATACGGGGTTTTAGAGACAAAATAAAATCTACACTCAGAGATCAGCTGCCCGTATCTCGTATATTTTTCTATTACTCCAGAAACGTAATTCACTAGAGCGAGAAGTCCATCCGCTCGTAAAAGCGAATGAGTGCGGATGCTAGCGAGCGGATTTCTCGCTCTAACAAATGACGCCTCTATGTAACAGAAAGAGACAGAGATATAGAGAAACGCCGATTTGTGCATGTGAATTTAAACTTTCTCCCTTTGTGTTAAAGCCTGAATTCGCTACACCCGTGTTAGGAATAGCGTGTCGTCTTACTTCGGCGCTGTTATTGTGTGTTCAAGATAATAAGTAACATTCAGTCAGGAGTGTGGCATGAATAAAACATCGAGATTTTAATTTAGTTAGAGCGTTTTTACTGACGAGGTGCGGTGGGGACGGTTTTATGAATACTTTACATACTTTTTAAGCACTGCCAAAGAAATACGGTCAATTTGTTGATAAAACTTTTAGCTGTTTTTGTAACACCCTGTATATCAATCAGACGAAATAATGATGCCTGACGCTGATGAAACCGGTTATGATGAAACGGGTTATGGGGAAACTCGTCCCAATACACCAGTTTATAATTTGAGTGACCGATCTGACGATCTCTTGAAGTTGTTGATATTTTCAGCTTAGTGTCGAAAATCGATGACAATATAATTTTTCGATATAGACGCTCGATTCGATAGAGAGTCGATTATTATCAATCAAATTGCCGAAACAAAACAATTAAGCACAGATTTGTGCCTACCTCGATAAAGAAATAAGTTTATATATGCTAACAAATTATTTTACAGAACCGTTCACGCCACGTAACCACCTCAGCACACCTACATCTTCAAGCACTGTGCACGTCTATGAATTAAGTGATGCACACTGTCTAACAGGCCCCGCCACCTTGCTAACTTGTAAAGGAGAATACACAATAGAATAAACAAACGATTTCTGGAAGTCGAAAAAATCTGATATCAAAAAATATCACGTTAGGTTTGCACGACTGAAATCAAACTCAAACTCAACTCAAACTCAAAGCATTTATTTCAATTAAACCCTTTACAGGCACTTTTGAATTGTCAAAGAGTCAGTCAGTTAGTCAGAAAGTTGAAGCTAGTTGCCCATTCCAAAACGTAGATCTCTATGGAGAAGAACGGGCAAGAAACTCCAAGGACACTCTTTTAAATATAGAAATTACAAAATCCTGGGTACATTACTCTTGTTGATTCTATATGTGAGAACAATGTAAAAAAAATATAAAGATCAAAAACGATTAAAAATAAGCCCTGGCAGATAAGAGATGACCAGTCTCAACTGACGGCGCCCGTTCACGAACATGACGCGTGGATCATGAACTGCGACTATGTTGGGGTCGGCTTCCAGTCAAACTGAATGCAGCTGATTACCAGTATTTTACATGGAGCGACGGTCTATTTGTTGACTGAAATGACTAACAGCTTGAGATTAAATTTGTAAAAGATTTGTGACTTCGAGAAACCGCTGGTTAGATTACTATTGAATATTTTACTTTAGCAGTGACCTCGCGACACGGGACTTCAAACACACATGTTTTTCTGTTATTAGTACCTCGTTTACTTATCTAAACATGTAAACAAAAGGAATATTACAGACCGTTCACTATAACTTGTCTCTTGCCGCCATGTTGGCACCATTGCTTGTCAAGCTTAGTTTCAGAGAGTTCAAAATGGCGACTGACAGAACAGCACGACCAATCACATGACTGCAAAATTCAGTGCTACCAATTGCGTCACGGGTCGAGTTATAATGAACGCACTGGAACTACCTTAGGTGTAGCTTTTTTATTTTGTTTATTAAAAATTAATACCTGTATATTATTTTTAAATGATCACATGGGGTATGTACAGGTAGAAAATCACTTATTAAATTAAAGTATTTAAAAAAAAAAACCTAGTCGTTTTCCTTGTTGATCCAATACTACTTTTGATCAAGGTTGTGTAAATCTAATTTTAAACCTATGATCCCTCTCTGTAAAAACTGAATTTATTTAGTATTTTCTTATGGAGACAAGCAATTAAATAGACATAATGAGGATTTTTTTCTTTCTTTCTTTATTTTCTTTATATGTGTTAATAGTCACACGCGTCGGTCGTGGGTCTAAAGCAGCTCTAACAAATGCCGTTGCCGTGTTACGTCATTCACATAACATCCCACTATGAGAGCACCACGCTCACCAACATACACTTGATTTATACACATTTAATTTATTTACTATATTATAAGACAATATTTTAGGTATTTTTTTAGAAGTTGTGTTCATTAGGCGACAGAGTTTAAAAAAATATGTTATGTTTTATTACAGTACTCGGAAACGTCAGTTAAAATTGAAATAATAACTTAATTTTGGCTAGTTGCACTGGTAATCTTTATAAATAATTAACTATCGTCCATTGATTTTTTTCTGAGTGGACATTATATGAGGTAAAAACATTCCGGAGTCTCAAGCCGTGCAGTAAAACGTCAAGGTATTACCCAAAATACATATATCGCCAAATGAATATACAACTAGGCTAGCTACAGATAGTCAGACGATATGGCGCGATTTTCTTTCGTATGACATTCAATGGAAAGAAAAACGCGCGACATCGCGACCGTCAGTACACAGCCTTAAATCGAAAACTTAAAACTTACACAATAACCACTATTGATCACATATTTTAAAAGCAATCGGTTGTTTTTGCGTTGTATTGACAAAAACCATGCAACAAACATGCAACATGTTCACGAACACCTTTTACGTTGCATTACATGTTGCGTTGCACGGTGCCAGTACCCAATTTTTTTTTTTTTTGTTACCTAAGACAACCGGTAACTCTAGTGTCTAAAACGCAAGTGTCAGTAAGCCAGAGAATAAAGTTGTTATAAAAGTGTCAAAGCGTCAAGTGTGTGTCGTGTGAGCGTGACATATAGGCTTACTATCAATTTAGAATCTTTGCTTAAGGTGGATGCTCTCAATTAGCTCACAAAATTCAGCTACTCCAAATTGCAACCCAGGGGCGGCAGTGTCGACATATATAGCGATCGCTATACGACCGCATTCGGTCGCAGTCTTAGTGGCGTATCAATTACATGACAAGCACGAAAAAATCCCGTGCTTGGGAAACACGTCGCACGTCTTTACGACTTTGCGTCCGAATTCGGTCGTATAGCGATCGTTATCCATGTCGAGACTGCCACCCCTGTATTGCGTAAATGTAATGACCCACATGCGATTTCAGCAAGTCATCATAATGTTTTTCTTCTGATTTATAATCATAGAAATTATGAACATAGGTTTAAGTAATATTCTATGGGAGACACGTATTTGGTATTTAAAGAGCTAACAGAAGGCTTACACATTAAACCGGAATGCTTGTTAAAAATACTGTTTCATCAATAGTAAGCCTTTAATAACTGATAGTTAATACCGCCCCCGCGCTATTTCGCTCAAACGATGCTCTGACTACCCTCAATACAATATTGTGTCACAGGATAATAAGTCCATGGTTTAAAAAAAAAATTGTGTGCTTTATTTTTCAGTATCTTTCCAAAAGTGTCGAGTACGTACTTAATAAATCAGGAATTTCATAGAGCTAATTTTATCTAGGTTTCTTTGTCAAAACATCGTCCGGTACATAGAAAGTTTCTTACAAAGAGTATTCGAAGGCTATAGTTAGTTCTAAGCGACACGATACAAGCCACTAACGCAGCCTAGCACCCTGGAATACTGGACCATCTGGGCATGCATATGTGCGTACACATGTACAGTTGTCGTGGAGTCCGACTGGAAACACCCTGTATACGCCACTATTTTGAACATCCTGTATATGCTACCCTTCCTTTGAAGAGAAATCCTCAAAATCGACATCGATAATGAAATCTGTTTTAATGTGATATATATGTTTGTATATTTAATTTAAGATATAGGTGGGAAATACTCTCTGCATAATTTAACGACTATTCGAAGTCGGTCCATACATTCAAAATAAAATCACCTTTCCGTGAAAATATCAAGATACTTTTCCGTACACTTCCCTTTACCCACACATTAATTAATGGCCCACAAAGCCTGCAGGGCAGTTCTAGCAATATTTTAAGAAGTCGAATTTAGAGGGTAATTAGCAATAAAGGAGTGGCGACAACAGGGTATCTCCTACTACGACGGACAGACGTAACATCGAGAGAGTAACATACTATAGTCAAACCAAGCGCGGTGGAGTCGAATGCTTACATTTATAGTTTTTAGTGCTGTGGCGCTGTGTAGATTACATTTTTTTTTAAATTCAATTACTGAGTCAAAGATATCGAGATCTGTGATTTTAGCTGTCTAAAGTGTTCACCGGTTTTAATGGAAGCTCCTTTAAAACTCTGCATTCCTCAAAATAGATAATTCAACCGGTGTTTGCTTTTGTTTTTTGTACCTTCAAACGTGTTACATTAATTTCTAAAGTCACTGAAGAGGTTTTTCTCATTTCGGAACAGCCTTTGGTATGTCTGAAATTTTCATGAAAATCTGTGAAAATAATGGGAAATTTTCTTATACCATGAATTTCTCAGTGGCTGTTATTACAAAACGAAATCGTAAATTCAAAGATCCAGAACATACTTTTATTTATAATTCAGCGTAAATCTAAGCAGCCTCACAGCAGCGTATAGAAAATATTTATATAATGAACACTATGGTAAAAGTTAACAAGACGAGCGCATCGTCAAGATGACGGACCAACAACCTGAAGCTTAGAAGTAGTACCAAACCATTGACACGTAGTCTAACACACACACACAATTTTGTAGGTGTTGAAGAGATAGGTGAAGATATGATAGCGTTTAAAGTTGAATTTTAGGTAGACTAGTAATTTAGAAGAATGTGAGCGAATAGACAAACGTTCCTTAGTTTGACTAAATTATTTTAAAAGATGTTTCGTTAACTTATAAGGAAAGTCAGATATCAGACACTGATGTTCTAAGAGCATAGTAGCTAAAGCTTTGGGACCGTGCAGCGGTGATGATTGAAATAGATAATACCAGTTTCAGAAATGTTAGCAAAATAATAATTGTTTAGGGTTTTGTTTTTTCATTGTGCTAATAGGTTGTTTAAACCAAGCCATGCTTTCACGAACTTGATTACTTCTCTACTATTTATGACATAGAAGAACCACCGAAACCAACTCATAGTTAAGTCAATGTGTGTATATGTTAGTCCACGTGACGTCACTAGAGATACAGTGGTAAAGCGGGGCTGGCAACCACGGCGCCATCACAGGGACCAGCACGCAGCGGAACGGAGACAACTCGTGCCCACGAGACGACTATACCAACGATACATCACACACACATAAGGGCAACAATGAAAAAACGAATAAAAATAATTAAAGAACCTAGTCGGGCAAACTTGAAGCATAAAAATAACTGTAAACCCATAACTAAATTAAAACAATTTAGAAAGAGAAAAAAAGGCGTTTTTGTCGTGTTTGGACTTGGATCAAGCTTAATATCAGATGCCAGTAGCATGAATTTATAAGGGGCATTTTATGTCACTTATGAATAATAAAAATATAATACTAAAAATAGCTTTGAATCGGGTGAAAGCACGTAAAATTAAACAAAACATTTCACAAAAGCCTCAGAGATGTGATGCAACGTTGGTATACCTGGACGATATGCTAATGTACTGTGTTAGGAACATGCACGCGTCCAATATAAGTTATGACGATATGAAACGTTGAAACCGACTCCGATACGATTTGAATTATTTACAACACAATTAGAGGGTATTTTTTAGAAAATATTGACTGGAATTGCGGGTATAATTTTAGTAGCTTTTAACCCCTTCAACTAAACTAAATGTAGTTTTGTTAAAAGCGTTTGTTTCATAATTTGTGTGCAAAGTATCGACTTTACGGACGCAAGCTTTATTCATTGCCTATTATAAATATATAAATCAGTTTAATTAAAGCAAGGTTATTAATAGTTAGCTGTGTAAATTATAAGATATTTAGGTTTCTTATGATTCATATTGCTAAATGATTTTAATACAATTTGATGATATTTAGACCATATTTTCAAGCGAATGGAGCAGCTGTGTTAACATTAGCCTAAAGTTGCGCAAATTAGCGCAGATTTTTGTTGCATAGCTAGTTGAAGGGGTTAACCAGACACCAGACAACGATTCAAACAATTCAATAGCGGACAAAAGACAATAAAAAGCTGATCAATCGATCAAAAAAGCGTCCAATCGTATCGGAGCCACCAAAAACCCTGTACCAAAACTTTTGCGCAGGTTATGCGCAGTTGCGCAGTATTTGCGCAGTGTATACCTGGTAGCGCAGGTGTGGCAGCGGGGGCAGCACTGCGGCGCCCCACAGCTCGGGCGCTGGGACTCCGCCCGCCTGCACCTACGTGCGACCCGGACCCTCAGCATGGGGGTGACGAACGAACCGAACGTACGTGGGGCAGTGACGTCATCACGTGATTATTTCAGAGCGATAGACCAGATTTTCAAAATTTGGATGATTTAACATACTTCGCCTAATACAAAGCTTTTTCCCACTATAAAATGAATTCTGATCATCTAAATTGCTAAAACTACAATTTTTTCGATGGCGATCGTCATTTTTAAAGAAACTGGTACCGTCAACACAAATGATATCAGGAAAATAAAATCCGACAAAATGTTTTCCTTGATTTTATTGAGAATTCCCATTAATTTTAAAACAATATTATAAAAGGTTACTATTTTTTTTTATTATAACAAGGTATAGTGGAAACAAACTTGCAAAAGCCTTTAGCGGGTCCAAACAATCCCAGTTCGACATAAAATAATGAATTGAAGCTTCAGCTCTTTAAAGCTCAAAATGATGACGCCATCTTTAATAACTTCATAATTTACGCCTCGCTCGGTTCGATCGCCGTTTCGAAACTTAATCTAACTAAATTCTAAACATACATAATAATATTTGATTATACAATAAAACCTATGCGATCACGAGTGTGCCTATATACCTATATAACTTCATTATATGCTATGCCCAGGATGACAATAATCATAGAACTTATCAATCGATATAAAAAAGACGAGAATTTTACATGTATTGTGACGTCACAATGTAAAACTCGCGGCTCTCGATAAGGTAACGTTTGTGATACAGTACCCGGTACATCGAGTTTAAGAAAAACATTGACTGTATAGTGTAGTCTCTTAAGCTCGATGTGATATATTCGGGGTACTGTAAATATTTATACCTATAATTTGAAATTTTGATATTGTATTGTTCTGTAAATAAGTCATATTTTGAAGTGTTTGGTTTCATAGTTTTAACAGTATTTGTGTGTGTTCATATGTTGTTGTTGGGGCAAACATTTGTTGTTGGAAACAAATGTTTGGCCCAATGTGTCGCTTACAAGTGTTTTAACGTGTTCAAAAGTTGGTTATGTTTTATGTGTGGCGAAATTAAAATCGTGTAATGCTAGCTCTTATATATTTTTATATATGCTCGGTTCGATTGTATATTTTCTTATATTAATTTGATTGATTACTGAAAGAAATTTTATCATTATTTTTTTTTGATTGGGACACGCCACGAAGACATCACGGACTGTTATATATTGTCGGTCAGATGGACGAACAGGTCATCGAGTTTTTTTGCAAGGCTGAAGGTCTACTGTTCTAGATCAATTTGGAAGAAGCCTATGTCCAGCATAGTCTAATGAATATGATAGGTAGAGTTCACTGAATGACAGAATTGTTGTAATATTCTAATATTACGGCCATTGCCAGGATATATTTAGACTCAACTTCATTAAAAAAAAAAGAATTCGGTCGCTATTTGATTTTAAAAATTACCCTTGTATACGGAATCCTGATCGAGTCTCTAGATCACTAAACCAGCTGTCAACTGAATGTCCGAATGTATAACAATAAATTTTATACCTGTATTATTATTATTTACTGTCAATCTCATCAAATAAAAAGAGCATAGTTTTCAAGTGCTCATGAAACATCCCTACGGCATAAAATCCGTCAGTACATCGTAGACGTGTCCCTTTTCCCCCCAAAGTATATCCCTGCATACCTGCGTGCGCTGCGCGTGGTCGCGGTGCGCGTGCGCATGCCAGCCCACGCCGCCCAGCGTGCCGAGGCGAGTGCCGCGGACTGACTGAATCTGGAATAAGTCAGGTTGTTGATAAGTTGCGGGCGGTAGGTTGATACGTTAGTTCAGGTTGAAGAATAGTACATTACTGTCGCGGCTGGATTGACAATCGTGAGTCCATCAATGCCGGGTTGCGGCCAAGGCTTGTATATTACTTTTCTCAAATAATGCGCGGACATTTAAAATTAATTATAAATTCCAGAACTAATTCCAATGACGAACAACGATTATTTTTTACGCGCCATTATATCGATTTATCTCGGAGAAGATTGTCAAAATAATGCTCGAATGCCAAGTATGTTTGAGAAAATGTATTGTATGACTTAATGTCATTGACATTTTGTACCAGTCAACCTTTGGGTGATGCAGAGACAATTGCGAAATTTGAGGAATAAATATTTCTTTCCTTTGGTTTTCAAATTATCGTTACCTGATTAATATCCAACAACAGCGGCGTATGATGCGAATGCGCATGGTGCGTGTGGTGCGTGTGATGCGCGGGGTGCGCGGGATGAGCGGGATGAGCAGGATGAGCGGGATGAGCGGGATGAGCGGGATGCGTTGGGTGCGTGGGATGTGTGTGGGGATCTAGAAGACGTTCTGTCCATGTTCCTGCGCCATTGTTCAAGTAACGCACCCGCCGTCTGTGGAGGAAATAATATGTTATTATGGCTGAGAATAAGACTCTTCTACGGCTTTTGGTGCCAAAAAGGTTGAGTATCAGATTAACTGCAGGGTCATACTGCGACCATCTTATCTTTTAGAGAAGTATGGTTTGGTCATCCAGAGCAGAGATGTTACGGAGCTTCGATTCCGACTCCGAAAGGTCGGAACTTCCGATAAATATTACAACACCGACTCCGACTTCGACTCCGGTAATTATGAAACGGAGTTATACCGAAGATCGAAACGCAGCAACGCACGTGTCTAAAGCACGTACAAACAAATTATATCTTGTCGCCCGGATAATTTTTATACACGCTCGCTTTCGAAGTCTCAGTTTATTGTTTTGTATATTCTCAGAAGAATAATTTGAAAAAAATATGTTATGAGCGGTGTATTAAGTAGTCCAATTGTTGTGATAAGTTCATTTCAATATGAAGTCAAAATAAAAGTGTTATATGGAATATCTTTCTTCTACCTCCGCCTCTGACTCCGGGTCCGGTTCCGATTACGACTCCGGCCCCGACTCCGATCAATAAAATTTAAAACCTCTGACTCCGGCTCCGGTTTCGGTAAAACAACCTCCGAAACATCTTCCTCGTTTTTGCCGTGTATATTTAAGCAGTGGCAGTGAGTCCGATTCTTAGAGATCTCGAGAAACGATGATACCTCTGATTTACACTAACCCTGAATGAGCTCACTTCTGAACTATGGCTGGCATTTGATTATTATTCATTATTTCTATCCTGTGTTCTGGCCGCCGTTTCTCGTTTCCACTTCTCTCTATCTTGAGATAATGCGGACCAAGTCAGCAGTTTGAGGTTAGTGAGGTAATTTATTCGTCCACATTACGACCACTATCTAAGGCTCGGCCAAGATCTTGGTCTCGGTCTCAGCATTCTCGGCTAAAAATAGCCGAAACTGATGTTAAGTAATAATTTACTGCATCGTCAGCTCATCAAACATGGCCGCCACAGATGAATCCAATTTATGGGCAGGTCATAAGTAATTCCAAGTAGTTTGAATATGAGCCAATAATGACCAGTGACGAAAACAGTTCAATTGCTGGAAACCATATAAGGCTCGATAGGTTTCTTACGAGTCAAGACTGCAAAGAAATGCAGATATTTTTACCTTATAAAGTACTTGGCATGCAGCAGAAAAGTTTTAATCAGCGCCTCCTACAAGTGTAACAAGTGAACAGCTCTTTAGCAGAGCTGGTCAGTTATATGAGAGACGACACTCTTTGAAGCGTGAAAACGCCCAAAATTTTTGATACAATTATTACACTCGTAAATATACAGGGTGTTTGGAAGATGGGTGCAAAGCTTTAAGACGAAGACGAAGACGAAGTCTTACCAATTTTTTAACCTGATATTTGTTTTTTTTTTCGGAAATTCCCAAAATTTTATGTAAACTGCATAATTATGGCCAAATTGAATGATATATGAGTTCATTTTTTTATTTATTTAATCAAAGTAATGTGTAAGCAATCAAGCACAACATTTTTTAGGCTTCTGTGAACATTAGACATTTTTTACAGACATTTAAAGTTCAGAAAATTTGTATCAATACGTTTTTTAAACATTATTAAAAAAAAAATGGTAAGTCTTCGTCTAAGACAACCATGGCTTAAATGGTTCTAAATTGTCTGTACTATCTTCGCCTTAAAGCTTTGCACCCATCTTCCAATTACCCTGTATAATATTGTAATGCAAAATTAGCGATATTAGATTTTTATTTCACGATTTATCTATTCTCAGAGAGAGATTTTATTTTATTCTTGGTATCGGTCTCGGCCGAGAACGAAAATCCTATCTCGGGCGACCCTTTGCACTATCGCTCAAAAAGTTAGTTGTAAGTACTTACGGCGGCTGATAGTGATGTCGTGGCGTGCGACGCTCGACTGCGGGCGCCGACACTGACACATTACTCTCTCCTGTAATTGCAAACAATATACATTAGACATTATGGCATCATATTATGTGTAACACCTTTGTAACAAAGTACTATTGTATAGAATCAAGTTTTTCTAACTGAACAGACAGCTGTGCTGCTGGGGAGTTTGTTGCGCCACTTCTTCCCAGCTAAAGCACTAGGAAGTGGTGAAGGCGTGGCGTTTTTGGGGGACTGTCTTAGGTAATTTTGACGTTCGAAAAGTGCTGATTTCTCAGCCTAGTTTGAATAAATAACTTGAATTTTATTTTATTTTATAGATATCCTGCAAATATTAAGACCTGTGGCGAATGCAGTGAAGTTTCCATGAAGGCAAGCGCATGGTCCAAAGCTGGTTTTTTACTGAGGAATATAGAAAAAAATACACCAATAAAAATTTCTTATTACATTTTTTGACCAATTTTTAACTAATTGACCCACACAGTGGGTACAGCAGTAAGGTGCTCCCTAACCGGGAGCATTTGCCTGTAATGTAACTTTACAGATATATTTTTTACGTATCGTTACAGTCTCCCTGACTGAAGAACATTCGCTTGTAATGTAACATTTCAGATTAAATAATTATTAAAGACATTGCGCAGTGTAATGCTCGGTTGTCCTCCCTCACTGATGTAATGCCCGAATCGTATCATTACAGGTTGCGCACTGTAATGCTCGGTTGTCCTCCCTCACTGATTTAATGCCCGAATTGTATCATTACAAGTTGCGCACTGTAATGCTCGGTTCTCCTCCGTCACTGATGTAATGGGTAAATTGTATCATTACAGGTTGCGCACTGTAATGCTCTGTTCTCGTCCCTCACTGATGTAATGCCCGAATCGTATCATTACAGGTTGCGCACTGTAATGCTCGGTTGTCCGCCCTCACTGATGTAATGCCCGAATTGTATCATTACAAGTTGCGCACTGTAATGCTCGGTTCTCCTCCCTCACTGATGTAATGGGTAAATTGTATCATTACAGGTTGCGCACTGTAATGCTCTGTTCTCGTCCCTCACTGATGTAATGCCCGAATTGTATCATTACAGGTTGCGCACTGTAATGTTCTTTTTCCTCCATCACTAATGTAATGGGCAAATTGTATCATTACAGGTTGCGCACTGTAATGCTCGGTTCTCCTCCCTCACTGATGTAATGCCCGAATTGTATCATTACAGGTTGCGCACTGTAATTCTCTGTTCTCCTCCATCACTAATGTAATGGGCAAATTGTATCATTACAGGTTGCGCACTTTAATGCTCGGTTCTCCTCCCTCACTGATGTAATGCCCGAATAGTATCATTACAGGTTGCGCACTGTAATGCTCGGTTCTCCTCCCTCAAAGATGTAATGCCCGAATAGTATCATTACAGGTCGCGCACTGTAATGTTCTGTTCTCCTCCATCACTAATGTAATGGGCAAATTGTATCATTACAGGTTGCGCACTGTAATGCTCTGTTCTCCTCCCTCACTGATGTAAAGCCCGAATTGTATCATTACAGGTTGCGCACTGTAATGTTCTGTTCTCCTCCATCACTAATGTAATGGCCAAATTGTATCATTACAAATTGCTCACTGTAATGTTCTGTTCTCCTCCATCACTAATGTAATGGGCACATTGTATCATTACAGGTTGCGCACTGTAATGCTCTGTTCTCCCCCGTCACTGATATAATGCTCGACTCTGAACGTTACATTAAAGGCGAATGCTCCTGGTGAGGGAGTATCTGTAGACGGCAAAGCAGCAGGCCCAGGGGGAAATGGCGGGACGAACTAGACTTTTTTCATAAGGATTGGTCACTAACAGCAGCAGATAGGGATAAGTGACAGGAGGGACGAAAGACCTATGCCCTTTGAACTTTGCCTTTCAGTGAGCGTGGGACACAAACAGCTGATACTAATGAGACTAGTTCGATACCCCTATCTCTAGTTTCCGTCGAATTGACCTGGGAATAAATGGTTCGACAGGGCTTCACAATCAAATTGGTTGTTAAATGGGTCAATGATTGCCTTGGCAGTCTTTGCATAGAACACTACCAGCTCGGATCATTAGAAATAACAGGCCTTAAGCCAAACCATATACAATAAGTTCATGCCATGAGGCAATGGATGGCCAGCCAGCAAGGTGGAAGATGGGCCAAATATCAAAAGACCATTACAGATAATAATCTACATGGTCCTCTTAAAAGAGACTGTGACCTCTGAGTTTGTTTCGCCATTTCTTCTCAAGTAGATAGGAAATGTCGACAAAATCTAGCTTATTTTGAAACCCCGACGCAAAAAGAGGGGTGTTAGAAGTTTGACCGCTGTGTGTCCGTCTGTGGCACGTAGGGTTGCCAAACCTACAAACAACCAAAAAGTTGGCAACCCGTAGGTTGCACCGTAGCTCTTATACGGGTGGACCGATTCGAATGCAGTTTTTTTTATTTGACAGCAGGTTTTCTAGCGATGGTTCTCAGATCTTATGTTTCATCAAAATCGGTTCAGCCGTTTGAAGATAATCAGCTCTTTTTAGTTGATGAATGGATGTGAGCGTCTTCCACAGGACTGATCGATTTGAAATTTGGTATTCTGTTACTTCAATGATATTAGAAGAACATAGTAACCTTTAACTGATGCTGCAGCATCACATGGAATTTGCAGGATACCCAACCAACCAACGATAGCACAGGTATCATGTTTAGGCTCATTAGAATGGTTCAATGAATAGAGTGAACTTGGAGACTCAAAGAGTCTCCTTGGAGTTTCTTGCCCGTTCTTCTCCATAGAGATCTACGTTTTGGAATGGGCAACTAGCTTCAACTTTCTGACTAACTGACTGACTCTTTGAAAAAGTGCCTGTAAATGGTTTTATTGAAATAAATGGTTTGAGTTTAGGTTATAGACAGATTGTGAAAAGGGTCTGGTGATGGAGTAGGAAAGAGAAATGAGGAAATGTTTCAGTGGAGGGTTTTTAAAATGTTATTTTAATTGCACATGATTTTATTTTTAATATGACGTGTACAAGTGATTCCGATATCCTATGTACAGAAGAAACAATTTCATTTCATTTCTATTCCTTATTTTCATGCCATTTGCATGGTTGCTATTTTCATGGCCACAGTCTCAAACATTCCCAGTGCTGTTCTTTTAAGCTACCTCTTTGGCGCCATCTCCACGGGCGAGAAAAACGCGGCGATAGTCTCGCAGTGCCATCAAATTCAATAGAAACTCTATGAATCAGTCTTGACACGGCGATACCATCGCGGCGATAATTTGAAGGCACAGCGTGGCTATCGCCGCGGTTCTCTCGTTCGTGGAGATGTCACCTTTGTGAGAGTGAGTGGGTCCAGTCCAATGCAATGTTACATGTCTAAGACTGCGGGCACGACATTAGCGGAGACCGAGCGGCAGCGACGTAAACATAAGCATAGCATCCAGAGGAGTGTGAGTTTCTTTTAACCATCTTGACTTTACGCATTGACCGCGTTCGGCGCTCCGATTGGCCCTTCACTGGTAAAGGCCGGCTGGCTGCCAATCGGAGCGCCGAACGCGGTCGATGCGAGTCGAGATAGTTTAATTAAAGGAACTCACACTAGGGCCTTTGAACTGACGTGCACGAAACGGGCGAGAGCTGGGGACGTATTATGACGTATTAATGCCACCATTATTCCAGTGTGAGTGAGAGACGGAGCTATATAAAGCCGCTAACACCATCCTTTTTGCGCAATGGAATAATGAAGGCATTAATTCTTCATAATAAGGCCCCAGAGCGGGGCGATTGAGCGATGCACGGGCGGGCGGGGCCGTGGCGATCGACGCGCAAGCGACAGGAACAAACTTGTTTGATTTCGCTGCTCGATGGCCGCTCTCGTGTATAGTGTTGTATTTTTTTACCGCCAGTTTCATGCCTAGGCCTAGGCCGTTGCTGGACCGCCCCACCCCGCGCCACTCCGCTATCGCCATCGCTCGGCCGCCGCTAATCTCGCGCCCGCAGACTTAAAATTCATTATTCAAGGACATGCCGGTTTCCCCCACGATGTTTTCGTTCACCATAATTTTTCATCCTGGTTAATAGCGTGAGATTCTTACCTGAAGACAGGTGTCTGGATATACGCCTCCGTTTCCTGCTGGGGCTGTCTCCTGCTTTCGAAGACAGTTCACCATCTGAAGAGCCAGCGCCGCTGACCATGGACTCCACTGAACCCTCGAGGGGGTTAGTGTCCTAGACAATGGAAAATGAGGATTCAGTTTAAAAATACACTATTATCTGCCTAGCCTTTTCCCATATTAATAGCTTATTACTCGCAAAATTTGGAGGTTTTTTTTCTTCCACCTCCACAAACATAACATTATTATATTATTAGATTAGCTATTACAATGTATAATAGATGCTATTTAGGGGTCGGCTTCCAGTCTATCCGGATGAAACTGATTACCAGTATTTTACATGGAGGGACTCTGACCTCCACAAAGCCACATGGAATAGTAAAAATATTAATTAGAATATTTTTTTATCGGACTGTTTTTTATGGAGCTGAGTAAAAAGTTTTAACCTAAAATATTCTACGACCATTTAGTTCTCTGTCGACATGCAGCAATGCTGTGTTTCAATTTATATATTGGAAACTTGGAAAGTTGCACAGATTATTAAGGCGCATTTTAGGTATGAAAGAAAAATAGGCCAATTCAGTGAGTGTTACGTAGTCAGAACATCTGAGAGTTACGCGATAGAAAGAGAGGCAACTTCTAGGTGAATATAGCTGTAGGTAATTAGCGCTGTGCGACCTGAATTCCACTTTATTGTGTCGTAGCAAAAGTCGCTTTTTATTCAAATGATTTTGCGAAGTGAACCATCTGTGTCTCTACACTTGGAAACTGGTAGAAGGCTGATAAAAGAAGGTTCTTACCATGTGATGATGATGCATCATGTGCGGCGGGTCCGCTGAAGTCCCCGCGCCTCCTGGACTGGCGCGCATTTCTGTGAAACAGCACGAACATAGCCATCAAAACATTGATCATAAATTGAAGACAAATTACAAACATTTTTACTCACGTGTTTCGGCTTTACAGCACAGTTATTAGGCTATACGAATGTCTGAAGGATCAGGTTGTGATGAACATTATACTGGGTCAAATTGAACTAGCTAGAGTTTTGCTAGTTTAACCCTGTACGGTTACTCGGAAGCTTTTTTTAATCTTAATTAATGTCACAGCCATAGTGTTTGGTCCAGTCGTACCTGTGCGGCGTCGCTCTGAGGGTCCGGCAGTACGACGCTCAGCGCGTCGTGACCCGCCTGCTCCACCGCCTTTAGGAACAAGCCGTATACATCAATATTAGGCAGTGTCCTAAGTAACTATTATGGCTTTTTTTCGCCCTATAACTATAGTTGTAGGCAGGGACTGAATTACCGAAAAATTAAGGTACCTTTAAATTTCAGTATGACGGCATACCGTTTAATAAAGGTTACCGAAATATTTCGATACCGTTAATTTTTTCAGTAGCGGAATTTTGAGGTTGGATATGCATACCGGTATATTTCGGTAGAAGTACTATAACCTTTATAAATGTTTCGGTAGCAGTACCTAAACCTTAATAAATAGGGGTTTTCTTTGACACACCGCCTCGCTACTCTGTCTGTCGTTCACTTGCCGATTGTTACAAAATAGGTACACAAGTTCTAGTGTTCGACGCCGCGCCGTCTCGCATGTTTTTGATACCGAAATCGTGTAAAGGTTAAATAACGGTTTAGCCCAACCTTTATTTTTAAAGGTATCGGTATAGCTCAACCTGTATTTTAAACCGGTACCGGTATATTTTTGAGGTATCTTACCTTTAACCATAACCGCTTTCAGTCCCTGGTTGTAGGAACATTGCAGGTTGGTATGCATCATAGCGCTACAATCGTCATCTCAAAACCATAACCTTTATATTTTACATTCTTCTTTGACATTACGAGTATATACCACAATTTAATTTCAACTCTTTATTAGTGGCTTTTGTGGACATGATAATTACTCAGATTTGTTACAGCTCTAATAGGAATCACGTCATTTCGTTTAAAATACGTTTTTATTTTAAATAATTGTTTATCTTTACATAGATTCTGTTTTATTTTGTGAATGTGAGAAAGCTGCAGGCTTATTGGACTGTAGGTTTCTTGCCCATCATTATTCTGTTAAGTACCTGGTACTTGTTGAAAGACCTACACATACCTAACACTGTTATTTGATAATATTGTAAAAGCCAATTATTTTTAAAAGAGTAACCGTAGAGTTGCTTGCCGGCTCTTCTCCATAGGAAACGACCAATTGGAACCGTGCACCTAGCTTCTGACGTTTCATAAGTGCCCATGTAGGTTTATGTGAAATAAAATATTTTGAATTTGACACAAACCTATCTAGGTATCTATCGTGTTAGGTGAAAACGCATCTACCATCCGGAAATTAGAGTGTGCAATGTTTTCTGAAACCCTGACTAAATAGACAGTCCGGTAAAGCTATAGTTACCGCATGAATGTCTTGGGATAGTGGTTTAAGGACAGACCGCTTTGGACATTCCTTTTCTCTTTAAATTAATTCTAATCTTCATTTAAATAATTATATAAATCTATCAAATGTATCTTTTGTTATTTATTTTATGGTTTTTATTTTAAATTTTAAGCTGTTGGCCATAATCTTTTATTTACATGTCGACCTATTGATGAAATGTGAATTTATTACTTTTTTTTTGTTTTTACTTTGCCCCACTTTCTCCTATATCGTGGGTGGGTTTACAAACATTTTAACTCACATACACAAACAGCCAGACCCGGAACAACTACTTGTAGGTCACACTACTGTAATTGTGTAATATTTTTTTTATTCATATACAAATTACTTGTTTATGAATAAATGACTATGACTATCTCTTTGCAAAGCAGTAGACGTGTTTCGACAAATTGTCAAAAGTCAGATGAGCACACCTTATGCTTAAACACTTCTATAGCATACATACCTAAACTAAGTGGCCTAGAATGCTGCTCGAGGTGCAGATGCTGCTGATGCGGGCCGAGCGGGCCATGCTGCGAGTGCGGCTGATGCGGCGCATGCTGTTGATGCGGGTGGTGGTGGCGCACGTCGCGCTTCACCGGCGCGGGCGCGGGTGGTGGGGAGGCCGCCACGCAGGCCTCTTTTGGACTGCCGGCGCTGCTACCATCACTAGAACAAGGACATTTTGACGTTAGAGATGTTTTGAGGCCTATTAGGTTTATACAAAAACATTACTACACGAACTCATATTGCAGTTAGGTTTAAGAGGGAACAGGACCTGCGAGTCTCCATACAAATGTATTCCCCGTTTGTCTTCCGGATTAATGCCTCTAGAACAATCCATTCTTTTTTTGTTCATAAAATCAAATCTGCTGTGGGCACGTCCCTGTAATTTCTTTTTATTCAGCAAGTTGTTGGTAAAGAAAATACCTAAACCTCCAAAAATTACACAATTGCTTCATTTTTACTATCGCCGTGATTTTACGAGACAAATTCGAAAAAAAAATAACATAAAAGATAATGATAGGAACCTAGACATACTCTTTCTTAAAATTTTAATGTAATAAATAATTGAATCAGCTCAGTTTTCGAGAAGAAAAAAGGGGTACGAAACGATCTCGTCAAATTTTTTTGTGATATAATCATCGGTCTGTGCTGCAGCTGTCTCTATCGCACTCTACGGAGGCAGACTTGAGGTAAGACGAATGCAATATAATAGTTTCTTCAAATATCTATTTTTCAAATTCCTTGCAGGCCCTGTTCCCTCTTAAAGACCAAACCATCAAAGCGTAGCGATTTTCCGCATACTTTGTTTTCCATGTTTTTTTTAATCTTTATATCACGTAATTTCGGCTTTGTTGCTAATATTGCTACGCTTAGAAGCGCAACTTATTAGTTTTTAATGTACTGAATTTTAAAGGAATCATTTCAAGATTGTCTGTTTAAATTAACATGACGTAAACTTGGAATCTTGTTAAAAATATTTTATGTTGAGCCATCACACTCTTCATCACTATCATTACAGGAATTTCCTAATTGTGTGGCCATAATTACAGTTTCATTATTTATCATAACATATTCTGTACATCGTAGTTTTTGTGAACTCACTCAGAGAACAAGTAAAAATACCTATGCCGTCTGCTACGTCATTAAGTACACGCAAAGTACGCGTTATAGGGGCTGTACCCAGTAGATTGGTCCTACTATTGGGCACTGCCAATAGCCGTGGCCGTGGCCTTCGCAATACATAATTGTCGGGTACACACAGGTTTATTTCTTTTAATATACCAAACCGGGTCTGAAGTCTTGATTATACTACTGTTAGCCAACAATTAAACCTTTGAGTATTCCCCACACATCAAATTGTCCACGGGAGTAATATATCTTTTGCCTTTGATAATATTATTATCGAGTGTGTAAAATAACTTCCGCAAATCAACTCAATTTCAATCACCGCTTTCCGTCGCAAAGGAAAACACGTTCCGCTTCGATTGCGTTTAATCAAGCAAGAAGATAATATTGACGACTTGAAATGTCCCCTATTACATGGGACTTAAATAAATAACTGTCAAAATATGGGTGTTGGTACTATAAGGAGGAGGCTCCCTGTGAGGATCCACCTTGCTGATTTGCTAACATTTTTACCATACACTACATCAATCTGCCTAGCTTTGGGTCGGTTTCCAGTCTCACCGGATGCAGCTAAATACGAGTATGTTACATGGAGCGACTACCTATCTGACCTCCACGTGCACCTCTAACTAACCCTCCAGTGAAAACAGATGTGTTATTACGACGTTAATATAGAGCGAGTCATATTCATAATTCATTTATTTGCTCAGAATGTAGGTATCTACAATAGGGTGGTTACAATATTGAAGAATCCTTGTACATTCTGTGCCATGACGTCACTTGTATGTAGATTTTATACATACTTGTGACGTATCAACCCCCACTCCTCAACTTTAATACGTTGTATCTGAGTCATTTTTTATTAAAATGATAAAGCAAAAAATACGTGTCTAATATTTTTTTATTATCTGACTGACGGACTAAATAGAATTTCTTTTTTTTGACCCAGGCATCATCCCTATTAGTTTCTTTTTGAAAATTGTTCAGTAACAATTTTCAACAAGAAACTAATTGTCCTTGAAAAGAGGAACCAGTGTTCCGCTTTTATGGAATTAGGAATGTGGTTAAAAATAGCCGGTGCCATACCAAAAACACTTTTCCTTAACAAAGACAAAATCAAACTGGTTGCTAATTCAATTGTATAAGTTTTTTTTTTTTTTTTTTTATTGTATTAGGATTGATTTTACATTCTGTGATTACTTCCTCACACACTGAATTATTAATTGGAAAATTTTAGGAAAATCGTCTACTTTTAAAATATTTGTAAATATATGAGCACCATGTATCTCACATAATTAATTATCATTTTTATTTTTTTACCTATTGTGGTAAGTATAGTAATTTTATTCTAGGTGCATAGTCTTCACATATAATCATATAACTAATGTACCTATACAAAATATTGTAAAACATTTTAAAAGAGTAACGGTGGAGTTTTTTGCCTATTCTTCTCCATGGGAAAACTACCTTTTGGAAGGGGGGAGACTAGAATCATTTTTTTTTTTTCTAAATTTTTGTGTTCTTTAGTGCCTTGCAAGGGCCTATTTGAAACAAATGTGTATCCTATCCTATAACTAACTGTGCGTAACAAGTTTTGGTATTGAGATCACAAAGCTACATCTCAGTATCTGCTTTCCGATAAAGTTAAAAATAGATGTTGATTACATTTAACAAAAAGAGCAATATAAGAATGTATGTGAGTCTTTCGCAATTACATTTCGACACCACCAAGAACCACTTTTATCAGTCCTACCGTTATCATAGTCTTTGTCCAGCTGTACTGCGCCAGTTAATCTGGTGCACGGACTACACAAAGGACATTGTCAACATGCGCCATTCGTGTCAGAAGCGACTTCGTGACGTCATGCGCACACACTTGCACGCTAACTAAGGAAACTTGTGTGGCTTTGGCGCAGCGCGAGGTAAAGCGAAGAGCTAGATTATTTTGTAAGATTATTTTTATTTAGTCTGAAACGAGGTGAATATTGGGATGACGACTAATAGCGAAAGAAGTATGGATGGAACGATGCTGCGCTGACCACAATAAATAGGTTTAAATAATTTATTACTCATAAGAACTATAACAGTTCACTTAGAATGAGATAGGTACCTACAGATAACGAATTGAGACAAGGACAAGAGAATGATGGTTTTTATTCTGTCATGCTCCCCAGAAACCCCATCACCTGTTGTTCCATTTATTAGTATATAGGTTTGTACCCAATATGTACAAAATTTGTACATACTTAACCTTAAACAGAGGTGACATTCAAAATTCATAAGTCATTTATTCAAACTAGGCTGAGAATCAGCAATTTTCGAACGTCAAAATTACATAAGACAGTCCCTCAATACGCATTAATGTTTGAGGTCAAAACTGCGCATCTGACTTATAATTACTCCATAAAACGCTCGATAAATGCACATACATTAAACCGTAGAGACGTAGACAACCCAAACATAGACGACATGTTGTGTATAATTTCCGCCAGTTATGGCCATACTACGAAGTTCATCAAATTAAAGGAACATTCCATACCGTGCTATATTCATTCTGCGCCTTTCAATCAATTTGGTTGAACAGTAATGCCAAAAGTCGATCAAACCCGATAAAAGGCATGTGTGTAAAGGCGTAGAGGCGAAGACACTCTAAAATCAAGTGACATAGCTAAGACGATACATGTAATTAGGCCCATCACGGCAATATCGTGTATAGTACACACGTAGAAACAAAAAGCAAAGGCTTAAATGAACCAAATTGAACGAACCATTCCATATCAGCAATTTCTGTCAATCAATTTGGTTGAGCCGTGCAATACCATAGATTAGTACAGATCGTTATGATGTTATATGATTAGACTACTCTTGCTACGACACAATAAAGCGCAATTCACGTCGCACAGCGCTAATTACCTACAGTTACTTTATTCACCTAGAAATTGCCTCTCTTTCTATCGCGTAACTTTTATATCTTCTGACTACGATGCGCTCACTGAATTCGACAAGTCGAGCCCTCCGCGTGCCTACTTGTAGCTTCATACCTAAAATGCGGAGTGAACCATCTATCTATATTCATCTGTATAGCAATACTGCCATAACTTGATCAAAACCGATAAAGGGCACGTGCCTAAAGGAGTACTCAAAAACCAAGTGACATACAGGTTCAAATAAAATTAGCTAGCAATACTCTGCAGACTCTTACTTGAAGTGTGAGTTGATTAAAATCTGTTTTATCGTGTTGAGATATATCGTACCTATCAGGGACCAAAAACCTTTATAAATTAAGAATTTTGGTTACTTTACGACTAACGTTACCGCTATCTGGGTAACCAAGAAGAAACATGTTACCTAATTTGGGTTACCGTTTTAATACCGGTTACACTACACACACAGGCAATGCGCGCCCTTTAACTAATGCCGTCGGCACGTGTAAGATAGTTAAGTTTTATTTCGGTAACCGGTATTAATACTGGTTGTATTCAATTATAAGGTAACCTTTAAAAATAATAAATGTTGTAACCGAAAAAATACCCATTTTGATCATAGCGGTTACGATTACACAAAAAAAACTGATTTTTAAACTGATATTCAAACGGCCGAATCCAATAACCTATCTATCACCAGTTTTGGCATACTGGAGATAGAAAAACCCTTCTATCAACTATGGTTTTAACGTCCCAATAATCTGTCAGAGAATAAGAATCTTACGGAATGACATTCAATGACAGATAGAATTATACTGTCTACCATCAATAGCGATCTGACTTTTATTGTATACTTATTATTTGCACCAACGACAGTCCCATTTTATGTCCACGCAAATCACTGTCCATTCCAAGGTTGCCTGGAAGAGATCGCGGAAAGCGATAAGGCCGCCCATTGTATATTTTGTAGTGTGTAATTCTTTCTTTTTTGTTATGTATATTTGTGGTGTAGACTATAGTATATATAAATAAATATAAATAAGTACGTTTATTTGCGGTTGCAAAAAAAGAACAATAACACGAAAATAAAAATTTGAGGTAAAATATGCGTCACACCCACGCAAAACGGCCATCGCTCAGTATAGTGCTGCAAAAATTATTTCTGGGAAACAATCTTTATTTTTTGTGTGTGAATAATCGAGATCAGAGGTTGTGGGTGTATTTAAAATTACGTCATAACATTAACAACTTGTTTTCGGGGAAAAAAGGTTGGAACTTTGGAACTTCAACAGGCGTAGAATTTATTCTATGTTGGTCGGCTCCCAGTAACAGGATGCAGCTGAATACCAGGTTTTTGCAAGGAGCGACTGCCTATCAGACCTCCACAACCCAGTTACCGGGTAATGTCAAACTTTCGGGGCCTTTACCACCCGTAACGACTGTCAAAGATCTAGGAAAGACAGCCGAGACCAACGGCTTAACGTGCTTTCCGAGGCATAGAGAAGTCACGGTACGTTAGAGATGGTCACCTACACGGACCAACCAACCACGGAAAGCGTTGCTTAACCTTGAAAATCGACCCGTGCGGTTGTTATTAATTAGCCACGGGTTCCAACTGACATCTGAGTCGATATAATTTCCGTATAGTTACGGGCTGGTGTTGCACAAGCTAGTGGCTCAGCGCAGCGCGCCTTCATCGTTACACGTAGCATGCTTTAGTGGGTAGCGAGTTAGTGACGCAATCTTCGCGTCATAGCTCTTTGTTATAGATTCCGTGGACGGTCATATAATTTTCTTATGATACAAGAGTATTGGAGGCCGAAAACTTTAAACATTTTTATGCAATGAAACACTAGAATTGTCAAGAAGTTTAAGAAAATTAGATGCTTATTCAAAAGCCTAGATTCGGTTGTAGTCGCATCGACTCTAACTTCGTTCGGGAGTTGTGGGTTCAAACTCAGGGAGGCTGTCATCCAACACGCTTTATGGAGTGGCTAGGTTGCCTCATCACAAGTTCACAACAAATCTAAAGATGGTAAAAGAAAATTTCGCGCAGTAAGCGACAACGCAAGGACCGAAACCGGTATCAGTTAGGTACAACATTATTATATTTACAGGTATTTTTAAAGGTTACCGTAAATTGAATACAACCAGTATTAATACCGGTTACCGAAATAAAAATTACCCGAATCATACACGTGCCGTCGGAATTAGTCAAAGGGCGCGCATCGCCTGTGTGTGTAACCGGTAACCTAAATGAGGTAACTTGGTTACTCAGATAGCGGTAACGTTAGTCGTAGAAGTATCCGCCATAGATTGCGATCGCTATACGACCGAATTCGGTCGCAAAGTCGTAGAGCGTCCCTAGACGCGCACGACGTGCTTCACAATGGATATGTTCGTGCGTGTCAAGCACGAAAATATCCCGACCGAATTCGGAAATATAACGATAAATTATATAATATATTTATAAAGGTTTTCTGTTCCCGACAAGTTTCAGTCCCAAAAGACATGTGATGTCCACTAATCCGGGAGTATGCGAGTAAGACCCACTTCTTTCCACCAAGAGAAGGCCTGTTGAGTCCCAGATGGTAACGGTTTGCATTACCCTAAATTTAAGGTAAATATTCAAATAATCTGAGATTTACCAAGGTCTGAGTATAAAACCCAAATTATTCTATACCCTCAGGGATTAATTATAAAAAGTAATTAATTCTAACTACGACACAGGACTAGTAATCATGTTTTCTTGGAACTTGATATGAAATCTAGATTTTCCAATGTCAAAGTGAAAATAATTATTACCTCCTGTTTTATAGGCATCAATTTAATTGCTTTTATTAGAATTTTGATATTGGTGGAGTCGCCTGGCCAGCTGTGATTTCCTTTTGGCTAAAATAATGATTTGACGCTTTATTTTCACCGTAAAAATTAATAACCTAAACCATCGACGCCTTGGAGCCTTCTCCCCGCCGTTCAGTCTCGCTCTCTCTCAGCCCGCGAGCAGTAGTGTGCGAGCGAGATAAGCAGTAAATTTGAGCTGAAATATTATGGACTTTTATGAAGTAGACCTATCCTATAATTCCTAGAATGGTATAACGATATGTTGGCGCTTGAATGGCATTGACAGTGGGGCGTTGCTACTAAACATAAATTGTTACTAATAACGCCCCACTAACAACTATGTCCTTCTCCGGGTCATGGTCTACCCTGTGCCAAATTTCATCCAAACCTGTTCAGCTGTTTTGGCGTGAAAGCGTAACAAACAACCAAAAAAACTCACTTTCGCATTTATAATATTAGTTAGGATAGGATAGCGGATAGCCTATGTTACTCAGTGATAATATAGCATTAAGGCTCGTGCAGACTAGCGCGACGCGACAGCGCGCCGCGACACCGGCTATTGTTATACCGTGAAGTTTTCTTAGAAATTGTATTGTTTGAGTCGCGTCGTGCCGTCTCGCGTCGCGCTTGTCTGCACGAGCCTTTATACTGGATAAATAAGAATTTTTAAAACCGGTCCAGTGTTTTTTGAGTTTATTCATCACAAACAAAAAATCTTTTCTCTTTATAATATTAATAGTGTAAATAACCACTTTTGAATTGACTAACATATAGATAATGCAAATCAACGACGACGCGCCCCACTCCGCTCCGCTCCGTACTAATGTACAGCTTACAGTACAGTAATCGCGGAGTGGGGCGCGTCGTCGTGGATGGATTGCACTATCTGTATAAGTAAATGAGAATCGATCAGTCAATCTGAAAGTTAATGTTTTTTGCTCGCTCTGAAATCGTTGTCGTTGCTTACAAAAAAACTTTATTGGCAATTTGAAATTGAGCCGTGGTTGCTTGTATTTTTTGTAAGTAGTACATAAGTACCTAATTTAGTTTCGGTACCTACACCAGGTAATGTAGCATGCTGTCAGAGGCAAGTCGAGTTAGGTCGAGGTGCTCAGGCGCAGTTCAAGCCAGCTTTCACCTCGCTTTCCACGATTCGCCACGATACCCGGCCCAGGTATAAGGTATTATGTAAATATTTTGATAAAAAACGAAGTAGGTAGGTTTTTTTGATTAGTTGGTGAGAGGATGCAAAACCTGTCACAGTTGAAAGTGCAATTTGTCTTTTTTATAGCCATCTTTACTAATACATATATAATAAAGCTGAATAGTTTGTTAGTTTGCTTGAACGCACTAATCTCTGGATCTACAAAAGTGATAGCCTAGTGGTGTGACCGTCGGCCTGCTTTGTCATAGGTCTAGAGTTCCTGCTGGGGAGTATGTTGCGCCACTTCTTCTTCCCAGCTAAAGCACTAGGAAGTAGTAGTTTGAATAAATGACTTTTGAATTTTGAACTCAAGCACGCGCCTCCGACTTTTCGGATTCATGTGCGTATTGTATAATTACCACTTGCTTAAAAAACTGTGAAGGAACACATCGTGAGGAAACCAGCATGCGTAAGAGATATTTCTCGACGGCATTTGAAGTCAAGTCAGAGGTCCATAAAAACTGGCACCAGGTTAGTCACTAACCCCACGTAAAATAAAAGTAAGACCAGTCGGATATGAAAAATTATTGTTGCATTTGATAGCCCAATAGGGATGATGCCTGGGTCAAAAAAAAGAAATTCTATTTAGTCCGTCAGTCAGATAATAATAAAATATTAGACACGTATTTTTTGCTTTATCATATTAATGAAAAATGACTTAGATACAACGCATTAAAGTTCGGGAGTGGGGGTTGATACGTCACAAGTATGGATAAAATCTACATACAAGTGACGTCATGGCACATTATAACTCAATGTATCGCCGTAATCTTTTGATAACGTAAAAAAAGAAAAAATACGTGTGCGTTATTTTTTCATAATCTACATTACGGACAAAAAACATTTTTTTAGTCATCATCCCTATTCTTAGGGAAGGTTTTACATTTAACTTCAAGCTACGACTCTGAGGAACCAAGCGAGAGAAAAAAAAACAGAAAAAACGAAAAGTGAAGGCACATTATCAGTTATTTCATCCTGTCGAAAATTTGGCCTGTTTGCACTGCTGGTTTTTGGCTCGATTACATAAATACAAGCAACTGGTTCAACATAACAGTAAACCGTTCGCTTATGCTCGAAATAAGTTCACGAAAGTTGTTTTTTAAGCACTAAGAACTTGTTTCCTGTTCGTTTTTGAAGGGTTCGATTCTTAGCCAAGTACTTACGCACCGGGGATTTTTTTATCGCACACCTTATTTTCAACTCTATAGAGGCTTGTGGCAAAGTAATAACAGCCTCACGGATCGATCGATCAGGTTAGGATACGATTGCCGCGGCTGGTCCGTGGATGGGTGAACATCTTTACTACATACCAAGACCTCTCCGTGCCTCGGAAAGCACGTTAAACCGTTGGTCCCGGCTGTCATTCGTAGATCTTGGACAGTCGTTACGGGTCGTCAGAAGCCCGAAAGTCTGACAACCAGTCTTACCAAGGAGTTTCGTTTTATCCGGTAACTGGGTCGTGGAGGTCAGATAGGCAGTCGCTCCAGTTAAAATACTGGTATTCCGCTGCTCCGTTAAGACTGGAAGCGAATCCCAACATAGTTGGAAAAAGGCAGGTGATAACTTTATTTTCAACTCTCGCTGTTGAGCCGAGTACCTAGTGTATAATTGCACAGCACATGTGTGAGCACTGTGACCATGTACCTTCTATAAAGCTACCATTTACTGGGTACGTCTTTCATTGACTTGAATGTGCCCTGGCGGCTGAGAGTATGTCATGCTCACTCAAATGTCTCGCTGGATCGTTGAGTTCCCTTCAAAATGGTTGAGCTAAACGGTGCTGATCCATGCGTCATGTTCGTGAACGAGCGCCGTCAGTAGGGACTGGTCATCTCTTATCTGCCACGGGTCATTTTAATTTTTGCCGCGTTAAAAATCGCTCGTGGGTACGAGAACATTCGCACAAATGTAATCAAATCGCGGCGATTATTTTTCGTGCGCTAGATTTTCAACTTTTTGCTTAGCGCCCGAGAGTTGAAAATCCAATAGTGTGGGTTTTCAACGTGCTGGGACGAGTGCGTCCTAACGCGGTGGACTCTCAACGCTCGGCTCATCACCGAGAGTTGAAAATCCAGTGTACGAAAAAAAATCGCCGCGATAAAAACACGACGTGGGCTTATTGATACTTTCGAAACCGCAGTTTATGTAAGATTTGGAGCAGGCAGAAATCAAAGTGTCTTAAAAAAGTAATATTGGTGAATTGAACGTTGGGTTTTTCGAAAGTAGGTATCATGAGATCATGTCTGTCAACCTGGATTTATTTGTATAATAATAGTACTCACGCCTTCTTCCCATGCGGGTAGGCAGAAACTACAGAACGCCACCTGCAACGATCCTTACATATTCCTTTTGCCTCGTTTACGTTCATACATCTGGTCATACACGCACTTGTCCTTTTTGAAGAACATCACCAACAAGGTCAGTATAGGGCGTCCCCTCCCGGCGTTTCCAGTCACAACTGCCTTGTAAATAATTTTTGTCAGTTCATTCATCCTCTCAACATGACCAAACCATCACAGCATACCCTTTAGTTATTATTTTTTATTTTATTTACTGTCCTTCTGCAGGGATTCTCCCAAATCTCAAATCAAAATCTCCAATCGTTTATTGCAATCCATAATGTACAATCAAAGAAGTTCATATCTATACACCATAAGGACTATTTTTGCTTGTAGCGCTCGGACGCTATAGAACCGGGGCGGTAACAGATGTGGTCATCGTGTTCACGGGATTTTGTTTTCAAACTGCTTAGATATGAAGTTCTTCGAAGGTACAATTACAGGTGGTAAATAAAAGAAATAACAATAGAAACAATTAAGGACCCTGTCGGGCACAGCTAATGTTTAAAAATAAGTAGAGAGAGAAAGAGCGATTTATTAATTTTCCTTGTTAATAAGTTAGAATTATTTTATATCCTATTACTTATGTACTTATATTGCCATTCATTCACTTATTAATATTTAATATGCAGGTCTATCTATTCATTTATCATTTATTTAATTATATTTAGTATTACTCTTATTTCTTTACTCGCTTAGTTTTTTTTTCATTATTATTAATGTAGGTAGTAATTTATTTTTGTTATTTTATTTAATAAAAATATATATCTGTTATTCATAGTTACGTATTAATATTATTGAATTTATCCATTAGAATTATTTTATATCATAATACAGATAGCTCAACTCATCTGTGCGCTCGGCGCCATTTGTGTGCTGTAATTATACTGCTTTAAGGCGCAGGGTTCCGATTTGCATTTGTCTCTGTATTTTTCTTAACGTGTAAAGAGTAAAGAAAATAACCACACTTTTGTACTTTTTCAATGTTTTTTTCATCATATTGCTCATATTACTCATCATAATCCATCACTGAATGCAGGTTGACATTAAACATGTTATGGTATGTATTTAATTATTTAAATTATAATAAAATTGTTAGTGAAGGTATAACTGCTTTTAAAGACAATTAAGAGGTGTGTTTGAAGATTTTTTTGAAGCAGCTGCTGCTTCAAAAAAATCTTCATTATGATTTGAGTTCCATCACTGTATTAAAATAAGACTTGAAAATATCATGCTTTTTTTTTGGTCAAAATTATTTACGGTTTAAGAGATACACTGCTTTAAAAAAACCCGTTTTCGGAACCCTGCGCCTTAATTTGTGTGGCAGTGACGCGGCCGTCGTCGTCCGAGCGCAACCAACACAAATTAAAGTTGTATACTTACAAGCGCACGCACACATGGCACCGAGCGCACAGATGAGTTGAACTATCTACAAATAGTCCGCGATTACTGTACTGTAAGCTGTATTTTAGTACGGAGCGGAGCGGAGTGGGGCGCGTCTCAGTGGATTGCACTATCTAATGTATTTCCCCTTTTCTTATACAGAGAAGGAACGACTATGCTTACTCGTTATGTTGGTGATTTCACACCATAACCTCGCGTTCTATTAAAAAGCAATCGTCGCGCGAATACATTATCGTTCGAACTTGTTCGGTGTACCTGAACACGTGGTCGCGCCGACAGAGGGCGCTGTCCGAAATTCCGGACAATTGCACGCGACCGATCGCTTTCAAATCGAACGCGACGCGAGATAAAAAAATAAATGATAACAAGTGAGTAAGTAGGTCTAGCCTATTTTATAATGTCCGGATATGCATTATTTCCTAGATAAGTTGAAAAAGGGAACTAGTGTAAACATTTAAAGTGAGCGGTAAAACAGACTAGATATCTAATAATCTAGCCCGGTTTACTGCTCCCTTATGTTATGTAACAAATTCGATGTCTTTTTATTTTCATACAAACATAAAATCACGCCCAAAGGGTTAGGCAGAGGTGTACCGAACTTTTTTTTTTTTTTTTTGGGTGGGAAATCATCAAATGACTCCTCCCGCTCTGGGTGGAGCGGGAGGGCGTGTCAGACTCTTACTGACTAAAACCCACCCGTGTTCCTTCTCTTGCCTGTGCAATGCCAGGGGGCCACGGTATCCCTTTCGGACTTTCCCGCAACCCCGGCAGGCAATGGTCTCATTGGACCCCTTCACTCGCTGACACTCTTTGAGGCGCGCGTGGAACACAACGCGCCGTCGACCCGGGCTTGGTCCTTACCGGACGGCGAGCTACCCATTGCTCACCATCCGCAAGCCCGCGCCTACGGTGGCCGGGAATCCGCGATCGATTCCCGACGCCCGGGGCGTCTCCTCCTGCGGCGGCTAGGGGCGTGAGGGCGCGAAATTTGCCTCTCCCTCACGCGCTCCGCCTCCTCCTTCGCGAGCATTACTGCTTCGCAGAAGGAGGTGACGGCCTCCCATGCTCTCTCGCTCCGTACCATGGCCTGGACCAGGGCCGGACGCGAGAGATCCCCGCCACCGATCGCCTCCACGAGGACACGGCGGTGCTCTGCCCAAGCCGGGCATACCTCCACCGTATGCTCCACCGTGTCCTCCGGGCGATCCACGCAGTGATGACACCCGGGCGTTTCCTCCCGCCTTATCCGAAACAGGTACCTCCCGAAACAGCCGTGTCCGGTGAGGACCTGCGTCAGGCGGAAGGTGAGGACGCGGTGGCGCCTCTCCAGCCACTCCGAGGTGTACCGACCTGTAGTACACCCCCATCTCGCCAGTTATGCTTAAGTCCTATGTAACAGGGCACAAATCCAGACTCGGAGCTGCTACTGAGCAATTCCAGATAGAAAAACTCCAGTAACACTTTGCCTGACCTGGGAATCGAACCCAGGACTTCATGCTCAGCAGCAGCGCTTGCGAACACTCGACCAACGAGGCAGTCGCTTTCTTACTAAATTAATAAAAAAGATTGTAAAAAAATACACGTAAGTAAGTCCTGTGACAAGATTTCCTAGGTATTTAATAGAATACATTTTACATTCAAATATCAACAGTGAACACCTGCCGAAAATGGGCACGGCTATTGTAAGCACAAGCGTTCCCTTAACAATCTTAGGTCAAAGGAAATAACGTTTATCCCAAATAGTTGGGCAAAACTCAAACCCAAAGTAGGTACGCAAACCCGACGAACGCAACCCTCGAATAGTTCACGAGAGGCTGAGGGGCGGTCGATGACCTCACATGTTTTCGGGAACGCAGGTTTACCCAAACCCCATTACTAGCCTATTATCACCTCTATTTTCATCACTTTAAAGCATCAATTCGCACGTTACCACACCAAACAAAGTATGAGAGCGGTGGCATTTCGCATAAAAAGTAGCCGTTGCAATGTGAACCATATTTCATAGGCAATAAAATGCCATTCTTATGATAATCGCGTGTGAATAATGAAAAATCATACTTTATTGTCCGATGCTGATTCAGCAAAAAATCATTTTAGACTTCAAGAAATAAAGTTCATTTTCGAGTGACTAGCCGATAAGAGTTTGCGGTCGTTGACAAAGTTTGACATAAATACGAAAATCGTGGATGCTCGCCGTCTCCTTCACTCCTAGTGTGGAATATAGTGAGCGAGCGAGACAGGGATACACGTGGCGTTGCGAACAAAACAGCAGAGGTTTTCTTTTGACTGTTTTTTGTATGGAATAAGAAACGTCGGGGACTTTCGAGCACCAGTCGGCTGCGACGTAGGTACCTGCGAAGGCCTTCTTCAAACTACTCATTATTTGAAACCATCCTGCAACCCTAAGAATTTTTAACAAAATGGTTGATTCATCGACACTTCCAAAGGCAGGCCACAACTTACAGAATAGCTTTCGCAAACACGCACTAGTGTCGAATAGAGTTGGACTCGCATACAGATAGTGCAATCCACGACGACGCGCCCCACTCCGCGATTACTGCACCTGTAAGCTGTACTGTAGTACGGAGCGGAGCGCAGTGGGGCGCGTCGTCGTGGATTGCACTATCTATACAAAGGGTTCCTTACCTCCGTAGAATATTTAACAGTACATTAAAAATATTTGTTTCTTATTTATTCCCTTTAATTGTATTACTTTATTTCACTATCAAAATTTCACTCCGCGATTACTGTACTGTAAGCTGTACTTTAGTACGGAGCGGAGCGGAGTGGGGTGCGTCGTCGTGGATTGCACTATCTATACAAAGGGTTCCTTAACTCCGTAGAATATTTAACAGTACATTAAAAATACTTTTCTTATATTGGGGGTCAGTCGCCTCGAGGGAAGCCAGTATTCGTGAAGCTGGTCTAAATTGACGATCATTCAGTTGTAGTCCGTCAGGGCGGTAAATTTGGCACATAGGTTTATAATATACCGACGCGAAAGCGAACAAAGCCCCCTTTATTTGTATTACTTTATTTCAGACTGTCATAGTTTCAGGGTAGTTTTTAATCCCGGTAATACGTTCCGTTGGCAGACGAAGCCACAAGCAAAAGCTTGTAATTAATAAATTTCGTCGTCAGACTTCCGTGTTTACAATCTCAAAATAAATAAGTTAATGACCTATCGAAAACTGCTTATAAATTCCCGCTGATAACAAACTCGTGTATACATACAATAATTATTCATGTCTCGGCAAAGATCCTTGAGAAAAAAAAATAAACGAATATCGAACTATGACGGAATCCGCTACCTGAATAACCTTGAAACTAAAAAGGTGTCTTTGAATAAATATTTCGGCGTCTATATCTTTAGACATACTGGTACCAATTGGGGTGCGTTCGAAGCGGAGTCGTGCAGGAATCGGCCAATGACATTGATTGAAATCTACATCCTCGTCTGAAATTGTTCGATTCCTGCACACACTCCGCTCCGTGTGGAAATGCGCCCTAAAGCTTTTGGGTGCACTCAAATTGCTTACTAGGGTTGCCGTTCGTCCCGATAGGTCGGAACATGTCACAGTTATTAACAGTGGTGTCCCGACAAGCTATAAAATGTCCCGACAAATACATTTCGTCGACACTTTTCAATGTAAAATTATTAATTTTAACATGAGTTGTGAAGAATTTTATAAATTCGTAAAAGCTAAATATAAAAGAGAACGATTGTATTTTCATTAAGTAACTAAAAATAAATATTTCCCCTAATCGTTTTTTTGGTTTAATTCACCTAAAAAAAATCCTATAGCTCCACTTCTTTCTCGCACTGAAGTAACATCAAAATAATACTGCTAAAAGAGGTGGTGGTGGTGGTAGGCCCCCTGAGGTAGGTACTATGGACTATTTGCAGCTGGACAGTTTGTTGCGCCACTTCTTCTTCCCAGCTAAAGCACTAGGAAGTGGTGAAGAGTGGGCGTTTTTGGGAGACTGTCTTATGTAACCTTGACGTTCAAAAGTGCTGATTCTCAGCCTAGTTTGAATAAATGTTGCTTTTTTTTTTTAACTACCCTGAGAATGTGCTCTTTTCGAAATCACATAAGACAGGCCTCCAAAACACCCACCCTTCACCACTTCCTAGTGCTTTAGCTGGGAAGAAGAAGTGGCGCAACAAACTCCCCATACAAAAGGGTGGATCCTCCAACCAGACGGGTGTTGTATCTGATGGGCTACTCTACTGTCCGATGGTCGTATAGTCGCACGTTAAACATTGCTTGCGCGATGCAGGACTGTGTGACGTCAGTGTGATGCGTAGTTCGCATGTGGCGGTGTAGATGTCGCCACATCATAAAGTTCGTGCCGATACAAGGGAAGATCCACCGATAAAGGGACATATCGTACACAGTTGCGTGGCTCAGTGCCCACAGCCATTTATAGGTACGTTATCGCCCGTTCCGATACCGGTCGTACTGAATATGTACTTTATTCCGTATATTACCTTATCAGACACACGCCCGTGATATAACGATACCTAGGCAATGACAGACACTCGATATAGGTACTTTACTTAGTACAAACGATGACATTTCTAGTTACCTAAGCCGATCGTATTGTACCTATTTACATTCATTGAGAGGTCAGCTTATATTGGAAATGCCATTGCTTGAAATTTCATAGTGCGTGTACTTCTAGCACAAAGATCTCTAGTGTATAGTTTGAACGAGACCGCTGTTCAGGCGGGGGGGCAGTGTTGACGAATGAGGGGCGAGCTACACCGCACGCCTTGAGCGTTGACGAATGAGCGGCTTGCATTACCCCTGTCTCGCCGCGCACATACCTAAGACGCAGAACAGCGGTACCGGTCAAACTATAGTCAACGATATCATTTGTCTGTATCGACAAATATATTTTTTTACATGGGGTAAGTTAGCGTGGGGATGGCTTGTGACCTTCAAGACCGCAACGTTGCCAACAAGAGTTGAAGGCCAAAAGAGGAATGAGAGGGCTATATTTGCAGAATGCAGCAGACTATTACAGACAGATTATGATGGTTTAGGTATCTGTCATTTTGTCTATTCTTCCATCGACAAAACCCGTTTCTATGGTGGTCATACTAAGCGTGATGTTCGGCGCCAATGATATTATATGTAAAAAGAGGTAGATAGGTTATAAACGTTCCGCAAGTGGCACGTCAAAAGTTGGCTAACTAGCCACATTTTCTTCGTTTTGTCTCTTTTTCGCTCCCGATAATTACGACATGCCCTCCTACTTCCACGTGTCATATAACAGTGTGACATAGTGCCGTTTTTGAAGATAGAATGTTAGGTGGGTAACCTATCTACGTCTTTTTACTTCTAATATCATTGTTCGGCGCCATATCTTTGTCTTCCATACTTCTCAATTTGTCGTCATCGCGATAGTCACCCCCTTTCTAGCCGAGGCAGTCACCTCAAGCCTCTGTCTTCGATACATAAATAGCTGCTGCCGTACAGAATGTTTACCCACGTAAAATCGCAAGTGTCCAATTGCAGTGAAACGTTCAGTTTCTACTCGATGTACACGCTACGATCATCGCGTACTGTGTAATTATAATAGACCATGTCTGCGTGCAATTTACCGCATAGTTTTTTTTTACAGACTTCTAAAAGGAGGACGTGGTTTTTTTTTGTTAAGCCAATTATGAAATGATTTTGACGATTCTTTTTTTGTTTGGTAGGTCATACTTCAGAGGTGGTCCCGTATAAATTTTATTAACTTTGCTAGGGTAGTTTTTGTGTTAGCTTCAATAATAGGTATTTTTTCCACTTAGTCTATATGGATGATGTTATAAGTTCCTGTCACTGTTATTTACATAGCAGGTAGTGGTATTCGAATTCGTGTGGGTTAGGTACCACGACTAAAGCTTCGTGCAGACTAGCGCGACGCGACACCGGCTATATTGCCGTCGCGCTGCGCCCGAAAAACCGATTTAAACCCTGTAAAGTGCGATAGGGACAACTGCAGCTCAGACCGATTATATCACAAAAAATTTGACGAAAACGACGTTTGGCATTCTCCTTTTTTCTCCTCGAAAACTAAGCCGATTTAATAATTTTTTACATTAAAATTTTAAGAAAGAGTATGTCTAGGTTCCTATTATTTTCTTTTATGCTAAAAACTTTTCCGAATTAGTCTGGAAGTCTTCTAATCACGGCGGTAAAAATGGGGCATTTTTGTAATTTTTGGAGGGTCATAGTTTCCTTACTTATTAATTGTTGAAAAAAAGGAAATGACAGGGACATGCCTATAGAGACCCAGATTTTATAAAAAAAAAATTACAGCTCTAGTGGCATTATTCAGGAAGAAAAACGGGGAATACGTTTGTATGGAGAATCGCGGGCCCTGTTCCCTCTTAACAAGTGAAAAATAAAAACTTTTTACAAAAAAATTGAACAGACAAAAAAAAACACTAAAAGGAGCAAAATAACTTTAATTTCAAAAGTCGATGGTCTTTGGTTTAGTATTTTCGTTGTTTGCCACCAGCGCTGGGACACTCGTTCCAGCGCGTTGGATTCTCAACGCTCGGCTTAACACCGAGAGTTGAAAATCCAGCGCGCGATTAAATCCTGCCGCGATATTTTTATGTCCGTGTCAGCGTGGGATAGATCCTAAAGTTCTCGACGTGTCCAGTAATGAATTGATCTCACTGCTCACGGCTTTTACAAGGCCATAGGATACGATGATAAACATATACAGTTGCCTTAAGATGCGAATGAAACGCACTTGGCAGGGTCGATTTTCCAAAAAAAGTAAGTTTTAAAACTAAAACCCGACTACTTACTTAAAAATCACACTAAAAAGTATGAAACAAGAAAATATTTCAGACAGAAATCAAGACATAGGTACAAAAATGGTCAAGGTAAAGCCGTGGTCGCATGCCATTATAATTTTGTAGGTATACAGGCCCAACATGGCATTATTATTTATTTATTTTAATGTTCCTGACTATGTCCTCTAGAGGGCGCTATATTGAATTACAGCGTCCAGCGGACGATCAAGACGCTTCCAACAATACCTCATTTGTCAAATCATGATCAGTAGTTTAGAAGTTAAGCCGTAACCGATGAACATACATACATAACGGTCAAAATCATAACCCTCCTTTTTGCTTCGCCGAAGTCGGGTCAAAACACTAATGACTGATAGTCCATAACGACGACGTCGTAGGTCTATAAAATTAATTTATATGTTATGAATACTTGACCGACGCTCTCAGCTGCCACGCCTACTAATCCGCAACCAATGGCCGATAACTTAGAATGAACTTGAAACAAATGTCTCTAAATTAGTAGGTAAAGGCGTGAAACAGAGTACAACATGTATATCAAGAACACAAGAAGGTCGGAGCTTGAAGGTCGCATAGTTTTGCAAGATATCGGCTGATAGATGTTGAGTATCGCTTGATTAGTCTTTATTGGATGAAGTTTTTATGACTAAGTCATGGCTAAAGAAAAATGAAGTGTATTGAAAGTAAGGAGCAAGAAAGACCTAGAAAACTATGACGAAGACGTTTAAGGGAGATTGGTCAAAGAAGGAAATGTCAAAGGGAAGAATGAATGGCAGATAACTTAGAATGAACTTGAAACAAATATCTCTAAGTTAGTAGGTAAAGGCATAAACAACATGTAGATCAAGAACTCATGAAGGTCGGAGCTTGAAAGTCGCATAGTTTTGCAAGACATCGGCTAAATAATGTTGGGTATCGCGCGGTTAGACACAATTTGTACCGGAGATTTTATGACTCTTTGTCTGTGTTAAAGAAAATTGAGTGTATTGAAAGTAGGCCTAGGAAACGCTGGTGGAACGATTAAGAGATGTTATGGAAAATTGGCCAGAGAAGTGAAGGCAAAGGGAAGACTGGAAAGGTATAAGGGAGACATCTTTGCCCACCAGTGATATAAAAGTAGACAGACAAAAATAGATTAAACACTAGAAGCACAAATTTTCGAGGGAGTCGCAATTGAGAAACCCGAGAGTGAAGATGGTTTTGGACATATTAATTTTTCGGAAATACATAGGCACTTGAAAAGTATCCTACCTATATGCCTCACAAAATAGAAATCTACTGCTAATACTGAAAGTTGTAATAGAAAAAGTATTGATGTTATTCGATTAAGTTCCAGAATGATATATCGTCGATAATAATCGCAGTTCGATCATTTTGATTGCCAGAATATCTAGTCATATGAAATTCCTATCGATCACGCGAACGAATGTTTCAAGTAAAGAACTATTTCAATGTCAATCATTGATAGAAGAGACGAATGATATAAAATCTATTTCAAACAAGACTGTACTAAAAATAATAGATTTTGTCGAACGATCCCTTGGATCTTGATTTCCCGCCGCATACTTCCAAAATTAAAACTTTTTAGAACGCAAGGCAACAACGCATACAGCCAATACTCTGACCGCTGACGTAACATTTAAAGTAGTGTACGTACTATCGAAGAACTTCATATCTAAGCAGTTTGAAAACAAAATCCCGTGAACACGATGAACACATCTGTTGCCGCCCCAGTTCTATAGCGGCCGACCGCTGCAAGCAGAAATAGTCCTTACGGTGTATAGATATGAAGTTCTTCGATGGTACAACAGTAACGCCACGAGACGCTCGCACGTGTGAACTTTGCACAAGTGTGTTCTGTTTGTAAACTTACACTCTCACATACAAACCTACGTACAGATATACGTACAACACATGTATAAACCGTCTGTAGTCTAGTACACAAGTTTGTGTTGACAGTCGAGTTTATATTTAGTTTCGAATTTGGAATGTTACTTGGTGCGTTGTTTTGAGTCTGTATTAGTGACGTCATGTTCACGTTTGGTTGGTATGGTGTTATATATGTATAGTGGTAAATATGTACTTTCTTTGTTGCGATGCATAAAGAGCAGTGGCATTGTAATCTTGATGTTTGTTCTGACGCCATTTTAGTAGCTGTTGCGGTGCAGCGGTGCAATGTCAAGTTTTCTAGAGCCAATGATCTGAAGACATTCGAGTGAAAAATTGGCTCAAAGGCCGAAATTCAAGCATCATTATCCCGTTGAGGAAAAAGGGATGGTTTTTGCTCTGTATCGCTCCATCTCTATCTTCCACTAAAACAATTATTAAATTAGTACAAGTAGTCCAAAAACTACAGACTATTAAACATGCAAAGGTACCATTCCGTCCGCAGGAGGCAACTGCAGGCGACGTGTCGCCGCGGCACGATCGGTTTCTATGAAATACCTTCCGTAGCTAGCGACACGTCGTTGGCAGCTACGGGCGAGCGACAGGCGACACGTGCAGCCCGACCGCAGACCAGTAGTGCCAGGACACGGTGGAGCATACGGTGGAGGTATGCCCGGCTTGGGCAGAGCACCGCTGTGTCCTCGTGCAGGCGATCGGTGGCGGGGATCTCTCGCGTCTGGCCCTGGTCCAGGCTATGGTACGGAGCGAGAGAGCATGGGAGGCCGTCACCTCCTTCTGCGAAGCAGTAATGCTCGCGAAGGAGGAGACGGAGCGCGTGAGGGAGAGGCAAATTTCGCGCCCTCACGCCCCTAGCCGCCGCAGGAGGAGACGCCCTGGGAGTCGGGAATCTATTGCCGATTCCCGGCCACCGTAGGCGCGAGCGGCGGACGGTGAGCAATGGGTAGCTCGCCGTCCGGTAAGGACCAGGCCCGGGTCGACGGCGCGTTGTGTTCAACGCGCGCCTCAAAGAGATGTCAGCAAGTGAAGGGGTCAGTAAGAGTCTGACACGCCCTCCCGCTCCACCCAGAGCGGGAGAAGTCATTTGATGATTTCCCACCCAAAAAAAAAAGACCAGTAGTGCCGCCAACGCTCGAGCGATACCAAGTTTTACTATCTACTATCTTCTATCTTCCGACTGGAATACGGGCTGCTGCCGCCTGCGGTCGGGTTCGGAATGGTACCTTTATAAAGGCAAGAAAGATGAGGAAGAGAAACCAATCAGTGAGTAAAACATGTCAATAAAAATCACAGTAGGCATGTAGTTGTGAAGTGCTGGCCTCCGCCCACGCAACACAACGTTGCTATTATGCCAGCTGCCAATCAGATCTTACTTTATCACGTACCTATGTAATACGGCTTTAATAATAACTCCACGACACGTGTATGATGTAAATCACGTTCAAAGATTTAAGATACAAAGATTTATAAGAGTCTCACGTTTAATCGCTGGGGCTCTGTCTCGCATAGGGTTCCAGCATTATGCTGAGTGATGGCCGTTTTGCGTGGATGTGACGCATATTTTCCCCCAAATTTGTTTTTAGTGTTTGTTCCTTTGCTTGCGTCATATGTACCGCAAATAAACGTATATTCTTTCTTTTCTTTCTAAACGAAAGATGTCGATCAGCAGTGCTATTCTGTAACCATCTCACCGTGAAAACTTAGGTGAAGTGAGCTCGGAGTGAGCTATCAGTCCCTAGCAGCAGGTGGAATGACAGCTCACTTCACCTAAGTTATCACCGTGAGATTATTACAGAATAGGCCGGCTGTTCGATGATACAAATGGTGCTGACTGGAAGATTCCTTGGTTTTAGATATCGGGTAACACAGATTCCGCTAACATATTATGTTCAATATACTCGTATTATGTTCCTTGGAGGTGCCATCGAAGAAGTTCATATCTATACACCGTAAGGACTATTTCTGCTTGCAGCGCTCGGCCGCTATAGAACCGGGGCGGTAACTGATGTGGTCATCGTGTTCACGGGATTTTGTTTTCAAACTGCTTAGATATGAAGTTCTTTGATAGTACAACCTCCGGTAGAGGTGAAAGTATTTTTCGAAACTCAAGTTTTTATCTCTCGTATCCACACGAACTACACCAGCGAAGCTAATGCCATGGTAATAAAAGTGACGAAAAAGAAAAAAATGGACACGTTTTTTTTCTATTTTTACGTAATCAAAAGATTACGGCGATACATTGAGTTAAAATGTGGCATGACGTCACAAGTTTGTAGATTTTATACAGATTTGTGACGTAGCGAGCTCCAAACTTTAATGCGTTTTATCGAAGTCATTTTTTATATAAAGCATATACTTTTTGACAGCCGAATGCGTCACAGATTTGCAGTGCGCCCGCGTCCCTTCGCTTGTCACCATAGATATTTGTCTATACCATGGACAAGTGATGTTGGAACGTCGGGCGTGTTAATAGATAAAATATTATTTAATGTACATGGTTTTTATTTTTATTTTTTAATTATTATTTTTTGTAATCCCCTTTATTGGGATCTATGTAAGTCCGTAGGTGTGTCCGTGGCATCACAGTGGGCCCTATCAGAATACCAGCGCGGTGGTATTTAATTATTATTTTTTAAATATCGCCGTATTATGCTGAGATAGGGGCCTTTTTGGCCTCGCACAGGTCTTTTTTTATTTTATTTTTTTGTTAGTTTTGCTGCTCTTTTTTTATTTTATATAATTTTGTTCTTTTTTTTTAAATATTATTACTGTTTGTATTTCCGGTGCGTGTCCCAAATAAAATATTTTTCTTTCTTCCTTTCTATATTTTTTAATTAACCGACTGACATTTTTTTTTTTACCCAGTCATTTATATTGTGACCAGTCACTCCAGTTTGCAAAGGTTGCCCCAGAATAGGCCATTCGTGGAGGTTGCTTTTATTACGTCTTACGGAAGAAGTTTGCATTTAATCGTAACCATACTTCAACACAATCGCTTACATCATCATTTTGTTTGTTCCTTATACCTAGATATTCCGTAGCACCATCTACGCTGGTTCCGTCGTAGTGCCGTAGCGCTACGCGCCGCTACGCAAGTGATCGTGATTGGGTATTGTCCTCGTAGGCTGGTCAGGGTCAGGTCATTTGGCGGTCCACTTGATGAATTGAGAAATACCGCGACCTACTTACAGCCTCCTTTAGTCACAGATGAATACTGATCGGAACTGTGTTTTGCGCCAAAATGTTCAATAATGGAGTAAATGGTTAACGTTATAATTCATTGTTATTGCGTTTCCCTTTTCCCATCTGTCTTGAAAGAGTCTTCAGAGTCTTCCAAAAGTGGTATTAAAATAATAAATTATCTTTTCTATAATCTTATTGCAACGGCCTCGCCAAAGAAGCTGTCTTAAAATTAACACTATCCGGAGACCTAAAGCCTTATCTAAAACGAAATGATGATCGCAGTTTGTGCAACTTATGTGCCGGAAATCACCTATTATTATGACGCAGTTCCCACTTTTATTGAATGACACCCACAAGAAGGCAAAGAGAGAAACCACACGTAACCGTAGACACATACTTAGAATCTAACAGCACAACTGGTAGACCACCCAAATCTACCGCAAAAATGATTGCAAGACCCATTTTGGCACACAACTAAAATTAATGAACTCCCCATCTCCCACCCACCATAAACTTTGATTAGGCTTCCATAATTACAAACAATGGTATAGGAACGATACACAAAGGAGGTTTCGTACGTAGGCGTCGCGTCGACAACAACCTTGTAACACTTGCGCGCGCGCTGACACACATTCGCGCAGCTATAGAGTTTTTACGCGCCCAAAGGCCTATGAATTACACCATCGATATTCCAGAATTAATGAGCTTAGTGAGATAATAATGAAGATTTGTGCTAGAAATGATAGTTGTTAGGATTATTTTAAGGAAGGAAACAGTCCTAAATTTTGGCTTCACGCATAGGGACAGATTGCGGAGCAAACTTGTGACTGTGCCCCCAACTTTCCCAAAAACTCGCCAGCTATTTTTACGACCGTGTCCTGTAAAACAGTGCTCTTATAACCTCATCGTTTGCCAAGCAACAGATCCACTTAACAAAAACCTTGCTAAAACCACGACCATGACTCAAGGCAGTCAATTTGCAATGATATTTGAAACTCGCTTTCTTTTTCCGCGTCGCGTCGGCGCGAACCGTGTCGGCTTAACAAAATGGAGTCTGCGTTAACAATGGTTTCGCTCTCTGCTGCTTTGTTGAGCGTTTCCTAATTACTGGTAAAGTGGGGCAGTTGTAGAGAATTAGTAAGACAGTTGTAACAATGCTGTCAAAAGGGGTATGGAGGTGACACGTGTGGTTAATTTTAGCAATATAGAAACTACGAAAAAGTATCTTCATTTTCTTCTCAAATGTGTCTTTGCAAGGTCCCTGACCATAAAGTTTGTAGCAGCTTGCATGAGAAGAAGTATGACATAATGGAGAGGCATATTTGCAGCAGTGGATGACTAAAACGATGCAGGCTTTCGAAGTACTGGACCGTACTACGAAGTCTTTTACGAACAAAGAGACTTTAGCGAAAAGAGGATACCGTGTGTATTAAATCATTGCTAGCTTGGATAAAGATGCAGAAACGAGGCAAAAGGAGCATTTAAAGATCGCAGCAGGTGGTGTTCTGTAGTTTCTGCCTGAAAGAAAGAGTGAGCTTATGTCGTATGTCTGTGTGTACCTTAACCCCCGACGGAAAAGAGTGGTGTTATTAGTTTAACGTGTGTAACTGTCTGCGCCATCGTAGCTCCCAAACGGCTGACGGCTGAATGTGTTTTTTTTTTTTTTAATGAGACTTGATCGAGTGTTAGCTATGATTCAAGAAAATCGGTTCCACCATTTGAAGATTATCAGCTTTTTTCTAGTTGTTCCGAAAATGTTTTGATTAGCAGCCAACCAAGCAATGCTGGATGTCACCAACGCAACAGAATGAGGAAACGAGTTTATCAAGTCTCATTAACTACTCATTATGAAACGCCATGACACGGAGGGGGCGTCTCGGAAGTTGATAATAAGTAGACCTTAGAAACTGCTGATAAAAACTAAACACTTTACTATGCAATCAAGATGTCACGATAAGAAGGTGGGTGACGTCGTGACGTTAAAGAAATGTCAGGTAATATCGACTCAAGGAGCCTTGGTATAATGGATACTAAGCAATTGATAGAGCTGCAAGGTTAAACAGCGTCGGCTTGAATTCGGCAGTTAAGTGCCCAAAGGAGTATAATCTATGGTTAGTTAAAAAATTAGCTCTTGTGTGCGCATCATACTGACGTAACGCGAAATCCTGCATCGCGCAAGCAAAGTTCGACGTGCGACTCGCATATTACAATACCCCAACATCAAACGTCGGGCAGAAGCCACACCCGAAACAACACCCGTCTGGTCGGAGGATCCTCCCTTTTCTACGGAGGATGGGAAACTTTACACCCGGTTTCTCATACCTCTATAGGTTCATGACGGCGACTTATGAATTATCTGGTAGGCAAAACCCATGCTGACGCAGAGGTTTAATCTTGATTAAGTGTTAAAACTGGCAAATGACCCACCTTACATCGAACAGTAACCTTCACACATAAGTCACGTACAAGTAGGAGTGTCCTATGCGGTTATGCGTCACTGCATTGCGCCCTATACCCAAAGACAAATGCTAGGGCTTCATTTACCGACACATACCGGAACACGATATCCAAGCTTACAAGATAGGTGTGGTGGTACTTCCCTAAACGAATTGTTTTGCAAGGAAATGTCGTACATTTAATCATTTTTCGTTTGGTTAGTGACTAACCTGGAGTCAGACTTGACTTCACATTCCGTCGAGAAATATCTCTCAGGCATGTCCATTTCTTCACGATGTTTCCCTTTACTGAGTAACTGTACTGACTCACTAGGTTGCGAGTGAGTCAGTACAGTTACTGTACACTTTACAGTACCCTGCTGTCAAACTTGGTGACGAAAAAATCTTTTCATCACGGCATTTTTTTCTTTAAAGACCAATGAAATACCTAATCTAAATTACCATGTGATATTATTATTTTTAGAATGGAGTTTGACTACTGAACTGACAGCTAATAGAGATATATATAAGTATATGGCGGCACCTAAATCACTCGCGTCATGGAAAATCCTGCATCGCGCAAGCAGAGTTTGCAGCGTGACTGGCATATAAACAACGTACCAAATACAATCGTTGGGCAGTTGCCTACCAGACACAACACCCGTCTGGTGGGAGGATCCTCCCTTTACTATGGAGGATGAGTGAACTTTACACCCTATTCCTCATACCTCTATAAGTATATGGAAGAAGACGACATGCCAGCCGACTTAAAATAATATAGAATAAGGGCAGGAGGATGTTTTTGATGTCTGTGTATCATCTATCCTCTCACTTTCCTGCAATCTGTATTTGATTTTACCAATGAGCGGAGTTGGCTATCAGATGGTACCAAACCATTTTCAGGTTCATACTGTCAGCCAAGAAGTCAGATGTTTCCGACATCCTCATTCTTTCACACGTTCACCTCTCAGACAAGTCGACTGGAACTCATCCAAAGGCAGTGAAACAGGCCATAGAACATTGTAAAACTCTCAACTCTATTACAGTAAGCATTGAATACTAATTAATACAGCTATCGGTGGATAACGACGCGCGCCGGTCTTGGAGTAACTAAGTGTTAGGTAACCTTACTGTAACCTATTATGTTAGGTTTCGCTTCGAGTCACGTTCGGCGTTGTTAAAAACGAAAACAGCTTATGTTTGAGAAGCTATCAATTAGTCTTGCTGTAAAGTATTGAATTGGTACAGTAATAAATTATATTTATTTCTGTAAATTGGTTCAAGAAAACACTTTTACACGACAAAATTAAATTATGTTTTAAAACAGGATGACTTCGGTGTTTCCTAACTGATTACTCTGAGAAATTCAAATGTTTATTGCTCAACACAGTACATAATCATACATTTCTAGATGTCAAGTGAATGCGCAGTTCACTGTGTTGCACCAATTCAGGCATGCAACATTATTATTAAAATTCTGAACACCATTAAAATTATACCATTTCATAAATTCACATTAATAAGTTATACAATTTAAAAATAGTACCATACACAATGTCATAAATTCAAATCAATAAGCATGTAATGTCAGAATATATATGTATAATGTCATAAAGTAAAGTCTAATACATTCAGCACATAATTGGCAATACAAATATGATAATTTTTAATAAAAAAAAAAATTATTAATAAAAAATAATATATATTATTTAAAAATATAATATATTATATATACAATATATTATTTTTGAGAAAAAAGACCGAAACAAAATAGAAGTCAGTCTTTTTTAAAGTCCAGACATAATCTTGTTCAAACCATAAAAGGACCATGTCTGACATGGTCTTTTGAGGAAAGAACCATAAAGAATTGAGTGGAACTGTCCAGTCAGTGCACGGTGGGTACCTTTATTAGTCCTAGTCCTACTTTTTTAAATGACTGAATAGCCCTGCTGTTGACCTAACCAGCGTTTGCAATTTATTTGGCAAACATGTAAACAAACACGAGTTTTAGGAAAAACAACTGTAATGCCTACACATAAAGTTCAGTTTGCGCTACAACTTCATATTTATTTATTGACAGTTTTCTACAGTGCTAGCTAGTCTAAAATCAACTTTATTTACACTATCATAAAGTTGATGTTTAAGTGGAAATAACATCAATTGCAAACAAGGATTTAAATAGACCCTCGTATCATTACGCATAGATATTTGGGGAGTAATTAGGCACACAATTAGAGCATGCTTTAATCAAATGAATGCTTTATAAAACTTTTTTCCGGGAAGGAAATAGTTTCCCTAGAATTGGAGTGTAAGTAGTGTTACCAGCAAAATCTATACTAATATTAATATTATTAATTCTATCAACTTTGGATCATACAATTAAACAAAATTAAAGATTATTAACCAATTCAAAGAATTACATTTAAAAAAGAAGAATTACAAAAGTAAAATAAATAAATTTAAATTATAAAGAGAAGATCTTCGGAACCACTGATCCAATTTCGAAAATTCTTTTACTAAAGGGCACGCGGCACAAAAGGGAGGCCTATTCTCAGCACAGTGACGGGTTGCCAGGTGTCCGGATTTTTACAATCGTGTCCGGCAAAATACACGCAAGTCCGGCCTGTCCGGCTTTTGGTTATCCTCGCCCCGCCAAAAGATGCCTGATTATTGATTGTTTTAATTACTTTCAATGTAAACAAATTACAATTAGTAAGTCTCAAATGAATAACATTTAATTTTTACACAAATAAAATTATAGGCTTTTTTTTCTTTAAAAAGCCAGTGTTTGCTTTCAGGGCAAAATGTCCGGGGGCTCGCTACGCTCGGGATTCTACTCTAGAATCCTTCGCTCCGCTCCGGATTCAAAGAAACACTCGCGCCTTAAAAATAGTTGTTTGCTCCCTAGGCAAACAATCTACTATTTATGGACAAGTCAAGTAACAAGTCTCAAATGGAAAACTATCGAGCAATATATATTCTAGGAGCTCATGGAAATATGTTTGACAATAGACGCTAGTTTTGCGAATTTATAGATAAGTGACAGAACTGGCATACTGCCAAGCTGATGTTAAGCGGAAACCTCGGCATATAGGAAACGTCTTTTTAGCAGTTAGAACGTGCAAAGATTAGCATTGGTTAACTTCCAAAGAAAAGTATGAACGCCTCATGTGTCTGGTTTTTACCACTACCCATCACTCGTACCCAGATATTCTCTGCCGGCAAAAAAATTTGCCAGTCAGCTAGACCAGGGTGCGCCCCGAAGTTTGTAAAGCAACGGGGATGTTTTTGTCACACTCCCTTTATTAAATTTTTGGTATCTAACAATCTGGAACAAATTTTGTCGAACATAATGTTTCCCTTTGAGCTCAGTTTTTTCCTAAACTATAAATTATAGCTGAACATAAAACTCGTGGCGAAAGGCTTCAAAAACTCGTTTTGGACCACTATAAATGGGCCATTCTGAATATCTCGCTTTTTCCGTCCCTGATCCCGTATTTGGGATCGGATCTCCAGTCCTCCACACTTTTAGGTGCTTAGGTCTTTTCTTTGCTGGATTGCTGCGTAGAGGTTAATTAACTTATGCCGCCACCCTTCAACCGGGTGCCCGTACGAATAAGCATTAACAGTGTTTAAATATCCAGTTCACCCCGAAGGAAAAATATATTATAACAATAGATTGTAAGACTTCGGTCGGACTGGCTGACTGGCTTGCTTTAAAACTCAAGAGTAGGGCCACGTGACCATGCAGTGTCGTCGAATAGGCAGATGAAGAAGTCTCACATGTGTGAAGAATTGGATGGAATATTTCTCTGTACAATATGGCTTCGTCTGCACTACAGGGGACTTTTTTATCCTAACTAATGTTATAAATGCGAAAGTGAGTTTCTAGAGAAAGGGAGGATCCTCTGACCAGACTGGTGTTGTGTCTGGTAAGCTACTGCCTGACGATTGATATCGGAACGTAGTATATATGCCAGTCGCACAGAAAACTCAGCTTGCGCGATGCAGAATTTTGCGTGACGTCAGTATGATGCTTAGTTCGCATTTAGATGCCGCCACAATAGTTAAATGGTGATGTTCAGCAGTGTGGACGTTTAAAGCAAACCTTCTGCCTCACTACGTTAGTTTCTCAAGCGCTACTGCATTGTTCTCACGACGCTGCGGCCTTGCACACGCTTCCGCGGTGCTACGTCATTGGCGAGACTGACGCGTCTTTTACACGTTTATATTACTTAAAGATAATGTGAATTATCATATAATGTGAACGGAAGGCAATCTTCCTGCAAATCCTGCGATCTGAAGAGATTGTAGCATTTCCATCCTATAGGTATATTATTAGCCTGGGAACAATCATCGCTTGGGGCCTTATTATGAAGTATTAATGCCATCATTATTCCACTGCGAAAATAGGATGGTGCTAGCGGCTTTGTATTGCTCCGTCTCTCTCTCACACTGGAATAATGGTGGCATTAATAAGTCATAATACGGCCCGTGCTCTTATAAATGAATTGTTTGAAGTCGGTAGTAGGGCAAAATACGTACGCCTACGTGGAGTATAAATGTAAATTTTTGAAGAGATTTTGAGTCACTGCTGTATCATGCATGAATTTTTGCAAAGCCGCAAAAACATAGAAATGTTCAAAACCATTGCAAACTTTTAAAACAATTGACGGTAGATATCAAATTGAAAGTCACAACTTTAAATATTATTTTTATTTTTTGCCATTCTAACACCGGTTTGCGCTCACCTGTTCGTAGAATAATAGATGCCTACAATAGGAGTTTTGAACATATTGACATTTTTTGCATGGTCTCCCAGTAAGTTCAAAGGTCTTGTTTTTATTTTCTCTTGATTTATGCGAAAAATATAGATAAACGTTAAGTAAGTTTAGGTTTTAATATTATTAAACGTTGTGTCCTAGCGTTTAAATAATTGTATATATATCATATTCCATAGTTAATCTGAGAACAGCGTTTATGGGCTACAATATTGTTCAAATGTTATGTGTTTTGGCTACTTTTTTTTTTCTTTAATGTGCGTTTCGTTTGTGCAGAATAAACATATTTTCTTTCTTTTATATTGTAGCTGTTTGTTGTTCCTTTTGAATTAAAAAAAAAAAACGTTGTTTACCCTTCAGCATTGTTGACGACATTAGTTCAATGAGAGTGTAACTTCAGTTTTGGCTAATCACGACGTTTTTACTCTATCAAACGAGTGATTTCTGGGAAGTCATGAATAGAGAATAGGCACGTAATTTTTTTTTTTTCACATATTCAATAAAAGACAGTAATAAAAACAAAAAAAAAAAAAAATGTACCTACTTATATTCAACTACTGCTTGTTGCTCAAAAAAATTATGAAACTAACAATTTTCTACTACTACGGTTCAAACATCCGTTTCTGTCGCGGTCATCATGATGTGACGTCATTTACCTTGTGTGAATCTGTTTTTAAGGTTTTTAAATAAACAAACATATAAATTAATTTATTTTTTGTGCTTTATTCAAGTAATCGTACTTACTAACCTTAGTAAGATTCCAAGGACTTTGCAAAGAATAGATTTTTATTCACACATAGTTTTTATCTCATTTCCGGAATTCTTCAAGGCGATGGGGTTTTCAGTTTGCGTTCCGTTGCAAAAAAAAACGCAATAAATTTTAAGATAAGTTAGTGCATTAAGTGCATTAAAAAAGGTAAAAAAGTATTTAAATTTGGTTCTTGACTCATATGCAATGTATATTTAAATAATAAATAAGTTTTGAATTACGTGCATATTGGCCATGAGCTTGCGTGTTCTGTACTGAGCTCACGCAACGCGTCGTACGTCCAGCCAGTAATAGGACTCGCCCATCAAGGAGCGCTGTCCCAAATTAGAAGCATATCAATTTATTATACATAAAACAAAAGTTATTTGAATAAACCACGTATATTAAAAGATAAATAATTAAATGGTCTTTAAAATGGTGAAGGTTTCAGAAAAATACGCTTGATAGTTTTTACGTGATTCTCAGTTTTTTATCCGCGTTAGACATCATTTTACAAATTAATAAAATTATACTATGTAATATAAATATAACCTAAAATATTCACAAATTAAGTTATTAAAAAAATGCTCTAATTTAACATATATTTTTTCCAAACAGTACTTGTTTAGACGTGATCTTAAGTATAAAATCATTAATAATCGGTTATAGTCGCCTTAAACTCTTTTTTTTTCTTACTCCCCTCTCAAAACGGGAAGTTTTTATAGCAAACGAAGCCACGGGAAAGAGCTAATGTTAGTTATAAATAACACTATGTACTTACTATCGAAGAACTTCATATCTAAGCAGTTTGAAAACAAAATCCCGTGAACACGATGACCACATCTGTTACCGCCCCGGTTCTATAGCGGCCGAGCGCTGCAAGCAGAAATAGTCCTTACGGTGTATAGATATGAACTTCTTCGATGGTACATAGTATGCTTTGTGTCGGCCGTATCCTTCCTCCACGTTCACAATAGAATACAGAACAGAAATCCCATTCTGAGAGCGGTGACAAGTGCTGTGAATGGGTCTAGAAATCGAGATAGGTCGGGGCAACATGGCAGAGGGGTGCGAGTAACTGAACTGAACTCAAACTCAAAGCATTTATTTCAATTAAACCATTTACAGGCACTTTTGAATTGTCAAGAAGTCAGTTAGTCAGAAATATGAAGCTAGTTGCCCATTCCAAAGCGTAGTAGGTACCTATGGAGAAGAACGGGCAAGAAACTCCACGGACACTCTTTTAAATCAAAAAAATATAGGTACAAAATATTGGTTTCATGTTGAAATTATGCATGTGAGAACAATGTAGAAAGACGTGCACGTTCGTAAAAGCGTCCGTAATAAAAAGAAAAAAACAAAGAACCTTTCAAAATTTAAAATAAGCCATGGCAGCTAAGAGATGACGTAAGTATACAAGTGTCCCCAATTCGAAATGGGGTGCATTCAAATAGCATAGGTAGGTACACAATTAGCGATACTTAAGGGGGATGCGCTAAGGGAGCATGATCACCACGCACCATGTACCTATCTATCAAATAATTAATTTAATTGTCGTTGCTTTTTTAAAATTCTTTTTACCTATCGTGGTATAGTAATTTTATTCTAGGTGCATCGTCATCACATATAATTATACAATTAATGTACCTTTACAAAATATTTTAAAACATTTTAAAAGAGTAATGATGAAGTTACACTCACTGAATTGGCCCGACAAAACGGGCCCGCCGCGTACTGGTAGCTTCCCATCTGTATTCATTTGTGTCTTAACTAGAGAGATGACTATTGAAGTAAAAAAAAATTTAAGCGCACTTCGAGCTCTTTCTGAACACTGAACGAAACTGAAACGTCACGCTCGGGTCAGTGACTCCGAATCGCGTATACTCGGCCTTCGGCCGGTGACTCCGAATCGCGTATACACGGCTCACGGTCGGTGACGCTGAATCGCGTATACTCGACTCCAGTCGTAAATTTTGTCTTCTATCTTGTGGTTATAAGCACAGACGGCACTCCCCATTTTTTTAAAGAACTTTGTTAACAAATGGAACTTCTGTTTCCCCATTCCGTAGGCCACATGCTAATGGAGCAACAACCACGTCCAGCGGTTTAATCTCAGCGAGATAACACGACAGAAAACAAAACAAATGTGTACCCCGCACTGCGTCACCCAACACATATTGGTGCACATAGTTTATGTTCGTAGCACAAGAGAATATATCCTAGAGAGGACATCTAGCTAAGGCAGCTGCCCCACCGACGAGGAAGCGACTAGCCATCAACGGTATCAAATTTTCTCGCCCAAGAAACGTATAAAAGAATGTTGGTCCCGTGTAACTAAAACACATACATACATTATAATTATTAATAGTTGACTGTTACTTTCGGATTCATTTGCGTATTGAATAATTATCACTTGCTTCAAAAACGGTGAAGGAAAACATCATGAGGAAACCGACATGCCTGAGAAATATTTCTCGGCGGAATGTGAAGCCAAGTCAGTGGCCCATGGGCGGCATAAAAACTGACACCAGGTTAGCCACTAACCACACGAAAAAAAACGAAAGACTGTTCACATCGCTGGCGAGTAGGTACTCGAATGTCAAAGGGAGAAGAGCTATCAAAGAGTATAATGAAATCGCTTGGCGGGCAGAACACTCGCTGAGAGAGTCACGCTTGGAACAGCAAAAAAGTGGTTACAATACCAAATGTTTACTGCAGCTGCCATTTGTCATACCACCAACGCAATAGAAGTCAAAATACGTTGGATGGACTGTAAAAAAGGTTTAGTTAAATGTCTAATCTTATTTCAAATGGAGTATTACATACGCATGTACCAGCGAGTATTCGATGTTAGTTGCTCGCTAACTCGTTTTTAGTTGCTAGCTCGCTTCGTTAATCGCCGTTGCGTTGGTGGGATAGGTGCTTTACACAATCGCACCGTGGCCTGTGAGGCTGTGATACATGGCGTTCACATGGAATTAAATGGCGTGGCTGTGTGTGTTTATGGACGAGATAACGAAAACACGACGCCTGTATTCCCCAAAGGGGCCGGAAAAACTTGACAGAAAACTACGTTTCGCCAGTTAAGTCCCATGTAATTGGGGGTGAGCCTATTCTCACTAAGCGAGCAAAAATACAGACACCAGCGGAGGAATTGCGTAATGCCACAGATGAATTCAGATGTGACACTCCGCAGTTCAGATATGAAGAAACAAGTACCCAGCGGGCCCGTCTTGTCGGGCCAATTCAGTCAGTGTAACGTAGTCGCAAGATTTAAGAGTTACGCAATAGAAAGAGAGGCAACTTCTAGGTGAATATAACGGTAAGTAATTAGCGCTGTGCGACCTGAATTACACTTTATTGTGTCATAGTTAGAGGCGCTTTTTATTTAAATGATTTTGCGGAGAGTCCCTCTATCGTAACGCACTTACAACGGCTTTCAGCGTTATTTACGTTGTTGAGCAGTTTTTTTTTTGTATAGTTCGATTTAAACTTAATGGCGGCTCGGAAGTTAGCCACTCGTTGCGCAGTACCCCACCCCTCACTCCCGCACACATTAATTCGTTACTGCGCAGCGACTCGCCTCATGTTCCGAGCCGCCATTAAGTTTGAATCGAGCTGTAGCAATGGATTAGCGATATCCTTCAAAATCATTCATATTGTGATTTATAGTGTTTTACGCAATTAGGGGTTACTGCGAACTTACCTAATGAATATTTAAATAAATCTTTGCCAATCCTCGCATCGAGGGACCCCACGCTCGCCGTTGCCATACACCAAAAATGCCACGTAATTTTTACAACCTATTACTGTTCGCGTCAAATAACTTAGCCGCTCTGAAGTTAGGTTGCGCATGCGCGGTGGCATGCGCGCTACTGTTTTATAAGGAAGATTGACTACTGCGCAGTCATTTGAAGCCTACTTCAGAGCGGCAAAGTTATTTGACGTGAAGTGTACTCTACCGATTTTAACAATGAGGGGTCCTCGATCGAATTGGTTTTCAATGTTGTTAAATTACATGCATCATGCCACCAAATAAGTATGGCGATTACAAAACATAACGGAGTAAAATCGTTCATACTTTTCGGTTCGTTCTTTCTGTAGAGTTGATTTTTCTGGCCTCACCCACACTTCCTGTTTAAACAGCTGTTATTTTAACCTTTTTAAATCGGTAAATATGTACTCGATTACCGGGCGGCCTTAAGGCTCGTACAGACTGGCGCCGGTAATTGTTCTACCGTGAAGTTTTCTTGGAGTCGCGTCGCGATCGAAAATTGCCTCATGGGTCTAGTAAGCAGAAGCTACAATACGTACTGAGAATCTTCCTAGGGGTAAGATTCTCGCGCTTTGTCTTTACTAAGCTCCACATTCAAATATGAACACTATTGTTATAGAGTTAATGTTCATATTTGTATGAAATGCTTGATTAGTCGCATGAATATGCACATTAACATTGCTGCATTACATGGCTTCCTGTGTAATACACTTCCGTCCCTTTCACGAAATCACTCCCATAGATTTCCCACTCCACAGATTGCAGGAAACGTGATCAACGTGAAAACTTAGGTTAAGTGAGCTGTCAATATATAGAATCATTTTTTTCTAACTGAACAGACAGCTGTGCTGCTGGGGAGTTTGTTGCGCCACTTCTTCTTCCCAGCAAAAGCACGAAGAAGTGGTGAAGGGCGGGCGTTTTGGGGGACTGTCTTATGTAATTTTGACGTTCGAAAAGTGCTGATTCTCAGCCAAGTTTGAATAAATGACTTTTGAATTTTGAATCAATCACAGCTCACATCAAGATTACTTCACCAAGTTTTCACGTTGTGATGTTATAGAATTGACTGGCTGGTGTGTTTTAATGGTATCGGAAAACCTCACACAGCAGTTTATTCGCTCAATTAAATAGCTGCTGACATTACCGCTGTGAACTCAGGGAATCGGCACGTTTTACACACGATTAAAGGCTCATTTAGACAAGGAGTTTCTTGCCGGTTGACCGGCGAAAATGTCAGTCTGTAGGCGATTTTCCCATTTCAGTTTATACTCAAGCGAGAAACAAAAACTCGCCTACGATTCTGTCATACATACGAGATAACGGGGCTCTTCCTACCGGAGATTTTCTCGAACTCTCATTCGACAGCTCGAAAAACAAATTAAGGGAACCGTGGAGCGAACAAGGAATATCGAATTGTGGGGCGAGCTTTGTGAGACGACGACGCTTCCAATTTTGAAAGCCTGTGAGCATGCCGCCTTTCGACATGCTGTTATCGTCGATATTTGTGCCCGGTCGATAGCAATAGGCTCGCCCCCTATTACATGGGACTAAGGCGAAGATAACTAACTTTTAATGATTCTATACTGAAGATCACGTCTAAACGAGTAGCGTTAATGATTTGAAAAAAATATATGTTAAATTAGAGCATTTTCAGCAGGGTCAGTGGCTTTGAGTGGTTGGAGTGGCTTACGTATTCGGTGCTGAGCTCACGCAACGCGTCGTACGTCCAGCCAGTAATAGGACTCGCCCATCAAGGAGCGTTGTCCCAAATCAGACGCATTGTTGTTAATTTATTGTACATAAAACAAAAGGTATTTTAATAAAAAACGTATACTAAGCCAACTTTTTACCTCTTTTCGATAATCCTATCCGAGGCGAGGACCTCTCCTCGTGTAAATGAGTCAATAACGATACATTTCGTTGTTTTCGAGGCTACTGAGACCCGGCAGTGGCAAGAACCAGCATAATTCATGCGTGACCTCTGGGCGCACTACTCAAAACTACGCCGCTCAATGTTTTTCAATACTTATTTTAAGAATCTGATTAACAATAATAACATACAAGTATTTCTGGTATTGCTTCTGGGGTGATCGATTGAGATTTACTCAAATTTGTATTTATTGTTGACTTTTATAAATAAATATACTTAAATAAAAAGCTTTATTTATTTTCGTGCAAATTACAAACTAATAACTTAAAATAGAATATGTAGTTTGCGCGGAACTCCTTCGGGTAAAAGCCACCTCCAAGGAATAGACACAGTATGACGGTGAGCTTGCGTGTTCGGTACTGAGCTCACGCAACGCGTCGTACGTCCAGCCAGTAATAGGACTCGCCCATCAAGGAGCGCTGTCCCAAATTAGACGCATTATTAATTTATTATACATAAGACAGAAGGTATGTGAATAAAACACGTTTACTAAAAGATCAATAATTAAATTATCTTTAACATGGTGAAGGTTTCAGAAAAATACGCTTGATAGATTTTGCGTGGTTCTCAGTTTTTTATCCGCGATAGACATAACTTTAAAAAACAATTTCACTAAGTAATATAAACATAATCAAAAATTTTCATATATTAAGTCATTAAGAAAATGCTCTAATTTAACATATATTTTTTCCAAATCATAAACACTTCTCGTTTAGACGTGATCATCAATATAAATCATTATAAAAGTCTGCTATCGTCTTCTTAAGCCAGCTTCATCTCATCTAGCTCTGCTTCAAGTGTCTCGTGGTCCAGTCAATTTTACTACTCTTCCCAACCATCTATCTATCATCTTTAAGAGGAGGCTCCCTAAATGTATGTTAATTTGCATTAATATTATGAAAAAGTTACGCATACAATCAAAATGGAACTTTAGTATATGATTTATAGGATCTTTTTCTTTCCATGACAGTTTCGTAATTGCTACATTTTCATTCGTTTTTTTTTTAAAGATTATTTGAAACAAAAACAAGGTTACTCGGCTTTCATGTCTAAAATAATTATTGACAGTAAGAAGATATATAGTTTATTATCCAGATATAAGATATAATATAAGTGTAGATCTCTAGATCAATTATTACTTTAGTTATAAACGAAATAAGAATTGAGATTTACGACATTTAGTTCCGTGCTCGAACTCCGACCAAAGCGGTTAGGTTAGGTTAGAACGCGCGAGCTGAGCAAGCGAAGCGAGCCGTGCCGCGGCAGCGGACGGCGAGCGCTACGTCGAAATTGGTCGCAGTAACAAAATAAAGGCACTCCGACAGTTATGTACCGCTTTCATGTAACTATATTATGGTATCACGGCTATAACTATTTTACTGCATTATTATTATTTATAAATAAGGCATTGGATTCATAATTCCGTGACCAAGAAAGATCCCATGCAATTTAGGTGAGAGTTCGTATTGTGACTGTGTTTCTTTCTCCAGTCACTCTTAACAGCTCAGTTTACATTTCTCCAGCACGTTTATCTAACGGAGGTCAACAAAGCACAATGATTGTTGAACTCCGTCGTTTGTGTAGCATATCTCTGCCATGTTATCGTTTTAAATGCTACGAGACTATGTGTATTGTTTTATAAATCTGTCAATATCAATAATAAATATAATAAAGCTGAAGTGTTTGTTTATTTTTTTGTTTTGAACGCGTTAATCTCTGGAACTACCAATCGGATTTGAAACATTCCTTTTGGGATGATACCCCTTTTCCGCTAGGCAATGATACAGCCGACGAACTTGCCAGAAGTGGACCGAGCATGCACCGCACCCCTTTGGGTACCTACGCACTCTGGTAAGGAAACGAACCAGGGACCAACATCACAACTATGGTTGAACCAAGGTGAGTGCAGGCAGGCTAAGGTGGCACTCCTTTCAATCGATGGCCGCCTTACGAGACAGGTTCTCCGACTAACTAAACAACAGCTGCTATAACTGGCCATGGGTCATTTAATGTCATAGGAGCCACAGACAGTCCGCTGTGCAGAGCCTGCATGGAGGACGAGACAGCAGCTCATGTGCTGTTAAACTGCCCGGTGGTCGCCACATACAGGGCAAAGTACTTCGGTAACCCAGGTACCCTACGTGAGATTGTCAGTAACACCAAGGCGTTGCTGGCCTTCTTTGAGGAGCTGGGGTGGATCGAAAAACAGATTTCCCCATCCATACGCGCTTTGACGTGGCTTTGCGGATACCAGCCCGTATTACCTATTACCCCAATTCTTGAAAACGGAACCTAAAATAAGTGCTTTTTTTTTTGGGCTGGTCGAAACCAGACAACATTCTCTAACCAATAGATTACATTACTCAGACAATCTTCCAGAGTCAAGAACTTCTGACACAAACATAACATCACGCCTTGTTTCCCCAAAGGGTTAGGTAGAGGTGTACCTGTAGTACACCCACATTTCGTCAATAGGCTGACTGGAAAAAAAAACTATTTAATCCGTCAGTCAGATAATAAAAAAATATTATTAGACACGTATTTTTTGCTTTATCATATTAATAAACTGGTTTAGATAAAACGCATTAAAGTTGGGGAGTGGAGGCTCGCTACGCCACACGAGTCATTATAAAATCTATGGGGTCATGCCACATTTTAACTCAATGTGTTGCCGTAAACTTTTGATTACGTAAAAAAGGAAAAAATACGTGTCCTATATTTTTTAATAATCTACCGGACGGACAAAACATTTTTTTGTGAACATCTCTATTATGTTTAAATCCCATGTAATAGGGGGCGAGCCTATTACCATCAACCGGGCACTAATCCAGACTCCGGCCTGCCACTGAGATATTTCAGATAGACAAACCTAATAACACTTTGCCTGACCCGGGAATCGAACCCAGGACCTCATGCTCGGCAGTAGCGCTTGCGACCACTAGACCAACGAGGCAGTAGTTTCATTATAAGTTTTTTTTTTTAATAAAATGCATTTTTTGTTACAGACGCACAAGATCGAAATAAATGGCTTAACACAAAATTACAATACCTACACAGCAATGTTTTCATTTAATTTCTCAACAAATTCAAATGCTATGCAGGTATTCATGAAACTTCTTTCGAAAGCCAACTTTTACTTGAAGTCTTTTGTGAAAAAAAAAACAAAAGATTTTACATTTGTAAGAAATCTTATATGCGCAAATGTTTTGTTGTTCACAAAACCTGTACATATTGAACAAAACCTAAAAGTTTAGAACCTATTGTGGAACCAGCCTTTATTCTTCAACCTTCATACAAATTATAGGTACCTCGAGGGTAAGCAGGTAGACTGAGGGGGATGGGGAACAACTTTTTGTTCACGCGAATGGCATTTTTTGTCGCGAGTTTTTGCTAAGCGAGTACCAATCTTATTTCATGGTAGTAAGGCTGGGGAGTAAGTTTTGTTCAAACATACCTACAATGAGGCTGGGGTAATGGGGTTGGCCCTTTTCTGTTGAGATATAGTTTATTATCATGAGATGCTTTGAGTTAAAGAGATGTTGATATAACCTGTGCTTGGATTGGTGTTCGCCGCTTGGTTTTAGGTAAACAGGCGGACACAGTTATAATCTTCTTGAGACGCCATTTTAGAGGAGCTCGTGGTTAGTATTCGATCGAAGGTAAAGCTACTCTGACCACGGTCGGTCCATGGACGGGTGACCATCTTTACACCCCTCCGTGCCTTGGAAAGCCCAACTGTCATTCGTAAATCTTTGACAGTCGTAACGGGTCGGTAGAAGCTCGAAAGTCTGATAACCAGTCTTAACAAGAGTTATCGTATTACCCAGTAACTAGGTCGTGGAGGTCAGATAGGCGGTCGCTCCTAAATACTGGTATTCAGCTGCATGCGGTTAGACTGGAAGCCGATCCCTACATAGGTAGCTGGAAAAGGGCTAGGCAGATGATAGGCAGACACCGTTATAATCTTCTTGAGAGCCGCCATTTGGAAAACCTTCGCAGTTTAGATACCATCGAAGAAGTTCATATAAATACACCGTGAGGACTATTTCTGCTTGCAGCGCTCGGCCGTTATAGAACCGGGGCGGTAACAGATGTGGTCATCTTGTTCATGGGATTTTGATTTTTACTATAGTTTGACCGAACACCGCTGTCCCGGGCCTTAGGTACGCGGCCAGACGGGGGGCAGTGCCGGCCGCTCATTCGTCAATGCTCACGGCGCCTCGCCGCGCATTCCTATGGCACGGAACAGCGCTCCCGGTCAAACTATAGTACCAGGCGACACCCAAATGAATCTACACTAATATTGTAGAGGCAAAATATGTAAGTATGGATGTGGGGAGGTAATCTCTGAAATTAAAATGAAAGAATTTTCGAAATCCGATTTCGAAAATTTACTAGCAGCAAGCTACACTATGGCAGAGTGTGATGGGTACTCGTATTTTCTAGTATAGTTGACTACAATGCGGATGAAGTCACGGGTAGAAGCAAGTTCCTAAATAAAAGCGCGCTGTTTGATTCAACCATAGAGCAACACAGGCCACCGGCGGACCGGAGGGGAGTAGCCATTGCGTTTTTTACCGATACAAAACTGTCTGTCATTTTTTGCGGGGGGAAATCACACATTCTCAAATTCTCACACAAAAACATTCTATGTCACTACGAAACTCACACTATGACAATTGAAAAATACACTAACAATTTCACACACACATTTAAACAATCCGTGTCATAATAGTATAATAATATGACGCAACTACACTAACAAGTCCTTACAGCCGTAGTTGTAACAACTGTCGATACGCATTATCGATAAATTCAAGAACTCGGTTAGGGAAATTAGCTTTAAAAAGTTATTCAAAGGCAGATATTATTATTGACTTTATTTATTATGTACTACAATAATCAAATAACATATAACAAATAAACTTAACATTTATCTTTTTTTTTTAAACTATTCCTTTTTTTAAACCAGTGATAAGATACTGATACGGAACTATCACTGGTTTTTAAAATGGATTAATTTTCTATAAATATGACGAATACATTTTTGGGGGTTGGTTTTTTTCATTAAGAAAGAAATTCTTGTATCAGCATATTTCTGCATTATTAATCTTGCTAATTCCAAGTTATGATTTGTATAATCGTTTTCGTGTGAATGGTAACTGATTGAGGGAAACAAATCTTTGCCAATAAATTGTTTTAAGGAACGAGTCACAACTTCATGTGTGGTACAAGATCGTGTAGGTTTATTGTCGTCACTTAAATGTCTTCTTATTTCTTTTTCACAAATCCGGCATAAAAGTATTACCTCTTTTGAGGCATACAGTAACTTTCCTTTGCTTTTCTGGTGAATTAAACTTTTTTCATCAATCGGCCCAAGCAAGCCTTTGATGCACGTATTGCATTTAATTTTTTTTTTTGTTGAGAAAATAACATATCCCGCTATATACTCCACAACTTTTTCCGCAAAAGGGGATAAAAAAGTTAGAGCTTCAATCTCATCAATCAAATCGTCAGTAAAATTGTTAAAATTAACTTCGTCAGTAGCGTCATTGCTATTGTATTGTCGTACGGTTGAAGCATTAATTTTTTCTAGTGCAGATGTGCAATTCAGTATCGTAATTTTTTCCAATGGAATGCAGTTCGTTCCGTTTCCCGTTTGTGTTAATTCTGTATTAACAAGAATTTTTTTATAAATTGCTTCAAACTGGGAGCTTGAGGGATTATCGCAATAACCACCATGACTCCTTACTATGGAAAAAAATAGTTCGATGTGATCTTGGCTTATCCTATGTAGTGGCATATATTTGAGGCCATTTTGTTGGTTTTGTATTAAATCTTGAAAGATAGATTTGGTACTCTCAATGCAGATCAAAAATCCCAAAAAACCCGTGTATCGAGGAGAATCTACTAATTTAATTTTATGCGACTCCCCGTCGCGTTTTTTTACATAGGCTGATAAGCTCAACAAAAGCTTTTGAGCTTCATCCATTTTTCGAAAAGCTTTCTCAAAGTTTTCATAGTTTAATGCTCTTTTATAACCAATTTGACGTGACCGGGAATCCAATATATCAAAAACGTCGTTTATCAGTGAAATAAAATTCGAAGTGGCAGTTGATCCATTAAATTCCGACAAATCTAATTCTTTTTCACAAAACAAAAGTGCATCAGCAACACTTGCGCTGAACAATTGTGCTGCAAGGCGAACATTCATTATCTTTGTTTTATAATAAATGTGATTTGCTTTTATCTTGTTAGCCATGTAAAATAATTCTTCTTCCTGTATTTTATGTAATGCTTCCACATATAACCATTGAATTTTATTTTCATTATCATCGTAAAAACATTTGTAGTCACAAAAAGTGTTTCGAATTAATTTTAACATGTGACTTGGATCTAAAAAAAAGTAAACTCGTTGCCCCGTTGTAGGGTCTAATATGGTAGTTTGCAATTTATTTGCAACTAAGCAGCAACCCAGTTCCGTAGCCATAGCTAAATTTGCCTTTGCGCCGTCACACGTTAACGCTTTTATTTCTATTCCAGTTTCATGTACTAATTCAAAAGCTTTAGTTACAAGCTGAGCTTTTAACTTAGCACTTGTACCTTTAACTAAAAAATATCCGATTGGGACTTTCCATGGAGTATTAATGCCTACTAATAGAAATACTAGGACATCTGTAGCTTCATCTGTATTATCAGTTATTAAATCGAAACCATAATCAATATACCCGAATCGTCTGTCACCACTTGGATTGTCATGTGATTGTGTCTTTATTTTCATTTCATCGAAAATCAAAGTACAGTAAATTTTACTATGTGGATTGGCATTGGCTTTATATTTTAAAGCCGCCAAGGCTTCTTTGGTAAAACCGGGCCGTCCATCAATATTACTGTACCATTTTGTTAAAGTACGTGGAGCAGGTAAACACGTCCCAAACGTTTTACGAACATACTTGTAAGCTTTGGGGGAATAAAAGTTGAGAGTTAGAGCAAAACATCTCAGTTCTGGTGAATACTTAGCTCGTGAGAGCTTCCCACTTTTAGACTTCTTTAGTTGACGCTTAATAAGCTCTGCTTCTTCAACGCCAATTTTTTCCAGGACCATCCTTTCCTCTTTATCTATCAAAGCTTTTTCATCTAGATTCTGAAGAATTTCTTCTAGCCCAGCAACTTTTTTCTTTAAGAAAAGGTTTTTAGCTTGTAGCCTTTTAATTTTTTTTTTCTGATAATCTAATTGTTGCTGCATTTTTCTTTTTCTTGGTGTAAGTGCAGTAGTGGGAATCGAAGCAGATTTTTTAGATGTCTCCTTTGGCTGAGCCTGAAAACAAATAAATAAATAATTTTTACTTAATCTCAACAGTAAAATAGAAGAAATGACTATTTTATTAATATGCGATTCTACAATAAACGATTTCAAAACAACTCACATTTTGAGGAGTTGACGATCTACACGGTGATGTCAACGAATTAGGAATAGTGCCAGTGTCATTAATGGAATCATAAGATGATAGTCTCTCATCTGGTATATTGAATGACTGTTGATGATTCTGGAAAATTAGATTAAATATCTTAAATTTTACAAGTTCAAAAATCTACGCTTCATTTCACCACTATGACTAAAGTCAACGAGGTACATCATGTGGAATGTACGTTCGTTTACCTTGCCCATGAATAAAAAAAAACTTACGGAACAAATACAGTTCTGCGTTACAGTTGGTTTGGCGCCATCGACTAATCTCCTTCTATTGTTCGCCAACACTTGAAAGTCAGAGGTCTTAAAATGATTTGAGCAAATTACACTATTTCTTGTGGGAATCCAGGTTGGTCTGATATTAGAAAATGTCTTCCATATATCTCTTAAATTTGGATCTTTAGGAAACCTGCAATAAATAAATAAAAACACATTATAGTTGACGTTCACACTCAGTAATTTTTATTTAAATCAGAAAACCTAATCTCAATAATCTCAAAAATTTCTCTGATTTGACTTGACCTTTCACATTTTCATCGATAACTATCTACAAACAAACCGGCAACAACACTATCGCTCGGTGACAGCGAATTCTAGGAAAAAATACTCGGATCTGTCGCTCGAACGATCCGCGTTTTGTATGAGGACGCACGACCTTAGTTGGTAAACAAATCCGAAACAACACGATTGATAATATTGTAGTTTATAAGTTTAAAAGAAGTAAATAGCAATAATGTGATTAAAAATTACTTACATATGAAAGGTAACGCCATCTTTTTGTAAATTTGACGTGGCAGATCTCTTTTTGCAGCAAAAAACAGAACAATTCGGCATTTTTTACGACGTCGTCGATTCACTCACGCAACTAGATTTAGTCTAGTGAGCAGTGCAGTTGCAACTAGTTTTATTGTACGCATAGGACCATTTGGACTTGTACTTTGACAGAGGGGAACGCCTGCGTATGGCTACTCCCCTCCGGTCCGCCGGTGGCCTGTGTTGCTCTATGGATTCAACTTTCGACGCTGAGCAGAGCGTTGGAATAGCGGTTTCGCCCACAGTCATAATAAATCCATGAGCATTCTCATTCTGTTTTAAAAATACCAATAACATGGTTATTTTGAAACAATACATTTTTTCCAAGCGCTGATAATAATCTGATGCTATAAATAGTGGTTATTAAACAGAATGTTTAACTGAAAAGGAGTCGGTTCTGGTATTTTTGGAGAAAAATCAACTCCTAATTTTATCCTTGTTGTGGGCGGGATTTAACTTTATTTTAATAGGCACACAAACATATTTTTTCCTTGTGCTGGTTTCTCTGTAATCGGAAGCGTTAGTAGAGGTCGAACTGTAAAGCTATGTCCATACATGTGGCGGTACAAGTAGCTAAGATATTCCTACGGATTTCACCGTTTGTAATCATCAAATCTGTATTCTCCGAAGAGTTAAGGAGTGAGGCACCCTGATTTAGCCAGATTGCCAAGCCAAACTTTGGAACCATTGCGAATAGGACATCATCTACCAATCTTAAAATGGCCGCTGTACGCAGATAAATGCAACGCCATCTGGACCCCATACTATTCCGAACTTTGTATGCTCAAGAGACTTTGAAGGATCCCTCAAATGGTAAATCTGTTCCATCTGTCTTTAGAAACATCCTGATGCCAGTACCTACCCATAGTGCCACAAAAAATGGCCGATCACACATCCACACGCCACCTGTGTTCACTTTTTGTGCACTACATGCCCCCCTCGCCCCTTCCCCGGCGTCGCGACATCCGTGTGTATTTTAGGGCGGCGGTGCGTTGAACTCGAAGGTCGGTAGCTACCTGCGCGCACGCACTCAAACACCCTCACAGGATACACACACATATGAACCTTTTTGTGCGTGCGATTTTGTAGACAGACTCATGTATACAGGGTGTTTGGCGCATGGACCGACACAATTTTTTCAGGGATTTGGGAGGTCATTAGCTAGGTTCTACCCATACACCCTTTGTCCCAAATGTCACGGTTGGTTACATATGATTATTTTTTTAAAATGAAAAAAAATCCCAAAATGTGTCCTTTAATTTGAAATAACTTTTTTGTTTGTGGGTGTAGTGGCACAAAACAAATTTTGTTGCATTCTCCAAAGTCCTTTAAATCTAAAAACATCTTTGTTTTATACAACTGGTTTCAAGAAAATTCCTTACAAGCTTCCAAAGTTAATTTTTGTATTTAATTAATGAAATTTTACAACTTCTAAATTAATTATAAAAAAAACTAAAAGCTATTTTGAACTTAGCTAGAACCTAGCTAATGACCTCCCAAATCCCTGAAAAAATTGTGTCGGTCCATGCGCCAAACACCCTGTATAGGACTCATAATCTGCATGGCCTTGTCTGCATTAGGATCGATCCAATCAGCTCTATTTCAAAAGTGTCCATGAAGCGACGAGCAAAATCGATAGTTATCTACGAGTACTTGGGCCGTACCTTGCATCGCCAGGCTAATTTTTATCATGGCTTAATTTGGCTATCATCATTCGTTGTACTAACACAAGAAAAGAAGAAAAACGTCAAGATTTTTGGCTAGCTTGTTCACTGACATAATAGAATATAAAATGTTTGATTTGCAATGTAGGGGTACATTGCAAATCAAACATTTTATATTCTATTCTGTTAAAAATCCTGGTGTATTTCTGTTCAGTCGTTTTAACATAATTTTTCGGTCCAGGTACATTGTACCAACTAGATAAAAGAAGAGGTTACAATTTCTACCTTTTCTGAATAGAATTAGGTATTTGAGTGTCGTCAAAAATGGCGTCTGAGAGCCCGTTTGAGGGCTAAATGCAAACGGGGCAATACTCAATACCAATATTTTCAAGTTAAAGACCATTAGTCAGATTTTCAGGCATACGAGAATTGAGACCTACGGATTTTTCTCTCAGAGGCAAAATGTCACAATTCAGTCCGTTAGCGAACAAAATTCGTAATTCCTCTTTGATTAGCCTTTAAGAATGGGTACTAGTAGGGCGGGGCCATTATCGCATATCAATATACTACAGTTAAACTATTTGCTTAGATTTTCAGGAATTTGATGACGCAAATTTTCATGTGGCAGCTGGTACCCACGGTTCGTTTCCTTTCATTTCCTTTCAAGCATGAACAGATCACAAATCCTGATTAGGGTTCCCTCTTTGGTAACCCGTAAAAATCATAATATGATAAAAATGGTGTTACTACCTACTTAACGTTCTGAGGCATGCGATGCGACTTTTTTTTTGCATTAATGAGTCTATTTTCCCACTCTATGAGAGCCCCCCCCCCCCCTCTTTCAACTCATATAAAACTCAATATTTCAATTAAACCATTTAAAAGCACTTTTGAATTGTCAAGGTTGGAGGTTATTGTTTTGCAACAATAAGGTATAATTTAAAAGAATATTATCCATGGAGTTTGTTTCTCGTTTTCCTCCATATTTCTGACTAGCCGACTCCTTGACAATTCAAAAGTGCCTGTAAATGGTTTAATTGAAATTAATGCTTTGAGTTTTGAGTTCATTACCTGCTATCTTCATGAGTAAACCGACATTTCCGTCGATACCCACAATGTATCGTATTCACTATCAAACTTCTAGTAACTGATATCAACAGTTAGAAATACTGAAATAGACAAGACTGTATCAACAAGATAAGTGTTAACTATGTCGCAAGTGGTAACGGCCGCGGCTTAGTTGTAGGTCAGAGGATCGAACCCTGATGGCGCTTTACTTTGAGTAAATTATTTCGTCACCACTGCTCTCAAAACGGTGAAGGAAAACATCGTGAGAAAACCGGCTTTTCCTAGAACCAAAAATTCGAAGACATGTGACATCTACCAACCCGCACTGGGCCCGCGTGGATTAAGGACCACTCTCTGATACCGCAACAATTTTTTTGCGTAAAATCTAAATCTTTATCATGATTGTGGTATCACCTTATAGTGGCGGTCGCTGTCCGCTTCCGCACTACTAACCAGGGTCACCTCAGTCGTAATTGTTTATACCTCGTGATATTTACATATGCGTCTAGAGGACGAGCGGGAGCGAACAGAGGGTGACAACCTTTTTAATCTGAAGCTGCTTGTTTGTTGCTTGACTACATCATAACATTACGCTTGTTATCAACGAACGGGAAGGAGGAGTTCATCTTGACGCGATACCAAGCTATACGTTATTACCTTTAGGCACGAAAATATAGCTTTTAAGGTTACCTAGCTAGTGGAGGCGATCGGTGGCGGGGATCTCTCGCGTCCGGCCCTGGTCCAGGCCATGGTACGGAGCGAGAGGGCATGGGGGGCCGTCACCTCCTTCTGCGAAGCAGTAATGCTCGCGAAGGAGGAGGCGGAGCGCGTGAGGGAGAGGCAAATTTCGCGCCCTCACGCCCCTAGCCGCCGCAGGAGGAGACGCCCTGGGCGTCCACCGTAGGCGCGGGCTTGCGGACGGTGAGCAATGGGTAGCTCGCCGTCCGGTAAGGACCAGGCCCGGGTCGACGGCGCGTTGTGTTCCACGCGCGCCTCAAAGAGTGTCAGCGAGTGAAGGGGTCCGATGAGACCATTGCCTGCCGGGGTTGCGGGAAAGTCCGAAAGGGATACCGTGGCCCCCTGGCATTGCACAGGCAAGAGAAGGAACACGGGTGGGTTTTAGTCAGTAAGAGTCTGACACGCCCTCCCGCTCCACCTAGAGCGGGAGACGTCATTTGATGATTTCCCTTCCAAAAAAAAAAAAAAAAAGGTTACCTAGCTAACTATGTATATAACATATCTTCAAGCCCACATTCACCGATGGGGTGGGGGTGGGCGATGTATAGTAGGTTAGTAGGTAAACACCCACATTTCGCCAGATATATTTCCATGACATAAAAATAAAAAAATGGTGCAAGTCGGATTCACACACGACGGGTTCTGTCTGTACCGTATTAAGATCGAGCAAAAAACGCCCCACGTTTCTTATGTGGGGGAACCCTTTAATTTAACTTTTAAAATAATTTAAAAAATATTTTTTTTATTGTCTACCTATTACGGTTCATAAGATTCAGCCCGCTGGCAGACAGACAGCGGAGGCTCAGTAATAGTTCCGTTTGGAACCCAAGGCAGAAATACGTATGATAGCAGTACTTGCCAAGACAAACTCTTGCACAAGGAACTCCTTACTAACTAAGAGATTGTCTATCTTTATGCATCCTCAATACATCACCACTTTTTGCAATACCATGACAGGCATGTGGGCCGACTGTTAAAACTTAGTGTGGATAATCATTAATCTATGATGATTCATTTCATAGTTAGTAAATGACATTGTGCAAATTATATTGTTCACCCAGTAACTGGGTTGTGGAGGTCAGATAGGCAGTCGCTTCATGTAAAATACTGGTATTTAGCTGCATCCGTTTAGACTGGAAGCCGACCCCAACATAGTTGGGAAAGGCAGGGAGATGATGACTAATGTGTTGGTGGATTTTATAAACGCATTCAAGGACGCTGAACGAAACACAGTAAACGTTTTATAGTTATTACGCCTATGGGCGTTTAATATCTCGCAGTGTTTAACTATGCTGAAAAGGTTAACGTAAAGATGGATGGTTTGTGAGAGGAATGATATGAAAGAGAAGGGAGTGAATAGTGTGACGGTTGACAGGGATAGTGGAAGAGAATGTGTTGCGCCAACCCCACGTTACACGGGACATGTTACGTAGGGTTGGCGCAATACGTTTTCTTTCAGGGCAGGAAGATGATGAGATTGTGCAAATTATAGTTTACCAATGTGTTGGTGGCTATGCAGATATGTTTAAATGCGAAAGTTTCTTGGTAAGGGTTTAGACCGGATTTCTAGTTTCAAAGCTCTGTTCATGTGGACTATATTAAAAACTAGCCAGTTTTTGCTGATGGATTGTGTCCATAACAGGCGCGAGAGGGAGTCACTTTTAAGAAAATAAGAATTAAGTAAGCTTCACGTGGGATTAATACAATCAATTTTATCCCAAACAACACTATTTTACTTGTGATATTATAAGTGTTAATGTTACAATGGTAAAAGGCACGATGGGATTGACATCTATTTCGATAAAAACCCCAAAACAAATAAAGAGAAATAAAAAACTAGCCAGAGAACACAGATTTTAAATAGTTCTCAAGATTTAAAGGCAAGCGGACGAACAGAGACACATTGCGTTTGTCATATTGGATGGACACTGATATAAAGACGAGATATGAGGAATTTAACATTTCTATAGAAAACTTATTTTTCTCATAACTCGAATTTAAAATCAGTGTCCGTTAAAAATATATATTTGGGAGCCTAGATATTCTGTTATCCAATCGGTATAAATACACACTACCTTAAGAATATGTTTGATTCACAAATTATTTTGGTATTACGTTTGTATGAACTACGCATGCCCCGCCGGCCCGTTAAGTGTAATATAATCAGTATTTGCGAAAAGATTTCTTCTTGGAACTTTGTGATAAATAAAAAATGTATACCTACTTACAACAACATTAACAATGTTTTTATGTTTTCTCTCTTTAAAAGTTTAAAAATCATGACATAAGTCCCTTAAAAATTGCCACAGTTAACATTTCTTTGAAATTGTTTATAGTGCAAATGCAAATAACAAAGATCTAGAAAATTGCTGTCCGATAACCAACTGGTTAACAGTAGTCAGGTAGACAACTTTATAAAATTATAGTGTAAATAATTACAATGCCATGCCTTCTGAGAAATTATCTTTTGTGTACTCTGAGGAAACAGCCTCTTGGAATCTCTTAACCCATCGACTGTTAGAGGTCCGCGTCGGGCGGAAAAATTTGGGTATCGTCTGTGGCAGGTCCGACGCGGACCGTGTTTTTATCTGTCCCATATTTTGACATAAATGGCATATTAAAACTGTGCCTATCTCGTTTAAACTTGCACAGAGTCTAGAAGACGAAATGAGAAAGACATATTAACTCCGTCCAAGTCTGTAACATACCGAATGACGCGGTACCAACTGACAACATAAGAGCCCCGCACCCGCTCCGCAGTCGAGATTTCGCACGCGCGCCGTGTTTACGTAAATATTAAAAATATTTTATTGTGAGTGTACTGTGTGTGGTTTGCGAGTTATATAACATGCCTGGGTAAGTAATAACCATTTTTGATTATTTAAACAGTGTAATTCATAAAGATTTCGGGCAGAAATAGTCATTTCAACAAACATGGAAAACATTTGAAGCGTGGTCGACGAACATTTCGTGGTATTTTCGCGGTATTACTATTAGCAGAAATGCAAAATATGGTTGTTACGTATGTGTTTATGTATCGTATTATTGATATTAGGCGTTTAATTATAATATTAAAGTATTTTAGTAGCGAAATTATTGAAATGAAAATTTCATTTAGTCATCGGTCCGAACGGACCAATCACGAACAGGGATAAACCGCCATCTTGTACCATTTTATAGATCATAGAAAATATGGATGCGGCATCCGAGATTTGAATTCGAATATTTTTTTATATTTATATATTTATATTTTTGAGTTTTTTTTTTATTCGTGATTTTAACCGACTTCAAAAAAGGAGGTTGAAATCGAGTCTGACTGTTGAACGTATTGGAACTGAAAATATAGTAGCTGGGTGTGTGTGTGTTCGTGTGTGCATGTATATATACATAAGATTGGTTGTTTGTTTGTTGTTTCGTTGTCTGTCTGTCTGTCACAGGAAAGGCATACATGTTTTTAATTTTTCTTCTCACTCGAAGACCACAACGAGGACTGCTTCGTTTTTAAGTTTTTTTATTTTTTTTATTTACCTAATTTATACATAATATATACGCTAAAATACTTAAAATAATAATAATATTATGTACAAGTACGTAAAATGTTTTTGATTTAAAATTATATTTTTCTTGTTTAAATGTGACAGTATTGGCCGCATCCATATTTTCCATCATCCTTGTTTAAGTACTTGTGTTTTTTGTGATTCTTTTTTTGAAATTGTTCGTTTTGATTGTTGATTTGTGTATTTTTTTTATTAGGCAGCATGCCTTTTTTATGTGCCTATCGATTTGTAAATATCTTCAAAATGTAGAATGTTGATTTAGATTTCAAATTTAGGCAACAGAATTTAAACAGTGATCCAAAGTTTGAGTGGGTGTTTTTTGCGCCCGTTTTTTAGTGTTGGGTTCGGTTAGCCGATACTGTTAAACTAAACACTTCAAACAGCTGAGACTTTGAATGTAATAAGTTTAAGGGCCAAACATTATTATAAATAACAAACCCAAGCCACTAGGCTTATCGCGTTCTCAGAATAGAACCGTAAACATACCCATTGTTTTGTTCGGAACGCCGCACGTGCAAATTACGTCATTCTTTTGTTTTGCTTGTGGCATAAAAAAAATGTATAGGATGGTGTGTTCTTTTGTTTTATTTATGTGAAATAGGGTGTATTTATCGAAATTTAACAAACACTTTTTAAAGTAATGGTTTATTTTTTTAATTATAATGACCCTAACACGAAAAACTGGGAAATATTCCCTCACACTGAACATACATTACAATTACTAATACATTACAAGGCAAAACTATACTAATGTATACATATCTTGTAAGCTAATTTAATAACGATTCCAATAATATAACTGGTAGCGAGCTAACTAACGTAATTTCGGAGATATCGTCGTTTTAACCAGACACGCCGTAATCACGCGCGACCCCCGAAAGGACCTTTAACAGAGGGTATCCAAATTTTTACGGTCCGACGCGGACCTCCCACAGTCGATGGGTTAAGTAATTAGCTCACATTCGCACGGACATAATAAAATTGCGGCGATTTTTTTTCATGTTCTGAATTTTCATGATTCTGCTTAGCGCTGAGAGTTGGAAATCCAACAGTTTTTTTTACGTGCTGGGACCAGTGTGTCTCAACGCGTTGGATTCAGAAAGCTCGGCGCAACACGGAGTTGAAAATCCAGTGCAAGAAATAAAAACCCACGATTACAACAACTTTAAAGAAGCAAATTCTGAATGAGTGCTAAAATGTTTTGCCATTTTTCTATGTTGTTTTAAATCAGGCATATTTTCTTCTGTGGAATATGTGTTTTTTGTTATGGAATTGTCAACCTTCAGGCTGAATTACGAATAGTCATCATCAAAAAAAAAAAAAATGCACAGTTTATTATTCAAAGTTTTTTGTTACTCTGAAAAGTATTGTATAATCTGTATCCTGCATGAGTCAATAGTACCTAGTTAGAAAATAGATAAACTGAAACAGTACATTCTGTGAAACTTTTCGGAATATCAAATGAAGGAAACAGATACCTACATTGTGAGTTACTAAAGGGAAACACTAGAACTAAACTATTGATTTTGAACAACTTCCAACTAATTTTCCAAGTTCTATGACGCGTTGCAGTTTCGTGAAACGTTCATTATAAGACTGAAATATATTGTAGAACCGTTTTCTGTCGAACTATTTGTCATTTTTAAAAGGCTTGAAAGTTTACGTCACGTTCGCCGTTACGTAAACGTAAACCAACAAGTTTCGTTGGAGTTCTGTGTACAAATACCACGAGGATGCACCAAGTATCGACGGACGTGCGATTGTTTCTGCAGACTGCAGTCCCGAATGCATTCGTCACGTTTGAAAAACACACGAGCACGTACAAAGTACAAACGCCAGTTGGGATTGTTGAGAACGTGACACTTGACAAATGGTCGGCACGCAAACAATATGCTGTGTATAAAGTATAGGTACCTATAGTTCTGTTCGTAGTCCCAGTAGTCTTTGTAGCGCGGGTGCCAGCGCGGGCCCCCGCGCGAATAGGGCCTTCTAGAGCCCCCCTGGCTCATATCCTCTGCGCCATAGCACCTCGTTTTATCGATCCGCGCCGTCACGGCGGAGCCGCGTGCTCCGCTCCGCGTCACTACCACCAAACAACACAACACACACACTGCACTGCGACACTTTTACAAAGCACAGAGATTATTTGAATTTATTATTTTTGGAACTACCACGGAGCCCTACGCTCTTGTTTTGAAACCTACTGCAACGACGCGAAGCTCGCGCGGACTGAGCTCACGCAAGCGCACGAAGTCTTTATGTGAGAAGCGACGCCTGGTGGACGCACCACGTACTAAATTCAAAAACGACCGCCAAGTTTTGCATTTCGGTAAAATTTTTTTTTTTTACAATGAATTAGATCTATGTAAATGTCACGGCTTGATTTTAATATTTAATGACAAGCAATGTATTGCTGAGAGTATTCAGTTCAAAGCACGGTGAGGATTAACAGTTCACTTAGTATTGATTTTATATTAGCGGCATACATGCATCGCACTAGAGTTCTTTGCAAGCTAATAATAAAATGTCCTGGATGTGTGAGAACAACGGGCGTGTTATCGCGCACTTAAAATGGTTCGTCACCGTTCACATAATTAATGTGAATCAGGCTTGGTGATTTCGCCTCGGTCGTCACGCACTGGCGCATATCACAAGTCTCGCAAAACGCGCACTATTAACTCAAAACAGTTTTCCCTAAAGAAATAGAACTTGGGAACGGCAAAAACCAAACAGTTTCAAGAAAAAATCCGAGATAATGTAACGCTATGCGCCCAGTCCGGACGACCGATACGTAAGCCTCATTAAAAAAAGTTTACACAACTCGTGCCTGATTAGTTTGTGGCGCTGCATTCAGCGGAACCAACGAAATATTTGGTAGCCATCAAACATTGTAAAGCGGTACAGCGCTGCCAAAACCAAGGACCCCGCCCATTGTTATTATAATGCAGCCAACATGACGCACATAGTGCAGTGTGAAGTTAGCCACGAGTGGGCCACGTGTTGGCATCTCTTTTCCACCAATAGGAGTGAGCGAGTTGGTGTTATTCGAGTACTGTTTGGGGCGCGGCGTGCGTGTTTCGTTCACGATGGCGCCTACCATGTCCCATGCAGCGATGCTATTTTTGTGATGACACAACAGCGAGACCAACTTTCACTTAATTTCGTCTTATTTTGCAACAGAAGCTGACTGGTGGCTGGCATCATAACGGGCGTAGCCATTATACTTACGGTACTTTTCTTACATTTTATCACCGTGGTGCCTATTGCTACTTATGGTGGTTTTAATATTTCCCTGATGTCCTATTCAAATACTTAAGCAAAATATTAAAGACCACGCTAGCAGTCCCAGCCTTATATATCACGAATAAAAATATCCTCTTCCGCTTATATTAAAATAGGAATCTCCTTTTTGAACGACATTAATTAAGGTGTTAATGATTTCGTTAATGAAGCGAATGGCGGTTCGTGTGATAGTTTTATCTAAATCGGTCGAGCTGCTTAATTATTCATTAGTTTATTACGAATACGTTAACTAACGTAATGTTTAAAGATAACAGATGCGGGCAATGATATTAGAAGTAAAAAGACGTAGATAGGTTACCTACCTAACATTCTATCTTCAAAAACGGCACTATGTCACACTATTCTAAGACACGTGGAAGTAGGAAGGCATGTCGTAATTATCGGGAGCGAAAAAGAGACAAAACGAAGAAAATGTGGCTAGTCAGCCAACTTTTGACGTGCCACTTGCGGAACGTTTATAACCTATCTACCTCTTTTTACATATAATATCATTGGATGCGGGGCGATACTTGTGACACTGCGTGGCACCGTTTGACGTGACATAGGTACGAAAATCGGGGACATACATGCTTACGAGCCGAAAAAGGCCAACCTTTTGACAAGTCGGTTGAAATATCAGGCTGTATTTATCAGCAGTTTTTTGTATGGGGACTATATTGACTATGGGACTATGTAACACGGACGATTTACTAAATAGCACGCTTTACAGATGAATAAAATTAGTGATTGGCTGATCGCAGACTTCTTCTCAACCCATGTGGTGATACACCTAGTAATAACCCATGCCGTGGTAAGAATAATACATAGTTAATAGGATAACTAACGGGAACGCCCTCTGCGTTCCCGTTAACCCGCAGTAGTACTAAATAAATATCAACATCGAAAAAATAAACCTTTTTTTTATTGAATTGTTACGTAAAAGAAACACTACACGCGTACTTGTATATCCACTTTTAAAGACAAGTGTCCGTCAGTGCTTCTTTTACGTATCAATTTTGTGATTTTTTTATAAATAAAAATCAATTTTTCGTTGTAAAAAAAAATACAACATGTTTGGACGCTATACAATTGCGTTTTAACGGGAACGCCTTCTGCTCGTTAACATAGGTACTTAGATAATAGGTATACAAGGTCCCATTTAAAATAGATGGAAAATTTTAACACAGCGCAGCGTTTTACGTCTAACCAAAGATATCCAAGCAAATATAAAAAAAAAAAAATGATTTTATTATGAACTAAAATAATAAATGGCATTGGGTAACAAACATTTTTAGTGTATTTTCGTTAGCCGATTTATTTTTCTTGTAAGTATCTAATACGTTTTTCTTATTTTTTTACCACTGTCCTTATTTTGGTGGTCTGAATGATTTCTAAAAGTTTGTCCACCTATTTTAATGGGACCTCATAAAGGTATAATAATAAAATAATACCAGCCTATAATGTCCCACTGCAGGGGACAGGCCGCTTATCACACAGAGAATTGATCACCACGCTTGCTCAAGACGGGTTGGCAATTTCAGACTTATAATAACTATTAATATTATATAAGTACTCTAATTACGTAATACACGATCAATCGGAATTTGAATCGTTTTGAAACGAATTGCTAATCCATTGCTTCATAAATTATTAAAAAAATCTGCATAAAAACGTAAATAACGCAATGAATGTTGTTGAACTGTCACAATGAAACAAATTAGTCGTAATCGTTTACGAAAATGTGTTGCGTAATTAGATAGCTGGTCTCCTCACGATGTTTTCCTGCACCAACGTCAGTAATAGCTGTCAAAAAGTTAGCAGCTAGGCTTACCACCCAAGGTGTAACGATATTATCGACAGGACGCGATATTTGACATCAAATTATTTAAGGTAAATAAAAAAAAAACAATATTTTGTATAAAATTCGTATATTATTATACAATATTATGTACAAAGGATATTAATTTTTGGCGGTCGATGATTTTACTAACAATGAAAACATTTTTTTTTTGTGTAGTTATAAATGGGTGCAACCATGGCCTTGTCTGCTTTACATGGAAAGATGGAAGCCCGAAAGGCTGACGCCCAGCCTTATCGCGGTATCGTTTTAAGCCTCTGTCACACACAGCGAGTAGGACTCGCTCCGAGTGTATTCGCTGCGAATAGTACAGTTCTCGCAAAACTTTATGAGCCCTCTGAACGTAGGCCCGAGTACTAAACCGCGCAGGGCACAGATGAGTGCAAAATCATTTATTGTAAGCTGTGAAACATTTTTTACTTACTGCGCAGCCACTCGCGTGCAACTTCCGAGAGCTCAAAAAGTTTTGCGCATACTGTACTCGCAACGACAATTCGCTGTTTGCCTGTCACACACAGCGAATTTTACACGAGAATTTCGACAGTATGTTGGTGCCCCAAATACAAATATGGTCTATTCGTCACACACGTCTAAAGCGGCGCGGTGAATGGAATGGCTACTCGCAGCAAGTACCTATTTATTTATTTATTTAATACATCACGCACAGAAATGTACAAAAGCAGATTGAGTTCTACCAGTCAACCTTTGGGTGATGCAGAGACAAACAGTGGTAGGTGCAATTACGAGAGAAATTGAGACATGTTTTTTAAAGTAAATATAAAGATTCACATACCTATACCTATGACAAACTATAAATATAATATATGCCTAATCTATAAACAGTATGGAAACCATATATATGCAATAATTGAAACCACAAGTAATACTAGTCCACAAAAGTATAGAAAAATTAAATATTAAATAAAAAACCGTAAATTAAAAAATAATAATTTTCAAACAAAAATAATTCTATAAAAGTAAACACTCTGTATAGATAAGTACCTTGACCCCAGGAAGAGCGGCAACTATGCACGCGCGCGGCATTTTTGTCGGTGCTGGCGCTTTGATACCTAGTTTGACAATTTTCGACGAAATCAAAATTTCGAAGTCGTTTTTCAATGTTCAAGGATTCAAGTTCATTGTATCATTGACCTAGTGATCCAATTCTACAGAGTGTTCAAATATGATCAAAATTAGAACTCTACTTTTTGACCTAATTACTGGACCGATTTCGTCCATTTTTTGTGTATCGTCAGAAAAGGCGGTAACAAGTATGTGGTTTCATTTATTGCATATATGTGGTTTCCATACTGTATATAAAAGAAAGTCGTGTTAGTTACACTATTTATAACTCAAGAACGGCTGGACCGATTTCGCAAATTCTTTTTTTGTTGTGTTTGTTATTGTCAGGAGAAGGTTTTAGGTAGGGTAGGTAGGGTTGATAGGGTAGGGTAGGTGGGTGCGCCGTAGATAAGTACTTAGTGCTACCCGTGTGAAGCCGGGGCGGACAGCTAGTTATATGTAAATATAAGCACAAATAAATAAGACATACAATGGGAAAACATTAACGTTAACGATGATACTGCCCCAGCTTCTTACGAATGTGCTCGCAAACTTTAACTTTAAAGGGTAATCGGTTGGTGGCCATCCTGATTTCCTGCGGCAGCGCATTCCAAAAAGAGATAGACTGAACGAAGAAGGAAGAATGAAGTCTGTGCGGTGAGTGGGACATTGAAGAACGCGATTGACTGTCATACACAGCTAATTGTCGCGGCGAGTGCGCATTCGCTGAGAGTAATATTGAACATGCTCAATTCAACTGGGGCTAATTAATCGATTCGCAGCGAATAGCTTGTCACACACAGCGAGTTCTCGCTGTGTGTCTGCGGCTTTACCGAACTGTGTTGTGGACGTCAGATAGCCCTCCATGTAAAATAGTGCATATTCAGCTGCATCTGGTTAGACTGGAAGCCGACCCCTAGTTGGGGAAAAGTTAGGAAGATGGGAAGATGGAAGGATTTTATGTGAGAAACATTGCTGCTTGCGGTAATGTTCATCATCATCATCTCAGCCGAAAGACGTCCACTGCTGGAAACAGGCCTCCCCCAAGTGCCGCCACTTCGACCAGTTCTGTGCCTCCCGCATCCAGCGGACTCCTGCGGCCTTCACCAGGTCACCGGTGCACCTTGTGGGAGGCCTTCCAACGCTACGTCTCCCGGTACGCGGTCGCCACTCCAGAACCTTTCGGCCCCATAGGCCATCTGTTCTGCGAGCAATGTGCCCTGCGCAGTTGCCAATTCTTCGGGCTATGTCAGTTATCTTGACGGCGGGTAGTATTGTTCGGCGTTTAATGTCCTTCTGGGCCACTTCACAGCAAAACATATCCCTCTTCCCTAATTATTAATGACAGTTACAGACGCCAGCAGGTCAACCTACCCGAAACTGTTAAATTTTCCCAATCAACTTTGAACCTTATAATTTAGTCATAAAGTTGAAAATCTATTAAATAAATTTGACAGATTGTAATAGGTTGATGTGCTGGCGTCTGTACTTAAGAAATAAACGAGCGAGCTTAACAGTATTCGCATCTTATGTATAACATCTGACATCTCACCTTGGTAATAAGCAACATTAAAGGGGCGGGGTCTCGTCAAGGTCGTTTCTGACGGCCAACTCTAGCACCGCGTGCGCTCATTGGTCTAATGAAATAGAGCGCGCTTCTCCAACTTCCTGTTACACACTTTCGTCTCATTTCAAGATATTACTCCTGCAGATGGCAGAAAAGCGAGAGGAAAGATTGTTACACATCAAAAACAGTCGAGGACACGTGGGACACCTGGTTGCAATAAAGTTCCTATCGGTTTTCCACACTTGGCGAATGAGAAATTGACCGAAAAAAGTGTAACCCTTTGACCGTCACGATACTTATGTTACACTTTTTTAGGGTTACGTAGTTCAATAGGAAATAGCACCCTTATAGGATCACTTCGTTGTCCGTCTGTATGTCTGTCAAGACTAGAGATGGTCGTCGGGTAAATACCTAAAGGTTTTCCCTTTGGGTATTTAACCCGACGCCCATCTCTAGTCTTGAACCTCGGGTAAATATCCGACATTTACCCAAATGTGAATTTACCCGGGTAAATACCCGGTATTTACCCCAATTTGAACTTACCCGGGAATTTACCGGGTAGAATCCCGTCTCTAGTCAAGACCCAGTTTCTCAGGAATTTGTGGAGATATCAAGTTGAAATTAATATCAAATACGTAGGCTATGATCCCTACGAGTTCTAAAAAAATCAAGCTTCTAAGTCAACGCAATAAAAAAATAAGGCCAATATTTATGTGACATAATTTGACAGGGCACTTCTCTTTGACCTAGAATCATTTAGCTTTTATTATTAGTAAAATTATCTAAGGCTCTGTATTATATCTAGCGTGGCCGATTCCTTTGGAGTCGTACTTGGTCGCACGTAGTCGTACAATACCGCACGACCACGTACCAGAATGCAAAACTCAGTGCGGCATCGTCTCAAAAATTGGTACGAAGTCGCCCGATGTTGGACGAAGTCGCTCGACGTCGCCCGATGTCACACGAAGTCAGCTACAGGACGTAGTCGTTTAGATCGTAGAGTTCTGATAACATACGATACATATAGGATGGAGAACTGCCGCCACTGAAACATACAAATATTGTTTTAAATATAACAAACTAATCAATTACCATTTAGACCACGTGGTTAGTGGCTCCGACTTCAGAGTTGTAGGTGGCTCGGTTACAGCTTTCCAAAGAAAAGTATGCGCCTCGGCAATTTTCGTGTTTCCGAATTAGCACGAACGTCGCATCAACTTGCCTACTCCTGTCTCAGATCGACATTCGTTCAAATTTTGAAAAGTGTTTTGGAATTGCATAGAGTTGTTAATCTATAATTTTGTGAACATGGTAATAACAGCTCTATATAAGATCTCGCGCGTTCGTATTTCCGAAGATTGTCGATGATTCCCGAAGCGTAGACTTTTGTTTGGAATGCTGTAGGAACTGATGATGATACTCACAGATTGGTGATGAACAAGGTGATGTGGTCGGGCGGCGCGAAGTCGTACATCGGCGCGTAGACGTGCATGTTGTCATTCGCGATCTCATGACGTCTGTGGAGTAAAGATTAGCTATAAATTGAGAGTATCATAAAATACTAGTATTTTCAATAGAGATGGAATATCCGGAAACTATCCTGTATCCGGCCTATTTTACTCTCCGGCCGGATATCGGATAGTAGATCAATATCCGGCGGATATTAGACTAACATTCCCTCGCTTGCTTAAAAGCCATCTAAACCGTTCAGCCGATCAGCAGCTAGCTCAAATGTCAATACATTCATTAGATCTGCCTAGCCTTTTCCTAACTATGTTGGGGTCAGCTTCCAGTCTAACCGGATGCAGCTGAATACCAGTATTTTACAGGGAGCGACTGCCTATCTGACCTCCACAACCCAGTAACTGGGTAACACGATACCCCTTGGTAGACTGGTTGTCAGACTTTTGGGCTTCTGACGACCCGTAACGACTGTCAAACATCTACGAATGACAGCCGGGACCATCGGCTTACCGTGCTTTCCGAGGCACGGAGGGTACTCGATATGAAATGGATGGTCACCCATCCACGAACCGAGCGCCGGAAAGCGTAGCTTAAGAGGGAACAGGGCCTGCGATTCTCCATACAAACGTATTCCCCGTTTTTCTTCCTGAATAATGCCTCTAGAGCTGTATTTAAAAAAAAAAAAAAATCAGTGTCTCTATAGGCATGTCCCTGTCATTTCTTTTTTTTCAGCAATTAATAAGTAAGGAAACTATGACCCTCCAAAAATTACAAAAATGCCCCATTTTTACCGCCGTGATTAGAGGACTACCAGACTGATTCGGAATAGTTTTTAGCATAAAAGAAAATAATAGGAACCTAGACATACTCTTCCTTAAAATTTTAATGTAAAAAATTATTAATTCGGCTTAGTTTTCGAGGAGAAAGAAGGAGAATGCCAAACGTCGTTTTCGTCAAAAAATTTGTGATATAATCGGTCTGAGCTGCAGTTGTCCCTATCGCACTTTACGGGGTTTAACTCGGTTTTTCGGGCGCAGCGCGACGACAATAGTTTCTTCAAATACCTATTTTTCTAATTCCTCGCAGCCCCTGTTCCCTCTTAACCTTCGATGAACCTCTCGAATGTCAATACAGACATACATGCATTAACTCATGCCTTCTTCCGATGGGAGAAGGCAGAAACTTCAGAACGCCACCTTCATCTACGTTCATACATCTGGTAACGGTTACCCTATCAGAATACGACATTTACAATTAAATGTCGCAGCGTCATGCTGAGATAGGAGCCTTTTGGCCACGCACAGCACTTTCTGTTTTTATTTTAATTAACTTTCGTTTTTTTATGTGTCAATGAGTATTTATTTATTTATTTAAACTTTTCAAACGAAAAAAAAAGTACAAAGGCGGACAATGAAGATGACAATGAGTATGTTAATTTGTGATCTCCTGTGCTTGCAATAAATACTTTTTCTTTCTTTATACACGCACGCCGGTTGCGAGTACTACACACCTACGCAAATGACAGTATTCTGTCAAATATCTGTCCGCCGGATATCCAGGTATCCGGCCAAACAACTATTCATTTCGTCTCCTATTAATACATTTTTCTCATTAAAATGAATTTGTATATTCGTTTTTAATGAAAATAATCTTATCTTAAACCGTAATTTTAAATGCTAAAATCATAAAAATGTAGTGAAATAACTTACTCGTAAGGCAGGGCAGTGTGTGGCGCTGTGTAAGCGTTGAAATGGCTAACGTCGTGTATCGGAGACAGCTTGTATAGAGGAGCTAATGCTAATACCTGAGGATGATATTAACATAAACATAACATAACATCACGCCTTGTTTCCCCGAAGGGTTGGGCGGATGTGTACCTATAGTACACCCACATTTCGCTAGTTATGTTTAAGTCCCATGTAATAGGGAGCGAGCTTATTGCCATCAACCGGGCACAAATCCAGACTCCGGGCTGCTACTGAGAAATTCCAGAAAGAAAACCCCAATGACACTTTGCCCGACCTGGGAATCGAACCCAGGACCTCATGTTCAGCAGTAGCGCTTGCAACCACTAGACCAACGAGGCAGTCGATGATATTATTAGGTTAAGAATGAGTTTTCAGTACAGCTGTCATCTGAGACGTCACTCCAACGCCTATAAAAGCGGTTGTCAACCTAGCCACGCCCCTTTTTTACCTGTCAGCGCTCGCGCAGTAAGGTAGTTGGATTTCGTCTCGGATAACAGCTGTCTTTTAAAAAAAAATCTTTATTCATTTACAGGGTTTTTTTCTTTAAAGGATATGTCACCCCGATTATTGAATACAACAAGTATAACTAACTAGCCTTCCCTCGTACCCATAATAATAATATGATGTGTTCTGGCCTCATCTGACAATGGTTGTGCCAGAACGCTATTATAGAAGCCTACATGAAGGTTATTGTCAAAAGCTTGACCTCTTTGGACTCCAATACGACTACATTCCGTTAAGATGTGATGCACATCTTCTATGACTCTTTAAGGGCATGAGGAACAGTGTGTAAAGCTCACTCATCCACCATAGAAAAGGGAGGATCCTCCAACCAGACGGGTGTTGTGACTGGAGGGCAACTGCCCGACTGTTGATGTCGGATAGTCTTATACAGGGTGTTTGGCGCATGGACCGACACAATTTTTTCAGGGATTTGGGAGGTCATTAGCTAGGTTCTACCCATACACCCTTTGTCCCAAATGTCACGGTTGGTTACATATGATTATTTTTTTAAAATGAAAAAAAATCCCAAAATGTGTCCTTTAATTTGAAATAACTTTTTTGTTTGTGGGTGTAGTGGCACAAAACAAATTTTGTTGCATTCTCCAAAGTCCTTTAAATCTAAAAACATCTTTGTTTTATACAACTGGTTTCAAGAAAATTCCTTACAAGCTTCCAAAGTTAATTTTTGTATTTAATGAATGAAATTTTACAACTTCTAAATTAATTATAAAAAAAACTAAAAGCTATTTTGAACTTAGCTTTATTTTAAAAAGTTCTTTAGTTGATACCCTTTCTAACGGTATGCTACATGTCATAGAAATTATTCATTTATGTTGTAAAAATAAGGGATACTACTATGCCACGGCCGAACCGCACAAAACAATGGAACCAGTTTGAACGATACCGTCGCGTCAATGTAAGCGCAGGTAAAAAGTTCGTCTCTTTCTTGCACATGTAAAATGATTTTTGTCTTTGTCTAACATTGAGTTGGACGTTCGGGATGTGACAGGTACGGTGCAGTCAGTTGAGGTCTGACTATCTCTGCTGTTGGAAGTGCCCGTGTGTTTCACATTCTTCTCTTTTTTTTCATTGAGTTTTGTTTGTTAAATCTTGTTATTGTTATTGTTTTTTCCGCATTTAAACTGTTTTATTGTTGTGTTTATCTTCGGTGTTGATAGTAAAATGCCTACCTTCAGTAACGAAGAGTATGCCGACATGCTACTCGCGTATGGCAGGGCTAACTGCAATGCGCGCGAAGCGCGAAGAATTTATCAGGAGCGATATCCTGATCGACGTATACCACACCACGAAACCTTCTCTACAACCTATCGACGTTTGAGAGAGACAGGAAACCTAAATCATCAAGAACCTCGAGTGAGTGCCGTGCAACATAATGTAGCCGTAGATGAAATGATTCTTCAAGCTTTTGATGAGGAACCTACAACAAGCATCCGAACTGTTGCTGCAAGACTTAACTTAACAGTATGGAAAGTCTGGGCGGTTCTTCGGGCAGATGGGAGGCATGCATTTCATTACACCCCTGTTCAAGGTAAATAACACACCAGCCCTTTTCAACCGACTTCAAAAAGGAGGAGGTTATCAATTCGGTTGTATGTTTTTTTTTTTTTTGTATGTTTGTTACGCGATTACTCCGCCAATTATGAATTGATTTTAATGATTCTTTTTTTGTTTGGTAGGGCATACTTCAGAAATGGTCCCATATAAATTTGGTCAAGATCTGATGAGGGGTTTTTGAGTTAGCTTCAATAATACGTATTTTTCCCATCTAGTATATGTGGACGATATTCTAATAGTTCCTGTCACTGTAATTGACATAGCAGGTAATGGGTATTCAAATTTTTGTGGGGGTTTTGTGTAGGTACCACAACTAAAAAGTGAAAAATAAAAACTTTTTCACAAAAAATGAAACCGACTTCCAAAAAAAGCACTACAAAGTGAAAAATAACTTTTATTTCGGAAGTCGGTGGCAAAAAAACGAAAATAAAACCCCAAAGACACCGACTTCCGAAATAAAAGTTATTTTTCACTTTGTAGTGCTTTTTTTGGAAGTCGGTTTTATTTTTTGTGAAAAAGTTTTTATTTATTGTAACAAAAAACCCGTTTTAACCTATTTCAATTTTCAATGACTAGTTATTTCGTCAAGTAAAGATACTTTTTTTTTTCGTGGTAAAATCATCAAATGAGTCCTCCCACCCCGGGCAGGGCGGGAGGGACTGTCAGACTTGTACTGACTAAAATTCACAGTGTTCCTTCAATAGCCCTTTACGTTCCGGGGTCACGGTAATAAGTCCCGCGACCAAGTAAAGATACTTAATAAATTTTTAGACGTTTGATTTTCTTTGTTTCACAAGTTATTTATTCATGTTTGAATTTTTTAAAGTTATTTCCATAAAAACGAAAATCTTTTGTGGTATTGGCAGTACCTCAAGGATTTTTTTTTGTTTTAGGGCTCGAAGATGGTGATAATGCTAGACGGCTGGATTTCTGCAGATTTATACTGCATACAGACGTCGAAGATGGCAACTTCTTGAAAAGAATTTTGTGGACCGATGAATCAAATTTTAGCCTTGAGGGAATAGTGAATCTCCACAATCTTCACCACTGGAGTCACAAAGACCAAAATCCTCGCGTTAAAAGGCAGAGTTATTTTCAAAGAAAGTTCAGTGTCAACGTTTGGGCTGGTGTTATTGGACGCAATCTCATCGGCCCATATTTTTTGCCAGAAAGGTTGAATGGAGACATTTATTTAAATTTTTTAATCAATGATCTACCCGAACTTGTTGTGCCAGTTTTGGAAGAAGGTGTGCCGATAGTTTTCCAAAATGACGGCTGTCCAGCACACTACCAACTGAACGTGCGAGAGCATTTAGATAATGCCTTTCCAAACGCATGGATTGGTAGAGGCGGCCCTATTCCGTGGCCCGCATGGTCCCCAGACCTGACACCTTTGGATTTTTACGTCTGGGGACGTGCAAAAGAATTGGTTTACCAGACAGAAGTGCCCACTAGGGAAGTTCTGATTGAACGAATAACCGGCGCGTTCCAAACTATGAAAGAAGAAATGCGACTACGTACAACGACAGTTGAAATAAGAAACAGATGTCGTGCATGCATACGAAATGGAGGAGGTCAATTTGAACAAGATTTATAACTTTTTTTTAACTAGCCTATTCTGTCCCACTGCTGGGCAAAGGCCTCCCCCATTACTTTCCACCTTTCCCGGTGTTTTGCCTCCTTTTTTATAACTTTAGTTTAGTAAAAACCAAATAACCTTAAAAAGTCTTTTTCTTAACCCTGACTCTCCTAACTAGTATTTTGACTACATAATGAATAATTTCTATGACATGTAGCATACCGTTAGAAAGGGTATCAACTAAAGAACTTTTTAAAATAAAGCTAAGTTCAAAATGGCTTTTAGTTTTTTTTATAATTAATTTAGAAGTTGTAAAATTTCATTCATTAAATAAAAAAATTAACTTTGGAAGCCTGTAAGGAATTTTCTTGAAACCAGTCGTATAAAACAAAGATGTTTTTAGATTTAAAAGACTTTGGAGAATGCAACAAAATTTGTTTTGTGCCACTACACCCACAAACAAAAAAGTTATTTCAAATTAAAGGACACATTTTGGGAATTTTTTTCATTTTAAAAAAATAATCATATGTAACCAACCGTGACATTTGGGACAAAGGGTGTATGGGTAGAACCTAGCTAATGACCTCCCAAATCCCTGAAAAAATTGTGTCGGTTCATGCGCCAAACACCCTGTATATGTCGTTCGCGCGGTAAACTCTAATTGCGCGATGCAGGATTTGTGTGATATCATGTGTATTTCGTATGTGGCGGTGTATCCGCTATAACACCACAGACAGCACAATTGGGAGAATTAACTTTGCGCATCATAAAACCTAAACTATTGAGAGGCACGTGGCCACTGCTTTTGAACTACATTTGTAATAAATAATAACAGAAATTAAGCTGTGCGTCGCATCTGTGTAAGAACAGGAACTCAGCGCAATGCTGATTTATTTTGATTTTGATTATAAACTACTTACCGGCACACAGTAATGTCTCGCTGCCTGCGTGACAGCGTGCAGACCCGCTTCCGCCACCACGGCACCGCCTCCCATCGCCGCCTTCACGCTTATTACAACCTGGAATCATACAATGTTTAACTGAATGAATGCACATTATAATAGTAAATTTTACAACAAGTGCACAAAACGAACCATTTTTATCCGAGACTTTTAGCAGCCCGAGACGAAGGCGAGGGCTGATAGTAATGTCGAGGATAAAATGGTTTTGTGGACGAGTTATAAACTCTGCTTTGCACTTCGATTGCGAGGAAATAAAACTACTGTTTTATTTATAACATAACATTTCTTTAATTAAAATTCAAAGTAAAATTAGTACAGTTTTGAATACTGAAGGAAATTGTTTTATGTCTTAAAAACCACATAAGGCAAATTAATTAAAGTAAATATTGTAAAATAACAAATTCTATCTATGAAATTCTTATTGTGTTTGGCTGTATGGCTCATTTTCTTTGCCTTAATATAGATACATTTATGAGTAGATACGTTAATGCACTTGTGCACAAAATTTGATTTTGTGCAGTATATATCCTGCACAAATAAGCACTTTCAGAACATGTGAAGTGACAAAGTAGTTTGTTCAGAATCGTTTACTGAATCAATTTCCGTATTTTTTAATATAGATAATTTCCCTCGTCTCTCTCTCTCTCTTTTTTCCTTTTGACTACCTCGTTGGTCTTGTGTTCGCAAGTGCTACGGCTGAGCATGAGGTCCTAGGTTCGATTCATGGGTCGGGCAAAGTGTTATTGGGGTTTTCCATCTGGAATTTCACAGAAGCAGCCCGGAGCCTGGATCTGTGCCCGGTTGATGGCAATAGACTCGCCCCCTATTACATGGGACTTAAACATAACTGGCGAAATGTGGGTGTACTATAGGTATTTAGGGAGCTACCTATGCCCCACTGTACGCCTCAATCTTCATAAAAATAAGTAAAGAAGATCAGGTGCGAAGTACTCGCAACAAGCGCACACATTTTCAACATTTAAACGCTTACGCGGCGTCACACACTCTTTTTTTTGTTGGGAAATTATCAAATAACTTCCCCCCTTCTGGGCGGAGCGGGAGGGCGTGTCAGACTCTTACTGACTAAAACCCACCCGTGTTCCTTCAGTTGCCTGTACGTTGCCAGGGGCCACGGTATCCCTTTCGGACTTTCCCGCGACCCCGGCAGGCAACGGTCCTAGCGGACCCCGTCATTTGTGCTGACATCTCTTTGAGGCGCGCGTGGAACACAACGCACCGTCGACCTGGGCCTGGTCCTTACCGGACGGCGAGCTACCCATTGCTCACCGACACTGCCCTGCCTTACGAGTAAGTTATTTCACAAAAAAATTATCATTATAGGCATTTAAAATTACGGTTTAGTATGGGATAATTCCTTAAAAAAGAATAATACGAATTCATTTGAATTAAAATTAAGTATTAATAAAAGGCGAAATGAATAGTTGTTTGGCCGGATACCCGGATATTCGGATATTTGACCAACCGGATATTTCCGCAACCGGCGTGCATGTATGACCAGATGCAAAAGGAGTATGTAAGGATCGTAGCAGGTTCGCGGGAAAGTCCGAAAGGGATACCGTGGCCCCCTGGCATTGCACAGGCAACAGAAGGAACACGGGTGGGTTTTAGTCAGTAAGAGTCTGACACGCGCTTCCGTTCCACCCAGAGCGGGAAAAGTGATTTGATGATATTCAACCCAAAAAAAAAAAAAGAAGTATCGTAGCAGGTGGCGTTCTGCCGTTTCTGCCTACCCCCATGGAAATATAGTGTATGTTGGTAGAACTTACCTTGTTAACTCTAGACATGACAGCGTAGATGGACGCCGAGCTAATGACAGTTACGGGAACGCCGGCCGCGCTCAGACGATTAGCCATGGCGTGGCTCTGTAAATTATAAAACATTAAAATACATTAGTTTAAGAGCAAAATGTATGCCTATCATCTACATAAGATGATTGAAGAAGCAGAACTTGCAGCTACAGCACGTGTAGCATGACAACCATAGTTTTGTCGACGAAAGAATAGACAAAACAAAATGACAGATTTTTTATTTATTTTATTTACCAAGTTTATAAAAATCTTAACTTATGAACTATGCCCCGCAAATCCGTTTTCACGGTTTGCCTATGACAAACATTACAAATAATAAGTAAAATGACTGAATGTTTCCTTAAATTAATTTCTTATAGAACTACTTAATTACTTATTTCCTGGGCCTCAAGTCTGCTATTACAATAGTGTCAGAATGGTCTATCATTGATTTCATAATTGTTGATTTTGACAAGTTTGGTAATCTACTAATATATTGGAGTCATTATGACTTCCCAATGGTCAGCCACTGACACTCCATTGAAAGAAATGGCATCTATTGGTAATCTCGTACATAATGACAAATGAATGACTGACTTAGGCGGTAATCTGCTAAAATTTTGACAGTTCCTTTGATCAGTGACCTACCATGAGAACGTCATTGTGCAGTCATTGCTTTTAATTCGTTACGAGTATCGTGTTTGTGGAATACAATGATCAACCAATGATCGACCATTATGAATTTAGCAGATTACGAACTTTTAACAAAATGACAATGGGATCGTATTGGAATGACGAATTTATAAAAATAGCAGACTTAGGCCCCTGACTTCCTGTCCCGAAAAAGAACTGTTTAAGTAATTTGGCAAATTTACCTTGTATTTCCTGACTTCTTATATCAGTAGGCAATTGGTTGAGAAGGTATGGCACTCTTTTATCAAGCGTTCGGTCGCCAAAATAATTTCTTATCCTAGGTACATCAAATTTACCTGCTGATACCATCCTAGTTGAGTGGTTATGGGTAACTAGCGAGTTACGCTCCCAACTGCCATGACTGTTAACCAGAAGTAGGTAACATTGGATTGGATTGGATTGTGATGGTTTATGTCATTTTGTCTGTTCTTCCGTCGACAAAACCCGTTTCTATTGCAGTAATGTTAAGCGTGGTGCTGGGCGTCTGAAGCACCCAGCTTCCACACCAAGTTTTAGTTAGTTTAATTTTTTAATTTACCGACGCTTTTAATTAAATAACACAATTCACCATCTACCTAGCCTATTCCCAACTATCGGGGTCGGCTTTCAATATATTTATTTTACCTGGAGCGACTGCCTATCTGACCTCCACAACCCAGTTACAAGGTATCCATTGATAAGACTGGTTGCATGGCCGAATACAAAAGTTGGACGGATTCTCACTAACAAGAAACTGTGTGACTCAAGTCAGTGAGCTCGCTGTACGTATGGGTAAATATATATGTGTGAGTGTTGACGTTTGCTTGACTATTGGCTGACCAACTAATGTGTGCGTGCCTGCCTGCGTACAGCGACCTGGCCGAGTTAACAGTTTCTTGTTAGCGAGAATCTGTCCGACTTTTTCTGACTGGTTGTCAGACTTTCGGGCTTCTGACGTAACGACTGTCAAAGATCTACGGATGACAGCCGGGGGGACCAATATTTTAAAGTGCTTTCCGAGGCACGGATGAGTCTCGGTATGTAAAGGATGATTACCCAACCACGGACTGACCTCGGAAAGCGTAGCTTATCTTTACTACCCTCGCTATCAAAGGTATTAGAGACGATTATAAACAAGAGGCTCGTAAAATTTTTAGAATCTAAAAAAATACTTTCTGATGCACAATACGGCCTTAGACAGGGTAGATCAACCGATGATGCAGTACACACATTTACCGATTTTGTCACGAGAAAGCTTGACGTCAAAAACAAATGCCTTACAATATTTTTAGACCTTGCTAAGGCCTTTGACACGGTCTCTCTCTCCAAGCTTCTGGTGAAGCTTGAAGGCCTCGGTATTAGAGACAAACAACTTTTGTTATTTAGAAGCTACTTTTCAGGTCGTTCGCAGCGGGTCAGGATAGGCGACACATTGAGCGCGGAATGTCCTGTTGACTTTGGTGTGCCCCAGGGCAGTATATTGGGCCTTACCCTATTTTTATGCTACATCAACGAACTGTGTAAACTTGATCTTATAAATTGTAACATAGGGGATCGAGGCTTATGCGGGTAAAACCGCGGGGCGCAGCTGGTTCTACAATAGTGTGAAGTAATACCTCAGTCTCACCATCTCAGCTTCCATACTCGCCAATATAATTCGCCCAGCTACTATGAGTTTTTTTTTAAAGTGAAAACTTCTTTAGGCGCTTTGAGCACTTTTTGGGTGAGCAAAAATCATGGAACTCGCGTCATCGTCACCAAACGCTTTCCATGAGCTATAATTATGTATACTATATGTGTACTTTATGGGTGAACACAAAGCGTGAAACCATAGTCAGCTTTCTAATTACGCAACATATTTTCGTAAACGATAAAGAGAAATCTGTTTCATTTTGACAGTTCAACAACATTCATTGCGTTATTTACGTTGCTCTGCAGTTTTTTTTTCGAACTTACGAAGCAATGGATTAGCAATCTGTTTCAAAACGATTCAGATTCGGATTGATTTTGCATTACGTAATTAGGGTACTGATTAGATTCCTTCATCAGTTTTTTTTTAAATGTGTAACTATGCTACTGTACACAATAACTCGGTATGATCGACTCCCCCAGCCTAGTCTAGTGTCGGTGCATAAAACACTTGGCATAATGTTATTTAAACGAATATTTTAAAGGCATAATAATTATTGTTTGGCCGAATGTTTATAACATGTCCGAATTTACAATGATATACTTTTAAGATGGCAGATTTTTATTTGGAATAATTTTATTGGGCTTATTGCCATTTCTGTAAAATAGCATTTTTAATCTTAAATTTAATTAAAATATTGTCTTAAAAACTCAATATGTTGTGCTACAAAAGTAAGTGGCTGAATCGAATCGCTGCAAAACTGACTCCACGTAGTCTTGTCTGCCCTACCCCTAGAGTGTAATTTAAGCCCGCGGAGGGGCGAGGCAGCCCGCGAGCTGAGGAGCAGGATTAAATATGTCAATATTTAATCAAAAACCGATAAAGAATACAATATATAACCGATAAAGAATACGATTTTATCATTCTATGTTTATGTATATCTATACTATAAGATCTCTGGTCTGCGCTGCTTATGAACATGATTGTTTTGACTTGTTCGAGTTGGTTTCGTTCAAAGAAAACTAAAATGGCCGTGACATCAGACAAACTTTTTCGCTAACCATAGAAATACAACAACTGAAACCCGACTTACGTATTTAGCTATATTATAAACGCTTCCCGAAGTCAAGAGCATAAATGCTCAAGTTTTAATTTATATAGTAGCTAACAATTGTTTTTTTGTCGCTGTCGGGTTTTAGTTTAAAAGTATTTTTTTATTTATTTTATTATTATATTCTATATACTTACTTTGTCAGCGAAGTCAAAGCTAAACAAGGTGAAAGTGTAAAGTGTACATAAATTAAGACTGAAATGTACACTGGTTCAACATCATCATCAACCTATAGGACTCCACTGCTGGTTATCAGTCACTCCCTTCGATTGCACGCCACTGAGCACTCAGGTTAATTTTTATAAATATTAATTAATCGGTAATCGATTAGTTTTGAATCGAAATTATATTGACCATATAATGGCAACCCTGTCCTTCGACTGAAAGTCAAGCTCGCATTTTTAATACGATAAATTACTTATTTATTTGATAGGATCACGGCGTCATAGTTAGAGATAGATCCTAAACGGATAATTCCTATTTAAAAAACATATAATTTTTTATTAACTTTCAAAATGTGTCCGAGGTGGGCCACAGCTGGGCAATGTTCTTTAAAGATGATTCTGACTTACAAAATTATGAGTTTTGAATGTTTGATAAATGATTGTATGCCAAAGGATTTTCTGCGAAATGAAGTTTATACTATCCGCTGTTATGCAAAATAATATTATGACGTCCTCGTAACCAGGTCCAGTTGAAAACCACCGTCAGACACTAGTTGTCTGGTATTTATGCTGAACTGGGCCTATTTGGCGCAGTCGTGAGCCACACAATACTATTCTAAGTTTTTTTTTGTTGTTTTTGTGTGCCTTGACCTGAGTCAAATAAATTTATTTTCTTTCTTTCTTTCTTTACATAAAAAGTTCTGCTATAAAGGGTAGACCCGTCGGGGCGTATGTTACGGTCTTTTACGTACCTCGCTCTGCTCGGGCCCCTCTGCTACTATCAGCTTGTACTTCCTGTGCGCGGCCGCTCTGAGGAACCGCTCAGCGATGGCACTGGAGCCGTATGTCAGGATGAGCTCGCCACCGTTCACGTGTTCTTTAGCTTGGCCGCATATGCTGGATATGCTGGATTCTAGCTCGCCACGTAACTGTGGAACATGGTTAACAAGAATCATTTAAACCTTGGTCACAGAATAGTACAGAAATTCCCCATTTTATTTTTATTTTATTTATTTGGGAAAAACAAACAATTGTACAATGGTGTCGATTCCCTTGTTCACAAACTAAACTAAATTTAAGTTCAGTGCATCTTTTTCTTTCTATTTAATTAAGAAAATGACAGAAGATACATTTTAGTTTAGTCCTGTCAAATTAATCAGCCCCTGACACTAACCCATACAAAGTTTTGACATGATTAAAAACTTGCCCACTAAAATTACGTCAATTTACGTCAGGCGCTGATTAATTTGACAGGACTAAACTAAAATGTATCTTCTGTCCTTTTCTTAATGAAATAGAAAGAAAAAGATGCACTGAACTTAAATTTAGTTTAGTTTGTGAACAACAGAATCGGCACCAATATGTTTTACAAAAAAAATAAAAGTAATATATATATAAAGGACATAATAATAATGCTTAAATGTACAATCAACAAAGTTTCCACAGATTACTAGTGTACGTTATTAATTAGATAGGTAAGTACAAATTACATGTAAATACTAAATAGGTATCTTAAACTTTTAAATGATGAAGAAACAGAAAAACTACTTGCTGTCCCAAAATAGCCAATTTAATTCATTCTATTCCCCCCCCCCCCCCACACATTCACCTACACATACACCTCCTTACTCACTCACACATTAATACCTACTAACACCAAATTTTTCTTTTTATTTTATTTTTATAATTTGTTCATTAAAGTCTAAGCCAATGCTTTTAGAAATTCTTACCGCACCAATTATTGTACACAAAAATTTAAATGTAAACATTACCCAAGGGGTGGAGACCTGGTGTCCTGAAATACAGACCTCACGTCTAGTTTAGGCACCAGTCTCCCACAATATAATTATTGCTGTTTTGTATTCTGTATTTATACCTCTCTAATGTACCTATATTGTGGTGAGAAATAAACGATTATCTTATCTTATCTTAGTTACTAATCAAATCACACTTAATTATGTTTTTGACCATCACACAAACTATCAATATAATTTTTTCTTGAAATTACTTTGAGACAGAAACGAAGACGTCTAAATGATAAAAGTGCTTATTGTAAATTTTTACTAGTCGACGGAGTGGAGCTCGATCACCAGCATTTTAGGTATAAAGCTACAAGTTCGCGGCGGGCCCGTCTTATCGGGCCAATTCAGTGAGTGTAACATCGTCTGAAGATCTTCGAGTCACGCGATAGAAAGAGAGGCAACTTCTAGGTGAATATAACTGTAGGTGATTAGCACTGTGCGACCTGAATTGCACTTTATTGTGCCGTAGCAAGAGGCGCTTTTTATTTAAATGATTTTGCGGAGTGAACCATCTGTATTAATGAGAATCAGGAATTTTTGAATGTTAATAGTTTCAAAAGAAAGCCCAGAGACGTGATGCAATAAACTAGCCAGTAAAATATCTCTTTCTGATAACCAAGCACGAAGATAGAATATAGATTTTACAAGTGATATGGTTTATTCTAAACCAAAAAAACGTTATTTTGTACGCCATAAATGGCAAAACATGCAGATCTACCTGTTATTTTAAGACCTTGCACATATTATTTGATGTATACTCATGTTTTTACAATAAATATATTCTATTCTATTCTATTCTATTCTATATTCTATTCTATTCAAGTATTGCGCCGATAGTCGAGTCAGTAAATAGTTTGTTAGCGAAGACCTTCGACCAAGATCTTGAGAAGTTATCACTGAACAGTTAGGCTACTAGAAACCAGCTGATAATCTTCAAACGACTGAACTGATTTTCTTGAATCATAGCTAAGAACATTCTCGATCAATTCAACAAAACAAAAAAAACCGGCCAAGTGCGAGTCGGACTCGCGCACGAAGGGTTCCGTGCCATTATCTATAAAAACGGCAAAAAAATCATGGCTGTTGTACGGGAGCCCCCCTTAAATATTTATTTTATTCTGTTTTTAGTATTTGTTGTTATAGCGGCAACAGAAATTCATCATCTGTGAAAATTTCAACTGTCTACCTATCACGATTAATGAGATTCAGCCTGGTGACAGACGGACGGACGGACAGACGGACAGCGAAGTCTTAGTAAAAGGGTTCCGTTTTTACCCTTTGGGTACGGAACCGTAAAAATATAATCGGTCCAGCCGTTTAGTAGCTACGATGGCGCAGACAGACACACATAGGACAGATCCACACGTTAAATGTATAATACCCCTCTGTTTCCGTCGGGGGTTAAAAATTCAAGACACAGAAGGCTCTAACCACCGTTATACTCTATTCTACTGTCTTTAATTTACCTCAGCTATATGGTCCCTCAATGGTTCTCGAAGGTCTTGATGCGCGGATCCTAGTGTGGCCCGCCGGGCTCCTGCTGCTAGCACCAAGCGTTGAAGACTCTCGCCTGAAGCTTCGACACTCTGTAACACAATGAAGACAGTTAGAGGTGAGATAGCCAGTTCCTCTGTGGTTGAGGATTCCGGGCGAAGCTCGCTTCCACCTACGGCCTGATCATCACTTACCATCAGGTGAGATGGAGGCCAAGAGCTTCCCCGTTGGAGATAAAAAAGAAGGAACTGATTAATGAAAAAGAATTTGAATGGTATCTAATAAAAAAAACCTACAAAATTGTAAGTTGAGTGAATAAGTGGGGTGGGGGTTAGTTACAGGGGGTTGAGATTGAAAAAAGTATTCAATTTTACTCATTCTTGTTTATTCGCGGATGTAATGATTACACCGTAGATAACAAGTGATTTCAAATCACCACTAAACCAGCAAATCAGTGACTTGGTAGTTTAGTGATTGTTAATAATAATTCTTAATTCTAAGACCCTATAATATCAGCGGAAAATCTTGACACCGCGATTCACAAATCGATCGAGATCGTACAACGCCATCTATTGACGAGTAAGTTAACAAAATATTGAACGTTTAACATTACGATCGCGTTTTTTAATCAAATATTGTCTGTGCGGCTAAACATTGAGTTCTAGAGTTTTATTTTCTAAGATTGTAAGTTTGATAATTTATAATCTTTAGCAGCATCTTTCAGGATCATCATTTTAGCCGGAAGACGTCCACTGCTGGACAAAGGCCTCCCCCAAGCGCCGCCACTTTGACCGGTCCTGTGCTCCTCGCATCCAGTGGATTCCTGCAGCTTTTACCAGATCATTGGTCCACTTTGACCAGGCCTTGCAACGCTACGTCTTCCGGTACGCGGTCGCCACTCCAGACCCTTTCGGCGCCATCGGCCATCTGTTCTGCAAGCAATGTTTCTTTCCCTGCATCTTTATTGATAGATAAATAATACAGATAATAAATAAATAGGGAAAAAAATCTGCAATGGCCATTGGGTTTGACCCCCAAGAGTTTTGCTTTGCAGTTTGGTCATAACTGAAAAACAAAGACTGTGACGGTTGGGCACAATTTGACTTCTCTTCTCTTTGTGCCTGTGGTAATTAAAAGATCAAGTGGGTCATTTGATAATTTTTCTAATACTACATTTCTGTTTAAAAAACCAGCCTTGGATCTTTTAGATTAAGTATCATTTCTTTCTTTTTCGTGTGGTTAGTGACCAACCTGGTGTCAGAGTTTTAAAGCCGCCCTTGGGTCTCTGACTTAGCTTCACATGCGGTCGAGAAATATATCTCAGATATTTCCGGTTTCCTCACGATGAATTCCTTTTTTGAAGCAAGGAGATAATTATCAGGGACTGAAAGCGGTTACGGTTAAAGGTTAAGATACCTCAAAAATATACCGGTACCAGTTTAAAATACAGGTTGACCTATACCGATTCCTTTAAAAATAAAGGTTGGGCTAAACCGTTATTTAACCTTTACACGATTTCGGTATCAAAAACATGCGAGACGGCGCGGCGTCGAACACTTTAGAACTTGTGTACCTATTTTGTAACAATCGGCAAGTGAACGACAGACAGAGTAGCGAGGCGGTGTGTCAAAGAAAACCCCTATTTATTAAGGTTTAGGTACTGCTACCGAAACATTTATAAAGGTTACAGTACTTCTACCGAAATATACCGGTATGCATATCCAAATCCGCTACTGAAAAAATTAACGGTATCGAAATATATCGGTAACCTTTATTTAACGGTATGACGTCATACTGAAATTTAAAGGTACCTTAATTTTTCGGTAATTCAGTCCCTGATAATTATACCAGACGCACATGAATCCGAAAAGTCAGAGGTGAGCCTTGGGTTCAAACTCTAGACCTATGACTTGGCAGTCCGACGGTCACGCCAGAAAGCTATCACTGCTAATGTATTTACTACGTGGGCGGCACTGAAAATTTCGGGAATCAAGGAAGTGACACAACATCACTATTTAAAAATGTATTTATTGCTTTTCGAAGTATTCTCCGCGAAATTTGACACATTTTTCCATACGATGGAACCAATCATTGAAGCAACCATTCCATTAGGAAGTTGGGGTCTCCTTCCTCCTCTTCCACAGCTTCTTCAGGTGATGAAAATCTCTGTCCACGCAATTTATTCTTGGAAAGTATAGAAATCATTAGGGCTTAGGTCGGAGCTGTACGGCGGATGGTCTAATAATTCTATGTTTTCTTGCTCTAAAAACTCTTTTGTTCTGTGCGCGGTGTGAGAACTCGCATTGTCGTGATGGAGGATGATGCGGCGGTTGCAGTTCTCTTTAAGGAGTTCAGAAACGACCTGTGGCAAACAAATGCTAGCATACCATTCTGCATTAACCGTTCTTTGTCCCTCAAGAGGAATAGTCGTAACATGGCCGGTTTTGGAGACAAACGTGGCCACCATTTTTTTTGCAACACTCCGTGAACGAACAATTTTTGTTGGCTTTAACCCATTTTCGAACACCCAAACTCGTGACTGGTTTTTTGTTTCGGGTTCGTACGCGTATATCCAGGATTCGTCATCTGATACGATGTTGTTTATAGCATTTGAGGATCCTGCGTGGAATCTTTCGAGAGTTCTGACGCACCAAGTAACGCGAGCTGCTTTTTGCTCTTCACAGAGCGAATGCGGTATCCATCGGGAAAACAACTTTTTTACACCTAATTGTTCATGCAAGATTACTTGTATTTGACTCATGCCAATGTCTAAAGTTGCCTGAATTTCGCGGTATGTCACATTATGTCGATCTTCCTCAATCAGCTTACGCACAGCATTAACGTTTTCTTGGGTGACTGCAGTTTTTGGACGACCTTGACGGGGATCATCACTGAGCTTGACACGTCCACGTTGAAATTCAGCAAACCAGCGATAAATTGTGGTTTTGGATGGGGCTTCATCACCAAATGCAGAAATCATCCGGTCAACACAGTTTTTGTGTTAAACCACTTCGAAAGTCATAATAAATCATCGCTCTTGAATTTTCTCGAGTCAATTCCATTTTCTCATCGACTAAACAAGTTTGACAAAACCTTGTGACAAGACCGAGAATCTTTTTTTAAATAAATAAATGGTATTCGATTTTTAAAACCAAGGAGTTTTCAATTAAAAAGATTTTATTATGACAGGAACAGTGGAAATATTCCATTCCCGATACTTTTAGTGCAGCCCTCGTATATACTTTAAAGTAAGGTTGTCAGTCTTGTGTTACCTGGTTAGCATGAGCCCTGTTCTCATCTCGGATGGCTCTCAGCATTCTCCGGGCGACATTAGCAGCGACCAGCTCGTGCGGTAACGCGTTGAATACGCGTCGACCTGCCGCGCGCACCGCACCACATAGTTCACTGCAAGAATTATGAATTATGTTATGACACTTTTTTAAGGAGCTCGTGGCCAAATCAGCCTCTCGGGCCGATCCATCAGGTTAAGCTACGCTTGCCGGGGTTGGTAAGTGGATGGATGACCATTTTTATATACTGAAACCCTTCCGTGCCTCGGAAAGCACGTCATGCTGTTGGTCCCGGCTGACATTCGTGGATCTTTGACAGTCGGGTACGGGTCGTCAGAAGCCTGAAAGTCTGACAACCAGTCTTACCAAGGGGTATCGTATTACCCAGTTGTGGAGGTCAGATAGGCAGTCGCTCCATGCGAACTACCCATCACACTGACGTCACGCAACATCCTGCATCGCGCAAGCAGAGTTTACCGCGCGACTAGCTCTAGACTAAACCTCATCTCTAAATATTATAAAACAAAATCGCTTTTTACGTTTGTCTGTAAGTCCGCGTTGTTCTTCTAAAATACCCAATGGATTTTGATGAGGTTTTTAACATCATTTAGAGAATGTACGGAAGGTTTATATAGATATAATTATTTTATATTAAACGTAAACGTAGTACTGAAACTTGACGTTTTGTCAAGTCATGAAAAAGGCACTTTTTTAACGCTTACATGGCGTGCGCTGAATTCTGTACAGATAGATAACAATAGGGTATTACACCCATTTTTGAAAAGCGTCTCAATTAGATTCTATAGTGCTAATGAACCACTAAAAAATTCACAATTTTTTTATTAAATCGTTAAGTTCCATAAAAATGCATTTAAATTTTGCATTTTCAAGTTTAGCGCCTAATTTGACAAAAACGCTGGACGCAGTTGGCGCCATATTGCTCTGTGGTCATGACGTCAGTTGGCTGTGTAAACAAATTTATAGATTAAAGGTACGCTGATAGTTGACAGTTAACACTTTCTAAGTTTACATAGCCGTATGACGTAATAACATGGCGACTACTATCTAATGGTGTTATGAAACAGATTAAAAAAGCTGAAACCTTTGAATTGAATTAAAACATTCAGTTTGCTATTTTATGAACTAAAACTAACGTTTTCCGACTGCTTTTTGCCTAAGCTATCTCAATAATATATTTTTAGATTTTTTCTCATATAGAGTAAAACACCCTATTATGTTCTACCGTATTGCATATCTTAACAAAATCAACAGAAAAGTCCGCGATGGTATGTCTATATTCTAAAAATGACCCACAGTAATCAATTTTAACTTTCAAAATCTCATTTTTTTTTTTTTCCGAAGTGTTTTTCACCAGTACATTGTTAATCACGCGCAGCAAAATAATCATGGCTGACGACACGTGGCGTGGCACGATTAATTTGAATTAATAAAAGTATTTGGACGTCCAAACTCCAAAAATGGAGAAGGACTCACAATGTTTTTCATATATCTAGTTCAACAAATCAGTGGGACCATCCATAGACAATAGACCACTTTTGTTTTTTTTAATTGTAAGGCCTGTTCACACGATGGAGCATACGGTGGACGATGGAGCGTACGTCTGCCCGGATTGGGCCGCGTCCTTGTGGAGGCGATTGGTGGCGAGGATCTCTCCCGTCCGGCCTTGGCCCAGGTCATGGTACGGAGCGAGAGGGCCGCCTTCTGCGGTGGAGTTTCTTGCCCATTCTTCTCCATACGAAAACTACCTTTTGGAAGGGACGACTAGAATCATTTTTTTTATTTTTATTTTGTAAATTTTGACGTTCAAAAGTGACTTTTTTGTGCCTAGTTGAAATAAATTATTTGACTTCGACTTTTTTTTCTTTTGCTTCCTTCCCTCACGCCCCTAGCTGCCGCAAGAGACACCCTGGGCGTCGGGAACCGCGCGTGGGCTTGCGGACGGTGAGCAATGGGTAGCTCGCCGTCCGATAAGGATCAGTCCCGGGTCGACGCGACGACGGCGCGATATGTTCCACGCGCGCCCCAAAGAGATGTCAGTACAACTGACGGGGTCCGCTAGGACCGATGCCGAGAAAGTCCGAAAGGGATACCGTGGCCCCTGGCAACGTACAGGCAACTAAGGACCACGTGTGGGTTTTAGTCAGTAAGAGTCTGACACACCCTCCCGCTCCGGGAGAAGTTATTTGATAATTTCCCACCCAAAAAAAGGCCCATTCACACGGCAATGATCAAAACGATATTTTGTTACTGTATAATTTGGGATCATCCCCCAGTTTCTTGGCAGTTCCATACTGCATTTTGTTTTTAACCATATGAACATTGGAATATTGACATGTGCATCAGTACATGGGGCAGCAGGGGCGGGTCACTCTATCAAGTAACCTAACATACAAACCGATTGATTGAAATTGAAATGAATACTTACAATGCAGTAGCATTCTGTGAGTCAGTAATGATAGTCTCCAGCAGTGTGACCATCGCCAGCGCAACATTGTTGGAGCCACGCAGCTTTCTGGAAACATTATAAAACATCACATCTAGACAAAATCGAACTGGTTGCTAATTTAATTGTATAATTATTATTTTTTTAAACATTTATTTTATTTTTTGTGATTACTTGAACTCACACACTGACTTATTATTATTAGTATTACTTATTATAATGTTAGAAATATAGTATAATTTTACAATGTTTGTAAGTATGTGAGCACCATGCATCTATCACATAATTAATTTATGTCATTCCTTCATTTTTCATTCTCTCGTGGTATAGTAATCTTATTCTAGGTGCATTGTCTTCACATATAATTATATAATTAGTGTATAAAAGATATAATGATTTTTTTTTAAGAGTAACGGTGGAGTTTCTTGCCCATTCTTCTCCATATGAAAACTACCTTTTGGAATGGGCAACTAGAATCAGTTTTATTATTTTTTGTAAAGTTTGACGTTCAAAAGTGCCTTTTTTGTGCCTAATTGAAATAAATTATTTGACTTTCACTTGACTTTGACACCTGTAATCCCTGAAGGGTTAGACAGAGGTGTACCCATAGTACACTCACATTTTGCCAGGTTTAAGTCCCATATTCCTATGCAATAGGGGGCATACCTATTGCCATAAACTGGGCACAAAACCCTGGGAATTGAGCCCAGGACCTCATGCTCAGTAGTTGCACTATTGACCCAGTTCTAGCACAAGCATAAATGATAATAAATGATAAATGGTAAATGATAAATCATATTTTGCTAATTAGGAGGAATAACCGAGTTTTAAGAGACAGCCTCATTGGTCTAGTGGTTACAAGCGCTACTGCTGAGCATGAGGTCCTGGGTTCGATTCCTGGGTCAAGCAAAGTAATTGGGTTATTTCAACTGGAATTTCCCATTAGCAGCTGGAGTCTGGAATTATCCCAATTTATGGCAACAGGCTCGCCCCCTATTACATGGGATTTAAACATAACTGGCGAAATGTGGGGGTACTCCCACATTTCGCCAGTTATGTTTAAGTACACCTCTTCGCGAAATACAGGCGTGATGTTTTGTTTAATTGATTTTAAAACATGAAACAAAAGAAGCATTGCAAGAATATATTTTATACGGCTAATATCCAAATTTTCGAATTGAGCGCTTTTAAAGAATAAAGAATCGCAAAAAAGAATTTGATAATTTTATATAGAGCATGTTACAGGATAACTATAATCTTGTTGACATTGCATTTTATGTATTCTGATGCAATACTTATAGAGTTTGTAGGACATCATATTTTTTAAGAATAAGACTTGAAAACCGCTTAATATAATATTGTTAACATTGTGAAATAAACTAGACATCCAAATAATAAGCTTTTCTAACAAAAAAATATATTTTAACTAATAGAACTGTAATAAAATGAAGAAATAAGTCAACATACCCAGTTTTTATGTCGGACACAAATTTTCCGATTAAATCGACGAATTTGTCGTCTAATTCCTTCACTGGGCCTTCCGTTAGAGACATTTTAAATAACTATATCGTATAATAATGATTTGTTTAGAAAATAAATGAATTCATGCACACAAAACAACAAAAATTCGCTGATTTGACAACATAACCTCACTTAAAAAAATATGACGTTTTCTCTTTCTGCCTTCATTCTGTAATTACGTTTCATTTCACATCACATTTTTTTTAACAATGCTCTTTTTTACAAGAGTTTAGCAGATGAGTTTTTTAATCCTCACATTATAACACTATTTTTTAGACTGTTGGGGTATCAGATTGCCCGTAAAAGTGGAATTATTTTTATAGAGCTTCATCTTTATGAGATAAATTCCTTCACGTCCTGATATTTTTTTTATTATAAATTAAAAACTAATTCTCCTACTTAGGTGTGGTCCATTTATACCAATAAAAAATGTACCAGTACCCTAATTACTCAATACACGATCAATCGGAATTTGAATCGTTTTGACACAAATTACTAATCCATTGCTTCTTAAGTTCGAAAAAAAATCTGCTCTACAACGTAAATAACGCAATGAATGTTGTTGAACTGTCAAAATGAACAAATTATTTTGTTGTAATCGTTTACGAAAAGCTGTTGCGTAATTAGATAGCAGTTCCTCCATGGGACCGACATGCCTCCACACGCCTAAAAAATATTAGGCGGTCAAAATTTTTGGGTCAAGTAGGTACTTATGAAGTTTTATATGGGACAGCTGATAATTTTGTTTGTACAGACGCTCACGTCATGGTTGACGTGCTGGCGTCGTCTGTAGTATCGGTAGGGTCGGGTAGGGTGATCGGGTAGGTACCCGAAACTGTCAAGTTTCCCAATCAACTTTGAACCTTATACTTTACCTATAAAGTTGATAGTCTATTAAAGAAATTTGACAGCTTGTAGTAGGTTGATGTGCTGGCGTCTGTATAAACCACATCCTTAAAATAATATGACCACATATTTCTTACACACGCTGTATATTAATTACTACAATTAAAACATGATTCAATAAACAATTTCTTCTTTAACTAAAACAATAATCAACAATTTGTAAACGATAGTAGAATAAACTACAAAGAATTAAAACCACCGAGTATAGGTACGCAGCGTCTTAAAAATATCGCGGCGGAATTTTATCGCGGACTGGATTTTCAACTCTCGGTGTTGAGCTGAGCGTTAAGAATCCAACGAAATTGGAAAAACACACTCTTGGATGTTCATCTCTCGGCCCTGGGCAGAGCGTTGAAAATCCAGTGCACAAAAAAAATCGCCGCGATTCTATTACGTCCGTGCGAACGTGGGCTAAGAGCCTGATCAAGTGATGCGTTGCGGCGCCGCACCGCAAAGATTTTGCCGCATTTGTGGTCACACGGTGATAGTGAGCGGTGCCGCTTTAGCGTCTCAACGCGTAAACCCCTCCCCACCCCGTCTCGCGTGTTGCAAGTCCGTTGTACGTGCGTTGCTACGCCGGAACGCACCGTGTGGTATACCATGGATATTTGTATGTAGGACGCCGCAGCGACACTGTTCCGGCGCCGCGCCGCGCCTCCGCCGCCGCACCGCATACGCATCGTGTGATTTAAAGTATATTCGATTCAGCGTTACTGACCCGAGCTTGATGGTTCACATTTTAATAATAATGATTGATCCATCATTTAATAACAAATATGATCAGTACAAGCACAAAGCCGAAATATCTTTGGCGTCCCTACAAAAAAGTTCGCGCGCATTTCTTCCCACGTCACTCTACTCTGAACTGCCTGAACCGATTTATCCACAAATTTTCTTTTCCTCCCAGAACTGGGAGTTCCACCTTTATTTCGACTCTCATTAAATATCGAAGTCAAAATTTCATTAATTTCGTTCGAAGTTTGAATTTCTGACATGTTGTGGTCGGCGCCATCTTGGGATAATGACGTCAGAGTGGTGGGCTCTTGTGGGACTGCAGTATGTTCACTGGTTGATTTAGAGTGGCTCCGGTGTGTTATTGGCATTGTTCCGTGAGATAAATCTGCTCTAGGAGTTCTCATTTGTTCAATAGGAGGAGGACTTCCCATTCCTTCGACGTCTTTCTCGGCAGACTCTGGTTGAGGAGTGCTCATTTCTTCATCGTCTTCTTTGGTAGCATCTAGTCGAGGAGTGGTCATTTCTTCATCGTCTTCTTCAGGAGCGTCTAGCTGCGGAGTGGCCACTTCTTCAAACTCTTCCTCAGTAGTTTCACTTTCGTCAGTGTAGAATGTTGAGACAGTCTTTGAATCTGAAAATAATTATTTTTGAATAATTTATGCAAATTAGAGGTTGATGATAAGAGTTAGAGATAGCCCACAGTGGGTGTCAGAGAGGTGTGGTACAGAATAGCAAGCTGAACAACTTTCTCTATGAAAACAACATCGTAATTGCGAAAATATTATCAGTCGTCCCATATACAAGGCCCCATTAAAATAGATGGACAAATTTTAACACAGCGTTCAGTACGTCTAACCAAAGATTTCCAAGCAAGAAAAAAAAAACAGATTAAAGTGATTTTATTTCGACCTAAAATAATAAATGGCATTGGGTAACAAACATTTTTAGTGTATTTTCGTTAGCTGATTTATTTTTCTTGTAAGTATCTAATGCGTTTTTTCTTATTTTTGTTTTGGCATTGTCCTTTTTTTGGTGGTCTGAATGATTTGTAAAAGTTTGTCCATCTATTTTAATTGGAACTTATATTTGGGTCGAGTAGGTATTGAAGTTTTGTATGGGACAGTTGATGATATTTTCTTCTTTTTTTCTGGTTCCATGGAGAAAGTTGTTCAGTTTGATGGTCTTTACCACATCCTTTATTTGTTTGTAATGTTGGTAATGTCTAATTATCTACCGCCCGTCAGATATTTTAATTTACATTATAGTATAATTAAATATTACACAAGGATAAATGGGCAAAGGACGTAACCGAATGGTGTCCAAGACAAAATAAAAGAAAGAAAGGGAGGCAACGTCTTAGATGGGAGGACGATACCTGTAAAGCTGCGAGCGGATCAACCTTGATCCACCTGTCCCGCGCCGTCAAGCCGCGCTGGAACGATATCGTTCCACCTGGTTCACGCGGTAAAAATCTCTAATTGTACATGGAAATAAGGGTTTATATCGTTTGTGGCAATTTTAGTCTATGGGGAGAATGATATTCTAGTACACTGAATGCTTCACTACCAACAAAAATTAACAACGAACACAAAAAAAAAAGTTGAAAGTGACGCATGCGTCACTGTGACGTTCGCCATGGTGACGCTCAGTACAGTGACGATAAATGTCGATCGATACAATTATAATGGTATTTAATAACGAGTTAGGGGTAGATATCCGTCAATAAAGGTATAAATAGTATCCTAGTAAAAAAAAAAATATGAAATAAGTCACTGTAACTCGGATGTGAGCATTGTGAGCCGCGCTGGAACGATATCGTTCCACCTGGTTCACGCGGTAAAAATCTCTAAGTATACATGGAATTAAGGGTTTATATCGTTTGTGGCAATTTTTGTCTATGGGGAGAATGATATTCTAGTACACTGAATGCTTCACTACCGAAAAAATTAACAGGGAACACTCAAAAAAAAGTTGAAAGTGACACATTCTTCACTGTGACGTTCGCCATGGTGACGCTCAGTACAGTTACGTAAAATGTCGATCGATACAATTATAATGGTATATTATTACGAGTTAGGGGTAGATATCCGTCAATAAAGGTATAAATAGTATCCTAATAAAAAAAAATATATGAAATAAGTCACTGTAACTCGGATGTGAATTTTCAAAGTTACGCGTAATAGTACAAAATGGCTCCGCGCGCTATGAAGTTTGAGTTTCAATCATTTGAAAATGTTACGTAGGACTCTCAACCAAACGCTTTTGTTAAATTACTTATCTATTCATTATGTAACTTGCAAAGTTTCCTGTAAATTGAAACAGTAGTTTTATCAGAAATAAAAGTTACGCGTAATAGTACGCAAACTCACAAAAATGGCTCCGCGCGCTATGAAATTTGAGTTTCAATCATTTGAAAATGTTACGTAGGACTCTCAAACAAACGCTTTTGTTAAATTACTTATCTATTCATTATGTAACTTGCAAAGTTTCCTGTAAATTGAAACAGTAGTTTTATCAGAAATAGCCAAACAAAACAGGAACAAACAGGTTTTTCCCGCCTTATCTGATAATAACATTTTTTTTACAAATACGATTCTCGTCCTACGAGCATTGTTTATACGTAATATGATGCTCTATGTATTCAACAACACAACAAAGTTTACATTGTGCGCCGAGAGCCAATATAAACAGCAGGAGACCATTTTTTGTGCCCATTGTTTATTCTTATCGCGGCATCTGTCAACGCACGGTGCTTGGGCCCACTTATGACGTTTTGCGTCTCGCAGCTTCCGCGGGAAAATAGCTGGTGTTGCTTGGAGGAGGATGACACGTAATCGGAAAGTATTGCAAGCTTTAGGGGAGGCCTGTGCGGAATCGCAAGACAATCGCGATACCGGTGTCAAATAATGATTATTTAAGTTTAATTAGTTACTATAGACTGTACATGGACCTATAAAAAAAGGTTTTTTATAGGTCCATGAGACTGTAGTTTAGTTTCATTCATGTTCTATAAGAAAGCTATTATTATTATTATAATTAAATATTGATTAAATTGCATTTATTTAATTAAATTTGGATTTGAATTGTGTAAAACTGCATCACAATTCTAAGGCTCAGTTCACACCGAGACGTGACTCGAAGCTACGCTGCGTGCACTTTTTAAGATAGTTATACAAAATATAACTTTATTTACGACTCGAAAAGATACACATTGAATTGAGATAATTTGAAAATGCCTCGCTGCTTCGTGATGCGTTGCGCTACGGCGCGTGGTTGCCAGCGACTTTACGAAGCGCCTCGCGACGTCGTCGCGCTGCGTCTTGAGGCGCCGTGAGTGGTTTTGAGCAAAACCACTGGCCTCTATGTTCTATGTTATGGGGTTTGGTTTCCGCACTCAGTCCGTCAGGTGGACCATTGTGCGTGGGCCATGGCGGCCGTTTGGGGGGTTATTCCAACCAGCCCACCTCCCTCCAGAAGGCAATTAGGTCTCCTGGTTTGTCTAGAACTTCTGTGTATGATCTGGGTGACCCGAGGGTTTCTGTTCTAATCTGGGTAGCGCCCGTGCATTCAAAAAGCACGTGCGCAACGGTCTCCTCAGCCTCCATGCGCGCCCTGCACAGAGGACTGTCCGTTATGCCTATTGTGTGGAAGTGTTTGTTTAGCGAGCAGTGTCCCGTGATGGTCCCCGTCACCAGGCGCAGGTCATTCCTGTCCAGGCGTAAGAGACGCCTGGTCAGCCTGCTATCCAAAGATGGCATAGCTTCTTTTGACTGCCGGCAGCCCGGTGTCGAGGACCACCATTGCCCTGCTTGTGTGTGGGTGATTTCCTGTAACCACCTACGTATTTGGTTGAAGGGGATAGGTACGATAGGCTCGGGTCCACAGACTGCCGTGCTGGATCCTCGCCTAGCAAGTTCGTCAGCTGCGTCATTACCTAGCGACCCGCTGTATCCTTTTATCCATTGCAGTGTCACCATGTTGCGGCTAGAGACCGTTATTTGCTCTAATGCCTTATGACATTCTAGTGTTAGCTTTGAGGTAAAAATTGTTTTCCTTAATGATTGGAGGACTGAGGTGCTATCGGAGAGTATACGTATGTGTGTATCCGTAACTCTCCTGGCTTTTAGGGCGTGGACCGCATGTATGATTCCCACACACTCCGCCTGATAGACGGTGTTGAACCTTCCCAGCGGTCTGGATATATTTATGTTGAGTTCATGTGAGAAGACTCCGATTCCGGTGCCGGAGTCGGTCTTCGAACCGTCGGTGCATACTCTCATTTCTCTGGGGCCTGAGTAGTCACACTGTTCTTCGGTGAGTATTATGTTGTAGTGCCTTTGAAATTGGATTGTTTTCGGGGCTTTGTCGCAGAGTGATGCCATGTGATCGCGTCGTAGGGTGGTGTTAAATAGCCTTTCTCGAGAATTGGGCTATCAAATGCAAAAAAAAAATCTGATCCAACAGGTAGTTCAAAAAAACAAACAAAGAATCAAACTCTTAAGCTTCATATTCATTCATTAGGATACGTAGATTTTTAAGATCACAGGCGAGCTAACGGGTCATTTTAGGTCATGGGAAACAAACGGGCTAAAACAATAAAATACCTAAGTAATTATAATTTAGCATCTACTTAGTGCGCATACGCTGGTCACAAAATTTTGCTAAAATATAAAGTTACTTTCAAAATTCAAAATATTTTATTTCACAAACCTACAAGAGCACTTATGGTGGTTGCCCATACGCCAGCGCAGAGAGCAAAGGGCGTTGACCACCTTGTTTACATTTCTTGACTCTCCCTCTTCCCCTAGTTATTTGGCCCCCCACTTTCAGTACATTTGTGCCAACCACAATAGAAATCTACGTTCATCTCACAATCGTCTTCTTCAATGTCCCACTCACCGCACAGACTTCTTCACTCTTTTTTCTCCATTCAGTCTATCTCTCAGTGGAATGCGCTCCCCCAGATGTGGATGGCGACCAACCGATTATCTTTTAAAATTAAAGTTCGCGAGCACATTCGCAAGAAGCTGGCAGTATCGTCACTATAAAATTAGGTGTATTTATTATATTTATAGTTTTTAATAGCTATACATCAAACTCAAACTCAAAGCATTTATTTCAATTAAACCTTTTACAGGCACTTTTGAATTGTCAAAGAGTCAGTTAGTCAGAAAGTTGAAGCTAGTTGCCCATTCCAAAACGTAGATCTATAGATGGAGAAGAACGGGCAAGAAACTCCAAGGACACTCTTTTAAATATAGAAATTACAAAATCCTGGGTATATTACTCTTGTTGATTCTATATGTGAGAACAATGTAAAAAAAAATATAAAACTCAAAAACGATTAAAAATAAGCCCTGGCAGATAAGAGATGACCAGTCTCAACTGACGGCGCCCGTTCACGAACATGACGCGTGGATCAGCACCAGCTCAACCATTTTGTAGGGAACCGAATGATCCAACATACTCGCTCACTCGCATATACCTATGTAATCTTTATATTTAATAAATTTTTTCGTCAATTCTCGCTATTGCACCTACCACTAGTCTCTGCATCACCAAAAGGTTGACTGGAAGAAAATGCCTATGGCATTAAGTCCGCCTCTAAAAATAAAGTCTCTACTTAATTCTTCAACATTAAACAAAAATTACAAACCTGCATTATCTTCAAATATTGGAAAAACTTCAATTCTATCATCACTATCGACATTGCGACTGGCCACCACTCTCCGAAATCTCGTTGGCAGTATGACACTTTTGACAGAATCTTCGTAAACTCGACTCTCCCGTTCTTCAGCATCTTCAGAACCATCGAAGTGGACCATAGCTTCTGTTGTTATTTGTCTGTAGACTGGACCTGAAATGAACAACATAATATTATACCTAGTTAACATAACGCCTGTATTTTCCGAAGGGGTTGAATAGTGGGTGGGAACAGTATAAAGTTGCCACGTTAAGAGGGAACTGGGCCTGCGAGGAATTTGAAAAATAGGTATTTGAAGAAACTATTGCTGTCGTCTTACCTCAAGTCTGCCTCCGTAGAGTGCGATAGTGACAGCTTCAGCTCAGACCGATATTATCACAAAAATATTTGACGAAATCGATGTTTCGTATTCCCCTTTTTTTTCCTCGAAAACTGAGCCGATTCAATTTTTTAATTTTCATTTATGTTTAAAACTTTTCGAATTTGTGTGTTAGTCCTCTAATCACAGTGGTAAAAATGGGGCATTTTTGTAATTTTTGGAGGGTCATATTTTCTTTACCAATAAGTTGCTGAAAAAAAGGAACTAACAGGGACGTGTCTACAGCAGACCATGATTATAATTGCTCTTGAGGCATATAATTATGCAGAAAGAAAAAAGGGGAATACATTTGCATGGAGAATCACAGGTCCTGTTCTCTCTTAAGAACTGCGGCGTCGGGCTATAAATCATTGTTATTAGTCTGTCTCGCTCGCACTTTTGGAGCTTATGGAGCAGGTAATAGTAAACTATCGATCATCATAGGACCTCAAAAAATTCGTCCGCATCGCTGTCAACAGTAAAAGTGCCCAAAAGCCACTCTGAATCTGCATTGTCGCGTTGAATGGCAATGCAAATTCTTTGGCCAAAGAATAGGCCAGCCCGGTGAAGAGTCGTCCAGCCGCAGTGTGTGCAGTTGCGCTTGCGACCTGGTGTTAAAAAAAACTGGCCAATTTCAGATTGGTCTATGTGAAATTGGTCAACTTTTTCTTAGGAATTGTGGAAGCAGCAGTAGTAGTGTTCTGGTGCGCGCATTTCATAAACATCAAAACTTACCTTCGCTACAATCATTAGTTTCTACATCTTCCTCCATCGGTTCAACGTTTGATTCTTTTACTTTGCTTCCATTTTCAGAAGCTGTCTTTTCAAATTCCTTCGATTTAAGTTCTTTTTCATATGAATCTAGTTCATTCTCTGTTACGTTAGATTCTTCACTTTCAGAATTTTCATGATCATCGATTGTCGACTCATGGAATTCTTCTCCTCCGCTAAATACGGGATCATCTATTCTTACTGTAACAGATTTTTCAGTTTGACATGTTTCCTCAATTATTCCATGTTCATTATCTGAGCCTTCTTTCTCATAGCTTTGCTCATCCTCTGGCTCATTAGATTCTTCACTTAAAGACATTTCATGATTATTGATTATAAAATGATGGGACTCTTCTCCCCCACTAAATTCTGGATCATCTACTCTATCTCTACTAGATTCTTTATTTTCACTTGATCTCGAGTTATTTGAATCTTTATTTCTTATTCCATCTCCATCTATATTTTCACTGTCTGATTCTTCTTCTTGTGATATCATTGTACTGTCTTCGTTCGATGCTGTATAATTAACAACATCAATAATTGCAGTATCCATTGACTCAAAATCAGCTCCATAGCCATCAGATTTAGTAGAAGCAGAACTCTGTCTAGCCTCTCTGTCTTCAATGATCGAATCAAAATTGCCCTTATCTGGAGAATTATTTTCCAGGAAATGGAAATCTAGATTTTCAACGGAGCCATTGCTATCATCATTTACCGAACTATCGCTGTAATTAAAATCTATACTACGAAAGTTACGTTTTTCAATAAAAAGTTTTGTGTAAATACTTGTTATTTTTTTATATAATTTATTGTAGTATTCTTCGGGCTCGTCATGTTTGTTAGTTATGGCTACTTTCTCTATGATTAGTGGTGGTAATGGACTGTATGGTCTCGGTGGAGAGGCGAATACTTCTTGAGTTGGAACATAATACGAGTCGCTAGATTCCTCCTCAACTGGAGACAGTACTGCAACAAGTTAATGATAGGCTGGCATTATTAGATATTTTTAAACGTAAAAATAAGCAGTTTGTAATTAGTCCTAAGGCCGCATTCTCGGCGGCAGCAGCGCGTTCTAATGCATAGTTTTATGTGAAACTGTCCTTGCTCCCCGCGCCGCTGCCATCGAGAACAGTTCCATATAAAACTACGGATTTGAACGTGCCGCTCTCGCGTCGCTGCCATCGCTGCCCCAGTGCCACCGAGAATACAGCCTAAGAGCTTCTCACTGGTGGGGCACAGGCCTACTCTTGAGAGAGAATAGACCATAGTCCACCACGCGGGTCCAGTGTGGATTGGTGCATGTCACAAGTCTTCGAATTTTTTGGTTCTAGGCCATGCCGGTTTCCTCACCATGTTTTCATACACCGTTTTGAGAGCAGTGAAGTTACATTTTACTGTTTTTAGGTGATATGGAATATGGTAGTTTTAACTTACTCGGAATATCGTGGAAAAGACTTCTGATTAGCACTGACTTCCTTCTCTGCCAATCTGCATCGTAACTGCCATAACTACGAGACATTTTATATTTTAAATCACCGATGATAATTAAGATCGAACAATGTGTGTTAATTATATTCATGTTTAGTGGGTAGTTTGACAAAATGTACTATTGGTATAACATAGATTACGGAAAAGTAAACAACTGAAAAGTAGAAATCTGAAGCTATAATTTTACACTTAACTTTTTTTTATACTTATTAACAATAGTACATATTTAATTAATTGGACACTATTAATTAGGTAGGTACTCTGACACAAAATTATGCGAAAAAAAAAATATCATTACAAAAACTTGAAGACTGATGAATGATGTGAACGGGAATAACAAGGAGCACTGCAGTTTCGTTTCGCTTCATTCTCACGGGTAACAGAACAAATTACTGATTGTAATAGTTGTATCATTAATTAAAAATCTTCATCGGCAATCCAGTGTTTTAGTGATTATTTCATCATTTTATTATCTTTAATAATTCATTGTTTACAGAGATATTTATGAAAAAGTCAATCTTTTATTTCGTTTTGCTCCTTGGATAGAGCGTAGCGTTTCGAAATCGAAAACGTCTTCCTTCGTAGGTATCATTGCAGCGCACTGCAGTGCAGTTAGCTATGTGACAGCTGTCAAACGCTTGTCAGTCAGTCAGGTCAGCTGTCATGAAACAAATCGATAAATCTAATTCACGATAAAATTTGCAATTTCGAATTAATTAACGTTTTCCATCCACAATGCCGAAAGAAAAAAACGTTTGGCGCACATAACTGTGTATTTTAAATGTAGTTTTATTGAACAGTTTAGTGTGTATCGCCATACTTCGTTCGCAGGCCTTTTGTAACGCTTGAGCGGCTGTTTAGGCCGGAAATGTCTGTGCTACTTGTGTATTTCTACTGAAAACGAATGAAATGGACCTGTCTCCGGACGAGGACCACTTCCAAGGACGCCTGTTGCATCAGGTAAGTAAATTATTTATTAAAAACTTGAGTTGTCAATACACCGTTAGTGGCTAGTTAAACTGCGGTTTCTGGGCTTCTTGCGGTTTAAAATGTTGCAATCGTGTAATATGTGAATATGGAAAGTGGTGCAAGGTCTTGTTTTAATACGACTGTGGTAAGAAAAACATTCACAACATCGCAAAAACCGTTGAAAAAATATCTTATAAAACTATTGTAAAAAAAAGGTTTTAACACTAAATTATTCGTCGCATCTGCTTATATAATATTTCATTAAATGCCCGTTGCCGTACTGCATGCAAGCCTAGTAAAACAATTAAGACAAATAAAAGATTTGTACTAAAAAAATATTCAATGAAAAAACATATGGAACAAGTAGGCAGTTTTATTTCTTTTTGCTCAGATAAAACTGTTCCTAGAACATAGGCAGAGTTTATACGAATTATAAAGGGCTTCATAAGATAATTACTACATTTATTTTCCATAAATACATGAAAAAGTTGCAAAAAAAAGAAAGAAATATTAGGTTTTCAAGAATCTGTTAAAATTTTATAGCTAATAACATCTTGCTTCCCCATTTTAATACATAACATGGCATCGTGTATTTAAGCCCTGAAGAATTCAGAGGTCTACCCAATATTACACTCACATTTCGCCAGATATGTTAAAGACATATCTACACTAATATTTGTATTTTTGTTTGTAATGAGTAAACTCAAAAACTTCTGGACCGATTTAAAAAGTTCTTTCATCAGTAGAATACCATATTATCACTTATCACTGAGTAACATAGGCTATAATTTATAAAGATATCACACGGGCGACGCTGAGGGCAAAACTTAGTTAACTATAAAGTCATCTACCACTCTCAGTAATGTCCAAGATAAACTCGGAAAGTCCATATGAATTGCATCGCAGGTCCAAGCAAATTTTGTAATGCATGAACGTACGGAGAGCTACGTACACTGTGGCACAGGCACGTGCGACACAGACATGTGTCTATCCTGCTATGTGTCTCGTTGTAGTGCCAGCACAGATTTCTGCGAGACTCGTGCAGGTCTTGACGTGTTTTTTACCACTGATTAATAATTTTGTTTCAATGACAGATTGTTTGTACTAATCTGCGTTCGCAATTTTTTTGCCAAACATGTAAACAAATACGAGTTTTAGGAAAAACAACTGTAATACCTACAAGTAAGGTTCAGTTTGCGCTACAACTTCATATTTTTTTATGACTTTTTCAACAGTACTACTCAGTCTAAAATCAACTTTATTTACAATTGTATAAAATTGATGTTTGTTTAAGTGCAAATGATATAAATTGGAAACAATGTGTGAATGTTTCTGTGTAGCTGCGTTGCAGCAAGCGCTCACGGCCTAAGTACCATCGAAGAAGTGCATATCTATACACTGTAAGAACTGTTTCTGCTTGCAGCGCTCGGCCGCTGTAGGACCGGGGTAGTAACAGATGTGGTCATCGTGTTCACGGGATTTAGTTTTCAAACTGCTTAGATATGAAGTTCTTCAATAGTACCTATGCTTCGCCTGCCCTACCTTGCAAAATCTGTACTGTGCTGGGTCACCTGCGTCTCAGGATAGTTTAGCCTTATTTTGTTTTTTTAACCACCCAGGCAGCCCTCTGGGACAACTTAGAACTCCTACAAGAGCTGCTCGCCAGCGGTGAAGCAGTCGACGCTCGTGATCACTGCAACCGAAGTGCGCTGCACGCCGCTGCACTAGCTGAACGCAGCCGCTGCCTCGCTGCGCTATGCGCTGCAGGTGCTGAGATCGATGCCAAGTCTGATACTGCTACAGGTGGAAAGGTGAGCTGATTTGCAAGTCTTAAGAGGGAACAGGGCCTGCGATTCTTCATACAAATGTACTCCCCTTTATTCTTCCTGAATAATGCCTCTAGAGCAATTTTTTTGTTTCATAAAATCAAGGCCTGCTGTAGACACGTCCCTGTTATTTCGATTTCAGCAAGTTATTGGGAAAGAAAATATGATCCTCCAAAAATAACAAAAATGCCCCATTTTTACCGCCGTGATTAGAGGACTACCACACAAATTCGAAAAAAACATTAACATAATAGAATATGATAGGAACCTAGACATACTCTTTCTTAAAATTTTAAAGTAAAAAAAAAAAATATTGAATCGGCTCAGCTTTCGAGGAGAAAAAAGGGGCAATACGAAACGTCGACCTCGTCAATTTTTTTTGTGATATAATCGGTCTGAGCTGCAGGAGCTGTCCCTATCGCACTCTGGGGGGGCAGACTTGAGGTAAGACGACGGCAATAGTTTCTTCAAATACCTATTTTTCAAATTCCTCGCAGGCCCTCTTCGAACGAGACGGCAGCGGCACTCCTCGTCTTCAGTTTCGCGAAACTCATTTGTCGAACAAAATACTTCGTCTTGTTACTCTGTTAGTGACAGTCACTGATATATCTGGCCTAGGCCGATATTTTAGGACCGGCTCAACTGCTTCTAACTGAACAGACAGCTGTGCTGCTGGAGTTTTTTTTTTTTTTGGGTGGGTAATCGTCAAATGACTTCTCCGGAACGCTCTGGGTGGAGCGGGAGGGCGTGTCAGACTCTTACTGATTAAAACCCACCCGTGTTCCTTCTGTTGCCTGTGCAGTGCCAGGGGGCCACGGTATCCATTTCGGACTTTCCCGCAACCCCGGCAGGCAATGGTCTTATCCGACCCCTTCGCTGCTGGACAGTTTGTTGCGCCACTTCTTCTTCCCAGCTAAAGCACTAGGAAGTGGTGAAGGGTGGGCGTTTTGAGGGACTGTCTTATGTAATTTTGACGTTCGAAAAGTGCTGATTTCTCAGCCTAGTTTGAATAAATTACTTTTGAATTTTTGCGCCTATTGGCTTTGCTCAGTAATCATGACAGCTAATTAAATAGTAATATGGAACAATAACATAAAACTAAATATTTTTTTGATGAATCGACCGCAATGTTTGTATAAACGACACCCGTCTGGTCGGAGGATCCTCCTTTTTCTGATAGAGAAGAGGATAAGTGAACTATTCCTCATACCACAAAATTACCAAAGGGCTGTACCTATGATGTTAATGAAAGTCGATTTATCTCCTAAAAAGCTAACTGCTGATCCCATATATTTATATAATTACGCTGGAAAACCAGCACAAAGGGCTGGACGGCTGCTACTAAAGGGTGGCCGAGACTGCTGGTCCACCTCTGCTGATAGAATTACTGGTATGCCGTCTGCAGTCAACGCTCGACCGCAGCGTCCATGGAAGAATTTTCATAGAAATATAGAGAACGTCGAAGTGCGCTGCACACCGCTGTGCTGTCAGATTTAACCCAAGTCTGATGCTGCTACTGGTGGCAAGGAGGATGTTAGACGTTTGGGAAAAGGCACAATTAAATGTCAGCTGTTTAAATGCGTTCACATTTCGTCAAATAACCATCATATGATTGCTAGTTGCAATCGAAATATTTCAGTGTCGGCATTAAAATCAGAAATCAAATTAAAGAATTAAAGGGCTTTGTTTCCAAGCTAAGGTTAAAGGCAGTTTTCAAGTAACCGAATAGTAAGATGGTATCGTCTAGTTATCGGTAGATCGCACATAGTCGACTAATGACATGTCATGCATGCAAACAAACATGTCGACTATTCGCATGTTTTCAAAGACGTAAGGCGTGTTACACTACAAAGAAAATAAAAGAAAGAATACAATACAATACAAAACATTTATTCGACACAGACACAACACAACAGCAACAAACACATTTAAAAAAAGAACAAAAAACATAACAATAAAATTGCAGTAAAATTTTGCTGAGCGTGCCCATACCGAAAGGGTTACCATCTCAGCATTTGCTGGGCGTCAGACACCCAGCGCTGGTTTTCAGTTGGCACCCCGCAGTGACACACGGACGTAGGTAAAAAAAATAGATACATACTTGAATATTAATAATAAAAAATGTTTAAGAATACGTAAATAATTAAAACGAAAAAAAATAAAGAATAATAAGAATAAATAATACGTGAATAATATTTATTTGGACACAGTTCGTGAAGCACATAATAACAAAATAAAAAGTGAAAATAATCAACATAACATAACGTCACGCCTTGTTTCCCCGAAGGGTTGGGCAGAGGTGTACCTGTAGTACACCCACATTTCGCAAGTAATGTTTTTAAGGTCCCATGTAATAGGGGGCGAGCCTATTGCCATCAACCGGGCACAATTCCAGACTCTGTGAAACTGTGTGACTGTGTGAAAATAATCATAAAGCAGTAATAGCACAGTGTAAAGAGTAACAGTGGACCGACGCCTTTGATGTTTGCGTAAATGCCGACACCGCACATGGCCACAGTACTTACCTAGGGTTGTCACTGACTTTACACAACTGCCCAGAAAAGGAGGGTAATGTTTTTAGGGTTTCATGTATGTACGCATGTATATATTAATGTATGTACGTTTCTTTGTTCCGCCATACTTCTAAATGCCTCAACAGTTTGGACCTATGGGGTATTGTTACAACTTTTACATCGTCCCGAGTGACGCTGGTTTTTTTTTTTGCATTGCTGTCTTGTATTTTATTTGGGAAAAAGAGCTAGAAATAGACATATTTTATTATTCAGTGTTTAATACTTTACCTATTGAATCAGTTTTCGTTTTCTCATTAATCATTCATTAATTCATATTCATCTACAGATTGGGTACTGCATTCTCGCACAGCAGATGTCGTACGCACCATTTTAATTATGTACAAATCAAAACATTTAAAACAAGACACGCGTTAGCCCTGAAAGTCATGTCCCGAGCTACTAACAATGGCGACGTATGCAGCTCGGGCTCGCCCTACCCCGGGGCGAGGGGCGCCTCGCCCCTCACACCCCGCACGATTGCCCTGTCTAGGCGGCTTCGTCGAACGACTGTATTGGTTTATAGACTGTGGTAATAGTGTGTGCCTCACGCACGACTGCGCCAAAAAGGTTCATTTCAGCAAAATGCAGTCTAACGCTGGTTTTCTAAATGGTGAAGGGTGGGCGTTTTGGGGGTTACTGTCTTATGTAATTTTGACGTTCGTAAACTGCTGATTCTCATTATAGTTTGAATAAATGACATTTGAATTTAATGAACCCTTAAGGACAAGTGACGGGGAAATCCTAATTAATATTATAAAAAGTTTGTTGGTTTTTTACGCTTTCATGCTAAAACTACCGAACGGATTTGAATGAAAATTGGCACATAGGTAGTCCATGAAATGGATTAGGACATAGGATACTTTTTATCCGGATATTCCCACGGGATCTAGACTTATGCGGGTGAAACCGCGAGGCGCAGCTAGTCGTATTCGACTATGCTAGCTTTGGTACGCCGAATCAAATGTGCCGACCCGAAGTGCATTAAATAAATGAAGTTAGGATAGGGCTTCCAAATTCAAATCTCGGTATACCGAGATCTCACGCATGATTTCATCAGTCCCGCTCACTGTGAGATTAGATTGCAGGATTCCGAGGGATTTACGGATTTGAAAATTATTACACATCCTTTTGACACACGACTGCGCGCACGACACGACACGCTGCGCGCGCGTGGCAATGCACGGACCACAGAACATGTAACTGGCACGGACTGTAGGCGCGAAAATTGTCGGCTCAGCTGCGTTGCGCGTGGTCGCCATATTGTTTTCCCTTGCTTTTTCTAATAAATATTTCAAACTTTAAACATGCTAGGTTTTACTACTCACTGTTAACAACTTTTATCGAGAAATGCGGGATCCCGTTATACCGGGATACCGCGTCATGGATTTTTTTCATCTCGCCTATGCTGAGACCCCGCAAGGGTAGGTATGCGGGATTGGAAGCCCTAAGTTAGGATTAGTAGCTGTCGTATGGTAGTCGTTACCATATAATTATGACTAAGTACTACCAAATAAACTAAATAAAAAACCAACTCATTGCGCTGTCAATAGTGACGTGAGGCCGGTTTCGTAAACATGTGTGCACTTAGTGTGGTATGATAGTTTTATGCTAAATGGGTGCGTGTGAGCGTGTATGCAAAGAGCCGAGGTGTAGTTTTGGCATGCTTGCATTTACAGGCACTTTTAAAATTTCAAGAAGTCGGTCAGTCAGAAATATGAAGCTACTTGCCCATTCCTACTAGAATAATACAACAAACAACCATGGATAATATTTCCAAGATCGTCATTGCTACACTTAGCATTGGATCTGTGATCGCAGTTCTTTGATAAGCCGACAGGAGCCTTCAAGACTGAAGATAGTAACACATCCGGCCGACCTTGGGCAGTACAGCCTTGCTACTAACCTTGCTAATTACTTAATATATCCTTTTACCACGTGAACTCTTAGCAAAGAAAAAGTAAGAAATAAATTTTATCGCACATTCCACCTGCGGCCTGATCATCACTTACCATCAGGTGAGACGCAGGCCAAAAACTTCTCCGGTGTAGTAAAAAAAAAAAAGACATAAAATACTAATTTTACAAATTAGCCAGAAACTAAGCATTAGCCATTGTGGCGGCCTCTACATCATTACTTGAGAACTACGCATCAAAAGACCTGACGTCAAACAAATCCTGCATCGCGCAATTAGAGTTTACCGTGCGAACGACATATACAGGGTGTAATTAACAGCCCTCCGCAGACTGATGGGGTGAATTCAGTATATCATACTAAGATGACCGGTACATGAAATTATTTCAGGAACGTTATGGGAATCCAATAAACCTGATTTGTTTTTATTAACTTACACGCAATGTATCGCTACCGTGGCAAAACCTACGTAGCGAACGGCAGCGCAGCGAGCTTTCGGACGCTCTTCCCGCCACCCCGCGGTGGTTGAACAGCTCATTTCACGCGTAGTTCGTTAGAAAATTTCAATATCCATTGCTGTTTTTTTTTTATTTAGCTGTTTTATTTACATTAATAGAGTACTGCGTATAGAGAATGTAAATTTACATCTGAAAACCCGATAAAAAAAATCAAAAAAATCCTGAGAAAAATTTCAGTGGAATATGATTCAAAATGAGGAGTTGAATGCACCCTCTTAGTTTGCGGAGGGCTGTTCCTTACACCCTGTATAAAATTATACAACATCAACCATTGTCCCTATACCCCTTTGGGGGTGTCGGAATTTGCGGGAAAGCCCGAAATGGATACCGTGGCCCCTGGCATTGCACAGGCAACTGAAGGAACACGGGTGGGTTTTAGTCAGTAAGAGTCTGACACGCCCTCCCGCTCCGCCCAGAGCGGGAGAAGACATTTGATGATTCCCCACACAAAAAAAAAAAAAAAAGAGGTGTAGGAATACACCTTTGTCTAACTCTGGGGAGTGCTGGAGTGATGTTACTCATGAAACCAGTACTCCAAGCTCACCTATAGAACTCGGAGTACTGGTACCCTAATTCCTATCAATCTTCCACAGACTGCCCTACATATCGCAGCTGAGCGCGGCCATGTTGAAAACGTCAAAACGCTGCTAACTTCAGGAGCATCGCTGAGTATTCTGGATGCGCATGGCAACACTGCACTTGCGTTAGCTGAGAGGAATAGTTGGAGACATGCGGCGCATGCGCTTAGAGAGGCTAGAGGTGAGTCGCCATGTTATTAGTTTTCTTTTAAAAATGAAAGTGCTGGGTAGCCCGCCATAGGTTGCGGGTCAGTGTAGTATTGGATGACTGGGACATCTCTTACCTTAGCTCTACTTTTATAAAAATCTTAAATCATGAATTCCCTGACATACAACGCACAGCCTTTATTCAAAGCATATGGCAACACAGCTCACACGCACAGTCTCACAAGTACATACTTAATTTTCTCAAAAAAAATCATTTCATTTATTGAAGTTTTCAAATTCATTTTTTTTTTAATTTTGTTGAAGTCAAAGTCAAATAATTTATTTCAATTAGGCACAAAAAAGGCACTTATGAAAGTCAACATTAAAAAAAAAAATATAATAATTGATTCTAGTCGCCCATTCCAAAAGGTCGTTTTCGCATGAAGAAGAATGGGCAAGAAACTCCACCGTTACTCTTTTAAAATATTTTCACAATATCCTGTATACATTAATTATATAATTATATGTGAAGACGATGCACCTAGAATAAGATTACTATACCACGATAGGTAAAAAAAATGAAAAATGAAGGAATGACATAAATTAATTATGTGATAGATGCATGGTGCTCACTTATTTACAAACATTGTAAAATTATACGATATTCTTAACATTTTAACAAGTACTACTAATAATAAGTCAGTGTGTGAGTTCAAGTAATCACAGAATATAAAATTAATGTTGTTGCAATACCTACCTATATGCCCTTTTCGGATCGGGCAGGGATTTTGTAAAACATTGTATACATTAAGAGAACTACAGAATTGGGTGGTGTGAAGAGTTTACCCCAAACGTCTCGCCTTACCTTACCTTACAGTACCTCTCTCTCAATATTATTTAGGAAAAGTTCAATTGAAATACAAACGATAATCTTTTTCGGCTTATTTGACCAACGCAAATTACGGTCTTCATCATCATCATCTCAGCCGAAAGACGTCCACTGCTGGACATAGGCCTACCCCAAGCGCCGCCACTTCGAGCGGTTCTGTGCTTCCCGCATCCCGCTTCAGTGGATTCCTGCGGCCTTGATTCCTGAGCACCATGCATCTATCACATAATTAATTTATGTCATTCCTTCATTTTTCGTTCTTTTTACCTATCGTGGTATAGTAATCTTATTCTAGGTGCATTGTCTTCACATATAATTATATAATTAGTGTATACAAGATATAATGATTTTTTTAAAAGAGTAACGGTGGAGTTTCTTGCCCATTCTTCTCCATACGAAAACTACCTTTTGGAATGGGCGACTAGAATCAGTTTTATTATTTTTTGTAAAGTTTGACGTTCAAAAGTGCCTTTTTTGTGCCTAATTGAAATAAATTATTTGACTTTGACTTTGACTTCACAAGGTCTTCTGTCCACCTTGTGTAAGGCTATCCAACGCTACGTCTTCCGATACGCGTTCGCCAGTCATGGTCCGAAAACCCTGTCCTGGCACGAACACATCCCGCACTTGTGATGCACGTCGCGCGCGTCTAGGGGTGATGATGATGGGGGATGGGCCATTACGACTTTGCAATCGAATTCGATCGTATAGCGATCGCAATCTATGTCAAGACTGCCGCCCCAGAACCTTTCGGCAATCGATTACGATTTTCGCTGCTATTTAATTATTGAACACACAGAAGCTTGTTTATAGCATAACATCACGCCTTGTTTCCCCGAAGGGTTGGGCAGAGGTACACCCACATTTCGCCAGTTATGTTTTTTAAGTCCCATGTAATAGGGGGCGAGCCTATTGCCATCAACCGGGCACAATTCCAGACTCCGGGCTGCTACTGAGAAATTCCTGTTGGAAAAACCCAATAATACTTTGTCCTAAGCTTGTTTATAAAACAAAAAACCGGCCAAGTGCGTGTCGGGCCACGCACAATGAAGGGTTCCGTAGTTGAAATGAATTTATCGTAAGAACAAACTTAACTTTGTAATTGAAAAACATGTTCTCCCATACGGAATATATGGGAGAACATGTTTTTGCAACCGCAAATTTAAGTTGGTCGATTATTACTCGTAAACTTGTAAAGCCCACTTAAGTGTGATAGTTTTCCTTTAAACTTCGTTATATATAAGTACTAATGCCGTGACATTTGAATTTCTAACTACAAACGTTTAGTTGGTAGAGGGGGGGGGGACGACGACACTTGACTCTAACGAAAATTGGTACTTTAAAGCTTGATAAGTCACGAACGGTTTACTTAATCAAAAAACAGTTTTCGCAAACCCCTAATATTTTTGAAAGATCTATCCAACGATCCCACACTATGCGAAGGGCGAAAAAAAAAATTATCATCCCCACTTTACATGTAGGGGAGGTACCTACCCTAAATAATTGTTTTTTTTTAAATTTTATTTTACCACTTTTTCGGCGTCATTAAATTGTATACTCATGCCAAATTACAACTTTCTAGTACTAATAGTTTTTGAGCTAAACCGCGGACAGACAGACAAACGGACATGGCGAAACTATAAGGCTTCCTTGTTGACTACGGAACCCTAAAAACCGGTCAAGTGCGAGTCGGACTCGCGCACGAAGTGTTCCGTACCATCACACTTCACACTTATATCACACTAATATTCTAAAGGCGAAAGTTTGTGAGTGTGTATGTTTGTCTCTTCTTCACGCTAAAACTACTGAATGGATTTGTATAAAATTTGGCACACAGATAGTTTATAACCTGGATTAACACATAGGATACTTTTTATCCCGATATTCCCACGGGATCGAAACATATGCGGGTGAAACCGCGGGGCGCAGCTAGATAATCTATAAAAACGGCAAAAAAATCATGTCTGTTGTATGGATGCCTCCCTTAAATATTTATTTTATTCTGTTTTTTGTATTTGTTGTTATAGCGGCAACAGAAATACATAATCTGTGAAAATTTCAACTGTCTAACTATCACGGTTCATGAGATACAGCCTGGTGACAGACGGACAGCGGAGTCTTAGTAATAGGGTCCCGTTTCACCCTTTGGGTACGGAACCGTAAAAACGCACGGCAATTGATATCAACACCCATAATGTCTGCGGAGTTTAGCTAGATAATTTATTTTGACCCTGTCTGTGTATAGTGAACTACAGAAGTGGATGGTGTGGAGACCTTATCCCGAAATTCTAACCTTTCGTTATTGCAACATAATTTCGTAACAGGTCCATTCAGAGCTAAAAAAATAAATTAAAAAAATGGATATTATTTGAGTTGTAAATGAGTTACCATCATTATTTAAATGTCGTATTGCATAACAAACAGGCCTTGACACTCAAACTTGTATTTTTAAGTAAGTTTTGCGATCAAAGCCCGAGATAAGCGCGGTACTAAAAATGGGTCATAAATGTAATCTATGCAAATAAATTAAAAACAAATATACAGACGCCAGCACGTCAACCTACTACAATCGATTTTCAACTTTATCACTGAAGCATAAGGTTCAAAGCTGATTGGGAAAATTTGACAGTTGATGAGATTTGGTAGGTTAATGTGCAGCTGGCGTCTGTACCATCTTAGAAATGTCATCATTATTAGGGTTCCATACCCGAAGGATGCCAAGCGGAACCCTATTACTAAGCCTCCTCTGTCCGTCTGTCTGTCAGCAGGCTGTATCTCATGAACCGTAATAGGTAGACAGTTGAAATTCTCACAGATTTTGTATTCCTATTTCCGCTTTATCAACAAATAATAAAAATAAAATAATTTTATTATTTATTTTTATTACTTATTTGTTGAGAGGAGCTCTTGGCTAAGTAATTAGTGCCACATCAGGTTAAGCTACGCTTGCCGGGGTTGGTCTGTGGATGGGAGACCATCTTTACATACCGAAACTCCTCCGTGCCTCGGAAAGCACGTTAAGCCGTGGGTCCCGGCTGTCATTCGTGGATCTTTGACAGTCGTTACGGGTCGTCAGAAGCCCGTCTTACCAAGGAGTATCGAGTTACCCAGTAACTGGGTTGTGGAAGTCAGATAGGCAGTCGCTCCATGTAAAATACTGGTATTCAGCTGCATCCATTAGACAGAAAAAAGAAATACAATACATATTTTTATAAATACTTTAGTTTTAGTAATAAGCATATCTACACAGTAAAATATTTAATTAACGGTGGAACTGTCAGACCATACGTGTGCAAATCCGACTCGCACTTGAGGGTCTACGCCCTAAGCGAAAGCCGTAGTATCGGCCGAAAATACGGGAGGTGCGTCAACGGAGAAGAAAGCGTCTGTAACTGGCCCTTCGGGTACGGAATTCTAACAAGACGAGCGGTCTTTTTAAAAAGCTATATATAAACATAACAACGAAAGTATTTACACCTACATGTAGGTAACTTATATACTACACATTAATGTATGTATTGTGGAAATAAGTGTCAGCTTCGGCTCCGATAGTAGAACAGACAGTAGTAGACGCGCGCACGTCGCGGGGAACGGTCGCCTCCATGTAACGTTAATTTAAATTCATACGTTTTGATAAATACTTCGCGAAGTTAGTGGAAAACTTATATGTTTTATTAGTGTTTCAAACAGTATAAACGGTGGGAAATTGTGTTCTTGTGAATGAAAATGAAGTAATGAGTGAATTAAAATGGTGATCTTAATTTGTGCAATAATTGTAGACCTTTTTGACACCCACTTTAGAGAAACTGTCATAGTCTTGTTATCTTGTCGTTGGAAAAGTTTGGTTTTTATTTGGCTACTGGCCCTACTTTACTGAGAATGACGTTCTGGGTTCGATTCCCAGGTCGGTCAGTGTTTTTGGGTTTTTCCATCAGGAATTCAAATCCAGACTCCGGGCTGCTACTTCAGTAGCAGCCCGGAGTCTGGATTTGTGCCCGGTTGATGGCAATAGGCTCGCCCCCCATTACATGGGACTTAAACATAACTGGCGAAATGTGGGTGTACTACAGGTACACCTCTGCCTAACCTCTCGGGGATTACATGCGTGATGATATGGTATTTCTCTTATCATGTCGATGGAGAGATTGTTTTTATTCGGTTGGCTCGCGTTTTCATTATTGCTATGATAGACCTTATTTTTAACTGACTTCAAAAGGAGGAGGTTCTTAATTCGACTGTGTTTTTTTATTGTTTTTTTTTGTATGTTTGTTACGCAAATACTCAGCCAATTATGAAATGGTTTTGATGATTCTTTTTTTGTTTGGTAGGTCATACTCCAGAAGTGGTCCCGTATAAATTATATTAACTTTGCTTGGGTAGTTTTTACCACAACTAAAAAGTGAACAGTAAAAACTTTTTATAAAAAAAATTGAACCGGCTTCGACTCTTTGGTTTTTTGCCTTGCACTTATTAGTGTTTTTTTTTTTTTTAAGTCGGTAATTTTTGTTTTCTTATATTTAAGTTAAGTTAAATTTTATTTAAATAAAGATTGTTCTGTCCAAGATTCTTATTAGCAAGATTTGATCCTCGTCTTTATTTCTCTTTCGAGTGGTTAGTGACTAACCTGGTGTCAGAGGTTTAAAGCCGCCTATGTCCTGACTTGGCTTCACATGCCATTGAGAAATATCTCTCAGGCATTCGAAAGGGATCCAGGCAGTTTGCTGACGATAGCGTGAATGCCAAGGGATATGCCGCCGCGTTGAGGACTGAGGGCTTGTGTCGCGATGACGGGCGTGTCTTCTGCTGACTCCTGTGCGAAAGACTTGGCGTTAACATCAAACCGAGAAATCTTGGTCTAGAATTCAGGATTCTTCTGTTGGAGTATTATGAACGGCTTGAAAACTATTATCTCAAGAAATAAAATGTGTAGTAATGCTTGGTGTATTACAACTACAAGTCTATTTTCTGTCTACAAAGCTCACCAGCACCCGCGAGCAGTGATAGCCTAGTGGCGTGACCGTCAGACTGCCAAGTCATAGGTCTCGAGTTCGAATCCAAGGCTCGCACCTCTGACTTTTCGGATTCATGTGCGTATTGTATAATTATCACTTGCTTCAAAAACGGTGAAGGAAAACATCGTGAGGAAACCGGCATGTCCTAGAACCAAAAATTCGAAGACATGTGACATCTACCAACCCGCACTGGGCCCGCGTGGTGGATTACGGCCCACTGCCTCTCACAGAGGAGGCCTGTGTCCTAGAAGTACGGACTGACAGTATAGGCTGATTACACTGTGTTATATGGATTTTGCTCTAAAGTCCTATACCTATTTAAAGGCAGTGTATAGAGTGCCGTTAGTGGCACTCTATCCCTATCGGATAAAGTGCCGTTAGCGGCATACTAGTGGCACTGCCTCGGCCCGGCTAAATTGCCGTCAGATTTCCATTGTCACTGAGTCATTGTCAGTTGTTATTTTGTTTGAATGTTGAGGTTAAAACACCACATTTCCAAAACATTACATTCTCTTGTGCCTAAACTGACCCTGGTTGACGTTGTGTGGTCACAGTTATAACCTAACCTAACCTACCTTTCAGCCATTTTAATTTTCTACTTCATTTTTCGTAAATTCAGTCAATGTAGTGACTTCTGACATATACAGGGTGTCCAGTAAATAGCACGACATACTGCAGGGGGTGATAGCTTGGGTCACTACCTATCAATACAACACAATATTTGTTCAGCAAAATCTTACATTTTTTTTCACCACTGTAGGGTTAAACTTAAGTGATAAGAAAATAGTTCTGTGAAAATTTAAACAAAAAATTGTATTTCTTGAAAACATTCTTGTCTTTGATAGAAAAAAGACTTATCAATGAGTAAAGTAACTATTCACGAATAATTTGATGTAAAAAAAAGTACTAAAAAAGGATTTTTTCATTACGAGATGCTTAAAAATCTGTTTCAAGGCAGAGATTTTTCGGTATTTCGGAAAATTTTGTGAAACTGTAAATCCGTAAGATTTTGCTGAACATATATTGTGTTGTATTGATAGGTAGTGACCCTAGCTATCACCCCCTGAATTATGTCGTGCTATTTACTGGACACCCTGTATATATCTAAATTATATCAAAATTATAAATTATCTAAAACAAATAGGATCATCCAATACAAAGGGCGGCGAGCTGACCTCAACAATCAAACAAAATAACTAGTGACAGTGACAATGACAATGCAATGCTTACGGCACTCTAGCCGGGCCGAGGCAGTGCCACTAGTATGCCGCAAATTGCGGCACTTTATACGATACGGATAAAATGCCGTCAGCTGCACTCTATACACTTCCTTTAATACTTATTTTGTGTTTAGATTGCACAACAATTCTTATTATTAAAGCATATAATAGAAGTCGCGTTTAACATAACCAGTATATCAGAATCGGCAGAAACTCCAAAACTAGTTTAACTTGTGGGATAGTTGAACAAAATATTACGCTAGGTCAGTGGTCGGCAAACTCATTAGTCAATAGAGCCAAATATCAATACTGTAACGACTGAGATTTCTTATGAGAGCCAATCCTTTCTGTGTGACCAAACTGCCGCAATACACTTTTCTTAAATCATTAAAACTCCCACCCTCTTTCACTCCACAACGGTTCCTAAAATTAACTTTCTAAGAAGTAGGACTTCCTCTCTCCTTAAACATCATCATTACATATAGTTCCTTGCTCTTGTTTCATGTTTATAATTGTATATAAGTATATATATTTAAATGAATAAGTTTATGCTTTATGTATTTACTGTATATGTAGATAGTAAGAAAAGAAAAAGAAAAGAAAGAAAATACATTTATTTGGCACAACAAGCAAAGGCACACAAGTAGAAAGATTAAAAAAAAAATAAGATAAAAGGAAAGAATACAAAATAAAAAGTGTAAAAACTGCGTTACATGATACCAGCAGGAATGTGTGCCTCGCGGCTACGCCAAATAGGCCCAGTTCAGCATATATGCCAGACAACTAGTGCCTGACGCTGGTTTTCAACTGAACCCGAAGTGTGAGGTGACGGATGTAAATCAGTTTTATACCGCAACGTGTGTATGTATACTTAAATAAAATAAATTTGTGTAATATAGTAATAATAATTAATAATTTAAAATAGTTAGATCCTAGTTATTAAATATAATTGCAAAGTAGTAAAAAATAAAAAATAAGTGCGTAGACAAACGAGGAAGACAAGGATGAAAAGGTAAGTGATAGTCAATAAGTGTTACATAAAAAATAAAAGAAGATCGGGATATTTTTTAGTACACCGCTGACTACCTGCAGTATTGTCTCTCCTGTTACCTTTAATCCATCCAAAGGTTGTCTGTAAAAGATCGCTCCAAGCGATAAGACCGCCCATTGTGTCACACTATGTAAAATTACTAAATATAGGTATGTCTGTAATTTTTATGGTGTACAATAAAGAGTATTCTTTCTGTCTACCTATCTAGGATGCCTTCATCATCATCATATCGGCTGGTAATAATATGATCAAGGCATCTTACTTATTAACAAGTTAACCTCGGAAAACTTTGAAAGGTAAAGTAAATGATTAATTTTCGATGTCCTGTTAATTTTTGGTTAAAATACTTCGGAAATAAATCCTTGAAATATAGTTTGAATTTTGAATAAAAGTTGATATCTTGCTTAGTGACCGTAAACCCGACCCCCGCGCGCATCTACGCTCGCACTCATCGCCATTTGTACAGAGCACTCGATAGGCCAAAGAGCCGCGGTTTGCCGACCACTGCGATAGGTCGATGACGATAAGGCGATTATCACACTGCACCGCATCACGCTGCATATTGCGTGTCAACGCACCTGAACGTGAACGCGCGTGGATGCATTTTCTGTGTGTTGGACTGTGCGTGTTTTCTATACAAACGGAGATACTTACAAGCAACGTTAAAGCACGCATTCACGCGCTACGCTGCGTGGTGCGTGGCAGTGTGTTAATCGCCTAACCTCCATTTTACCACCGGCACAGAGAGTGCAGTGGTAGCCGGAAGGCACCGACTTACGAGTCGCAGATCGTGGGTTCAAGGCAAGCATATCATTATTCTCCTGACCTTATTTGGGGTCAGCACAACATGTCCCTTTCTTCCATCAATCAATCTGCCTAGCCTATTTCGAAAGTCAAAATTACTTAAACACTTCCTAGTGCTTTAGCTGGGAAGAAGAACTGGCGCAACAAACTCCCCAGCAGCACAACTGTCTGTTCAGTTAGAAAAACATGATTCTTAAAACTTGATACAATAGTACTAATGCAATTTAATTCACAAGACGCAACAAAAAAAAAAAACGCCACTATATCAACAAAAACATCGAAATCTATACTCAAGTGAAAATAAAAACGAATGAAAAGTAAAAAGAACTTAATACCCGAATGAACATATAGCTATTAAAACTGTAACTCGAAGTTACAAATGATAAAATAGGACCAATCTGCCTAGCCTTTTCCCAACTATATTGGGGTCGGCTTCCAGTCTAACCGGATGCAGCTGAATACCTGAATTTTACATGGAGCGACTGCCTATCTGACCTCCACAACCCAGTACCTAACTGGGTAATACGATACCCTTTGGTAAGACTTGTTGTCAGACTTTCGGGTTTCTGACGACCCACGAATCAAAATGACAGATTTTCATGACGTAAATTAATTAATTACGTACTACGTACAACGTAAATTTGGGAAAACACCGACAGGTTTTGTTATTTAAAAAAAAAAACAACAATAATATGGAAGTACCTACTTTTGACCGGACGTCACAGTTCAACGCTCGTTTTTGCTTGTATTACGTGAAGCGGCAACCTTGACAAATTGACACTGGGTGGATAATAGCTTAACGAGACGTGGAAGCCATACATAAACTCTGTATGTTTTCGACAATTTATGTAGAATTGTGGCGAAAAATACTCGTGAATATCCTGAGGTGAACGTCGCAAACATTGGTTTGCATAGGCCTTAACCTTAAGAATAGCATTATGTTTGACAATCTGAAGTAAAATAACTGTGGAAAGACAGGCAACTTTTTGTATATGGAACCATAAAACTAAATATGTGTGGCTAATCAAACAATATTTTTTTTACGACAGTAATTAAATAAGTCATAAAAAAGTTGATACGACAAAACACTGCAGGTAAAGACCAAATGTCAGACCCACAGAGCACGGAATCGCTGGCAGCGTTTAGAGACGGCAGACCTTGCGCGCCAGGCGCGGGCTTGCGGACGGTGAGCAATGGGTAGCTCGCCGTCCGGTAAGGAACAAGCCCGGGTCGACGGCGCGTTGTGTTCCACGCGCGCCTCAAAGAGTGTCAGCGATTGAAGGGGTAAAATGAGACCATTGCCTGCCGGGGTTGCGGGAAAGTCCGAAAGGGATACCGTGGCCCCCTGGCATTGCACAGGCAAGAGAAGGAACACGGGTGGGTTTTAGTCAGTAAGAGTCTGACACGCCCTCCCGCTCCACCCAGAGCGGGAGGAGTCATTTGATGATTTCCCACCCAAAAAAAAAAAAAAAAAAAAGACCTTGCCAGGCCCGCAAGGTCTTTTTTTTTTTACCTAGTCACCGCCTGAGGTATGTGAGCGGTGAGACGGGGGAGGTAGACAAAGGCCAAGCTAACTCAATCTGCCAATTTTGCTCTCTCCCGTCTCACCGCTCACATGTCTCAGGCGGTGACTCAACCCAAACTCAAAGCATTTATTTCAATTAAACCCTTTACAGGCACTTTTGAATTGTCAAAGAGTCAGTCAGTTAGTCAGAAAGTTGAAGCTAGTTGCCCATTCCAAAACGTAGATCTCTATGGAGAAGAACGCGCAAGGACACTCTTTTAAATATAGAAATTACAAAATCCTGGATACATTACTCTTGTTGTTGATTATATATGTGAGAACAATGTAAAAAATATAAGATTAAAAATAAGCCCTGGCAGATAAGAGATGACCAGTCCCAACTGACGGCGCCCGTTCACGAACATGACGCGTGGATCAGCACCATCCAGCTCAACCATTTACAACAACAACCGAGTAGCAGTCGCGTTCGGACTGTACTAAAATTCGTGCTATAGTCAGTTGAGTGCACAGATTCTCTCACAACTGCCATTCAAGGCCTTTCGTTTCTGTACATACGACTCAGGGGTTATGCTCAATAAGTTCGTCGAACATACGGGCCCATCCGAAAGCCCATACTTCGGAGTGAAGCCTACTCCCCAATACTTAATCTTTTAGGACGGGCATAAACACTTCGGGAGTAAGGATAATTGTCAAATCGTGTTGTCATTCATTCATTCTTAGTTCGGGCCCCGAACTAATCTTAATTATGTCCGTAGGTGATCTTCTTCTTAGTAGCAATCTTTTCAGAGCGGTTGTGGTCTACATGTCGTTTCTTGTCCAGGTGCTGATGTGATTCGCCTCACGATTTCTCGCCATCTACTCCGATTTTTGGAGTTTTTAATAAACGAATACACGGGTGATACAGAGTAGGAAACTCCCGTAGCTTCTGCCGGAACTATGGATTTCGTGCTTAGGGAGTAGATCTCCAGATCTCCGGTGCGTATGTGGCTTTTCTCCACGGACAATGGCCCACCTTCCATCTTGCGCCGCGTGCTTGTGACCTGCACCCGTGAAGACCTAATGACCATCAGCAAACCGTTGTCGCGTTGCAAAATTATGACCAAAAAAATGTGCGTATACATGATAGAAGTGAAACTTCTTAAAATATAAAGAATAAGAGAGATTTAATGTGAGAGGCAGAGAGAGTTATCTTTCTTCTCTCTCATGTAACGAAATGTACCATAAACGTGACGCGTGAACCTTGAAACGTTCTTAATCAATCTGCCTAGCCTTTTCCCAACTATGTTGGGGTTGGCTTCCAGTCTAACCGGTTGCAGCTGAATACCAATATTTTACATGGAGCGACTGCCTATCTGACCTCCACAACCCAGTAACTGGATAATACGATACCCCTTGCTAAGACTGGTCGTCAGACTTCCGAGTTTCTGACGACCCACGAATCAAGAGACTGTCAAAAGATCCACGAATGACAGCCGGGACCAACGGCTTAGCCGGGACATTCCGAAGCATGTAAAGATGGTTACCCATCCAGGGATCAACAGCGGCAAGCGTAGCTTAACCTGATGAAACACTCAATTATCGTCCAATTATCGAAGCGCCACCAAAAAGTTTTACTCCGAAAAAAATTGTCTTTTACTTGCCAGCGACACGCAAAAAGATTAGTGTCGAAGTGTGAGTAAACTTAATATGTTTGAAAAGTAGGTATTGACAGCTTCGCCTCTAGCAGCGGCCGCCGAGGCGTTTCCGAGCTCTGTGGTTAGTCCTTAAGAGTCCAATGCGGTATTCTCAAGGCTATTGTTTTACGACTGCGCAGAAAAACTCCAATGGATCACGTTTGTCATAAAAACACGTTGTTCTTAGCATTTTTACCTGCATAGCCTAAGTATAATCAAAATTCAAAAATTGTAGTCATTTATTCTAACTAGGCTGAGAATCAGTACTTTTCGAACGTCAAAATTACTTAAGCACTCCCTAGTGCTTTAGCTGGGAAGAAGAAGTGGCGCAACAAACTGGAGCAGCACAGCTGTCTGTTCAGTTAGAAAAACTTGATTCTTAAAACTTGATACAATAGTACTTATGCAAAATAATTTTATTCATAAGACGCAACAAAAAACACGCGAATAATATCAACAAAAAGCATCGAAATCTATACTCAAGCGAAAATAAAAACGAATGAAAAGTATAAAAAGAACTTAATACCCGAATGAAGCCTCCAGGCATAAAGGGCGTGTCCGTTTACATATAGCTATTAAAACTGTAACTCGAAGTTACAAATGATAAACTAGGACCAATCTGCCTAGCCTTTTCCCAACTACATTGGGGTCGGCTTCCAGTCTAACCGGATGCAGCTGAATACCAGTATTTTACATGGAGCGACTGCCTATCTGACCTCCACAACCCAGTAACTGGGTAAATACAATACCCCTTGGTAAGACTGGATGTCAGACTTTCGGGCTTCTGACGACCCGTAACGACTGTCAAAGATCCACGAATGACAGCCGGGACCAACGGCTTAACGTGCTTTCCGAGGCATGGAGGAGTCTCAGTATGTAAAGATGGTCACCCACCCACAGACTAAAGCCGGCAAGCGTAGCATAGTTATTACTTAGCCACGAGCTCCTCTAAACGATAAACTAGGACCATCGAAGTAAAAATAAATAAACAGTTAATTACTAATAACAATAACAAAACCATGTTCAAATAACAAAATCAGCCTATAAATGTTCCACATGACACAGGCCTCCTCTTTGTGAGAGGGGAGTAGGTTTTACTACAATCCACCACGCGGGCTCAGTGCGGGTTGGTAGATGTCACATGTCTTCGAATGTTTGGTTCTAGGACATGCCGGTTTCCTCACGATGTTTTTCTTCACCGTTTTGAAAGCAGTGGCAGAGATGAAAACAAATGGTTTACTCCGTATTTTAGGTATGAAGCTACAAGTAGGTACGCGGCGGGCTCGACTTGTCGAATTCAGTGAACGTAACGTAGGAGTTACGCGGTAGAAAGAGAGGCGACTTCTAGGTGAATATAACTGAAGGTAATTAGCGCTGTGCGACCTGAATTGCACTTTATTGTGACGTCGCAAGAGTCGCTTTTTAGGGTTCCGTAGCCAAATGGCAAAAAACGGAACCCTTATGGATTCGTCATGTCTGTCTGTCCGTCCGTATGTCACAGCCATTTTTTTCCGAAACTATAAGAACTATACTGTTGAAACTTGGTAAGTAGATGTATTCTGTGAACAGCAATATTCATGCAAAAATAGAAAAAAAAAACAATAAATTTTGGGGGTTCCCCATAATTAGAACTGAAACTCAAAAAAAAAAAAAAAACATCAAACCCATACTTGTGGGCTATCTATGGATAGGTCTTCAAAAATGATATTGAGGTTTTTAATATGATTTTTTTCTAAACTGAATAGTTTGCGCGAGAGACACTTCCAAAGTGGTAAAATGTGTCCGTCCCCCCTATAACTTCTAAAATAAGAGAATGATAAAACTAAAAAAAAAATATGATGTACATTACCATGTAAACTTCCACCAAAAATTGGTTTGAACGAGATCTAGTAAGTAGTTTTTTTTAATACGTCATAAATCGTAAACCACAATTTACCTTCCATTCAATCAACGCAAATAAAAAAAAAAATAAAAAAAAAATATAACAAACCTGACGCATAAACCGTGAACCATTATTTTCTAATAATAAATCTGTAATAAGTGCCTAAGTAAATAATAATTACTTTTCAACCGACTTCAAAAAGGAGGAGGTTCTCAATTCGGTTGTATTTTTTTTTTGTATGTTTGTTACGCGATTTCCCCGCCAATTATGAATTGATTTTGATGATTCTTTTTTTGTTTGGTAGGGCATACTTCAGAAGTGGTCACATATAAATTTGGTCTAGATCTGATGAGGGGTTTTTGAGTTAGCCTCAATAATACGTATTTTTCCTACCCAGTATATGTGGATGATATTCTAATAGTTCCTGTCACTGTACTTTACATAGCAGGTAGTGGTATTCAAATTTTTGTAGGGGTTTTGTGTAGGTTAAAAGTATTCTATCTATCTATCTATCTACCACAACTAAAAATGGAAAAATAAAAACTTTTTCACAAAAAATAAAACCGACTTCAAAAAAAAAACACTACAAAGTGAAAAATAACTTTGATTTCGGAAGTCGGTGGCAAAAAAACCAAAATAAAAAACCAAAGGCACCGACTTCCGAAATCAAAGTTATTTTTCACTTTGTAGTGTTTTTTTTTTTGAAGTCGGTTTTATTTTTTGTGAAAAAGTTTTTATATTATGTTACTTGCTGCTACGGAACCCTTCATGGGCGAGTCTGATTGTGGCAGTGGTGATAAAATAATTTACACAAAGAAAATTGCTTGCCTGGGTTCGTCTACGATCTACGACTCGTATGCCGCGACCGATTCCATTGGGTCACACTGCTTGTTAGTAGTTCAATGCGGAAATCTCAAGGGTAACGTTTTATGACTGCGCAGAAAAGCTCCAATGGATCACGTTCGTCATAAAAACGCGCATTTCTTAGCATTTTCGCCTGCATAGCTTTTAGTGGTATTATGATTGTTAAAGCAATTTTCTTTATTTTTCTTTAGGATAACTAATGAACTTCTAGAAACTTTTTGCGCTTCAATAAAAAAAACATAACCACAGATTTGTACTGATGGGACATACCGAAAAACCATTTAAGGCGCTACCCCGAGCTAAGTGGCGCCCTCATTGAATAAAAAATCGTAGCATAGCATAGAAAAAAAAAAAAAATGGGCTTAAGGTGTTTCGTCGTAATATCGTATCCAAAGTAAATAAATAATAAATAAATAAATAAATGTATTTATTTCCAAGTATATGGTATTTTGAGATCTTACACTAATAATGTTCCACATATACTACCATTGCTGGCGTAGAAATATAAAAAAAAAAGTTAAGCACATTCAAATCATCACTAAGTTAATTAAAAAGTAAAATAAAAATAAAAATTAATTTGATAAGTCCAAAATACAAATTCTAAAGTCAAAGTAATACAGTGATATTAAGATTAATTGCAATGTCAGAAAATATAATTAAAATGTCAAAATATACAATGCTATGTCTAAGTAGATAACAAAAGTGTCAAAAGTGGCCGTTTTTGACACTTTTGCTATCTACTTTGGATACGAAACACCTTGAGTCCTGTTTTAACAACGTAAAAATACTTTATCCTCTTTGTAACAAAATCCTAGATTACATTTTTTTATATTTATTTTCTAAGCTATGCTACGATTTTTTATTCAATGAGGGCGCCACTTAGCTCGGGGTAGCGCCTTAAATAAAAAGCGACTCTTGCTAAGACACAATAAAGTGCAATTCAGTTCGCACAGCGCTAATTACCTACAGTTATGTTCACCTAGAAGTTGCCTCTCTTTCTATCGCGTAGGCTCACGCACGGACGTGATAAAATCGCGGCGATTTTTTTCTTGCAATAGATTTTCCACGCTCGGCTTAGCGCCGAGAGCTGAAAATCCAACAGTGTGTTTTTCCAACGCGCTGGGACGAGAGTGCGTCCCAACGCATTGGATTCTGAACGCTCGGCTCAACACTGGGAGTTGGAAATCCAGTACGAACGTGGGCTCACTCTTATATCTTCTGACTGACGTTACGCTCACTGAATCCGACATGTCGAGCCCTCCGCGTACCTACTTGTAGCTTTATACCTAAAATGCGGAGTGAACCATTCATCTGTGCCATTACTCATATCATTATTATACAATAATTACTTTAAATATTAAGATAACGTTGAAAACTAACTGATAACTGTATCTACATTTTAACGGAGACGACATTAAAAAACTTTGAGATAAAAAAAAACACGCGATAACAATGTGTCATCATCATAATTAAATACACATAACATAAACTCACCCCTTCCCATGGGGTGTAGGCAGCAAGCAGCAACTACAGAACGCCGTCTGCTACGATCATTATATAGGGTGATACAATACGAGAATCCCAACTTACCTAAAAAATGAATGGGTCGGTTCACACCAAGACGTGACGCGACGCGACGATGCTTGAAGTGGCCAGTCGTTTCGTGCTGCGCGGAGCCGCGAGACGCAGCGCGACGTCGCGAGGCGCATCGTGCAGTCGCTGGCAGCTTCACGCCTCGCTGCTTCGTGATCTCGAGACGAAGCGCGACGCCGCGAGGCCTTATCGAACTATCTCAATTAAATGTGTCTTTTTGAGTAGTAAATAAAGTTATATTTTGTATCACTATCTTAAATGGTGCGCGCAGCGTCGCTTCGCGTCATTTCTCGGTTTGAACTGACCCTAACAATATCTTAATTATTTTTCCTAAAATCGAATATGTTATTCATTTAATATGGAAAATGATGTCAGGCAAGGCCGCCTCTGGACCTTCTGCAGCAGTCGATTCTTTCGATGACATTTTCGCTTTCGTGGGTTATCTCGGCAATAACTTGGCAAATATTACTTTTTAGGTGCTCCAACGTTGCACGTGTGTTGGTATAGACGCGACTCTTAAGAAAACCCAACAAAAAAAAAGCAACCGAGTTAAATCGCACGATCTTGACAGCCAGGTGACGTCATCGTAACGTGAAATAATGCGACCTCTTAACGTTTCACGCAAAACATGTAACGTTTCAATTGAATTGAATTTTATTTATTTCTCAGTATATGGTACATTGATATCTTACATTAAACACTGTTTCACACATACTACCATTGTTGGTGTAGAAATATTAAATAATTAGCTAGGTACAGACGCCAGCGCAGGTCAACCTACCCGAAACTGTCAAATTTTCCCAATCAACTTTGAACCTTATACTTTAGTGATAAAATTGAAAGTGTATTTAAAAAAAATTACAGATTATACCTAATAAGTTGATTTGCTGGCGTATAGTAATAGGAATAGTAATTTATTTTCTCTCCGAAAGATACAATTTGATTCATAGCCTTAAGTTACATTTTAAAGTTTATCCTTTGTGTGAGCTGGAGTCTTAGTACATTAAGTATAAGAATATTTAGGGGTATGAGGAACGGGGTGTAAAGTTCACTCATCCACCATAGAAAAGGGAGGATCCTTCGACCAGACGAATGTTGCGTCTGGCGGGCTGACTGCCCAACTGTTGATTTCGGATAGTCTTATCTATGTCGTTCGCGCGGTAAACTCTAATTGCGCGATGCAGGATTTAAGTGACGTCATGTCTTTGATGCGTAGTTCGAATGTGGCGGTGTAACCGCTACAAATATATAAAATTATGAAGTCTTGTATTAACTTCATGAATTTATAATATTAATGACAAATTCACGCGCTGTGTGGCAAGTTGCGCTGTCTTGCTGAATCCAAAGCGATTAATTTTGTAAATTTATTGTTACAAACTAACATTTGACGTTTGAAAAACGCGCCATTATTACTAACAGCTGTGAAAATTAGTGTTGTCAATATAGGAACCTCGTTTTGGATCACCCTATACATACTCCTTTTGCCTCGTTTACGTTAAAACATCTGGTCATACACGCACGCCGGTTGCGAGTACTACGCACCTGTCCTTTCTGAAGAACATCACCAATAAGGTCATTATATGTCTTCCTAGGGCGTCCCCTCCCCGTGTTTCCAGTCACAACAACTGCCTTGTAAATACATTTTGGTCGCCTTTCATTCATCCTCTCAACATGAGCAAACTATCAAAGCAAACTCTATTCTTCTCGTTCTTTTCGTGTGGTTAGTGACTAACCTGGTGTCAGAGTTCTAAAGCCGCCCATGGGCCTCTGACTTGGCTTCACATGCCGTCGAGAAATATCTCTCAGGCATGCCGGTTTCCACACGATGTTTTCCTTCGCCGTTTTTTAAGCAAGTGCAACTCTGATAAATAGTACATCTTGAAGTTCGTTAACTGCCTCGTTGGTCTGATTGTCAAGAGCCGCGTCCATGTCCCAGGTCGGGAAAAGTGTTACTGGGTTTTTCCATCTGGATTTTCTCAGTGACAGATTCAGCACGCTCCTACACAGGGAAGAGAACTATGACCCAGCATTAGCTGATCATGGTATTTAAAAAATGATCAGAATTATCTTTATAGGATCAGAATTACTGGGGTGTGCAAAATTTCATCTCGACCGGATTCCGAGAACTGCAAATCGATCCCAAGATTCATTTGCCACTTATTTTTAGACGCGTGTGTATCCAAATAAAATCTAGATACAATCCAGACATACTACGAATACCTAGAGAACTCGTTAGATGTTTATTTTAACCCTGTTTTAGGATAGACACGTAACATTAGGATGTGAAGGCCAGATGGGGCCAAAGCAGGCGAATTATGGGTGTGCTACATATACACCCCCATTTCAACACCTATGTATTTTGAGAATGTAAATGTTGATGAATATAACGCCCGGGTGTGTAGCAGGCGTTATGTTCCCCTTGTATTGTAGGCCATGTTCCCTCTTAACTGCGTCGACGGAAATGGATCAATTGTGGTTTAATAAAGCCAATAGATTGATCGTTTGCCCTGTTGACTGATAGATCCGACATTCCGATTCTTATTGTAATTGTGTTAGGGTTCGTTGGGACATGGTTTGTAATTACATTTCTTACTAAACTTGCCCTCTGAGGACTAAATAAAGCCTATCGAATGCCCATCCGCACTGCTTTGCTTATTATGTTGACATAATCAGGTCCGAAATGTCTGTGCTAAAGTTTTCTCACCGGAAGCATTCAACTTTAGTGAAGGAGCACCTAGTCGCATTGAAGGATAACATTGATAACCAGGATTCAAGTGTCTTATATCTGCAGAGTCCTATGATCTGCAATGCTCTGAGTCTGTATGAGAGACGATTTATATCTTAAATAGAACAGTATTCAATTGACGGCGATTGTGACGAACCTTCGTATTGGACGAAGCAAGCGGAGTAGGTATGTAAGGATCGTAGTAAGTGGGATGAGACGGGTGAGCTGACAAGCACTTCACTTTGTGTAAATTATTACATCAGCACTGCTCTCAAAACGGTGAAGGAAAACATCGTGAGGAAACCGGCATGTCCTAGAACCAAAAATTCGAAGACATGCGACATCTACCAACCCGCACTGGGCCCGCGTGGTGGATTACGGCCCACTCACTATCTTGGAGAGGACGCCTGTGGTGCAGCTGTGGGGACAATATACGCTGATTATGATGTAGCAGATGGCGTTCCGTAGTCAAAATGAATTCAAAATATTTATATTTCACATAAACCTACAAGGGCACTTATGAAACGTCAGAAGCTATAGGTGCACGGTTCCAATTGGTCGTTTCCTATGGAGAAGAGCCGGCAAGAAACTCCACGGTTACTCTTTTAAAAGTAAATGGTATTTACAATCAAGTTACAGTGTTTATAGGTATGAGAGGACACTGTAGGCCTATCAACAAGTACCAGGTATTAGCAAGATAGAAAATGATCGACAGATCTACAAGTCGGTTATGCCTACAACGTTCTCACATTCACAAAATATAAAAGAAGAGAATCTATATAAAAAATAAACAAATTGAAAACCTATTTAAACCAAACAATAGTGTCTGCTTAACTCCATCGTCTCCGCTGCACGCAGTTTCCAGCTTGCGAGGCACAGCTCACATCTCCGCTTCGAGAGCGCCATACAAATATGGGACATCTCCGTTCAGTGGTATCCACTGAAGCTGACTGGAGGCGAGACGTGTGAATAACGAAATTCAATTGGTTGCTTAAAACACATCTGGTCTCCGTTTTGGTGAAGTCCGGGCCGTTTTGAGGAAGACTGACCTACCGTGATACAGTTTTTACTAGTACGGAGGTCAGTGTGATGTGATTTACTCTCTAACAACCATATTTCTACGCATGACAGGAGATCTTATTTTTTGTTTTTGTATTTTATTTTTACTCTTTCTTTACACGTATAAATTGTTATTCTTTATGGTTGTTATTGCGATGCTGGAAATATATATATATTTTTTTTTAATTTTTTTTATAGCTATCATTTTCTATTCTATTCTATTTTTTGATATGGCAAGCAAAGCCGATGTCGACTATTCTGCCAATGTCAAAGTGAATTTTTCCAATTCACTTTAGCAAATGTGTATTGCTATTAGGGATTGCAATCCGGATTCTTCAAAATTCGAAAATAACTGAAAAATCCGGATTTTCTTGACTTTTTTAAATCCGGTTTTTAAGACTCAACTTCGTTTTTTTCGGATTTCAGTCAAAACCGATTTTAACAGATAATATTTGTATTTATCCACAAATTATCATTGTAAGTAATCGGTAGATCGATATTACCTACCTACTCAACTGGTTCCGATCCATCGCCACTCAGTTTTAAAGAAAAGCTCAATCGTCAACTTTCTTTTGCAAGTGTGGGTAGTGAGCACCATCACCAGTCAACGAGTGTGATCAACGCAACTGATTTGCCTTCAATGATTCACGTTGAAATGGCGTTATTTGAAAACGGTGGAGGTCTTGGAGAAATCCTAAAAAAAGCTCTGAACGTGTTGCTTTCCATACCGCCGACCAGTGTTGAGTCCGAAAGAGCTTTTGCTGGCATGTTCTGTACTAAAATAAGATCGCGCCTAAACGATGAGACACTTGACGCGTTTATGTTTTTAAGATCTCTTTTTTTAAAGAAGACTGATTAAAATAAAATACGTATTACTATTATAATATGACTGACTGATTAGATAAAAATATAATTTATTGAGTAATTATTTTCTTATTTGTAACTGACTTACGTTAAACTTTTTTCTTGACACTGCATTTTTATAAAAAAAGGGGGTACCTGAATTATCTTAAGTTTATGTCATGTTCTAATTATCTAAAGTAAGAACAGTTTATGTTACTTAAGATTATCATGTTAATTTATAACGGGAAAAATGACTGATACCCTAAGTTTTATTGATTATTTTAGTTGATTTTATTATGTCGTGTTGTGATTTGAGCGAACAAATACTGATTTTAAATAATTTATGCTATTTTATTCCAATTTTATCAAATCAACTTAAAATACTCAAAAGTTCGAAAAAACCGGATTTAAATCTAAAAACATACAGAAATCCGGATTCCCAAAAAATCCGGATTTTGCAATCCCTAATTGCTATTACATTAAAGAAATAGTCTGACATACTGACAGACAGAAGACGGACAGTTCGTCAAAGTGATACCGATATACCTTATTACGTAACTTAATACCTAAGTTGTATCGAGAAGCCTCATCGGCTGATACCTATAGATTATAGAGTAGGTACTCGTATTCGCATTTTTGCGATTATAAGAGGATAGGAGGATTATTCTTTTCATGTAACAATGGTGTCATTTGGATAAACTCAACGCATTTATTCCAATTAAACCAATTACAAGCACTTTTGAAATTTCAATTGGTCGGTCAGTCAGAAATATGAAGCTAGTTGCCCATTCCAAAGCGTAGTAGGTTCCTATGGAGAAGAACGGGCAAGAAACTCCACGGACACTCTTTTAAATCAAAATATGGTTACAAAATATTGGTTACATCATTCATGTTGAAGTTATACATGTGAGAACAATGTAGAAAGACGTGCACGTAAAAAGCGTCCGTAATAAAAATATAAAAAAAATAAAATAAGCCGTAGCAGACAAGAGATGACCAGTACCTTCTGACGGCGCCCGTTCACGAACATGACGCGTGGATCAGCACCGTTTAGCTCAACCATTTTGAAGGGAACTTGACGAGTGTGTCGGCATCTCGTTGTTGACCTCTGAGGGCGTCACTCTTAAGCGGGCTATCCTGTGGCGGCCTAAAGCTAACTTAAAGCCTCCAGGCAGGGCAATAAAACTTAAACTTAAGTGACTGCTCGGTAAGTGCATCCCCTGTGGTTCTGCAATTACCATTTACAACCAAGCTTATAATTCAAATTCAAATTTTTTTATTTCACATAACCCTACATGGGCACTTATGAAACGTCAGAAGCTAGGTGCACGGTTCCAATTGGTCGTTTCCTATGGAGAAGAGCCGGCAAGAAACTCCACGGTTACTCTTTTAAAAATTATTGGCTTTTACAATATTATCAAATAACAGTTTTATTAGGTATGGGAGGACAGTGTAGGTCTTTCGACAAGTACCAGTTACTTAACAGAATAATGATGTTCAACAAATCTACAGTCCACTAACCCTACAGCGTTCTCACATTCACATAATAGAAAAGAATCTATATAAAGATAATAAATTAATTAAAACGTATTTTAAACGAAATGACGTGAATAATGAATAATACTTGATACGACGACGTGATTGCTATTACAGCTATTATAAGTACTTTATATATTAAAAGACAAGTATTTTTCTTTACAAGTTATGGAACCGTTCGTGAGACCGACTCACAATTAACCAGAACTTAAAAAAAAAAAAACTCGTATAGAAGAATTTAGTGCGCGATGTTGCAGAAATTAGGTAGGTAAGTAGTTTAGATATTGTAGCATTAATTAACAAATCCACTGACCTGCCCGTCGCTCATTACGTATTCGGAAACTTGATATATTTCAGCTAGCACATGATGAGTCATTGCGTGTGTTGGAATTTTATCTTATTATTTGTCTCTTTGATTACATAACATTAACCAAGATTAAGTAGGCTACTGACAGTCGGGCTGGGGCCCTTGTCTACTATTTTTATAAATTCATCATTCCAACACGAACCCATTGTCATTTTGCTAAAAGTTCGTAATCTACTAAATTCATAATGGTCGATCATTGGTTGATCATTGTATTCCACAAACACGATACTCGTAACGAATTAAAAGCAATGACTGCACAATGACGTTCTAATGGTAGGTCACTGATCAAAGGAACTGTCAAAATTTTAGCAGAGTACCGCTTAAGTCAGTCATTCATTTTTCATTATGTACGAGATTACCAATAGATGCGATTTCTTTCAATGGAGTGTCAGTGGCTGACCATTGGAAAGACATAATGACGCCATTAAGTTAGTAGATTACCAAACTTGTCAAAATCTACAATTATGAAATCAATGATAGACCATTCTGACACTATTGTAATAGCAGACTTGAGGCCCGGGTCCACAAATGCAAGGTCGCTCAGCGCGCTATAAGTGAAATGAAATCAACCGGAAAAGAACCGGAGTTACCGACATGGCTTGCAGAGTAAGCAAGCTGAAGAGGCAGTGGGCTGGCCATGTTTGTCGAAGGACCGATGGCCGGTGGAGCAGACCAGTCCTGGACTGCGTATCTGCAAGCGTAGCGTGGGACTCCCCCCAGGTAAATGGACCGACGACCTTAAAAAGGTGGCTGGGACAGACTGGATAAGGCAGGTGAACAGGGTGATGTGGCAAAACCTGGGCGAGTCCTTTGTCCAGCCGTGAACTGCTACAGTCTGAGTGGGCAGTAGGCTCTATATACAGACACTAACTTCTGCCCGCAACTTCAGCCTGGTAAAATTTCAATTTATTTTTATTTATTGTTGATATAATCTACTCATTACAATGTTTTTTTTTATGAGTTGTATTGCAATATGTGGTTAGCTAGCGACCTCGACAATTATTTATTTTACCTCGATGGTCCTAGTTTATCAATTATAACTTCTAGTTACAGCTCTATGTAAGCGGGCACGCCCTTTATGCCTGGAGGCTTTATTTTCTTTTTTTAGATATTGTTTACGTTTAGTTATTTTTATTTCTGCTTGAGTATAGTCCTCGATGTTTTTGGTTGGTATATTGGCGTGTGCTAGCTGTCATATGGCTATTAATTTATAATTTAAATTGTGTTTTGGGTAATGTAATTATCTTATAAATTATTGTATAGAATCATTTTTTTTTCCTAACTGAACAGACAGCTGTGCTGCTGGGGAGTTTGTTGCGCCACTTCTTCTTCCCAGCAAAAGCACTAGGAAGTGGTGAAGGGTGGGCGTTTTGGGGGACTGTCTTATGTAATTTTGACGTTCGAAAAGTGCTGATTTTCAGCCTAATTTGAATAAATGACTTGAATTTTGAATTTTTTGTGTGTCCGTGTCTACACAGTAAGACAGTGTTCAGGGGCAGGGCTGTTCTGCACCGCCCCTACATTAATGTGTATTAAACCTATATGTGTACTAGGTGTGTTAAAACTATTAGAAGTAAAAGACCCAACGGGGGTATTAATCGTGGTATTCAAGCCATTATATGATGTGTATTTGATAAGGTCCAGTAGACCGCTATTAATGTACCTTTCGGCCCCGAACGACTCCGTCGCATCGCATCGCCCGCCCGCCCTGTTGATAAGTTGTTGATAACATAGGAATTAAAGTAAGAAGCCAGTTTAGAAGACTAGATTTCGTAAATATTAATTGGAGAATTTTTTATAGTTAAAAATGTACTAGATCCCTCGACACTTTTGATGTGTGTATGTTAAGGTCGGCTTCCAGTCTAATCGGATACAGCTCAATACAATTATTTTACATGGAGCGACTGCCTATCTGACCTCCACAACCCAGCTACTGGATAACACGATATCCCTTGGTAAGACTGATTGTCAGAATTTTGGGCTTCTGACGACCCGTAACGACTGTCAAAGTCCCGTAACGAAGCACGGATGAGTCTCGGTATGTAAAGATGGTCACCCATCCACGTAGCTTAACCTGATAGTTCGACCCGTGCGGCTGGGGGTCCTCTACAAGCAAAGTTAATACAACGTTTAAGGGACTACCTCGCGAGCTTTCTTTACAAAATGAAAGAATCAAAGCAACAACCTTATTATGAAGTCGGTTAAAAAGCATTTTATCGGTAAGTATCACTTAACTTTTAAACCGGCATTAATATTATAAGACATCGTTGCCTTAACAAGACTTCCTAAAATACTTTTTATGTGTCTTATATTTGCATAATTAATTCTGAAACAGCTGCTCTAAAAATAGATATGAAATAAATAACGAATTAACTATACAACCTCAACACATCGGGTCGGTTTTGAATAAACGACAAATGCATATTCTATGCCTTTTCATCAGCAGTTGGACATATGCCTCTCCAATCGCACGCCATTCAGCTCGATTCTCTGCAACTCTCATCCTGCTGCTACCAGCCACCCTGCGAAGATCATCACTCCACCTAGCCTGAGGGCGTCCTACCTTACGTTTGCCGATTCGCGTTCTCCACTCAAGAACACGTCTACCCAACGGTCATCGGTTCTACGGCTAATATGGCCGGCCCATTGCCACTTCAGCTTGCTTATTCTTTCCTTATTCCACTTTTTCCTTATTTTTTTGTATCAGGAATAGAGCATTCGGGTTGGGTTTAGAAACGTGCCGCCTCGGTAGATGAATGTGAGGTTATTTGGGGGTTCTAGAGGGTCTCCTGAACCCTCTTCAACATTTTTTTGTTGGTGGAGACTTTTTAGGGCTCCGTAGTAAACGTCTACCCCAACGGTCATCGGTTCTACATCTAATATGGCCGGCCTATTGCCACTTCAGCTTCCTTATTCTTTCCTTACTCCACCAAATTCTTTTTGTGTATCAGGAATAGAGCATTCGGATTGGGTTTAGAAACGTGCCGCCTCGGTAGATGAATGTGAGGTTATTTGGGGGTTCTAGAGGGTCTCCTGAACCCTCTACAACATTTTTTTGTTGGTGGAGACTTTTTAGGGCTCCGTAGTAAACTTATAGTTTCGCCATGTCCGTCTGTCTGTCTGTCCGCGGCTTAGCTCAGAGACTCTTTGTACTAGAAATCTGTAATTTGGCATGGGTATACATATTAATCACGCCGTCAAAGTGGTAAAATAAAATCATGATTTTTTTTTTGGTAAGGTACCACCTCCCCTACTCGTAAACTGGGATGTAATTTTTTTCTCGTCTATCCCATGGTATGGGGTGTCGTTGGAAAGGTCGGTCAAAAACATTGAGAGTTTGTGAAAACCATTTTTGGATTCAGGAATCCGTTTGCGAAATAATATTAAGCTTCTTTTTGTTAGAGTCAAGTGTCCCCTTAATTGAAATAAATTATTTGACTTTGACTTTATTAGTTTCATCACTACGCTGGCCTTTAAAATGACAAGGACGAAAACTAGTTCGATTTTCCCCAAAAAGTACAAATATTAAAGTGAGTGAAAATATAAGTGCCGACACAATGCTGGCTCGCTTCCGTCGCGCGGCTCAAAGAGTTGCGCGCGCGCCGCGTGAGCCTGTACAAGAAGGCGCTGACGCTGCGTACGATGTCTCTCACTACTTCAGCGATGATGTGGCTGATCCTTGGAGGCAGCATGGTGAGTTGTTGTCGTCAGGGTAAAGGTTTTGGGGTGAAAAAACTTTCACATTTTGAATACATTACGGCATTGTACCACTTTGAATATAGCTTGTTTTCTTTTATCTAAAAAAGGAAACATTGCAGTTCATTATGGGCGCCTAATTAACGCATTATCAGATCTGAAATCACTGTTCTTACGTGTAAGTAATTGTCAGTCTCAAAAGGATTTTTGTTGTACATTCTGTCTGAGTGGGCTTTTAATTCAAACCCTCTTAATCACGTTGCCTACATCAACTTGTCTGGCAGCATTGCCATACAACGTGGCAATGCGGCCACTATCTTGTGTGCCATCGAAGAATATATCTATACACCGAAGGACTATTTCTGCTTGCAGCGCTCGGGGAATATAGAACCGGGGCGGTAACAGATGTGGTCATCGTGTTCACGGGATTTTGTTTTCAAACTGCTTAGATATGAAGTTCTTTGATAGTACATTACCAGTCGACAGTGATGCGGATGAATTTTTCGACGCTATATCTTAGTGAAATGAAATGAAATTGTTTATTCTGTAAATAGGATACTCGTATTGGAATCACTTTTAAACGTCATCTTAAAAAAATAATTAAAAATTAGCTAGATGAGTTCGGCGTTTCGTATCTGACTGCTCTGAGAAGAAAGGCCGAAACAAACTCAGAGGTCACAGTCTCTTTTAAAGTCCAGACATAATCTTGGTCAGTATGAGGACCATGTAGATTAGTCTGAAATGATTTTTTGAGTAAAGAACCACACAGATTTGAGTAGACCTGTCCTATCAGTGCAAGCATTTGTCAGTAATCGTGAAGCTCAACTCAGAACTTATGGACCTCAACTCGTTTGTAGTTTGTATAATAGTTAGTTAACTGTATACACATAGTTTAGATAGTCCCTAATTGTTTATGTTAATTATTAACAAGACAAAATCGGATTGAGTCTTTTACAGATCATAAATAAATTAATATTTTTTCTGCCACCCACTTGTCTAAATAAGCATTTTCTCTCTTTCCAGATGCTTTAGAACGAGAGCGTCTATCCCAACATGCGGCTCTCCGTGAGCTGGTCTCCCGAGGAGATATCTCGCAGCTCAAAGCCCGGTTGAGCTTGCTCGGCAGCAGCGCGGGCCTCATAGCAAACCTGACGCCTGGTGGAGCCAACACTTTGTTATACGTGTGAGTTAAGCAGAACTATTGAAACTTCGAATAGCGGAAAGTGCAGTCTGGCTAAGATTGACCGTTGTGCAAGATTTATTTTAGGCCCTACTAGCTGCCTGCCCCGGCTTCCCACGGGTAGCAGTAAGTACTTACCCACCTACCTCACCTACCCTACATACCCTCGTACGTCTTTCATTGACTTGATGTGCCCTGGCGGCTGAGAGTATGTCATGCTCAATCAAATGTCTCGCTGGTGGTAGCGTGTGTGTTGGATCGTTAAGTTCCCTTCGAAATGGTTGAGCTAAACGGTGCTGATCCATGCGTCATGTTCGTGAACGGGCGACGTCAGTAGGGACTGGTCATCTCTTATCTGCCTCGGTTTTCATCTTTTTATTACGCACGCTTTTTACGTGCACGTCTTTCTACGTTGTTCTCACATGTATAATTTCAACATGAATGATGAAACTAATATTATGATTTAAAAGAGTGTCCGTGGAGTTTCTTGCCCGTTCTTCTCCATAGGAACCTACGCTTTGGAATGGGCAACTAGCTTCATATTTCTGACTGACTGACCCCTTGACAATTCAAAAGTGCCTGTCTATGGTTTTATTGAAATAAATGCTTTGATTCAAAGTTTGACCCTACCTACCTACATACCTCCCTACTTAAACACCTACTTAATCTGCGTTCGCAATTAATTTGTCCAAAATGTAAACAAACACGAGTTTTAGGAAAAGAACTGTAATGCCTACACATAAGGTTCAGTTTGCGCTACAAATTTATATTTTTAATAACATTTTCAACAGCACTAGTCTAAAATCAACTTTATATACACTCGCATAAAGTTGATGATTGTTTAAATGGAAATAACATCAATTGGAAACTAGTGAGGAGCTCGTGGCTATGTAATAACTGCCGCACGGGTCGATCCATCAGGTTAAGCTACGCTTGCCGGGGTTGGTCTGTGGATAGGTGACCATCTTTACATAACAAGACCCCGCCGTGCCTCGGAAAGCACGCTAAGCCGTAATTGGTCCCGGCTGTCATTCGTGGATCTTTGATAGTCGCATGGGTCGTCAGAAGCCCGAAAGTCTGACAACCAGTCTTACCAAGGGGTATCGTATTACCCAGTTACTGGGTTGTGGAGGTCAGATATTCAATCGCTCAATGTAAAATACTGGTATTCAGCGGCATCCGGTTAGACTGGAAGCCGACCCCAATATGGTTATTAAAAGGCTAGGCAGATTGAACATCAATTGGAAACTAGAATTTAAATAGACCTTACCTACACCTACCTAACCGACACGACAGACAGTCTTGTTTGTTTTGATTCTAGAAAAGTTTATATTGGAAAAAGAAAAGTGGGGTTTTAACGTTTTTCTGGGCAATTTTTCCAAATTTCATCTTCATAAATATCTTCCTCGAACTCCAAATAACATTGTTTAAAAATGTACAATAATTGGTCCAGCCGCTCTCGAGTTTTGAGCTTAGCAACACATTTAGCTATTCATTTTTATTAGGGCTGTATCTCATGAACCGTGATAGTTAGACAGTTGACATTTCCACAGATGATGTATTTCTGTTGCCGCTATAACAACAAATACTAAAAACAGAATAAAATAAATGTTTAAGTGGGGCTCCCATACAACAGACATGATTTTTTTGCCGTTTTTATAGATAATGGTACGGAACCCTTCGTGCGCGAGTCCGACTCGCACTTGGCCGGTTTTTATATAGATTGATAGGGGCGCTGATATGACCAGACATGGACATGCATAGAGTAGATTACATATAGCATAATAGCTCTCAAAACGGTGAAGGAAAACATCGTGAGGAAACCGGCATGTCCTAGAACCAAACATTCTAAGACATTTGACATTACCAACCCGCACTGGGCCCGCGTGGTGGATTACGGACCACTCCCTCTCACAGAGGAGGCCTGTGTCCTAGCACTGGGGATATTGTAGGCTGAATATGCTAGCTGCATCCAGTTGGACTGGAAGCCGACCCCAACATTGTTGGGAAAGGCAGACAAATGGTGATTTAGCGTTAGCTAATCGCGTTGTTTCGCCTCGTATGTCAAGGTAAAGGTGAATTTCCACTGAAGCGGAGACGAGCGGAGCTGAGTGGAGAGGTGCAGGGTGCAGGAGGAGATACGCCATGAGGATTTCAACTCAACCGTCGACTCCTGCACGTCTTCGCTCAGATCCGAAACGCACCCTAAAGGCCCTATACTCTTGCAGCGCTGTTCTATTTAATCTGCTATTTCAGAGCATCAGAAGCCGGCCTCACTGCTGCCGTCTCCTCACTCCTGGATGCCGGTGCTGATGGACGAGCTCATCCTGTCACCAAGTACTGTCCGCTGTACATAGCGTGCTACCATGGACATGTAGACATCGCCAAGTTGCTCTTGGCTTCATTTCCTGAGGCTGTGCAGGTAATGAGATAACGGAAGTTGCTTAGATTGATGAATGGTCTCCACCGTCAGATAGAAAGTATGTAAAAGAAAGACCTGACCAACGAATTTGTCACATTTAAATGTTACACATACATAACATCATCACGCCTGTATTCCCCGAAGGGTTGGGCAGAGGTGTACCTATAGTACACCCACGTTTCGCCAGTTATGTTTAAGTTCCATGTAATAGGGGGCGAGCCTATTGCCATCAACCGGGCGCAAATCCAGACTCCGGGCTGCTACTGAGAAATTCGAGATGGAAAATCCCAATAACACTGCCCGACCCGGGAATCGAAACCAGGACCTCATGCTCAGCAATAGCGCTTGCGACCACAAGACCAACGAGGCAGTCAAATTAAAATGTTGTCATGACGAAATCACTGTACACTACTCGTATACTAAATGTTATTTATGATAGAAAGAAAAAAAGATAGAAAAAAAATACGTATATTTGCGGTACATATGACGCAAGCAAAGAAAAAATCACGAAAATAACAATTTTGGCGAAAACACACAAACACACACACCCACATGCACACACACATACTGCATACACATACGCACACACTCATGAATTACTGCACATATTTCCAATTTATCCTGTACTAGCTTCTGTCCGCGTTTTCAAGAATAGGGCTATCCAATGCAAAAAGATTTTTTCAATCCCGACTGTAGTTCCGGAGATTACCCCCATACATACATACAAACAAACAAATTTTACCTCTTCATTATATTAATTATACATTATTATACATTATTTCCTTTATTCTATTCACATACATATAAAGGTTATTTAAATCATTTAAGAAAATTATTCTTACAAAATTAATTTAATAGTAGGCTGTTTAGGTCTACAGCCCAAGCCTAATATCATTGTCGTAAGACAATGATATTTCGTGCGTTTATTAACCATTATTATGGGAAAAACAATTTCCTTCAGTATTCAAAACTGCTAATTTTACTTTGAATTTTAATTAAAGAAATGTTATGTTACTATTGTTGTATATACTACTGTTTTATTTCCTCGCAATCGAAGTGAAAAGCAGAGTTTATAACTCGTCCACAAAACCATTTTATCCTCGACATTACTATCAGCCCTCGCCTTCGTCTCGGGCTGCTAAAAGTCTCGGATAAAAATGGTTCGTTTTGTGCACTCGTTGTAAAATCTACTATTTTAAATATTAGAATAAAAAATATAAAAACATTTAAAAATATAAAAAATAGTACCCCACCGGTATCGGGAGCAGGGTCCAAGCTCAAGGGCTCCAGAGAGAGGAACCTCCTGACAGTGCGAGCCGTGTCCTGGAGTACCGATTTATGAATCAAGCCCTTAATCCAGCTGCCCAACGAGAGCCTCCTTAGGTGTTGGTCGAGGCTCTTGGCAATTAAGCCATTGGCTGATACGACTATCGACACAAATACATTATATTATTATTATGACACCACCCATAAAAGAGGGGAGGTCTTAGAATTGCCTGATTGCCGTCCCTAGGAATAGACTGATAATTTCAAACTCTGTGTTCAGGGCGCTAAAACAAATCTTATGCGCCGTCGTGGAAAACATTAAATATATCTGCTCTTATTAAGAAAGTTGAAGAGTTTACTTACTGATAGAGCATATTACAGTACAGCATAGTTTATGAAAGAGGACAATTTTCTTCATTTTTGAGATGGCAACTATTGTATTTTTTGAATTTATTGTAATTTGGAATTGAAATTTTTATTGACCAATTTATTTAATGACTACTTTGACATTTAATTGTATATAAAAAATATGCTTATTAAATTATACCTAATCTTTAATGAATAATGTAGAAATATAATTTTGATGATTGATTCACGGTTTCTGCACCATCTCTTCCAACCAATTTGTACGCCACGAAATGCGGCTGATCATGTTAGAACTTTTCTGTATCCTATTACTATCCTGCATCATGTACACCACTTACTTACTTACAAATATGTATGTTCTTCACAGCAAGAGACAGTAGAAAAATGGCTGCCGATTCACGCGGCGTGCATCGGCGGGCACGCGTCTATGGTCACGCTGTTACTTGAGTACCCGTACCCTGAGAGCGTGCTTACTACCTATACGTAAGTTTTTAAATTCGGTTATATAATATGATTTTTTTTAAACATTTATTTTATATTTTGTGATTACTTGAACTCACACACTGACTTATTATTAGTATTACTTATTATAATCTTAGGAATATAGTATAATTTTACAATGTTTGTAAGTATGTGAGCACCATGCATCTATCACATAATTATTTTATGTTATTCCTTCATTTTTCATTATTTTTACCTATCGTGGTATAGTAATCTTATTCTAGGTGCATTGTCTTCACATATAATTATATAATTAGTGTGTATAAGATATAATGATTTTTTTAAACAGTAACGGTGGAGTTTCTGGCCCATTCTTCTCCATACGAAAACTACCTTTTGGAATGGGCGACTAGAATCAGTTATTATTATTTTTTTGTAAATTTTGACGTTCAAAAGTGCTTTTTTTGTGCCTAATTGAAATAAATTATTTGACTTTGACTTTGGTTCATAAACTGTATATTTTTTTAAAAGTTTATTTATAACATTTACAGTTTTTTACACAAATAACTATTTACACTAGGTACTTTAAAGACTAACTAACTAACTGTACAAATAAAAACGAAAGGACACTAGTCGAAGTACTCGTTCGCATTGCTGTCATCCAGAAACGTGCCCAGAAGACTGGCAGCATTGCCACATTGAATGGCAATGCTAATTCTTCAGCCCTCTCACGTGATCTATCGACCAGTCGGCGAGAAATTTCCTTAAGAGGGAACAGGGGCTGCGAGGAATTTGAAAAATAGGTATTTGAAGAAACTATTGCCGTCGCGTTGCGCCCGAAAAACCGAGTTAAACCCCGTAAAGTGCGATAGGGACAACTGCAGCTCAGACCGATTATATCACAAAATTTTTGACGAAAACGACGTTTGGCATTCTCCTTTTTTCTCATCGAAAACTAAGCCGATTTAATATTTTTTTACATTACAATTTTAAGAAAGAGTATGTCTAGGTTCCTATTATTTTCTTTTATGCTAAAAACTTTTCCGAATTAGTCTGGTAGTCCTCTAATCACAGCGGTAAACATCGGGCATTTTTGTAATTTTTAGGAGGGTCATAGATTCCTTACTTATTAATTACTGAAAAAAAGGAAATGACAGGGACATGCCTGTAGAGACCCAGATTTTATAAAAAAAAACTGACAGCTCTAGAAGCATTATTCAGGAAGAAAAACGGGGAATACGTTTGTATGGAGAATCGCGGGCCCCGTTCCCTCTTAAAAAGGAGACGCGTAATCGGGCCCCATGACCCGAGCGTTTCGACCCCAAACGGCTCAAAACTGTAGTTACCTATATGAGCGTTATTTCTTCCGAAAGTGGGCAACGTCGCAAATAGATGTCAAATATTTCGCTGTTTTGATTCATTTGGCAATATTACTGTATGGAAAGCAGAAATGTGGCTAACTAGTGAACTAGAATATTAATAATGAATTGCAATTACAACACTGAATTTAACGTTTTAGGTGTCAAAAGGCATTTGGAAAGTTTCCAAATACTTTCTTTACCTCTAAAACGAAATATTCGGTTTTACGATATTATTTATTGCATTTATTAATCAATATTTTAGTTTGCTAGTTAGCCACATTTCATATTTCCATACAGTAATATTGCCAAATTAATCAAAACAGGCAAATCTTTGACAGCTATTTGCGACGTTGCCAACTTTTAGGATAAACGCTCATAAGGTTACAGTATTTGTGCCTCTTGAGGGTCGAGAGCAGCCGCAGCAGCGGCGTCAGTACAGCCCGCTGTGCTAGGAACATGGGATGGCGCAATTTATCGACACAGGTTGCGTCCCACATCAGAGATTATGATTTTATGATTGATCGCTTAATTGGATAAGTGTATAGTAATATTTATAAATAGTACCATTTTTTTAATACTTTTAATTAATTAAATTATTTATTTAACAGTTTATTTATATACACACTTATAAACAGACAAGAAAAAAAAGGAACAGAAAAATACGTGCAAAGGTGATGCTTATTTCTAAAGAAATCTCTTCCAGCATACCTGCGATAGGAAAGTGGATAAAGAGAGATGTAGACAACGTGTGTAAGAGTAGAATAGAAAATAAAATCTACATAAAATAAGAACATTTAACTATTCACTATTCATTTAATTTCTTTAATCAATAAATAATAAAAATAGAAGCATTTTTTTTTGTTGCGTTAAAAGAATTTAACCATTTAAAAAAAATGCTTCTATGAGGAGCTTGTGGCTAAGTAATAACAGCCGCACGGGTCGATTCATGAGGTTAAGCTACGTTTGCCGGGGTTGGTCCGTGGATGGGTGACCATCTAATACATACCGAGACTGCTCCATGCCTCGGAAAGCACGTTAAGCCGTTGTGACTGTACTTACTGATCACAGTGACGTGAGCGGTCAGTGGCAGTACTCCGCGGCGTTTGACGTGAACGCGCGTGACGTCAGCGGTCAGACCGCGCTGTACGTCGCGTGCACGCTGGGCAACGTGTCTGTGGTCGACGCGTTACTTGCACATACTGTTGTGGCGTCGCCTGCGCCTAAGCTGAATCAGGTTAGTCCCATTTATTTTTAGAAATGTAAAAGTTTTTAGAAACTAGCTTTGCGTGCAAGTCGGAAATGATCCCACGGGAACGCACTACCGAGGTAAAAATTATCCTATGTTCTAATATAACTGAGCCCCGCGGTTTTACCCGTATAAGTCTCGATCCCGTAGAAATATCGGGATAAAAAGTATCCTATATCCTAACCCAGGGCATGGTTTACCCATGTGCCAAATTTCATCCAAATCCGTTCAGCCGTTTTTGCGTGAAAGCGTAACAAACAAACATACAAAAAATCTAATCTTTTCCTTTTTTTTTAGTTTAGATTAAGCTCGGTGCGCTATTAATACTCTAACCAGAGAATCTTCAATTCTATATACCAAGACTTCTCGGTTCGATCTTAACGCCAAGTTTTTTGCACAGGAATCAACAGAAGACACGCCCGTCATCGCGACACAAGCCCTCAGTCCTCAACGCGGCGGCATATCCCTTGGCATTCACGCTATCGTCAGCAAACTGACAGGATCCTCCAACAATAACGTAAGTAGAATATTGTATCTAGTTGTAGTCTGACACACAACGACCAACCTTGCGTTAGTTGAAATACAGTTGAAAACACACTGATACAATACAGATGGTTCACTCCGCAATACCATTTAAATAAAAAGCGACTCTTGCTTCTACACAATAAAGTGCAATTCAGGTCGCACAGCGCTAATTACCTACAGTTATATTCACCTAGAAGTTGCCTCTCTTTCTATCGCGTAACTCTTATACCTTCTGATCACGTTAGGGTTTTCATCTTTTAAATAATAATTAATCTGAATATTTAATTACTACTTTTGTGAACCAATGACGTTTCAATTAAACCTAGGCTCGGAACTAAGTAGTAGGTATGTAGATTTAAAAAAAACTAAATATTTTTTTATTTGACTAATGTTTGCATAATGTACAGACGCCAGCACGTCAACCTACTACAATCTGTCAAATTTCTTTAATAGATTTTCAACTTTATCTCTAAAGCATAAGGTTCAAAGTTGATTGGGAAAATTTGACAGTTTCGGGTAGGTTGATGTGCTGGTGTCTGTATTTTAACTTAAGAAAATAGGCATACGGCATACGTTAGTGTGTGACTATACTAGCTGTTTGCGGTGTAGCATGGTGCGGGTGACAGGTCACAGAAAGGGTAAATTTATTTAATTGACTACAGTTATCACTGAGTCCGTATTATGTACACAATCTGTATGTAGGTACGGACCATAGTCTTAAAATACAGAATCAGTAAAAACAAGTAAATTATAATATATTTTACCCTTTCACCCGCACCATGCTACACCGCAAACAGTATAGTCTATGAAACTAAATATCTCTTTTAGGTGTTCTATCAATCCTTATTATTATTTAAGCAGCCAAATGCGATGCAATATACTGTTGCCTTCATTTTAGTATTTTTAGTTTAATATCTTGCGCGAGAAATAAGGAAATGTTAGTGTCGGGGTTTTTTTTTAAATTTTAATATAATTTCACTTGTGTTTATTTATTTATTTATTTAAACTTTTCACACTTATAAAAAGTACAAAGGCGGACTTAATGCATTAGGCATTCTCTACCAGTCAACCAAGGGTAGTGAAGAGATTAGATGGCAGGTGCTCTGTTTGAGAGGAACAAAGAAAAATCATTTTTTATTAAAATATATCATATAAATAATTATATATCATTATAAATAATTATATTACACACACATACATACCTTACCTACCTTACCTTTTTGTTTATACCTTTTTAAGTCCGTTTGATATTCAGTTTGTTAGCTATCCATATGGTGCAGCGGCGAAGAGACAAACTGCCGAGCACGGAGTCGTGGGTCCAATGCCAGAGTCAGAAGAAATTATTGTATGATTCATTGTTGTTTATCAAAGTGTGTGTGTTTCTGTCTTACCTAATTTGCTAACTGTATTGTGTATTTGTAATCTTACTTCTGATTGCATCTGCAATAATTAATGTGGATGTTCATGTGGGTGCCGATGTAGCACAGGTCGCGATAAGAATGAAAATAGCCTGCGCCGACGACTCGCGCGTGCCGTACGCACGTGCTAATTGACCAATAGGAGCGAATTCAAATTCAAAAGTCATTAATTTCTGTTTTTTTTTTTTGCTTTTGTGTGAATATTGTGTGACAGCACCTAATCAGTGCGCTAAAAAAAGATTACTCATAGGAAGATGATGGTGACTGTCTGGTGGACCAGTGCCGGACGTGTACATCATAGCTTCTTACCGAATGGCACAACAGTGAAGGCAGGTGTCTATTGCCAAGAATTGCAAACAATGATGGAGAAGCTCGTAATTCAACAACCAAGACTAGTCAAGCGCTCTTCCCCATTGCTTCTCCACGACAACGCGCGAGAAACCTGAACCTAACCTAACCTAACCTGAGTCAAATAAACTTATTTTCATTCTTTCTTTAGTAGACCCAAAATAAAAACATCAAATCCTTTTTATTTTTATTTTATCTAGATATCGATACCATCAAGTCTGGAGTTTCGCTAAGTAATTTGATTTGACCCTGTGTAGTTTTAGTGTGGCTATGAACTAATATCTGTGCTTGATAATACTATTTTAACTTCTTTTTTACCATTACCTGGTTTGCACATAAAACTCAAAAACGTAAGTAAGTATTCGCTAGTATCTGAAGGGGTCCGCTTGGGCCGATGCGTGCCGGGGTTGCAGGAAAGTCCGAAAGGGATACCGTGGCCCCTGGCAACGTACAGGCAACTGAAGGAACACGGGTGTGTTTTAGTCAGTGAGAGTCTGACACGCCCTCCCGCTCCGCGCAGAGCGGGAGAAGTTATTTGATAAATTCCAACCCAAAAAAAACATTCGCTAGTATAGATAATATATTATTAAAATTACTGATTTAAGCTTAGCTAGGTCTTGCTGGTTCTTCTACCTATATTTTTGTACCTATTAGACATGTCTGAACATGATTTTATATTTCCTATATAAGTTTCAGCTACTATAGTTTGACCGATACCTCTGTGCCGCACCTTAGGTATGTGCTCAGTGAGAAGGGGGGGGAGGGCAGGCCGCTCATTCGTCGAAGCTGACGACATCCCGCTCCCTAACTCGCCGCGCTTTTCTAAGGCGTGCTGCAGCGGTATCGGTCAAACTATATTAGAAAACTCGGATCTCTAGTCTAGAGTAAAATATAAACAGTACGTTTTACCTGCAATATTTTGTCTCTATGTCACCCTAAGGTTGACTGAAAGAAAATGGTTAAGGCATTAACCGGCTAAGCTCCACAGTTTGACATTGAGCGGTTTACGTCATTTTAAACTTTGTTCAGAATTTTTCAGTGTTACCTGTAATTTTTTGATTATTTCTGGTTTAATTTACGAGATTATTCGTAAGTTCATACGTTAAAACAGCCCACAGACCATAATAGCCATACTTTAGCAGTAAAAATAGTGATTTTAAGCCGCGCGAGTAGACTGTCACCAATTGGTGACACCGTGAAAAGTCACTATTTTACTGCTAAATAATGGCTTTTATCGTCTATGGGCTGTTTTAACCTATGGTATGACGTATTTTCTTGCCAATTAGACCAAAATTAACCAAAAAATTACATGGAAACCCGAATAATTTTGAAAAATGTTTAAAATGACTTACACCGCTCAATGTTATACTGTAGAGCTTAGCCGGTTAATGCCTTAACCATTTTCTTTTAGTCAACCTTAGGGTGACGTAGAGACCAAATATGGCAGGTAAAACGTTATGTTTATATTTTACTCTAGACTAGAGATCCGAGTTTTCCGAGATATAGTTTGACCGATACCGCTGCATCACGCCGAAAAAATCTGAAAAATGACGTAAACACGCACGTCAATGTTAATTTCTGGAGTTAGTCAGCATAATAAAAGGAATAAACAGTTGAAAATATTTGTCCTCCAGGACCGCTGGTCATCCGAGCGTCGCGTGACCCCAGTGGTGGTGGAGGCGGGGCGCGGCGGGGACGCGTGCGTGGCGTGCGCGGCGCGCGGCGGCCACGTGCGCCTGCTCAAGAGGCTGCTCGCGGCCGGAGCTGATGCTAACGCTTCTGCGCTGCCGCCGAGTGACCTGGTAACTTATACGTTTTAAGTTTTTCTAGGGTACATAATTTTTCACTTCTCATGCTCTGAAAATGCTTATTTGTGCAGGATATAGGCTGCACAAAATTGAATTTTGTGCACTAGTGCATTAACGTATCTACTCATAAATGTATCGATGTTAAGGCAAAGAAAATGAGCCATACAGCCAAACACAATAAGAAGTTCATAGATAGAATTTGTTATTTTATAATATTTACATTAATTTATTTGCCTTAAGTGTTTTTTAAGACATAAAAGATATTAAAATTTGAATTCAAGTACGTTAAGTTATTTAATTAATTTAAGAAATGTTGTGTTATACTACAGTAACCTAATTACGTAATATACGAACAATCGAAATTTGAATCGTTTTGAAACAAATTGCTAATCCATTGCTTCACAATTTCGAAAAAAAAATTTGCTCGACAACGTAAATAACGCAATGAATGTTGTTGAAATCTCAAAATGAAACAAATTTGTCGAAATCGTTTACGAAAATGTGTTGCGTAATTAGATAGCTGTTTTATTTCCTCGTAATCGAAGTGAAAAGCAGAGTTTGTAACTCGTCCACAAAACCATTTTATCCTCGACATTACTATCAGCCCTCGCCTTCGTCTCGGGCTGCTAAAAGTCTCGGATAAAAATGGTTCGTTTTGTGCACTTGTTATAAAATCTACTATGTTCAGTTATGGACATGGTTTAACAGCACAAGAAAATGGTGAGCACATAAAGTAACAAATACAATATGTAAAAAAAACCTGTCCGATCTGTGAAGGTGTTGTTAAGTATCGTACGGAGAGTATATTTCTAATGTAATAATTTAAAAAAAACATCGCCGCTTTTTTTTCAATTCAATTTATTTCATGAACAATTCACATTGTGTTTGAAAACATAATATAAATAACAATGGGTAGTTTTACCGGTTTATTGCATAGGGCGCGGGCGGCCGTCGTTTAGCGGGTGTCTACAAGTCATAACTTATGAGTGGAGATCTGATATTCGGATGCATATTTACCTAAAGTTAATTTTTCGCTAAGAAATTATAGAAGTGGCTTCTTAATTTATTTTTTCTTATCTTAAATCCCGGAATTCAATAAACTCCGGGAATGCAAAACTAATCGGATACATGGTATGGAAACGACTTATCAGCCCTCTTGTGAAGGTTACTTTTGCGATGTTAACATAAAAAATTATATACCTACTGTAAACATTTTTTAATGAAACTCAAGGCACCAAGTTGTTTTTCACTGTGTGCTGTGCGAATTTGGCAAACTACTTTACAACAGTAGCTAGCATTTTTATAGTCAAAAAGTTAAAAAAAATATCAATTCCGTAATCGCGAGATTTTTGCGATCGATACAAAAGTGCATTCCATAGTAGCCAATACCTGAACGTAAGTAAATATACATTCAATTCTATAATCAGAACTCTAAATCTGTCGATCCCGGAATCCCGGGATTTTTTCGATACAAAAGTGCTTTCCATAATAGCCAACACCTCAACTTTAGGTAAATATGCATCCGAATATCCGATCTCTACTTATGAGCCCTGTTGAAAATTTGCTAATATTTAATGGATTTGGGGTAATATTGGTCCAAAAAAAATTAGTTCACATGTTCGCTCTAGCCAGCACACATCTCCGCTTCAGCCAACACGTCTCCGCTCCAGTCTAGCCAGTACACATCTCCGCAAAGCTTCGATGGATACATCCTAGCTGAAAAACATATCTTCTCGTCTCGAAATCTCCGCTTTGGTGGAGTCCGGGCCACAAAAACGGACGGCCAATCTTCGAAGCACTCTCTAAGTAATCAGAATTTAATAACCTCTCCAATGAATTCGTCATCTTACTTCTCCAGATGGGTGGCGGCGACAGCAGTCGCGACCGTCGTCGCTCCCGTAGCGCGTCTGCAGCTATGAGCAGCGTGCGGTCTACCTCTGGACCCTCACCTGCACGAGCTGCTTATAATACTGATCGTAAGTACCTAAACCTTTTTTTTTTTTTTTTTGGGTGGGAAATCATCAAATGACTCCTCCCGCTCTGGGTGGAGCGGGAGGGCGTGTCAGACTCTTACTGACTAAAACCCACCCGTGTTCCTTCTCTTGCCTGTGCAATGCCAGGGGGCCACGGTATCCTTTTCGGACTTTCCCGCAACCCCGGCAGGCAATGGTCTCATCGGACCCCTTCATTCGCTGACATCTCTTTGAGGCGCGCGTGGAACACAACGCGCCGTCGACCCGGGCTTGGTCCTTACCGGACGGCGAGCTACCCATTGCTTACCGTCCGCAAGCCCGCACCTACGGTGGCCGGGAATCGGCTATCGATTCCCGACGCCCAGCGGGCGTCTCCTCCTGCGGCGGATAGGGCGCGAAATTTGCCTCTCCCTCACGCGCTCCGCCTCCTCCTTTGCGAGCATTACTGCTTCGCAGAAGGAGGTGACGGCCTCCCATGCCCTCTCGCTCCGTACCATGGCCTGGACCAGGTCCGGACGCGAGAGATCCCGCCACCGATAAGTACCTAAACCTAAGGAGTATAGGTATACTCCTTAGGTTTAAGTAGTTCAAAAAAGGTAAACAAAAAAAACCACGTGACGAGACAGCTTTCAAGTAACAGACTAAACGTATGAATGAATGAATTATATTATATTTATTTGCGAGAATGTAGGTAGCTAACATAAGTTCTTAAGATCTTAAGGGTTTCACTATATTCGTCATTTCAGCCGTGCACATATTTCGATTTTACATTTAGTAGTCAGCAATAATGTAAAAATACTAAAAATAGTCAAATCATTTAAATTTAGATTACAATGCAATTCATAAAATTTAAATTAAATACAACTCAATTCATTTTAAATAATAATTTATTTTTTATTAAAAATAGCAATCAATAATAATGATGTCATGTCAATAAAAAATAGCTAGAATAATGAAAATGTTTTTAAATTATTTAAATAATGTCAATAAGTAGTTGTAAATAAAGGAAATAATAATAAATTTTACATTTTACACTCAAAATATTCATTGATGGAATAAAAACATCTCTCACACAACCAGTTATTTAACTTTCTCACTACACACACCCTACACCTACACACCACTTACTCACTACACACACACTCGGACCTTACATTTATTCACCTCACCACACAGTTAAACGTTTTTCATTCTGTTTCCTTTTACGCCATTTGCTTATTGTTGTAACGTCCCGTTATATTATACGAGTACTGTAGCTTTGTCTTGTTTGCTACGGAGAATCACTGACTCCTAAGACACACGCACATACACCTAGTTTAGGAGTCAGGGAATTAAAATTATTGTGACCTAGTTATAAGCCTTATATGCCCTTAGTTTATAGTTCTTGTACTGTGATGGCTTTTGGTGAAATGAAGAATTTATTTATTTATTTCAATTTAATTCTAAATCTGTAATACCTATCACTTCAGTTGTCGTGCTACGTCACAGTTGTACTCTTCAATTTAGCAACGTTATAATTCGTTGACGTTTAGAGTTTGGGCTCTTTAAAATAGGCAGATATTAAATGTTATATTTTTATTATAAACCTAACTAAAAAATTGTGCTCAAGCAGTTACATCTACGAAGAGTAGTTTGATAATAAATTATATAGTTTAACATACATTAATAAAAACTATTATATTTTAGGAGCATGAGGAACAGGGTGTAAAGTTCACTCATCCACCATAGAAAAGGGAGGATCCTCTGACCAGACGGGTGTTGTGTCTGGCGGGCCGACTGCCCGACTGTTGATGTCGGATAGTCTTATGTCGTTCGCGCGGTAAACTCTAATTGCGCGATGCAAGATTTGTGTGACGTCATGTATTTGATGCGTAGTTCGTATGTGGCGGTGTATCCGCTACAATATAATGTAAAATAAATTTAATTTGGTTTTATCGTAATTTTAAACATGAAAGTGTCATCTGTAAAAAAAACCTTTTTACGATTTGGTTACCTTTATTTAAATACCTGAATCTATGGAGTATAAATAAATTAAGTATGTGTGCCTGATCAAAATTCATTACAAATTACAACACAAATCATAATATCAATTTTAACTGTGGATAACCAATCAATTCTAATTAATATTGCAAATGCGAAAGTTATTTTGTTTGTTTGTTACGCTAAAACGCCTACTCAGATTTGGATCTTATTATAATGTTAGAAATATAGTATAATTTTACAATGTTTGTAAGTATGTGAGCACCATGCATCTATCACATAATTAATTTATGTCATTCCTTCATTTTTCATTATTTTTACCTATCGTGGTATAGTAATCTTATTCTAGGTGCATTGTCTTTACATATAATTTTATAATTAGTGTATACAAGATATAATGATTTTTTTTAAAGAGTAACGGTGGAGTTTCTTGCCCATTCTTCTCTATACGAAAACTACCTTTTGGAATGGGCGACTAGAATCAGTTATTATTATTTTTTGTAAAGTTTGACGTTCAAAAGTGCCTTTTTTTGTGCCTAATTGAAGTAAATTATTTGACTTTGACTTTGATCAATTATAATTTATATGTATTTGAAATTTCTTCTTTTTTACAGGAGACAGCCCATGGACGGCCCTAGCCATCGCTGCGCGCGCTAAAAACGTGCAAATAGTAGAGATTCTGCTACAACACGGCGCCATCGACCCTCATTGTAGAGCCATCAGGGAATGTGCCACACATGGACTCACTGAGCTACTCGCCAAGTTACTGGCCACCAAGGTATGTCCCACTTAGTCTTAGACGGATCCTAGACGTGCAATATTATTGCACAGTGCGGAACGAGATCCACGGGAGCATCAAAAGAAAGAAAAGAAAGAAAATATTTTATTTGGGACACGCAAGCAGGAAATACAAACAGTAATATTTTTTTTAAAGAAAACTAAATTATATAAAATTAAAATAACAAAGGAACATAAAAAAAATAATAACTAACAAAAACAATAACGACCTGTGCGAGGCCAAAAAGGCCCCTATCTCAGCATAATACGGCGATATTTAAAAATTAAATACCACCGCGCTGGTATTCTGATAGGGTCCACCATCACACCCATTCCATCAGGAGGGGCGTGCACCGAAACACGTACGGAAACCAAATCTGGTTCAGTCCTAGCGACGCACCGTGCAGATCACGCCGCAGCGGGCGAGCGCTCGCGGAGGGTTCGCTCGAGCAGCGCACCGGCCGGCACACCACTGTTCCCACTAGTGATGGATTAATTAGCATTCGCATTCATAGTTTAGCATTTAGCAAATGAAATGTGGTTGCGAAATTCTGTGAAATGCGAAGGGAATTCATCGCTTCGTACTTTTTTATACTATCATACGTCAGAGCGACGACGCACGCAGCGGTAGCGTGCGCTCTCCGTCGCACCCACGGGAAGTCGGGAATACTAAATCTATCTGTTTCGTTTCGTTCGCGAGTGAAATTTATTAGCAGGTGCTGCGAAGTTGCGAAGAATGGGTTAAGCAATTGTTACCTTATTGTCTTTGATTTGCGCGTACTTAGGGTTGAATATTGAATGAATGCTTGTGATTGTTTAATTTATTCAAATTATTAGCATTAGCAGGGTGGTGCGAAGAATGATGTTTAGCAATTATTATCTTATTGTCTTTGATTTGCTCGTACTTAGGGTCGTGTATTGATTGAATGAATGCGTGATTGTGTTTTGCAATATTAACAAAATTCATTACATTACATTACTACTTCCCACCACATTCTCGCCAATTACACTTGAAATTGTTAACCGTTTGTTTTCCCTTGTAAATCTTCTAAACAGTCTAGTATTATAAATGATATACCCATTTCTATTTACATACCTTACATCCTTCCCATGGTCTAAATAAACAAGGTCTGGCATTCCGGGAGTGACACATGCTTACGTCACTATACAGTTGCCGCTTTGTTGCAACAAAACACGAATTAGGGAAAGATTTCCAGTCATCATTCTGTTAAAAAATATATACAAAGCTTTTAAATTGTCGTTTCGTTTGTCTAATCAAACGAAACATTTCAATTTAAACATATACCAACGTAGTTCATAATTAAACCTAATTGTTTTATCGGATTCGCACAGGTAATAAAGGTGGTTGGGGAATTATTAGCACACAGTACTGGTAACACAGATGTGATGGCGTAGACTTGTGTCTCCCACGTGGCCACTGTGTCTCGGAATGCTATACCTGATATTATTGTACCATGATCCCTACCTAAATCGCATCCTCATAAAACTAGCTACGATTCTTGTTCCTTCTCTGTCCATGCTGTAAGATTGTGGAACTCAGAACCGCCTAGCATTCGTGATTTAATCTCGCGACAATCTAAGAAGCCCGATTTGACATTTCTCAATCATACGTTCTGCGATGACTTTGTATGAACGTCTACGTAAGAAATTGAAACATCTAATTCATAATTCTAATTAATTAGTACGTTATCGAAACACTATAACAATGAGTATCATTTGAAACCACCAAGTTTCACTTTATATTGGAATAATGCACCCAAAAACACGAATTAATCGTTGATTAATATTCCGAAACGACCTTATTACAATGTCATGTCTTTGGGTTCAAAATTGAAAAGTCATTTATTCAAACTAGGCTGAGAATCAGCACTTTTCGAACATCAAAATTACATAAGACAGTCCCTCAAAAACGCCCACCCTTCACGTCCGTTGTCGTAATGTTGTGACCGTTTTAAGCCGAGTTTTGATTCGCTTAATCATATTTTCTCTTCTTGTTCTCACTCACTATTGTCTACATTTTTTTCTAATTTCTCCTTTCGCAGGTCTGCTGGAAGAAATTTCTTAAGAAATAAGCAGTACCTTTGTACTCAAAATTATAACTATGTTGTATTTATATTTATTTTACTGTTTGTACATTAATAATAAAATAAATAAATAATAACACTTCTATATTTCTCAACGGCATGTGAAGCCAAGTCAGAGGTCCATGGGCGGCCTTAAAACTCTGACATCAGGTTGGTCACACGTAAAGGAGAAGAAGAATAACGTTGAAAATGTTTAGTACTAAACCCATTTAGACAATTGTGGCGCAATAGGGCCTTGGTAAATATTTCTTAAAATTTTCTTACAGGCTTATCCCGACCCAGACTACAAACTAAACAAATCAACGATGTCTGAAGCGCTGTTCAGCGATAGAGACGGAGATTCAGCGCTGACTTACAGCGCTTTATGTCCTACTACCGCTGTTATGGTGAATTGGAGGGAGCTTAGAGCGCAACTAGCTACTATACGGTACGTAGAAAATAATATTACTTTTATTTCTATAAGGAAGTACCTTTTTCATTTTATTATAGATTAATTCTCTTTGTAATTATTAGCGTGTTTATGTCAAATGTAGTTAAAATTCTGTCAAAACATGTCTGTAATATAATTATAATAATATAATATAATATATTTATTCAAAAAATTACAAGGCATAAAAATTAGTACAGTTTTGCTTAAATGTAAGTTATATTCCTAAGACTTACGTGCCTGAACTAGGTAATCCTGTGTTTCAGGCGGGAAGAGCTTAAATAGACTTATAAAATAAATAGATAATCAAAAGGTTGACAATAGATCACTAATTATAAGTTGAGTAGTATAACTCTTAGTTTCTAAATTTGATAAATACTTAACGTAGGTGAAATTTGTACATATATTCACTGTAGCACAGTTAGTAAATTCTCTGTATCTTCGTAAGACATACTTTGGAGAGCATCCTTGAGTATTCTCTTACAATTTGTGTAGTTCAGGGAATAAATATTTGCTTTCGAGTTTAGTCTATTATAGAGAAGAGGACCGAGGTATAGGTAAAATTTGGATACAAAAGCATGTTTTGTTGTATTTTGTGGACAAACTATACCTTTACTTCTTTTATTAGTATATGCAGTGCTGTAGGGTAGAGCTGTGTGTTGTTTTAATACAATACCTATTATAAATAGCTGTCTAACTGTTAATACTTTACAAGATTTGTATAGGAGGTTAGTAGGAAAAAGGAAAGGGCGGAAAGTAGACACTTTGAGGATCGCCCTTTGAGCTCTCTCAATGGTTAGTAACATTGTTTTACCCGCTCCACCCCATGAGGTAATACAGTAGGTTAATATTGATTGACACAGCGCAAAGTAAACTTGTCTAATTAGTTTTGAGTCAGCAATATAGCGTAACTTTTTAAAAACAAATATCAACTTGCGAATTCTATTATTTAATGCTTGTATATGTTGTTTGAACGAAAGTGTTTCATCTATTATAACACCAAGGTATTTTGTTGTATTTGCCATTTTAATTTTGGGACAAACACATTGGTTTTCTGTAGGAATTATGCAATGATGAGCATATAATGTCGATATAGTGGTTGTTGGTGTTTGCTTGCGTAATTCAAATAAATCTGTCAATTTTATTTTATTTATCTAAACTAAAGCTTTCGACACTGTTACTGTTCGCATTCTAGTGGAAATATTGAACCCGTTGGAATAAAAGCACTGCTATTGAAATTTTTCGCGACTGCCTTTGTCAAATATGACAATGCGTTTGGACAATGTCTTTTACAAACAGTAAAACAGCTTATCACATGTAGGGTGCCTCAGGGTAGTGTAATAGGTCCAACATTGTTTTTGGTCCGTACGTCCAAACACAGTGTTACTTTGACAACGCCTTTATTTCGTAGCCTTAAGGTCGTAGCTGAAGTGTCTGGTATACAATTTATCTTACTTTTTATCTCCCCAGAATGTCATGGCTTCGTCAAGCGGCTCTTCGAGTCAACTCTAAACTCGGCAGCAACAGTGGTGCCCTACATGCTCTAACCAGACTCGACATATCCAACAATGAGCTAAGGCTCTTACCACCTGAGCTGTTCACCATGCTGAGCTTAAGGTAAGGAGTCCTGCTTAGCCTATTCCCAACTATGACGGGTGCGGCTTTCAGTCTACCCAGATGAAAGAAAAGAAAGAAAATAAATTTATTTGACTCACGTTAAGGCACACAAAATCGGAAAAAAAACAAAAATAACTTAAAATATGTCTGCCTCACGTCTGCGCCAAATAGGGCCAGCCAGTTCAGCATAAATGCCAGACATCTAGTGTCTGACGCTGGTTTTTGACTGGAGATGCAGCTAAATACCATTATGTTACATGGAGCGAGCCTATGAGACCTCCTGAACTTTGTTACTGGGTAAGATGATTAATTAGCCTAGCTTAATAGCCTAGTGGTGAGACCGTCGGACTGCCAAGTCATAGGTCTCGAGTTCGAAGAACCCAAGGCAAGCACCTTTGACTTTTCGGATTCATGTGCGTATTGTATAATTATCACTTGCTTCAAAAACGGTGAAGGAAAACATCGTGAGGAAACCGGCCATGCCTGAGAGATATTTCTCGACGGCATGTGAAGCCAAGTCAGAGGCCCATGGGCGGCTTTAAAACTCTGACAGCAGGTTAATCACTAACCACACGAAAAGAAATAAAGTGCAGACAAGCAGCTAAATGCTTTTGCAGGCCAAAATGTAATTTAAATCATGCACGCTATTTTGAAACTTATTTTGGTAGTGATTGAGTTCATTATCAATTGGCACGGCACGGTTGGCGCAGTGGTTAAGCGATCGATTGCTGCGCTGCGTGTCGCGGTTTCGATTCCCGCACGGAACAAATATTTGTATGAACTACAAGTAGTTGTTCCGGGTCTGGCTGTTTGTGTATGTGAGTTTAAATGTTTGTAAACGCACCCACAATACAGGAGAAATTCCTAGTGTGGGGCAACATTTAAAAAAAAATGTTGACTGCACCTATGCTCAGGAGTGGGAAATCGTACCTCAGCTTCCTGATGACTACCATTCCACATTTCTTAAAAAAAAAAAGTAATAAAACTGCTTGTAGTGTCCATTCTGACCCTTATTCTTTGTTATTTTCATCCCCAGGTATTTAAACGCCGCCCAGAACAAGTTAGAACGTCTCCCAACGTCTGAAGATCCCTTTGAAGAAGAACTAGACAGCAAAAGACGCAAGAAGAAACCTAAGATCAGACCAGAACTGTATACAGCACCTATGCTGCAAGAGCTGTATTTGCAGGTAAGATCTAGAAAGGAAAGAAATAAAGAATGAAAGCAAGAAAAAAATAAAATAAATACGTTTCTTTGCTGAGAACAAATCTGCCTAGTCTTTTCCGACTGCCTATCTGACCTCCACAACCCAGTAACTGGGTAATACGATACCCCTTGGTAAGACTGGTTGTCAGATTTTCGGACTTCTGACGACCCGTAACGACTGTCAAAGATCCACGAATGACAGCCGGGACCAACGGCTTAACTTGCTTTCCGAGGCACGGAGGAGTCTCGGTATGTAAAGATGGTCACCCATCTACAGACCAACCCCGGCAAGCATAGCTTAACCTGATGGATCGACCCGTGCGGCAGTTATTTGCTGAGAACAAAACACGAAAATAATAATTTGGGGGAAAATATGCGTTACATCCACGCAAAACGGCCATCGCTCAGCATAATGCTGCGACCCTATGCGAGACCCTCGCGTTTGGCGAAATTTGGGTGTACTATAGGTGCGCAACTACCAAACATAACATGATTCTTGTATTCCCGAAAGGTTCTTCGAGAATACAGGCGTAATGTTTTATTTATTTATGAATAGGAGAACCAACAGCACAAATGGATAACAGTTGATTAAGAAACATAAAGCCAATTACAGGTTCTCACGGGTAAAAACAGAAGAATTAGTAGAAATTGTAGGGTCACTAACACTAACAAGCACGATAAAAAAGATTAAGAATATATATATATATAAGGTGACTGCCTCGTTGGTCTAGTGGTTGCAAGCGCTACTGCTGAGCATGAGGTCTTGGCTTCGATTCCCGGGTCGGGCAAAGTGTTATTGGGTTTTTCTATCTGGAATTTCTCAATAGCAGCCCGGAGTCTGGATTTGTGCCCGGTTGATGGCAATAGGCTCGCCCCCTATTACATGGGACTTAAACATAACTGGCGAAATGTGGGTGTACCTACCTACTACAGGTACACCTCTGCCCAACCCTTCGGGGAAACAAGGCGTGATGTTATGTTATGTTATATATATAAGGTACAATAAGTATTATGCACTATGCACTTGTAAAAAAGTCAGCGTGTAGCCGAGTGCGTGCAGAATAGGTTTTGGTGGTAAATGGGTCAAATGAGAACTCTTTACAAAGAATATTAAAGTCCTTACTCGCTCGCACCATGTACGAGTTTTGCCTCAAAGTCAAAGTCAAATAATTTATTTCAATCAGGCACAAAAAGGAACTTAAGAACGTCAACATTTCCAAAAAAAAAATGTTTCTAGTCGCCCTTTCCAAAAGGTAGTTTTTGTATGGAGAAGAATGGGCAAGAAACTCCACCGTTACTCTTTTAAAATATTTTCACAACATTAACTATATAATTATATGTGAAGACGATGCACCTAGAATAAGATTACTATACCACGATAGGTAAAAATAATAAAAATTAAGGAATGACATAAATTAATTATGTGATAGATGCATGGTGCTCACATATTTACAAACATTGTAAAGTTATACGATATTCCTAACATTTTAACAAGTACTACTAATAATAAGTCACTGTGTGAGTTCAAGTAATCACAGAATATAAAATCAATGTTATAAAAAATTTAAAATATTATACAATTAAATTGACAACCAGTTAGATTTTGTCTAGTTTTTTGCCTGTAATTAGAAGAGGAAAAAAGAATGGAGATAGGCGGATTGAATCTAACTGTGTTATATTATGTCTCGTATCGATCGAAAACTCACTTGGAATGCTCATATTCAAGCTAAGAGACATCAACTTGAGGGGGATAAATGTATTTTCTTTCTTTCCTTCTTTCTTTTCTTTTTTTTAGATGCGTCAGCGCAGCTCGGGAAATTAAAATTTTCTTTAGTTTTTTGCTATTTGCAGATCAGTGTCAGGTTGTATGTTCTCTAAAACAAATACGATCAATCAATGCAAAAGGCGGCGAACTAATCTCTTTAGCCGGGCCGAGACAGCGCCATTATTATGCCGCTAGCGGCACTTTATCCGATAGGGATAGAGTACCGCTAGCAGTACACTGCCATCTAACTATTGTAAGGTTCATGAAAATATTGAAGTTGTAGCGGAAACTAAGCTGTATGTAGGCATTAAAAGCAACAACATGGGTTGGTTCAAAAGTTAAAGATGGCGGCTGTTTCAAACTGTTGTAAGTAATTGTTAAGGGAATTTAATTTTCTTTTGTTTGTGGTTCTGAGGCCGAAAATTATGTTATTTAATTTCTAAGTGGCAGTCATGGAAACATATTTTTGTTTCGGAACTGAAAGAAAGAAAGAAAAATATTTTATTTGGGACACGCACAAATTCAAATTCAAAAGTCATTTATTCAAACTAGGCTGAGAATCAGCACTTTTCGAACGTCAAAATTACATAAGACAGTCCCCCAAAACGCCCACCCTTCACCACTTCCTAGTGCTTTTGCTGGGAAGAAGAAGTGGTGCAACAAACTCCCCAGCAGCACAGCTGTCTGTTCAGTTAGGAAAACAAATGATTCTATACAATAATTTATAAGATAATTTACATTACGCAAAATAAAATTTAAATTATAAATTAATAGCCATATGACAGCTAGCACACGCCAATATACCAACCAAAAACATCGAGAACTATACTCAAGCAGAAATAAAAATAACTAAACGTAAACAATATCTAAAAAAAGAAAATAAAGCCTCCAGGCATAAAGGGCGTGCCCGCTTACATAGAGCTGTAACTAGAAGTTATAATTGATCGACTAGGACCATCGAGGTAAAATAAATAATTGTCGAGGTCGCTAGCTAACCACATATTGTAATACAACTCATTAACAAAAACATTGTAATGAGTAGATTATGTCAACAATAAATAAAAATAAAATAAATGTACATAAAAAGTAAAATTATAAACTTTTATATAAACTCCTAAAACCTGTCAGTAGGTAAACTAATTCTGGAGAAAGAACATTTAAACATTGTCTTGAGTTAATCACAGCGACCAACTATTCTTATCATTTAAGTAGTCGTTGATAGAATAGTATGCCTTTGAACAAAGGTTGGACTTTACTTTAGTTTTAAACGCATTAAAAGGCAAATCTAGCAAACAAGAGGGTAGCTTGTTATAAAAGGTTATACCAAGCCCAACAAATGAGTTATGAACCTTATGAAGCCGGTGGGAGGGAGCACGTAGTTTATCCTTACTTCTAGTGCTAACATTGTGAATATCACTGTTTTTAGTGTATAAGTGTATATTCTGCCTAATATATAAGATGTTGGCGAAGATGTATTGTGATGCCACTGTGAGGATACCGATATCTTTGAAAAAATCTCTCAGAGAAACTCTGGCACCTAGCTGGTAAATTGCTCGAATAGCTCGTTTTTGGAGGACAAATATATTTTGAATATCTGCAGCTTTGCCCCAAAGCAGAATACCGTAGGACATAACGCTATGAAAATAACTAAAATATACTAACCGAGCTGTATCAACGTCAGTGTATTGTCTTACTTTTCTGACAGCGTAGGCGGCCGAACTGAGCCTTCCCGCTAGGCTCGATATATGTTGGCCCCACTGAAGTTTAGCATCTACTGTTATGCCCAGAAAAACTGCCGAGTTTACAGTTTCAAGCACCTCTTTATCTAAGACGATGTTGGGTCCTAGATTTCTAACATTTGGGAGGGCAAACTTTACACATTTCGTTTTCTTGGCATTGAGAACTAGGTTATTTGCCGTAAACCAATCCGTAACCATTGACAGTGCACTGTTTACATCGTCAAAATCTTGTCTATTCCTGTCTACTTTAAAAATAAGAGAAGTATCATCTGCAAACAGTACAACTTCACAGATATCCTTTAAATAGAATGGTAAGTCATTGATATACACTAAAAACAAGAATGGACCCAGTATTGAGCCTTGAGGTACACCTAACTGAACTGGTAGCCCGGAAGATTTTACACCATCAACATCTACACATTGCGACCTATTATTTAAATACGAATTTAAAACATTTAGAGCTTCGTTTAGCACACCGTAATGACGCAGTTTACGCAAAAGCGTGTCATGGTGCACGCAATCAAAGGCTTTGGAGAGATCACAGAAAACTCAAATAGCATTTTGAGAGTTCTCCCATGCGTTAAATATGTGTTTCAGCAGAGCAACACCAGCATCTGTAGTCGAACGACCCTTTGTAAAGCCATATTGTTCATTATGAAGGAGGCTATTTAAATTAAAATGTCTTAGCAACTGCTTGAGTATTAACTTTTCAAATATTTTGCTGAATGCTGGTAAAATAGAAATAGGCCTGAAATTGCCAACGTCATTTTTATTACCTGATTTAAATAATGGTATGACTTATAATGTACTACTTCATGAGATCAGGAAAAGTTCCTAAATCAACATATTTATTAAAAGTAACAGCTAGATAGGGGGCTAAGATGTCTATTATATTACTTAAAAGTTTAATGGAGATTCCCCAGTAATCACCAGTGTTTTTACACTTGAGTGTGTTAAAAACATTAACTCACAGCACGCACAGGAAATACAAACAGTAATAATATTTAAAAAAAGAACAAAATTATATAAAATAAAAAAGGAGCTTAAAGCAAAACTAACAAAAAATAAAAAAAACCTGTGCGAGGCCAAAACGGCCCCTATCTCAGCATAATACTGCGCTATTTTTATAGTTTTCGGAGCTGGTCGTACCGAAAATGAGTTCATATCAAATTCTTAGACGGTCTCCATAAAGATTTTTTTTTAAATTGAATTTCGTTTACATGGTTTTAACGGTATGGGATGCCAATACCGAAAGTCCATTTACAAATCTAAAATGGCGTCAATAAAATAACAGTTTTTTTGTCTTATGTATTTTCCTTAAAACTTATGTCGAAAAATACGGCTCACAGAAAACTATATTTTTGTCGCAGGACAACCGCCTGGAAGAGCTGCCCCCCCTCCTGTTCCGCCTGCCGGGCCTGTCGCTGCTGGACGTGTCCAACAACAAGCTGCGCGCGCTGCCGGCCGCGCTGTGGGCCGCGCCCGCGCTGCGGGACCTCAACGTGGCGCTCAACCATCTGCGCGCCCTGCCCGCCGGGGACGAGGTGAGTGGCCCATGCTGGCCAAGAATGCTAAAGAAACAGCCATGGCCCATGTTGGCCAAGTCTTGTACATAATGGGTCATGATGGCCAATAGTGGCTAGTAAACAGAAGCCCATGCTGGACCTGGTCTTAAGTGGCTTGTGCACAGTGGACTATGCTGGGCAATGATGGACCATGATGGCCACATTGGTCATAAGTGGCTTGCTCTCTGTGGCACATAATGACCCATGTTGGTTGCCCCAGTGGGTGACTCTCAACTTGACTATTAATACTCGGTTGCTATAAACAAAAACGAATCGTTTTTACTTACCAATGGTAGCATTTTTTATTGCCAAACTGGCTATATAGATTCGTAAGCTAATTTTACCTGTGATAACTACTTCATGGGAGGGTCTACTATGCAAAGCTTTGAAGTCTTTGCTTCGGGTCTACCCTTTATAGCAGAACTTTTTATGTCATAATATTATTTTGCATAACAGCAGATAGCATAAACTTCATTTCGCAGAAAATCGCTTGGCATACACTCATTTATCATAATTTAAAACTCATAATTTTGTAAGTCAGAATCAACTTTAGGCATAAATTTCATATTCATAATAATTAAAAAGCAGAACCATCATATCGCAGAAAGATCGCACAAACATGCAAACATGCATGCAGCAAGCATGCAGCATGCAAGCGAGCATGCACCAAGCATGGTTTCTGTCACGGCTCCAGCGCTGCGGGCTTAAATTACACTCTAGGGGTAGGGCAGACAAGACTACGTGGAGTCGGTTTAACAGCGATTCGTTTCTGTCACTAACTTTTGTAGCACAACAAATTACTTTTTAAGACAATATTTTAGTTTAATTTAAGATTTAAAAAGCTATTTTACAGAAAAAAATATTCCAAATAAAATTCTGCCATCTTAAAAGTATGCGATTGTTCATTCGGACATACAAACATTCGCCCAAACAATCAAGGTATTAAATATTTTCTATGCCTTTCAAATATTCGTTTAAAGAAGAAAATGCCAAGTGTGTTATGCCAAATAAATTTCGGAGCATCAAGATTCTGCCAGATAGAGGGAACACCTTTGCTTCATTATTGGTAAAGATACAAGAGTTTTAACTATAACAAATAACGGTCCGTAAATTATAGGAATCCGCCATAAATAGATAATGTTTTAAAGTGTGGTTAAGGTCTAGAAACGTGCCGCCTCGATAGAGGGTAGGGAAGAGGGGGGAGGGAGAGGGGGTGAGGGTTAGTAACTAGCTGTTGCATCCGTAAATAAGTTGAACTTAAAAAATTGAAGTAAAAAAAAAATGTGTAGTAAGATTCTTCTCCGGCAAACAAAAATTGTTTTGGATGATACAAGAGACCCTCTCCCAAATTAGTACCTTATTTCCTTAATAAACTTCCAGAAGACCTACAAACGATATACAAAGCAAATTCGAAAAGTTATGTAAGTACAAATCAAAACGTTTCCTTGCACATAATTTATCCTTATGTACGAGTATGTATTAATGTACCCACATATTTCATTATCACTATTTGAAAAGTAATGTATCATTGTAGTATATAATAGGGATGATGACTAAAAAAATATTTTTTGTCCGTCATGTAGATTATGAAAAAATATCGTACACGTATTTTTTCTTTCTTTACGTTATCAAAAGATTACGGCGATACATTGAGTTAAAATGTGCTATGACGTCACGAGTATGTAGATTTTATACTTACTTGTGACGTAGCGACCCCCACTCTCCAACTTTAAAGCGTTTTATCTAAGTCATTTTTTATTAATATGATAAAGCATAAAATACGTGTCTAATATTTTTATATTATCTGACTGACGGACTAATTAGAATTTCTTTTTTTTGACCCAGGCATCATCCCTATTATAATTTATTGTAAAATGTAAATGAACGACTCGCCAGCACACAGATAAACTCTGAGAGGTTTTCGTTGTGTGGCTAAAACCAGTGTAATATAGGTTAAGAATTAAAAAAAAAAAAAAAAAAAAAACCTCACGTTCTTTCTAGCGAGGCGGCACGTTTCTAAACCCAACCCAAAAGATTTATTTTTAACCAATTTACAAAATATCAGGTACGGAATTAAGATTAATGATCATCATATTTTAAGGCTAGCCTTTTCAGCGGTATAATAGGTATACTCTAGATTATAATATAAAGTCTATGAACGCTATCAAAATAATACATTATTTTATGATCTATAATAGTTGAACTTACTAAAACTAGTATTTTATTTCGTTGTTTCTTCAGATAGTCGCTAAACAATATAAAGCCACCGTCCCACGTCGCGTCCTTCGTTCTAATTGGGTACTTCTTTTAATTAATAGTAGTTTTGATAAACGTATTTAGGTTTAAAGAGTGAAGCACGTACGAATATAGGTAAAAAGAATGTTTATACTGCGTGTATCAGAAAGGTGTGTTCATATTAATGGGTCCAGACCATGAAACTGAACAAGTTTTTCCAAGGAATCGACAAAAAATATCAACTGCCCCCATACAAAATTTCTATACCTAGTGGACCAAAATGTAAGGGACGGCTTATTAGATATATATACAGGGTGTTAAAGTAATTGCGTGCCATAGCTTAGGGCTAGGTTCAGTATCGATAAAGGAAGCCAGAAACCTACTAACTTAAAATAGCAATCATTTAGAATTAAAATTATTTTATTTGTTTAAATGCTTTAATTACGTACCTACTATCGAACGCGAATCGGACTAACGCTACGACGGTATGTAAGTTACAATTCGAATTTTCCCTTCGTACGGGCGGCGCGCGGCGATGCGATAAAAATGTTTTTAGGAGTTCAGTGACATAGAGATCATAACAGAAGAATTATATGTGTAAAGATGACCACCATAATTTTCTGATACACGCTGTATAAATGTGTGTAAAACGTAGCAGTTGGTATTTGTAGTCTGCCTATCCACCAGAAGATAAAGGCTTGATATTTTTTAGGTATTGTCACAGATGGTTCACTCCGCATTGTTGGTATGAAACTACAAGTACCCGGTGGGTCCGTCTTGCTGGGCCCATTCAGTGATTGTAACGTAGTCAGAAGATATAAGAATTACGCGATAGAGAGAGAGGCAACTTCTAGGTGAATATAACTGTCGGTAATTAGCGCTGTGAGACCTGAATTGCACTTTATTGTGTCGTAGTGAGAGTCGTTTTTTTTTTGCGGAGTGAACCATCTTGTCTAACCTGTGATAAGACAGGGGTCGTTTGGTCAGCATTGAGATACTAACAATGTTTATACTACAAGCTTAGAATCATGTACGGAATAGGGGAATGCCTGGGTAAAAAAAATAATTTATATTTAGTCCGTCAGTCAGATAACAAGAAATATTACACGTATTTTCTGCTTTATGTTATTAATAAAAATATTTTTTTTTAGATAAAACGCATTAAAATTGGCGAGTCGGAGTACGCTACGTCACTGACAACTATAGTAGATTTTACAACAAGTGCACAAAACGAACCATTTTTATCCGAGACTTTTAGCACGAGTTATAAACTGCTTTTCACTTCGATTGCGAGGAAATAAAACAGTAGTTTATCATAACATTTCTTTAATTAAAATTCAAAGTAAAATTAGTACAGTTTGGAATACTGAAGGAAATTGTTTTTCCGGCACATTAACGGTATTTATGTCTTAAAAACACATGGCAAATAAATTAAAGTAAATATTATAAAATAACAAATTCTATCTATGAAATTCTTATTGGGTTTGGCTGTATGGCTCATTTTCTTTGCCTTCATATAGATACATTTATGAGTAGATACCGTGTACACGTACTTGTGCACAAAATTCGATGTTGTGCAGCCTATATCCTGCACAAATAAGCACTTTCAGAGCATGAGAAGTGAAAAGTATATTATCTAGCAGGGTGTGACGTCATACCACATTTTTAACTCAATGTATCGCCGTATTCTTTAAATTACGTAAAAGAAGAAAAAATACGTGTCCAATATTTTTCAATAATCTAGCTAACGGACAAAATATAATATTTTAGTCATTATCCCTATTCGTGGTAATATTGAACGCGTTGATGTCTCTGACACCGTGTTATTTTTTTACCAGGGTCACTCAGAATGCAGCAGTCCACAGCAATTGGCGTCCCCATCGGAGACTTCGCCCCAGCTTAGCGCTTCGCCCTCCATAGGCAGCGCGCAATTCGCTTTGGCAACACAATCTGTAAGTATATCGAAGCAATTTATTCATAACTTTCTCATCCAGCTGGAGTTTCTTGCCGGCTCTTCTCCATAGGCAACGAACAATTGGAACCGTGCACCTAGCTTCTGATGTTTCACAAGTGCCCTTGTAGGTTTATGTGAAATAAAATACTTTGAATTTTGAAAGCTCTCCTGTCACAGGTCTGGTAGAAGGAATTTCTAATTAAATAAGCAGTACCTACTTTTTACCCGACTACGGGGTAGCAAAAAGAAGGGTTATGTATGTATGATTTTGACCAGTATGTATGACGTATGTATGGGTGACGTATGTATGTATGTTTCCTCATAACTTCTAAACTTCTCATCATAATTTGACAAATGAGGTATCGTTGGAAGCGTCTAGATCGTCTGTTGGTTATAGGCTTTGTGACGTCACATAAAATTGAATAAGGCGCCCTCTAGAGGACAGACATGAAAATAAAAAATAATCATGCCGTGTTGGGTTTCAAATGTAAGGGCTTAATTAGCATCATCACTGCAATTCACTGCATGGATCGCCCGGAGGACACGGTGGAGCATACGGTGGACGTCTGCCCGGCGCGGGCAGAGCACCGCCGTGTAGGAGTGGAGGCGTGAGGTGGCGGGGATCTCTCCATGGTGCGGAGCGAGCGGGCATGGGAGGTCGGCACCTCCTTCTGCGAAGCAATAATGCTCGCGAAGGAGGAGACGGAACGCGTGAGGGAGAGGCAAACTTCGCGCCCTCACGCCCCAAGCCACCGCAGGAGACGCCCTGGGCTTCGGAAATCTATAGTCGATTCCCGGCCACCGTAGGCGAGGGCTTGCGGATGGTGAGCAATGGGTAGCTCGCCGTCCGGTAAGGAACAGGCCCGGGTCGACGGCACGTTGTGTTCCACGTGCGCCTCAAAGAGATGTCAGCACAACTGAAAGAGTCCGCTTGGACCGATGCCTGCCGGGGTCGCGGGAAAGTCCGAAAGGGATACCGTGGCCCCTGGCAACGTACAGGCAACTGAAGGATAACGGGTGGGTTTTAGTCAGTAAGTGTCTGACACGCCCACCCGCCCAGAATGGCAGAAGTCATCTGATGATTTCCCCCCCACAAAAAAAAACAAAAAACGGCATAATTAGCACATTCCAAAAATAAATATATTAAAAATCTCAAAATAAAAGATTAAGATTTAAAACTAAACTAAAAACAAGACATTAAAAATCCGGAGTCACACGTAATCTGTTCGATTTATGCCTTAACACGTGTGACTCCGGATTTGTAATTGGTCTGTCTGTGATGTCTTGTTTATACCTTTTTAGATCTCTTTTTTTTTTCGCAGTTACGGGTCCGTGCAAGAAATCGACTGATTTTGATCAATTTTGTTCATTAGTTGTGAGAAAGGTAAAAAGAATTAAAGCAAAACTATTAGTGATTTGATAAGTCGTATTCTTTGTTTTGCATGTGGTCGAAAGGGATTTTTCAAATAAGTTAAGTATTCATGGAAAATAGCAAATATTCGCAACAAGTTTTCCGATAAATGATGCGAGACTGACGTTTGATCACTGTTTTATAAGAAACTACTTTTGATTTTGAACATTTAAAAACATTATAAACAATGCTATATGGTCTACTTGTGTGTGGATGAATTACTTTTTTGAACTTCGATACAAAATATGGCAGAAAAATAATGTTGAAAAAACCTCTTTTTTTTTTTAAACCCACTCCGTTATGTATTTTTTCCTATTATTTAGCAAACCATAACAAGAAAATTAAAAATCACACATTGGTCTTCAGCTATCCTTGAGATAAAATCAAAATTTTATTTGATAATTATTCAATATCTTCATTAAGTAAATCAAAGGCGAATTAAACCATATTTTTGAGAGCGCAAAAGTGATGCAACTATTAACAAGTACTGTGACTGACACGAATGGTTTAGCCCCACGAAAACTGTACTTTTATAGTAACACAGAAATAATGTTTCAATTATATCAAGTTTTCTTACAATTAGATAAGTTATTGACGAAAAAGGGTTTTTATCGTGTACGGAGCCTTAAGTTTTAGTTTTATAACTTTAATTTCGTGTGTTTTATCTTTATGTACTTTTCTCTATTTACCTCCTTACTAATAAACGTTGTATAGCGTCTGTGTAGTTACACAACGCTTTGTCTTCTTCTTTCGAATGTCAAATTACTGACGACTGAAAGAGAGAAAACGGTGTGTAACTATTCACCTGATATAATACGTTTATTAGTAAGGCAGTTAGTGTTTTATGTACATACATTGTATTGTTATGCTTTACTGTATTTTAGAAATCATCGTCTCGCAGTCCGTCGATAGAGCGTAGTGAGTCGGAGATGGTGGATGAAGATGATGAAGACTCGATACCTGTGCTCACCAACCGAGCAGGGAATGCTGCGTAAGTATTTACTTAATTAATATTGCTAATTAAGAATGCGGGGATCTGTCGTGTCCGGCCCTGGTCCAGGCCTTGGTACGGAGCGAGAGGGCATGAGAGGCCGTCACCTCCTTCTGCGAAGCAGTAATGCTCGCGAAGGAGGAGGCGGAACGCGTGAGGTAGAGGCAATATTCGCGCCCTCACGCCCCTAGCCGCCGCAGGAGACGCCCTGGGAGTCGGTAATCACAAGCCGACTGCCAACCACCGTAGGCGCGGGCTTGCGGACGGTGAGCAGTGGATAGTTCGCTGTCCGATAAGGACCAGGCCCGGGTCGACGGCGCGTTCTGTTCCACGCGCGCCTCAAAGAGATGTCAGCGAGTGAAGGGGTCCGATGAGACCGATGCCTGCCGGGGTTGCGGGAAAGTCCTAAAGGGATACCGTGGCCCCTGGCAACGTACAGGCAACTGAAGGAACACGGGTGGGTTTTAGTCAGTAAGAGTCTGACACGCCCGCCCGCCCCGCCCAGAGTGGGAGAAGTCATTTGATGATTTCCCATCCAAAAAAAAAGGGTACGCTAGTCGGTCATTCTTCGATACAAACTTATTATGGTGATTACTCGTCTGTTTGACGGTGTAGGTTCAAAACTAAAAAATATATCAATTTGTCTTGTCATTATCTAGCCCTGTATGGAAGCAGAATTGGAATAAAAAATTGTTTTGAAGTTATGAGCGTCGAAACTTCCATATTTCAACAGTTATTTTAACTCTTCTTTGGGCGTCAATAAATAACTTATGTTGTAAGAAAATGGCAAAATAGAAACCGTACAGGGATAGATAATTTATTCGATAGGTAGTTCATATAATTTTATTTTGAGTAAATACATTCAGTAGTTTTTTCATAATATCTATACGCTCAGTTCATGAAATTTTACGCGCTCGTTTTCGTTATAAATTATTGTCTATTGCACTAAATAAATAAATAATTAGAATTATTAACATGCATATTAGTTTACCCCCACCAACGAGTTCGAGCTGTCGACTGGTGTACCCTTAAGGGCTTGATTCACTACCGAGATAAATTTAAAAAAACATGTTCCAACTGTAAATGCATCTTATTTTAAGACTTCTAGGTTTCCCTGTAATCTATAAGTATATAGAACTATTTACAGTTTTAAATTTTAGGGTCAGTAGTTTTGGAGAATGGTAAATTTCCATAAATTTTCTTACCCAACTTTAAAACTATTTATTTTATAATAAAATTAAAATACTTATTTGATACTCTCACAGTAAGCCACGTTAATTTGTCACACGCTAAAGTTTGTAAAACTTTTCGTTTTAATTTTCTTATGTCATAAAGTGACCCCTATATTCAAAATTCATTTATTTACGTTACACGTCCGTGTTTGGGTCACAGAAATTCATATGTATACCAAAGGAGTATATGTATACCATTGACGTTTCATATAAAGTTGGGCCCAAAAGCCAAAGAGCCAGCCGGCGAAAAAAAAAAGTGTTATCCTGGTCGGAGAAGTCCTCCTAATCATTTTTTACTATGGCACTGAATCTAAAAAAAAAAACAAAATTCAAAATATTTTATTTCACATAAACCTACATGGGCACTTATGAAACGTCAGAAGCTAGGTGCACGGTTCCAATTGGTCGTTTCCTATGGAGAAGAGCCGGCAAGAAACTCCACGGATACTCTTTTAAAAATAATTGGTTGTTACAATATTTTCAAATAACAGTGTTATTAGGTATGGGAGGACAGTGTAGGTCTTTCAACAAGTACCAGGTACTTAACAAAATAATTATGGTCAGCAAATTTACAGTCCACTAAGCCTACAGCGTTCTCACATTCACAAAACAGAAAATAATCTATATAAAAATTAATAAATAAATAAAAAGTATTATAAACGAAATGACGTGATTGCTATTACAATTCTGTATAATTATCATGTTCATAAAAGCCACTAATAAAGATTTAAAGTTAAATTGTAGGTATATTATAATGTCAAATAATAATTGATATGCTTGAATCTCTGCGACCATTCCGTCAGCTGTTTTTTAGAGTTGAAAAATCTAGTTACTTTGAAGGCATCTATCGCGTCTTGGAGGACGCGATGGCGAAATTTTTACAGATGATGTATTTCTGTTGCCGCTATGACAATAAACACTAAAAACAGAATACAATAAATATTTAAGTGGGACTCCCATAGTCATGATTGTTTTGCAATAAGCTGCTTGCTATACAAAAACTTAATTTACACAAATGTAAGATATTAGTGAAAGCGTGGTTGATGGGAAAAAACTACGACGAAATAGAAAACCTTCTATTCTCTCCTACTCAATATTTCAACACAAACATCTCATCTCCATACATACACTTACACAATCCTCAAACACACACACACACACACACACACACACTCACGCATATACTCTCTCACAACACAATTTCCTGCTCATTTAATGATTGCTACTTTTGTACATTGTAAAAAATAAGATCTTTTGTTTCATTTTCACTATATTATTTTAATAACCAACGACATACGTAACGACTTTTATAATGAAGGAACACTGACTCCCAAGTCACAGGTATAAACCTAGTTTGGGAGCCAGGGGACCTATGTTTAAGACACTTCTTCTGTATGTTGTAAATGTCTGTAACAAAGTTGTCACTTTTTTTTTTAAATAAAGTTTTTTTTTTGCCGTTTTTATAGATAATGGTACGGAACCCTTCGTGCGCGAGTCCGACTCGCACTTGGCCGGTTTTTTCTTTCCTTCTGGTTACTACTGGTAACTATCAGCATTTACAAAATACTGCCATAAAATGATAAATCTAACTCAAAAATATTCTTTCTCTTTTCCCAGCTGGTCCGAAGCCCGTCGCGCTCACACATGGCGCGGCGTTGTGGAAGGCTCCTCGGTGGGCTGCACGCGCAGGGGCTCCGCCCTCTCAGCCCTGAACCTCGCACACAATCAGTTCACCTGCGTGCCTTGTGCGCTGGCCTGCAGGGCTCCTAACCTGACCAGGCTAAATATGGCTTATAATTCACTCAGGTAAGACTTCTCAGACTAAGACTGCTCCCAAAACGGAGAAGGGTAACATCGTTAGGAAATTATTTTGGTGGACCATGTTGGCCAAATGTCTTGTACACGATGGACCATGTTGGCTAAGTGACGAGACCCCCCAACCCTGAACTTAGCTCACAATCAGTTCACCTTCGTGTCCTGTGCGCTGGCCTGCACTAGTAATGTCAATTAATGTGATTTCGCATTAATTTCATTAGCATGTGAATTGCGAATGCTATGCTATTTGCTAATATGACGATAATTTGATAATAATAATGAAGTATGTGAATTTTGTTAATATTGCAAAACACAATCACGCATTCATTCAATCAGTACACGACCCTAAGTACGAGCAAATCAAAGACAATAAGATAATAATTGCTAAACATCATTCTTCGCAATTTCGCAGCACCTGCTAATAAATTTTACTCGCGAACAAAACGAAACAGATAGATTTAGTATTTCCGACTTCCCGTGGGTGCGACGGAGAGCGCACGCTACCGCTGTGTGCGTTGTCGCTCTGACGTATGATAGTATTTTTATACTATCATACGTCAGAGCGACAACGCGTACAGACAGAGTACGAAGCGATGAATTCACTTCGCATTTCACAGAATTTTGCAAGTACATTTCATTTGCTAAATGCTAAATGAGCATTCGCATGCTAACTATGAATGCGAATGCTAATTAATCCATCACTAGCCTGTAGGGCTCAAACCTGATCAAGCTCAATATGGCTTCACTAATGTAAGATATTTTAGTTTTCATGTACACGTTGGACCATGTTGGTTCTATGTCGTTCGTGTACACGATGGAGCTTGCTGGCCAAGTTTCACGTAGAAACTGGACTGTGCTGGTCTAGTAACTTGTAAGAGACTTTGTTGGCCCAGTGTCTTGAACTCGATGAACCATGTTGGCCAAGTCTCTTGTACACGGTGTTCCATGTTGGTTCTATGTCTTGTTTTGAATCGTCAAAACCAAAACTTGTACGGTCAAAATAGACCATCTAATTTTGGCCCAGTGTCCTTTACCATGACCCATATTAGCCATTGGTCACTATAGAAGTGGTTATGTTTAGTATTTCGTATCTTTGTTCTACAGATCTATGTCCTACGTGACGTCATATCCTACAAGTCTTCGGCAGTTGGATCTGAGTCACAACGAGATCACCTGCTGGCCTAGTTTACCACAAGTAAGTAGACACAACAAGATGTCAATATATCGCAAACATTTTTTTTATGTCAAAACACTGACGATAGTACACTATTCCTAAAAAACAACTGAAAAAAAAAGAATTACGTAAATGATTACTATTTCCATTTTTGAACTGTTCATGTTTTGAGCTGGAAGAACATTACATCAACTCGATCATAACTTAACTGTAATAGCGCGTTGATCAAATCTCAGGCCATGGCATGCTAAGACAGACCCCATAGGTCTAATTGTGTGCTTTGTTTAAGTGTAAGGAACTTGTAATGTTTAATATAAATAAATATAAATATATAATGTATTACAGGTTGAAAGCTTCGGTTCTACCGAAGGTGACCCCCTCGCCTGCTACTGCCCCAACTCCTCAGCAAACACTAACGTGCGCTCCCGGCCAAGGTCTGGAGGCTCTGTCAGGTCACAACTGCTTAGTGCTGCCTGTCCTGCTAGACGACACCTGAGGCTTGAGGGGCTGAGGACTCTGGTGAGTGTTCCAACTCCTGGCGAAGGTGTGGAGCCTCTATCAGGTCCTAACTGTTTGGTGCTGCCTGTTCTGCTAGAAGGCATCGAAGGTTTGAGGACCCTGGTGAGTGTTCCAACTCCTAGCCAAGGTCTCGGGGCTCTGTCAGGTCAAAGTTGCTCAGTGCTGCCTGTTCCCCTAGACGACATCTGAGGCTTGAGGGGCTGAGGACGCTGGTGAGTGTTCCAACTCCTGGCGAAGGTCTGGAGCCTCTATCAGGTCCTAACTGTTTGGTGCTGCCTGTTCTGCTAGAAGACATTTGAGGCTTGAAGTGTTGAGGACCCTGGTGAGTGTTCCAACTCCTAGCCAAGGTCTCGGGGCTCTGTCAGGTCAAAGTTGCTCAGTGCTGCCTGTTCCCCTAGACGACATCTGAGGCTTGAGGGGCTGAGGACGCTGGTGAGTGTTCCAACTCCTGGCGAAGGTCTGGAGCCTCTATCAGGTCCTAACTGTTTGGTGCTCCCTGTTCTGCTAGAAGGCATCGAAGGTTTGAGGATCCTGGTGAGTGTTCCTACTCCTACCCAAGGTCTGGGGGCTCAGTTAGGTCACAGTTGCCTAGTGCTGCCTGTTCTGCTACAAGACATCTTAGGCTTGAAGGGTTGAGGACCCTGGTGAGTGTTCCAACTCCTACCCAAGGTCTGGGGGCTCTGTCAGGTCACAACTGCTTAGTGCTGCCTGTCCTGCTCGGAGGTTTCTAGAGTTTGAGGGGCTGAAGACCTTGGTAAGTGTTCCAACTCCTGGCGAATGCCTGAAGGCTCTGTCAGGCCACAGCTGCTTAGTGCTGCCTGTCCTGCTTGGAGACTTCTGAGGCTTGAGGGGCTGTTGACCCTGGTGAGTGTTCCAACTCCTGGCCAAGGTCTTGAGGCTCGGTCAGGTCACAGTTGTTCTGCCTGTTCCCCTAGACGACACCTGAGGCTTGAGAGGCTGAGGAACCTGGTAAGTGTTGCAACTCCTGGCGAATGTCTGGAGGCTCTGTTAGGTCACAGCTGCTCAGTGCTGCCTATCCTGCTAGGAGACATCTGAGGCTTGAAGGGTTGAAGACCCTGGTGAGTTTTCCAAATGACATTACTGCCATTACAACTGGAACAAATCTGAATTAATATCCCATCCACAAAAGCCACTAATAAATAGTTAAAATTAGAATTGTACATCGACGCGATAACTGAAACCATGGTTTCTATAAATGATTCTGAACCCCCCCCCCCCCCCCCGTTAAAATTTTCCGTCGGTTATTAAATAAAAAATCTATCATTTTGACACCTACGCGGTCAAAATGTATGGAACGGCAAATTGAACTTTTCTATGAAACAGCTGTTTTTTTTTAAAATTCTTCATTTTTATGTTTTTTTATAATCCTGTATAATTTCAAAGTACCTGGGCGATTAAGCGCTGTTTGGGTGAAAATAGAGAATGCTCATTTAATAGTATAGGAAAGTTCATACTAATTCCATGTATCTTCTTCTTTTCGTGTGGTTAGTAAACTAACCTAGTGTCAGAGTTTTAAAGCCGCCCACGGGCCTCTGACTTGGCTTCACATGTCGTCGAGAAATATCTCTCAGGCACGCCGGTTTCCTCACGATGTTTTCCTTCACCGTTTTTTGAGCAAGTGATAATCATATAATACGCACATGAATCCGAAAAGTCAGAGGTGCGTGCCTTGGGTTCGAACTCGAGACCTACGACTTGTCAGTCTGACGGTCACACCACTAGGCTATCACTGCTTCCTATTCCATGTATAGTACATACTAATTCCATGGTGCCATGATAGTAGGTACTTACTAATTCTATGCTGCCATGTCATTATTATAAGGTAGCCATCTTGTTCTAAACTTTGCGCTTTGAAGTAAGAAAACGAATTTTCCCAGATATGAGACCTGGCCAGATCGATGTGTCGCCCCCGTAAACCTCTATATGAGACCCCTCATATAGAGGTTTACGGGGGCGACACCCAGGATAAAAGCAAAAACGCCACAGTCCATTTTTGTCCAAATTGAACTATGAATGCCATCTATTAGGTTTTATTGTAATCATTTTGGTGTAATAACTAGTTCAGAAGCAATGTTCACACTGTCCCATAGAAAATTAACTTTGAAGTTTGGAGTGAGAAGCAGAATTGACACTGTCCTTAAACAATCAAATGCAAAAGCGCCATTGTCCAAAAGGACCAATCATAAGACGTCGGCCATGTCGTTTCTAAGATGGCGTCGAAACCTTTTTGTAGTGAAGTTAGGTGTAAATGTGCCACTGTCCAGAACTTTAGGTGCAAATCTGCTACTGTCCATCATTGACATGCAAAATTGACACTGTCCAGTCGAGATTTTTAGTTATTAGCTAATTCTTGTCGTATATCAATATAGTTTCCTTATTATTATTTGGTTATTTAAAACTCAGAATTTAAAATATATTTTAATTTAGTTTACTCTATATAATATATAGGCCAGATACATTTTTGCTTTTATACCCCTCATATTGCAACTTTGATTGAAACCGTTAGAGCCGTTTTCCACAACGTGGTTACAAATATTGCTCATATAATAGTAAAAGATGTTTTCTTTCAGATCCTAGCAAACAATCTTCTAACTCGCATCCAACTGACTACAGATGATGACGGATTGTCATCGGCTGCACAAGATGAAACTAATGAAGAAGAGGATGAATGGGTACGTATGTTATGATACCACATACAATAACCTTTATTTTTCTCACCACAATATACATACATTACAGACAATGGTACACAATTCAGGTATGTATATATTGTGGGAGACTGGTGCCTAAGCTAGGCTCGTGGCCTGTGTTTCAGGACACCAGGACCCCACCCTTTACAGTTTCATTTTATAAATTATGTACTAAGCGCGCTGAAAGAATATGGTAAGGAATCATTAATGTCTAGGTTAAGTATGCGAGACGAATGTTAGTAGACGTGTAGTATGGGTGTTGTGTGGGTGTGTGAGTGTGTGGGTGTGAGTGTGGGTGTGTGAGTGTGTGGGTGATGTGAGAGAGTGTGTGATGGTGTGTTTAGGACATTGTAAGGATGTTTTCACTATCATTATAGTTGAATTTTAGTAGCCAGTCATTTAGCCTCTTTTTGCATCTATTCTTTGAGACTAAATATGTGTATCAACCTTATGAGTTTTATTATATAAGTAACCACCTAGATAGTAAAAGAAACGCCTTGAAAATATAGTTTTGTGACGTAGATGATGGCGCTCCACTGGGTCATATCGTCTTTTCCCCCTGGACAGCGTTGGATTATAAACTAATACAGTATGCTGTTTCAGCAGAATGTGCAATATAAACAGTTGACGCACTCTTAGGACTTTATTTTCTTTGTATTGCTGTTCAGTGGGGTAGTGATACGGTCGAAAAGACGACACTTTCAGTATAGCTCTTTGGGTTCTTACATGATAACATCCCATGCCGATTTCGGCTACAATAAGTATTTTGTTTCCAACGACCATAGGTTACGGGCGTGTACTTTGATGTCGTTCTGGTTAATCTTGACTGTAGATTACGTGCTCAGTGCGGACACGTTAGAATGTGGTAATATTAGGTCCCCACCTATGAAATTGGCGTTTTGTATGGAGAATTTTAAAGAAGTTGCATTAACAACATTTTCTTAATTTATTTAACAACCATGAACACTAATGTTTTAAAACTTTTATGCACAATTTTTTTTAAACTAAGTTAACATATGCCACCTAGATTAAGCGAGAAAAATAAGTTTTGGCTTAGTTTTAAAACAAATAGTGGTCATTTCTGCCAACAAAAAGAGCAGTCATTTTTAAGGTATTTTTATGTTTAGAAAACTATAACTTATAAGGTTTTTTACTATTGGTAGTTGTCTATGATGGCCATTATTCGATATAATATCAAGCAATTGATGAATATTTTAAATCATAGAAGTGACGAGATTCTCTATTTGTGAGAAAAAAACGCCAATTGCATAGGTGGGGACCCAATAGTATTGTATGTTTGAGGGTGGTTTATTCTTTAGGTCGTCTCGCCTGCTGTCGAGATCTCTCTTCCGCGGGTCTACAAAGTCATAAATATTTGGTTTATCCAACACCTCCAAACAGGTCTATCGTTTGCTAACTGCTCCCAGTGACAGGGATCCATTCTGCATCTCTTCAATATGTCTGAGATCACATAGTCAAAGTCAAATCATTTATTTCAAATAGGCCCTTATAAGGCACTTTTGAACATCAAAATTTACAACAAAATTGAATTGATTCTAGTCGCCCCTTACAAAATGTAGTTTTTGCATGGAGAAGAATGGACAAGAAACTCCACCGTTACTCTTTTAAAATATTTTACAATATTTAGTATAGATACATTAATTATGTGAAGACGATGCACCTAGAATAAAATTACTATAACACAATAGGTAAAAAGAATAAAAAATGAAGCAACAACAGATAAATTAATTATGTGATAGATAAATGGTGCTCACATGAATAACCTGATTGGAATTGAAAAACAACTCGAGGATGATCTTCCTGACGGAAAAACTTTAGAGGTGTAAATTCTAGCTGTAATATAAACACACACACACTGGCACACACGCAACCACACCCCCCACACAAAAACACACACTAGTATTGTATTGAATCATAACTTTTTACAATTTAACAGACGTTTGACTACTTCTCAGCTAAAACACTCAAAAAAAAAACAGTCGAGAGGTGTCGTGGGACACCTGTTATCAACGACGTTCCTTTCGCTGTATATTATGTTTTAATACAGAGCCATCTAGTATGGTGTCAGTTTTCAAAAGTCAACATTTTTTGTTTTATAACACAGTGACATATATTTTTTTTGCAAGCTGTGGCGGCATCTATTTTGCCACATGCGAACTACGCATCAAAATCCTGACGTCTCAAAAAATCCTACATCGCGCGAACAGCATACATATAACTTCCCCGACATCAATCGTTGGGCAGCTGCCTGCCAGACGCGACACCCGTCTGGTCCGAAGATCTTCCCTTTTCTATAGAGGATGAGAGAACTTTACATCCTGTGCCTCATACCCCTAAATTGGTGACCCCGACGTGATCATCCTACCTCTAAATTGTATAACGTTTTTTCGTTACGTGACGATTTCTGACAGTTTACTTCTTCCGCAAGCCGCGTTAAAGAACTTCGTTCCAAAACAGTCGAGAGGTGGGACACCCGTTTAGAACGAATTTCTTTACGCTTTTGGTCAAAATGTAAGATTTTTACCGTGCAGTTCTCAATCGCCACGTGTAATGAATGGATGTATTACGTTCTGTATTTTGAGTTTTAGAAAAATGGTTCTCTTTCTAATTAAACACAACATCACGCCTATAATCCTTGGCGGGTTAGGCAGAGGTGTACCTACCGTAGGGTACACCCACATTTTGCCAGTTATGTTTAAGTCCCATGTAACAGAGGGCGAGCCTATTGCCATCAACCGGGCATAAATCTAGACTCGGGGCTGCGTCTTACTGAGAAATTCCAGATGGAAAACCCAATGACACTTTGCCCGACCTGGGTATCGAACTCAGGACCTCATGCTCAGCCATAGCGCTTGCGACCACTACACCAACGAGGCAGGTCTAATAAAAAAAACCCACTAAAAACGTTTTTGGATTCTGGTTTTTACGACATCTTCGGGGGATCTTCTAAAATTTAAGCATGTCTGTCTTGTGTCATACGTGGCACCGAAGATCTCAGTTTTTAATTTTTTGTGTTTTTTTTCTTGGCTATATTTTTTAACAGTCTTGTCCAGCTTTGTGATGAATATAAATAATGAAGAAGGAGAGGAAGGCCAAAGAAAAGATGGATGTACTGTGAAGAATGATTTGAAAAAACTTTTTCACAAAAAATAAAACCGACTTCAAAAAAAAAACACTACAAAGTGAAAAATAACTTTGATTTCGGAAGTCGGTGTCTTGGGTTTTTTATTTTCGTTTTTTGGCACCGACTTCCGAAATCAAAGTTATTTTTCAATTTGTAGTGTTTTTTTTTTAAGTCGGTTTTATTTTTTGTGAAAAAGTTTTTATTTTTCACTTTTTAGTTGTGGTACCTACACAAAACCCCCACAAAATTTTTAATAAATTAAATTACGGTGCAGTGGTACACAAGTAAATTACAGTGACAGGAACTATTAAAATATCATCCACATATACTAGGTAGGAAAAATATGTATTATTGAAACTAACTCAAAAACCCCTCATCAGATCTTGACCAAATTTATATGGGACCAATTCTGATGTACCAAACAAAAAAAAAATCATCAAAATCAATTCATAATTGGCGGAGTAATCGCGTAACAAACATACAAAAAAAAAAAACATACAACCGAATTCCGACTTCAAAAAGGAGGAGGTTCTCACTCCTCCTTTTTGAAGTCGGTTGAAAAGGAAGGGAGTGAATTTTAGCGTGACGGTTGACAGTGGAGAGTGGAAGAAAAAAACGTGGTGCGCCAACCCCACGTACCATGGGACAAGGGTAGGAAGATAATGAGCCTTGTCTGGAGGGACTGTGTGAAGAATGATATGAAAAGGAAGGGAGTGAATGATAGCGTGATGGACGACAGTGGAGAGTGGAAGAAAAAAACGTGGTGCGCCAACCCTACGTACCATGGGACAAAGGCAGGAAGATAATGAGCCATGTCTGGATGGTGTGTGAAGAATGATATGAAAAGGAAGGCAGTGAATGATAGCATGATGGATGACAGTGGAGAGTGGAAGAAAAAAACGTGGTGCGCCAACCCCACGTACCATGGGGCAAGGGCAGGAAGATAATGTTGAGTCTTGTCTAGCAATGAACTAATTCCCACCATTCTCTTCCAGAACACAGGCTCCTCCCTGAAGGGTCGTCTCCTCTTCCCCCTGCTCTCAATGTTGGATGTGTCCTGCAACCTGCTACGAGGAATACCGCCTGCTATACACGAGCTCACTAATCTGTCGGTGCTCAATATTAGCGGGAATAAAGGTAAGTCTTGACTTAAAGACTTTTATGGCTACCTTGACTAAAACGACTATCCTTTGATTTTCTCGGTGTTTGAGATAGACTTGAGTTCTCAAAGTGAAATTTGCGACTTTTAAAATGGTGTTTTGTGACTTTCATGACTTTCTCGACTTCCCGTAGGAACAATGTAATATTAGGGACTTTTACAAATTATTGTCCTACTTTTCTAATTTTCGAGTCAAGTTGTTCTATACACCATTATTTAGTACTCGTAAATTGGTAGTATCAGGAATGGTCTGCTCTCAATTTTGGATGTGTGCTGCAACCTGCTACGAGGAATACCGCAAGCTATACACGAACTCACTAGTCCGTCAGTGCTCAATATTAGCAGGAATAAAGGTGTGTAGTAACGCGGGCCTGCGAACGGCGAGCAATGGGTAGCTCGCCGCCCGATAAGAACCAGGCCCGGGTCGACGGCGCGTTGTGTTCCACGCGCGCCTCAAAGAGATGTCAGCGGTTGAAGAGGTCCGATGGGACCGATGCCTGCCGGGGTCACCATCCAACGTGTCAATGCTGCCAGCCTTTTGGGCACTTTTTCCACTGACAGCGATACAGGCTTTGTGATACCCAATAATGAGCTCTTCCTTTTTATATTTTTTATTTGTTTCCTCTGTATGCTTGTACATCATTTATATATTTTAGTGCTAGGCGTATTTTTAATTTTAATTATTATTATTCCATAATTACAGAATCGTTCTTCTAGAAATGTGCTAATGGCACTATAGATTTCCAAGGTATGGTGACATTTTTTTAGGATTCTGTAGTCAAGATTGGCTCTCATAAAAAAAATTAGTCGTTATAGTATTGATATTTGGCTATATTGACTAATGAGTTTGCCGACCTCTGCACTAGACTAACGACACATTTTAATACGGCAATAGGCTCGTCCCCTATTACATGGGACTTTAACACCGTGCTTTAACATTACTGCTAAGATGTGGGTGTACTATAGGTTCACATCTGGCTAACCTTTCTGGTATTACAGGCGTGATGTTACACACATACATACATAAACTCACGCCTTCTTTCCATGCGGGTAGGCAGAAACTACGGAACGCCACCTGCTACGATCCTTACATACTCCTTTTGCCTCGTTTACGTTCATACATCTGGGCCGCTTTCCGAATTAGAACATAATCGCTCACAGCGCTAACATCGATAATTGGCGTTCCGAATAAGATATCACGATTATGACAGTTGAGGGCTGTCAACAATTCGGAACGCTCGTGAACGCGCTCACGGGACTCGCTCAACGTCATAACTTGCTTAACATATTTCTTTGTGTATATACCACACATTTCGTCTTCTTCTTTGGTTGGGTGGCGAACGGTAGCCAGAAATACAATTTCGAATATGCCACGTTAGTTTAGAGATAAGATGCGAGTCAAAATAATACAGCACAACTGTCATTTTTGACAGCGCTTACGGTGATATTAGTAAAAGGCATGGTCGGCGTTATTGCAAGATGGCGTATGTCATGACGTCATAAAGGACGATTCAAGACACAACGTTATCGTGCCCACGTTAAAACGGTACGGTATTTAGCGCGCTCAAATCGATTAAAGTGTAACTCAGATTGCACCCCTGGTCATACACGCCGGTTGCGAGTACTACGCACCTGTCCTTTCTGAAGAACATCACCAACAAGGTCAGTAACTCAGTATATGTCCTCCTAGGGCGTCCCCTCTCGGCGTGATGTTATTTTATGCATTAAAATGGGGAAACAAGATGTTATTAGCTATTAAATTTTAATGGAAGATTTAGGCAATATTTCCTAAAAACCTTTGCCTGAACGGCTTTTTGGCGGTACAAAAAATAAATACAATAAAAAATATAAAAGCTTTTTATTAATTATGTAATTCCTTAGTTTACAACTAAAAGGTTTTTACGCTTAGAGTTTAAGAAACATATTTGTAAGTTTGTTAGTGTGTTAGTAATTAATAAAAAAAAACTTAACCGTAAACAGGGTCAAAAAAAAATTGCTTGCGAAATCCCGCGAAAAAAGACGTGGTGGGAATCGACATCTGAACACGATAAAACAATAAAGAAATTAATTTTATGAGTAATTTTTGGGGCCATCGACCGTATGTAGTTTAGTCACTTAAAATATCAGTTTATTTTGTGTGTTATTGGCGTGATGGGTTTCCATATCTCTCACACAATAAAACAAAAAAAATACAGATTTCCTTAACTCATACTTCAGATAACAACATCACAGATGACCGTTGATCCCAAAAAAAAAATCATCAAGTCTTTTAGGGTTGCGTACTTCAAAAGGAAAAAATTGAACCCTTATAGGAAGATCACTCGTGTGTGTCTGGCTGGCTGGCTGGGTGTCTGTCTGTCCGTCTGTCACAGTCAATTTGCTCCGACTTGAAATTTGGTAAACGCGTGTATCTCTGTGAGTCAAACACGGACGTGTAACGTAGATAAATGAATTTTGAATATGGGGGTCACTTTTCAAGGGCAAATTTGAAATAAGATCACTCGTGTGTGTCTGGCTGGCTGGCTGGGTGTCTCTCTCTCCGTCTGTCACAGTCAATTTGCTCCGACTTGAAATTTGGTAAACGCGTGTATCTCTGTGAGCCAAACACGGACGTGTAACGTAGATAAATGAATTTTGAATATGGGGGTCACTTTTCAAGGGCAAGTTTGAAAAAAAAAGGTTTTACAATATTGTACCGTGTGACGTATCAAATGAAAGGGCTTGTTGTGAGGATCTCAAATATTAATATTTAATAGGTCCATTAGATTTGGAGCAAATTGGTTGTGACAGACGGACAGACAAACGAGTGATCCTATAAGGGTACCGTTTTTTTTTCTTTTGAGGTACGGAACCCTAAAAACTAATCAATTTAAATTAATAACATCACATTTTAGTGATTACGTCATTACAAATTGCTTTTTCCACTCAGCACAATCCTGAGCCTATATGGGACAATCCCTCTTATAAGCGTCAAGTTCGTCCTGCCATATATGTTTGAGTCTTCGGCGATGCCGTAGGACGCTTTCAGGAGCCCATGTTGTGGAAGACTTAGCCCACAATTAATCAATCAAATCATATAATTGCATAATACAGGTTCAGAGGATGTTATAGAAAGTTCATAAGGTACACTGTATTATAACCATGTGAGGCGCGGAAATATATCAGGAACATTATGACCCAATATAATTATTCTTATTAATTTATCTTATTAAATTACATTGTCACGGAAAATATACATAGTCTATTACATGAAATCTGAATTAATAAATTATAACAGTAATGTCAAGAAAATTAATAATTTCATAGTAATTGTAATTCCTTTATTTAACTACATAAGTACATATAAATTATATTTTTAAATATTAAAATAAAAAATATAAAACATTTAAAAATAAAAAAAATAGTGGCTCATCGGCATCAGGAACAGGGTCCAAGCTGCCGGTGGTCAGGGCTCTAGAGAGAGGAACCTCCTCACTATGCGTGCCGTGTCCAGAAGTACTGCTTTCTGAATCAAGCCCTTGACCCAGCCGTGCAATGAGAGCCTCCTGAGGTGTTGATCGAGGCTCTTCGCTATTAAGCCATTAACCGTAACAATTATCGGTACAATGATTGCAGAGTCCACGTCCCACATGTCGACAACCTCGTGTGCTAAGTCAAGATACTTGATTTTTTTATCTTTCTCAGCTTTCACGAGATTCTCGTCATGAGGGACAGCGATATCAACAATCATTGCACGGCGCTCTCGTCGATCTATCACCACAATATCAGGCTTATTGGCTACAATAATCCTGTCAGTGATAATAGATCGATCCCAGTACAATGTGGCATGACCATTCTCGAGAACTGGGTCGGGCACATACCTGTAGTATGGTAATTCGAACTCCACAAGGTTGTACTGCAAGGCAAGTTGCTGGTGGATAATCCTAGCCACTAGATTGTGTCTGTGCAAGTACTCACCGTTAGCAAGACGAGAACAACCGGAAACAATATGTCGGATTGATTCACCGGGACGATGGCATGCCATACAGATGTCAACCGTACCATCCTTGACAATGTATTTCCGATAATTATTTGTCATGATAACTTCATCCATTATCGCACAGACAAAACCTTCGGTTTCCCCGAAGAGGTCGCCGAAACGCAGCCAGGATACAGACGCCAAAAAGTCAACATCGGGTCCATGGAGGGCCCGGAAAAAGCGTCCGTGAAGCTCTTTGCCTTGCCATACTTCCTTACGATCCTTAGTATCAAGTACAGCAGGTTTGCACCAGTTCTCTTTCGCCAAGGAGAGCGGGGTGAGGCCCTTGTCCACTGCGACCACATCTCGGTGCATCCCCACGTCAGTTTGAAGGAAATATTCCCTGAGACTGCAGATCTCGCGGTTGTGGAGGGTTTTAGCATTTAAGAAACCTCGACCCCCACACTTCCGCGGGATGTACAGCCTCATCACTGATGATCGTGGGTGATGCATCCGATTTGCCGTCAGCAATGTACGGACCTTCCTATCCAGAGCGTCAAGTTCCGTCTGAGTCCATTTGAGTATGCCGAAAGAATACATCAAAACCGGCATGACCCAGCCGTTGAAGGCACGCACCTTGTTTCCGCCTGATAAAAGACTATTGAACACTTTATTCAGGCGGCCAAAGAAGCGATCCCTCAACGATTGTTTCATGTCGGCAACATTGATGCCTAATGCTTCCGACATACGCAAATACTTGTAGGTTTCGGTTGAGGAGAGGGATCTAAGGTGTATGGAATCCGAGAGTTGGGTTCCCACGGATTCCATAATCCCCCCTCGCTTTACATGCATGACTGCACATTTGTCTACACCAAATTCCATCCTGATGGCGCTACTGAACGTTTCTGTTACTTTCAGTAGCTCCATCAGTCGCAAATTGTTAGGAGCAAAGAGTTTTAAGTCATCCATGTTAAGGAGGTGAGATATCACCTGACCTCCTCTTCTCAACCGATAGCCTAGACCTGAATCCTCCAAAAGTGTGCTTAGAGGATTCAAGGCTAAGCAAAACCAAAGCGGACTCAAACTATTCGCGCCCTGGAATATTCCGCGTTCAATCCTGATCGGTTCATTAATCCCCCGGATCTGTCGACATCCTGGATAGAGAAGGACCGTCCTCCACTGCCCCATACACGACATCAAGAAGGTGCGTAGAGTTACGTCTATTTTGTATAATTCCAGCACCCTAATGAGCCATGTATGTGGCACCGAGTCATAGGACTTCTTATAGTCTATCCAACATGTCGACAAATCCTTCCGGGTTCTACGAACCTTAATATTAATATTATTAATATTATAACCGTAATTATTAATATCATATTGAATTAATGTACAAATATTTGCTATAATTAAAATACAATATCTTTATCTTCGAAGTAGTCTTTTACACTATAATAACATTTTTTAAATAGGAATGTGTTTAGTTTGTTCTTAAATAAATGAGTAGGTCATTTCTTAATGTCATCGGGCAATGCATCTGATATGCGTTAAACGTGTCCTTGGCTGCTTTTTGTGTGACGTCATCGATTTGCGCTCAAAGACAGCAGTATCGTGTTCCGTATCCAGTCGTCAATTGCATAAATTATTTAGATTTTACTTCAACAATAACGATTGATGTGATAGGTTTTCCCCAATTTGCCAATAAATCAGCCAGGGTTATGTTCCTTTCTACTGTTTTAATTGTAGGTGTAATGGATACAGTGTTCTCTTTGTCAGCTTTACATCTTGCACCCTCCTCGTTTAGAGAACAGTCATCGTTGACGGCAGACTGGAACATCGCATCTATCACCTGCATAATCGTCTATGCACTGACAGACTGGTTCATTCTCCTCATTCAAGAAACAGGTACCGTTGTTCAAACAGTAGGTATCCACGACACACGTCGACCTCACACCTTTCCCCGGAAAAACCGGCATCACATCTGAAATAATGAAAATGCGAATGTTATTCTAAATCAGCCTTTAATGTCCCCACAGCTGGGACAGATGCCTTCCTTTGTGAGAGGGAGAGGGCTGTAATCCACCACGTGGGCCCAGTGCGGGTTGGTGTATGTCACTGTGTCACATGTCATCGAATTTTTGATCCTAGGACACGATGTCACGATGTATTCCTTCACCGTTTTGAGAGCAGTGGTGATGAAATAATTGACACAAAGTAAAGCTTTACTAAACTTTACGCAGCGGGCGTACAGCGCACTGCGCGTGCAGTACAATAATGCTTTCAGGATACTTTTGGGGCTTCCGCGGTTTTGTAGTGCTTCGACTATGTTTGCTGAGGCGCGGACCGATGATTTTTTCGCGATCATGAGGAAGCGGAGCGCTTCACTATTAAGTCGCCTACGAAGCAGCTCCAACAGTTTCCTGAGGGTTTTGTCCGAGCGGTGGGACCTATCCCTGCTACAGAGGTGGATGCAGCTTCATGTTAGCGCCTCTCCTCGTTTTATTTGACATGTGTGTGACTGTTTTGTGTGTATATTGTGTTGATTGTTTTAAATGTCATTTTTTATTTTAAATTTAAGTATATTTAATTTAAATCGATACAATTGTTTGATTATGATAATTATTGATAATGTAATTCTAATGTGTAAATGTAATTTTATTTTTATTGATTATTTTAATGTACATGTGTTTTAATTTTTTATATTCTGTATGGACCATGTCTGAAATAAATGAATTATATATAGCGTTTTTTTTTTTTTTTGGTTGGCAAATTGTCAAATGATTTCTCCCGCTCTGGGCGGAGCGGGAGGGCGAGTCAGACTCTTACTGACTAAAACCCACCCCTGTTACTTCAGTTGCCTGTGCAATGCCAGGGGCCACGGTATCCCTTTCGGACTTTCCCGCAACCCCGGCAGGCAAAGCGCCTACCTGGGTTCGAAACTACAGCCTAGCCTTGAGTCGCGGCCATTATCTGCGCCATCATTGCTCTGTAAATGGAGTTACTAAAAGAAACAAAATACGTTTATTTGCGGTACAATATGACGCAGCAAAGAAAAAAAAAACCCGAAAATAACAATTTGGGGGAAAATATGCGTCACATCCACGCAAAACGGCCATCGCTCAGCATAATGCTGCGACCCTATGCGAGACAGAGCCCCAGCGCTGGTGCACAGCGACAGCCGGCGTTGACGTGATGACGTCAACCGGTGCAGTATATAAAGAAATAACAAAAACAAAATAAGACATAAATAAAATAAACACAATAGTTAGTCCTAAATATATAAAAACTTTTTCACAAAAAATAAAACAGACTTCAAAAAAAAAAAACACTACAAAGTGAAAAATAACTTTGATTTCGGAAGTCGGTGTCTTTGGTTTTTTATTTTCGTTTTTTTGCCACCGACTTCTGAAATCAAAGTTATTTTTCACTTTGTAGTGTTTTTTTTTTGGAAGTCGGTTTTATTTTTTGTGAAAAAGTTTTTATTTTTCACTTTTTAGTTGTAGTACCTACACAAAATCCCCACAAAAATTTGAATACCCATTACCTGCTATGTAAATTACAGTGACAGGAACTATTAGAATATCATCCACATATACTAGGTGGGAAAAATACGTATTATTGAAGCTAACTCAAAAACCCCTCATCAGATCTTGACCAAATTTATATGGGACCACTTCTGAAGTTCACTTCTCCACACTACCAAACAAAAAAAGAATCATCAAAATCAAATCATAATTAGCGGAGTAATCGCGTAACAAACATACAAAAAAAAACTAAAAACATAGGTAGGTACAACCGAATTGAGAACCTCCTCCTTTTTGAAGTCGGTTAAAAATATAATATTTAAAGTGGCAACATTTCGTAGCGTCGGCGACTCACGCGCCGCAGACTTAGTACAATCTGTGCGCAACGATCCACCGAGGTAGCCAGTACTACGCAGAATATGTTTTGCATAGTAACCTGCATTCACCTTGGAGACAATAGTTCAGACATTCTGATACCTGGCATCTATCACCTGCATAACCGTCTATGCATTGGCAGATGGTTCATTGTTCGTTGTTCAAACAGTATCCATGACACGCGTTGACGTCGCACTTTTTCCCGGAACAACCGGCATTACATCTGAAATGATGAAAATGTGACATGGGGTAACCTAGTTAAGAGGGCGCCCAACGACCCACTAGCGCCACCTTTAAAAAAATACTATCTTGTGACTGAGAAGGAATAATGAATAACGGCAAGTACTAATATCTTTTACATTTTTTTAAAATTCGGCCACATTTATCGTATTTTGTTGCTTCGTGTCTCAATATGTGTTTTGAAAGGACATTGTAAAAAATGGCCCATGAATCAACACGTATGAAACCTTTACTATAATTACTAGTTTATTTTATAATTTACATTAAAATTATTACTATAAAACGGACACTTCATATTTTCGAAAACATTTTTAAAAAGTAATCACTTCGGTCTTATTCCCCAGCGCCATTATTTTTTGTTTCAATTTGACATTTTGAATAGGCTCACTCAGCGCTTGATCTATGAATAAGGTTTTTATTTACCAACAAAATAAAGCGGCTGAAAGCGCTGTGTGAAACGAGAAACATCGACTGACAGTCGATGAATTGACATATGACACTTTGACATTTGCTAATGACAGTGTCATCACTCAGAGTACATTTTTCTATTGGTCTTATCTACAAATTAATTAGTGTAGAAAAATAATGGTTCGGACTCGTTCCAATGTAAATGTAAATCCAATATATTTTCACAAATAAACGCTAAGTTTATATGTTTCTATTGACCTAATTATAACCCCAAAATCCGAAAGTGTTTTTGATTTTTTACAATTCTCCGAAGTGTCCGTGATTTTAATTTAATTTCAATCGAATATATGCGTTATTTAGAACACAGAAAGTAAATACACGTGTCTGTTGGTTCTTAGGCGAACGATGTATGGACGCCAAACAATGTCCTTTATAAAAAGTATTTAGACACACTTACCGAGGGTCCTTACTAGCCGTTATTCATAATTCCCTCCCAGTCCCAAGATAATATTTTTATAAAGGAGTGGCGCTATTGGACCTTTGGGTGCCCTCTTAAGGAGACCATCAGTAAAAGAAGAATATGTTTTACCTGCATTTAGGAAGTCCCTCGTCATTGAAACTGCAGATACCTTGCAAACAATAGTTCTCGCAAACCGAAACATCGCATCGCTTACCGGTGAACCCAGGTGTGCATTTACAAAGAGATTGTCCATTAACTGTAATACCATGATCACAGAAGGGCTCTACATACTCTGTAGCAGTTTTGAATGAGTTGTTGATCATAGAATTATTTGGTACCAGACTTGTTAGCCCTTTGCAATCCTGAACTCCCTGAATTTGTTCGCTGAATTTGTTCTTGGCGGCTATTCCGATAAGACTTTCAGTATCAACTTCAAAATAGGGGCTGTAATCAACAGTTTGTATTGTAGGCTTCGGAAGTTTCAAAACTTCTCTCGGACCGCAGGATGAACACCAGCTCGCCATGAAGAGGAATTCTTTTGAAATTGTTAATGCATTTGGATGAGTAAACTTTACTTTATAATAAAAGGAATGATCTATTAATGACATTTTATTTTTTCCACTTAAATCTGCACTATAAAGATGGCTCTTTATAGTAGTTTCAGGCATTAACCAGTATATTTTCTGTGTCTGTTGGCCAATAGCCAAACTGTGTAGGTCCCAATTGTATAAAGCATTGATAACTACTTTTCTCTCGGAGCCATTAAATCGAGCTCTTTCTATTGTTGACGTCGTAAGATTCGTGTTGACCCAGTAAATATACCTGTAAAATTAAAAACCACAACTGCTTACATGAAGTAGAAAATATTGTGTAAAAATATAAATTATCAAACTATTGTTGATAACGTACCGTCTACAGCTATCTACGGCAATGTCAGTGGGGATCCCGTCGGCCATCTTGATTAAAAGATTTCCTTTAACATTATTCTCAGTACTAGATTTAAAGGAAATCCAATTAATGCTTTTTTCTTTTGTATCTGTAAAGAAGAGTATTTCAGTGATCGGATCGAAGGCCAAACCCTGAACGTTTCTACCACTTCTCTCGATGTAGCATTTGTATTCCACGGAAGATATGTTATAACCACATATAGCGTCGTTTTCGCTCTGTTTGTCGACGTACAGCAGCATGTTGTGAACTTCATCGTAAGCTAACGCTGTGAGGTTCTGGGAATCAAAACGTACGGTGGCCGTTTTGGTTCCGTTTGTGTAAAATTCTAGTCGATCTCCTGCAGTTACGGCGATGTCTGTAACAAAGAACAACGTCAGATCGTCGGTAAATAGTAAGCAACCAGCATCTTTCACAATTTTGGGAACGTTATTTACCATTATTATAATAAATTCCAATGGTCCTAAAGTAGTTTAGGGGCATGAGGAACAGGGTGTAAAGTTCAATCATCCACCATAGAAAAGGGAGGATCCTCCAACCAGACGGGTGTTGTGTCTGGCGGGCCGACTGCCCTACTGTTGATTTCGGATAGTCTTATCTATGTCGTTCGCGCGGTAAACTCTAATTGCGCGATGCAGGATTTGTGTGACGTCATGTCTTTGATGCGTAGTTCGTATGTGGCGGTGTAACCGCTACATCACTCCCCTCCGGAGACCGGAGGTCGATAGTGGGCTGAGTCTTGTATCTTGCGATGCTTCACAGTGCCAGTGGAGGTTCCAGTGAGTCGGAACCGGGTGCCGCATAGTTCGCGGTGAGTCGGAACTGTCTGCGGTGATTCCCCAGTGAGTCGGGGTGGCGCTGCGTCACGATCCAGTGAGTCGGATGTGGTATAGCGCCGGGTTGTAGCTGACTGCTAGCGTCGACCAGGAGAGGGTAGAATGGGCTCTGCTTGTGAGACCGGCCGAAGGTGCAGGTGCTGTGCCAAGGTTGCTGATGAGGCTGAGGGTGATGACCAGGAATGCGCGTTCGCTGCATGCTGGTGGTCAGGATACCCGTTGAAGCCGAGGGTGCTGGCTGTCTGTGTGACTCGCCTCACGAAAGCTTGCGGGAGTGATGATGATGACGTCACGCTGAAGTAGTTGCACGAAGGCTGCGTTGACGTTCATACTCGGGGTCACCAATTTAGGAGCATGAGGAACAGGGTGTAAAGTTCACTCATCCACCATAGAAAAGGGAGGATCCTCCAACCAGACGGGTGTTGTGTCTGGCGGGCCGACTGCCCTACTGTTGATTTCGGATAGTCTTATCTATGTCGTTCACGCGGTAAACTCTAATTGCGCGATGCAGGATTTGTGTGACGTCATGTCTTTGATGCGTAGTTCGTATGTGGCGGTGTAACCGCTACAGTAGTACCCTGGCGTACCCCGCGTAAGGGTGTAGTACGAGTCCGAGGGGAAGCCAGCGTATTCTACAATTTGTTTTCGATTACCTAAGTAACTATAAAATAACTTAATAATAATAACCAGCCTTTGCAAATTTACTTAACATAATGTCATTATCTACGAAATCAAATGCCTTCCTAAAGTCGTAGTAAGCGATTTCAGTTGGGCACCTATCTCTGAGTCGAGCACTGGGGCGGCCTGGCTCATAAAACACGTTAAGTAAGAATTAGTGCTGCGGCCCGTTCGGAAGTCATACTGCGCATCTTTTAGCTGAGCTACTATTTGCGAATGGTACAGTCACGAGCTTTAATTTGGGACCCACCTAAGGTTGAATATCGTGTAGCAAACTTTCGCCATTTAGAGCTATTATGTTAACGCTGTCACTGCACAAACAATAAACGTCATAATGTTTACCATCGACAACTTTACGTTTCTAGGGGCTAACGTCAACTGGAGCGAGGGCAAACGATCATTACCGATTTCCGAGTAATAATTACTTTTTGGTCCTGTGGTCCCATAAGAAAAAAGAAACAAATAAAAAAGAACAAACTTATATTGTCAATATATGATAGCTAGTCAACTAACCCGCTTATTCTTCAAACCTATATTAGTTAAAAAGTTTTGTCTCTTTCTCAAACATAAATATCAAAGTGACGGACCAAAACAACATATTTAAAATAAAATAGGTTTAAAGGCCGTTTATGATTACGGGGGCTTAGAAGATTTCAGCTAAAATATTGATTAATAAAATCTTTAGAAAAACAAAGTTATTTAATCTTTATATTTATTAAGACATTTATGACACAAACCTCAATCTTAACACAATTATATAGAAAGCATGGTTAGCGGTGCACAAAATAAACACTTATCACCGAAGGCTACAACTAAATTAATTTAAATCTTTCCAGTAATTTTTTTATCATAAATATTCAAAACCGCGTATATCCACGTTCATTGTCAATCACAGCCTGGAGCCGGTTACGCATGGATCCAATCAATTTGTCACATATGTCAGTACCCCTTAAACTTTCCCAGACTGTGAGGCAGTGATCCATAAGTGCTTCTCTAGTTCTTTCGTTTCTATTTGACCATTTTTGAACCATTAAGCCCCATCAATTTTCTATAGGATTTAAATCGGCACACTTTGCAGGCCACGGAATACGATTTAAATTTGCTCTATTATTGTCGAACCAAGTTCTAACGATTCTTGCCGTATGAATTGTTGCGTTATCTTGAACAAAGTTTATTGGAGCAACATCTTCTTGTGGATAATATAGTTGCAATGTTGGAAGGACACTCTCGTCTAATAAATCGACATAATCTTGAGCAGTGGCCCTCGGTGGTAAATTTATTAGTTCTCCAATGCCGGCTGAACTAATCCAGCCAGACATGTTAACTGTAATGCGACCAGACGCGTTGTTAGCTATGACGTGGTCTTCCGTGTATCGCGTCCTGTCAATTCGCCACAAATGTAGTCTGCCCGTTTGGGAAGATTGAAAAGTCTTTTCATCGATGAAAGCCGTCGTCGTCCAATCAAAATTTAGATACTGACGTGCGAAAATAAGTCGAGCAGCTTTATGGGCATCCGTCAACGCAATTTTTTTTGCAGGCCGCCTGTGATGCAGTCCCATAGCTTTAAGATGCCTTCTAACTGTTGAAGGGTGGACTTCAAACGCTTCCGCAAAATGCCTCGTTGGCGTAAATTCATTCATCAGGTATTGCCTTTGCATCAAGCGGCTCTGCTCTTGTGTTATAACTTGCGGGTGATGGTTGTTTCGTCGTAAGTCAATAATATTTTCCTCGTTCCCGTGGCGTCGAACCCAGCGGCGAACTGTGTTTCTTGTCACATTTATTCGTCGCGATATCTCGTGAATGCCTACTCCTTGTTCGTGCAAATCAATAATTTGGAGCCTTATTTGGTCACGATTAGCCGCAAGCATTTTATTAATTGGTAAATTATATTTTGTGAAAATATCACATTAAACTATTTTCTTAAATGACACTGACACGACACATGTTCGTAATTAGAAAATCGTAATGATAGCTTTTTGCAACGAGGTTATCATTTCATAGGTCGATTAGATAAGACATTTTATGACTTAACTTGACATTCAACATTTCAACCTTAAAGCAAAGTTTCAAAGTTTCGACCTTATTGCATTATGATTGTTCTAACAACATTTAACGGAAATGGGTCCCAAATTAAAGCTCGTGACTGTACATCGAAATTGGTTCCTTCAAAACTAGTGGAGGCCGATGCTCAAGATCGATCAGCGTTTTCGGCGACGCAGCGACCTGTGCGTCAAGAGGCCGCTAAAAACCAAAATGGATACGCAGCCGCTGAAAAAGCAAAGACCAATGGTGACGTAGGTGAGACAAGTAACCGGAGACACCCGAAACTGGACGAGTCGAACCGATCACGGTGACAGTTCAGGTACAAACCCCACTCCACACACAAAAAGAGCTTCATCGTTCCTAGGTTGTAGGGCCACGAACCTAGCGGAAAAGCGATTGATACCGCCGAAGAAGTCACTGGCATTCAAAAATTTTCGGCTCATTTGACATTTATATTTCCATTTCATTCAGCCCACGTCGACACGGACGTAATAAAATCTCTAGGTTTTGAGTGTTGAGCGAGAGTGCGTCCCAGCGCGTTGAAAAAACACACTGTTGGATTTTTAACCCTCGGCTCTAAGCAAAGCGTTGAAAATCCAGTGCAGGAAAAAAAAGCGCCGCGATTTTATTACGTCCCGTCCGTGCGAACGTGGGCTCGTTTTAAAATATATTAAAAAAAAAAACTTTATTTCTCCATAAATTAATACATTATTTTGATCAATGGCTTGTACTGGCTTGATTTAGTGCTCCAGAGTGAAAAACCCTGACTTCTAAACTAGGTTTATGTACCTGTATCTTAGAAACCAGTGTCCCTTCAAAATGATGCGGATATAAAAAGAATAGGACACACATAATACACAATAATCCATTAGGGCAAGTCCAAGAGAAACAAAAAAAAAAAAAAAATGTCAAATCACTCGAAAATGGTTGACATTGGCATACGGGTCACGAGGGGTCGTTTGGTTGCAAATGACCTCTCCGACATCCCCTTAATGGACTGCAAACATATAACCAAAAGCCCTGTATACAAGCTTGGTCTTTTAAACCGGAGATAACGGAGTAAAACGTACTAAACTACTTAAATAAAGTTCATAGTCGCGAGCATTATAGTATATTGAAAGGGGATTGCTCTTGTTGACATAATCTACTCATTACAATGTTTTTTTACGAGTTGTATACTTGTATTGCAATATATGGTTAGCTAGCGACCTCGACAATTATTTATTTTACCTCGATCGTCCTAATAGCTATATGTATGCGGGCACGTCTTCCCTACCATTACCGCGCCCCCCGGTCTACTCCTTGATATGCAATGGCCTTTGTAGTCCCATGAAACATGAGACTTCATGGGCTAGTGCAAATCTAGGGGTTCATTCGATTTATCGAGTCTGGTTAAACCACGCTGGGATCGGTGCCTTTCATTCATTCATTCATTCATGAAATCTTCTAAGCCCACATAATCATAAACGGCCTTTAAACCTATTTTATTTTAAATATGTTGTTTTGGTCCGTCACTTTGATATTTATGTTTGAGAAAGAGACAAAACTTTTTAACTAATATAGGTTTGAAGAATAAGCGGGTTAGTTGGCTAGCTATCATATATTGACAATATAATTTTGTTCTTTTTTATTTGTTTCTTTTTTCTTATGGGACCACAGGACCAAAAAGTAATTATTACTCGGAAATCGGTAATTGATCGTTTGCCCTCGCTCCAGTTGACGTTAGCCCCTAGAAACGTAAAGTTGTCGATGGTAAACATTATGACGTTTATTGTTTGTGCAGTGACAGCGTTAACATAATAGCTCTAAATGGCGAAAGTTTGCTACACGATATTCAACCTTAGGTGGGTCCCAAATTAAAGCTCGTGACTGTACCCTCAACAGCTGATTTTCTTTGGCCTTGCATAGGTCGTTATTTTTTGTTTATTTGAAAAAAATATGTTTACACTTCTCATTCTCTGAAAGTGCTTATTTGTGCAGGATATAGGCTGCACAAAATCGAATTTTGTGCACAAGTGCATTAACGTATCTACTCATAAATGTATCTATATTAAGGCAAAGAAAATGAGCCATACAGCCAAATACAATAAGAAGTTCATAGATAGAATTTGTTATTTTATAATATTTACTTTAATTTATTTGCCTTATGTGTTTTTGAAGACATAAAACAATTTCCTTCAGTATTCAAAACTGTAAGAATTTTACTTTGAATTTTAATTAAAGAATGTTGAATGTTATACTACTGTTTTATTTCCTCGCAATCGAAGTGAAAAGCAGAGTTTATAACTCGTCCACAAAACCATTTTATCCTCGACATTACTATCAGCCCTCGCCATAAAAATGGTTCGTTTTGTGCACTTGTTGTAAAATCTACTATAATTTTAAATGCTCCATTATTACTGTTTGTATTTCCTGTGCGTATCACATTTTTTTTTTGCCTTCATCTTTTGCCATAATAAATGGGATAGAGCGGGATAAAGAATGGGCGGTTCGCACGCTTATTTAGGTATTTCTTTCGTATTATTAAAAGAAATACACATTTTGAAAATGTTAAAAATATTCGTTCGAAAACTGATATTTCTATTAATTAAAATAATAACAACCGACTTCCAAAAAAACTACAAAGTGAAAAATAACTTAAATTTGGGAAGTCGATGTCTTTGGTTTTGTATTTTCGTTATTAACCACCGACTTCCCAAATTTAAGTTATTTTTCACATTGTAGTGTTTTTTAGGAAGTCGCTTTTTTATAAAAAAATAAAAAATCTCGCCTTTTAGTGGGTCAGCTCGTAATTTATCTAAGTTACAATAGCCTAATGTCAACTACTCATCAACACCCTTTTACAAAATTATTATTTATTCATTTACATTTATTTATTGACACACCAACGACTTATTCACTAAAAAAATACATAAAATATATTCTAATTCAACAGCTATGCGGTGAATTCGTCACTTATAGGTGTGCACAGAGCACTTGAGGATATATTATTATCAATTACCAAAATGTCTACGAAGTGAAGAAAATGTCCACAAATTTAAAAGTAATTTGTTTTCGTTCCTAATTGATAAGACGTATTATTCTATTGAAGATTTTTTAAATGACAAATTATGATACGATTCCTATAATATTATCTTCCTTTGACATGCATGTAAAATTTAATTTAATTGCCATTTATTTAACTTAACTTACTTTTTAATTACTGTTTAATCTTGTTTTTTTTTTAAATGTTTGATAACAAACATTACTATTTGTACACTAATTTCATTGGTAGAACATAGAGATGTACTACATAATATGTATATTTAAGACCTTCTATGTATACCTATGTTCACAAATAAAGTTTGATTGATTGATTGTATAATCAATAATACAAATTGAAATGGAGATATAATATGATACTAACAATTTACAAAGTTTACATGCATAATGTATACCGAACTGAAATAGGGTCAGTTTAGCATAAATGCCAGACAACTAAGTGTCTGACGCTGATTTTCAACTGGACCTTAGGTTACGAGGACAGTGGAGCATACGTTGGAGGTATGCCCGGCTTGGGCAGAGCACCGCCGTGTCCTCGTGGAGGCGATCGGTGGCGGGGATCTCTCGCGTCCGGCCCTGGTCCAGGCCATGGTACGGAGCGAGAGGGCATGGGAGGCCGTCACCTCCTTCTGCGAAGCAGTAATGCTCGCGAAGGAGGAGGCGGAGCGCGTGAGGGAGAGGCAAATTTCGCGCCCTCACGCCCCTAGCCGCCGCAGGAGGAGACGCCCCGGGCATCGGGAATCGATCGCGGATTCCCGGCCACCGTAGGCGCGGGCTTGCGGACGGTGAGCAATGGGTAGCTCGCCGTCCGGTAAGGACCAAGCCCGGGTCGATGGCACCGTTGTGTTCCAAGCGCGCCTCAAAGAGATGTCAGCGAATGAAGGGGTCCGATGAGACCATTGCCTGTCGGGGTTGCGGGAAAGTCCGAAAGGGATACCGTGGCCCCCTGGCATTGCACAGGCAAGAGAAGGAACACGGGTGGGTTTTAGTCAGTAAGAGTCTGACATGCCCTCCCGCTCCACCCAGAGCGGGAGGAGTCATTTGATGATTACCCACCCAAAAAAAAAAAAAAGTTACGAGGACGTCTTACGGATTCAGTGGTTTACGGAATTTTTATAGTTTGTAGTGTGTAAGTGTTTTATCTATACTACTATATACTACTCGTATAATAATATTATAAAGAGGAAAGATTTTTTAGGTTGTTTGTTTGTACCGAATAGGCTCCGAAACTACTGGACCGATTTGAAAAATTCTTTTACCATTAGAAAGCTTAGTTTTCGGAGCAGCGGAAAAATAACGGGTTCCGCGGGAGAGACCACGGGAGCGAAGCCGCGGGCAAAGTGCTAGTATTTAAATAAAAATAGATTTATATGTGTAGCAAATAATATTAAAATCGATTAGATATTTCTTAACATACAGAGCCTCATATAATGTTCTCACTGTTGTGTGGGACTCAGGCCACCTCTCCGTGAGAGGGAGTTGTCTGTAATCCAACCGGCTCATTGCGGGTTGGTGGATGTCAAATGGCTTTGAACTTTTTGTTCTGTTCTGGACCTTTTTTTACGGAGAGGGAATAACGTTGATGATGAGAAAATACTCACCCCAGGATTGCGCCAACCCCACGGACAGCGCCACCAACGTCAGCACACATTGCGTTCTAAACATTTTATACTTCAGAAATTCAAAGTAGTTTCAAAGGAAGGAGAAGGTCCGTCCTCTACTGGTGAACGTTCTTGTGGTATTAAAGGAAAAAGCTGGTTTTTCCTTAGCATTGAATTAATAACAACCGTCTTAGGATGATAACAGACTCCCTGATAAGAGGTCGCATTAAAAGGTTATTTTATCGTCCAGATTACAGCTTTTTACTAAATGCATATGAAAGTATACAGGGTGGAAGGGACATCGACGCGAAAACTGATACCATGGATTCAGTACATGATTCTGAGCCCCCCTACGTTGAAATTTTTCGTCGGTTATTAAAAAAAAAAACAGCTGTTTCATAGAAAAGTTCAATACCTACGCGGTCAAATGTATGGAACAGCAGATTTTTTTAAAAATAACCGACGAAAAATTCCACACAACGACACCCCACACCAGGGGATAGATGGGAAAAAAATATTATCCACTTTATCTGTAGGCCATTTTTGTAATTTTAGAGGTAATAGTAAAGTAGCGTATTGGTAAAGAAATATGTCTTTACCAATACGTTACTGAAAAAAAAAGACATAACCCGGACGGGTCTACAGCAGACCTTGATTTTTTGAAGAAAAAAAAAAGATTGCTCTAGAGGCATTATTCAGGAAGAAAATTTATTCATTATTTGGGAATACATTTGTATGGAGAATCGCAGGCCGTGTTCCCTCTTGAGGGAGGTTGGGTACCTCCTGTATTTTGTGTTTTTTATCAGTTTGTCGGTGTGATGTATGCCAAATTACAGCTTTCTAGTTTAAAAAATGTTATTATTTCTCTGTATTACAGCGTGTGAGTTGAATTTGTCAGCTTTTGAAAAAACAGGGTGCTAGTTAGCTATATCCCGAAACAGAACAGTCAGGCTACTGTGTCAAGGCTTTAAGATAGAAATATTACCTAATTGATTTGATTATTACGACAAAAAGGCCTGGGACTAACTCCATACTATTCCATACTAATTTAATTGTTTAGTTTATTTTATTTGACTGTATAAGTCATCATCATCTTCCTGCCCTTATCCCATGTTACTTGGGGTCGGCGCAACACGTTTTCTTCTTCCATTCTCCCCTGTCAACCGTCACGCAATCATCTACACCTTTTTCCTTCATATCACTCCCGTTTCTTTGGTCTTCCTCTCCCTCTCCATCCCTCAACATTTATATTCATCACTCTTTTAGTCACATGCGATTTGACTGTATAAGTCAATTTATTTTAATTTTGTTTTCATTTATTATTGACTGAATCTAATCATTACACTTGTTGTTTTTTTATGAGTTGTATTTTAATATTATATATGGTCAGCTAGCGACCTCGAAAATTGATCATTGTTCCCTGAGCAACCGGCAGCAAGTTCGTCATGCTCCCTTAGATGTCACTTCTTGAACGGGTGCTGCTTGTGCTGACTGGTCGTCTTGCTGACCAGTCACCAGAAGGCATGGCATGTGGAAGCAATAAATGTATTGAGTTTTTGTTGTTTGATCAAACTAGACCAAGATCGCGAAATCTCACTCCCCCTGGCGCTATCCGCGGACGACCTCATCTTCATTACAGATGATCTAAAAGGGTTAGAAGGAAACGTATAACATATTAAACCCTTACTATACCTAGTAGGGGTTTAATATGGTATACGACACTACCGTGTCGGCCTACAAATAAACGAAACAAAACAAATATACTAATTGGAGACCGAATACCTAAGCAGAAAGCGACCTACGTGTCAATTAACGGATTAAATCTTCATAAATACCTAGGCACATACATAGGAAAAGCACACTATTACCATTCATAAGAAACTCAAAGGTGGACTGGAAACTAGCCAGACTCATGTATGGAATGGTGCTCGTACCTTGTATGATACATATTGAAAGTGTCGGCAATCACTAAAACTAACAGGTCAAGACCGAGAAGATATGAGAGAGTCATCATGAGAGACTTGATTAACTACGCCAGAAATAAACCAAGACAAAAGCAGATGCATGAAATCTTAGACGGAAAAACAGTAACCAAACGCATCAAGAACCGCAGGATGTGCTATCTCGCACACGTTCACACGGCACGGCAAACCGCACCTGTTACACGCAGCAATGCAGAACAAGGCCAAATCCAAGAAAGTAGGCAGTCCTATTTTTACATGGAACGACAACCTTAAACAGGACTCGACCAACTCCGACAAGGAATTCAACTTTTGGATGGACACAGCTACAGACCGATACAGGATCATGAAGGCTGCCAGCGAGATCTACAAGAAACCAGAAGAATGAAATGAAGATGGAATCGAAACAACATAGCGCCGATGTCTCAATAGATGCTCATCCAAATACAAATAACACCCGTCTCTCCACTAGTCCATTGCTTACTCAAGGATGCATATTCGGTATGGCTCGTAAATCCTTTTCTATCCTGAGGGCACGTCTTCCTTACCATTACCGCGCCCCCCGGTCTACTCCTTGATATGCAATGGCCTTTGTAGCCCCATGAAATATGAGACTTCATGGGCTAGTGCAAATCTTGGGGTTCATTCGATTTATCGAGTCTGGTTAAACCACGCTGGGATCGGTGCCTTTCATTCATTCATTCATTCATTCATTCATATTGAGTTTTTGTTGTTAGTGATTAACTGTTTATTTATTTTTACTTCGATGGTCCTAGTTTATCATTTGCGATTTCCGAGTTACAGCTTTAATAGCTAGCTATACGTAAACGGGCACTCCCTGTATGCTTAGCCTCAGCCGTTCTATTTAAAATAAATAAATAAGTGCCCGGAGACTTTCATTCGGGTATTAAGTTATTTTTACTTTAAAAAAAAGGCGGTATTAGGTGCTTATTTTGAAAAGTCGTTAATAAGTGCGTTTACGTTAAAATCTTCAGTTCAATCTGCCTTGCCTTTTTCAACTCTGTTGGGGGCGGCTTCCAGTCTAACCGGATGCAGCTGAATACCAGAATTTTACATGGAGTGACTGCCTATCTGACCCCCACAACCCAGTTACTTGGTATTACGATACCTCTCGGTAAGACTGGTTGTCAAACTTTCGGGCTTCTGACGACCCGTAACGACTGTCAAAGATCTAGGAATGACAGCCGGGACCAACGGCTTGACGTGTTTTCCGAGGCACGGCGCTGTCTCGTGATTTTTAAAAATCAATACATTTTTAAATATAATAAGATTTGCCTACTTATGTGCCCTTTTCGGATCGGACAGGGTTTTTGTAACACATTGTATAACCTGGATTAACATATAGGATACTTAGAACATTTAACTCCCTTCAAAATGGTTGAGCTGAATGGGGCTGATCCATGCGTCATGTTCGAGAACGGGCGCCGTCAGTTGGGACTGGTCATCTCTTAGCTGCCATGGCTTATTTTAAGTTTTTGAATGGTTCTTTATTTGTTTTTATTTTTTATTACGGACGCTTTTACGAACGTGCACGTCTTTCTACATTGTTCTCACATGCATAATTTCAAAGTGAATGATGTAAACAATATTTTGTATCAAATTTTTGATTTAAAAGAGTGTCCTTGGAGTTTCTTGCCCACTCTTCTCCATAGGTACCTACTACGCTTTGGAATGGGCAACTAGCTTCATATTTCTGACTGACCGAAGCCGCGGGCAGAAACTAGTAAGACGATAAAAATTATAGGTGTATAGGTTATCCGTTCGCGTATCGTGAAGACCACGGAAAAACCAGAGCAAAACAAGATAAATTTAGCAAGAATAGGTAGTTCACTATGACGATAAAACCTAAAGTGCCGTCACTGTCTGACTGCATAGAAAAGAAAGAGACGCATGACACAAAACTTGTAGACCAGGTAAGTTATTGCAAAATATGAAGCAATCATTTCATCATCTGCCTGCTTTTTCGCAAATGTTAGGGTTGGTTTTCCAGTCTAACCGGATGCAGCTGAATACCAGTATGTTACATGGACCGACTGCCTATCTGACCTGACAACCCAGTTACTGTGTAATATGGTACCCCTTTGTAAGACTGGTTATCAGACTTTTGGGCTTCTGATTACCCGTAACGACTGCCAAAGATCCACGAGTGACAGCCGGGACCAACGGCTTAACGTGCTTTCCGAAACACGGAGCGGACTCGATAATATGTAATGGATGGTCACCCACCCATGAAACGACCGTGGCAAGCGTAGCTTAACGCGCGCGTAAGCGTGGCTTTCTGAACCATTCTGACTACGGACTATGAAATGTTTCTCCTTAAAAAAAAGGCTTCCAAAAAAAACCTAAAAAGTCTAGAATAACCTTAATTTCAGTTATTTTGCCCCCGACTTCCGAATATACTCGTAAGTTATTTTGCACTTTGTTGTTTTTTTTTGGAAGTCGTTTTTTTAAGGTTCCGTACCAAAATGGATATCTCAAGAACTACTAATGCTATCGACTTGAAATTTGGAATAGTTTTAGACGACGTTTGCCCAACAATTACGCTTTTTTTTTTTGTATTGGTGATGAACTACAGTCTCCAACTCCTATGTTGTTTATGGCTCCTTTTCTTAACAGATATTACAGAGCTCCCTCTTCAAGGGTGTAAAGTTCACTCATCCACCATAAAATAGGGAGGATCCTCCGACCAGACGGGCGTTGTGTCTGGCGGGCTACTGCCCAAGTGTTGATGTCGGATAGTCTAATACAGGTCGTTCGCGCGGTAAACTCTAATTGCGCGATGCAGGATTTGTGTGACTTCATGTCTTTGATGCGTAGTTCGCAATGTAACCGCTACAGGGCCTCCTCTCTCGTCTATGGAACCTGAGCACTCAGCTGCTGTCTACAAGAGCCCGTATGGTCTATGCTGCAATATGGCCGATACAAGAGCATAAAAATGCATGAATGATGGACAGAATCTTTGTAGGAATATTTTAATAATAATAATATATAAAATAAAAATCAAGTATCTTGACTTAGCACACGAGGTTGTCGACATGTGGGACGTGGACTCTGCAATCATTGTACCGATAATCGTTTCAGTTAATGGCCTAATAGCGAAGAGCCTCGATCAACACCTCAGGAGGCTCTCATTGCACGGCTGGGTCAAGGGCTTGATTCAGAAAGCAGTACTTCTGGACACGGCACGCATAGTGAGGAGGTTCCTCTCTCTAGAGCCCTGACCACCGGCAGCTTGGACCCTGTTCCTGATGCCGATGGGCCACTATTTTTTATATTTTTAAATGTTTTTATGTAATTTTTTTATTCTAATATTTAAAAATATAATTTATATGATGTAAATTAAAATAAAGGAAATAATAATATATTTATATCATGAAATTATAATACAGAGGTGTTATTTAATTCTAAACTCGCCAAACTTTTACATTTGATGGCGAGAGGCGCTCTTTCACAAAACAATGAACCACCTTACGTAGACACATCAGCAGGTCAAGCTACTACAAACCGTCAAATTTTCACATTCGATTCTGAACTTAACCACTGTAGCGGTTACACCGCCACATACGAACTACGCATCAAAGACATGACGTCACACAAATCCTACATCGCGCAATTAGAGTTTACCGCGCGAACGACATATATATGACTATCCGACATCAACAGTCGGGCAGTCGGCCCGCCAGACACAACACCCGTCTGGTTGGAGGATCCTCCCTCTTCTATGGTGGATGAGTCAACTTTACACCCTGTTCCTCATACCCCTAAAACCACTAACATTTTAAGGTTTAAAATCATTTGGAGAAATCTGACAGCCTGGTATAACCTGACGTGCTTTTGTCTGTTCATACCTACTACTTATATAATATAATTATTGTTAGTTCTAAGCGAACTATCTAGAGATTCTTTTTACTTTTGCGTTTTCTATAGTGAGATGCAGTGCAACGAATCGATAATTATGGGATTTTTCTCGATATTATGACGTAGTAGGCTCTGTTCTATGACTGCCATTATTTTTAGGTAATATCTTGTAGTCTGCAGTGGAAAATTTCGCTCTACTATTTTTCGACTATCCTTTTTTGATTATTCCGACTTTTGTGACTATCCATGTTATTTGGCCATTGAGAACCTTACCGACCTCCAATGATGAAAATAAACATCCTTTGACTCTTCCGACTTTCTCGACTACTGCGATTTTTATGACTACCCACCAATTATGTTTTTTAGTCCTAGTCCATCAATTATAACTTCTAGTTACAGCTCTATGTAAGCGGGCACGCCCTTTATGCCTGGAGGCTTTATTTTCTTTTTTAAATATTGTTTTGAGTATAGTTCTCCATGTTTTTGGTTGGTATATTGGCGTGTGCTAGCTGTCATATAGCTATTAATTTATAATTTAAATTGTGTTTTGCGTAATGTAAATTATCTTGCATACTATTGTACAGAATATATTTTTTTTCTAACTGAACAGACAGCTGTGCTGCTGGGGAGTTTGTTGCGCCACTTCTTCTTCCCAGCTAAAGCACTAGGAGGTGGTGAAGGGTGGGCGTTTTGGGGAACTGTCTTATGTAATTTTGACGTTCGAAAAGTACTGATTCTCAGCCTAGTTTGAATAAGTGACTTTTAAATTTTGATTTTTTAGTTTTGCATATTTTTTGTCACAGATATAACAGAGCTCCCTCCTCAAATGGGGCTCCTCTCCCGTCTGTGGAACCTGAACACAGTCGGCTGTTGTCTGCAAGAGCCTCTCCGATCTATGCTGCAATGTGGCCGATATAAGAGCATGGATATTGTGGGGTATCTTAAGTCTGTGCTGCAGGAAGCAAGGCCTTATACCAGAATGAAGCTCATGTTTGTGGGATTGCAGGTGAGAGACAATATTTTTAAATTTTTAAAATCATTATTATACCAGCGGAGATTAAATATTACCTACACTATGTGTAAAAAAAAACACTGCAATAAAATTAAGAAAAAATAATCAAAAATCTTATTATTATTGTAAATAAAAAAGTTATTGCTATTTAAGTTCACATTGTTAACACATATAAATAATGACAAGAAAAAAGGAACCAAAAAATACGTACAAACGTGATGTTTATTTCTAAAGAAATCTCTTCCAGCATACCTGCGATAGGAAAGTGGATAAAAAGAGATGTAGACAACGTGTGTAAGAGTAGAAGAGAAAATAAAATACATAAAATAAAAACATTTAACTATTCACAAATTTAAAAATAAACATATATTATGAGAATATACATAAATACATACTTCTAAAATAACTGCCTCGTTGGTCTAGTGGTCGCAAGCGCTACTGCTGAGCATGAGGTCCTGGGTTCGATTCCCGGGTCGGGCAAAGTGTTATTGGGTTTTTCTATCTGGAATTTCTCAGTAGTAGCCCGGAGTCTGGAATTGTGCCCGGTTGATAGGCTCGCCCCCTATTACATGGGACTTAAACATAACTGGCGAAATGTGGGTGTACCTACTACAGGTACACCTCTGCCCAACCCTCCGGAGAAACAAGGCGTGATGTTATGTTATGTGTTGTTCTAAAATAAATATCACTAAATACGATTATATACAAAATATATAAAAAATTAGCAAGTTTTTCACAGAGGCATAAGTTATGACTTGTAGACACCCGGTAAACGGCGGTGGCTCGCGCCCCAACCAATAACCCGGTAATATTCCCCATTGAAAAAAAATGTATCGTAATTTTTTTTTCTTTTATTCCTGTAAGTGGTTACCACATAAATATACTCTCAGTACGATACCTAACAACACCCTTACGGATCGGACAGGGTTTTTTTACATGTTGTATACTAAAATCCTTCAAATTAATGGTATTTCCAATTTAACAAATATCAACTTTATGGAAGTTTAAATTAAGTTGATTTTAGAATGACTAGAAAACTTATTGAAAAGTAAATTATAAAATAAAATCATTTTAATTCGGACAACTAAGAGATCCATAAATAGTAACAGGTTTGCACAAACTAAAGACGAATTAATGAGATGACCACCCATCAACTAGACAACGAAAAATGGAAACTAGGGTATAAGATTTCACACAAATTGCATTATTATGGCCGAGGAAGTATCTGCAGCAACAGCCTTCAGGATGCTATTGTGACTGACCCTTATTCTGCTCTGAAGTGAGGCCGTTTTATTGCGGATGATGGCATGAAATCCATCGGTATGGTTCAAAGTTAAATCATTTATTTCAAATAGGCCCTTTTAAGGCACTTTTGAACATCAAAATTTACCTAGTCGCCCCTTCTAAAATGTAGTTTTCGCATGGAGAAGAATGGGCAAGAAACTCCACCGTTACTCTTTCAAAATATTTTACAATATTTTGTATAGGTACATTAGTTATATGATTACATGTGAAGACGATGCACCTAGAATAAGATTACTATACCACAATATGTAAAAAGAGTTAAAAATGAAGCAACTGCAGATAAATTAAATATGGTGGGGTTTACCGCGAACATTTCCGAGGCACTGCAATAGCGAGGCAGTCGCATTATCATCCTAAAAACATTAAAACATTGTTATATTGGACGCGTAGAACATCTAGCGACCTTTTTGAGTAGTTGACCCAAAGATTCCCGGTGTAAAAGCTCTGACTTAAAGCTTTAAAAAGCGTAATCTTTACTTGGTCAATATATTACCCCATATTATTATAGCAATAAACATTATTATCTCCTACACTATACAGGATTACTGGTAATTCGACGTATATCCGTCAGGGGCTGATAAAGGGGGCCAAATGCAACAAATTGAACCCCCCATATGTATGGCCGAAATTCAATAGTATTCGAGATATTTGAATTTTAAGGGTTTTTCGATATTTACCCAAAATTTGACATTTAATTCCAAATAAATAAAAAACTACACATTTGAATGGGTACCATTAAAAATCATGTTGTAGCTAGCACTTCAATTAAGCTATGGACATAGTTAAAACTACTTAATTTAACAAAATAATTAAAATAATGAACGATGTGTTATTCTTATGAATAACATCTTACCAATATTTTTATTTTACGCTTCAAAAATGTTGCCTCCTCACAAAAATTTCTATGACATTAATCGTAAAAATAACTAGAAAAACTTGCCTATTCTGTAAGCTTTCCAAAAAGGTATAAAAATCAACTTTAAAATACATAATTCGTGGCATGGCATGTGTTTGAACCGGCGCGGGGAGAGAAATAATGTGTGTTTTAGTTTATGATCCTTGCTAAAACAACCGATTTTACTGGCGGAATTCTTCGTGATGGGGCGGGGTGTGAGGGTGGGGGAGCACACGGCGTCTGCTGTGCTCGCGTCGCCTTCCTTAGTAAGTTTCGACTCTACGCCGCGCAAGCACGTGTGTTGTTATCTTGCTATTAACCAATCTCTCATCGCGTTAATTTGTTATCGATCATTATTGTTAATTCTTGTTTCTCTTGTTATTATTTTTGTTATCATTGTTATTTCGGATACCATGGCTTCGTATGCTAATAACGAATACGCAGACATTATGTTTTGTTATGGTTTTGCCGATGGAAACGCAGCTGCGGCTCGGCGAGAATACCAACGCCGCTTTCCCGATCGTCGACTTCCCCACGTTACTGTTTTCGGGAGCACCTATCGACGATTGTCTGAAACTGGCAGTGTTCAGAGAGCACAATTCAACGCTGGCAGACCTCGACGGTATACGGCTGACGAAGAGGACACCATTCTTCAGTGTTTTATTGATGACCCAAACATCTCAACGAACATTGTTGCAAGACAGCTCGGTATGTCCCAGTGGAAAGTGTGGTCGGTAGTACATCTATCAGGTAGACACCCGTACCATTATCAACCTGTCCAAACATTGCACGAGGGAGATCCTGCCAGGCGACTCGAATTTTCTCGGTTTATGTTAAACGCTGAAGCTGACCAGGAACATTTCCTAAGAAATATTTTGTGGACTGACGAGTCAAAGTTTGACCGGGATGGTATAACGAATTACCATAACTTACATTTTTGGGCACCTAAAGCAGGCAGGAATCCAAAAAAACTAAAAGAAACTGCGTCGCAAATGAGATTTTCCCTGAACGTATGGATGGGTGTCGTTGATAATTATTTGGTGGGCCCTCATTTCTTGCCCCAAAATTTGAACGGCGAAAATTACGAGGAGTTTTTGAGAAACAACCTAGACGATTTGTTGGCGGATGTTCCCGAAGAAATAAAAAACAACCTCATGTTTCAACATGATGGGTGCCCAGCACATTACCGGATTACTGTCCGACAGTGGCTAGATGAGAGATTTCCAAACCGATGGATTGGGAGGGGAGGGCCAATTCCGTGGCCAGCACGAAGCCCTGATATCACACCACTTGATTTTTACGTCTGGGGTCATATGAAGGAATTAGTTTATGTGACCCCAATAAATTCAGTCGAAGAACTTCGACAGCGAATAATAAACGCGGCGCAACAGATGAGAACAACGTTTTCATCAAGAGTGACGAAAACCGAAGTTAGGAAAAGAATTCGAACTTGCATTCGTAATAGAGGGGCTCATTTTGAACAAGATGTGTAAAATTTTTAATAAAATTTGACGTACATTTTTGAATGCATTTTATTTCATACAAATACAAATTCTCTCCCCGCGCCGTTTCAAACACATGCCATGCCACGAATTATGTATTTTAAAATTGACTTTTATACCTTTTTGGAAAGCTTACAGAATAGGCAAGTTTTTTTAGTTATTTTTACGATTAATGTCATAGAAATTTTTGTGAGGAGGCAACATTTTTGAAGCGTAAAATAAAAATATTGGTAAGATATTATTCTTATATCGTTAATTATTTTAATTATTTTGTTAAATTAAGTAGTTTTAACTATGTCCATAGCTTAATTGAAGTGCTAGCTACAACATGATTTTTAATGGTACCCATTCAAATGTTTAGTTTTTTTTTTATTTGGAATTAAATGTCAAATTTTGGGTAAATATCGAAAAACCCTTAAAATTCAAATATCTCGAATACTATTGAATTTCGGCCATACATATGGGGGGTTCAATTTGTTGCATTTGGCCCCCTTTATCAGCCGCTGACGGATATACGGCGAATTACCAGTAATCCTGTATACATTAAATTATATTTTTAAATATAAGAATTAAAAACATTAAAAAATATAAAAAATAGTAACCCAGCGGTATTGGGAGCAGGGTCCAAGCTACCCGGCGGTCAGGGCTCCAGAGATAGGAACCTCCTAACAGTGCGAGCCGTGTCCAGGAGTACCACTTTCTGAATCAAGCCCTTAATCCAGCTGCCCATCGAGAGCCTCCTTAGGTGTTGGTCGAGGCTCTTGGCAATTAAGCCATTGGCTGATACGACTATCGGCACAATGATCGCTGAGTCCACATCCCACATGTCGACAACCTCGCGAGCCAAGTCGAGATACTTAATTTGTTTATCTTTCTCGGCTTTCACGAGGTTCCCGTCATGCGGGACCGTTATGTCAATGATCACTGTGCGCCGCTCTCCTCGATCCACCACCACTATATCAGGCTTATTGGCAACAATAGTCCTGTCAGTGATGATGGATCGATCCCAGTACAGTGTAATATTTCCATTTTCGAGAACTGGGTCGGGCACATACCTGTAGTAAATGTAGTAAACATTATTATTATTTGCAGGGCATAGGCAAGACAAGTTTACTGGAGTGTTTGAGACAAGAATCTGCCATTCAACATCGAAGAAAACCAACCGAGGTATGTATTCTGAATAAGTGCTAGAGTTTTGCCTAGACTCAATCTGCCCAGCCTTTTCTCAACTATGTTGGGGTCGGCTTCCAGAAGACAGTACTGATGAATACCAGTATTTTACATGAAGCGACTGCTTATCTGACCTCCACAACCCAGTACAGATAGTGCATTCCACGACGACGCGCCCCACTCCGCGATTACTGTACTGTAAGCTGCAGTGCTATTCTGTAACCATCTCACCGTGAAAACTTAGGTGAAGTGAGTTGTCATTCCAACAGGGTGAGGTGACACTGACAGCTCACTCCACGCTCACTTCACATGTTTTCACGGTGAAGTGGTTACGGGAATCGACATGCTGTACTTTAGTACGGAGCGGAGCGGAGTAGGGCGCGTCGTCGTGGATTGCACTATCTATAACTGGGTATTACGATATCCCTTGGTAAGACTGGTTGTCAGACGACCCGACGACCCGTAATGACTGTCAAAGATCCACGAATGACAGCCGAGACCATCGGCTTAACGTGTTTTCCGAGGCACGGAGGAGTCTCGGTATGTAAAGATGGTCACCCATCCACGGACAAACCCCGGCAAGCGTAGCACGTAGTAGTACTTAGCCACGAGCACCTCTAAAGTATTACCTAGACTAATTGAACTAATCAGCCCTCAGGTTTCTAAAACCTTATCACCTATTATTGGGTCCCCACCTATGAAATTGGCGTTTTTTTCTCACAAATAGAGAACCTCGTCACTTCTATGATTTAAAATATTCATCAATTGCTTGGTATTATATCGAATAATGACCATCATAGACAACTACCAATAGTAAAAAACCCTTTTACTTATAGTTATCTAAACATAAAAAATACCTTAAAAATGACTCCTCATTTTGTTAGCAGAAATGACTACTATTTGTTTTAAAACTTAGCCAAAACTTATTTTTGTCGCTTAATCGAAATGGCATACGTTATCTTAGTTTTTAAACATTAGTGCATAAAAGTTTTAAAACATTAGTGTACATCAGGGGTGTCAAACTCAATTTTGCGGAGGGCCATATATTAGATTTAGAATCTGTAGGCGGGCCAGGTTCAAATTAAAAAACTAAAACATACTGAATTATTTTAACATCTTTATTTATTTAGTTATATTTAGTTGTTACAAATCATACCAAAAGTAAGAAAGAGGGCGGGATTGGGCCCGCGGGCCGTGTCTTTGACATGACTGGTGTACATGGTTGTTATATAAATTAAGAAAATGTTAGTATGAAAAATCCAACTTATTTAAAATTGTCCATACAAAACGCCAATTTCATAGGTGGGGACCCAATATTTGTTGTCAAATCTCATGCCTACTTATGCCTTTGATCACACATACCGAGTAGATGGGGAGATAGGAAAAATCTACTAAGCCAAGAGAGTTACACGTATTTTTTTACTTGGCACAAAGTCAAATCTCACCGCTGTACCGAGCTAAATGCGTGGTTAGGTGGGGAGCGGGACGTCGTGAGCGTTGACGAATGAGCGGCCTGCATTGACCCCCGTGAGCCTTGCATTTACCTACGTCGCGGTACAACGGTGAGGTCAAACTATAGCAGACATTATAGTAGCAGTGAGCAAGACCTATAATTTTCATCGCTTTCCAGCATTGGGCAAAACGCATGGGCAACAAATCTTCCCGCCGCGGCAACGTATCAACAGTGGGCGTGGACATCGGCACGTGGGTGTACGAGAAACATCGCTCCACGCGGGGACCCATCACTTTCCGGACCTGGGACTTTGGGGGGCAGCAAGAGTAAGTACTATCAAAACAGTAGTATCTAGCAGAGCTTTCTGTGAAGGAGCTCGTCTGATCGCCTTTTTGTGGATATACTACTCTATAAATATTAGAATAAAATACATTTTCGCTTGAATACATCCTTTTACGTACTACGAAGTAAAGAAAATCGACAAAAACAAATGAACACACATATCACGCCTGTATTTCCTTGAAGGGTCTGGCAGAGGTGTACCTATAGTACATCCACATTTCGAGGGGGCGAGCCTATTACCATCAATCGTGCACAAATCCAGATTCCGGCTGCTACTGAGAAATTCAAGATGGAAAAACCAAAAACACTGCCCGACCTGGGAATCGACTACTATTACGGCCTCGCCTTGCCTGCCTCGTTGGTCAGTGCTGACGTGCTGAGCATGTGGTTCGATTCCCAAGTCGGGCAAAGTATTATTGGGTTTTTCTAACAGGAATTTCTCAGTAGGTAGTAGCCCGGAGTCTGGAATTGTCCACGAAGGGAGAAAAATACTACAAAGTGAAAAATAACTTTATTTCGGAAGTCGGTAGCAAAATACGAAAATTCAAACCCAAAGACACCGACTTCCGATATAAAGTAACTTTTCACTTCGTTATGTCTTTTTTTTTTTTAAGCCGTTTGTTTATTTTTTTTTCTTGTAAAAAAGTATTTATTTAGGACTTAATTTCACTTTTTAGTTGTGATACGACCACCCCGAGAGCATAACCCTTTCAAACAAAAAAATAATTTTGCAAATCCCTCTATATATGACGGAGTTATGCCCCAAAATAAATATGAAAAAAAAAACATCACAACAAACGAATTGACAACCATCGCAATGGAATTTGAACTTTGTCATGCAAGACATTCAGTTTGTTGTTCCATAACTTGATAATTCTTTCAGATTCTGAATTCAAATGTATTAAAGTAATTGCAAATTGTTCCCAGGTACTACGCAACTCATCAGTACTTCTTATCACGACGTTCGCTGTATCTTGTTCTATGGAAAGTAACAGATGGAAGGAAGGGACTCGCTGGAGCACTGAACTGGCTCAGGTAACTATAAAAGCTTTGTATTTAGTAATAATGTATGTTGTAGTAGTAGTATTTGTAATGTTTGTTCTGTTTCCACAGACAAACCGTGAAAACGGTTTTGCGGGGTTTTTTTTATAAACTTTTCATGATAAATAGATAAATAATAATTTAAAAAAACACCTTTTGTAGATCAACTTCAAGTCCTACTTTAGATTCCTGTCTTAGAATAATAATATAAAAAAAAGATATAAAAAAGAATAGGTACTCTTTATTATGTACACCTAGGGTTGCCAACAATATTTAACAAAAACCCTGTCTGACCCGAAAAGGGTACATAGTACTACAATAACATTACCAAAAATTAAAAAAAAAAGAAAAAAGTTTTTAGTACCAAAATTATCCCCATTCTACTAGAAATTGGTAAATTTTCAACAGGGATCATAAGTTATGACTTGTAGACACCCGCTAAACGATGGCCTGGGGTCATGTAATTACCTGGTAAAGTTATTTTTCCTGCAATTACCATATAAATATAAACTCAGTATGATTCTTAACAACACCCTCACGGAGCGGACAGGGTTTTTGTAACTAGTTGTATAATATAGTATTCTGCTATATTAGAGACTTAAGTACTATACGTCAAATAAAAATAATGTATGCGAAACTTATATTTTCATTTGAGTACAAAATGTCGAGATGTGTACCTAATAATTATTAGTTTTGAGACATTTATAAATATTTAAAAAGCATTTAAAAAAAAATTGACATACCTACTATACAGGATGTTAAAGTAATTGCGTGCCATAGCTTTTTTTTTTTCTGGCTTCCTTTATCGATACTGAATCTACCCCTAAGCTATATACTTACGCAATTACTTTAACACACTGTATATTTTATTTTTCTATGTCTAATATAATTTTACTAGCAATGGCTTCGAAAATACTATATTTGATATTAAAAAAGTTGGCAATCCCATGTACACCATAAGAATTACAGATATAAATGTAGAAATCTATCTCAGCTAATCTGACCAGCTATATTAATTCATGGCCTTATAAAAAATGGAGTTATAGAAAAACCTTTGAAAAATATACTTTTTCTCTGCTTTCTTTCTAGGTCCATACAAGCTCGCGCCCCGGGCTCGCCCGTCATCATGGTCGCTACCCATTATGATCAAGTAGCTAGTGTAAGTATATCAATCGTTTTTTTTTTATTTATGGTTTTTAGGGTTCTGTACCCAAAGGGTGAAACGGGACCCTATTACTAAGACTCCGCAGTCCGCCTGTCACCAGGCTGTATCTCAAGAACCGTGATAGTTAGACAGTTGAAATTTTCACAGATGATGTATTTCTGTTGCCGCTATAATAACAAATACTAAAAACAGAATAAAATAAATATTTAAGGGGGGCTCCCATACAACAGGCATTATTTTTTTGCCGCTTTTATACGTACGGAAACCTTCGCGCGAGAGTCCGACTCGCACGGCCGGTTTTTTATAAAATTATTATTTTAAAGCAAATTTGTCGGTAATGATGGGATTTCAAGGGATTAGAGTCGACGTAGAGAGAATATACACCATCTAGTCGGAAAGACCCTCAGAAGCGCATCGCAGCGTGGCTCTGCTGCCAAAAATATCAACATTGCGTTCGGAGACATCGTCGAAATTGAATAATTATAATAAGATAAACGTTAATTTATTTTAATTATGTATATGTTTTTAAGGTAAAAAAAACGGAACCTTAATATCAAATACGTAGGTGTATAGTCCCTTGAAGCTCTAAAAAAATCAAGTTCTCAGTCAACGTAATAAAAAAATACAACTATTGATATTTATGTGACATATTTTGATATTCGCAAATAAATCAAAACCTTACAGGCTACTTTCCGTTGACCTAGAATCATGAAATTTGGCACGAAGCAAGATCTGCATATGTAAAGGAAAAAACCTGAAAATAGATCATTTGTAGTTTAATCACACAAAAAAAAAGCGATTGCAAACTTACATTTGCAGTTGGAGAATAGGGATGATGACTGGGTCAAAAAAAATCTATATAGTCCGTCAGTCAGATAATAAAAAAGTATTAGACATTGCTTTATCATAATAATAAAAAATGACTTAGATACAACGCATTAAAGTTGGGGAGTGGGGGTTGATACGTCACAAGTATGTATAAAATCTACGTACAAGTGACGTCATGGCACATTATAATTCAATGTATCGCCGTAATCTTTTGATAACGTAAAAAAAGCAAAAATACGTGTACGTTATTTTTTCATAGTCTACATGGCGGACAAAAACCATTTTTTTTGTCATCACACATTTTACCACTTTGGAAGCGTCTGTCGCGCAAACTATTGAGTTTAGAAAAAAATGATATTAGAAACCTCAATATCATTTTTGAAGACCTATCCATATAGATACCCCACACGTATGCGTCTGAAGAAAAAAATTTTTTTGAGTTTAGTTCTAAGTATGGGGAACCCCCAAAATTTATTGTTTTTTTTCTATTTTTGTGTGAAAATCTTAATGCGGTTTACAGAATACATCTACTTACCAAGTTTCAACAGTATAGTTCTTATAGTTTCGGAAAAAAGTGACTGTGACATACGGACGGACAGACAGACAGACATGTCGAATTCATAAGGGTTCCGTTTTTTGCCAGTTGGCTACGGAACCCTAAAAAGATATAAAAAAATAAATATCAACAATCTTAGGATGTCTTTATTCCGCCATTTTTCAGGCTAACTTATGTCTTGTCTTCTATAGTGTAACTTGCCTGAGAGTGAAAGTCCGGAAGTTCTTCAGCGGCTGATTCGCTCATCCATCATGGGGGCTCCTGATGCTGATAAACTTGGTCTGCCTCGGGTGTTGGATTCTGTCGAGGTAAGTCATGCGGCAGTAGACCAATGGTGGCTTGCAAAATCATGAGTTCGATCCCCATGCGTTGCACAAAAGACGTGAAATTGCTCTGATCATCTAAAAACTAATGATGCGACACTCTTTAAAATAATTGAGCCTCTGTTTAACTTTCTTGACCTTTCTTATGCTGCGGCTGCATCTGCGTGTATCATGATTTGACCAACCATTATCGGTTATCGTCGCGTTAGTTCGGGCTGCGTAGCACTAATCGCCCGGGTGGCGGTAGCGGTACATATTAAACGTGGCGAAGCCGCTAATGTGACCAACGCATTAACGCGATGACTAGTAATGACAGAGACAATGAGAACTCTGGTCAACATAGATGAAACTGACAGTTGTAAGCCTCACTTTGGGGAGCTGAAAATTTTGATTTGCGAATAACATTCACGCATATAACCTAAACAATAAATATTGTGTAATAGTGATGATGCCAGGGTCAAAAAAAAAGATATTCTATTTAGTCCGTCAGTCAGATAATAAAAAAATATTAGACACGTATTTTTTTCTTTATCATATTAATAAAAAATGACTTAGATACAACGCATTAAAGTTGGGGAGTGGGGGTTGATACGTCACAAGTATGTATAAAATCTACATACAAGTGACGTCATGGCACATTATAACTCAATGTATCGCCGTAATCTTTTGATAACGTAAAAAATACGTGTACGTTATTTTTTCATAATCTACATTACGGACAAAAAACATTTTTTTAGTCATCATCCCTATTATTATAATCTAAATACATTTAATTATAGTTAAGAATTATTAATGTTCTAAATGCTATTACTTATTTAATTTAATTTTCTTATTTAAATAATTTTAATTATTTATCCTTACTAATGTTGCTTTGCCCTCACTGGGTCCATAACTGTATATTAGCTTTAAGCCTATTTGTAACAACTTAATTGTCATTATGGTATGCAAATAAATGAAATGAAATGATAATCACGACGCCAGCTCCGCCTAGCGGCGCTCGACAGAGTCTACAAAATAATGCTCGGACCGGCCGGAGCTAAGCAGAGTTCGTGGGTGGCAGTCAAGCAATGCACAAGTTTAGAAACTGTTTCGCGTTCCGCATAGTTGTGTCGTGTACCTACAATGTGTGTATTTCTAGTGTGATTAATTTGATCGTGATTATAATTTGATCTGAACTGCCAACGCCAACCAACGCTACCCACAGTAGTTTAAATATGGCTGATAATAAGGAAAGAGCAGAATTAATTTTGTAATAACTTGTTGCAGGTGTCCTGCAATACTAGACATAACATCAGGCTTTTGGCTGACATCATATACTCGGTCGCCTTCAGTGTCAAACCACCAGGTATGATTCTAATTCTATACTTATTAGAGATGTTCCGACTATTCGGTAAAGTCGACTATCCGGCCACTTTCTTAGTCGGCCACTATTCGGCAAAGAGCGCCGACTATCCGGCTTCTTGCTTTGTATGAATTTCTCAATAATATGTAAATCGGAGGAATTACATTAAATAAAAAAGCTTGATTATTAAATAATATTTTTTATTTAAGAATCTGTTTTACTCCCCTGAAAAGGGGAGGGGGGGGGGCGGTCCTGTTGAAAATTTACTAATAAAATAAAAACGAGAATTTTAAATAGCAATAACTTTTTAAATTTATTTTTGGTAATGTTATTGCAATAACTATGTGCGCTTTTCGGATCGAACAGGGTTTGTGCTTATGTATTTCTGCAGGTAGTAAAGAACCATTACTAGAGCAGCGGATCCCAGCTACATACCTCGCTTTAGAAGAGTGTATCTACTCGTTGGCTGCTGATCTTCGAGAACCGGTGGTCAGACACGAAGAGTATAGAAAACTGGTGAGTTTAAAATAAATAAAGAAATCCTCTTTTTATCCCCTCAACACCCCTACGATTTTTCATACTCAAAGTCAAATAATTTATTTCAATTAAGCACTTAAAAGGCACTTTTGAACGTCAACATTTACAAAAGAATAATTGTTTAATTCTAGTCGCCCCTTCCAAAAGGTAGTTTTCGAATGGAGAAGAACGACCTTTCCAACAACACCCCACACCATGATATACGAGAAAAAAACGTAAAGTGGGGATCTCCTCTACGTGCAGGGGAAGTTCACTAAAAAAACACTTTGTCGGCGTAATTAATATGTATACCCATGACAAATTACAGCTTACTAGTACTAAGAGTCTCTAAGCAAAGCCGCGGACAGACGGACATGATGTAACTAAGGGTTCCTTGTTGACTACGGAACCCTAAAAAGACTTTCAAAAAACTCAAAACTCAAATAATTTATTTTAAATAAACCAATTACAGATACTTTTGAATTGTCAAGGGGTCGGTCAGTCAGAAAGATGAAGCTAGTTGTCCATTCCAAAGCGTAGTAGGTTCCTACCTTTAAGATAAACAAAGTTATGCTATTCAAATTCAAACTCAGTTCTTTTTCGCAGGTAACGCAATACATGCAACAGAAGAATCATCGCATGTTTAGAGACGCGGCCGAGTTGCACCAAGCGACCATGTTTTTACATGAAAACGGTATGACCTACCTTAACTATTCATCAACATCATCATTTCAGCCGAAAGACGTCCACTGCTGGACATTGCCCTCCCCCAAGCGCCGCAACTTCGACAGGTTCTGTGCCTCCCGCATCCAGCGGATTCCTGCGGCCTTCACCAGGTCACCGGTCCACCTTGTGGAAGGTCTTCCAACGCTACGTCTTCCAGTACGCGGTCGCCACTCCAGAACCTATCGGCCCCATCGGCCATCTGTTCTGCGAGCAATGTGCCCTGCTCACTGCCACCTAAGTTTGGCAATTCTTCGGGCTAATCTTGGTTCTCCTACAGATCTCTTCATTATTATATTTATTTAACTAATTTTATCCTTTATCACCAGTATTGAAGATCTATATTTGTTTGGCGATTTTTACGACTTTGTTTTAACCTGTGGCAGCATATACAGCACCACATGCGAACGACGCATCATAATGACGTCACGGAAAATCCTGCATCGCGCAAGCACAGCTTACCGCGGGACTAGCATACAACGGCCCAACATTAATCGTCGGGGAGTTGCCCAGTTGCCAGGATCCTCAAAAAAATAGATGTTGTTATAATGAGATTGATAAAAATCCAATAGCGTTGGTCCGATCAGCAGGTTGAAAAACTAGCCAACAAAACATCAATGAAAAAATACATTTATGTGCCAACTTGAATTGGCACATAAATGTATTTTTTCATTGATGTTTTGTTGGCTAGTTTTTCAACCTTCACGCCTTTAGCCGCGGGCAAAACCTAGTAAATAAACAAAGTAAAATGCGTGACGTCAGTGTGAAAAATTATGCATCGCGCAAGCAGAGTTTATCGCCCGACTACCATATATACAACGTCCCGACATCAATCATTGGGCAGTGAACACCTGTCTGGTCGGAGGATGCTCCCTTTTCTATAGAGGATGATTGAACTGTACACCCTGTTCCTCATACCATACATGCATTTTTGTTGCAGGCGTTCTCCTGCACTATGATGACGCGACTCTCAAAGAACTGTATTTCTTGCGACCACAGTGGCTGTGTGACGTGCTAGCACATGTCGTCACTGTTAGAGAGATCAATCCTTTTGCCAACAATGGTGAGTTCAATCATTTTTTACCTAAGTTATAACAGCCGCACGGGTCGATCAATGGTTGGTCACGCTTGCTTTATATATATACAGTATGGAAACCACATATATGTAAACCACAAGTAATACTAGTCCACAGAAGTATAGCAAAATTAAATATTAAATAAAAAACCGTAAATTAAAAAAATGTAATTTTCAAACAAAATAAATTCTATAAAAGTAAACACTCTGTATAGATAAGTACCTTGACCCCAGGAAGAGCGGCAACTATGCACGCGCGCGGCATTTTTGTCAGTGCTGGCGCTTTGATACCTAGTTTGACAATTTTCGACGAAATCAAAATTTCGAAGTCGTTTTTCAATGTTCAAGGATTCAAGTTCATTGAATCATTGACCTAGTGATCCTATTCTACAGAGTGTTCAAATATGATCAAAATTAGAACTCCACTTTTTGACCTAATTACTGGACCGATTTCGTCCATTTTTTGTGTATCGTTACAAAAGGCGGTAACAAGTTTGTGGTTTCATTTATTGCATATATGTGGTTTCCATACTGTATTTTTTTATATTTTACGATGGGTTTGCTCTTGACTCTAGTCTAGGTCAGAGGTGACAGAGACAAAGTCGACGATGGAGTGAGCTTACCCAGAAGAAGCCTGTTCACTCTTACTTTGAATATATTAGGGTTGTATGCGTTCGGAAACACAGACGCAGGCAGAGAGTTCCACTCCTTTGCTGTGCTCATTATCAAAGACGTTTGAAAACTCCTTTGCTGTGCTCATTATCAAAGACGGTGGAATATCAACTAGGTAGGGATGGTAACCTGCAGTGCGTCTAGATGTCCGATGGTAGAAGGGGGCCGGTGGAGTGAGGTCGTGGAGTTCATGGGCACACTCGCTGAGGTCAATCTGCCGATGGGTGACCATCCATGTTAGGCTGCGGTCAAGGCTGTTACTCGCAGATCTCTGACAGTCGTTACGGGCAATCAGAAAGCCAAAAGTCTGACAACTAGTCTTACCAAGGGGTATCGTGTTACCTAGTAACTGGGTTTACAACATTATTTACCACACAAAAAAAAAGCTTATGAGAACTCTGGTCAACATAGATGAAACTGACAGCTGTAAGCCTCACTTTGGAGAGCTGAAGATTTTGACCTTGCCTTGCCTTTATATTATTGAAATTTGTAAATTTGTACGGAAAAATCCGAAATTATACACCAAAAGAGAAGACATACAGAATAGATTTACTTTAAGACATAAATACAGACTTAAACATTCCAACATCCGTGGAGTTTCTTGCCCGTTCTTCTCCATAGGTACCTACTACGCTTTGGAATGGGCAACTAGCTTCATATTTTTGACTGACCGACCCCTTGACAATTCAAAAGTGCCTGTAAATGGTTTAATTGAAATAAATGCTTTGAGTTTGAGTTTGATATATACAGACAAGAAGAAAGGAACAGAAAAATACGTACAAAGGTGATGCTTATTTCTAAAGAAATCTCTTCCAGCATACCTGCGATAGGAAAGTGGGTAAAAAGAAATGTAGACAACGTGTATAAGAGTAGAAGAGAAAATAAAATACATAAAATAAAAACACTTAACCATTCACTAATTTAAATATAAACATACAATATGAGAATATACTTACATACATACCACTAAAATGAATTATAATGTAGTATAAAATAATAAATACATAATATACAACTATTACGAAGTGGCAAGATAGTGTTCTTTCACTCTCCTTTAAAAAACTGCAAGAGTTTGGCAGTCCCTAATGTCGGGTGGAAGTAAATTCCACATCCGAACGGCATAGTAGGAGTAGAATTCGCTTGAGTGGGGAGGGGATTTAAGGAGATTTCTAAGATGCGACCTGCAAGGTGCATCAGAAGGACGGGCGTAGGAACAGCGTTCCCGCAGATAGGATGGCGTTTATCTTGTCTTGCTCTGTTATTTAAATAAGGTAAGGTTGTCAGACCTTTGGACTTCTGACGACCCAAAACGACTGCCAAAGATCTACGACTGACCAACGGCTTAACGTGCTTTCCGAGGCACGGAGGGGTCTTGGTATGTAAAGAAAGGTCACCCATCCACGAATCGACCGCGGCAAGCTTAACCTTCGAATGACTCCTGCAGCTGTTATTATTCAACCACGACTCCTCTTTTAAAATGTTCTATCACCCCAGGAATAATGAAGATCGAAGACCTAGCGCACGTGTTCAAGGCATCTCCTATGCTCGCGCGAGGTGATGAAGCCAGCTCGCTGGGCGTGTCGCTGCTGAACAAGTTCGAGCTGGCGCTGTGCTGGGACTCGCGCCTGCTGCTGGTGCCGCCGCTCCTACCGCGCGCCGAGCCGCCGCAGCACCAGGTATGCTCGCCCATCCGGTTCTATACCGCAAGGTAGTATGGCTTAACTTTGGAATTATTTGGTGGGAGTGTGTCTTGGTTATTAGCAGTCTTATCTTAGTAGGTTATGGGCATCCATCCTTTTCTATACCCTGAACAGTTCGGGGAGCCTTAGCTAAGTTACTTCGACCAATTCCACTCGCGCGTGGTACAAACCACGTGGTTTCGTGGCACAAAAAAAAGGTAGAATTGTGTGGTCACAATTCTACCTTCTTTTTTTTTGTAACCTAAAATTTTTGTAATAAAATAACTAGAAAATAAGTTGCTAATTGCCTCACCAGTGTCTGCAGACTGATCTTGATAGTGCATTATGTTAGGAAATGTGATATCGTTTTTCTTACTTTTTACAAATGACCAGAACACCTTTGGGTTGGTTTTAATTGAGGACTCAATATGTTCAATGTATTTATCAAAACATTCTTGTTCTACTGTAATTGCCCTACTGCGCAGTAAGGAGAATTAATTGTAGTCAGACAAGTTACCATACATTTTAAACTTGCGATGGTATTTGTATTTTTCCTTTAAAGCGCTATTATACCATGGTGGGTGCAGTGATTGTGTTATTGATTTTTCGGTATGAACTCGTCAATAAGTTCATAAAGTTTATTGTAAAAATAGGCAATTGCTTGATCCAGAGACACATCATTAAGGGACCTGTCCCAATCGACCTGGTCAAGTGCAGATTTAATAGATTCGTAGTTACCCTTGTGGAAAATGTATTTAGTGGGGTAGGTTAGAAGAAGTTCTTTCTTCTTCGAACAGCCTTCTTTAAACAAAAAACATCATGAGGAGCCCAAAAGTCAAAAACTTTTGGGCTCCTCATGATGTTTTTTGTTTATTGAGGTTGTGTTTTTTGAGGATCAATTAAATATTTCTCAATTTTTAAAAGTTTAGTTATTAAAGTTTTGTTTTCACTAATCTTCATTCCCAGGTCGGGTAGCGTTACTAAGTTTTTCCATCAGGAATTTCTCAGTAGCAGACCGGAGTCGTTGTGCCTGGTTGATGGCAATAGGCTCGCCCCTATTACATGGGACTAACCATAACTGGCGAAATGTGGGTGTACTATAGGTACACCTCTGCCTATCCTTTGGGGATTAGACAGGCGTGATGTTATGTTATGTATTCGAGCTAACTTGTCTTTTAAGGGTTGCGTACGTCCGAATTAAAAAACGGAACCCTTATAGGATCACTCCTGTGTTTGTCTATCCGTCACATTCAATTTGCTCCCAATCTAATGGATCGATTAAGTTGAAATTTGGTACACATATGTATTTTTGTGAGCCAAACACGGACGTGTAACGTAAATAAATGAATTTTGAATATGGGGGTCACTTTTGAGGGCAAATAAGAAAATTTAAAAAAAAGTTTTTCGAATTATACCATGTGACATATTAAATGAAAGGGCTTACTGTGAGGGTCTGAAATTTTAAATTAAAAAGTTTTATGGTTATTTAAGATGAAAAATAAAATAAAAAAAGAATCAGGAAATAGTTCCATACTTAAAGTTAACAGGAAAACCTATAAGAAGTCTGTAGATTTTAAAATAAAGAACATAAATTTATTTGATCCAGATTAAGGCACACAATATACAGATAGTGGAATCCACTGAGACGCGCCCCACTCCGCTCCGCTCCGCACTAAAGTACAGCTTACAGTACAGTCATCGCGGAGTGGGGCGCGTCGTGGTGGATTGCACTATCTGTAACATGGCAAATCTTTCAATATTGTGCGTACAAATTTATAATTGCAATTGGATTGTATTTCTGTGACAATAAAACATTTTCAATATCAATACAATAACAATACAATACAAAACATTTATTCGACACAGACACAACACAACAGCAACAAACACATAAAAAAAAAAGAACAAAAAACAACAATAAAATTGCAGTAAAATTTTGCTGATTTTTTTGAGATATCAATAATAGAGTGGTTACAAAATAGTGTGACTTCGCACTATTTTAGGTAGACCTGTGTTACAAGAGCCAGTGCCCTCTCCCAGTAGGAAATATTATAGAATCTTATGCAAAAAGATTAAAAACAATAAAAAGAATATGGTAACAACAAAAAGCGGATAGAAGAAGCCTGTATTGAGTTTGTGAGTGTTTGTGTCTCAGTGTGCACGAAAGTGTGTGTCTGTGTGTTTGTGGAAGTTTGTGTGTGTGTGTTTGTGGAAGTTCGTGTGGGTGTGTTTGTGGAAGTTTGTGTGTGTGTGTGTGTGTTTGTGGAAGTTTGTGTGTGTGTTTGTGTTTGTGGAAGTTTGTGTGTGTGTGTGTGAGTGGGTGAGTGTATATATGTGTGTGTAAGTATGTGTCAATGATTGAGCAGGAGGGGTCTTAATGTTTCCTTACTTTCTTTCCATCATATTCCATGCTACTCCTCTCTTTACAGCTACCCGTCCGCTCCCGGTCGTGGAGCAGTTCAAACCGCGGCACTCCTCGGCGCACGTGGCCGGCTCAGCTTACTCCCGTGCCGGATAGCAGGGGCACTGATTCTCCTACGTTGATTCGTAAGTACCTATATGATATGTTGTACTTGTAACTTTACGTGTTTTGTATTACGAACTTTATTCCTATGTAGGTAAAGTTCTTTTTGCAAGTTGACAATGTCGCAATTTGCAGCTATATTTTAGCGCACTTCAGAGCGATATACTTAATTCATAATTTCTTTCAGTTATATTGTTGAATCAATCAAAACAGCGAAATATTTGACAGCTACTTACGACGTTGTCAACTTTAGAATGCTCCCTTTTAAAATCATTGCGTTGTGTTGAAAAGAAAGAAAGAAGAAGATGATTTTGATGGTTATAAATTCTGTAAATACATATTTGTACTAACCTGCTACCTTAGCCTATGTGCTAAGGTAACCCGCTAAATTAAAAAAAATCTGGCTGTTGGTTTGCGAACGCTCCTTCTATTCTCTTTCGGCAACCATACAGTGATGGCTCTGCTCCACCCGCCATCACCACGTCAAGCCCACCTCAAGCGTCCTGCCCACCTCTTCTAGTTCTGAGCCGCTACTCTTTGTTTTTGGATGGGAAATTATCAAATAACTTCTCCCGCTCTGGGCGGAGCGAGGGGGCGTGTCAGACATACTAACTAAAACGCACCCGTGTTCCTTCAGTTGCCTGTACGTTGCCAGGGGCCACGGCATCCCTTTCGGACTTTCCCGCGACCCCGGCAGGCATCGGTCCTATCGGACCCCTTCAGTTGTGCTGACATCTCTTTAACACAACGCGCCGTCGACCCGGACCTGGTCCTTACCGGACGGCGAGCTACCCATTGCTCACCGTCCGTAAGCCCGCGCCTACGGTGGCCGGGAATCGGCCTGTGATTCCCGACGCCCAGGGCATCTCCTCCTGCGGTGGCTAGGGGCGTGAGGGCGCGAATTATGCCTCTCCCTCACGCGTTCCGCCTCCTGCTTTGCGAGCATTACTGCTTCGCAGAAGGAGGTGACGGCCTCCCATGCCCTCTCCGCCGCCACGCGCGCAAAAAGTACCTGAACTTAATTAATTATTTAAACAACTTTATTCTTTGTCAAATGATCTAATCTCATCAGTCGATTTAAAAAAAAAGGTCCCTTTTTTGCAAAAGTCAACGGTTTGCAAAAAGCTTGCAACATTTTGATCTGTAGTTAGAGGGCTACAAAACTGACATCATATCAAAATTTCAGCTCTCTTCCGGAACGCGAGTTATTAAATTTACAAGATTTGCAAAAATAACGTGTTTTTTTTTTTTTGCGAATTGCTAACGATCCTCTGGATCGATTTTGCTCTACCGGGGCTCATTCTCTTTGTTGTTTTTTTACTGCGCACATTGTTACATTAAACTTTTTTCTGTCCGGGCTGTAGTTTTTGCTCTAGAAGCGAAAAACTGGTTTTTACCATTTTTACCAAAAAAAAATTGCACCCTTCCTCTCTCTATTCACCTATAAATTTTATTGGAATCAATTCCTGACACTTGAAATTCACAAAAAAAAAAACCTGTCCAATAGGAATTTCATGGGCCAAAAAGCTAATTCTATCGGACTAATGGTGCTGATAAACGAAATACAGGCTATGCCTAGTTCGGCTACAGACGCTAATCTCTTGTTTCAAATTGTTGCCATATTACCATTGTAAAGTAGTACTAAGTTTTTGGAAAAATAAACTATTAAATTATTTGGTAGAAGACTGCCACAAGCTGGTAGTGTCAGGGCGGGGCGGGCGTCCGCTCCGACGTCTGTTACTCCTCTCGTACGTGCCGTGCGGGTTCTGGCCGCGGCTGTGCGCGAGGCTGCTGGCTGACCAGCAGCTGGCTGACGCACCGTATTCCGTGTATAAGTTGCCGCCTGAGGTGAGTGGGTTTGAAAATTATAGTAAAAATAAGAATAATTTAAGAAGAATAAAAATGTTGCAATATGGGTAGATGAGACATCAATAGGTGTTAGTACAGTACAAAGATTAGCCATTTTTTGCCATTTGGCATTCAAATATTTACATCAAGTTATTATCATATATTAGGTCCCCTTTTTTTTTTTTTTTTTTTTTTTTTTTGGGTGGGAAATCATCAAATGACGTCTCCCGCTCTGGGTGGAGCGGGAGGGCGTGTCAGACTCTTACTGACTAAAACCCACCCGTGTTCCTTCTGTTGCCTGTGCAATGCCAGGGGGCCACGGTATCCCTTTCGGACTTTCCCGCAACCCCGGCAGGCAATGGTCTCATCGGACCCCTTCATTCGCTGACATCTCTTTGAGGCGCGCGTGGAACACAACGCGCCGTCGACCCGGGCTTGGTCCTTACCGGACGGTGAGCTACCCATTGCTCACCGTCCGCAAGCCCGCGCCTACGGTGGCCGGGAATCGGCAACCGATTCCCGACGCCCAGGGCGTCTCCTCCTGCGGCGGCTAGGGGCGTGAGGGCGCGAAATTTGCCTCTCCCTCACGCGCTCCGCCTCCTCCTTCGCGAGCATTACTGCTTCGCAGAAGGAGGTGACGGCCTCCCATGCCCTCTCGCTCCGTACCATGGCCTGGACCAGGACCGGACGCGAGAGATCCCCGCCACCGATCGCCTCCACGAGGACACGGCGGTGCTCTGCCCAAGCCGGGCATACCTCCACCGTATGCTCCACCGTGTCCTCCGGGCGATCCACGCAGTGATGACACCCGGGCGTTTCCTCCCGCCTTATCCGAAACAGGTACCTCCCGAAACAGCCGTGTCCGGTGAGGACCTGCGTCAGGCGGAAGGTGAGGACGCCGTGGCGCCTCTCCAGCCACTCCTCAAAGAGGGGACTTATCGCCGCAATAGTGGCGTGCCCAGCACTGGGTTGCGACAATCGCACTCTCCATGACGCCATGAGATCCCGTCGGAGCTCTGTCCGCTGTGCCGCGATTTCTCGCGGCATCGGAGTCAAGCCCCGGCGTTTCGCCTCCCCGCGCCACTCCCAAATATGCGCGAGGACTTTTGCCTCCAGATCCCATGGCGGCAATCCGGCAAGGAGGCTCGCCGCCTCACCGGAGACCGTGCGGTATCCCCGGACCAGCCGGGTGGCCATGACCCTCTGGGACGCGTTCAACCGGCGGGCAGGCCGCCGCCTCAACGAATGCGCCCACACCGGTGCCCCGTACAGGGCCATGGACCGCACGATCCCCGCGTATAGCCTCCGGCATATTAGGTCCCCTGTATTACTTATGAAATCAGCGTTTTGTATGGAGAATTTTAAAGAAGTTGCATTTTTCATACTAACATTTTCTTAACTTATTTAACAACCATGAACACTAATGTTTTAAAACTTTTATGCACTAATGTTTAAAAACTAAGATAACGTATGCCACTTAGATGAAGCGACAAAAATAAGTTTTGGCTAAGTTTTAAAACAAATAGTGGTAATTTCTGCTAATAAAAAGAGGAGTCATTTTTAAGGTATTTTTTATGTATAGAAAACTATAAGTAATAAGGTTTTTTACTATTGGTAGTTGTCTATGATGGTCATTATTCGATGTAATATCAAGCAATTGATGAATATTTTAAATCATAGAAGTGACGAAGTTCTCTATTTGTGAGAAAAAAACGCCAATTTCATAGGTGGGGATTGTATTATTGACATCAAATTATTATATATCATTAGATCAATTATTATTAAATTATATACCATTCAATTAATCATTATTAAATTAGAGTTCCATATAAAGATTACTAGAAAAGTCAACTAATCTTTTTCCCAGTTAAGAACTCAGTAATACGTTTCGTTTATCAAAAATTTACATATAGTCCAGTAGGAATATAATATTTTTTCCACAATTCCTTCGATAATTCTAAAGTTTTTTATTTTCGCCGAGTGGATAACTTTAGTGAATTCATTGCTATGTACAAAAATGCTAACAGTTTAGAGTTATGCAATAGGTATTAAGTAGGTATTTCCTATTATTTCGTGTTATAACAATATTAGAAAATTTAAATTAAAATACTATACTGGTTCTTTGTAAGTACTATCTAAAGGATATATTAGTGAAAATGCTAACAGATAGGTACTGTGGAACAATAGAAATCTGAAAATGTCCCGTAACTCATTCAATAAAAAAATTAGGTTTTTCAAATCATTTCGTATATATACTTAAAGGGATTAGTTATACCTTACAACAAAAGTTCTAACAACTAAGTAATATGGCTGCACAAGTAATTGTATTTTTACTTTGCGATTAGCGAAATATTGAATTTAAGTTTATAAATTTTGCGCCTACATATTCCTAATAATATACTCTGCTACCATACAAAAGTTTCAACAAATGCATATTATGGCTTTTGTTTAAATTGCAAATAACTATTTTAGCTAACGAGCCGCGTAGGTACGACGCGTGCGAGCGCTACTGAGTAGCAACACTCCCCCGCCCGCTCGCCCGCTCCGATCGGGGTGGTACCTAACGCCGCATACTGACCGCTCTTGTTTAATTTTCAGTCCGTAACTTCGCCCACGTCTAATTATCAAAATCCAGTCACTCCAGTTTAAAAAATCTGTTTTGAAAATACGTTGTTGATACCTTATTTCAAAGAATTTAATACCTACCTACTCGTACCAAGATCGTAATAAATGTAGACTAGGTATAATTTTATTATAATATGTAGCTACTTTTTATAGTGATAGAGGAACAGAGACAGAAAGTGGAGATTCCATTACAACATTTTTTTCCGGGATAGTTGTCCCGGGTTTTGGGACATCACATAAGCAGGTACAAAATTATTTATATCAAAGCAATAACATAATTGGATTCAATAAGTAGGTACCTGTTTTTGATTCATTATTTTTAATGTACGAAACCCGAAATAATTTCCCGGAAAAAAAGTTGTCTTTGGTAGTCACTTTTTGTCTCTGATACTATGTATAATTGTTATAGTATCAGAGACAAAAAGTGACTTCCATAGTAGCTGTCTACCTATTCCGATCTGTCAAACAGATGGTGCTTTTAAATTTTCATCGAACACTTTATGGCCCATTCACAAAAAGATTAGACATTGAAATTAATCTTTTGTACAGTCCGTTCAACCGAGTTTGACTTCTATTGCGTTGGTGGCATGGCAAATGGCAGCTGCAGTAAACAGTTGGTATTATAATCACGTTTTTGCTTTTAATGCCATCCTTATGCCTACGGAATAGAAGTAAAAATCGGTTGAAACGACTGTAAAAAGTTTTGTTTATAGGTCTAATCTTATTGTTATTTTTGTTAGTTTTTTTTTTATGCTCCTTTTATACTTTATTTTATATAATTCCGGTGAATTAAAAAAAAAATATATTGCTGTTTGTATTTCCTTTGCGTGTCCCAAATAAAATATTTTCTTTCTTTATTTCTATTGTAAATCGAGTATAACTCGTTTGGGTGCATTTGTGACTAATTTACAGTTGCACTTTCTAGTATGGCGGCCATCACTATGTTGTTAGTATCTATTGGTCTGAAGTATTACGTACCGTACATTGTGGCATCTACCTACCTCCCTGCGACCTGCGATATACTCCATAACTAGTTGACGATAAATATAATACTAAACAGGGGAAAGTGTGACGGCGGCAATGTTGATAGTATGAATCAAGTTCCTAAATAAGTAGCAATAAAACAATAATTATTTTGTTCATTTTTATTGTAATCAAAAACTGTAGAAAAAAATCAAATTAAAAAATTAAACAGCAGCATGTCGTCAATATCGTTAATAACTAAGACGTAATGCACAACACCGGAATATAAATCAACTTCGTATACGAATTAAGAAGATCAACTTAATCTAATATGACAGAATGAAATAAAAAAGTGCAACTTTTACTATGAAACATAAAAAATATTTAAGAAGATTATAAAGCGCATTATTATGGAAGCTATAGATATAGAAGGTTTCGCAGCAGCTACAAAGAATGCCTTAAAAAACCTCTGTTATTGAGAAACCTAATAAACTTTATAAAAGCTTTCGTCTTTTACTAGACGTTGTGTTTGATGCTGAAGATACCTCTTCTATGAGGTTGCAGCTCGCTTCATCATCTGTGCATTCGTTTAGATGACTAATTTGAACCTCAGTTTCTGAGTCTAAATCAGGCTCGCTTGTAATTATGTGTGCTGTGCTGCATGGTTTATCTATGCAGTAGACGCACAAAGCAGAACATTTCAATCCGGCCTTAATACACGTACAAGTGCCTTTGCAGGTTAACTTGCACTTGCAAGATATAACTTTCAGTATATCGTCCGGTGCGGGTTGGTCAAGTGTTTTGATGGGAACTAAATTTCCATCGACACTCTCCCAACCCCAGTCCAGTGGATTTAATTCGTTGTCCGACCATTTTTGCACTTGATGGTACACCCGTAATGAATGTTGTCTCGCAGCAGAAGACGTTGGTGGGAGACTAGCTAGATCAACAGAACTTTTTGTGATAGTCTGCGCAAACTTTTCGTATCTTAAGATATTTATATCTGCCGTTTTACCGCCGTATAATTCACAAAAAATAATTTCACCGGCTTTAGCTACGTCATCTGGTGCAGCAGTCGGGCAGTTAAAAATTTCGATTGTTTCTTTAAAATCGCCCGTTTTAATAAGTTTATTAAAAGCCTTTTTTTTGCCCTGCTTAAAAATGGCCGACGTGGTATCAATCCGGTGAACGCATGGGCGAGTTTCGGATCACCGTTGAAACTCATGGCATTGAATAGTTTTGTCTTCGTATTGCCCCTGCCGAGTTTCAACAGTGATACGTTTGGAGCCTGTTTTGCTGTCAGAATAACGAGAAGGTCAATATCTTCGCCAACGATGACAATTTCGTTATATTCTTTTGAGTCCGCTATTCTGACAGCCGTTGATACTATTAAAGTGTCTGCATCATCAGCACTCTGCAAAACAGAAATGCTTTCCAAATCAAAAGTTTTTATCAAAATATCAATAAGTTTGCTTTTATTTCTGTCATTTGACAGGAATTTTTCCTGGGACATGGTAATTTCTGTACCCTCTTCAAAAATTACGTCAGGGTATAGTTTTCCCTTAGTACGTCGCTGTCTTTCTTGGTTTTTTACGCACATTTTGTTCTCGTACCCATCAAATACTACAGTAGGATTAGAAAATTTTTTTACGTAGTCCACGTACTTTGTGCAAATGGCTTTGGTTTTAAGACCAGTCTGCCAAACCACTCTGTGTAACAAAAAACCACCATCAACAACATGAGCTTTGCTACCTGTGCATTGTGTAGACTCTTCCGTGGAGACAGGTGTAAACATTTCGTAAAATGTTGATTTAGTTGTTTTTCGCATACCGTGCTGGTCAAATATAGACAGGGGGTATGGCGAAAGTTCATATTTCAAATAGGTTTTCAGTTCTTCTTGAGACTTTTTCAAGAAGGAAATCCTTTTAAAAATCAGGTCTGGGTCTATTGACACGTTTGTTTCCTCAATGGTTATGCCAGAATTTACAGTGGCAAGCGATTTCACAGTTTCTTTTCTTGAATATTTGATGTCTGCAAAAGAGCTGCCATCTCTTTTTAACATCATATCTTTGCCGACTGTCCTTGCAAGGTGCGGGTTCACACTTGTACCGCCAACCAGTCCTGTGCTTATTGACATTATTTTTTGAACATCAGGAAAAGGGTTGTGTTCCTCGAACCATTTTGAAAAGCTATTCAAATCTTTTTCATCTCTAGCAATCCTTGATTTAAGGCCGTCTTTGTGTTTCTTCGCAACAGTGTCTGTGTCATCACAAAACGAATCTACTTGTTCAGTAATACTATGTAATACTGGCAAACCCAGAACCCACTTTCCCAACACATTGTCAGATAAACCTCTACCTTGAGTGACACCTCCTGAAGTTTTCATCGTCCGCATCAAGCTCTGTTCTATAACCATATCGCTCCAGGTACCGGAGCAAGGGTTGTCCGTTCTGCGGATGGTAAAAAGTTTTTGATTGACGAACCGTCCAAAATATTCCGGGCTCATAGTCAGCTGTAAATTTTCCATGTCTTGCAAATACAGACTTGCCGACTTGGCATAATTGAAATGACCCGCTGAATGGAAGTAAGGCATCATTTCTTTTACTGTTTTAATATGGAGAGCCCAATCTCCGGTTCTTTCAGCTCTAATAAAATTTTGAATCAAAATTGACATTTTAAAATAAGAAACCCAAAGCTCAGCTGTAGGGCCTCTTTTTACGAGCTCCTGTAAAGAAGTGGTAAACTTTTTTACAACTGACTGTAAGATAGGTGCACTTGTCTCTATTTCAATGTCTTTGGAATTTAGGAGTGCATAAATTGAATTCTCAATTTCAAGTTTTTCGTCCATACTCAAGATTACTGTCTTCATGATAATTTCAAAAAGAGCTAAGCTGGTCAGTAAATGAGCTCGAACACAGCGCTCATAGTGATGGCCTGAGATCATTTTATCTAAAGATCCCATTGCGTAAATGCTAGCCCATAACTCTTTCAGTCCACTTCCGCTCATAATATGTCCCACTGCTCCCATGTACGACATGACGAGGTGAAACCCTCCCAACCTCAAAATTATTTTACTAATTTGTGGGTCTTGAGAGGATTTCACAATTTCTTGAGCCTTTTGAAACAACGGCTGGTCGAAAGTGACTATGCAGCATTCAGTATTCGATTGTTTGCACTGTTCTACTGCATGATGCAACGCTGTGAGGATTGTGTCAGAGCTAGATGCTGGTGCATTAATGAAAGGGACTGGTTTAATTTCGGTCATGAGCTGTTCGCTTATGTGGTCTTTGTGTGCCAAACGCATAAAAGAATTCCAGCCTGGCATATCTGGAAATCTCTGAGTTTTTCCATACATCCACAGTAAATCATATTGTGTAATTGTGAATAAATCTTCATCTTCATGTGGTGGGTGAAAAATAATATTGCTAAGACCAGAAATTATTGGTTTTTGATATATTTGCATTGGAATCTGGTCAAAGCGCTTCACAAAGCTTTGTGGAACATATTTCAACCTGGGAATTTGCTCATTCAAGGCGGGAGTTTGAGGTGGATTTAAGCATTGAATGCCACCCATTGTATGGAACGTATTGTGTCCATCCATAGTTTGCACATTAACGTCCGCATTGTCAAAAACAAACTGCATGAAATGTGGTACCGTCGGTTTCGGTACATAGGACGCAATAGCCGAAATCTGAAACTTCAGTGTTTCATCATAACTGGCACAAAATCCAATTCCATTAAGCAAATCAATTAAATAGCGGGATGCATATTTATGATGAATAAGTGATGACAGTCCAAGAAGGACTGGTGACCTAAACGATCGTGGTCTAGCAGCACTGACTATAGCATGTGCAATAGCAATGCATTTCCGCTCATATGGTTCGCAGTTACTTTTGTTGTTAACAATAACTGTTTTTAACAATCTTAGTAAACTTAATGGGCAATCATCCTTTGCACCCATCATAAACCCAGTTGGAGGGGGATACATTTCAGTTTCGTAAACACGTGAACGTATTTCTTCCAAAATTATTTTTGCTGCCATGTCGACAATACGTTGTTTTTCCATATGATCATTTTTCTCTCGCGCCTCGTACCAACTATTCTGAATAACTTGAACACAGTTTGATAAAAAGCACACGACAGATGGATTTCCAGATGTTATGATAATATTGTCACCGTATCGTTGCTTCAAGTTATACTTTATAACTTGATCACTCGGAAGATCGACATCACACAGAGCATTTCTTATGTCAGATAAAGAGAATTGGCAATCGTCGGTATTTGTTTCCAAGAAACTATATACTTGATCCATAGCGTTGGTATTCTGTATAGATAAATGTCGCCCTCGCTTTTCTCCAGCCGCTCGATAAGGGTGACAAAACTTGACATAACAATGGTTATGATATACTGCATTTACTTCCAGCATATATAATAAGTAAATAAGTGTCTGTAGCGCCCGTAGTTTCACAGTCACTACGTCGGCATTTAGGAAAAGGTCACATATAGCACATTTTTCACTCATTTTAAAAGTTACCCGTGCTCAATGCTGTATAATCATTACAATATAAATGTAAAAGTAAAAAATTTCAACACAGAACAATTAAAAACAATAATCCAACGCGCTGTGACGTGCATTAGTAAGCGCCAGGGAAAAAAATTAAACAAGAGCGGTCAGTATGCGGCGTTAGGTACCACCCCGATCGGAGCGGGCGAGCGGGCGGGGGAGTGTTGCTACTCAGTAGCGCTCGCACGCGTCGTACCTACGCGGCTCGTTAGCTAAAATAGTTATTTGCAATTTAAACAAAAGCCATAATATGCATTTGTTGAAACTTTTGTATGGTAGCAGAGTATATTATTAGGAATATGTAGGCGCAAAATTTATAAACTTAAATTCAATATTTCGCTAATCGCAAAGTAAAAATACAATTACTTGTGCAGCCATATTACTTAGTTGTTAGAACTTTTGTTGTAAGGTATAACTAATCCCTTTAAGTATATATACGAAATGATTTGAAAAACTTAAATTTTTTATTGAATGAGTTACGGGACATTTTCAGATTTCTATTGTTCCACAGTACCTATCTGTTAGCATTTTCACTAATATATCCTTTAGATAGTACTTACAAAGAACCAGTATAGTATTTTAATTTAAATTTTCTAATATTGTTATAACACGAAATAATAGGAAATACCTACTTAATACCTATTGCATAACTCTAAACTGTTAGCATTTTTGTACATAGCAATGAATTCACTAAAGTTATCCACTCGGCGAAAATAAAAAACTTTAGAATTATCGAAGGGCATAGTCTTCTGGCTACTGGACTAATAGTCTATTCTTAAACAGCAAAGCATTTAAATCTTTACAATCTCTTGGTAATTTATTATTAATAATGGAGTTAATAGGGTTTTTTTTTTGTTGTTGTTTATTACAAGAGGAATAATTTCATAAAATATGAGGAAATACTTATTACATGGAAATTATAAATATACACTTACACACTTGGGACTTAAACATAACTGGTGAAATGTGGGTGTACTTACTACAGGTACACCTCTGCCCAACCCTTCGGGGAAACAAGGCGTGATGTTCTGTTATGTGTATAAATATGCCCATGGATGACCAAATTATTGATATTTTAAATAAAAATCGTACTTACTCTTACAAAATCAGCTGCCATTTCTACAATTGGTGATTTTTCTCGTTTTGTTTTTTTTATGTCACTCCTGAATATTTGTGTTATCAGATCAGTATCAATTCTTTTTATTACATTCTATGATAAAATTGCATAAATACTTATTTTCAAATTTTAACATTTTTTCTAAGGAATTATGTAATTATGGGACCCTGTATCGAAAAAAAAATCCATGGGCATATGGCGATATAAGTGGGGTAAATGATAGATGATAATCATTAATAAATAAATAAATAGCATACATTTTATATGAATAAGTTTATGCTTTATGTATGTATGTACATATTTATTGTAGATGCTACACCGCTGACTACCTGCAGTATTGTCTCTCCTGTTACCTTTAATCCATCCAAAGGTTGTCTGTAAAAGATCGCTTTAAGCGATAAGACCAAAGTCAAATCAAAGTCAAAGTCAAATAATTTATTTCAATTAGGCACAAAAAAGGCACTTATGAACGTCAACATTTACAAAAAAAAATAATAATAATTGATTCTAGTCGCCCATTCCAAAAGGTCGTTTTCGTATGGAGAAGAATGGACAAGAAACTCCACCGTTACTCTTTTAAAATATTTTCACAATATTCTGTATACATTAATTATATAATTATATGTGAAGACGATGCACCTAGAATAAGATTACTATACCACGATAGGTAAAAAGAATGAAAAATGAAGGAATGACATAAATTAATTATGTGATAGATGCATGGTGCTCACATATTTACAAACATTGTAAAATTATACGATATTCTTAACATTTTAACAAGTACTATTAATAATAAGTCAGTGTGTGAGTTCAAGTAATCACAGAATATAAAATTAATGTTTAAAAAAATATTATTATAAAAAATAATAATATAATAAAATAAAGTTTTAAATTAAAGGGTTTATTTTGCTTGATCTTTATAATACTATCGTATTATTGTATCGACTATCGTACGGCACGATTCTTGAGCGAATCGGACTCGCACTCGGCCGGTTAATTTCCATTAGTCCACGCCACCTGTATCGTCTTGTATCTAACTACTCATCACCCTCTTCCTCAGATGGAACTAGACGTGACAATCTCCAAAGCCCTAGAGCTGTCCTGGGGCTGGAAGCTGTGGCTGCGCGGCGCGCGCGTGTGCGCCGGCGCACTCAGCATGCTGGCGCTGCGGGAGCTGGCGCCGCGCAGGGACGCGCTGCTGCCCGGCGCGCCCGACGACGAGCTGCACGACGAGCTGTACCACAATATCAGGTGAGGATTAGGCATGATGGGTTTGACAGTATCCCAGATTAACACAACAGACAGACACTTCCCTATGTTTATTATTCTAGCGTATGGCACTCGTGGGTTGCAGCTGAAAATCAGCGTCAGCTGGTACACTTTGTGTTGTCATCTGACTTTATACTGAGCTGAGGCCCTTTTGGCATTATATTTTTTTCTGTTTTTATAATTTTATCGTGTATTTTTTTGTAATACCAGTAAACGCATTTTTCTTTCTTTAAGATGGTTCTCTCCGCAAAATATAAAAAACCGGCCAAGTGCGTGTCGGACCACGCACAATAAAGGGTTCCGTAGTTGGGATGCATTTATCCCAAGATCAAACTTAACATTGTAGTCGAAAAACATGTTCTCCGATACATTCCAACTGCAAATACTACACAATACTCAATATTCTGCACTATTTAATAGGTTGGGGAAAAAGTTGCTTCGCATTTTTTAAGAAAATTCAAAACATTTTTTAATATAGTTTATTTACATTTAATTAAAGTATGTAGGTACCATTTTGTTCGATAACTTTTTGCCATCTTGTAGGTAGGGACATGATCCCATTGCTATAGAAATTTTGGGACTTTTGATCAAAATACCGCGACAAGTGGTTTTGGCAGTCCTCTCGTGATGTTAACCTGACACTGCCTAAGGAATTCTGAAGAAACCGAATCAGGTGGAAATCTGAAGGTGCAAGGTCAGGACTATACGGCGGATGCATTAACACCTCCCAGCCAAACTCTCTTAATTTTTGCTGAGTGGCTAAAGATGTGTGAGGTCTAACGTTATCATGATGAAAAACCACACCCCTTCTGTTGATTAATTCCGGCCGCTTTCTCTCAACTTCTTGCTTTAATCTCATCAGTTGTTCGCAGTAGAGTTCAGAATCGATGGTCCTGCCTGGTGGTAAACAGCTCATAATGAATAATGCCCTTCCGATCCCACCACACACACAGCATCACCTTGTTGCGAGTTAACCTGGGTTTCGCCACAGTCTGTAAAGCCTGACCGGCCTTTGACCACGACCTTTTTCGCACGTTCTTATCGTACGTGATCCACTTTTCATCACCAGTTATCAGCTTCTTCAAAAATGGTTCGGTTTCATTACGTCGTAATAAAGAATCACAAATGAGTATACGGTTCATTAGGTTTCTTTCAGTGAGCTCGTGAGGTACCCAAATATCGAGTTTTTGTGTACCCAGTTTTTTTCAAATGCGACAAAACTGTTTTGTGGTCAATTCCCAGTTCTTCAGCTACGTCCTAACTACTGATATGGCGATCTTGCTCCACTTTTTCAAAAATGGCATCCATTTTATCCGTAATAGGGCGACCAGGACGACGTGCATCTTTGACATCAAAATTTCCGGATTGAAAACGCTTAAACCAAATTTGTGCTACTCTCACAGACACTGCACTAGGTCCATAAACATCGCAAATTTTTTTCGCGGCTTGCGTTGCATCATTACCTTTTTTGTAGTAAAATTTTAAAATGTATCGAATTTCTTCATTAGATTCACTCATCTTGACGGTACGAAAAACAAATGAAAATCACACATTTTCCTAATTTGAATTTGGAATTATTTCTTAAAAAATAATTATTCTTTAAAATTTAAACTTTCAATGATACCAAAACCAGTCAGATACAAATAGTATAGCCAAAGAGATTTTATTAAAAGTTCATACATTCTATAATGCGAAAAGACTTTTTCCCCAACCGAATAAGTTTTTTTTTTTTGTGTATATTGTGAGCAGTAAGTAACCCGAGTCAAATAAATGTATTTCTTTCTTTTTTTTTTTGTTTCAAATGTAAGTTTTTACGCATAATATTGAGTGATTTACCGTGTGATATTAAGACCATAGACTTCTTATAGGGTTTCCTGTAATCTATGAGTAAAGAACCATATTCCGTTATTTTTTTTTTCAAAATTATAGATTCTGTAGTTTTGGAGATATGGGGAGAATGGTAAATTTTCATCAATTTTCTTAAATCTTTTAAAAAATATTTATGTTAATATACGATATTCTTATCGATCAGAAGCACATTTAATTATTTTAAAAGAAAATCAAAACTAGCTACAGATAGTGCAATCCACTGAGACGCGCCCCACTCCGCGATGACTGTACTGTAAGCTGTACTTTAGTACGGAGCGGAGCGGAGTGGGGCGCGTCTCAGTGGATTGCACTATCTATAGAAGTATTTATTTAAAAATAACAGAATAGAAAATAAATCAAAACAATATGAAGCTGTTAGACACTGAAATTATTGAAATCTACAGCTCCTAATACTCGTCCGTCGCTTCCGAGCGCCCGAGACAGAGTGCCTGAGGTGCGTGAGCGCACCTCTAACGTCGTGTCGCCCCTTCCAATCGATGCGTCACAATGGTCACGTGCTATCCATGCAGTCACTTTACAAATCCACTAAGAATATATACATAATAGAACGATGTCTAAGGATAAGAAACACATATTTCTTTCGATTCCACCAGGTTCAGGGTACGTCAGGAGGGTGCATGGTGTGAGCTTGATGTGCAGTCTTCAGCCTGTGTGGAGATCCTATTGCCAGCACAAGTGTGCGTCATAAGAAGAGATGATGGACTTCCCATATCAGGATATCAGGTAATTGAGAAAAATAATATGAATAACTGCCTCGTTGGTCTAGTGGTCTCAAGCGCTACTGCTGGGCATAGCGCCTCTGGGCATGAGGTCTTGGGTTCGATTCCCGGGTCGGGCAAAGTGTTATTAGGTTTTTCTCAGTAGCAGCCCGGAGTCTGGATTTGTGCCCGGTTGATGGCAATAGGCTCGCCCCCTATTACATCGGACTTAAACATAACTGGCGAAATTTGGGTGTACCTGCTACAGGTACACCTCTGCCCAACCCTTCGGGGAAACAAGGCGTTATGTTATGTTATGTAATATGAATAATATATTCTTATGGATCAGAAGCTGTTATAATTATTTTAAAAGAAAAGCAAAACTACATAAAAGTATTTATTTAAAAATAACAGAATAGAAATCACAATAACGTGAAACCGTTAGACATCGAAATAATTAAAATCTGCAGTTTCTATTACTCGTCCGTCGCTTCCGAGATCCCGAGCCAAAGTGACCGAGACCCCGAAGACCTATCTAACGTCGTATCGCCCATGGTCTATAAAAACAGGGTCTGCCATTCCGGGAGTGACACGTGCTTACGTCACTATCCAGTTGCCACTTTATTGCAACAAAACACGAATTAAGGAAAGATTTTCAGTCACCATTCTGTTAAAAATATATAAAAACATTTAAATTGTCGTTTCGTTTGTCTAACCTAACGAAACAATTCAATTTATACATTATACTAACGTAATTATTAATTAAAACCTTATTATTTTATCGGATTTGCACAAGTAATAAAGGTGGTTGGGGAGTTATTAGCACACACTACTGGTAACACAGATGTGATGACGTAGACTTGTGTCTCCCACGTGACCACTGTGTCCCGGAATGCTATACCTGGCGAAGTATATTATTATGCCATGGTATCGCCCCCTCCACTCGCTGCGTCACAAAGGTCACGTGATATCCCTGCCGTCTCACTTGACAAATCCTCTAAGAATATTTATTTGTACAAAGACTTGTCTATACTAATATTATAAAAAGGAAAGATTTGATTGTTTGTTTGTATTGAATAGGCTCCGAAACTACTGGACCGATTTGAATAATTCTTTTACCATTAGAAAGCTTAGTTTTCAGGGAGTAATATAGGCTACTTTTTATCTCGGGAAAAATAACGGGTCTCGCGGGAAAGACCACGGGAGCGAAGCCGCGGGCAAAGTGCTAGTGTGTTATAAAAAGACTACCGGAGCCGCACGGTTTCACCCACATAAGTCTTGATCCTGTAGGAATATCGGGATAAAAGGTATCCTATGTCCTTCTCCAGGTCATGGTCTACCCATGTGCCAATTTCATCCAAATCCGTTCAGCTGTTTTAGCGTGAAAGCGTAATAAACAAACAAACAAACTCACTTTCGCATTTTAATATTAGTTAGCATAATGAACTATTTTTACATTTAACTTGGATGATTGCTTCGTTAAGAGAGGCTCGTGGCTAAATTATAACAGCCGCACGGGTCGATCGAAGGTCCATCCATTACATACCGAGACTCCTCTGTGCCTCGGAAAGCACGTTAAGCAGTTGTCGCGGCTGTCATTCGTAGATCTTTGACAGTCGTTATGGGTAGTCAGAAACCCCAAAGTCAGACCACCAGTCATACCAATGTTACCCAGTATAGGGGTATGAGGAACAGGGTGTTAAGTTCACTCATCTTTAACAGAAAAGGGAGAATTTTCCGTCGGATGTTGTGTCTGATGGGCTACTGCCCGAAGATTGATGTCGGGACGTTGTATGCAGAGTGGATTTTTGAGATGGGGTGCAGTAAGGGCAGCTACCTTAACCGTTGTAGCTACAGGAAAACAGTCTTAGAAGACTGTCCTTAACTTTTTGAGACATTTTGATCTGCATTCACAGATTTTGAAAACAATTTACAGTCAGCAAGAAAATGGTCAGTTTTTACAAAAACTTTTTGTTGATGCCAATCGATCCTGTTTCTTATAAGGATCAAAAAACTCTATTGGACCAACTGAGGTTTGAGCACTAGAAAAGTCAGAAATCCCAAAACATTTCGTAGGAAATGAGATTCCAACTTACTTTTTTACGATGGATAGACTTGCCAAAAAAGAAAAAATATATGGTATTTCAAATTTCGAACGAATAAGTGAATATCCTATCACTGCCTATGACAGAGAGTACGATACACCTCTACCTTCCCCTTTTTGGAAATACAGGCGTGATAATCATGTTTTTTGTTCACCAGAGCATCAGCTTGGAACCGAACCCGGAAACCTTAGCTAAAGTGCTAGCTCTAGTGTCAGATCACGTGGACTTACTGCTCGAAGACTGGTACCCATCACTTGGTAAGTAAGCTTTTAATATTATAAATTTTTTCGTTGTATCCTATTTCAGAGTGAGGTGTATATTTTTGAAATGAAAACTTCTTTAGGCGCGTTGAGCACTTTTTGGGTGAACAAAAATCATGGAACTCGCGTCATTGTTACCGAACGCTTCCCATGAGCTATATGTATACTGTGTATATATGTACATAGATATACCTCCGTGCGTTATTTTAGTTTTTACTTCTAACGAAAGTCCCTTAAGACTGCCCCGCATGTTTTTTTTTTTTTTGTATGTAGCAAATTTAAATGAACTTTTTGAGAGCTTTTAACACTTTCGACTCCACCTACTTTTCATGGAACTCATACTCCATGCCGCCATACTTATTGGAAGTGAACCCTCCGGGAGGGTTACCGACATTGCGTTAAAGTTAAAGTTAACCATCGCGGACGGTCTACGGCATTAGGTTTAAAACCGTGTTATAAAACACTGTAAAGCGAAGTAAAATAGATTTTTCTGGGGGTCTTGTCGCTATACATAGTTTCCAAGCTTTTTTTTTTTTTTTGAATATTTGTAACCGTGAACAACAAAAAAAACTACGATTTTAAAAACAACGCAATATACTAATGAATCTTGTTAAAATATAGGTACTTCAGATTTTATTTTCACGATTTATAATGCTGTATTCGCTAAGAAAACCCTACATTTAAAATGAGCCCTCCAGGAGGGCTCCCGGCACTAAACGTGTTAACATATCAACTTGGAAACTATTTTTTTTTAAATAAAATCGATGTCTGCTGTAGACACATCCCTGTTATTTCCTTTTTTTCAGCAACTTATCGGTAAAGAAAATATGACCCTCCAAAAAATACACAAATGCCCCATTTTTTCCACCGTGATTAGAGAACTACCAGACAAATTCGAAAAGTTTTTACCATAAAAGAAAATGAAAGGAACTTAGACATACTCTTCCTTAAAAAAATTATGTTAAAAATAATTGAAGCGGTTCAGTTTTCGAGGAGAAAAAAGGGGAATACGAAACGTCGATTTCGTATTTTTTTTTTTTTTGTGATATTTTTGGCCTGAGCTGCAGCTGTCCCTATCGCACTCTGCGGGGGCAGACTTGAGGTAATACGACGGCAACAGTTTCTTCAAATACCTAATACCTCGCAGGCCCTGTTCCCACTTAAAATACTTGGCCCGAGAAGTATCTACAACCAACTTTCCTTACAGGAACACGTTTTGTGCACACCTCTGAGGGTCGGTGCCTCATCACCCGAGTTGTTCCATGCCCCGAGTGTCTCAAACACGCAGGTCCTCAAGCACAGCACCAGGATCAGGAACAGCAGCTAGCTCAGGTAAGAGGCTTAGAGTAGACTGGATTTGTTGACCATTTTCTATTTTATTGAGTACCTGGTACTTGTTGAAAGGCCTACACTGTCCTCCCTTAACTAGTAACACTTTTATTTGAAAATATTGTAAAAGATAATTATTTTTAAAAACTATCTTTGCATTGTATAAATTCAATCTCTTAGCATTGTATAATTGCATAGCACATGTGTGAGTACTATGTAATGACTTTAAAGCTACCATTTAGGTACTGGGTATGTCTTTCATTGACTTGAATGTGCCCTGGTGGCTGAGAGCAGTGGCTCGTGTGTTGGATCATTTAGCTCCCTTCAAAATGGTTGAGCTGAATGGTGCTACATTCCACGCGTAATGTTCGTGAACGGGCGCCGTCAGTTGGGACTGGTCATCTCTTAGCTGCCACGGCGATTTTAATTAAATTTGAATGTTTTTTTTTTTTTTAACGGACGCTTTTAATGTTTTGCCTCGTTCTCACATGTAACCATAGTTTGATTTAAAAGAGTATCCGTGGAGGTCTCCATAGGTACCTACTACGCTTTGGAATGGGCAACTAGCTTCATAATTCTGACTGACCCACTCCTTGACAATTCAAAAGTGCCTGTAATGGGGAGGGACGGGCAAAGCTAATTACAGATGTCACCACCGTAACTGGTGCTTGTCATTAATGTTTATAATTGGCGGTTTGAAACTTTACTGCAAAAACAAACGCAAAAAAAATGTATTCTTAATGCCCGTAGTTGATTTAAAAGCAGTATTAAAGAGAAAATGCTTGTTTAACTGGAAAAAAAAGCGGACGGTAAGTAAAAGTAGGATAAATCTTGGATTTAGTTTCGTCAACATTTTTTGGTTGACATTATTAAAATTCCAATCTTATCTTATTACAGTCTAGAATCATACGATAAAAACTTTGGTATTAGTAATGAAGGGACTGCCGAATACCTAGAGATTGAAAACTAAATGTATGGTATTTGACAATTCTGACAGTACAATCAGCACCAGTGATTATACGCCACCTACCGGGATAAAAAGTCAGCGTGTCTCCTCATTGGTTTATTTGAAACAAATGCTTTGATTTTGAGTTTGAATAGACTGAGATGGACTGAGTTGATTCGTTGATTGATCCTTTGTAACTTGTCTCCAGGTATTCAGAAGACTGGAGCTTGGTGCTGCTGAACCAAGACGTCTGCGTCTGTCTGAAGAGTCCAGGGCTTCCGACGGAGATAGTGGAGTCGGAGCTGAGTCTAATGGTAGGAAATACTCTTGTTATTCAGTGGAGCTAACAAGCACAGATACTTGATTTCAACAGAGAGCACATTCCCGTATTTTTAATAACGGTTGCATTCTAATCTCGGTCATAGAATAAGCGCACTCCGTATTTTGGGTATGAAGCTACCAGTACGCGGCGGGCCCGTCTTGTCGGGCCAATTCAGTGAGTGTAACGTAGTCAGAAGATATAAGAGTTACGCGATAGAAAGAGAGGCAACTTCTAGGTGAATATAACAGTAGGTAATTAGCGCTGTGCGACCTGAATTGGACTTTATTGTGTCGTAGCAAGAGTCGTAGATTTTGGGGAGTGAACCATTTTTACTAATCTGTGTCTCGGTCTCGATTTGTCAAAATGATTAAGGATGTAAGACATTAATTGCCGCTGAGATGAGATCGCAACTAGATTTTCAATGTTTTTAGTTACAGTCCTAATATTTGCGAGAAAAAACTTGAAACAATCGTTTAAGACTGTTTGGATGTTACTGCCTCGTTGGTCTAGTGGTCGAAAGCGTTACCGCTGAGCATGAGGTCCTGGGTTCGATTCCCAAGTCGGGCAAGGTATTATTGGGTTTTTCCAACAGGAATTTCTCAGTAGTAGCCCGGAGTCTGGAATTGTGCCCGGTTGACGGCAATAGGCTCGCCTGCTATTACATGGGACTTAAACATAACTGGCGAAATGTGGGTGTACTACAGGTACACCTCTGCCCAACCCTGGAAACAAGGCGTGATGTTATGGATAATTATGTGAATTTACAGCATTTTTTCTCCTTTTCCCCAGCGTCCTCCCGCCTCGGCTCCGTCGAAGGCGTGGTCAACAGCGAACCACAGAACTGGTCTATAGCGACCGCCTGGACCGTGGAGCAGTGCATCCTTGCAGCCTGCAGCAGCACTCGCCTACACTGCCCCTTGCACAGCGACAGCCTCGTACAGCTGCGACTCGTCGCTCCCGACACTGTAAGTATAGTCCTCCACACCGTATTTCGGCCATGCCGGTCAATCTCAACGGAGACCAGCCTTTGGCGCGGGACATATTATACTGCAGGCGTGTGTGCGCAGACACAGCTGCACTCTCGTGGTCCTCAGGGACGGCGCCGACACGGGCGGAGAGATCCGGCGCAGGCGCAGCGGGAGCATACCGACAACTTCCAAGCTCCGGGCTGTTAATAAGAAATTCCTAATGGACAAACCCAATAACACTTTGGCCGACCCGAGATTCGAATATAGGACCCCACGCTCAGGAGTCTCGCTTGCGACCACTAGACCCTGGTATCCTGCTTTGTTTCGCACACGAGTCGCAGCATTATGCTGAGCGATGTCCGTTTCGCTCGGATGTGGAGCATATTTTCACCGTTTGAATGAATTTCTTTAACGCGGCTTGCGGTATGCGCGAAAAAGCCAGTTTCAAGGTCTCAAGTGTCAAAAGTGTTTTGTTTTTGAATACAGAGCCATCTAGACTTGAATCTGAATCTGAATCTTAACTGCCTCGCCGGTCAAGCGCTACTTCTGAGCATGAGGTCTTGGGTTCGATTCCCGGGTCGGGCATTGTTATTGAGTTTTTCTATCTGGAATTACTCAGTAGCAGACCGGAGTCGTTGTACCCGGTTGATGGCAATAGGCTCGCCCCATATTACATGGGACTTGAACATAACTGGCGAAATGTGGGTGTACCTGCTACAGGTACACCTCTGCCCAACCCTTCGGGGAAACAAGGCGTTATGTTATGTTATGTAATATGAATAATATATTCTTATGGATCAGAAGCTGTTATAATTATTTTAAAAGAAAAGCAAAACTACATAAAAGTATTTATTTAAAAATAACAGAATAGAAATCAGAATAACGTGAAACATTTCGTAGGGCATAGGGCATAGGGCATTTCGTAGGGTTTTTGGTAGGGCATACTTCAGAAGTGGTCCCATATAAATTTGGTCAAGATCTGATGAGGGGTTTTTTCAATAATACGTATTTTTCCCACCTAGTATATGTGGACAATATTCTAATAGTTCCTGTCACTGTAATTTACATAGCAGGTAATGGGTATTCAAATTTTTGTGGGGGTTTTGTGTAGGTACCACAACTAAAAAGTGAAAAATAAAAACTGTTAGTTTTTTTTTTGTTTGAACATTCAACACACATCCAATCCGCTAATCGGATAATTTGCATTGTTCCGATAGTGGGAGTGATTTGGTGAAAAGGGACGGAATTGTGTAACAGGAAGCCGGGGAACCGCGTGCTATTTGATTGGCGCTGTGCTACAGTTTGCCGTCAGATGGTACAAACCCATTTTCCGAGAGTTTGGTACTGTCCGCCAAGATATCAGATGTAACATATCATATGTGAATACTGTAAGACTCGGTCATTTAAAAAAAAATTAAAGTAATGTATGTTATTTTTATGCGTCATATTAGACGCAAATAAAGGATGATGGGCAAAAATGTATGAACCGTGGGCCCACCTCCAATAAAAATAACGTGTATATTAAATTAAAGGTCTGTTTACATACAGCTATTATCAGAAAGGCGCATGCCAGAATTCGCTGTGTGGTTGGAGTTATTCGATATAAAAAAGTTGATATTTTTAGGTTAAAAATAGAAGTTTTTGATTTAGAAAACCATTTTTTTTGCGAATGTTTAAACCAATTATTACTGCATCATGTATTACATTATTATTGAGTATAAGTTCAATGAAAAAAAAAAAAAAAAAAAACGTACGAGAAAAAAATCAGATGAAAGACTAATATTTGCATTAGGTACTTGCAGATCGTCTCCAAACTGTTCAGTTCTCGTAGACTGACCGTGCTAGATGTGTGCGCGTGAGTCAGACGTTGCTATAAAATGGCGGCTGACCGACCGGTGACAACAAACAAAGGAAAGCTCTTCGCCTGTCTCGCTTGCGGCTACTACCGACCGCCTTTCCTCTCTGATGTGAGCAGCTCTCAGAAACCGGTTTTCGCATACAATAACGCTTCACAGAACAAGAGCTATCGCGTACTCAATCAGTCATCCGCTACCTTTGTGTGTGTGAAGACGTTGCATATTGTATCCCATTGAACCACATCCTATCTAATTAAAAACGACAACTTGGCTTTCATTTTGGACTATTGATTCTTGTGTGAACGATAACTTGGTTTTTATTTTGGACTATTGATTCTTCTGTAAACGATAACTTGGCTTTCATTTTGGACTATTGATTCTTGTGTAAACGATAACTTGGCTTTGATTTTGGACTATTGATTCTTGTGTAACTCAATTTTCGGAAAATGGACTATCGAAGTTGTGTTATGTGCCGTCGTGGTTTACACAATAGAAGATACCAACAACATGTACTCGCGGCGAATTTACCCCAAGACGAACCGCCGCTTGCAATGTTTATACAAGAGCATGCTCAGTTGGAGGTAAGCAGTTAGATATTATAGTTTATTACTATATTGAGTGAAGTGAGGCTTATGTGTGTGAGTGATATCTCGTAAGTTATTTTTGGTTAGGTTACGCACGTAATTGATCAAACATTTAGCCTCTCTGATGTGAGCAGCTCTCAGAAACCGGTTTTCTCATACAATTATCGGACGCGTCACAGAACAAGAGCTAAGTGCTTTATTCGTCATCAAACTATTATTAGTTTGCCGAGAACACTAGTTTTTGTCAAAAATGTTACCTTTTTTGGATAAAAACATGACCCTCTTTTGACAGTAGAGTTAAAAACTAAATACATTATACTAATGTCGCTGCCTGCAGTGCCATACATCATTGGTGCTCCAAGGAAAGATGCGTGCGGCGCGTCTCTTATCGATAAATGCTTATCAATTCCTAGAAAGAAGAAGAATAGTGTGCGCTGGCTTACTTATGTGCGACAGAGAAAGCAACAGACGGCGTCTTGTTTCCACATTTTATTGCCCCGCGACTGTTTGACATTAGTATAATAATATCATGATCTATCAGTTACTATTTATTGTTATAATCGAGATTCTGATGACGCGAATTGACGGTGTTACACGAAGGCTTAGAATAGATAATAATATTGCATATAAAATGGCCACTCCTCGCCCCCCGCCAATCAACACTTCCTCACCCCGCTCCTACTCTTGTAGTTCGCTTGGTGGCATAGACAAGACAAACAGTTTGGTGGCCCTGTATACAAATCAGTTTGTACTTCTAGCAGGTCAAGCTATAATTCTAGCAATCAAAAATAATCTTCACGTAAGCACTACGCAACCGCACCAAAGTACAGGTTGTCATGTCGTTGACTGAACCCGTTACCGCCTTGATATTTAGTAGTATTTTTATTTAACTTAAACAAGATAGTGTTTAATCATGCTTTGATTCTATTTGAAATAATTTCATATTTCAGGTTGTATTTGACAACACAAGAAGAGTATGCCATCGGTGCTGGCAAAGAGCTACCAATGAGTCGAACAGGATTCAAGCAGGTGCACAGGGAGATCATCAAGTTCAAGTACCTGACGAACCGCTACCACAAAATAATCCACGACATTCGCGAGCACCCAACACAAGTAGACACTGCATATATAACAATTGCCGAAATACAAGCCGCCTCCGAATACCAGAATCAGTGAAAACATATATATTACTTACACACAGGCTTTTTATTCCCGAGAACAGTAGAGTCTGTCGAGAACACTTAAATAGTAATGAATGGGAAGATTTACCAGGAAACTGCAATGTGTCGTATGATTTTAATACTGAACAGTGTAATTCCATTTGCGAAGCGTTGAGAACAGCTGCTCTAAAAGATGCCAGACTAGACTTTGAAGGTATTCAAAGCATATCAAATGCCGAAATGTTTTTTTGGACGGGTCGCAACATAGACGAATTCAATACTATTCTGCAAGAATGCACTTCGTTAAACAGATTAAGACAGCCGAGGACAGCCCTAGGAGTGTACCTAAGTAAACTTCGCACAGGAGAGCCTGATGAACGAATGGCGACCTTGTTTAACATATCTCGGCGCACGCAGGAGAGGCTGTTACATTCGGTCAGATCTTGTTTGGCTGATGATTATGTTCCACAACACTTGGGCTTTGACCATTTAACCCGAGAGAACGTGCTTAACAGGAATTTACTTATTCCAAAAGGAATTTTTGGAAATGATAGTAACACCAAAGCTATTTTAATATTTGATGGCACGTATATTTACATCCAAAAAAGCACGAATTATTTATTTCAAAGGCAGTCGTATAGCCTTCACAAGTATTTGAACCTGCTGAAACCGTTTCTTATTGTTTGCACCGATGGCTACATTGTAGACGTCCTTGGACCGTACTCAGCTACAAAATCAGATGCAAACATCATGAGCGACATTCTTGCCAATGAAGAACATCCCCTGTTGTGGTTTTTAGAAGAAAATGATGTATTTATACTTGACCGAGGCTTCCGTGACAGTCTGCCACACATCGAATCGTGCGGTTTTGAAGCACATATGCCGCCTACAAAGGATAGACACGAGACTCAGCTCACCACCACCCAAGCAAACAAATCTCGTTTGGTAACGATCTGCCGTTGGGTAGTTGAGGTGGTAAACGGGCGTTTTAAACGCGATTTTAAACTTCTTCGACAAGATTATAACAACCGCGCGCTCCCTCATATGATGGCAGATTTTAAGATCGCAGCAGCAATAACAAATCATTTCCACGAGCCAATTGTGAATAATGATGATGCAGAAACCATATTGGAGTTCATTAATATTTCAATAAACAGGCCGAATATTTTGTTTCAATACGTGGATCAAAATAACCTTAACAGAAGAAGAACTGCTTTTGAACGCATCGATGCAAACCTGCCGCAACTAGAAAACTTCCCTGTCTTATCGGAACATGATTTAAAACTTTTATCTTTAGGGACCTATCATCTTAAGCTGGCCAGGTCATATTGTGCCGAACATCTTCAAAATGGCATCTATACTTTAGAAGTGTATAGAGAAAATCAGATCGCCGATTTTCCTAACCTACCAGAGAACCATACCATGTGGTTATTAAAGGGTCGGATACAGTCACGACACGTCCGGGCCAGGACTTATTATACGTACGTATTAATAAATCCACGTCGGCAAGGAAAAGATACCATCGTCGAGCATTACTGCACTTGTCTGACAGGGAGACGCACAATAGGTACTTGTGCACACGTTGTATCTATTGTATGGTATCTGGGATACGGCAGATATAGTCAGTTTGATGGTCCTGCTATGTTTTTGAATCAGGTGATTGTTGATTAAGAGAAATGAGTAATAAATGTATTTTTTATAATAATAATTGGCTTGTTAATAAATCAGCTTGAAATCAATGATGTAGTATTATTTTAATTATCATTATGTATTAACAAATAAAGACTGACATTTAAAAAACCTAAATCACACAATCAGGGACGATCTACGGATACCTAATGCAAATGTTAACGAGTTACCTGTTGAAATATAACACATAAGTATGTGAATTATAATTACTAAGCTTATCTTGAGAAAAAATTAACCTAAAAATATCAACTTTTCTAAATCGAATAACTCCAACCACACAGCGAATTCTGGCATGCGCCTTTTTGATAATAGTTGTATGTAAACAGACCTTTAATTTAATATACACGTCATTCTTATTGGAGGTGGGCCCATTTTGCCCATTGTCCTTTATTTTATTTTCTTAGGATAGGTGAATAGATGATGTGTTTATTCCGTTATTTTGTTTGTGAAAAATGTGGACATTAATAAAATTTAATTGATAAAAAACTACATACTAGCCGCTCACTTCAAGATGAAGATCATCTCTTATCTGCCATGGCTTATTTTAATTTTTGAATTGTTTTTTATTTTATTTTTTATTACGGACGCTTTTTACGTACACGTCTTTCTACATTGTTCTCACATGTATAATTTCAACATGAATGATGTAAACAATATTCTGTAAGAATATTTTTTTTTTAAAGAGTTTCCGTGGAGTTTCTTGCCCGTTCTTCTCCATAGGAACCAACGCTTTCGAATGGGCAACTAGCTTCATATTTCTGACTGACTGACTCCTTGACAATTCAAAAGTGCCTGTAAATGGTTTAATTGAAATAAATGCTTTGAGTTTGAGTTTGAGTTTGATGGCCGCTACCTCCCTTCCCGCTTCCCCACACCGCATAAACAAACACACGAAACAAATGACGATAGCAAACTCGCTACCCGTACTAAGCGGATCTGACTTAAGTGTGAGGAAGTGGGAAGGGAGGTATCGGCCATCTCGAAGTGAATGGCTTATACCTACATTTACAATCTTATCCACAGCTACTACTCGACGTAGAAGAATCTAAACGCGCTCGCTGGGAGCACATAACCCGGGGCGCAATCGCAGGCCGGGGGGCCTTCGGTACCGTCCTGTCGGCCATTTGGCGGCCCCCGCCCGGGGCCCCGGGGCCCAGCGAACCTATTAACGTGGCTCTGAAAGCGTTGCAGCCGGTTCCGCCGCCTGCCAGTAGCGATGCGTCTGCGCATCATGCTTATAAGGTAAATCAGAATATTAGAAAATTATCAAGTTTTGGAGAAAAAAACCGATGTCACACGTCGTGTTATAACGTTGGATATAAATCGAACAGATTACTTGTGACTCCGGATTTTTAATTTGTCTGTCTGTGATGTCTTGTTTATACCTTTTTAGTTGGCGTTTTTGTCGTAGTTGAGTTTTACTTTTATTTAAATTATTTTGGGGTTATAAATATAATATATATATATTTGTGAAATGTGCTAATTAAGCCCTTTCATTTGATACCCAACATGTTTTTTTTTAGTTCCTTACTTTATGTCCTAGAGGGCGCCATATTAAATTTAATGTAACGTCACATCCTATAACCAGTGGACGATCAAGACGCTTCCAACGATACCTCAATTGTCTAATTATGACGAGTAGTTTAGAAGTTATGAGGGAACAGATGAACATACATTTAGGGACATGAGGAACAGGGTGTAAAGTTCACTCATCCGCCATAGAAAAGGAAGGATCCTCCGACCAGACGGGTGTTGTGTCTGGCGGGCCGACTGCCTGACTGTTGATGTCGGATAGTCTTATACATCGTATCGTTCGCGCGATAAACTCTAATTGCGCGATGCAGGATTTGTGTGACGTCATGTCTTTGATGCGTAGGTCGTATGTGGCGGTGTAACCGCTACATACATACCCACATACATACATACCGGTCAAAATCATAACTCTCCTTTTTGCTTCGCCGTAGTCGGGTAACAATTGACTTATAATGCCCCCACTGTTGGGAAACAGGCTTGCTCTTGAGAGGGAGGGGGTCGTACTCCACCACGCGGGCCTGGTGCGAGTTGTTAGATGTCCCTTGTCTTTAAATTCTTGGTTCTAGAACAAGCCGGTTTCCTCACGATGTTTTCCTGCACCATTCTACACAATCCTAGTTATATAAAACTCACTAAACAGCTCTTTCTGTCTTCCCCAGGCTGCTTTATCTCGCTGGGAACGAGAACCAACAGCTGCCGCCTGCCGGGCCTACTGCGGCCTCCGTCAAGAACTATCAATACTGAGTCAACTGAAGCACCAACACGTAGTGCCACTGCTGGCCGTGTGTGCCGCTCCCTTGGCACTTTTACTGGCACTAGCGCCTGCTGTAAGTACTGTTGACCTCGTAATTCCTTTACCACTTTTGACAAGCAAAACATAACACATAAAATCACGCCTTGTTTCCCCGAAGGGTTGGGCAGAGGTGTACCTATAGTACACCCACATTTCGCCAGCTATGTTTAAGTCCCATGTAATAGGGGGCGAGCCTTTGGCCATCAACCGGGCACAAATCTAGACTCCGGGCTGCTACTGAGAAATTCCAGATAGAAAAACCCAACCCGACCCGGGAATCGAACCCAGGACCTCATGCTCAGCTGTAGCGCTTGCGACCACTAGACCCACGAGGCAACACACAACACAACCCAAGCACTCCCAGTAAATTGGTCTTATAGCAAACGTTTTGAGATTTTTTGACGTAGGAGGTGAAATTCACCCTTAAGGTGGTAAAGCAATTAATAGGTCGGCTGAACCAAGTATAAACGGATATCCAGCAACAATTCGATATCTGGGTTAACAAATATCCTGCACATCCAACACAAACATATATTCATTCATCATTTTCATTCTTGTATGACAAAATGTCCTGTTTGTTTGGCACAGCCGTGAGGCACACAGTACTATTCTGTTATTTTTTATCTATTTTTTTGTTGTTTTTGTGTGAATATTGTGTGCCTTTACCCGAGTCAAATAAATTTATTTTCATTCTTTTTCTTTTCTAGTCTAAAGTTAAGTAATACTTGAAGATAAAAGTCTCGTATGCACTAGGGTTACAAATTGAAATAAATATTTTAAAAACCCCACGTATCTGCAATATTTTTATTTTAGTCCCACTACTTGTCAGCACTTCGAATGTGATGTAGGTTTGTGGTAGAGATGTTACGGAGGGCGTTTTACCGGAAACGGAACCGGAGTCGGAGGTTTTAAATTTGATTGATCGGAGTCGGAACCGGAGTCGGAAATCGGAGCCGGAGTCAGAGGCGGAGGTATAAGAAAGATTTTCCATTTATAACACTTTTTCTTTTGCTTCAGATTGAAATTAACTTATCACAACAATAAAACTCATGAATGTTTCTTTTTTTACCTTTTTACGCTGCCTTACTTAATAATTGATGTATATGTATACAGGGTGCTCTAGACGGCGTACTCCGCAGCTACCGCGAGTGCGGGTCGCGGTGCAGCGCACGACTCGCGCGGGCGCTCGCGTTGCAGGTCGCGCGGGCGCTCGAGTATTTACACGCTAGAAGGGTCGTGTATAGGGATCTTAAGGTATGTCAAATGTCCATTTGATTATTTCATAGCATCTCTCCAAGACTTCAATGTAAAAAAAAAATGTTTTTGAATAATTACTCTAATACTCACACAAGAGTTCAGATTGAAATTATAATTTTATGACTTTTACAATAGTATTTCAGAGGCCCTAGTGTGAGTTCCTTTTAACGATCTAGACTTTACGCGTCGACCGCGTTCGGCACTCCGATTGGCAGCCGGCCGGCCTTCACCGGTGAAGGGCCAATCGGAGCGCCGAACGCGGTTGATGCGTAAAGTCGAGATGGTTAAAAGAAGCACACTATAGCCTCTGAAATCTTCTGAATGCGTTTTTTTTAATTGTCTTCAGTTTTAGGTCATTTTGATACATTTTCATTAGGGCTCACTTTAGGCCTGTCATGAAAATGTAGTGTATGTGTGTTTTGTATGTTTTAGTCGGAAAACGTACTAGTATGGAAGATGCCTCGACCAGGAGATGAGTTATGCGGAGGTTCGCTTAACGTGCACGTCAAATTAGGAGATTACGGTCAGTACAGCACATATTTTTGTTACGATAAATTATTTTTTAAGAAATTATTGAAAACTAGCTGTCGCCCGTGGCTTCGCCCGCAAGGTCGTCGGAAAATGTCCCACGGCAACGTACTACCTGGATTAAAAGTACCCTATGTGTTAATCCAGGTTATAAACTATATGTGTGCCAAATTTCATCCAAATCCGTTCAGCCGTTATTGCATAATTGAGTAACAAAACAAAGTTAAATAAATTATTTTCAAAAGATTTACTATTTCCATAACTTGACACTACTTCAGAAGCCTTTTTTAATAATAAAAATTAAAAACACCGAGAAACTGTAAAAATGAGTCATCATCAGCTTCCAGTCTAACTGGATTCAGCTAAATACCAGTATTTTAAATGAAGCGACTGCCTATCTGACCTCCACAGCCCAGGTACAGGGCAACACAATACTCCTTGGTAAGACTGGTTGTCAGACTTTCGGGCTTCTGACGACCCGTAACGACTGTCAAAGATCCACGAATGACAGCCGGGACCAACGGCTTAACGTGCTTTCCGAGGCACGGAGGAGTCTCGGTATGTAAGGATGATCACCCATCTTCGGACAACAGCGGCAAGCGTAGCTTAACCTTGTAGATCGACCCGTGCGGTTGTTATTACTTAGCCACGAGCCCCACAACTTGTGTAAAAACGAGTTTAGAGGTATGAGGAACAGCGTGTAAAGTTCCCACATCCTCCATAGAAAAGGGAGGATCCACCGACCAGACGGGTGTTGTGTCTGGTGGCAACTGGCCGACGATTGATATCAGGAAGTTATATATATGCTGCTCGCGCGGTAAACTTGCTTGTGCGATGCAAAATTTCGCGTGACATCAGTGTCGATGTAAATGCCGCCACAAAGTATAAACATAAAAACCACCTTACTTTTTGAAGTCTGTTTTAAATTACGTCTAATATACCTTACAATTAAGTCATAAAAAATAGACATTGACTAATAAAGGACTTTATTTCCACTACACATAACTCAATTTTCATTGGCCGTGTTTGTCTCCAGGTATAAGCCGCTTAGCCCCTCCATCAGGTACCAAAGGATTCGGCGGCACTGAAGGCTTCATGGCGCCCGAGATCATGCGGTATAACGGTGAAGAAGAGTATAATGAGAAGGTGAGTCAGAACCAAAACTTTATTTTTAGGGTTCCGTTAAGGAACACGGGTGGGTTTTAGTCAGTAAGAGTCTGACACGCCCTCCCGCTCCACCCACCCAGAGCGGGAGGAGTCATTTGATGATTTCCCACCCCAAAAAAAAAAAAAAAAAGTGTACCCTTTCCGACGGGCGCCAAACAAAACTCTACTAAGCTAGAACTCTCGGATTTTCTCGAAAAACAATGATTTTCAGTTTTTTTCTTCTAAAAGATAGATAGATAGATAGAATACGCTTTATAGTATACCAAAAAAAATTACAGACATAAATTTAGAAATTTTACATAGGGTGACACAAAACATGTCATTATGATTTACGGCACATATTATATACAGGGTGGAAGGGATAAGGATACCATGGACTCAGTACATGATTCTGAAACCACTTCCGTTGAAATTTTTCGTCGGTTATTAAAAAAAAAAAAAAACAGCTGTTCCATACATTTTGACCGCGTATGTATTGCACTTTTCTATTAAAATAACCGGCGAAATATTTCAACGCAGGAGATTCAGAGTCATGTACTGAATCCATGGTATCAGTTCTCGCGTCGACGTCCCTTCCACCTTGTATGTATCACAAAATATTAAGTATTCAAAAAAAGTTAGGGTGTGCGTTAAAGGATTAAACATTCTATTATATTTGTTTTCAGGTGGACTGTTTCTCATACGGCATGCTGTTATACGAGATAGTGACTGTTCGACAGCCATTTGAGGGGCACGAGGCCGTGAAGGAAGCTGTGTTGGAAGGAGCCCGGCCGTCGCTGTCACCCAGGGTGAGTAAAAATATAAACTTACTTATTTTTCCCTATAGAGTAGTTCTACAATCCTTACATACACACGAGTGATCTTATTGACTACAAGCAGTGATAGCCTAGTGGTGTGACCGTCAGACTGCCAAGTCGTAGGTCTCGAGTTCGAACCCAAGGCACGCACCTCTGACTTTTCGGATTCATGTGCGTATTATATAATTATCACTTGCTCAATAAACGGTGAAGGAAAACATCGTGAGGAAACCGGCATGCCTGAGAGATATTTCTCGACGGCATGTGAAGCCAAGTCAGAGGCCCGTGGGCGGCTTTAAAACTCTGACACCAGGTTAGTTTACTAACCACACGAAAAGAAGAAGAAGATTGACTTGTTCTTTTACTAGCTGCGCCCGCGGTTTTATCCGCATAACTCTCGATCCCGTGGGAATATCGGGATAAAAAGCATCCTATGTCCTTACCCAGGTTATGGTCTACCCATGTGCCAAATTTCATTCAAATCCGTTCAGCCATTTTAGCGTGAATGCGTAATAAATAAGCATCTATCTATCTATCTATCAAACTCACTTTCACATATTTTATTTTATAATTTTAATTAAGATTATTATTATTCACTAGTTGACACAACAGACGTTGTCCCGACCAAATTTGAATACTTAGTTCATGCAAAAATCGCAGAAAAAGCACTTTCAGTTTTTCCACAATTGTTAAATTTTCCGGGTAATTTTTCCAATTTTTCTTCGATAAAAACGTTCGGACTATATTACGAATATTTTAAAGCAAAAAAAAAGCTAGCCATATCGGTCTAGCCGTTCTTAAATGATGCGCATACCAACGAATAGCATTTCATTTTTAGGGTTCCGTACCCAAAGGGTGAAACGGAACCCTATTACTAAGACTCCGTTGTCTGTCCGTCTGTCAGTTAGACAGTTGAAATTTTCACAGATGATGTATTTCTGTTGCCGCTATAACAACAAATACTAAAAACAGAATAAAATAAATATTTAAGGGGGGCTCCTCCTTTTGTCGTTTTTATAGATAATAGTACGGAACCCTTCGTGCGCGAGTCCGACTCGCACTTGGCCGGTTTTTTATTTATTTCGATTTATTTAATCAAATTAATTTAAAAAAAACTTACAGCTAGATTCGCTCCTAATTATTTAGGATTTGTGACACATCTGGCGCAAAATTGAGGTTCTGAACATCTCTGATCACCTCTGCGTGGACTAAAAGCGTGATTTTATGTCATGTTCTCTTCTCCAGGACCTAGAATACCCCTGCTGCATGCTGGAGACCATGCGTCGCTGCTGGTCAGGCTCGCCAGAGCTGCGCCCGTCGGCCGCAGCCCTGGTGAGCGTGGCGGCGGCGCCCGAGTACTGCGCGCTGGCCGACGCGGCGGCGGCTCGGACTGCCACGGCGGCTGCAGCCTGCACTGTGCTGGGAGTTAGTGGTATGTTGTTATCCATAGTGATCTTAATACTTTACGAAAATGAGAACTACTAAAATAAAACTATACTTAAACCAAAATTTGTATTCAGGACATTTTTATGGTACTCAAAAACAATAAAAGTAGATAGTTAACGATTCAAAATTCAAAATATTTTATTTCACATAAACCGACATGGGCACTTATGAAACGTCAGAAGCTAGGTGCACGGTTCCAATTGGTCGTTTCCTATGGGGAAGAGCCGGCAAGAAACTGCACGGTTACTCTTTTAAAAATAATTGGTTTTTACAATATTTTCAAATAACAGTGTTATTAGGTATGGGAGGACAGTGTAGGTCTTTCAACAAGTACCAGGTACTTAACAAAATAATTATGGTCAGCAAATATACAGTGCACTAAGCCTACAGCGTTCTCACATTCACGATAGAGGTACAACTACATATAACGTGTTCCTTCTCATATACCATAACTCTTAGGTTATGGTGGTGGCAGTGTGTTGGATCATTCGGTTCCCTACAAAATGGTTGAGCTGAATGGTGCTGATCCACGCGTCATGTTCGTGAACGGGCGCCATCAGTTGGGACTGGTCATCTCTTATCTGACAGGGCTTAATTTTTTAATCTTATATTTTTAATCGATTTTTTTACATTGTTCTCACATATAGAAGCAACAAGAATAATGTGCCCAGGATTTTGAAATTTCTATATTTAAAAGAGTGTCCTTGGAGTTTCTTGCCCGTTCGTCTCCATAGAGATATACGTTTTGGAATTGGCAACTAGCTTCAACTTTCTCACTAACTGACTGACTCTTTGACAATTCAAAAGTGCCTGTAAATGGTTTAATAGGGATGATGACTGGGTCAAAAAAAAGAAATTCTATTTAGTCTGTCAGTCAGATAATAAAAAAATATTAGACACGTATTTTTTGCTTTATCATATTAATAAAAAATAACTTAGATACAACGCATTAAAGTTGGGGAGTGGGGGTTGATACGTCACAAGTATGTATAAAATCTACATACAAGTGACGTCATGGCACATTATAACTCAATGTATCGCCGTAATCTTTTGATAACGTAAAAAAATAAAAAATACGTGTACGTTATTTTTTCACAGTCTACATGACGGACAAAAATATTTTTTTAGTCATCATCCCTATTGAAATAAATGCTTTGAGTTTGAGTTGACCATGTCAAAGAATCAACTGGCACATGTTTATTTTTTATTTTTGTAGTAATTTTTTACACAAAATAATTCTACAGTCACGATTATTTATTTACGTGAAATATAAAACCAAATTTTTTTATTTATTTTTTGTCCATTAAAAATATATATGAAAACGTCGCATTTTCTTAGCTTTGAATACGAATGATTGGTTTGAATGAAAATTATTTACTCGTACTTATCAATGAAACTTAGATACACACATCGAGAGTCTAGTGTTATGTTATCTTCGAAACTACGTATTTTCAACCGACTTCAAAAAGGAGGAAGTTCTCAATTCGGTTGTTTTTTTTTTTTTGTATGTTTGTTACGCGACTACTCCGCCAATTATGAATTGATTTTGATAATTCTTTTTTTGTTTGGTAGGGCATACTTCAGAAGTGGTCCCATATAAATTTGGTCAAGATCTGATGAGGGGTTTTTGAGTTAGCTTCAATAATACATATTTTTCCCACCTAGTATATGTGGATGATATTGTAATAGTTACTGTCACTGTAATTTACTTGGTATTCAAACTTTTGTGGGGGTTTTGTGTAGGTACCACAACTAAAAAGGAAAAATAAAAACTATTTCACAAAAAATAAAACCGACTTCAAAAAAAAAAACTACTAAGTGAAAAATAACTTTGATTTCGGAAGTCGGTCGCAAAAAAACGAAAATAAAAACCCAAGACACCGACTTCCGAAATCAAAGTTATTTTTCACTTAGTAGGTATTGTTTTTTTTTGGAAGTCGGTTTTATTTTTTGTGAAAAAGTTTTTTGGAACCCTTGTTCTAGGACTTTTTGTATTATTTATACTTATAGCATATAACCTAAGAGTTATGGGACATCAAAAGGAACAAATTGTACATATCTTAAATATATAAATTATCTGAGATAATGAATTCCTACTTGGAATTCATATTATACGAAAGTCATTCTTCCATAGAAGAAGGAGTCCCAGGCTGGGAGCTGTGGTACGGAGGAGGGGAGCCAGAGAGAGCTCACACTCTGCTAGCTACTGCCACCAGCTTCACGCACCACCACACCGTCAGAGTGCTGACAGGTAAGCAGTAGCAGGACGGCACGGTTGGCGCAGTGGTTAAGCGATTGACTGCTGCACTGCGTGTCAAGGGTATGATCCCGTACGGAGCAAAATTTTTGTATGACCTACAAATAGTCGCTGTTTGTAAGAATTAAAAAAAAAAGTAGTAGAGTTCAGCTCAACCCTGAAAGTTACCGTCATCATCCTCCTCGTATAACAGGGATAGCCTAGTGGTGTGACCGTCGGACTGCCAAGTCATAGGTCTCGAGTTCGAACCCAAGGCACGCACCTCTGACTTTTCGGATTCATGTTCGTATTGTATAATTATCACTTGCTTCAATAACGGTGAAGGAAAACATCGTGAGGAAACCGGCATGCCTGAGAGATATTTCTCGACGGCATGTGAAGCCAAGTCAGAGGCCCATGGGTGGCTTTAAAACTCTGACACCCGGTCATCCTACTTACTGTCCTTCATCATTTGCCGTCTTCTCCCAGATTTGTTAGGGTCAGCTTCCAGTCTAACCGGATGCAGCCTATCTAACCTCCACAACCCAGTTACTTGGCAACACGATACCCCTTGGTAAGACTGGTTGTCAGACTTTCGGGCTTCAGACGACCCGTAAAACCTGTCAAAGACCTACGAATGACAACCGGGACCAACGACTTATCGTGCTTTCCGACGCACGGAGTGGTCTCGCTATTTTGTGGATGGTCACCCATCCACGGACCAACCTCGGCAAGCGTTGCTTAATCTCGAAGATCGACGCGTGCACCTGTTATTATTTAGCCACAAGCTCCTCTGCAAGTCACTTGCAGAGTGACTGAATAATAGGGATGATTCCTGGTCAACAAAAAGAAATACTATTTAGTCCGTCAGTCAGATAATAAATAAAATATTAGACATGTATTTTTTGCTTTATCATATTAATAAAAAAATACTTAGATAAAACGAATTAAATTTGGAGAGTGGGGGTCGCTACGTCACAACTAAGTATAAAATCTACATACTCGTGACGTCATGGCACATTTTAACTCAATGTATTGCCGTAATATTTTGTTATCGCAAAAAAAATTACGTGTCCAATATTTTTAATAATCTACCTGACGGACAAAAAACAAATTTTTATTCATCATCCCTATTCATGAAAGAATTTTCACTATTTAGACAAAGCAGATCCAGTGATGGTTACGGCAATCTGTCGCGTTGGCAACAAGATGTGGCTCGGCGACTCAGTCGGCAGGATCTCTGTTTACTCGTAAGTATCAATGTCATCATAATCTTCCCTTGTCCCATGGTACGTGGGGTTGGCGCACCACGTTTTCTTCTTCCACTCTCCCCTGTCAACCGTTACACTATCATTCAGTTCCTTCTCTTTCATATCATTCCTCACACATTCCATCTTTTCTTTGGCTTCCTCCATCCATCAACACTTATATTCATCACTCTTTTAGTCACATGCGTTTCCTCCCTTCTCATCACATGCCCATACCAAGCCAAATGATTTCCTTTTAACTTTTCTGTACTTTATTCATTTTCGTCACTCCACACATCAATGTAATCACAGATAATGTAATAACGAAGATGGAAGACTCTCATCATCATCATTGTCTTGCTCTAATCCCAATTTATTTGCGGTCGACGCATCATGTCTTTTTCTACCATATTTCTAAAAGCCAAAAGTAAAGCAAAACGACAAAAAAATATTTTTATTGATACTAGTCGCCCCTTCCAAAAGGTTGTTTTCGCATGGAGAAGAAAGGGCATGCAACTCCACCGTTACTCTTTTTAAATGTTTTACAATATTTTATATAGATACATTAGTTATATAATTCTCCATTGGTCGTCATCTATGGTAGTCAACCCCTTCCTAGAAAATAGAAGACCTACTAGGGTATGAGGAACAGGGTGTAAAGTTCACTCGTCCTCCATAGAAAAGGGAGGATCCTCCGACCAGCCGGGTGTCGGTTGTCCTACTTTTATATAATAATAATGTTTATTTCCAGTAAAATGTTACAAGTAACATAAAGTGCATTGAGTATTATCTCCTGGCACCTAAACTAGGTTTATAGCCTGTGACTTGGGGACCAGTGATTCCATAAGGGTAGATGATCAAAATGTTTTAGTAAAACTGTTTTCACCAGTAACATGGTTGACATATCAATATAATTATTATTTAAGTGTATAGAAAAAGTAAAAATAATTAATATTAAAACTGTTTGTGAGTGTTTGAGTTAGAGTGAGTTGGTCGTGGTAGGTGCAGTAGGTATGTTGTGTATGTGTAGGTAATGTGAAAGTGCAGTTTATGTATGGTGTGAATGTGTCCTGGTTGGTTTAGTAGTGGTGGATGTGTGAGTAAGTGTGAAAGTGGGGGGAGTATAGGAGTGTTTGTGTGTGAAAATACTTGAAAAAAAAGGAGATCTGTCTTAAGCATGTGGGAAGATTAGTTTTTCGGTCTCGTCATATGATTTCTCAATAGAGATAATGGCTGGGTCAAAAAAAAGAAATTCTATTTAGTCCGTCAGTCAGATAATAAAAAAATATTAGATAAAAAATTACTTAGATACAACGCATTAAAGTTGGGGAGTGGGGGTTGATACGTCACAAGTATGTATAAAATCTACATACTCGTGACGTCATGGCACATTATAACTCAATGTATCGCCGTAATCTTTTGATAACGTAAAAAAAGAAAAAGTACGTGTACGTTATTTTTTCATAATCTACATTACGGACAAAAAACATTTTTTTAGTCACCTTCTCTATTAGCCATTCTTTAACTGTACTTTTGCATTGGTGATAATTTAAACTGTGGATATGGAGAAATTTATTGATTTTATTATATAGAATATAGCTGAGGTAGGTGAATTGGTGTTGTGCGAAGGTGGTTTTGTGTCTAACTGGTGGAAGGGCAATGTCTGCGCGAAGTTTAGTACTTGCTGTAAACGGCAACCGATGTTTCCATAATACACATTGTAGCACATATAAGCCTCTCACTGTCAGAACCCTGCTTTCCCTAAAAAGTTCCAAAGTAGGGTATCTACAGGGTGTAACAGAAACCCTATAGCTATCCTTAAGCACTAAAGATAACAGCTGGTATAGAATCACTATACATAGTTTCAACTCAAAATAATGTACTCTAAGAATTGATACCAAATTTTCGGTTTCATATGTTTTTTAAATTCAAATCATAACAAACGTGTCACCGCACTACGTAGGTCAATAACTTTCCACGTTACTTGCCAATATCAGGATAAATCTCTTCCGTAATTCTGCTCGCCTAGTACCGTAGTAGCCTACCGCAGGCGGTGTTCTTTGTCGGCGTGAACTGACAAAATAAAACATGTCGCCGCCGCGCTTCCAAGAAAATGGCGCGCGCGCGCAATAAACCATACCTACTTTACCGTGATGTAAAAATTAACGCGTAATTATTGATTTACAGTTTACTCGTTAATATCAAGCCAGAAATTGGGTGCACGTAAAAACAGGTAACAAAACTTACGTAAAAAATCGAAACAAAGTTTAGGTAGGTTAACTACATAGTTTCATCTCTTATTATTATTACTTATTACCGATTAAACAGTAAAATCTTAAAGCTTTGCTTAATTTAGTAAATTGACTTACATTTTTAAAGATGTGGTGACCTTGGTATTGTATTGCACAAGGCCGCTCGCTTGTTCATGGACACCTGAACATTGCGTAGCATGTCTGGTGTTATGGTCCTGAAAGCGGCCACAATCCGCACTTTCATTAGGTCCATTGTATCACACTGCACTACGTACACTTGTACCCCCACAAAAAAAAGTCTAACGGGGTTAGGTCTGGGGTTCGCGGAGGCCAAGCCACGCTTCTACTACCACACGCTCAACCCACTGGGAAAAGCGCGCATCTAAATAATGGCGCACATCCCATCTCGAGCAGTGTGCCGGGGCACCGTCGCAGTCGCGTCGTCGTTTTGAAAAATTAAATTATTATCCATCACAAGATTAACATAACTCAACACTGGTAGCACTGTGAGGACATCGTCTAATTCATTCCTCAGGAAGTTTTAATAATTTACGACCGGTCACAGGGATAGAAACGAGTGCACCACGGCGGAAAAGACGTCGACTCCGACTGACGAGCAAAGCATTACCAAAATTTGCTAAATAAAGCTCCTATTCCCTGCTATTCTGGTACCTAAATATTATTTCGTTAAATTTCGATACCTATGGGGTAGCTGTCCTATTAAGTGTTCACTACTATTCAAAAATATTGATCAAGAATTCAAGATTATTTTACATCCTAATAATAATTTCAACTTAACTCCGTCAAACTTTTAAGTAAATCTAACACACCAGAGCAGACTAATTACGTAATGCATTTTTTTTTGACTCGGCTCCCACCCTGGTTGGGGCGGAAGGAAGTGTTAGACTCGTACTGACTAAAAACCATCCTGTTCCTTCAGTTGCCCTTGCATTCTGGGGCCGTGTTATCTCGTTAGAACATTCCCGCAACCCCGGAAATTCCCGCAACTCCGGAAAAATATTCATTTCAATCCATTAAAGATCATAATAATTATGGGGCCGCGATATCTCGTTAGAAGTCTGAATTAAAAGTTTTATTAACCAGGAGTAATTTAAACTACACGGACTGCAATTGTTTCACGTACCCTAAGACCCTAACCCATTAGGTTTACACACATTATGATGCTTAGTGTGTGCATAACGACGTAATCAGGGTTCTATGAGCAAACGATTTTCAATTCGGCAATAACAATTCCTGTTTTTCTTGCGGTCCTAGTACTTTTATTACTTTCTTTCTACAGTTAGATAGGTACGTTTTGCGACATTTTTTATTGACTTCGTTTAAAAACTACCTACACGTGCTCAAACTAGTGAACGAAGTTTATTTTCGTTCACTGGCTTAAACCAATAAAACCAATGTAGGTTAACACTCAAACAGCACCGACCGTGAAACTTCCGATAATTCTTTCGGTTAGTCCTACAGACAGAAAATATGCGTTGCGTGCTATTATTTTGTAATAAAAAAAAACTATTAACTTGTTGATAATAATTTTTGTCGTAATTATAATTTACTTATTTTAAAAATTATGAACGGAACCCTCTGTGATTTTATTTGTACTAGGAGAAGCATAAGTTGCGAAAAAATGAATAGAAATGATTTTTTGGGTTCAGTTGGACAAAAATTGTTACTAAATCTTCAAGCAAATCGATTCAATAAGGTGAATCGAATTTCCTGGATCGTATGTGTAAAAATTATTATGATAAGGTCATAATAGTTCAAGTTCATATTTGCCTAAAGTTTTGTGCTGACAATCATACGAGTAAACAGCGAATAGATAGGTTTATCTATTTCAAACAAGATCAATTACATACTTTTTAACTTGTCCGCATTGTTTATGTTAGCACTAAGCGAAGATTGAAACATGACGGTTTGATAGAAGTTCTCATTTCGAATGACATGCTGTGTTTTATAAATTAAAGCCATAGGTTGAAACAGCCCACAGATGAAAATAGCCATTATTTAGTAGTAAGAAAAGTGATTTTAGCCGCGACTGTAATTGTAATATCTCACAATTCCAATTGGTCGCAGTGGGGTTTTGTTAAAATAAAAGGTTAGGAATAAAGTTAGGAAATTTACAGGAATATTGTTTTTGAATTAGATATTTACTGTGTTGTAGGTACGATGGTAAGGTGGGTGGTGGGTGGAAGATTACTATGTCGATAATAATGATCTACAAAGTAATCTTCAACAAAAGGACAACTACGTAAAAAAACAACATGTGTGTAATGTATCCAAATATTATTTCGTTAAATTTTGATACCTAGACCAATAAAATTAATTGTATTGTAGCTAGTTCGCAAACTTATTCAGTTTAGGAAAAGTCAGTAACCTAATAATATTTTGTAAAAAAAAGAAACATGCGGAACCGTTTATTCAGAAATACCAGGAGTAAGAGGTTGATTTTTACTTACAAATAGTTCGCTGACACCGATCAGCTGACTTAGTGCTAGTGATGTGTTTATTTAAATTTGAAAAGTTCGGTTTCTGGTATCAATGTATTAAAAAAAATCATAACTTCCCAACATGTAGAGATAGATTTTAAAAACCCTTCCAATATCGTTTGTTATCATCCAAAGAAGCCGTGTCCTTGGTATGTATATACCCTTTCCGTTACACGTTGTATAGGGCTTGCAGAACATAACTTTGAGAACTGCTCTCTGAGCTCTCTCTAATTTCAGAAAGTATGATTTGCAAGCGCCACCCCAAGCTGGCAAACAATATAGGAGAAGAGACTGACAGAGTGAATAGTAGACCATCATAAGTGTTTCCGAGTCAGCCGAACAACGGAGTTTCTTAAAGATGGAAATGAGTTTACGCGTTCGGATGACTAGATTATCAATATGACTATACCAGTTCAGGTGTTTGTCAATTTGCACGCCCAAGTATTTTATACAAGATGTGGTTGTACAGCAGCAGTTTTGAGAACAACTATGTACTTTAATAATAGGCGTTATGATTGGCTGAGTCTTATTACTTAAAGAAAGAAACAAGCTTCGTTTTTTCTGCATTCAGGGTCAACAAATTAGCATTACCTGCCGGGGTTGCGGGAAAGTCCGAAAGGGATACCGTGGCCCCCTGGCATTGCACAGGCAAGAGAAGGAACACGGGTGGGTTTTAGTCAGTAAGAGTCTGACACGCCCTCCCGCTCCACTCAGAGCGGGAGACGTCATTTGATGATGTCCAACCCAAAAAAAAAAAAAAAAGGTTTAACAAATTATTGCTAAACCAGTTCATGACAATGTCCAACACCATCTAAGCATACTTTTCTGTTTCACTCCAGTCATTCCCATGAACAAGTAGGGCTGTATCATCAGCATAGGTAAATATGTAGCACTTAGTTAATGGAAGTGAACACGGATCATTAATGTAAATGAGGAACAAGGTTGGACCTAGAATGCTGCCTTGTGGGACGCCGTCTAGAATGCTGCCTTGAAGGCGCGCACCTGGTTTCCGCCTGATAGAAGACTATTAAATACTTTCTTCAGGCGGCCAAAGAATTGCTCCTTCAACGATTGCTTCATGTCAGTAACATTGATGCCCAACGCTTCCGACATACCCAAATACTTATAGGTTTCGGATGCGGAGAGGGCTCTAAGGTTTATGGAATCCGAGAGTTGGGTTCCCACGGATTCCACAATCTCTCTTCAATCGCTTTACATGCATGACCGCACATTTGTCCACTCCAAATTCCATCCTGATGGCTCTACTGAAAGTTTCAGTTACTTTCAGTTGCTCCATCAGTTGCAAGTTGTTGGGGGCAAAGAGTTTTAGGTCATCCATGTAGAGGAGGTGAGATATAACCTGACCACCTCTCCTCAGCCGATAGCCTAGGCCTGAATACTCCAGCAGTGTGCTGAGAGGATTCAGGGCTAAGCAGAACCAAAGTGGACTTAAACTATCGCCCTGAAATATGCCTCGCTCGATCCTTATCGGTTCGCTACCCCTCTGGATATTTCGACATCCTGGATAGCGAAGGACCGTCCTCCATTGCCCCATACACGACATCAGGAAGGCGCGCAGAGTTGCATCTACAATAAGTTATTTTATTATTATTTGAGTTAGAAACATGTTTCACAGAAGATGACCAAGTATAAAGGTTCCGCTCCGCTTCGAGGATCGAAGCCTCTAGTCTAGGTATCTATTTTTAGATAATCTTGAGTGTTGACACTAGTCGGTCATTCTTGTCTAATTTCGACATAAACTTATTTATCATTAACACATAGTCGTTAATTAGGTATTATCATTAGTTCATAATTACATGTAGGTAGGTAATCTACTTAATATTATAATATCACAAACGTTTAATATGTTCTAACATGATTATAAAATAGCAACGCCCGCCCTACATGATGCTAAATATACATCTGATATTATGTTCGTCATCACTTATTTTACCTATTCGGGCACTGACAATCGAATAATACTAAATGACAAAAAATGAATCTGCCTAGTCTATTCCCAACTATGTCGGGGTCGACTTCCAGTCTAACCGGATGCAGCTGAATTCTAGTATTTTACATGGAGTGAGTGCCTATCTTTTCAAATTCAAAAGTCATTTATTCAAATTAGGCTGAGAATCAGCACTTTTCGAACGTCAAAATTACATAAGACAGTCCCCCAAAACGCCCACCCTTCACCACTTCCTAGTGCTTTTGCTGGGAAGAAGAAGTGGCGCAACAAACTCCCCAGCAGCACAGCTGTCTGTTCAGTTAGGAAAAAAAAAATGATTCTATACAATAATTTATAAGATAATTTACATTACGCAAAATAAAATTTAAATTATAAATTAATAGCCATATGACAGCTAGCACACGCCAATATACCAACCAAAAACATCGAGAACTATACTCAAGCAGAAATAAAAATAACTAAACGTAAACAATATCTAAAAAAAAAAGAAAATAAAGCCTCCAGGCATAAAGGGCGTGCCCGCTTACGTAGAGCTGTAACTAGAAGTTATAATAATATTGATAAACTAGGACCGTCGAGGTAAAATAGAAAGTCAAACGAACTTACCTGTAAGTGACGTTCGATGACTATTAAACGATGTGATTCGCCCGAGAGATTACACTTATTAACTTGTAGTAGCACGGATATGTGCTGCCATCTTACACTATTTTAGAGCAACAAAACAATTATTTTATGCGCCCTGGTGTGGGTATGTCATACACGTTTTCCCCTTTGGCCATCGTTAGCCACTATTTCGTGCAAGTCAAGGGAGGATCTAGAAGTATCTTGATCAGGGTCAGGGAGGGAGTGTAATCTCTCGGGCGAATCACATCGTTTAATAGTCATCGAACGTCACTTACAGGTAAGTTCGTTTGACTTTCTATTAAACTTCAGTGATTCGCCCTTCGAGATTACACTTATTAACTTGTAGATGTTTAGAGTCTCACGAAATAGTAAAGAGGGAACTATATTATTTAAGGAAAAAGACAAACTCAAATATATTTTTAGAAATATAATCAAAAACACAAGGTTTGAAAATCAAATAAGTATGCAGATTCGTACATAATATAACAAAGACAAAAGGTAATTATCATACGTTGATTGAGGCCATCCTACAAAGAGACCGGGCAAAGGCATCTGAGGTGTCTGCAGCTATTTCTCTATTGTAAAATTTTGCAAAAGTTTCTGATTTGCCAGTCCAGCCCGCAGTTCTTTTAATAACATCTATGCTAACCCCGAGCCTATTGGCGGCAGACGTAGCTGCATGTCTCGTGCTGTGGGCGCTAAAGACAGCTGTGTTTATACCGCTTTCACCCAGAATGGCCTTGATCCAACGGCTTAAAGATTGTGAGCTTACATTATTGAAAGGCTTCTTAAAACTAATTAGTAAAGAGTTACATTCAGGTTTTCTCTTGTCTGCCGATACAGTTAAATATTGTTCTAAGGTTCTAGCCGGACAAATGGAAGGTCTTTCGTTGAAATAAGGGAGTACCAATATTGGTGGAGTACTATTCACGGTGGAGGTTTTGATTAAATCCGTGATGTTAATTACGAACTTTTCGTTACTATATTTTTTAATATTAGACACCTTAATCAACGACAATGTCTGCACCCGGTGTGCGGTTACTAGAGCTAAAAGTGTAGTCAATTTTTTCGATAGTTTTTCAAAGGAAAGACTTTCATTAGGATACCAATTACTCAAGTAATCTAAAACGATAGACGGGTCCCACGTAAAATTATACCTTGGGAGTGGAGTTCGCAACTTGAAGACTCCCTTCATAAACCTCGTGACCTGTGGGTCATTCATGGTTACTGAGTTTAAAAGAAGCGATAGTGCTGCTTTAGTACAGTTAATTGAGCCATACTTTTGACCCTGGTTAAAAAGAGTAACTAAGAAATCTAATACATTAGCAACTGATGATTGAAATAAATTTAAGTTTTTATCCTGGCAGAAGGTAAACCATCGTTTAAAACAAGTGTTATATTGTTTTAAAGTACTACCAGCTAAAGATGCCAACATCACATCCGCAGCGTCTGGAGGGGAGCCCTGCATCAGAAATGCCTGCCTGACAATACTCCGGCAACCAGGATAAGGTTCTCTTGAAACTTGTGTCCCACACTGTAAGGGGATGATAATAATGTTTTATTAGGTGTAAATTCAATTGGGCTAGTAATTAGCAACTTCTTAAAAAGTGGATACCAAGGCTGTGTTGGCCAAAGAGGGACCACAACAATACCTTCCGCCTTATCCAGAATAATTTTCTGTAAAACTTTTAAAATTAAGCAAAATGGAGGAAATGCATAGAAAAAATAGGTGGACCATTTCAAGGTGAAAGCATCCACCCTAAATGCTTCTGGATCGTTATGCCAAGAAACAAATTTGGAGCATTTCTTATTTAATCGACTCGCAAATAAATCAATTTCAGGCCGATTGAATTTTTTACATATCACTTCAAAAGCATTGTCAGCGAGCTCCCATTCAACATCGGCATGTATGCGGCGGGATTCCGCGTCTGCGATATAATTATCCTTAGAACTAATATAGGAAGCGAAGACAAATAAACGTCGCTCTTCGCACCACTGCCAAATGTCACGACTTACAGAACTAAGATGGGGGAATTGTATGCCGCCCATCCTATTGATATAAGAGATTGCAGTGGAATTGTCAATTCGTAAAAGTATTTCACAGTTACGATAATCCTTGGCGAAGATCTTTAACCCAAATAATGCTGCCGTCAGTTCTAAATAATTAATGTGCTGAGTTAATTCTTTGCTAGACCATTGTCCGCTGGCCGTCTGGCCTGAGCAGCTGGTACCCCAACCAGTTCGAGACGCATCTGAGTATATTTCCAACTTATAATCGCTGGAACGAATAGGACTGGCGCAATTGTCAATATTATTAAGCCACCAGTCAAAGTCTTCGCGTAAAGAAACAGGTAAATTAATATATTGATTGTAATCATCTTTTTGTTTTAAACTAAGATACTTAGTTCTCTCGAAATTTTTTGTGTATAGCCAGCCGTACTGCGTTGCTGGGCAAATTGATATCAGCAATCCTATCAAGTGAGCAAAATTGCGTAACTTACATCTTTTTAGGTTAGAAAAATGTACAAGTTCATCCTTGATTCTACGTTTCTTTTCTACTGGAATACTAATCGTAAGATTCTCAGAATTGAAAACGAAACCTAAAAATGTTGCTGTTCGGCTAGGTATACTAACACTCTTCTTTAGGTTTATTGTAAAACCTAATGATTGAAGAAATACTTGTGTAATTTCAAAATTATGTTTACAATCCATATATGTATTTCCGAATAACAACAGATCATCTAAATAAATGACGGACAATAAGCCTTGATTTCGCAGAAATTGCATTACTGGACGCATAATTTTTGTAAACACATAAGGTGCTATATTAATACCAAATGGTAAAACTTGAAATTCATACAGTGTGCCCAACCAAACAAATCGCAGAAACTTTCTAGAGTCGTTGTGAACATTTATAGCGAAATATGCATCCTTAAGGTCAATAGAACACATGTAACTATGTTTTGTCATGAGTCTCATAGCTGTTCTGTAATCTTCAAGTTTAAAGTGTGGCGCACTGATGAATCTATTTAAGGATTTTAAATTTAAAATAAATCTATTTGTACCATTACTTTTCTTAACAAGGAAAATATTTGATAAAAATTGACCATCGCATGGTTCACACACACATAAGGCACCAATACTAAGAAGATTATTAATTTCTTTAGTAATGAGCAGTTCATCCACCTCAGACTTAGAACTATTATGTGGATAAGATAGCTGGGCTATATCGTTCGAAATCGGAATTTGAAAACCGTTAACCCAAGTTAACACCACAGGATCATTTGTGATTTGCGACCAATTATGGTAAAAGAACTTTAATTTACCCGCCTGAGTGTTGGTATTGTCCACTTCGGCTAACGGCGTGGAGTCTGGTTGTATTGCCGCGGGACACGGCGATCCGTCCCACGGCGCGTTCGTGGTTGCTTGCGCCCACCAGCCGTCGCGGTTTGTCTCGGTGGCATGCGACGCGGCTGTGACTGCGGCGGTGGCGGGCCCCTCCAGTTTAAAGCCCTCGACGTATGTTCCTTTTGGCAATTTTGGCTTGGCAGCTGTGGGTTTTAGCTCGGTGCCTGTTCTTATAATGGCCTTCATAGATTCTAAATTATCTTGGAGATCATTACCAAATAGTAAGTGGTCACGTTTAAGGTCCTTTACACTATCCTTAATTTCTTTGTTAAGGCAAGACAGTAAAAAATTCCTCCTTGTTTGTGTTTCACTGTAATGTGTGTGGCATAAAAGTCTGCCGGCATCACTAAGGGATTTTAATGTCTGACATTTAATCTCCTCGTCGCAAGAGCCAGTCTGCAAGATAGCAGTGATTGTGTTGGCTACACATGTTATGATAGAAGATAATACCTTCTGTTTTTCAGCCAATATGTTGTCTCTCTTCAAAGCGCCGTCATTAACCGCTGCTCTGATTTCGGGATTAAGTGTTGGGGCCTGGGCTATTTTTAAATTGTAAGGTACACTATAAATCTTCAATATATCCTTCTTTACCTCATCCTTTAAGCCATTAACCAGAATGTCAGTCCACCTGTTAGCAATGTCTTTATGGACATTTTCACCAAACTTCTCTTCCCGTGCAGGCTCTTCTCCAAGTAAACATAAAATATCAGGCTCTAACTCTTGGATACTTTCCGTAGATGCATGTTCTGTGGGTGGTGCATCCGCAGGAGTGGGTGTGGACGTAGCCTCGGGTACAACGGCACAAGCGCGTTCAGGCGCGGAGGCTAAAGTTGTTGTCGGCGCGGGCGTCGGTTCATCGGCAGGCTTTGGATGTGAAGTTGAATCGGATGGAATGTTAACTTCATATGGGGCTCCTGAAAACAATAGACCGACAGTTTTGGATAAATTCGTGATACAAACTCACGGTTTGTACTCTAGAATGAACATCCATTTTTAACAGAATGTATAAATTCATGACATAATCTTCCAGACTACGTTCTAGAATCTTAAGCACAGTTACAAATTCTTGATACAAACTCACGGTTTGTACTCTAGAATGATTGAGTTAGGTATAAGTGCAAATTCTTGACATAACCTCCCGGACTATGTTCTTAGAATCTTACTCACACAAGTCATTCTTTGTTCTCTAGGATTGGGTCACCTACAACATTGTTGAGTTTTTATCTCACCCACAACATTGTAAATAAAAATTCATGACATGATCTCTCGAATTATGTTCTTGAATTTTGCTACCTAATAGGTATACAGCGATCAACCTTACAGGTTGAACTGAAGTATGTATATTATAGGTCGGTATTAACCTTACAGGCTAAACTCATAAGCACTAGGCAACAAGTAAATAGAAATGACTTGATAATTCAAACAAAATGTTCTCGGAAAAAGTAGGTCAAGGTCGTGCGGTCCGGCGGCGTCGCCGGCCCGGCGGAGTTTTCATTATTCGGAATTTAAAATGTTACCGACCTTCGTTTTGCGGAGCCTCCTGTAATAATTCTGCTGGGTAATCAGGGTAATGATCACTATCAGAATACTGGTTCTGTTCGAAATCCGAACTACTACCGTAGTATCTCCGTTGTTTACGACGAACACGAGCCAGCTTTTTCTCTAATTTTCTCATTTTCAGAGCTAAATAATCCTCCTCGTCGTGGTGTTTTCGTTTTCCCATCACTGAAATATCACTAAGAAGTCCAAAATACACAAAACTAATGTACGAAAAGAAAATTATGTGCGCGATGGCAGTTACACAAAACGTGTATGACATACCCACACCAGGGCGCATAAAATAATTGTTTTGTTGCTCTAAAATAGTGTAAGATGGCAGCACATATCCGTGCTACTACAAGTTAATAAGTGTAATCTCGAAGGGCGAATCACTGAAGTTTAATAAATAATTGTCGAGGTCGCTAGCTAACCACATATTGTAATACAACTCATTAAAAAAAAACATTGTAATGAGTAGATTATGTCAACAATAAATAAAAATAAAATAAATGTACATAAAAAGTAAAATTATATACTTTTATATAAACTCATAAAACCTGTCAGTAGGTAAACTAATTCTGGAGAAAGAACATTTAAACATTGTCTTGAGTTAATCACAGCGACCAACTATTCTTATCATTTAAGTAGTCATTGATAGAATAGTATGCCTTTGAACAAAAGTTGGACTTTACTTTAGTTTTAAACGCATTAAAAGGCAAATCTAGCAAACAAGAGGGTAGCTTGTTATAAAAGGTTATACCAAGCCCAACAAATGAGTTATGAACCTTATGACCTTATCTGACCTCCACAACCCAGTAACTGGGTAATACGATACCCCTTGGTAAGACTGGTTGTCAGAATTTTGGGCTTCAGAAGACCTGTAACGACTGTCAAAGATCCACGAATGACAGCCGGGACCAACGGCTTAAAATGCTTTCTGAGGCACGGAGCGGTCTCGGTATGTTAAGATGGTCACCCATCTACGAACCAACCCCGGCGAGCGCAGCTTAACCTGATGGATCGACCCGTGCGGCTGTTATTAACATAGCCACGAGCTCCTTATGTTAGAAAAATTAGAAAACTCTAAACTAAATTAAACTCCTTCCTTATGTTAGAAAAATAATAATAAAAATATACCTACTTAGGTAGACAGTTGAAATTTTCACAGATGTGAATTTCTATTGCCGCTATAACAATAAATAATAAAACTAAAATATTAAAGGGGGCCCCATACAAGTTTTTAGCTAAATAATGAACGGTGGTACAGAATCCTTCGTGTGAATAAAGCACAAAAACAATTAGAGTAAACAAATATATGGGAAAAAAAACTGGTATGTCTACATATCTATAACTATACCTATAATTATTTATTTATTGCAAACACATTTTAATCCATTCAATTCGATTATTTTATTCACACTTAAGCCACTATTATCATAATAAGATTAATCATTTATACAGTTATCTATTTAAATAATCAAGTAATCAAATACACAATAATCATCGAACACTACAATATTTAAATTGCGGGTATACTTACTTACATTTCACTCTGCACATTCCACTTTTCCACAACACCAATAACTCAACACATTTATCTCGTCTACTCGACGTCCGTATGTCACTGCAGGGATTCAGCAGAATATCAGCGTCAGGTATATTTGCCTGGCACATGCTGAGCTGGACTCCCATTTGGTGCAAACTTGAAGCGCACACCGCACCTTTTTTATGTTAGTTAAAGTGTGTCATACCTAGAGATCGGATATTCGGATGCATATTTACCTAAAATTAATTTTTGGCTAAGAAATTATGGAAGTGGCTTCTTTATTTATTTTTTCTTAACTTAAATCTCGGAATTCAATAAAATCCGGGAATGCAAAACTAATCGGATACATGGTATGGAAACGACTTGTCAGCCGTCTTGTGAAGGTTACTTTTGCGGTGTTAACACTCAGACCAAATAAAAAAGGTAGACGGAGCGCGGCGCTCTCAGAGTGAAGCAGGGTAAAGGAAGCCAAATTTGAAATAGGAAGCCGACCGTGTTCCAGAGCGACACGCGACACCGAACGCACTAGACGTCATAACATTGAAATCGCAAATTGTTGTAAAATGCCTTCCTGTGTCGTAAAAGCTTGTAAAAACAATTCCGTAATAAATTAAAAAACCATCTGAGATTACATTTCACAAGTAAGTGTTTCATTTGATTTAATTTGATATAAAAATACAAAAATATTTCATAAAGCGTTTTTGGAACACAAAACCTCGCATAGTGTCGTCGGTGTGACCAGTATATCCGCATACAAATTCCCCGAAACGCGGGCAATGTTTGGGAGTGTTTGGGATTATTAATTTTAATATTACTTTTCGTAATGGTTTAATGCTTTTAACTATGACGAAAATATATCTATTTTGAATATCAAACATAGGTATCCCAAATAAATAACTCGGGTTTAAATATGTTATAGTATAACGTGAATACAATATGATACGATAGTATTAGATAGCGCGTGATTATTATTATTATTTCTATAAACAAGTACTTACAACATTACAGTTTTATGTAAAAGACATTTTTGGATTCATTTATTTCTCAACTTCGACTGAAAACAAACTGTTTTAATTTTAGATTCCCAAGAGACCTTAATTGGAAACAAAAGTGGATTGAGGTTATTAGGTTAAGGAGAAATCAAGAAAATTGGTTGCCATCCAAATTTAGTGTTGTGTGTTCCACACATTTTGCGGGATACAAAAAGACAGTACTACCGGAAACTAACGCAACACAAAGGTGTACGCAACGCAAAATGCATGCAACGCAATTTGTCTCTTTTATTTTTGATTAAAGGTACCTAACAGTAAAAAAGTGTTTTATTTATAAGAATTTATTTTTCATGAATAATCATAATTATTCAATCAGAATTGGGATAAAAAGTTTTTAGTGGCAACATTTTTTTCCTAGCACACAGACGCATGGCACGTGTTGCGACACGAGGTCACGCACACAACTCTGTACACGACGCTTCACTTATTTGAATGCTATTGTTGGCGTACGCTCCGTCTACCTTTTTTATTTGGTCTGAGTGTTAACATAAAAATGTATATACCTACTGTAAACGTTTTTTTAATGAAACTCAAGGCACCAAGTTGTTTGTCACTGTGTGCTGTGCCAATTTGGCAACCTACTTTACAACAGTAGCTAGCAATTTTATAGTCAAAAAGTACAAAATGTATCAATTCCGCAATCGCGAGATTTTTGCGATCGATACAAAAGTGCATTCTATAATGGCCAACACCTGAACGTAAGTAAATATACATTCAATTCTATAATCAGAACTCTAAATCTGTCGATCCCGGAATCCCGGGATTTTTTCGATACAAAAGTGCTTTCCATAATAGCCAACACCGCAACTTTAGGTAAATATGCATCCGAATATCCGATCTCTAGTCATAGCCAATAGTGTCATAACAATGTCTTGTTTTCTACCTTTTATATTTGTTTGTATATTGGCACCTTGCAGTATAGGTATTATTATTTAATCGAGCTTTTGTATGTGGTGCTGTTTTTTGTGTGCACTAAATAAACGATTTATCTATCTACATATAAGTTGAAATAAGATTAGACATTTCAACAAACATTTTTTACAGTCCTTTCAACTGATTCTGACTTCTATGCCGTAGGCATAAGGATGGCGTTAAAAGCAAAAAAGTGTTTATAATACTAAATATGGAAAATGTTGCAACTGAAGTTGTTAAATGTGATTTCAAGAAGCTAAGTATCTACATGAGAGTGATAATATTAGTATTTTTAAATTAAACCCGCATCCCAATTGCGTAACACACTTTCAATCACATTCCGAAGGATATTGCTAATCCATCGAATCATACTATTTACAAATGTGTTACGTAATCACATCGCTGTATATCAATAACCGCCGGTCGGCTATCGGCAGGCTCACGGACAACGTTCCCACGCAATTGCATTATATTATCGCGATTTAGAATCCTTTGATTTTTTTTTCTTAAGTAGAACCCGTACCACAGTTTTCGATTTCTCTTTAAAACGACAAAAAAAACGTTAATTAATAGTGGGCTTAAGTTATATGATAATAATTGCAGATACCTTGTTATCATGAAACTTATTATTTCTATGTGAGTGATAATCGCTATAACATAAAACACCAGAAATACGTCATTCAGTAAAAATAACAGAGTGGCTATTGTTTGTAGATGTACTGTTTGCGCTCGTGTTGGTACTGCGAAAAATTGAATATACAATTTTAATGTATAGTAAACAGTTTGTTAACAAAGGCAGACCATACGATGCGGCTGCTTCAAGTAATATTACAAATGTAAAAAATTCTTGTTCCACAAGCCATGGATCAGCATATTTATATTTAATAATGAATATTGATCCTGTTATGAAAGCCCCTCCCCAACCAACGAGGCAACTTTTTAAGTATTTTCTTCGGATTTGCCCATTGAAAACTTTTACAAAGTCTAAATAATGCATAAAGGTTACAATTAAAAACCAGAAATTTCTCGCTCCTTCTAGGAACCCGATTAAAAACACAACACTAATCCTATTAAATATGAGATCAAGGATTTCGAGATAGACTACGGTATCATACATTAGAAGGCTAAAATTTGCTAAAGTTGTGTTAAGAAACACAAAGTTCCTGTAGTTACGGAACTTACGTATTATAGTCCATGATACCACTCCGTATATTAGCGTAGTTAGTGTCAGCACTGTCATTATGTAGGTTGTAATTGATCTGACAGTTTTCAAGAAATCTAATTCCAAATACAATAGTTCTTTAGAAGCCTCATCACTTAGACTTGCAGTTTCAGACATGATGAATATCACTTCACTTGCACAGTTTTAATTACGTAATGCACTTTTAGTTAAAAAACTTTTTTATTTGTGAACAGCTTGACTGAAAGCACTGCGATGTCCGATTGCGCGCAGTCTGCCGCAACATTAGCAAAACCAAACCTGTCGTTCTCCAAAAGTTGTCTTTCCAAAGTATGTAGGTTGTAATTGATCTGACAGTTTTCAAGAAATCTAATTCCAAATACAATAGTTCTTTAGAAGCCTCATCACTTCGACTCGCATTTTCAGACATGATGAATATCACTTCACTTGCACAGTTTTAATTACGTAATGCACTTTTAGTTAAAAAACTTCTTTATTTGTGAACAGCTTGACTGAAAGCACTGGGATGTCCGATTGCGCGCAGTCTGCCGCAACATTAGCAAAAACAAATCCGTCCTTCTCCAAAAGCTGTCTTTCCAAAGTAATGTGTATTATCTGAGCGCTCCCTGAGGTATCACTTGACTGATATCCTTACTTTCTCATAATGTACTCATTCAGCTCTGTGCGGGATCACACGTCTCACGTAATAAGTATGTATTAGTAAAACACACCTTCCAATACATAGAGAAACTATTATTATTGAGTTCCTTAGAACGGCCTTTCTTCTGGTGTCCCCTTTAACCCTAATTAGGTATATCTCACTAATTAGTCAACGCTTATAAAGGACGTGTTGCTTCGAAAACTGTCGATGGCAGAATATTTTCATCAGCAAGCGCTACCAAATTGTATCTAAGTATATTATTATTTCCTACATTGTATAAAAAACTTGTATCATTTCTTGATTTCTTGTTTGTTACGTAAAATAAAACCGGCCAAGTGCGTGTCGGACCACGCACAATGAAGGGTTCCGTAGTTGGAATGAATTTATCGTAAGAACAAACTTAACTTTGTAATTGAAAAACATGTTCTCCCATACGGAATATATGGGAGAACATGTTTTTACAACCGCAAGTTTAAGTTGGTCGATTATTACTCGTAAACTTGTAAAGCCTACTTAAGTGTGATAGTTTTCCTTTAAACTTCGTTATATATAAGTACTAATGCCGTGGTATTTGAATTTCTAACTACAACCGTTTAGTTGGTAGAGGGGGGGGACACTTGACTCTAACGAAAATTCGTACTTTAAAGCTTGATAAGTCACGAACGGTTTACTTAATCAAAAAACGGTCTTCGCAAACCCCTAATATTTAAAGACCTATCCAACGATATCCCACGCTACGGGAAGGACGAAAAAAATTTTTATCATCCCCACTTTACATGTAGGGGATACCTCCCCTTAATAATTGTTTTTTTTTAAATTATTTTATTTATTTATTTATTTAACCATTTATGTACACACATAAATAAACAGACAAGATTAAAAGAATAGAAAAATACGTACAAAGGTGATGCTTATTTGTAATGAAATCTCTTCCAGCATACCTGCGATAGGACAGAGGGTAAAAAGAGATGTAGACACCGTGTGTAAGAGTAGAGAGAAAGTAAAATACATAAAATCAAAACAATTCACTCAATAAAATAAAACAAATTATATGACAATATACTTACGAACATACATACAATCATACTTCTAAAATAAATAAAATACAACATAAATACCTACGCAACTATGACGAAGTGGAAAGATAGTGTCACCACTTTTTCGGCGTCATTAATTTGTATACTCATGCCAAATTACAACTTTCTAGTACCAATAGTTTTTGAGCTAAACCGCAGACAGACAGACGGACATGGCGAAACTATAAGGGTTCCTTGTTGACTACGGAACCCTAAAAATGGAGGGAAACGATAGTAGCACTTTTAATAATTCCATATGCGCGCGTCCGTGGTAATAATTTTGCATTGGCAGTAACTACCGTTGGTCTAGTGGTCGCAAACGCTACTGCTGACCATGAGGTCCTGGGTTCGATTCCCGGGTTAGGCAGAGGTATTGGATTTTCTCAGTTGTCCAGTCAATTAAGCCTAAAAAGAGGGTTAACCTCGGAATGAGAGATAATATGCTGGAAACCCGTATACACCTTCTTATTGGCGTTCTAAAAGTTGTCTCAAAAGTCTCGTAAAATCTCTTAACTGCGTCGTAAGTTATTCAAGGTCAAAGGTCACAAAAATCGGTAGGTAAAAATATTGTGGACTAGCTGCCCCCCGCGGCTTCACCCTTATAAGTGTCGATCTCGGGGGAATATCAGCATCAAATGTATCCTATGTCCTAACCCCGGACATGTTCTACCCATGCGCCAAATTTCATCTAAATCTGTTTAGCCTTTTTAGCGTGAAAGCGTAACAAATAAACAAACAACAATAATAACATAATAATATTAGTGAGGATGGCAAAAAAATTAAATAAATATAGTAGGTATGTTCTAAAAACATTTTTATTCGTTAAATGCATATTTTGTTGCTACTATGAACTATATTAACAGGTTTTTTTTTCATGTCTCATAATTATTTATACATTCTAAATAAGGTTACAAAATACCATTAATATTCTTATTAATACTGGTTCTATTCTGATCATCTCGCCATTTTGTATTGAAATAAAAATATAGTTGTTTCGCTTACTATATTTTTTCTTTTGATTTAGGCTTCTAATATAGCACGAAACTCATCATTTCTGCCATAGGACGTCCACTGCTGAACATAGGCCTCCCCCAATGATTTTCAAATTGGCCGGTTAGAAGCGACCTGCATCCAGCGGCTTCCTGCGACCTTTATTAGGTCGTCTGTCCACCTTGTGGGCGGACGTCCTACGCTGCGCTTGCCGGTACGTGGCCTCCATTCCAGAACTTTCTGCCCCATCAGCCGTCAGTTCTGCGCGCTATGTGCCCCGCCCACTGCCACTTCAGCTTGCTAATCCGTTGGGCTATGTCAGCGACTTTAGTTCCTTTGCGGATCTCCTCATTTCTGATTCGATCTCGCAAAGAAACACCGAGCATAGCCCTTTCTATAGCGCGCTGAATGACCTTGAGCTTTCTTATGAGGCCCATGGTGAGAGGCCAAGTTTCAGTTCCGTATGTTATCACTGGTAACACACACTGGTTATAGAGTTTCGTCTTTAGGCACTGGGGTATGTTGGACGAGAAGATGTTGTGTAGTTTCCCGAACGCTGCCCAGCCGAGTCGGATTCGACGATTGACCTCCATCTCGAAACTGGACCTACCCAACTGGATCACTTGTCCCAGGTAGACATATTGATATTTGTCAACAGTTTCGAGAGCAGAGCACCCAACCGATATTGGGTAGGGCGCAACATGGACGTTCGACATGACTTTCGTTTTGTCCATGTTCATCCGGGGCCCTACTTGTTGGGAGACTCTATTGAGGCCTTCGAGCATTGTGCCAAGGTGTTCCAGCCATTCTGCCATGACCACAATATCGTCGGCAAACCGAAGGTGAGTGATGTACTTGCCGTTAATGTTGATGCCAAATCCTTCCCATTCCAGGAGCTTAAAAGCGTCTTCCAATGCAGCGGTGAACAGTTTCGGAGAGATAACATCTCCCTGTCTTACGCCTCGCTGCAGAGGAATCGCTCTCGTGCTCTGCTCCTGTACTCGGACTGACATAGTGGCGTTTTTGTACAAACACTTCAGCACCTCGATGTACCGATAGTCAATATGGCACCGCTGGAGAGACTGTAGCACTGCCCAGGTCTCGATCGAATCAAAGACCTTCTCATAGTCCACGAACGCCAAGCATAGTGGCAAGTTATACTCCTCGGTCTTCTGTATAACTTGCCGCAGCGTATGTATGTGGTCTATGGTACTAAAGCCTTTTCGGAAACCGGCTTGTTCGGGGGTTCTGGAAGTCATCGAACGTACGTGCGAGACGATTCGTGATAACCCTCGAAAACAGCTTGTGGCCTTGGCTCAGAAGCGAGATAGGTCTGTAATTATTTAAGGAGGTACTATCCCCTTTCTTATAGAAGAGTGCCACCGCACTTCTATTCCATGCTTCTGGCGTTATTCCTTCGAGTAAGACGGAGTTAAAGAGCCTCTGAAGGACTTTCAGTACCGGTGTTCCACCCGCTTTCAGAAGCTCTGATGTGATTCCCACACATTCCTGCTGGTATCATGCAACGCAGTTTTACACTTTTTATTTTGTATTCTTTCCTTTTATCATTTTTTTTTTTTACAATACAATACAAAACATTTATTCGACACAGACACAACACAACAGCAACAAACACATTAAAAAAAAGAACAAAAAACATAACAATAAAATTTCAGTAAAATTTTGCTGAGCGTGCCCATACCGAAAGGGTTTTTAGGGTTCCGTAGTCAACTTGGAACCCTTATAGTTTCGCCATGTCTGTCTGTCCGTCGGTCCGTCCGTCCGTCCGTCCTCGCTTAATCTCTGTGACCGTTAGCACTAGAAAGCTAAAATTTGGTACCAATATGTATATCAATCACGCCGACAAAGTAATAAAATAAAAATTTGAAAAAAATGTTTTATTAGGGTAGCCCCCCTATATGTAAAGTGGGAAGTGTTTTTTTTTTTATTTCAACCCTAACGTGTGATATATTGTTGGAAAGGTATTTACAAATGAATAGGGGTTTACTAAAATCATTTTTTGATAATGTCAATAATTTCGGAAATAATCGCTCCAAAAGTAAAAAACAATGTGTAACTTTTGAACTAACTAACTAACTTTTGAACCATAAGTTTAGAAAATCATTTTGAACTTGATGGAAACAACAGTTTTTGTACAAAAATGACAAAAAGTTGTACAAAATAATTTCTGGACTAAGTTTGTAGTATAATCGTATATGCAAGCAGGAACACTTATTGTGACGGACGGGAAACTACGGAACCCTATACTAAGCGTGGCCCGACACGCTCTTGGCCGGTTTTTCTCTTTCTACTTGTGTGCCTTTTAGTCTGTGCCAAATAAATGTATTTTCTTTTCTTTCTTTTTCTTTATTCCGTCTTCACCCGGCGCCTTGTTGTTCCTAAGCTGTTTGAGGGCCATCCTAATCTCGTATAGGCTGATATCCGGGATATTAGACGGCACGGTTGGCGCAGTGGTTAATGCAATTGACTGCTGCACTGCGTGTCGCGGTTTCGATTCCCGCACGGAACAAATATTTGTATGACCTACAAGTAGTTGTTCCGGGTCTGGCTGTTTGTGTATGTGAGTTTAAATGTTTGTAAACGCACCCACGATACAGGAGAAATTACTAGTGTGGGGCAACAAAAAAAAATAAAAATCGACGATATAGTGCCGGGTCAGCTTAGCTGTAGGATCTTGGGATGAGCTACCAACAGGTTTAGTGGCCGACGTGTATAACTGTCTAGTAGTAGTCTAACCGGATGCAGCTTTCGCGATAGAGGATATGTGCGTGACGTCAGGTTTTTGTGTTTTGTGTGTGTCGTCAATATTAGTCATAGAACTGAATCCTCTCACAGATTAAGTATAGTATATTTAAAAAAAGTCATGACGTCACTGTGACTCGTAGCTCGTATGTGGTGACGTATATTATTATTATTGATTTTTTTATGGCTTCTCTGATTTTCCTTTTCCTTCTATGTTCGTTAAGCTATAACATAAATACTCGTAATACATACTCCCAATCAATCTGCCTAGCCTTTTCCCAACTATATTGGGGTCGGCTTCCAGTTTCACCGGATGCAGCTGAATACCAGTATTTTACATGGAGCGACTGCCTATATGACCTCCACAACCCAGTAACTGGGTAATACTATACACCTTGGTAAGACTGGTTGTCAGACTTTCGGGCTTCTGACGACCCGTAACGACTGTCAAAGATCCACGAATGACAGCCGGGACCAACGGCTTAGCGTGCTTTCCGAGGCACGGAGGAGTCTCGGTATGTAAAGATGGTCACCCATCCACAGACCAACCCTGGCAAGCGTAGCTTAACCTAACGGATCAACCAGTGCGGCAGTTATTACTTAGACACGAGCTCCTCATCAAATAATACATACTGCCAATTTGACCAAATTTGTACATAACATCACGCCTGTATTGCCCGAACGGTTCGGCAGAGGTGTACCTGTAGTAGGTACACCCACAGTTCGTCAGTTATGTTTAAGTCCCATGTATTAGGGGGCGAGCGTATTGCCATCAACCGGACGCAAGTCGAGACTCCGGGCTGCTACTGAAAAATTCCAAATGGAAAAACCCAATAACACTGCCCGACCTAGGAAGCGAACCCAAGACCTCGTGCACTTGCGACCAGTAGACGTTTTTATCACTAAGTATTCCGATTTTTCTGACGTGTTTTAGATTTCTCGATTACCTTATGACCGGTTACTGAAACATAGACCTTATTGCCAATATGTTAAAGCGTGTTTCCTTTGCAGCGCATCAAGCTGCGCCCTGATCTGGTGCGTGCGCGTACAGGAGTCAGTAGGAGGCGCTCCGTCATCAGTGGCGGCACTGCAGGGACTGCCCAGGCTTCAGCGAGTGGCAGTCGCCCTTAGTTGTGGCAGGTAAGGACCTGCATGTCGATTCCCGTAACCACTTCACCGTGAAAACAGGTGAAGTGAGCGTGGAGTGAGCTGTCAGTGTCATCTCACCCTGTTGGAATGACAACTCACTTCACCTAAGTTTTCACGGTGAGATGGTTACAGAATAGCACTGCTGAACTCGAGGTGGCCCGCAGAGGCGGGCCGGCACTAGCCGGGGATCGCGGAAGTCGCATTAGATCCCGTGATCCCCGGTGCAAGTGTGAAACGGAACACCGGGGTGGTTTTAGTCAGTAATAGTCTGTCAAACCCCTCAATGTCCTCCGTGAATCACATCCAGGAGGATTTCGCCCATAATAAACAAAATTTTATAAAAGGTATAGACCTGCGTTCTAGTGGTTCGACCCAGGGTTCGATTGCCAGTGGGGGCAATATTTTCTGCTCGGTTTGGTTACTGTTAGGGCTTGTTCTAAGTCTGCCTGGCTAGCTACCACCATCTTATCTAAGTCTGTCGCCATAACAACAATGTTAACAGCATTGTTGTGTTTCGGCAGTTAGAGGTAAGATAGCCAGTTCCTCTGTGGTTGAGGATTCCGGGTGCAGCTCGCTTCCACCTTCGACTCGATCATCACTTACCATCAGGTGAGATGCAGGCCAAGAGCTGCATCTTTGTCGATAAAAAAGAAAAATACGGCTCTATATAATTTATGGCTCCTTTGCTTTTCCTTTTCCTTCTATTTTCTTTAAGTTTTAATTTTTACATAACATCACGCCTGTATTCCCCGAACGGTTCGGCATAGGGGTCCCTGTAGTAGGTACACCCACATTTCGCCAGTTATGTAGTCCCATGTATTAGGGGGCGAGCCTATTGCCATCAACCACAAATCCAGACTCCGGGCTGCTACTGAGAAATTCCAGATAGAAAAACCCAATAACACTTGGCCCGACCCGGGAAGCCAGGACCTCATGATCAGCAGTAGCGCTTGCGACCAACGAGGCAGTTTATGATAATATCTCTTTTTAATGGTTTCAGACTATTCCTAGTGACCTCCAAACGGCCGGAAGCCGAAGGCAGCTTCGTGTTGACTGAGCTGGGCACTGCTACTGAGCTGTGCTGTCTAGCTGCAGTACCTTCGCCGCATGGGTGAGTCAAAAGAGTAGGGATTTTGAAAATAACCTTAAAAAACTAACTATATTTTCGAGTCATTTAGGGTTGAAACCCTAAGGCCGTGGGGTCCGAGTGATCATGGTTTGTTCGACTGTCGAGTAGTTTTTTAATGTTTACTGTACTTTAACAATGTGTTTGTCTTTGTCTTTAACTAATGTAATTGGCCTTGGTTAAAAATAAATAAATACTTTGTAAGTCCCTCATGTACAGACGCACATCCACCTACTAAAAATCTGTCAAATTTCTTTAATTGGTTTTCAACTTTATCACTAAAGTATAAGGTTCAAAGTTGATTGGGAAAATTTGACAGTTTCGAGTAGGTTGACCTGCTGGGGTCTGTACTACAAAACCTTTGTTTCTAAATAAATTATATTATACTTATGTGTTGTGTGTGAGCTCGTGGCTAAATAATAACTGCCGCACGGGTCGATCCATCAGGTTAAGCTACGCTTGCCGGGGTTGGTCTGTGGGTAAAGATGGGTGACCATCTTTACATATCGAGACTTCTCCGTGCCTCGGAAAGCACGTTAAGCCGTTGGTCCCGGCTGTCATTCGTGGATCTTTGAAAGTCGTTACAGGCCGTCAGAAGCCCGAAAGTCTGACAACCAGTCTTACCAAGGGGTATCGTATTACTCAGTAACTGGGTTGTGGAGGTCAGATAGGCAGTCGCTTCATGTAAAATACTGGTATTCAGCTGCATCCGGTTAGACTGGAAGCCGACCCCAATATAGTTGGGAAAAGGCTAGGCAGATTGGATACTTATGTGAATCCCCCACAGGTGGGAGGTCTGGGCGGGCGGGGACGGTCTCTACTCGTACGCTGTGAACATGGGCGGCGTGTGCGGCGCGGACGTCCTGCAGGCGAAGCCACGGGTCACGCTCATGGCCGCGCCCGAAGACGAGCCGTTTGTTATCGTATATTGTGATCCGGGTGAGTCTTTGACGTGTAACATCTCTCCTCTTGCTTTCCTGCAATCTGTGGCAGTGATTTCACTAATGAACGCGCGCGGTACTAGAGTTGACCGTCAGAAACGACCTTGACGAGGCCCCGCCCCTTTAATGTTGCTCATTACCAAGGTGAGACGTCAGATGTTACACATCATATGCGAGTACTGTAAGGCTTGTTGAGCAATGGGTAGCTCGCCGTCAGATAAGGACCAGGCCAGGGTCGACGGCGCGTTGTGTTCCACGCGCGCCTCAAAGAGATGTCAGCGAGTGAAGGGGTCCGATGGGACCATTGCCTGCCGGGGTTGCGGGAAAGTCCGAAATGGATACCGTGGCCCCCTGGCATTGCACAGGCAACAGAAGGAACACGGGTGGGTTTTAGTCAGTAACCGCCCAGAGCGGGAGAAGTTATTTGATAAACCCAGACTCAAAAAAAAAAGGTTCGTTATTTGATTTGAGGTAATACGTATTTTGAGTATATAAGAAAAACATAATGAAAATACGTTTATTTGCAATTAATAGAACACAAACACGAAAAGAACAATTTGGGGGAAAATATGCGTCACATCCACGCAAAACGGCCATCGCTCAGCATAATGCGAGACAGAGCCCCAGCGCTGGTATATTAGATCGTGTAACGGAATTCTCAAGAACTAAGATAGGTTGCACAGATAGTGCAATCCACGACGACGCGCCCCACTCCGCGATGACTGTACTGTAATCTGTACTTTAGTACGGAGCGGAGCGGAGTTGGGAGTAAAAAAATATACCTACTCGTATTTGTATATTTTTTTGACAGATTCAAAATCCATAAGAGCTTTTATTCTGAAAATGAGCAACGTCGCAAAAAGATATCAAATATTTAGCTGTTTTGATTAATTTAGCAAAATTACTGTATGGAAATAAGAATTGTGGGTGACTAGCGAACTAGAATATTAATAATGAATTGCAATTATAACATTGAATTTGATGTTGTTGTTTGACAATTCATCAAAATTCAACAACGTAACCTTGTAACGGCGGGCATAAAATAATATATTTTTTCGTTTTGTTAGAACTGCACAATTGCTTAACTTTTTTCAATTACGATTACATATTTATTGTAATAATTATCGATACGAGTAATTTTACGATTTGCTTTCACTAAACTGACAGACGTCAAATGTTAACTATTAAAATGGCCTGACTTTAATTTGGCAATATTACTGTACGGAAATATGAAATATTGCTAACAAGTGAACTAGAATATTAATAATGAGTTGCAATTATAAAACTGAATTTGATGTTTTAGGTGTAAAAAAGGCATTAGTTTCCAAAAACTTTTTTTTACATCTAAAACAAAATATTCGGTGTTACGTTATTAATTATTGCAATCAATATGTTAGTTCAATAGTTAGCCACATAATATAATTATTTCCATACAGTAATATTGCCAAATTAATAAAAACAGGTAAATATTTGACAGCTATTTACGACGTCACAAATTTTTAGGATAATAGTTTTTTCTTATTATTTTAGTATTTATCAAACAGACTGATCATGATTTCATATTACAAAGACAGTAACTACTATTCGTATTATCTGTTATTGTATTAATTACTAGCTGCGGCCGCGGTTTCACCCGTTAAAGTATCGATCCCGTGGAAATATCGGGATAAAAAGTATCCTATGTGCTAACCCAGGTCATGGTCTATCCATGTGCCAAATTTCATCCAAATCCGTTCAGCCGTTTTAGCGTGAAAGCGTTACAAACAAACTCAGTTTCGCATTTATAATACTATGTAAGGATTTTTTTGGAAAAATTAACACACAATCAATTATTTAAGTTCTAAAATCGATTCTGCGTTCGCTTCTAAACAACTGCTTTCAGGGATTGAGCATAAAATTGTCAAACTTAAATTGCTTGGATATGAGGCTTTTGGCTAGTCTGTATGTGTGTATTTTTTTTTTTTGTATTGTGAGTTTTGTTTTGTGCAGAATAATCATTTTTTTGTATTTCTAAATTATCTGCCCGATAAGTTTTAAAAGAAAATTTTCCAGAGGAATTGGTGTTTTAATATCTTGACTTTTCCCAGGTGTCTGTGTCTACCAGTGGTCAGTCCGCACAAAAAAACAGTGCGCTCGACTGGACTGTAGCAAGCTGGTGCCTTGCTCCGAAAGTCTGCAGTCCATAGCCTTGGATGAACATCTCTCTGAGGACAAGTGCAGGGTGAGTGGTCATTTCCTGGCATATTATTACAATAACTAAATCAAAACCACTTATATTATTATTACTCCCAGTTACTTAATTCCTATTTCAATCAAATCTGGTTTTTATTGAACATCTTTATTTCCAACTAGCTGCGCCACGCGGTTTCACACGCATAAGTCTAGATCCCGTGGGAATATCGGGATAAAAAGTATCCTATGTCCTAACCCAGGTCATGGTTTAACCATGTGCCAAATTTCATCCAAATCTGAATAGCCGTTTTAGGATGAGAGCGTAACAAATAAACATACAAAAAAATGAAAAAGATTTATTGGAGTCAACAAGATTTCATATCGCATTAGTGGTGATTGGAGCCTCCTTTTAAGCGTATAAAGCCTGTATTAGAAGACTCCACTCTTCCATGCATTAGTAGTACTTATAAATACTTGTTTAACTCTATTTTACTATTCTTATACAAATAAATAAAATATCATATATTTTTTCTTTATAATATTAGTTTAGACTTTAAACTAATGCAGGGTCAAATAAAATTTACAAGCGAAACTCCGCAAAAATTAACGGGTATCGATTTTTAAACATGATAAAACAAAAAACAAAGTTTTTTTTAAGCGGCCATCGCCCGCAGTTAGTGTAGTCACTTGAAATAGAAGTTAATCTTAATTATCAGACTTATATAAATAATAAATAAACTTGATGAGTTTCCGATAATATTTAAACACGATAAAACGAAAGAAAACAGATATTCAAACTCAAACTCAAAGCATGTATTTCAATTAAATCATTTACAGGCACTTTTGAATTGTCAAGGGGTCGGTCAGTCAAAAATATGAAGCTAGTTGCCCATTCCAAAATACAAAAAAACCTGAAATAACACCACTACATGCGACCCATGACGAACAAAAGGAAAAAAAAATATCGTGTTTAAATTTCGATACCTATCTGCAGAATTTAGCTAGATTTTTTTTTATGACCCTTTATAGCAGATTAAGTGATCTGACCCTTGATAAAGCCTTCTAGAAACCAAGAGGCTAATAAAGTGTATCCACTCACACAAGGGCGGATCCGGGATTTATTTCTAGGCCAGACAGATAAGAAAAATGTCTCCCATATCCTGTATTACACTATATACACACATATTACACTATGCTGTTTTTGGGATTCATTATTTTTTTCAAATATGTTATATTAGCCTACTTATCCAGCGTTGATCGCTAATAGATATGCATTCAGGCCAGTTCATTCAGATTATTCGATTTTATGGGGCCCCTGTACAAATCATGAAATGTAATCTGTGGTGAGAGGCAGTGGGCCGTAATCCACCACGCGGGCCCAGTGCGGGTTGGTGGATGTCACATGTCTTCGATTTTTTTGTTCTAGGACATGCCGGTTTCCTCACGATGTTTCCCTTCACCGTTTTGAGAGCGGTGGTGTGAGTTTTATGCAATAACGACCAATCAGCCAGCACCCTATTTGCGAAACACAATAATCAATCATAATCTAAATGATTTTGAAGGATATTGCTTCAAATGTTCGAAAAATTTGTCTGCTCGTGAACATAAATAACGCAATGAATGTTGTTGAACTGTCAAAATGAAAAAAAAAAAATTGATCGTGTGTTACACAATTAGGATGCACATTCAGCCAGACTTACACCAACTACGAAATTCAAACTTTTTGGTTGGAAATCTGTGACAACTCTTAAAGGAAGTTACTCATGAGGGAATTTTATTCAGTTAAATAACTTACAGTCTTTTTTCTCAGGTAACAGCACTATGCGCTCTCCGAGACGAGCTCTACATCGGCACAGCGTGGGGATGCGTCATAGTGGCCGACGCGGCGTCGCTACGACCGCTGACCGTGTTCAGACCTTATGAAGAAGATGTGAGTTGGTTTTCTGACAGTTATGTTTATGTCCCATGTAAACAACTGCATTCTGACAGTTATTATGTTTACGTCCCTTATAAACACCTTTATTCTGACAATTATTATCTTTACGTCCCTTGTCAACACCTAAATTCTGACAATTATTATGTTACCGTCCCATGTAAACACCTGCATTCTAACAATTATTATCTTTACGTCCCTTGTAAACACCTAAATTCTGACAATTATTTTGTTTACGTCCCATGTAAACACCTTTATTCTGACAATTATTATGTTTACGTCCCATGTAAACACCTACATTCTGACAATTATTATCAATACATCCATTGTAAACACCTACATTCTGAAAATTATTATGTTTACGTCCCATATAAACACCGGCATTCTAACAATTATTATATTTACGTCCAATGTGAACACCTGCATTCTGACAATTATGTTTCCGTCCCATTCCGCCCAGAGCGGAGAAGTTATTTGATAATTTCTTATATGAAGCTAGTTGCCCATTCCAAAGCGTAGGTTCCTATGGAGAAGAACGGGCAAGAAAATCCACAGACGCTCTTTTAAATAAAAAAAAATGAATCAAATCTGTAAGTGTGATCAAAAAAAAAAAAACGTGAACTCCGCAGGTCCAAGTGATCATCCCCCTGCAACCGCACAGGGATGACGAGCCCGGGATGATAGCCACGTTCGGGCACGGGTACCGCCCGCTGCTACAGAGATATGCGCCACATGTAAGTACCAGAAGTTAAATAATATTAATAAACAATATAGCCTTTATTTCCATAACCTTGGGTTTTACTAGTGGATTACTAAAAATATAATTTAAAAATATACAGTGGAAATCTACTCGAATTAGAAAGAAAAGAAAGACAGAAAGAATAATATTTATTTGGACACAGTTCGTCAAACACTAATAACAAAATAAAAATGTGCCTCACGGCTACGCCAAAAAGTTCATTTCAGCATTAATTGTTCCGTATGGTATTAAAATCGAGCAAAAAACCACGTTTCTTGTATGGGGGTCTTGTAATTATTAACTTTATTATTAGTATACAGGGTGTTAAAGTAATTGCATGCCATAGCTTAGGGGTAGTTTCAGTAACGAGAAAGGAAGCAAGAAAAAAAAAAAAAAAAATCAACATATAAACCTAGCACCTACTAACTACTAAACTAGAATTAAAATTATTTTATTTGTTTAAATGCTCAATAAAGGAAAAAAAAAAACGAATTCAACCTAATTTAGTACCTACTAACTTAAAATAGCAATCTTTTAGAAGAAGTGAAGGACAAAATGACAACGCGTTCGATAGTAGGTAAGTAATGAAAGCATTTAAACAAATAAAATCATTTTAATTCTAGTTTAATAGTAAGTAGGTGCTAGGTTTATAGGTTGATCTTTTTTTCTTTTTTTTTCTGGCCTCCCTGTATATATTTTTATTATTTGTTGCTATAGCGGAAATAGAAATTCACAATCTGTGGAAGATTTCAACTGTCTACCTCTTACGGTTCATTAGATACAGCCCGCTGACAGACAGACGGACGGACAGTGGAGACTTAGTATTAGGGTTCCGTTAAAAAAGTATACATTTTTATTTTTTTTTACTTTGTTATTGCCTTTTTTCGGCTACAGGCCTCCTCTAATTTCCTCCAGGTTTCGCTGTTTTTGGCTTCATCCGTTTTTTCCCATTTTTTTGTTGATCTACCCAGCCAGTACCAGAAGTACTAGATTGTATTCAAGCTCGCGAAAATTCAAATTTTCTGATTCGCGACCGTAACAAATATTTAGTGGCATGAGGAACAGGGTGTAAAGTTCACTCATCCACCATAGAAAAGGGAGGATCCTCCAACCAGACGGGTGTTGTGTCTCGCGGGCCGACTGCCCAACTGTTGATGTCGGATAGTCTTATATATGTCGTTCGCGGTAAACTCTAATTGCGCGATGCAGGATTTTTGTGACGTCTTTGATGCGTAGTTCGTATGTGGCGGTGTAACCGCTACAAATATGTATTTACAGAATTATAATCATTAGAATCAGCAATACATCTCTCTAAGTTAGATTTGTTCTCAAATGTCATGATTTAATGAAAAATTAACTCAATGGAACAATAGGGATGATGCCTGGGTCAAAAAAAAGAAATTCTATTTAGTCCGTCAGTCAGATAATAAAAAAATATTAGATACGTATTTTTTGCTTTATCATATTAATAAAAAATGACTCAGATACAACGCATTAAAGTTGGGGAGTGGGGGTTGATACGTCACAAGTATGTATAAAATCTACATACAAGTGACGTCATGGCACATTATAACTCAATGTATCGCCGTAATCTTTTGATAACGTAAAAAAAGAAAAAATACGTGTGCGTTATTTTTTCATAATCTACATTCAATCTGCCTAGCCTTTTCCCAACTATATTGGGGTCGGCTTCCAGTCTAACCGGATGCAGCTGAATACCAGTATTTTACATGGAGCGACTGCCTATCTGACCTCCACAACCCAGTAACTGGGTAATACGATACCCCTTGGTAAGACTGGTTGTCAGACTTACGGGCTTCTGACGACCCGTATCGACTGTCAAAGATCCACGAATGACAACCGGGACCAACGGGTTAACGTGCTTTCCGTGGCACGGAGGAGTCTCGGTATGTAAAGATGGTCACCCATCCACAGACCAACCCCGGCAAGCGTAGCTTAACCTGACGGATCGACCCGTGCGGCAGTTACTACTTAGCCACGAGCTCCTCCTCATAATCATAATCTACATTACGGACAAAAAACATTTTTTTAGTCATCTTCCCTATTCTAACCACTGTTCCGTCGTGAGTAATTATAATATTGATATTGACTTCAGAATTGGCAAATTTTTGAATTGAAATTGAATGTTCTTACGGTAAGAAAAATTTGAAAAGTGGCCGGGAAAACAAAAAATTCTGGCAAACTAAAAGTGCATTTCCTATGGAAATTTTGTATGAATTATTAAAATTTGGACAGCACAACGTTTGTCTGTCTGATCAGCTAGTACAGACGCCAGCACAGCAACCTACTGCAATCTGTCAAATTTATTTAATAGATTTTCAACTTTATCACTCAAGTATAAGGTTCAAAGTTGATTGAGAAAATTTGACAGTTTCGGGTAGGTTGATGTGCTGGCGTCTGTACATAGTGAAAATGCTAGACATCATTTTGAATTTATATCTTTCTTTTTCAGTCTTCAAACTCAACAAATATTCACAACGGTTACTACTGTCTTCTCTGGCGGACCCAGCATTGGCTTCCAGACTAAAACATCGTAAGCCCACCGTTGGACAAACATCTTTATCATGCCCACTTTTATAGAAGAGGCGTTGGTCTAAAGGGCATGTATTATAGAAGTCTTTTCCCTATGTTGTGGTCGGGAAAAGTCTGAACAAACGTGACTGAATGTCAGTATTTTTATATGAAGTAATTGTCGACAGGGCCTCAAGTCTGCTATTACAATAGTGTCAGAATGGTCTATCATTGATTTCATAATTGTTGATTTTGACAAGTTTGGTAATCTACTAACATATTGGCGTCATTATGACTTTCAAATGGGCAGCCACTGACACTCCATTGAAAGAAATGGCATCTATTGGTAATCTCGTACATAATGAAAAATGAATGACTGACTTAGGCGGTAATCTGCTAAAATTTTGACAGTTCCTTTGATCAGTGACCTACCATGAGAACGTCATTGTGCAATCATTTCTTTTAATTCGTTACGAGTATCGTGTTTGTGGAATACAATGATCAACCAATGATCGACCATTATGAATTTAGCAGATTACGAACTTTTAGCAAAATGACAATGGGATCGTGTTTGAATGACGAATTTATAAAAATAGCAGACTTGGGCCCCTGTACATAATGTAGCCAAGAGATAGAAACTTAGGGTGTTTGAAAATATTATTTGAATCTTGAAAATACTGAAATAATAATATACACAATGAAAATGTCTTGAAAAAATTGCCAAAGTATAGTATAGTAATATGGGCGCCGGGAGTGGGTCCAAGGGGGTGCATCTCGGACTTGCATCTCCCTGGCTTCAAAATAAAATATAGGTGTAAAAACATTCAAAACTAAAGATATATCTGAATACGCCTAACACAATAATAAAGAACTTAACCTATTCGAGGCGAGATCCAAAAATTTCTAAAGCTTCTGTGGATTAGTCGACAAAGTACCGAACTCCTATTTCCGAAAATCGAATCGGCCCTAGGCGGGGTGCCGTTTTTCGTTTGCTCTTGCATCCTACTCTATCTTAATTCTTAAGCTTCTTTGTATAAGTCGACACAGTTAGTCCTCGGTCTGTATGAATGGACATAATAAAACCTATCCCATTCGAGGCCAGATGCAAAAATCACTTATTTTTTAAGTTTTTCTGCATAAGTCGACAAAGTTACTCCTTGTATGAATGGACAAACGATAACCTATCTGAGGTGAACTGCAAAAATGATCGAGCTCACTTCGTGGAGCTGAAGATGCACCCCCCTGAAAACATACCAGCCGGAGCTCATGTATTGTAAAATTGTTTACTAGATAAAAATATCAATAAAGTAAACGGACATTATACCGTATTAGCTCCGGATCACTCAAAATAATGTTCGTTTCGAGCGACATAAAAAAGATCATAACTCCAAAAAAAATATTTCATTTCTATAGACCGCCTCGTTGGTCTAGTGGTCGGAAGCGCTACTCCTGAACATGAGGTCCTGGGTTCGATTCCCAAGTCGAGCAGTGTCATTGGGTTTTTCTTTCTGGAATTTCTCAGTAGAGTCTGGATTTGTGCCCGGTTGATGACAATAGGCTCGCCTGCTATTACATGGGACTTAAACATAACTGGCGAAATGTGGGTGTACTACAGGTACACCTCTGCCCAACCCTTCGGGGAAACAAGCCGTGATGTTATGTTATGTTTTATTTCTATACGTAGGTTTGTACAAACCGTAAATCATATTTTAAAAACTATAGGAGGTTGGCGTTCCCTATCTGACTACTCTGAAAAGAAACTCAGAGGTTACAGTCTCTTTTAAAGTTCAAATATAATCTTGGTCAGATCACATGACTTCAAAAGTGTATTCGTCCTAAAAAAACTCATCCACTTTATACGTATTTGTTTTTCCACATAATAGGGATGTTGACTGGGACAAAAAAAATCTGTTTAGTTGAGTCCGAGTCTGTCAGATAGTAAAAAAATAGACACGTCAAAGTCAAATAATTTATTTCAATTAGGCACAAAAAAGGCACTTTTGAACGTCAAAATTTTACAAAAAAATAATAATAATTGATTCTAGTCGCCCATTCCAAAAGGTAGTTTTCGTATGGAGAAGAATGGGCAAGAAACTCCACCGTTACTCTTTTAAAATATTACGCACGTATTTTTCGCTTTATCATACCTATTAATAAAAAAAGGTTTAGATAAAACGCATTAAAGTTGGGGAGTGGGGGCTCGCTACGTCACAAGTCGGTATAAAATCTACCGGGGAGTGACGTCATGCCACATTATTACGTATTTCCTACTCGTATTGCCGTAATCTTTTGATTACGTAGAAAAAGAAAAAACACGCGTCAAAATTGTTTTGTCAACATCCTTATTATGTTTGTACCTTTTTCTAATGACCATTAAATGGTCTTATTAAAATTCTTAATTATTCTAACCGGGTTTTTAAGTAGTTTGACACCCTATTTTCAAACTTTCAGGCGAGGCAAGAAAATAGTGAGTCATCGACCTAGCCCCCCCCCCCCCTCTTCCAATCATCATTTCCACCAAAAGATGTCCACCGCTGGACACAGGTCTCCCCCAAGCGCCGCCACTTCGACGGGTTCTGTGCTTCTCCCATCCAGAGGGTTCCTGCGGCCTTCACCAGGTCACCGGTCCACCTTGTGTCCTCCCAACGCTACGTCTTCCGGCACGCGACGTACTACGTCTCGACCAATCGGGTTGCAACAAATTAGAAAGCTTGTGTCTTTTGCGACCCGGGGCTACAACGATGAGTCACTATTTTCGTAACGCGAATATAGCGCCTTAACAACTATCGTAATAGGCTTTCCTAAAATAAATGATCTGAAATCAAATGAAACTTCCACAAACTTAATAATTAGAATATCTTTTAGTAAATCTCGAAAAATAGTAGTAAGCAAAATCTAATTTAAAATGTCGTATTAGCTATTGTGATTGGTTGACCGAAAGAACAAAAACTATAATAATATAATTTATGTTGTCATGAAAATGAACAACAAATGAGGGTATTCAGAAAAATTCACGCCACCAGTTGGCACTTCTTTGACAAGAGGTCTTCCATTTCGACAATGAATATAAAATATTTATGATGACGTTCATCATTCGTTTATCATTCAGTCAGGATTAAGGCGTTTTGACACTTTTGACAGGTGCCCGGACCTGACGTCTCAGTGCTGCCACAAAACGCAAACACGAGTTTTCCACTTAGACAATCATCAACTTTATAGAAGTGTAAATAAAGTTGATTTTAGACCGACTAGTACTGTTTAAAAAGTCATACATAATATGAACTTGTAGCCCAAACTGAACCTTATGTGTAGGCATTACGGTGGTTTTTCCTAAAACTCGAGAATGTTCACATGTTTGGCAAATGAATTGTAAACGTAGATTAGTGAGCGTCATTTTAGAAAACCCTTGTTGCGAATTGCTGTAAGTTTACTTTTAAGTAGTACTTAGCTAATTTACTGATTAAGAGTCCTATTACATTTTTGACGCAAATTCATGATTTTTGACGTTGTAATTTTCAGCAGCAGTAAGATATTTGAATTATTTGATTATGAATAACGATAGTGCCATTCTCTTTATTGTAAGTTGGAGTTGCACATTTTAACTTTTCTTGTCGTGTAATTTACTATGAATATTTTACGAACTCAGTTTACAAGGAAAAACGTCGGCAATGGAACTTTGACGCTCAAATTCACATTGTTTCATTCAGTTCTAATAAAAGCGAAAGTTACTAAACGATAACTTGAATGTTTTACTTGTTTATTGGAGTTCTAGAATTTCTTTAAATTCCTTGAGTTTTCAGGGAAAATTCGTAAAGAAAACCAATAAATGTCTTGATTTTCATGTCCATTATATTCCAAATAAACACAATTAAATCAAATAAACTAATATGATATAAAACTTCGATCTACAGTGAATACGTTTCATTAGTTTTTGTTTCTCAATATAATAAGACAAAATTACAATAAATTAAATTAAAGTACTATATATTCCGCGTCAATTCAGCAAATTACACGAAAATAATGTGTAACTCCAACTTACAAGAAAGAGAATGGCACTATAGTTATTATAATCAAATAATTAAAATATCTTACTGCTGCTGAAAATTACATGGTCAAACATCATGAATTTCCGTAAAAAAATGTAATAGGACTCTTAACATATTTTATTGAACAATTTATTTGTGATTTCCAATTTGGTTGTGTGTCGGTTTGTGTTTTTTTTATTTTATTGTTATATTTATTATTTTTTGTTAATTATTTCCCATGTTAGTTTCATTTTAACTCATTCTGAATCTTGGCAACGTCGCAAACAGCTGTCAAATATTTCGCTGCTTTAATTTATTAATTAATATTACTCAATTAAATTATGAATTGCTTTATAACACTGAATTATGTGAAACAACCGCATTTGCAGCTGTTTCCAAATACTTTTTTTAAATTACTATTTGAATTATTGCAACATTAGTAATCTATATTTCAGTGCACTACAGAGCGATATTTAATCATTTAATTTTGTAATATTGCCAAATTAATCAAATTAAGGAAATATTTGACAGCTCTTCGCAACGTTGACGACTTCCAGAATGGACCCTCTTAGGACATGCTGCAAATCTTACCTTGCTGAAAGTCGGCTTAGTAACTTCTAAGACATTAAACAGTTAAGATAATAAAATGCTATACAAAATGAACTAGTATGGGACATAACTTAGAGATCGGATAATCGGATGCATATTTACCTAAAGTTGAGGTGTTGGCTATTATGGAAAGCACTTTTGTATCGAAAAAATCCCTGGATTCCGGGAGCGACAGATTTAGAGTTCTGATTATAGAATTGAATGTATATTTACTTACGTTCAGGTGTTGCCCATATGGAATGTACTTTTGTATCGATCGCAAAAATCTCGCGTTTCCGGAATTGATACATTTTATAATTTATGACTATAAAAATGCTAGCTACTGTTGTAAAGTAGGTTGCCAAATTGGCACAGCACACAGTGACAAACAACTTGGTGCCTTGAGTTTCAATAAAAAATGTTTACAGTAGGTATATAATTTTTTATGTCAACACCGCAAAAGTAACCTTCACAAGAGGGCTGATAAGTCGTTTCCATACCATGTATCCGATTAATTTTGCATTCCCGGATTTTATTGAAATCCGGGATTTAAGTTAAGAAGAAATAAATTAAGAAGCCACTTCCATCATTTCTTAGCCAAAATTTAACTTTAGGTAAATATGCATCCGAATATCCGATCTCTGGACATAACACAATAAAACATTTGCCATTTCCGAGCCAAGAATCTTCAGTCCATGTCATTAAGTATGTTTATGTAAATACTTTATACAATGTATTAATTTATCAAGCTATTAATTGCACCACTTACATTAAATATCAGATTTTTTTAACGACACTTAATTTTAATGGCCGGTGAAGCGCAGAACAACGCGCTTTTCCCTGCGAAAAAAATATCATATCTTAAAATGCAATACATCATATGCGACATTAAATATAGTTAGCGATTGCCATCAAGTCTCTGAAGTTTGGCTAAACAATTTAACATGACCTTGTATTGACGAAGTGGTGCAAAGGAGTATTTATTTTCCAAATATGGAAAAAAACTATAATAATTAATTATTTGGATCTCATTTTTAATGTGTTTACAATTATTTAAGGACTTTGTAATACTGGCTTAGTTAAACGTATTTATTCATATATTTTAAAATATGTAAAAATTAGACTGCGTCTTGCCAACAAGTGGAAGCGATAAGCGAGCTGGCCTTAGCGAAACGATCTTGCAGTTGTCGTGCTATGTGTAAAACCGGGGTCAGTGACAGCTCAACCCGAGTCAACTCAACCCGAATGATAATAAGATCATTTGTACGGTCGGGCAGAAAATCGATATTTTTTCATTTTCTTTTTTGAATGTTATTTTGTTTTTCGGTTTTTTATTTACTTACATACAAAGCAGGAAACAGAATTATCTATAACGCTGTCACTGACCCTTTAAACGACCCTGGCCGATCCAAAAGAGGCACATAGGTACTACAATAGCATTACCAAAAGTAATAAAATATCTTGACAAAGTCCCACTGCAACCAATTGGTTACGGGCGACTCACGCGGCTTAAATCACAATTTTTACTGCTAAATAATGGCTATTATCGTCTGTGGGCTGTTTCAACCTATTGTCTGACGGATATTCTCGTCAATTAGACCAAAAATAATCAAAAACATTTTTTTGAATTTTTCGGTAACACCGAAAAATTATGAAAATGTTTTTCCCCAATTTCATACTTTATAACACCCTTACTGATTGGTCAGGGTTTTTTACATATTGTTTTAAGCAGGATGCAGCCCTAGGGCGCATTCCCACTATGTCGTGACGACAGATTATCGTGTCGTTGAAAGAGACGTGGCTTGTGTATTTAAATGCTTGTTCACAACAGGACTACACGATTAACTGTCGTCCACGACTTTCGTCTACAATTTTTCAACGATAAATTAATCGTCACGACATAGTAGGAACGCGCCCTTAGAATTAAAATTCGCAATTTGATTTCCTCTATAAACGTTGTACAGAAATCAACTTTGAACCTTATGATTTAGTGAAATTTCTGTCAAATTTATTTAATAGGTTTTCAACTTAATCACTAAATCATAAGGTTCAAAGTTGATTGGGGATATTTTACAGTTTCGGGTAGGTTGACGCGCTGGCGTCTGTACTGTTGAAACTGTAGGAAAAGCTAAATATCGCTCCAAATTATCGGTAAAGAGCAATTTAATATCTCCGTTAAAATGAGAATTTAATATAAAAAGCTTGTTTTTAAAAATTGCCTAGGTCCGAATCAATCTGCCTAGCCTTTTCCCAACTATGTTCGGGTCGGCTTCCAGTCTAACCGGATGCAGCTGAATACCAGTATTTTACGTGGAGCGACTGTCTATCTGACCTCCATAACTCAGTTACTTGGTAAATACAATAGCCCTTGGTAAGACTGGTTGTCAGACTTTCGGGCTTCTGACGACCCGTAACGACTGTCAAAGATCTACGAATGACAGCCGGGACCAACGGCTTAACGTGCTTTTTCCTTACCCAAGTCACAATATGAACAATATAATTTGCAGAACAAATGTATTTGCCTAAGCGCTGTCTTATGTTATTTATGAAATGTTTCAAAACCAAAGATATTATAATAAACTTGTTTTTAAGATATTTTGTGTTTTACTGATTTATGAATTTACAGGCCGTGCGTCCGATGGGATCTCCAATCGGGAAAAATGACGAGCTGTCGAACAAACTTTAAACTCCTTAACACCTTTTAAAAATCCTTCCATAAGGGTACACTAGTCGACGGCTCGTATCGTATTTGTATTTTTGCCTGCACGCGAATCATGACCACCGGATTAAACGAAAGACAAAATTAACATGACAGATAAACTCACACTCAAATCACAATCTGTCATTTTGTCTATTCTTCTGTTGACAAAACCTGTAGAAAACCCATTTCTATGGTTTCTACGCGTGCTGTTATTAATTTTGTCTTTCGTTATACGCGTGCAGATTGTAGAAACATTTCCTTGTCAAAAATAGCAAATAGAAATGTATTTTTTAGCTTTTAAAGAATTGAGAGTCAGCGCCACCACTCAAGTCCGACAGATGTGGCGCTAGTGTCTATGTCATAGCTATGGAACTAGTATGTACTACGTACAACTAGTACATACTAATTCCATGGTCATAGCATCAAATTGCATTAAAATAAAACAATTTTCCACTGGACTTCAGTGGCCACCACTGAAGGCCGCAGCTGCAGACTACGTCTACAAGTAGAGATCGCACAAATAAGTTTGCAGTTGCTGGTAAATGGCCATATAGGCACGTCTCAAAAGCTCGGTCATATTACAGGGACCTTAAACGTAATGGTATTGATATGGTAGACCATAAAGGTCACATCATTTTCAGGTGCGGATCCAGCCCTCAAAAAAGGTTGGGCACAGCCACCCGAAAATCGGCCAAGTGCCAGCAGTGCTGAAGCAAATTCAGGGTGCAATGACAAACCACTAGTTCCAGCAGCAATATCTAAATCATTATACACTTCAGCTGGAGGACTCTCAATTTCACTACCAGTACTCAATGCCCCAACGTAAACTTCAAATCTAGGTTTAAAAAAAAAATAAGCGCGCTGCGTCTATCGGACTTGAGTGGTGGGCTGGCGCGGACTCGTAAGCACTTCGCTGCGTTCCGAATCACGCACAATTAAATTGTTTATTTTATTATGATACAGACGCCAGCACGTCAACCTACCCGAAACTGTCAAATTTTCCCAATCAACTGTGAACCAGCTTTAATGATAAATTTTGACATATTGTAGTAGGTTGATGTGCTGGCGTCTGTACTTTATAATCTGCAAAAGCAGTAAGATTACGGGAATAGGTACCTACTACGATTAATTACATAAAAAAATATCGACTGACTTTGTATTGAATGAGTTCCTGTACTGTAACTTCAGCATTCTCTGAGACAGTCTAACCTATCCCAGACGAACTCTTTATTTTCCCTCTAGGATTTTACGATGCGAAGTCAGCTTGTACTGGAAATGTATAGCTTGATGAGTGCCGTGTGTATGAAAGAATGTTAGTTATTTGAGAGAAAAAAAAATGGTGACAGTTAATTTATAATATTTTATTTATTTACACAGTAGGCAAAGGCATGAAATCTCTTTGATGAGATTTAAAAAAGCGCACATCTTCGACTATAAAAACAGTTATATGTGGCGCACATTACCGCACTGTGAGGTAATATAAAGTAAAAAGCACGCGTGCTTAATTCACTGCTTTATGAACCTAAAAGCGGGTCAATAAGAGCCACTTCACGATCCAGTGTGTTAAAAAATAAGTACCTACTTATTTTTCAAATTTCCCGCCACTCCTGATCTCCTCTGACCTTCCGATAAAAGAACCTGCAAGTACTTACTACTAACATTATCAAACTTACAGCACGCTTACGTAATAAAAAAACCTTTGGTACGCGAAATGCCAAAGAAAAAATTCGTTACTACTTTTCAACCTTCCAATTCCAAACTCAAACATTCCAATCTTGCTTGTTAACTAAGTTATTCTTTATCATGTCAAAAATACATAGATTGACGATAAAACAATATTCATTGCGGGTGTTTTACTAAGTTATTTTGAAAAGGTCATATAGAACGCGCAATGGACGTCATACAATGCCGTTTTGTCGTATTTAGGGGGGATAAAGGCTTGGCAGGACCGGTTTCGCGGACTGTGTCTGGCGGGAAAAGTATGCATGGAATGCGGCAACCGCCCGATGGTCCGAAGCGCACTATCAAAGTAGTGACCACAGAGTATTAAGAAAAATCTGTTTTGAATTTTGAGCTGTCAAAACAAGGGTCAACTTGATTTTTCTTGTTGTCGCTGTCGTACTGCCTTCTTTCTTCATACCTTGATGTAGACCTGTACCCTAATTACGTAACACATTTTTGTAAACGATTACGACTAATCTGTTTCATTTTAACTGTATAACAACATTTATTATGTTATTTACGTTGTTGAGCAGATTTTTTTTCGAACTTATGTAGCAATGGATTTGCAATCGGTTGCAAAACGATTCAGATTCTGATTGATTATGTATTACCCAAGAGTACTGGTGTAAAAGTCCAAAATGCCTTTCCAAATTCAGCAAATGAATGCTCACACATTCAGGACCACCTTGGCTCTAATCAACCAACGCTTGTCAATCGCCAACCGACAATTGGATCGGAATCATTCAGTACCGAATAAATCAGCGAGGTGTGTGACGTGCATAGGAAGTAGTATGCGTCTGAACGTTCTGGCTTCAGTTGCTGAATTTTCCGGATCATTCACTTGCTGAATTTAGAAAGGCATTCCGAATGTTTACGCCCGGCCTTAGATTAACAAACTTTTACTTTTCACTTTATGTGAAAATGTGTGTGCGATAGTAGGGTTGCTCACAAATAGTGAATGATTTTTTAAATTACTCTCATTGGACAGTCAAATGCAAAGAATCATTGCAAAGAACCATTTGACAAGGAATATTTGTAGATTCTTATTTTAAAATAATGTTACATGTTATTCCTTTCATTTAACGGTATGCTTTATACAGTATAATAAAAATATGTATCCTACTATTCACTAATGGAAAGCCAGCCTGATAGTCATGTTAGTTCAATAAAAAACATGATGAGTTACATAATATTTATAGGTATTCAATAATCAAATACAACTTTTATTTTTCCAAATTGTTATGTGCCTCGTCTGTCTTCTCAGTGTACATACAATAAAGAAATAATATTATTTACCGACTTTAATTAACACATTGCTATCACTGTATTATTAAAATTATGAATTCCTTCTGTAAATAATTGACATGGCAAGTGTGTAGTTAGAGTATTTTATGAGTTGTTTGTACATTCCCGAGCAATATTAAAAACAAGAAATCAGCTCCGCCGCGTAACTGTGTTTGCACTGGCGAAATCTTTAGTTTCTGTCAAAATTTCATACAATATTTGACAGGAACTAGAGATTTCAAACTGTTTTGTTGTGATGTTTCGCCAGTGCAAACGCACAGTAACCATACGTCGGCCGTAACGTGTCAGTGCAGTGGGATTGCAAAATCGCGGTTATGAAAAAAACGCGTTTAAGTACAGAGATTTTGTTAAAACTTTTAATTTACGGTAGATCATACTGCGTTTTCAGTCAAAGTCGTTACAAAGAAAAAAGAAGAAAGTTACTGACATGTTTAATTTACAGATAACATTTTGATAAAAACGAATAAGCGCCGTTATTGTCGGGCCATTCGATTTCAGCATTGATTGAAACTATTTTCTGTCAATGTTTGACAGGAACTAGAGATTTCAACATGTTTGATAAATAATTGTTGATATGTATGTTTCGCCAGTGCAAACGCACAGTGACATGCGATTCGGACCGTTCGGACGCGTTCACATCGCTGTCGAAACGAATGAACAAGAACATCGCGAGTGAGAGGCTTCGACGTGAACTGTCAAACTTTAACTTTGTTAAAACTTGAAATGCCGACATAATTTCGTTAAAACAAACTTTATTTACTAATAGAACTAGTAAACAGTGCCTTAAACAATATTTTTAAAGTGTTATCTAGAAAAATCTAGTTGTTATTGGTGTTTTATGTGTTGTATTTTGTGTATAAAAGTTATGTTGTGAGTGGGTCAAAGTTTTGTGGATTTTTACATATTTTGCACGGATTTTCCGGCGTGGAAAGTGAAATTCGCCCTTTATAAGGTAATTCCTTTCACCTTTTACGCTTACGTTTACATTAAAAGTCGAATTTAAGTAGTTTTCGCTTAGTTTTTAAGTTACTAACTAGACGTGGTATGAAAGTAGAACGCACACGCGGCATTTTTTTTTTAACGCAAAAGTAAACAATGAGGTCTTCGTACAGGATTGAAACCTGTTTCGATTTTTTTTTGCGGGAAAATTTCTCAAATCATTACTGTCGGCTCACTGACGGTGTCTCAAAAGTTATTTCGAACTATGATTCAAGTTATTAAGCCGCCCACACACTCGTATTACATATTTCGCCGGTTTTGAAGTGATGTTATTGACCAAGTATGTCGTATACAGTTAGCTTAACGTCATTTTCAACTTACCTGTATGTTAGTTTGTGAAGGTAGTATTCTAGCAATTTGAACACATGACTTGTATTATCAAGTTTATTTTCAGGAACCCTGAAAATTCAATTTAGTTATCCCAGAAGCTTTGAATTTCCCAAATCTAACAGAAAATCCTGTACCCAAAATAACTTTGATACCTTTAGGGTCAGTAAAAAAAAAAAAATTACAATATTTTTTTTATCTTTTTATTTGCACCTAACTTCATTTAATTTGGAACACAAAAGTGCTGCTTATTTGTTGTACAGAGGTCCTCTAACTGTCTCGATGAAGTACAGACAGTTAGGTGCACTGCATATCAATATTTTTATGTAGAGTAACAGGCATCTGACCTTTACTACTCCGCTCGTACAAGATACCACAATTGCAGCATAATAAAACCATTCAGTACATTAAATTCTTGATGTCTACTGTGTGTATCAATTTAAGGGAGATGCTCTTATTGCTAAAATAATAAATGCTACAATCTAATAATATTTTGTATTTTGTAAAAAATGAAAATATATTCTTACAGTAAGCAATGTAAATTATTTATTTGCACACAAACAGCCATTCCTTGATAAGATGAAATAGAAAATTGCAACTAAGTATATAAGTGTTACTATTTCTAATGAACTATAAAAATGTTTTTTTTTAAAGTGAAAACTTCTTTAGGAGTGTTGAGCACTTTTTCGGGTGAACAAAAAGAGTGAAACTCGTGTCATCGTCACCGCACGCTAGTTTTCACTCCTATCGGCAGTCCCCAAAGACTGCCCCGCATGTTTTTTTTTTGTGACACAATGCTGGTATAACTTTAGTGCCCCAATCAGCACCCTTATTGTGTAATACATGATCGATCACAATCTAAATAATTTTGAAAGAGATTGCTAATCCATTGCTTCTTAAGATAAAAAAAAAGAATTGCTCAACAACATAAACATCGCAATTAATGTTGTTGAACTGTCAAATGAAGCAGATTAGTCATAATCATTTACCGAAAATGTGTTATGGAATTAGATAGCAGGCTATATAGTGGCTATGGAATGGAAATCTTAATGAAACATAGTTTAATCAACTTATGCTATTTAGAGTAATGAATAATAATAACAGCAGCAGCTGTTACAACAGACACAAAAGTGCCATTCATAAAAATAATTAATTTAATAAACCCTCTGCACAGTAAAAATAATTTATAAACTTATGAAAGAAGAGAAGTCACCTTAACAAAATAATAATAAATACTCTGCACAAAGGATCCTCCTTGTGCATGCAATAAATATAATATTTATTATCTGTTTTCTCTTGACCCCTTACTTTTACACTATCTCGGCTGGAAGGAAACAATGTTATCTACCGAATGCCTGCAGTATGAGTAAAAAAGGATTAATGGACATATTTTTACACAATAATAACAATCTAGTCTTCTGTTTTTTAAATTGGCTTAATTAATTATAATACCCTGCAGCGTAAATGCCTCTTCTAGAACAGAGATGCATTGATCATCACGCTTGTTCAAGACGGGTTGGCGATTTCAGACTTATATTAACTATGGGGACCCTAATTCTTTATATAAAATAAAAGTAGCCTAAGTTACTTGTTATAACATCAGCTATCAGCGAGTGAAATTCGCGTCAAAATTGGTCCAGACGTTTCTGAGATTATCCCGAACAAACATACAGACCTAGACATTATGAGGGACACTGACTGAGGGATCTCGCGCTCTAGACGGCCACAACTCCGGCCAGTCGTGGCCGCCTAGAGGTGTGCGGCTAGTTGGCCGTTGCGACCAAGTGCGCGATTCGTATCGGTTTCTATAGTTTACCTGGTCGCTGCGACCACTGGTCGAGGTCATGGCCGTCTAGTGCGCGAGATCCCTGGCGTTATAACATTCTCGTTCAGTGTCCTTGAATGCGTTAATACATCTTAATGGCTACTGCCATATTTATCAAGGTCAAACTTATTTTATAAACAAACTAAGAATCATTTGTGTCTGCTAGAATGTATTATTATTTCCTACTTAGGTACGTGATATTTGCCTACTCTTTTTATCAGGCAATTCAATAATAACACACTAACATGACTAAGAATAATAACAAGACTTGTGTGACGTACAAATTATGTTCTTCATTAAAGCACCAATTCCACACAAAGATAGGCAGTCTGTCTCATGGACTAGGCTGCCGCCAGAAACTTAAAACTGGTATTAGCGCCATCTATATTCTATAGCCAAGAACTACGCGAACCCATAAATTAGCCCCTACCAAAAATCGCCCAACGCGCCTAAAGAAGTTTTCACTTTAAAAAAAAAGCACGGCGTATCTAGAATTGAATTTGGGCGTATGATACGCCTCAATGCTGGAGGCAAATTGTGTAATTAGCCTCCAAGTTTTACAATCTATACTTCTATACTAATATTATAAAGAGGAAAGATTTGATTGATTGTTTGTTTGTATTGAATAGGCTCCGAAACTACTGGACCGATTTGAAAAATTCTTTTACCATTAGAAAACTTAGTTTTCAGGGAGTAAAATAGGCTACTTTTTATCCCGGGAAAAATAACGGGTACCGCGGGAAAGACCACGGGAGCGAAGACACGGGCAAAGTGCTATTTTAAGGCGCAGCATTCCGAAAACGGGGTTTTTTAAAGCAGTGTATCTCTTAAACCGTAAATACTTAATTTTGTCAAAAAAAAAGAATGATATTTTCAAGTCTTATTTTAATACAGTGATGGAACTCAAATCATAATTAAATATACATTAATGCGTCAATAAAATCTTCAAACACACCTCTTAATTGTCCTTAAAAGCAATTTATACCTTCACTAACAATAAAAAATAATATATATAAAAATATACCATAAAATGTCTAATGCCAAGCTGCATTGAGTGATGGATTATGATGAGTAATATGAGCAATATGATGAAAAAAACAACGACAAACATTGAAAAAGTACAAAAGTGTGATTATTTTCTTTACTCTTTACACGTAAAGAAAAAGACAGAGACAGGCAAATCGGAACCCTGCGCCTTAGGCGATTAACACACGGCACCGCGCACCGCCGCGGTAGGCGGTGAAGCGGATCTCATGTCGCATTGGCCTCTACTAAATCCGTAGATGCCTAAGGCGATTAACACACGGCACTGATCGACCGCGCGGTAGGAGCAGTTTGCGGTAGAAACGAGCACCGCTCGACCGCGCGGTCGGGCGGTGTACGTGTGTTAGGCATCTACGGATTTATTAGAGGCCAATGCGACATGAGATCCGCTTCACCGCCTACCGCGGCGGTGCGCGGTGCCGTGTGTTAATCGCCTAACACACGTACACCGCCCGACCGCGCGGTCGAGCGGTGCCGTGTGTTAATCGCCTTAAATGTTCCCAGAGAATTAAATTTTTTCATCGCAGGTAGCAGCGCAATTTTGAACGTGTTCGGAGCTCTTCTGAAGAATTTGACTTCGTCTGCCCGGAGGCTACAATACGAACCAATTTTTATTTAATTATGACGTTTTACCTCACCATTCGTTATTTTTTTGCCGGAAATAGTGATAAATACATCATTTACATTTTTATCTATCACACATCCTCTACAATTTTTTTTTACTATTTAATTTCTGTTCGGCTTCCATTCTACCACTCCTGATAACTGATATCAAACCTAAATTGATTAGAAATAATAAAATTATCGAGCCCGATTCAAATTTCAACCTTAATGGCGGCTCGGAACATGAGGCGAGTCGCTGCGCAGTAACGAATTTATGGGTCAGCGGGAGTGAGTGCTGGAGTTGTTCTCACCGACCCAGGTGACCCTATAACCCTCCTCCAGGAAAGCAATAGGGACACCAGCACAATACACCACAGTAAAAAAAAACCCGCATTCCGACCTCGCCGCCGAGGTCCTCCGCGATCGCGACCCTCCCGAGTAAATAATACTCCCCCCCGACCCTTGCTCGCAGAAGCGCCAGCCCGCGTAAAGCTGCGTGCAGACTAGCGCTCCTAGAACTGCAGCGTAACCTTGCAGACCGATTGATTCACGCGTTTCTTTGTGGTGTATCGCCATTTAAAATCTTTATTAACAACAAAAATATCATTAAAAAAATCAAGAAAATAATACGCACAATGAGCGATCTTATCGCTATATCGGCGATATTTGACAACCTTGAGATTTTGTATCAAAGGTCGCAATGATGATTGCACTGCACATTACTGGTATTTGTGATAACTTCTCCATCTAATCTAAAAAGCGGCCATGTGTGAATCGGACTCGCATAGGAAGGAATTGATTAATTAATCTTTATAAAGATTATTTTCGATTTTGTGAATGTGAGAACGCTGTAGGCTTACTGGACTGTAGATTTGTTGACCATTATTATTTTGTTAAGTACCTAGTACTTGTTGAAAGACCTACACTGTCTTACCCACGGATATCAAGGGATATGCCTTGGAGGCGTGGCACGTGGCGCCTCGATATTGCTAAATTGGGCTTATGTTCGAACGGCGGCCGTACGCTTCATTCAGTCGCTTTGCAACTGCGTACAGTGTACTATTGATGCGTAAAAAACCAAAATGCCGAGCTGTGCAGTAATAATTTGTAAAAATAGGTCTAGTACCATCAACCTGAAGACAAATGTCGTGTTCTACGACCGGTAAGTAAACATTTAAGTCACTGTTTAATATTTTAAATCAATTTTTAAATCATTTACTAACTTACGTCCGGAGCGATACGAACTAGCCCGAACTAGCCCGAATCTTTCCGAACGGAACGAACGTTTTGGATTTAGAGAGGTGCAATCGAGTGCGTGCGGCTGATTTTATCGACATGCGTATTATTGCAGTCGAATCTTTTTTTACAGAAGTCAATGGATATTCTCGTATTACATGTATAGTATAAGAGTTAAATTTGTTATTAATTTAATTTTGTTTGAAGCAAATAAAGACATTGTTATTTCAATACAGTTACTCGTGTATAGCATAATATTTAACAGAGAGGGTTCTCTTTACCCGGTAATACAATATTTAAAAAAAAAAAACTCATTTTATTTTAGTAAAAATAACCCATATTTTCGGATAGGTATATAAAAACATAGTAAATTATATAAAGAAAATTAAACGAAGTTATAATAATACAAGATGTGCTAAAGTAAATATCGATAAAAATTATCGACCATCGCTTTCGACTCCCTAATTGCATGCGTGTGCATTGAATTTTCGCAAATAGCAAGTGTTTACAAGTGAAAGCCCCGCCCATTCTATGTATGTGTGCTATTAGAAATTGATTTTGTGTAGCTGCTTTCTTCTTAGTGTGCGAGTTCAAATTTTAAGTGTGTGTCGTAAGTACACTATTTGTTAATGTTGTAATTATTTTGGTGGGAGATAAGCGGCCGCACTAGGATTCCTTACTATTCCGCAATGAAGGCCTATCTATGGTCTTACCATACCTAATAACATTGTTATTTGAAAATATTGTAAAAGCCAATTATTTTTAAAAGAGTAACCGTGGAGTTTCTTGCCGGCTCTTCTCCATAGGAAACGACCAATTGGAACCGTGCACCTAGCTTCTGACGTTTCATAAGTGCCCTTGTAGGTTTATGTGAAATAAAATATTTTGAATTTGAAGGGTTCCGTACCACACGTACGGTTCCGTTACACCGTAAAACATATTTTTGTAAAAATCTTTTCGCTCACAAGAAACGGAAAAACCTTCCCAGAAAATTAAAAGGTTCCCCCAGGAAGAGTGATTAGATTTTCTTATTTTGATAATTCATTTATGACTTAGAAATAAATAACCCTTAGGGCTTTAGGGTATTTTAGATGTACTATTAACTATTAACTCTTCCCTGCGACAGGTACTTGCAGTGATTTCTGACAGTACCATTTTTCTTCAACACACCTTTTTCCGAAATCGTCAATAGAGCACTCCAGATTACGTTCCGGGGCCAAATGTAAATACAATAACATGATTTAATTAAATATACAATACATAAATCCTCCTTTTAAAAGTACATTGTATGCGATCACCGAGTACCGTCACCCAGCCTTGTAGAGCTTACTGAATCATCACTGATGTCATTCAGTACCTATTGACTTTGATGAAAACAGCATGGCCAGCGTAACTTGAACCCTGGTGAAATGGCTAAATGATATATTCCAGCGACGCCCTAAGCTGAGGTCGGTACTCAACAGGGGGTGCCCTTAGCGTGTAGTCGTTTAGTTTATAAGTTTTCTTTCCTGACTGAAAGCTTTAATTATTTAAGGCTAGCAGGATAGCCCAGTTACCGACAACCTTCTAGTTTGACCTAAGATATGCAACTCACAAAAAAAAAAAAAAAAATTGCAACAGAAGCAGCCCATTCATTCGAGTCGTGACTTGAAGACGTCCCTCGTTATAATAATCGTTCTTATCTAAACTGATATTAAAATACCTAATACATAAAAATCATTGTTTCCTTTTCCAAGGTCGTATTTTTTGCAAGAAGTGCCACGGCGAAATCTTCTATCAATACTTACATTATAAATAGTTATTTATCCAACATGTGAGGAAAGTTCGTTTTTCCTATGAGTTTCGACTCGACAAAACGAATAGCAAATGAACTTGCTCACATGTTGCATACAAAACTTTTCACCACTCCCAGCAAGAAAGTATTCAGTCATCATAGGTAAATAAATTAAATAGACACAAAGCAAATCAAAATAATTCTTTATTTTTTAAAATATCTGTAAAACTTAACACAAAAAAATCAGGCAAGGTTAGTTTCTGAACGGGATCATTACTTTCCTCACTGTTCAAACAGTGAGGAAAAACCAACTATCCTCACTGTTTTCGTAGAGGAAAGACACTTCTTTCGTGCGGGAGTGGTGAAAAATAATTTTCGAAACTTGACACATCGGATCTTATGTGATAGATGCATGGAAAGTGTAGACAACCCACAAGCTAAACTTGTACCCTAATCACGTAATACACGATAAATCGGAATTTGAATCGTTTTGAAATAAATTGCTAATCCATTGCTTCATAAGTTCGAAAAAAAAATCTGCTCAACCACGTAAATAACGCAATGAATGTTGTTGAACTGTCAAAATGAAACAAATTTGTCGTAATCGTTTACGAAAATGTGTTGCGTAATTAAATAGCTGGAAGAATTAATAAAGATAATGAAGGAAGTTATTGTTGAATGAGGAGAGGTGGTGAGGTGCATCTATCACATAATTAATTTATATGTCATTCCTTCATTTTTCATTCTTTTCACCTATCGTGGTATAGTAATCTTATTCTAGGTGCATCGTCTTCACATATAATTATATAATTAATGTTTAAAGGATATTGTGAAAATATTTTAAAAGAGTAACGGTGGAGTTTCTTGCCCATTCTTCTCCATACGAAAACGACTTTTTGGAATGGGCGACTAGAATCAATTAATATATATATTTTTGGTAAATGTTGACGTTCATATGTGCCTTTTTTGTGCCTAATTCAAATAAATTCTTTGACTTTGCACTCCTGAAGCTCAAACGGGGTTTATGTTTGACAAATGAAACTGCAGGCCACTAGTCTCAATTTATAATAGCCACTCCGTATATCTAAGAGGTGCTAAAATATCAAACTATTGACCCGTTTTAGGTGAGGTGCAAAACTGGTTTGTGAAATTCCGAGAAAGGAACGTAGTATTGTAGTTGTGATTAGATTTCTGATCGAGGCTGCCAAATGAAGAGTGTGCTGTCTGAATGGATGTCCAGCAGAAAATTGGGTAACCCATGTGTGTGGGTGCAGTAAAGACGAGCAAAAAATCAATATTGTTGAATTTTTATACGATCTAGGATATCGGGTCGCCCCATTTTGTTGTTTTAATTTATTATGATGAGCAGCCAGCTATAAACTGTAATGGTTATTTCTGCATCGTCATTATTAATGTTACATACAAAATATTGTAAAACATTTTTAGAGAAGTAACGGTGTGGCCCATTCTTCTCCATACGAACATACATTTTTGGAAGGGGCGACTAGGATCATTATTTATTGTCTTGGTAATTTTTGACGTTCAAAAGGGCCTTAGATGTGCCTATTTGAAATAAACGATTTGACTTTAACTTCATCAGCCTAACACGATGTAACCACCGATCCAGGAAATCCGACCAAGAAAATCTACCATCAAAACTTAACCAGCTCTTGTGATTGACCAACCAAATCAAATTACATCGAACAGCATTTCAGAAACCGGATATAAATAAAGGTGTCAACACACTACAGTGGCCGCGACTGGGCCGCTTGCCCACTGACCCGAATGGTACAGTTAAGTTAGGAACAGGTTCTAATGCACAGACCGTCTGCCGACATACGACTGTGTGTTTGCACTTAGTTTAACTTACTTGTGTTTTTGTTATAAATTAGCTTTTAGTTGCGGATTTTTGCTGTGTAGACTGTAATAACTGGGCTGATTTTTCAGATAGAATGAAGGAAAATACAAACTTTTTGGATGTCTACTTTCTAAGATAATCTTTAGACCTAAGCCATTACTGACTACTCACTTAAGAGTCCTATTACATTTTTGACGCAAATTCATGATTTTTGACGTAGTAATTTTCAGCAGCAGTAAGATATTTGAATTATTTGATTATGAATAACGATAGTGCCATTCTCTTTATTGTAAGTTGGAATTACAAATTTTAACTTTTCTTGTCGTGTAATTTACTATGAATATTTTACGAACTCAGTTTACAAGGAAAAACGTCGGCAATGGAACTTTGACGCTCAAATTCACATTGTTTCATTCAGTTCTAATAAAAGCGAAAGTTACTAAACGATAATTTTAATGTTTTACTTGTTTATTGGAATTCTAGAATTTCTTTAAATTCCTTGAGTTTTCAGGGAAAATTCGTAAAGAAAACCAATAAATGTCTTGATTTTCATGTCCATTATATTCCAAATAAACACAATTAAATCAAATAAACTATTATGATATAAAACTTCGATCTACAGTGAATACGTTTCATTAGTTTTTGTATCTCAATATAATAAGACATAATTACAATAAATTAAATTAAAGTACTATATAATCCGCGTCAATTCAGCAAATTACAAATAATGTGTAACTCCAACTTACAAGAAAAAGAATGGCACTATAGTTATTATAATCAAATTATTAAAATATCTTACTGCTGCTGAAAATAACATGGTCAAAAATCATGAATTTCCGTAAAAAAATGTAATAGGACTTAAGTTTTCACGGTAAGATTTATACAAAACTAGCTGCGCTCTGCGGTTTCATCCGCATAAGTCTCGATCCCGTGGGAATTTTCAGATAAAAAGTATCCTATGTCCTAACCCAGGTCATGGTCTACCCGTGTGCTAAATTTCATCCAAATCTGTTCAGCCGTTTTAGCGTGAAAGCGTAACAAACAAACTCAATTTCGCATTTATTTAGGATGCACCGACTGGACTTAGCAGTTTCAAATTGCACAGAGATGAGCCAGCGGGATGCTGATGATCAATGCTCGTTGCACAGTAATAGGCTGGTAAATAGGCTCACCCCCCCGAGGCCGACACTTCAGCCTGCCCCCTTGGGAAACACGTATTTTGGTCTCGTGGTTGCAAGCGCGACTGCTGAGCGTGGGGTCCTGGGTTCGATTCCCGGGTCGGGCAAAGTGTTATTGGGTTTTTCCATCAGGAATTTCTTAGTAACAGCCCGGAGTAAGTTGGCGGTGTGATACCCCCGTGCCTCGGAAAGCACGTTAAGACGTTGGTCCTGCGCCTGATCTCTCTCCGGTCGTGTCGGATTGCCGTCCCATCGGACTATGAGAGTGAGGGAACAGAGAGTGCACCTGTGTCTGCGCACACACTTGTGCACTGTAATATCTTCTCGCCGAAGGCTAGTCTCCGTTGAGATTGGCCGCCGTGGCCGAAATACGGTCTGGACGACTACATATATTATGTTATGAAGTACCTACACCTCTTTTTTTCAAAATCGTTGCAATGTAAACTTTGTACTTTAAAAATAATTACGTGCAACGAACATGTTCGTATTATCTCCCTAAGCTAATTATCATTTATCACACAGCCTTGGCATTGTTCAAATATTTGAGCCAGATAACGTTAGATGAGCTCATTCTTTAAAGCTTTTTAGGTTATCTCATTTTTCTCTTTATTATTACGAGAATAGATATGCAGTCAGCTGTTTGACCTTCCACCATGTTGGGTTTTTACCGCCAAATATTTACCATGGACAATATTTTGAGTTTTTCTTGTTATTCTTTACGCAAAGGGTATATAGTGGCCTGCGCATAGAATATAACAACATGTTCCGGGTGTTGATTGGGCTGCCGCATTTTTGTAGCGCGTCCGGCATGTTTGCGACGCGAACGATAGTTTTTCGGCCATCATGCGCAAGAGGTGTGCTTCTCTGCTACGCCGTGTTTGCGAAATCCCCAACACCATTCTTAGAGCGTTGGCTGATAGGTGGCTCTCCGATCTTGGGGCTGTGGATTCGACTGCACGCAGTCAAGTAGGCATTCCCCGGGATCGGCGTGCCTCACGCAGCTTAGAACAATTATACCTACTAACAAGTTTATAACTTGACATTGTTTCTAGCAACAATTATTTTTTTTATTGTTTTGTGTTCCACGATAAACAACTCACGTCATTTCTGCAATGGGTGGGAATCGAACCATTAAGCATAAGCAGCCTATAATGATCCCACAGGCCGCCTCTCTGTGAGAGGGAGTGGGCCGTAACCCACCACGCGTGCCCAGTGCGGGTTGGTAGATGTCACAAGTCTTCGAATTTTTGGTTCTAGGACATGCCGGTTTTTTCACGATGTTTTCCTTCACCGTTTTGAGAGCAGTGCTGATGAAATAATTTACTTTCAGGGGTCGATCCGACTGCTCCAAAAGAGGTAATTCACTATAAGCTATTTACAAGCTTCCACAGTTAGTTAAAGAGTATTGTTTTACAAGTTTCAAATTGATTACCTATTCTTTTAGCATAACTTAGTATGACACAGGAATGTAGAACATTCTATAGCCGTGGCACAGATATGACACTGCAAAATAATTTAAATAAAAAGCGACTCGTGCTATTACACAATAAAGTACAATTCAGCGCTAATCACCTACAGTTATATTCACCTAGAAGTTGCCTCTCTTTCTATCGCGTAACTCTTAGATCTTTCAACTACGTTACACTCACTGAATTGGCCCAGCAAGTCGGGCCCGCCGCGTTTTTGTAGCTTCATGCCTAAACTGCGGAGTGTAATCTGTGGCCGTGATCATAAAATATGATTACGATTACCTATTCTTCTTACACGTCCACAAGCTCGGTGAGAGACTAAACTGTATAAACAGTACAAAGAGAGGTGATGTCAACGTTATCAACTGAAGGTCGCGATTAGAAACGGTTCGTGATGCTGTGCCATAAATTAGAGAAGCAGAAGGTTTACTTACACAACTCGCGATTAGATTCGTGTATACCATAGTTGGGTCGAGGTGAAGAGAGAATATCCAAAGTATACCTACATATGCTTGGGGTTACCAGCCGGGATTTGACCGGACGTGTCCGGCTTTTTTGCCCCTATCCGATCTTTGTCCGGACATTTAGACGTCAGACTGATCAATTGTCAGTTGATTTGTAACGCAATTAACCAGAGGGTTACTGCAGTACTTAGTGCAGTTACAAAGTTGAACTTTTTTTATAAATTTTATGTTGGCATGTTCGTTAGATGACGTCGGCTCACTGTTTGCCAGAATGCGTTGTAAAAGTTATTATAATACTACTTTTATTGGTCATTATTAAACTAGACTAATAAGGTAACATTACTCGTGTGTATCTTCGATTCCGACTCGGCTGGGCGGCGTTCGGGAAGATAGATAGAATCATTGATGTATTAAAAGGAGGACGATATGTTACGCGCTAACATCGCAATCAGTAAACTTGGGCTCGGCGCACGACTACATGCACCGAAACTCACACATCTGTGATCAGTGCCATCTCACAGTCGCAAAGCTACAGTTACCGATAGACGAGGATAGAGATAGGAGACGACGCTAACGTGTGAGCGAAATCGCGTTAGCACCTCGCGCATTGTGTGCGTATCGTGTCTTTCACGCATGTTTTTAAATATCTATCTCGCTCTCACAAACATGGCGAAGCAAACGTCAACAAATTAACATGATTGGCTGTACTTACGAGTGGTAGGTAATCCCATGTGTCTTATTTTTCTTTCTTGTATTATTAAAGCACTGTTTAGCTGCACAAGAAGTCATTTTGATGCGTATTTATTACAAAAAAAACTGAAATTATTGAGCTGTGTGATCTACGATGTTCCGTGCGCGACTGAGTGCCAACTACGGGCAATCACTTAGTTGAGTAGGACCAGGCGCTGTGACTAAGTCCCGTATCTACCTCTTTTAATACATCAATGGATAGAATACTCTTTATTGTACACCATAAAAATTACAGACATCAATTTAGAAATTTTACATAGGGTTACGCAATGGGCATGGAACTGCGTACTATCTTCTCGTCTGATATACGACAGTGTCTCAAGACGAAAGTTTTTGAACAGTACCCTATACTGGTAAAAAATTACGCTATCCACGATCAATTGGAATTTGAATCGTTTGGAAACAAATTGCTAATCCATTGCTTCATGAGTTCGAAAAATAAATCTGCTCTACAACGTAAATAACGCAATGAATGTTGTTGAACTGTCAAAATGAAACAAATTTGTCATAATTGTTTACGAAAATGTGTTGCGTAATTAGATAGCTGTATATACAGGCTGAATTTTTAGTCACCGTCCAAACTTTGATATATTAATATTTGGCGAAAATCATTGAATACGTGTTTTTTCTTTTAGTATCACTCAATACAAAAATATTGAGATATCACATCACAAAGCTATTATACCACGCAGAGCGGATGATTCTTTGGAGAAAATTATTTAATATTAAAATTTTAAGTATCATTTTTTTTTTCAAAAATGGAGTTAGTGAATCATACATAATGCCTAGAAAAAATTTGGACGGTGACTAATAATTCAGCCTGTATATCGCGCGTATTGCCAGGATGACCTATGGTTAGGGTTGCCAACCATACGGTTAATAACAGTATTATACTTACAGTTTACAGCTGTAGTGGCAATCATGTCATGGTTTAAATAGGTCTTTATTTTTCTTTAATATAGATTCTTTTCTTTTAGTTTTTGTGAATGTGAGAACGTTGTAGGCTTAACAGACTGCACTCATACCTATTAACACTGTAATTTCAAAACATTGTTAATACCATTTACTTTTAAAAGAGTAACCGTGGAGTTTCTTGCCGGCTCTTCTCCATAGGAAAGGACCAATTGGAATCGTGCACCTAGCTTCTGACGTTTCATAAGTGCCCTTGTAGGTTTATGTGAAATAAAACATTTTGAATTTGATACTGTTTTTCACTCTAAAAGACTTTTTACTGTTCAACAAAATTAAAGTATATAAATATACTGTTTTCACTGATATCCAGAGATAAACGCGGTGGCGAAAAACGAAAATACAATACCAAACGAACCGACTTCCGAAATGAGAGTAACCTATTTTTTACTCTGTAGTGTTGTTTTGGAAGTCGTTTGTTTTTTTTTTTCGAAATACCTACGGTTTATTTTTCAGTAATACTGTTTATTTTCCCACCTTGACCATAATATACTTTATTTCTTGTGCAAAAAGTTGGCAACCCTACCTATGACACTGAAACGTGGTCGCTCACAATGGGCCTCATTAGAAAGCTGAAACACACCCAAAGGGAATGGATAGGGCTATGCTTGGAGTTTCCCTACGTGATCAAATCAGAAATGAAGAGATCCGCAGGAGAACCAAGGTAACCGGCATAGCCCGAAGAATTGCCAAACTGAAGTGACAGTGGGCAGGGCACATTGCTCGCAGAACAGATGGCCGATGGGGCCGAAAGATTCTGGAGTGGCGACCGCGTACCGGAAGACGTAGCGTTGGAAGGCCTCCCACAAGGTGGACCGGTGACCTGGTGAAGGCCGCAGGAATCCGCTGGATGCGAGAAGCACAGAACCCGTCGAAGTGGCGGCGCTTGGGGGAGGCCTGTGCCAGCAGTGGACGTCTTTCGACTGAGATGATGATGATGATGAACTTGTGTCTTGAGAACTCTGTAATTTGTCATAATATATATCATGGTTTAGCATAATCAGCATATAATGTCCCCACTCCTGGGACACAGGCCTCCTCTGTGAGAGGGAGTGGGCCGTAATCCACCACGCGGGCCCAGTGCGGATTAATATTCAAAAAATTCAAAAGTCATTTATTCAAACTAGGCTGAGAATCAGCACTTTTCGAACGTCAACATTACATAAGACAGTCCCCCAAAACGCCCACCCTTCACCACTTCCTAGTGCTTTTGCTGGGAAGAAGAAGTGGCGCAACAAACTCCCCAGCAGCACAGCTGTCTGTTCAGTTAGAAAAAAAATAAAAAATGATTCTATACAACAGTATGCAAGACAATTTACAATATGCAAAAAATTATTTAAATTATAAATTAAATAGCTATAATTAATAGCCATATGACAGCTAGCACACGCCAATATACCAACCAAAAGCATCGAGAACTATACTCAAGCAGAAATAAAAATAACTAAAAGTACTCAATAGGTACCTAAAAAAAAAAAAAAAAAAAAAAACCTCAGAATAGATGTAAATGTCACATGTTTGTCTTCAAATTTTTGGGTTCTTGGACATGCCGGTTGACTTAGGATGTTTTCCTTCACCGTTTTGAAAAAAATGTAAAAAAGTTACGAAGGTAAATTGGTTCTCGAGTTATAAGCGCACAAGCTATACAGACTAGATGATTCTTAAACCTATGCGTTTAATATTCTCGCAACACATTCAATTACGTAAACATACGTTTTCGCACTTAAACTAAGTGTTGCAATATCATATAATGTCAGATATTGCAATAAAATAACTTTCTCGTATGTAAAGGTCTGCGAATGGCGACTTTTAGCGGCCATAACATCATGCGTTTTATTGTCGATATTCTAGCAATTATTATTAAAGGAAGAACTGTTTTTTCGCTATTTCTGCTAATAAAGTAAGCTAAAGGGACCATTTTCTTTATTTATTTATTTAACCATTTATGTACACACATAAATAAACAGACAAGATGAAAAGAACAGAAAAATACGTACGAAGGTGATGCTTATTTCTAAAGAAATCTCTTCCAGCATACCTGCGATAGGACAGAGGGTAAAAAGAGATGTTGACACCGTGTGTAAGAGTAGAGAGAAAGTAAAATACTTACATAGAATCAAAACAATTCACTCAATAAAATAAAACAAATAATATGTATATAATTTCTTTCTTTTCCATCCATTGATCTGTTTCGTTAAAGTGAAAGTGCCAGGGTAACTAGCCCATTGCCTACTCAAGGATGCATATCCGATACGGTTCTCAAATCCTTCCATATCCTAAGGGCAAGTCTTCCTTACCCATTACCGCGCTACCCGGTCTACTTCTTGATATGCAATGGTCTCTGTAGTAGCCCCATGAAGCATGAGGCTTCAGGGGCTAGTGCAAATCTTGAGGTTCATTCGATTTATCGAGTCTGGTTAAACCATGCTGGGATCGGTGCATTTCATTCATTCATTCACTAAGGAGAAAGCGCCTAGGTACCGATAGGCAGATTCCTTTATAATAAAGGTTCCCTCTCTATAGAAATTCTAACATTGACATTGGTGTCGATTCCCTTGTTAACAAACTAAACTAAATTTAAGTTCAGTGCATCTTTTCTTTCTATTTAATTATGAAAAGGACAGAAGATACATTTTAGTTTAGTCCTGTCAAATTAATCAGCCCCTGACACTAATCCATACAATTTTAGACGTGATTAAAAATTTGCCAACTAAGATTTAAATTTACGTCAGGCGCTGATTAATTTGACAGGACTAAACTAAAATGTATCTTCTGTCCTTTTCTTAATGAAATAGAAAGAAAAAGATGCACTGAACTTAAATTTAGTTTAGTTTGTGAACAAGGGAATCGACACCATTAAATAACAAAGTAAGGACGGAACTTTATACATATTACCTACATGAATCTGCCTAATCTACGTTCGCAATTCATTTGCCAAACATGAAAAAAACACGAGTTTTAGGAAAAATAACTGTAAAGCCTACACATACGGTTCGGTTTATGTGTTACAACTTCATATTTTTTATGACTTTTTCAGCAGTACTATACTGTTTGCAGTGTAGCATGGTGCGGGTGACAGGTGACAGAAAGGGTAAAATATATTATATAATTTACTTGTTTTTACTCAAACTCAAACTCAAAGCATTTATTTCAATTAAACCATTTACAGGCACTTTTGGATTGTCAAGGGGTCGGTCAGTCAAAAATATGAAGCTAGTTGCACATTCCAAAGCGTAGTAGGTACCTATGGAGAAGAACGGGCAAGGAACTCCACGGACACTCTTTTAAATAAAAAAAATTGATACAAAAAATTGGTTACATCATTCATTTTGAAATTATGCATGTGAGAACAATGTAATAAGACTTGCACGTTCGTGAAAGCGTCCGTAATAAAAAGAAAAAAAAGAATCATTCAAAAACTTAAAATAAATTAAAATAAGCCATGGCAGCTAAGAGATGACCAGTCCCAACTGACGGGGCGCCCGTTCACGAACATGACGCATGGATCAGCACCATTCAGCTCAACCATTTTGAAGGGAGCTAAATGATCCAACACACGCGCCACCATCAGCGAGACTGATTCTGTATTTTACGACTGATCCGTACCTACATACAGATTGTGTACATAATACGGACTCAGTAATAACTGTAGTAAATTAAATAAATTTACCCTTTCTGTCACCTGTCACCCACACCATGCTACACCGCAAAAAGTATAGTCAGTCTAAAATCAACTTTATTTACACTAGCATATAGTTGATGTTTTTTAAGTGGAAATAACATCAATCGGAAACAAGGATTTAAATAAAGTTGATTATTATTACTTTACATAGTTATTTATAAATAAATATCTATACAATAATTCAGAGTATTGGTATAATTAAATATTATTTATTGATACAACACGTCCTATTGTATTATCATTTCCTGTAACTATGGCGGATGACATACATAAGTAATTAAAACGTGTGTTTGTAGAATAATTACCTGATAAATTGTTGAATGGAATGGATATAAATCATCTCATATCATATTCAGCCTATAAAGTTACCACTACACAGGCCTCCTCTGTGAGAGGCAGTGGGCCGTAATCCACCACGCGTGCCCAGTGCGGGTTGGTAGATGTCACATGTCTTCGAATTTTTGGTTCTAGGACATGCCGGTTTCCTCACGATGTTTTCCTTCACCGTTTTGAGAGCAGTGGTAATGAAATAATTTACACAAAGTAAAACGTCTGTCTGGGTTCCAACTTACGACCTAAAACTCTTAACCCGCGGCCGCGGACCACTGGGCCATGCTAACTATCCTAAATATTATAAATGCGACAGTACAGACTTTCGCATTTTTATCAAACTAGGACTTTGCCCGCAGCTTCGCTCCCGTGGTCTTTCCCGCGGGACCCGTTATTTTCCCGGGATAAAAAGTAGCCTATGTAACTCCCGGAAAACTAAGCTACCTAATAGTAAAAGAATTTTTCAAATCGGTCTAGTAGTTTCGGAGCTTATTCAATACAAACAAAAAATCAAATCTCTCCTCTTTATATTATTAAGTATAGACAAACACTTGTCTGTTTGTTTGTTACGCTTTCACGCAAAAACAGCTGAACGGATTTAGTTAAAATTTGACACATGAGTAGACCATGACCAGTACCCTAATTACGTAATGCAAAATCAATCCGAATCTGAATCGTTTTGAAACAGATTGCTAATCCATTGCTCCGTAAGTTCGAAAAAAAACTGCAGAGCAACGTAAATGACGCAATGAATGTTGTTGAACTGTCAAAATGAAACAGATTTGTCTTTATCGTTTACGAAAATATGTTGCGTAATTAGAAAGCTGGGTTAGGACATAGAATACTTTTTATCCCGATATTCTCCGATCCCGACTTATCTGGGTGAAACCGAAGGCGCAGCTAGTATTATCATAATATTGCAAGGGCGCGAATCCCGTAATTGTGAAGCACGTCGCGCGCGTCTAGGGACGCCATTACGACTTTGCGACCGAATTCGGTCGTATAGCGATCGATCTATGTCGACACTCGAGACTGCCGCCCCTGGGCACTCCGACCTGGGTTTAGGTTAGGTTAGATATGTGATCAACCGCTTCTTCCAAGTTGGTCGCAATTACTTGGCTATTTAATTTAGTATTAAGCGCAATGTGCGTTCGTCGTATGAAAGAAAGAAAGAAAGAAAAAGAATTTATTGGGACAAGCACAGGAGATCAAATAAAACACACACTTATTAAAAATAAACGCAAGAGAAAAATAAAAACAACGTAAAAAATTAAGCAGAATGTCCTGTGCGAGGCCAAAAGGCTCCTATCTCAGCTTGACGTGACTTGTTTTCTCATAGGGCCCTCAGTGATGTCACGGAAAGATACAAGGTATGCAAGTTTGATACCAGTTCACAGTTTTTCGGTTTTCTATGGACAGATTATAAATTATCGAAAAATAATGGGTTCAATTGTAACTGGTTTAATCCATCCAAAGGTTGTCTCAAAGATAGCTTTAAGCGATAAGACCGCCCATTGTGACACCCTGTGTTAAAGGACATTGTTCGGCGTCCATACATCGTTCGCCTAAGAACCAACAAACACGTGTATTTACTTTCTGTGTTCTAAATAACGCATATATATTCGATTGAAATTAAATTAAAATCACGGACACTCGGATTTTGGGGTTATACTTAATTAGGTCAATAGAAACATATAAACTTAGCGTTTATTTGTGAAAATCAAAATATATTGGATTTACATTTACATTGGAACGAGTCTGAACCATTATTTCTCTACATTAATTTATTTGTAGTTAAGACCAATAGAAAAATGTACTCTGAGTGATGACACTGTCATTACTAGCAAATGTCAAAGTGTCATCTGTCAATTCATCGACTGTCAGTCGATGTTGCTCGTTTCACAAAGCGCTTTCAGCCGCTTTATTTTGATGGTAAATAAAATCCTTATTCATAGATCAAGCGCTGAGTGAGCCTATTCAAAACGTCAAATTGAAACATAAAATAATGGCGTTGGGGAATAAGACCGAAGTGATTACTTTTTAAAAATGTTTTCGAAATTATGAAGTGTCCGTTTTATAGTAATAATTTTTATGTAAATTATAAAATAAACTAGTAATTATAGTAAAGGTTTCATACGTGTTGATTCATAGGCCATTTTTTACAATGTCCTTTCTAAATTTGTCTGTAATTTTTATGGTGTACAATAAAGAGTATTCTACTATTCTATCTATCTATCTATGGTTTGTGGCAGTTCACAATTTTTCGATAGTTCATAATCCCGCTAGATAGATTTATAAACTAACGATGTTTATAATCGTACGGTAACATAAAATTTGTCACATAAATGACAAATTTTATATGAAAAAAAAAAAAATGTTATAATAAAAATATCAATATCTGCACAAAATGAAACTAATCAGTTAATGTACGGACAGGTCCTCAATAAATTCGCGACTAGGTGCTTCAGTCGTTACTCGTTAACCTCAATTCACACTTCACACCAACATTCATATCAACGCATTGTTTATTTATCTTCATAAAACAACTCTTCAAAATTACATAAGCGAAAAAAAAGTCGTCCATTTTCTCTACGACCTACATTCTCAATCACTTGTACATCGAGTACGTGAAACGGAACGTGACAGAATGCGCTTTGTGCACTGCGCATGCGCGAAAACCTCAGAACTAACATGGCGGCTGCCGATGATTTTGAATAAAGAACGTAATTTTCTTCAGCACCCTAATTGCGTTTTTGCGTAACATAGTTTTAATCACAATCCGAGAGTTTTTAACGATATTGCTAATCCATTGCTTCATAGGTTTGAAAAATTCGTTTGCTCAACAACGCAAATAACGCAATGAACTGTCAAAATGAATCTCCGCAGGAGAACCTGGGTTTATGCTTGTGACAAATAGGCCCGTTCCTCCCTCCATTCCTATTACCATTACCGCTGGTCATGTAAGCAGATTCGAAGGTACTGCCCTTCATGATATCCTAGACCTCAGACCAAATAAAAAACCAAGACATAGTGCTGTCAACAGTAACATGAGACTGGTTTCATAAACATGTGTGCACTTAGTGAGGTGTAGTTTGATTCTAAATGTGTGCGTGTGAGCGTTTATGCGAGCGGAGGTGTAGTTTTGGCATGCTAGACTGTATTGTTCGCAGCGTTATTTTTGTCTTGGTTTTTTATTTGTTCAGAGACTTGATTCTTTAAATTGTCACACTAATTAGGTTTACAGTTTTTCATTTGGCAACGATAGGCTAGGTGGAAAGGAGACTGAATCGACCCTTTAGTTCATTTTTCGTTCCTAGGGAGGCGTCCCTAGAAACGAAAAAATCCCAATTAGGTTAGGTGTCCGGTAAATAATGGATAACCTTGAAATAGCAAATAATAGACCTGCCGGCCGTTCTAAAAAAATACCAAAAAAAATAAAAAACTCTAAAGTAAGTAAGTACCTAATATACGTTTTTTTTTTTAAATCTGTTCTATTTCTAGTCACATTATTTACTGCTTCTCTGTCGGCATCGTCAATGTAAATATTGCAACATCAAAATAACCGATGGAATTCATTCATTTGTGGCTGTGGTGAAGAAGAATGTAAAATAAGGTTAAAAAATTATATTTCAAAATCTTAGGTAGGTACTACTAGGGATTTTTTGATTTTTGTATTTTTTTTAGAACGGACGAGATATTATATGCTAAGATCTTGCTATTTCAAGGTTATCCATTATTTACCGGACACCCTGTATATGTATATTTTGGCGCATGCCACGGCATACCGGCCGATGCGTAAGCTAGCGGACATTCGCGGTATCTCAGAGGATTTTTCTTGTGCGCAGACGGATGCAGAAATACCCCTCGATGCTCTCCTTTGCCGCCTGCCAGTGTGCGCATGCGCAGGTCTTAATAGAGACTTTCTGTCCGCCAGTATGGAAGACATGTTGCGCAGACCGCAAATAAATTGGTATGAGAGCAGTAGAATTAATTATATGAGCGATAAAGCAAGAATTATAAGATCACTCTTTGAATTTGACAACCCTAGCCTTTCTAGAGAGAAAATAAAAACTTTTTTGTCGAAACTCGTGGGAATAACAATATAAAAATCGATTAACTCCTCAATTTATAGATTGCACCGTTATCGATTTCATGGAACAAGAAAAAATGATACAAACTCAAGTTCATTAATAATTTTCCGAATGCCATAGTGAGATCACCTAACTACGTTCATATCTTAACACAAAGATAACTTCACACCTATCAAACCAATTTCACACTCAAAATGTACCCGTATTTCAAAGCAATAAGGCTTGATAAACAAGTTTCGGAAACGCAAATTCAAGTTGGTCATAATAAAATCAACGATGACGTAATTCCAACCGCTTGTTTTTTTGCTTCGATTTTCAAAATTGGGCGCTTTCGTCAATTCGGTTTCAGTCTTTAGAGTTGCTAGAGCAAAAAGTTTAATTTCCCCATTTTATAATTGAAAGTGTTATTTTATCTTTATAAAGACTTTATTCATTGGATACATTATTCAACCACAGCGATTGGTGAGGTCCGCATTGCTAAAAGGAATTTATCATAGCCTGATTAACAAATACGGGACTAGTTCATTGATTAAACATGTCATTATAAGTGGTTAGACTTTCGCAGAACTATTCTTGTTCGGATTTTACTCTTCTCCTTCATGTAACTAATAAGTCTGCCTCTTTGCTTATTATTGAAAAAAAAAAACGTAAGGCTATAACGTTAGCCTTACGTTTTTTTTTTATTATTTTTATATTGTTTTTTTTATTATATTATATTGTTTTTTTTATCGAATGTTCAAAATAAACTTTGATGGGTGGTGTTTTTCTTTTGTAAAAAGTTTTTATTTTTTCTTTTTAGTTGTGGTACCTACCCCACCCCACACAAATTATACCATTACCTGCTGTGTAAATATCAGCGACAAAAACTTATTGTAACATCATCCATCCATATAGACCAAGTTGGAAAATACGTATTATTGAAGCTAACTCAAAAACTACCCAAACAATCAATCTGCCTAGCCAACTTTTCCCAACTATATTGGGGTCAGCTTCCAGTCTAGATAACCAGATGCATTTGAATACCAGTATTTTACATGGAGCGCCTCCACAACCCAGTGACTGGGTAATACGATACTCCTTGGTAAAACTGGTTGTCGGGCTTCTGACGACCCGTAATGACTGTCAAAGATCCACGAATGACAGCCGGGATCAACAGCTTAACGTGCTTTCCGAGGCACGGAAGAATCTCGGTATGTGAAGATGGTCACCCATCCACAGACCAAGCCCGGCAAGCGTAGCTTAACCTGACGGATCGACCCGTGTGGCAGTTATTACTTAGCGTTAGCCACGAGCTCCACTCCTCTCTCAAAAACTACCCAAGCTTAAATTTATATGGGACCACCTCTTAAATATCACTTACCAAAGAGAAAATAATCATCAAAATCAATTCATAACTATCCCCTAATTATGAATTAATTTTGATGATTCTTTTTCGTAACCGCGTAACAAATATTTAAAAAAAAGCATACCTACAGTCAAATTGAGAACCTCCTCCTTTTTTAAGTCAGTTTAAAATCAAAACAATACTATAATTAGCCTTTTACAAAAAAATACTTATCGATTTTTACTAAATTCACCATTTTGTTAAAGTTTTAGTTGAGATTTAAAAAATGGCCGGTCTATTCTGTAAAATAATAAGTGATAATATAACTTAGATGAAGTGAGTTTAAAGCGAGCTGTCATTCCACCTGATGCTAGGGATTGACACTAAATACTATTGACAGCTCACTTCACTTAAGTTTTCACGGTGAGATTTTTATCAGAATAGCTTTAATTATTTATATGTCTAGATTTTATAGTATATCAATGATCTAGTTATAGCCTCGCGCTGCAAAAGAACTAACAAGCAAACAGGGCCGTATTATGAGTTGTGACGTATTAATGCCACCATTATTCCAGTGTGAGTGAGAGACGGAGCAAGGCCGCTAGCACCATCCTTTTTTCGCAGTAGAATAATGATGGCATTAATACGAAATTGGCGAATTGGCTTCATATAATGGCCCCAGGCCAACATTTTTATGCTGGTATTCGTGACATCCTTATAGGCCCAACTATTTGGCACAGTCGTGAGGCACACAATACTATATTAAATTATTTTTATATTTTTCTGTTTTTTTTTGTTATTGTCTGTTACGCTGAGTCAAATAAATTTATTTTCTTTTATTTCTTTCTTTCTACCTCTTACACTCGCGCCACGTCATTGTGCTTTTCTAGTGTGCGTGCATTTAGCGGCTAACAGTTGGACGCATTTTTTTTCGACGAGTTCACAGCTTTGATTTTCTATCTATACTACATTGGTTTAGGTAATTAAATAAAAGTAAACAAATCGTAAAAAAGCGTTTTTATAGATCACACTTTCTTGTTTTAAAATACGTTGTAACTTATAGCCAAATTAAATTTATTTTTGATTTTTACGATAGTTTTCTCTTTAATTAAATGTATGTTTAACTTTATAATTTATTCATTAAACTACTCTTCGTAGACTTCTACTGCTTGGGCACAATTTTTTAGTTAGATTTATAATACTATAATATTTTGCAATCTGTCTATTGTAAAGAGTCCAAAAAGACAGGTTCTCTAAACGTAAACGAATTATAACGTTGCTAAATTGGAGAGTACAACTGTGAAGTAGCATGATAACTGAAGTGACAGGTAATACATTTAGTCGGTTACTTGACAGCTGTCTCGTCACGTGTTTTTTTTTTTTGTTTACCTCCCAAACCAACAGAGTATAGACATATTTATATCTTTGCAGAACTTTGGATCGGATTGGATGGAAACTAAAGCGAACTTGACGAAGTGACCTAATGGTTTCCGATTTGTATTTAAGTAAAGGCTTACCGCAAGCCACAAATATGTAGCTCGTAATAATCATTAAGAAATGTAGGTAACTTTATACATTCTAGGCTAATCAATGGTAATGTCGCTTAGTGGGTTGTTTACTTATGTATTATTATTATTATGTAAATTGGTATTGCGATTTGCCGTTTACATACCTCGTTACCATAACTTCAAATGAGAAGTTATGGTAGCATTTTTAACGCTTAAGATCCTGGGGAATTTAAAAACCATACAGAATTTCAGTTCGAGACCCCTCCGTGCCTCGGAGAGCACGTTAAGCCGTTAGTTCCGGGCTCCCGATTGTCATTTGTAGATCTTTGATAGTCGTTACTGGTAGTCAGAAATCAGAAACCCAAAAGTCTGACAAACCAGTATTACCAAGGGGTATCGTGTTACCCAGTAATTTGGTGTGGAGCAGTCGCTCCATCCAAAATACTGGAATGCAGCTGCATCCTTTTAGACTGGAAGCCTACCCCAACATAGTTGGAATAAGGCTAAGCAGATTCGATGATGTTTCGATCCTAAATAAACAATAGTTTGAATGAAAATTATAGCAGGACAAATAGAACTGCCAAAGAAGACAATTCTTCTTATTTATTTGTCTTAGTCTTAATTATTCCTGCGTGGTAACTAAGAAATAAAGAAAGGAAAATTGGTTTATTTGTCAACACGTGCATACAAAAAAACAACAATATAAAAATAACAAATTTTCGGCAGCTGCACGTCATGACTGTAACAAGAAGGCTTCCACTCAGCATAATGCTGTACTATGGGGAACCCACAGCACAGCGCTGATTTTCAGTGGTCACCCGAAATATATGTACGGAAATCAAACTAACCAACAACAACTAGCCAAAAATTTATAAACTGCATGCATTCCCGCATACTAAGAGCGTTTCAAACGGAATCCGAGAGTTTGAAGAATATTTCTAATCCATTGCTTCATAGGTTTGAATAATTCGTCTGCTCAACTACGTAAATAACTCAATGAACGTGGCTGTACTGTCAAAATGAAAGAAAAAGCTATCAAGTGTCATTTTATGTGCGTTACGTAATCACCCAGCCGCTGACCCACAATATTATAAAGAAGAAACGAATGTAAAACACTTTTATATAGTTTTCTAACACGGAAAATAAAAACAATGCATCTAAATACAATTGTGGTTATTTAGAAAGCGATGAAATGATAAGTTTATGTTAAAAAATCTTTTGTGTTACGTGATACCATAGAGTCCGATTGTTTCGGCCCTTCCATTGTTGCCAGGATAAAAATGAATAACATTTCGGGTAAATTTAAACTTATGTAACATTTACCTACTATTCTATGGCTGCAGCGCCTGCAGCCCTTTTTTCTAATTTTCTATTTTGGAGACCGAAATTGAAGGTGTCACGGTGCTGCAATACTCGGGCTTCTCTTTCGGTACCTGTCGCTTCGATTCCTATAAGATTTTAAGAAAATATTTTCGAAGACTTTCCTGCTAACACGATCCAGAATAATTTTAGTTTCTATTCACAGGACGAGAAGGTACTTCTATGCCTGAGTGCCTATAGTTAGTTAGTAACTCCGGGTGCCATTTTGACTGTACCTAGTGTAAATAGTTAGTTGTGTTAAACATTGTAAGTATATTTATAAGCATTTATTTTATAAGCATTGAAATAAATGTTGCAAGTTTAAAAAAAAAAACTATAAAATACGCTATTTTAAATTACAAATGACGCAGGCCAGGCTACGCACATTCGCTAGGCGCCACAACAGTTAATCGAATGCAAATGTCAGTGAGTGCTAGGCAGCCACACTTGCACTGCAAGGCAACAGGTCTCCAAGTATTTTCTCAAGGCGTTATTATTACACACGATCGGAATGTTATAAACTCACGACTGTTCCCGTAATACTTGAGTTCCGTGAGTAGAGCCGCCATTTTTTTACTTTATTGTATTTGTCATGAATTTTGTACTTAATTATAGTTGATAGGCATCAAGTAAAAACTAAAAAACTGCCCTACATATTAACACTGTTATTTGGAAATGTTTTAAAAGCTAATTGTTTTTAAAAGAGTAACCGTGGATTGTCTTGCCGGCTCTTCTCCATAGGAAACGACCAATTGGAACCGTGCACCTATCTTCTGACGTTTCACGTTTGACGTTTCGTAGTGTCCTTGTAGGTTTATGTGAAATTATTATCCCGCATTGCACATGTAAGCTGGTACGCCCTGTGCTTTTAGCCTGGAGACTAGTTTAGGTATTACACTTTGTTTACATTTTTAGTGTTTGTTTTTTTGCTTGAGTTGAGTTTTTTATTGTATTTGTTGTGACACTGAGGGTTCTTGGTATGAAAATACTGTGACCCATCCACGGAACAACTACGGCAAGTGTAGCGTTAACCTGGGCCTCAAGTCTGCTATTACAATAGTGTCAGAATGGTCTATCATTGATTTCATAATTGTTGATTTGGACAAGTTTGATAATCTACTAACATATTGGCGTCATTATGACTTTGCAATGGTCAGCCACTGACACTCCATTGACAGAAATGGCATCTATTGGTAATCTCGTACATAATGACAAATGAATGACTGACTTAGGCGGTAATCTGCTAAAATTTTGACAGTTCCTTTGATCTGTGACCTACCATGTGAACGTCATTGTGCAGTCATTGCTTTTAATTCGTTACGAGTATCGTGTTTGTGGAATACAATGATCAACCAATGATCGACCATTATGAATTTAGCAGATTACGAACTTTTAGCAAAATGACAATGGGATCGTGTTGGAATGACGAATTTATAAAAATAGCAGACTTGGGCCCCTGATCGATCTACCCATGCGGCTGTAGTTACTTAGTCCAAGCCCTTCTCTAATCATGACTAAATGACCGGATGCAATATGCCTGCACAAGTGCAGTGACAACAAATATCTATTAGATTAAAAATAACGATGACGTACTAACCTTACCTTGATATTCTGAGAAGGCTAAGTATTGTTCTGATTTATTAGTAATTCCATTTTATCTATAAATAAATGAGGAAAACATGGTCAGGCAGGAGTGGTTTCTGTGAAGAACTGTAAATGTTTGACACGGTTATCAAAAGCCAGATAGAAAAACCCACTGCCCAACCCGAGAATGGAGTCAGAGCGGATTCAATCAGTTTGTAAATGTTTGGCTAGTCGTCACGCTGGAATTAAAATAAAGAAGAAGCATGGTCATATTTGGCAGTCCTATTAGTCCTGCTATAAGTAATTTCCTTATTACGTTATACGTCCGTCTTTGGGTCACAAAAATACATATGTGTACCAAATTTCAACTGAATCGCAGCAAATTGGCTGTGACAGACAGACACACGAGTGATCCTATAAGAGTTCCCTTTTTTCCTTTTGAGGTACGGAACCCTAAAAGTTATATAAGACAGTCCCCCCGCCCCCCGGCCTTCACCACTTCCTAGTGCTTTAGCTGGGAAGAAGAAGTGGCGCAACAAACTCCCCAGCAGCACAGCTGTCTGTTCAGTTAGAAAAACTTGATTCTATATAATAGTATGCAAAGTAACTACCATTACGAAACACAAAATATTAAATTGAATTATTCGACTCTAAACTAGTTTTCAAATCGAAATTCATGACCAAATAATGTTCGATTACGGCGGCCTTAAACCTCAGTTAAAAATAACCGTCGGATTAAACCAACAGCCACTAACGACGAACATGTGTACTAAAGGAAACAATCTCTGAGTTATGTACTATGAGTTATGAAGTCATACAGGAAATGCTTCAACGACCAATCATTTTATGCTGGCAGACATTGTATGGAATTGATAGTCGTTAACGGAGTCATTTCTTAACATTTGGTAACGTAATAACGATGATGACTTAGCTAGTTTATATCCCTAGTTTTATATTACTTACCCCTTTTGTTGGGTAAATTACCCTGGTAGGTGAAAGTAGTGTTGGGAAAAAAGTGGCACTGATTTTTTTCTGGCAACACTGTCGGTTAGCTGTCAAGGTGTAGGCAGTGTTTTAAAAATTCTAAGATATTTATTTTCGACTAATCGATAAGGAAATATTTTCCAATAGGAAGAGCTGCGTCATTTCTGGGGTACATAATGACATACGTTTAGGAGATCGATTACCCTTTTTCCCACTAAATATCTACATAGTGACTTAGCAATTTTATACGTTCTTTTGTCCGGTAAAGTGCCTTCTCCATCGACAGAGCTTGGCAAATACGTCTAGAAATGAAACTACATTTTTCTTTTCACACTAAACCCCGTAACTCGTTAAGGCTTTTGATTGGTTGAAACGTTTGAGTCTTGAGTGAGGTTCTGTAATACGGGCCAAAGTATAAATTAAAAAAAAAAAAAAAATTGTACATTTGTCAAGTTTATTATCATTTTGAATGATTTTTCATATTCCGCAAGACGTTCTGGGCAGAAAACATAATTATCATTCATGTTCATGCAATTAGGCAAGTCTTAATTACAACCGATATATATAGCGACAAGCCCGTTTTCGGCAATGGATTACGATACGAGGTCATTGATTGCATAATTACTTTTGTCATTAAAATACGAGACTCTAACCATTATTATTCGAGGCTTACTTCTGAAGAAGTCGTAAGACACCACAATATACTAAAAAACTGACCGCGTCGCAAAACATCGCCCGCCCGCGCCTTCACTTCGCGCCTAGTCGAGAGCCGCGATGAGGATGTCAACCATTGTGATTGGTCGATTCCTGCAGCAGGGCTAACATGGCAAGCGCGAGAAAGCTCTTTATCTCGTTTTGTCGAAATTTGTCTACGATTCTGACGTCATTCTAATCCCTAACATGACCGTAAACGACGAGATATCTCGAAAAAGGCACTTTGACACTTCTATATCTCGCGACGAGAAACCGATGTTGCAAGTTATTAGAAACAAATTATTTTTATGATAGCAACATCGGCTTGAGATTCCGTTTAATTAATTCAATGGTGCCGATTCTTTTGTTACAAATGCCTCTAAACTAGACTAAAAATCACCAAAGTTTTGATTATTCTTGTCAACCGACGATTTTCCATTCTGAAATAGACTAAAGTGACACAACTTAACTATATTTTAGTCTGACGGCACTGAGCTATTAAATTGAGTGAAAATGGCAATTTTGCTGTTCAGAATTTTACGTTCTTCACCTCAAATTTTGATTGTCTAAGTATTTAATAACGATTAAAAAATGAACTAAAATTCACACCAACACCTCGACGGTGCAAAAACAATACTGTCTTTTTTTCTTTTCTCTCGCTTATATCTCGAAAATGGTATGTCCTATCGCAAAAATAATGAAAATTTTGACCCCCTTTATGAAACCCATAAACCCCTAACACTCATCATTTTGGTAATATTTTTTCATATTTTCCATACAAAAAACGAAAAATTCCATATAAAACACGTCGTTCCAATATAAATAGTAGTTTAAAACTAAGTATTTTCATTATAATATATTGTAAAATAAAATGATGACTAAAATAAGTACAATTATGAAACTGCCATGTTATTTTGGAGTTTTTTTTTGTACCATAATTTTGTCTACTCTTGTCGTCAAAATCGACGACGAGTAAATACGACTAAATGATAGAAAAATCGGAGATTATCTCGTGTTGAATTGTCAAAAATCGAGATAACTATGGTGCCATGTTAGGGTTTGTCGAGAAAACATCAATTTTGACAGAAGGAGTCGACTATTTTGTATGGAAGAGCTGTCAGAAAACGAGAAAGTGACCGAAATAGACAAAAATTACTCACGCGAGAGCGAGTAACTGTCGCGTGTGTCATGTTAGGCCTGCAGGTCTCTGCTCAGCTCCGCTTGTGTCTCACTCGCACTCTTAGGGAAGAAGCATGTTGTTACATAGCCTATAACCTTCCTCAAGAATTGGGTTATCGAAAGCAAAAATAATTCCGACGAATTCAAATTTCAAATTGGCAGTTCCACAGATTAACGCGTTCAAACATACAAACTCTTCAGCTTTATTGTATTAGTAGATGATTCACGTTGTAGTTAATCACTGAACTCGAATTTTAATAACTTAAATTTTAGACACATGTCTATGGAAATACCTAAAATTACAAATTATCATCGTCATAATAACGACTTTTAATTTGTAGTAATTAAAATAATAATTCATCATCTGCCTTTTCCCAACTATGTTGGGGTCGGCTTCCAGTCTAACCGGATGCACCTGAATACCAGTTTTTTTTTTTTTTTTAGTTTTTTACATGAAGTGACTGCCTATCTGACCTCCGCAAACCAATTAATGGGTTATTAAGACTGGTTGTTAGACTTTTGGGCTTCTGACTACCCGTAATGACTGTCAAAGATCTGCAAATGACAGCCAGGACCAACGGCTTAATGTGCTTTTATATAATAATTATTATTATAAAACTTTTTTTTATATTAAATATCGCGGAAATACCCTTTTGAGTGCTGGCAACATTATTTTTGCAGAAGTTATGCTTTCGAAAAGAGAGATTATCCTACGAACGAATTCTTGAGATGGTTTCCGTGAAATTGGCAATTAATTAAAGATTTTTTACTCTAATTAGTAGTATGTTGATGATATTTAAAAAATACTTAAAAATGTTTAATTGTGAGCTGCGTAACTGCGTTTTTGACATTACACTACATTTTTGTTTTGTAGTTCAGTTAGCCATGCTGCTAGTTGGTGGCCAGGGTGACTATAATAGAGGCTATCTTACATACTATCGTTACTAGTAGAGACGATCGAAGAACTTCATATCTAAACACTTTGAAAACAAAATCCCTTGAACATAATTACCACATCTGTTACCGCCCCGGTTCTATAGCGGCAGAGCGCTGCAAGCAGAAATAGTCCTTACGGTGTATAGATAATTAGGAACTTCTTCGATGGGACATATTTGGCTACTCAATCAACTTAGTCTATCGCAGTCCACTGTTGGACACGCTACGCTTAATGGACCGACGACCTTAAGCGTAGTGTGGGACTCCCCCCAGGATTTACTTGGGGGACCACACTACGCTTGCCGATACGCGGTCCCCACTCCGGGACTCGTCTGGCCATCGGTCCTGATTTGGTTATTGTCTGATCCTATTTAATTCATTATCAACACCATTCTTCTGACCTTATCACAATTTATTTGCGTTCGGCGCAACATGTCCCTTTCTTCCATACTTCTCTATTAGTCGTCATCTCCTCCTCCTTTCTAGTCATATCACCTTTCACACAGTCCATCTCCAGTGGCGCAATTAGTTAGCGCACGGTACTTATAAGTCCACCCAGAGTAGTGTTCAAAGTTGCTATATGGCAATCACTTGCTTAATGCTTTATATTTTAAGCATGCTTTTTTATATGCTTTATTTAAAGCATGCTTTTTTATACGCGTAGGTACTTAACTTGTTAAGCAAATAGAAACTTGCGAGAGCCAAAATAGCATTTATTTTGCTGTATGATATATTAACCATCACTTCCAGAGCCTTGAATTTTCAAAACGCCTGAGCTTGACAGGTAACTGACAGTGTTGCCAAAAAAAGTTCAGTGTCACTTTTTGCCCAATACTATTTTCCCCTACCGGGGTAATTCACCCAACCAAAAGGGGTTATAAACTAGGAATATTAACTATCTAAGTAACTGTAGTTATTACGTTACCCTAAATCGTTTCTGTGGTCTTCCCCTACTCCTATAGCCATGCACATTTATACTCCTAACTTTCCTCGCGACATTGTCCTCCTAACTATTGAATAATATTGCCTTATCGATCAGAGCCGTGAATTTTCAAAACGCCTGAGCTTGACAGGTAACTGACAGTGTTGCCAAAAAAAGTTTTTGCCTAATACTATTTTCCCCTACCGGGGTAATTCACCCAACTAAATGGGTATAAACTAGGGATATTAACTATCTAAGTCATTGTAGTTATTATGTTTCCCCAGAAATGAGTCCATTATCTACTTTCAATTCCATACAATAGTCTGCCGGTAGGTTACTCTTATAGTCAACCACATTCCAACCTCATCAGCGGTTTTGGGTTAATCCTAGTTTAAAGTATCATTAAGTAAACATTACGTTATAATCTCCTTAACCACTGAACTATTTAGTATCGATAACGTTATTGAGGTTAATGCAAATACTACTCCATTGAATAACGATTATTACCGGCCAGTATTGTTGACCTTTGGCCCCGGCTGTCATTCATAGATCTTTGATGGTCGTTACGGGAAGTGACCAGCAGTCTTGCCAAGTGGTATAGAGTTACCCAGTAACTGGGTTTTGGAGGCCCAATAGACAGTTAATCCATGCGAGAATTTAACTACAGCGGTTTCGCTGCTACGGTTTCGCGGCGGAGGTGTGCTACTGGGGTTAACACCACAGATCCGAAGCCTAGCTCTGTGATTTAACCACAGATTACCAGATCAACCACTCCATACAAAATGTTCAATACCTACTGCTATACCTTACACAGCCTACATCTTAATAGCCTACACCTTCGAGTTGCTAGACGCTGCAAACGAAAATGTACCTAAAATTACAAGCAATAAAGTGAGTTTTGCTTTGTAGCTGCGCGCCGCCCGGCCTCGTGGTTACTGTGAATTGGCAGGGCTGCCTCTTTACTTTATGAAATAAAATAAAATGCTTTTTTATTGTTTTAGAATGTTTAATTGTAAAAAAAAATACAGTTGACGAATGGAGCTCATTGACCTTTCTATTCTTATCTAAGACGCATAGTAGGAGCACAGATTACGTGGTAGAAGTAATTACGAACCTAACAATTAAATAAAAAACACGAAACATGCAAGTTTAAACAATTTACTTACCTATTTAAAAACGATAGTAAAACAAATTCCATACCTCTGCTCTTGATGGATCTACATCCATCAACTGCACATGACATAATGTACCAGAACCAACCATATCATAAGAATTTGAAACCAAGTACGTCAGGTCTACCGAAATATATGCGTACGTCGTACGCGCCTCGTGGCTGTCGGCAACCCACTGAGAAATGGTTCGCGTGCGAACCGGCGGCCGGTAGGTAGTTAGCGCGCGTAAGTACATGGAGTGATTTATCTGCTAATGGCTAATCTGTGATTTAACCCTAAACCCCTCTTTGTTAGTTAACTGTCTGCGACTTACGATGAAGAGTTTACAAGGCAATGCTTACGTCAAATCAGCACCATCCTGTTTGTCCTAATAGAGAGATAGAATTCTAAGAATTATACAAAGAACCACTAGTAATACAAGTTCTGTATGTATATGCCTTTGTAGGGAATAAAAATGTTGTATAACTTAGTACCTAAGTCAGTTAGGTAAAGTAAAGTATATTTTGTAAAAATCACTCTGTGAAAACTTCGATGAAGCGAGCTGTCATTCTAAGGATTGTCATTACCTATTGACAGTTCACTTCATCTACATAAGTTTTCAAGGTGAGATTTCTACAGAATTGAACGGCTGTAGTGTTAAAAGTACTGAAGGGAAATTCTCGTATTTTTAAGAACGTTCGATGTAGTCAGATGAAATTAGCTTTTTGGCTCATGAAATTCCTATTGGACCGGTTTTTTATTTTGATGTGTCAGGAATTGATTCCAATAAAATTTATAGGTGAATAGAGGGAGGCAGGGTGCCAAAAAAAGGTAAAAATCAGTTTTTCGCTTCTAGAGCAAACACTACAGCTCGGAAGAAAAAAAAAAATGAAACAAATGTGCGCAATATAAAAACAAAGAGAATGAGCCCTATTAGAGCAAAATCGGCCCAGAGGATCGTCCGCAATTCGCAAAAAAACACGTTATTTTTGCAAATCTTGTAAATTTAATAACTCGCGTTCCGGAAGTGATTGAAAGCTGAAATTTTGATATGATGTCAGTTTTGTAGCCCTCTAACTACAGTTAAATTTTCAGGATTTTCATGGACATGCTTTCGCTAATTCTATCTGACTCATCATCTTCCTGCCCTTATCCCATGTTACTTGGGGTCGGCGCAACACGTTTTCTTCTTCCATTCTCCCCTGTCAACCGTCACGCAATCATCTACACCTTTTTCCTTCATATCACTCCTCACACAATCCATCCATCGTTTCTTTGGTCTTCCTCTCCCTCTCCATCCCTATTCATCACTCTTTTAGTCACATGCGATTCTTCCCTCCTCTAATTCTATCTAACTAATGGGACAAAATCTATATTTTTACCCAATGAAGATTTCATAGATTTTGTTCCACCAGAGACGCGTCGCGCCGTGTCTGCGGGAGCCTCAACAACTCGCTTTTAGTTATTAATATTTATTCAGAAAACTCTTGTGGATACTCGCTAAAGATTTAAATAAATATTTTTGTAGACTTTGACTCAGCTGCAAACCTCTTTCTGAGAAATAAACAAGATTGGGTTAATGCTAAGTTATTTGCAATAAGAAATTCCATTAAAACATCGTTTTAGCTTCGAAATAAAGCCCTGTGCATACTGGTGTGACGCGACAACGAGATTACAAAACAGTCTGGATTTGTGCCAGGTGGCTGATGACAAAGACTCGCCCCCTATTACATCACAAACAAACATAACATCACGCCTTGTTTCCCCGAAGGATTCGGCAGAGGTGTACCAGGGCCTCAAGTCTGCTATTACAATAGTGTCAGAATGGTCTATCATTGATTTCATAATTGTTGATTTTGACAAGTTTGGTAATCTACTAATATATTGGCGTCATTATGACTTTCCAATGGTCAGCCACTGACACTCCATTGAAAGAAATGGCATCTATGGGTAATCTCGTACATAATGACAAATGAATGACAGACATAGGCGGTAATCTTCTAAAATTTTGACAGTTCCTTTGATAAGTAACCTACCATTAGAACGTCGCTGTGCAGTCATTGCTTTCAATTCGTTACGAGTATCGTGTTTGTGGAATACAATGATCAACCAATGATAGACCATTACGAATTTAGCAGATTACGAACTTTTAGCAAAATGACAATAGGATCGTGTTGGAATGATGAAATTATAAAAATAGCAGACTTGGGCCCCTGTAGTACACCCACATTACGCCAGTTGTGTTTAAGTCCCATGTAATAGGAGGCGAGCCTATTGCCATCAACCGGAAATCCAGACTCCGGGCTGCTACTGAGAAATTCCAGAAAGAAAAACCCAATGACACTGCCCGACCTGGGAATCGAACCTCATGTTCAGCTGTAGCGCTTGCAACTACTAGACCAAAGAGGCAGTCAACATTAATAAATCATTATTATTGTTGTCCTTTTCTTCGTACACATATTGCCAGTCACAAAAATCTCCGCAGGGGAGGTCCTTCCGGCTGAAGCAACAAAAAAAAAAAAATGTCGCCATACTTGCTTGTAAACTTAATCTAAACATAGTACCGGGTGCGGCGCACGTGTTGGCAGAACGCACATGTGTCAGCGACGACGTGGTTCCTTATGAATTCTGTTATTCTGTTTTATTTCGCAAGATTCTGATTCTGAACATTCTGATCCACTTAGCTGTAATGTATTTCATTTTAACAGTTCATCCATGTTCATTGCGTTATTCAAGTAGTTGAGCTGAGGCATTTTTAAAACCTATGAAGCAATGGATTAGCTATAGCAGTATCCTTGAGAATTCTCGGAATTTGAGAAAGTGTGATAAGCAATTTGGGTGCTGATTGGTTAACAGAAATATACGGACCCATGATTACATCGGGGCCTGAACTAAGAATGAATGACAAGACAACATGATTTGATAGTAGTCCCTACACCCGCCCGTCCGAAAAAAATAATTTCGTCCGTAGAATTAGCACTTGTTTTAAGGCGCAGGGTTCCGATTTGCATTTGTCTCTGTCTTTTTCCTTACGTGTAAAGAGTAAAGAAAATAACCACACTTTTGTACTTTTTCAATGTTTTTCGTTGTTTTTTTCATCATATTGCTCATATTACTCATCATAATCCATCACTGAATGCAGGTTGACATTAGACATTTTATGGTATATTTTTAATTTTAATATAATTGTTAGTGAAGGTATAAACTGCTTTTAAAGACAATATTAAGAGGTGTGTTTGAAGATTTTTTTGAAGCAATAATGTATGTATAATTATGATTTGAGTTCCATCACTGTATTAAAATAAGACTTGACAATATCATTCTTTTTTTTTTGGTCAAAATTATTTTCGGTATATGAGATACACTGCTTTAAAAAACCCCGTTTTCGGAACCCTGCGCCAACGGACCATACTACTTTCGGTTGGGCCCATATTTTCGTTGACGGACTTAGAGGGTAGACCTCCAGGAGTTGACTATTGGTGATGGTTATGCTGTTACCTATTCGCCCTTGAAGATAATAGATGAGCAGACTTATTAACAGCCAGACACATCATCATCATTACATTACATTATAATCAGGACTAATTAATATTATTATCTCACTGTTATTCAGGAGTTACACCAGTCTTACCCAGAAACGGTCGATAATTAACTTTAATATTTTATATCTTAATAAAAACGTCTTTATCACGGATTATTACGGATTAATAATGCCTTATCTTCTATTACAATTATTATTTTATTACATAACTACTTGATTGTTTCTAATGTTTGCATTCTGTGTCACAATTAAGTAATAAATAACAAGATATTGTTATTTATTTAGGGCAGCAAAGTAATTTGATGGCAGCTTGAGCAATGGGTACCTACTTTGCATACTATTGTATAGAATCAATTTCTATTAACTGAACAGACAGCTGTGCTGCTGGGGAGTTTGTTCGCCACATCTTCTTCCCAGCAAAAGCACTAGAAAGTGGTGCAGGGTGTGGTACTTTGGGGGACTGTGTTGTCTTATGTAATTTTTACGTTCAAAAAGTGCTGATCCTCAGCCTAGTTTGAATGAATTAGTTACTTTTGATTTTGAGTAGCGGACAGTCAGACCTGCTACCATCTGTTCATCTTCCGATACAGAGCACAGAATGGCAGAATCTAGAGACATAATCGGGCTACCTTTTCCCAACTCTGTTGGGGTCGGCTCCCAGTCTAACCGGTTGCAGCTCAAAGTCAAAGTCAAAGTCAACTAATTTATTTCAATTAGGCACAAAAAAGGCACTTTTGAACGTCAAACTTTACAAAAAATAATAAAACTGATTCTAGTCGCCCATTCCAAAAGGTAGTTTTCGTATGGAGAAGAATGGGCAAGAAACTCCACCGTTACTCTTTTAAAAAAATCATTATATCTTGTATACACTTATTATATAATTATATGTGAAGACAATGCACCTAGAATAAGATTACTATACCACGATAGGTAAAAAGAAAAAATGAAGGAATGACATAATTATGTGATAGATGCATGGTGCTCACATACTTACAAACATTGTAAAATTATACGATATTTATAACATTATATTAAGTAATACTAATAATAATAAGTCAGTGTGTGTGAAAAAATGAAGGAATGACATAATTATGTGATAGATGCATGGTGCTCACATACTTACAAACATTGTAAAATTATACTATATTTATAACATTATAATAAGTAATACTAATAATAATAAGTCAGTGTGTGAGTTCAAGTAATCACAAAAAATAAAATAAAATAAATGTTTAAAAAAAAAAAATATATATACAATTAAATTAGCAACCAGTTCGATTTTGTCTAGATTCTGAATTGTCCTATGGAGCAGGACCAGCATGTTTCCAAGCATTTTTATCTTGGATATAATCCTCTAATTTGTAATATGCTTGTTTACAAAGTGTACTTTTTATATGATTTTTAAATTTTCTTTCATTTAATTCTAATATATCACAAGGTATTCTGTTGTAACATTTAACACAGTACCCCATGAATGCTGAATGAACAATACCCCTTGGTAAGACTTTCGGGCTTCTGACGACCCGTAACGACTGTCAAAGATCCACGAATGTCAGCCGGGACCCGAGAAAAGGGATGATGACTAAAAAAATATTTTTAGTCCGTAATGTAGATTATGAAAAAATAACGTTTAACGTTTTACGTTATCAAAAGATAACGGCGATACATTGAGTTATAATGTGCCATGACGTCACTTGTATGTAGATTTTATACATACTTGTGACGTATCAACCCCCACTCCCCAACTTTAATGTGTTGTATTTGAGTCATTTTTTATTAATATGATAAAGCAAAAAATACGTGTCTAATATTTTTTTATTATCTGACTGACGGACTAAATAGAATTTCTTTTTTTTGACCCAGGCATCATCCCTAATATAATAGTTTTGCCCATAATTCCTAGGACAGCATTTATACATAATAAGAATAGCTATGCAATGTGTGGTCGCATATTTAATGCTATACCTGACAGTGTTAAAATCTTACCAGCTAATAAATTTACAAGGTGTCTTAAAGTATGGTTAAGGGAAAAGAATGTCTTCTCAGTAAGTGACATATTTATTAAGAGATTGAAAAATAAATGATTATCATAATCATTTTCATCTGACATCAGTAGTATTTTGAAAAATGTACCTAATAATATACCTAACAACATTGTTAACTCAATTTTAATTTTAAATGAATGATGACTCTAATAGTAGGTGATAGCCTAGTGGTGTGACCGTCAGACTAACAAGTCATAGGTCTCGAGTTCGAACCCAAGGCACGCACCTCTGACTTTTCGGATTCATGTGCGTATTATATAATTATCACTTGCTTCAAAAACGGTGAAGAAAAACATCGTGAGGAAACCGACATGCCTGAGAGATATTTCTCGACGGCATGTGAAGCCAAGTCAGAGGCCCATGGGCGGCTTTAAAACTCTGACACCAGGTTAGTCACTAACCACACGAGAAGAAGAAGATAGTAGGTAATTATAAACCCAAATGTTTGCATATCACATTATTATGACGTAAGTGTTATGCATCTGTATTATTTATGTTAAGACCTAAATTGTACCAATACTTATGGCAAATAAATTTATTGGATTTGGCCAACGGTTTAACGTACTCAAAATTCAAAAGTCATTTATTCAAACTAGGCTGAGAATCAGCACTTTTCGAACGTAAAAATTACATAAGACAGTCCCCCAAAACGCCCGCCCTTCACCACTTCCTAGTGCTTTAGCTGGGAAGAAGAAGTGGCGCAACAAACTCCCCAGCAGCACAGCTGTCTGTTTAATTAGAAAAAAAAAAAAACTATAAAATAGTATGCAAGATAACTTACATTACGCAATATAATGTACTTTCCGAGACACGGAGAAGTGTCGATATTTTTTGGATGGTCACCATCCAACCGACCACGGCTACCCAACCCGTGCGGCTGTTATTATTAAGCCGCGATTCCGTCTGAGGCAAAATATAAATAAAATAACTACTTTGCTAGATTTTGCATTAATCGCGGATGATTTTCTCATATCCTGCTCTTTGTTTGAATGATACCTACATTCAAACATAGAGAATAAATGCATGAATGAAAACCATCATTCAAATCGGGTGGGGAAATGCCGTGATGCGGAATGTAACTTGTTAACATAACATCACGCCTGTAATCCTTGAAGGGTTAAGCAGAGGTGTACCTATAGTAAACCCACATTTCGCCAGTTATGTTTAAGTCCCATGTAATAGGGGGGCGAGCCTATTGCCATCAACCGGGCACAAATCCAGACTACGGGCTGCTACGAAGAAATTCCGGATGGAAAAATCCAATAACATTTTACAACACTCGGGAATCGAACCCAGGAGCTCATGCTCAGCAGTAGCGCTTGCAACCACTAGTCCAACGAGTTCTATAAAAGTAATTAGGTATTAAATGATAAGTGATATTTATTCCTAAAAACACTAAGTAACACGTCAAAAAGTAACTTAATATGTTTTAAAATGAGATGAATTCGGGGTTTCCTATCTGACTACTCTGAGAAGAAAAATCGAAACAAACTCAATCTCTTTTAAGGCGCTTCCCCGAGCTAAGTGGCGCCCTCATTGAATAAAAAATCGTAGCATAGCATAAAGTGTTTCGTATCCAAAGTAGATAGCAAAAGTGTCAAAAACGGCCACTTTTGACACTTTTGCTATCTACTTTGGATACGAAACACTTTGAGTCCTGTTTTAACACCGTAAAAATACTTTATCCCCTTTGTAACAAACTACAAGAACCCATTTTTTTTTTTTTCTATGCTATGCTACGATTTTTTATTCAATGAGGGCGCCACTTAGCTCGGGGTAGCGCCTTAAGTCCAGACATAATCTCGGTCAGGCCATATGAGGACCATGTAGATTCATCGTCTTTTGAGGAAAGAACCACACAGATTTGAGTGGACCTGTCGAGTAAGTGCGCATTTGTCAGTAATCGTGGATCTCAACTCATAACTTAAGGCGACGTTAACCGACTTATAATGATTTTATACTGAAGATCACGTCTTAACGAGTAGTGTTAATGATTTGGAAAAAATATATGTTAAATTAGAGCATTTTCTGAATAACTTATTAAATGAATATTTTAGAATATATTTACATTACATAGTGAAATTAATTTGTAAAGTTATGTCTAACGCGGATAAAAAAACTGAGAATCACGCAAAATCTATCAAGCGTATTTTTCTGAAACCTTCACCATTTTAAAGATAATTTAATTATTAATCTTTTAGTATACGTGTTTTATTAAAATACTTTTTGTTTTATGTATAATATATAAATTAATAATGCATCTAATTTAATTTAGGACAGCGCTACTTGATGGGCGAGTCCTATTACTGGCTGGACGTACGACGCGTTGCGTGAGCTCAGTACAGAACACGCAAGCTAGCCACTCAAGGTCACTGGCATACATCTGCGTCTTAAGAGCGGCCAACCCGTCATACTTTTCATACAAACGCTCGTACGTGATTATGGCGTAGTAACACATCTTTATTTGATTTTTTGTAACTAATATGTATCTTGTGCACTATACCTAGGATTCTATTAAAGCAAAATAAAGAAATTTGAGAAAAAAATTCAGTATAAGCCTCAAAAAATCAGCTTTTTTGCACAAATTTCATCTGAACTTTGGCCGGTCGTAATGTACTCATAAATAGTAAAAGTAAAGAAAACATCATCTAAATTTATTTCAAAAGCTTGTAAGGCTTACTCAAAAATACGTATTTCCTGAAACAAATTTTTATACACTATTTTTCGTACAATGTTATCGCGTTCTCACTTGCTTGTTAGCAGTTCTCACTTGCGCTCGATGAAACAACAAGCTTTTCGAACATGCTCGCGTTGTCGATAGACGGGCCGGGAAGGGCCCTCTTAAGGAGCTCAATGACTCGACGAACAATACCAAAGGGCATTCAATATATTATTCAATAATGAACTTATGTGTAGTTTTTTGCCTATATTTAAATATTTGTTTTATCCTCAATATGACATCATCATCATTATGAGGAAGGAAGCATACATTGTTATTTAGCCTCATATCATATAAGTTATATTCTCTACTAGGTACTGCCCGTGACTCTGACCGCGTGGACCTTATTCAATTTCTAAAATAAAAGTAGGTAGTCTTTTTGGGTGGGAAATTACCAAATAACTTCTCCCGCTCTGGGCGGAGCGGGAGGGCATGTCAAACTCTTACTGACTAAAACCCACCCGTGTTCCTTCAGTTGCCTGTACGTTTCCAGGGGCCACGGTATCCCTTCGGACTTTCCCGCAACCCCGGCAGGCATCGGTCCTATCGGACCCCTTCAGTTGTGCTGACATCTCTTTGATGCGCGCGTGGTCCTTATCGGACGGCGAGCTACTCATGGCTCATGGTAGCCTAAGTGACCCGATGGGGCCGATAGGTTCTGGAGTGGCGACCGCGTACCGGAAGACGTAGCGTTGGAAGGCCTCCCAAAAGGTGGACCGGTGACCTGGTGAAGGCCGCAGGAACCCGCTGGATGCGGGAGGCACAGAACCTGTCGAAGTGGCGGCGCTTGGGGGAGGCCTGTGTCCAGCTGTGGACATATTTCGGCTGAGATGATGTTGATGATGATGTTGATACGATGGAAAAAAATAAATATAAAGAAATAGCTCATTGGGCATCATTTTATTCATTTGTGTTAGTTTTTAAGTATTGAGGAGCTCGTGGCTAAGTAATAACTGCCGCACGGGTCGATCCATCAGGTTAAGCTATGCTTGCCGGGGTTGGCCTGTTGATGGGTGACCATCTTTACATAACGAGACTCCTCCGTGCCTCGGAAAGCACATTAAGCCGTTGGTCCCGGCTGTCGTTACGGGTCGTCAGAAGCCCTAAAATCTGACAACCAGTCTTACCAAGGAGTATCGTATTACCCAGTTACTGGGTTGTGGAGGTCAGATAGGCAGTCGCTCCATGTAAAATACTGGTATTCAGCTAAATCCGGTTAGACTGGAAACCGACCCCAATATAGTTGGGAAAAGGCTAGGCAGATTGTTATATTTTAAGTATAACGTTTTATTTATTTTTATGTATAGGTATAGATGAAACAATTAATTGAATAATACACTACTATGTAATTCAGTAGGTCACGAATCTAAAACCACAACAGGATAAAGTATTGGAATAATAATTCAAGTTTAGATGTTTCTGGTTGTTTTGTAAGCCATGTACAGACGCCACACGTCAACCTGTCAAAGGACATTGTTCGGCGTCCGTAGATCGTTCGCCTAAGAACCAACAGACACGTGTATTTACTTTCTGTGTTCTAAATAACGCATATATTCGATTGAAATTAAATTAAAATCACGGACACTTCTGAGAATTGTAAAAAATCAAAAACACTTTCGGATTTTGGGGTTATAATTAGGCCAATAGAAATATATAAACTTAGCGTTTATTTGTGAAAATCTATTGGATTTACATTTACATTGGACCGAGTCCGAACCATTAAATCTCTACACTACTTTAAGGCCCGTATTACAGAACCTCGCTCAAAACTCAAGCATTACTTAAAACTCGTTTAAAGCCTTGTGATTGGTTGAAACTAGTTTTAAGTAATGCTTGAGTCTTGAGTAATGTTCTGTAATACAAGTGTAGTTATAACCAATAGAAAAATGTACTCTGAGTGATGACACTGTCATTACTAGCAAATGTCAAAGTGTCATCTGTCAATTCATCGACTGTCAGTCGATGTTGCTCGTTTCACACAGCGCTTTCAGCCGCTATATTTTGTTGGTAAATAAAAACCTTATTCATAGATCAAGCGCTGAGTGAGCCTATTCAAAACGTCAAATTGAAACAAAAAATAATGGCGCTGGGGAATAAAACCGACGTGATTACTTTTTAAATGTTTTCGAAATTATGAAGTGTCCGTTTTATTGTAATCATTTTAATGTAAATTATAAAATAAACTAGTAATTATAGTAAAGGTTTCATACGTGTTGATTCATAGGCCATTTTTTACAATGTCCTTTCTTTAATAGATTTTCAACTTTACCACTAAAGCATGAGGTTCAAAGTTGATTGGGAAAATTTGACAGTTTCGGGTAGATTGATGTGCTGGCGTGTGTACCTTTAGGATTACAGCAAAACTATTAAATGTGTTTCCACTGGAGTTATTTAAGTATTTCAGAGCTGTATTTTCTGTTTTTAACAGACTTTAAAAAGGAGGAGGTTCTATGTTTGTAATATTGTTATTCATTTTGCGCTTTGGCTTGGCTTAGATATTAAGTTAGAACTACTACTATTATCTACTTATAATTATAGTTAGAATGTACGTAATACAGGGTGATTGGAAGATGGGTGCAAAGCTTTAAGGCAAAGGTAGTACAGACAATTTAGAACCATTTAAGCCATGGTTGTCTTAGACGAAGTCTTACCAATTTTTTTTTTTTAATAAGGTTTAAAAAACGTATTGATACAAATTTTCTGAACTTTAAATGTCCGTAAAAAATGTCTAATGTTCACAGAAGCAGAACATTACTTTGATTAAATAAATAAAAAATGAACTCATATATCATTCAATTTGGCCATAATTATGCAGTTTACATAAAATTTTGGGAATTTCCGAAAAAAAAACAAATATTAGGTTAAAAAAATTGGTAAGACTTCGTCTGAGACAAATGACTTAAATGGTTCCAAATGGTATGTACTATCTTCGCCTTAAAGCTTTGCACCCATCTTCCAATCACCCTGTATACTTAAATATTTTTTTTCTCTAAAGTATTGTTTTTCTTTTTACAGGTAATAAATTGGATGAGTTCATGACAATTTGTCTAGAAATTTGGCTAACGCAAGAGGTGAGAGAGATAAGATATCTTTTGCCCAACAGTGGGACTGCTACGGTAAATCATCTTAATTAGTTTTTTTTTACGGTTGTAGTAGTAATTTGTGTACGTTTTTCTTTACTTTACTGCATAAAATTCAAAATGTGCCAATTGCCTAATAAGTAGGTGTTTCTGGAGTTGTCGATTCGCCCACAAATAAATTTACTTCGTGCGAATCACCTCAAGACTGCCTCGTTGGTCTAGTGGTCGCAAGCGCTACTGCTGAGCATGAGGTCCTGGGTTCGATTCCCGGGTCGGGTAAAGTGTTTTTGGGTTTTTCCATCAGGAATTTCTCAGTAGAGTCTGGATTTGTGCCCGGTTGATAGCAATAGGCTCGCCCCCTATGACATCCTTGCGATCTCGTTGACTTCGATTCATTTCATGCGTTCGGTTAGGATAAGACGTGTGTGTTCACCTTAAAAGTGTCGATTCGCCCGTTATAGGCGAGTAAATTGGTGCGAATTAACCAATTAGCCCGGGAAATACAAGCGTGATGTAATGTACCTATGTAAAAACTAAAAAGCTAGTACGACAAAAACGCCATCTAAAAAGGTATAAACAAAACATCACAGACAGACAATTACAAATCCGGAGTCACACGTGTTAGCATAAAGGCTCGTACAAACAGCACGACGCGACTCGAACAATACGATTTCTAAGAAAACTTCACGTTATAACAATAACCGGTGTCGCGTCGCGCTAGTCTGCACGAAGCATAAATCAAACAGTTTACGTTGAGGACGATCAAGTCAAGACGCTTTCAACGATACCTCATATGTAAAATTATGACAAGTAGTTTAGAAGGTATGAGGGAACAGATGAACATACATACTTACATACCGGTCAAAATCGTAACCCTCCTTTTTGCTTCGCCGTGTCGGGTAAAATCGCTAAACGAAAAAATTATGACTAACTTTTGAATTCGTCGGTCTGCATTCATTGACGAAGTTGTAAACTGGTTTCAACAGCATCTACAAACGATATTGTACTCCAAGGTCAGAGGAGTCATAAACACTGTGCTCTAATCACGTATTAGGATTCTAGTTTCAAACCGTTTCGCCGAAACGTTGAAGTTATAAAAATACAATATAAAGGCCTATTCAGATAAAAGCGATGCCGATATCGCTTTCGGTAGGAGGTCTACTCCCTTTTTTTTTTTTTTTTTTTTTTTGGGTGGGAAATCATCAAATGACTCCTCCCGCTCTGGGTGGAGCGGGAGGGCGTGTCAGACTCTTACTGACTAAAACCCACCCGTGTTCCTTCTGTTGCCTGTGCAATGCCAGGGGGCTACGGTATCCCTTTCGGACTTTCCCGCAACTCCGGCAAAGGAGGTCTACTCCCTAAACCCACGTTCGCCCGGCCATAATAAAATCGCGGCAGGATTTTTACGCGCACTGAATTTTCAACTCTCAGTTTTGATCCGAGCGTTGAGAATCCAACAAAAAAAAACAGTAAAAATATGGTTGGGAAAAGGCTAGATCGATGATAGTGTAGCGGTTACACCGCCACATACGAACTACGCATCAAAGACATGACGTCATACAAATCCTGCATCGCGCAATTAGAGTTTACCGCACGAACGCCATATATAAGACTATCCGAAATCAACAGTTGGGCAGTCGGCCCGCCAGACACAACACCCGTCTGGTCGTAGGATCCTTCCTTTTCTATGGTGGATGAGTGAACTTTACACCCTGTTTCTCATACCCCTAAAATAGAGTTTTATACATATGTTAAAATAGTCCTTCTAACTGATGTTGAAAGATGTCTATCGTCGTAACCGAGTAAAATACTGGTATTCAGCTACATTTGTTGGACTGAAAGCCGACCCCAATATAGTAGGGGAAGGCTATGCAGATGATTTTGTAGCTCTAAACCTCTGGTCTAGCTCAATATATCTGACCTCTACCTCGCTAAACATTGAGCGTCAAGCCCAAAAACCATGTTTTTAATTTTTGGACTTTCCGTCAGACTTTCAGAACATAACTTTTGATCAAAAAGTCGTACAAAAAACCCATATAGACCGAATCAACCATGGAGGCCAGGAAGAGGCAAATTCCTTGCCCTCACGCCCCTAGCCGCCGCAGGAGGAGACGCCCTGGGCGTCGGAAATCGATTGCCGATTCCCGGCCACCGTAGGCGCGGGCTTGCGGACGGTGAGCAATGGGTAGCTCGCCGTCCGGTAAGGACCAGGCCCGGGTCGACGGCGCGTTGTGTTCCACGCGCGCCTCAAAGAGATGTCAGCGAGTGAAGGGGTCCGATGGGGGCATTGCCTGCCGGGGTTGCGGGAAAGTCCGAAAGGGATACCGTGGCCCCCTGGCATTGCACAGGCAACAGAAGGAACACGGGTGGGTTTTAGTCCGTAAGAGTCTGATACTTCATGACTTCTCCCGCTCCACCAAGTGCGGGAGAAGTCATCTAAAAAAAAAAAACATGGAGGCCAGAGGTAGATTTCATAGTAAAATGTATTAAAATATGTTTCCTGGCAGACACACTGGCTTCCGAATAAAGAGCCGCATGTTTCCTTTTGTTCCCCGAAAGGATACACATGGCGCTCAACGTGTTAAAACAAATTGAATTTACGGAGTATTTAAAGTTTTGTAGTAATAAAGTAAAGGATCTCGGAGATAAGACGGCAGACACACATAAATCAATTGAGGTTTTGATAAGTGTTCTCCCGTTGACCTTCCCGGTTTCCAGCCAATTGCGTTAATTTAACATAACTAAGAACTATTGGTATTACCAGACGGGACGACGACCGCTACAATCCATTTTCAATCAACAAATCACATTGTGCTGCTGGACATAGTCCTCTTCCAGGCTGCGCCACAACACACTGCCCTAAGCCTTTCACATCCAGTCTGACCCACCTTTTAAGGTCATCAGTCCATCTAGCTGGGGGGCGTCCCACACTACGCTTGTTGATACGCGGTCTCCAGTCCAGCACTCGTCTGCTCCACCGGCCATCGGTCCTTCATCAAACATGGCCAGCTCACTTTGCTTACTCCAAGCTTTGTCGGTAACTCCGATTCTTTTCCATTTTTCGCCCACAGTTAAATGCATCAAAGAGCAAATATGCAGAAATGCATCATGCCAGTATATAGTCCTCCTTTGACCGTTTTTTGGCCATGGCGGCCAATCTCCACGGAGACTTACCTTCGGCGCGGGCGATATTATATTGCAGGCGTGTGTGCGCAGACACAGGTGCACTCTCTCTTCCCTCACTCTCATAGTCCGATGGGACGGCAATCCGACACGACCGGAGAGAGATCAGGCGCAGGACCAACGGCTTAACGTGCTTTCCGAGGCGCGAGGTATCACACTGCCGACTTCCAAACTCACGGCTGTTAATAAGAAATGTTTAATGCAAAAACCTGGAGGTACTGTCTCATTGAAGCGCAAAAGCCTCCCCTCTTTCTACTTTTCCCGGTCTTCTGCAATTATTGACCCAACCTTGGAACGAATTTCAGCTCGTACCGCTATTTCTGGGCCTGCCACGGTGTCGTTTCCATACCAAAAAAATATAAAATTTGACACCTATCATGAACTAGTGTGCTAATTGGTAACACATCACTTTTGGCCTTCACAACTACCCCACGAAACACTAACCAAACGACATAGAAAGATTTTCTTTAGTGACTAACCTGGTGTCAGAGTTTTTATTCCGCCCAAGGGCATTTGACTTGGCTTCACAATTCACATGCCGTCGAAAAATATCTCAGGCGGTTTCCTCACGATGTTTTCCTTCACCGTTTCTGAAGCGAGTGATAATTATACAATACGCACATGAATCCGAAAAGTCAGAGGAGCGTGCCTTGGGTTCGAACTCGAGTCAGTCTCACGGTCACACCACTAGGCTGTGACCTGTGTGGTGTACACTGACTGCTAATACTGAAATGGAAAAAGACGCCTCACCGACCACTGTGTAACAACAGAAAGATGATGTTGATGAAATTTATGACGCAGCTTATCACATAATGTGCCCTTCTTAGTCTGTTATACTCCTTAGAAAGGGCGTTTAGCTGAACAAAGCCGAACAATGACACGCCCACACCAGTCCACGGATGCCTAATACGGACTGAGTTCATCGCTGTTAAAGGGACCTAATTTGCATCAATCTAATGCTTTCAAAAGAGTGATTAGTGCAGTCATTGTTGGCATTACGTCAGTCCTATCCTTGAGAGGGGTAAGTACGCTGTATGGAGTAGATAATGTTAGTGGAGTCGTGATTTTAATGAGGAAAATATTTTTGCAAATGAAGTGGTGATGAAATATTGTTGACTTTTAAAAGAGAGTTGTAAATCTTCTTTCTCTTTTTCCCTGACTGAGAGATATTTCAGAGACCCACGGGCGGCATAAAATCTCTGTTACCAGTACCCTAATTGCGAAACACTTCATCAATCTCCATTCCTTTTTCCTCTTCTAACTACAGGGAAAACTCATACATGGTGCGAGCGAGTAAGGACTTTAATATTCTTTGTAAAGAGTTCTTATTTGACCCATTCACCACCAAAACCTATTCAACACGCACTCGGCTACACGATGACTTTTTTAAAGTGCATAGCGCATAATACTTATTGTACCATATATTCTTAATCTTTTTTAACGTGCTTGTGAGTGATCCTAAGATTTCTACAACTTTTTCTGTTTTTAACTAATTTGTGTACCCTTGTTTTAATTTGGGACAGCGCTCCTTGATGGGCGAGTCCTGTTACTGGCTGGACGTACGACGCGTTGCGTGAGCTCAGTACAAAACACGCAAGCACCACTCAAGGCCAATGGCATATATCTACGTCATAACATTACATCACGCCTTGTTTCCCCATAAGATTAGGCAAAGGTACACCAAAATTTCGCCAGTTATGTATTAAGTCCCATGCAATAGGGGCGAGCATTTTGCAATCAACCGGGCACAAATCCAGATTCAGGGCTACTGAGAAATTCCGGATAGAAAAATTAAATAACACATTTCCCGACCTGTGAATCCAAGCTAGTATAGAATATTTTCCAATTGAAAGGGGTATTAATACTCATCATTTTGAACCACTAAGAGACCAACCCTGAAATCGTATATCAGACTGCCTCGTTGGTCAAGCGCTACTGTTGAGCCTGAAGTCCTGGATTCGACTCTCGGCTTGGGCAAAGTGTTATTGAGTTTTTCTATCTGGAATTTTTCAGTAGCAGCCCGGAGTCTAGATTTGTGCTCGGTTGATGGCAATAGGCTCGCCCCCTATTACATGGGACTTAACATATCTGGCAAAATGTGGATGTACTATAGGTACAATTCTGTCTAACCCTTTGAATACAGGCGTGATGTTATGTTATGTTGTAGATACCTCGGGCCGACGTGCGAGCGTGCGACTTTCTTCAATGTCGCATCGTTCCTCAGTGAAATTGTCCCACTTTACAGAATATCACATGACATTGTTCTCTGTTACATTTATTACCTTTTTTGTATTCCATGCTGGTCTGATCGCTTGTAATGTCAGCTTAGAAATTGTTGAGGTCATAAATATTTACACTGCACTACACTGGAAATTCGAAGACATGCTACATCTACCAACCCGCACTGAGCCCGCGTGGTGGATTACGGACCACTCCCTCTCACAGAAGAGTCCTGGGTCCCAGCAGTGGGGACATTACATAGGCAGATTATGCTGATGGTCTAGTGATCCCAAGCGCTACTACTGGAGTATGAGATCCTGGGGATGATTCCCAGACCGGCCGAAAATAAATGAAATTGCTTATTTTGTTAATAGGAGATCAGAATCACGTCACACACGTCATATTAAAAAATAAGCTAGATGAGGTTGACGTTTCCTATCTGACTACTCTGAGAAGAAAGGCCGAAACAAACTGAGAGGTCACAGTCTCTTTTAAAGTCCAAACATAATTTTGGTCAGGCCATATGAGGACCATGTAGATTAGTAACTGAAGTCGTCTTTTGAGGAAGGAACCACACAGATTTGAGTGGACCTGTCGAGTCAGTGCACGCAGTTGTCAGTAATCTTGGAGCTCAACTCAGAACATAAAATGAACAGCGCAGGACAAAGTGTTATTAGGTTTTCCATCTGGAATTTATCAGTAGCAGCCCGAAGTCTGGATTCGTGCCCGGTTGATGGCAATAGGCTCGCCCCCCATTACATGGGACATATACAGAACTGGCGAAATGTGGGGGTTCTATAGGTACACTTCTGCCTAACCCCTCAAGAAATACAAGCTTGATGTTATGATATTAAAAATATGAGAACAGCTAGTCTATTCATGGATTTCGTAGAGTTGTAGAGATTATAACATCTGAACACAATGAATTCCAAAACTGGTATTACTATGACATAAAGAACTGGTATTCGGGAACCAGTTTTAGTAAAAAATGAAAAGAAAATAACAATATTTAGCGTGTAAATAAATAACAATGGTGCCGATTCTCTTGTTTGATTACTTATTGGTCCGATTTAGTTGGACAATCAAAATTTTAGGTGAAAAACGTCAAATTCAGAATAGTAAAATTTACATTTACACAAAATTTTTAACTCAGTGCCATCTTAGTGCTGTCAAACTAAAATGTAAGGCCATTTTAATACTGTAACATTTGACGTCTGTCAGTTTAGTGAAAGGAAATCGTAAAATTACTCGTATCGGTCATTATTACAATAAATATGTAATCGTAATTGAAAAAAGTTAAGCAATTGTGCAGTTCTAACAAAACGAAAATATATATTATTTTATGCCCAGCGCGCGGCGTTACAAGGGTAGGTACGTTGTTGAATTTTGATGAATTGTCAAATGTTACCTATTAAAATGGCCTTACCATTGTTGTGCCACTTTCGTGTCACTTTACTCTATTTCAGAATGGGAAATCATCGTTCGACAGGAATAAACAAAATATTGGTGATTTTTTGTCTAGTTTAGAGGCATTTGTGACAAGAGATAGCGTTTGATTATTGTGTGGAACTTGTCTTCAATCTTTGTGAGGGTTCTTAGTGTCTGGTGAGTTCCTAATCAAAGAGTATCTTAGGAACTAAACCAGACGATCACGAAAGTTCTCGATATATTATGAACGATTTATGTGTGTGACCGCGTTGTTTTTCCCGATCATTTAGAGAAATTATTTCGGAACTTGTTTGTGTTTAATTAATATGAATGATGTCGTTTTTTGTTATTTTCGTTTTTTACTACAGACTTCCGAAATTAAGTTATTTTCCACGTTGTAGTGTTTTTTTTGGAAGTCAGTTGTTTTTTTTTTTTTTTGTAAAAAGTTTTTGTTTTTCACTTTTTAGTAAAAAAAAAAAAAAAAAATACGTTTATTAGTTGTGGTAGGTACGTACCACACATAAATTCGAATGCCACTACCTGCTATGTAAATAACAGTGACAGGAAATTACTATTACATCATCCACATAGATTAAGTGGGAAAAATACGTACTTATTATTAAAAATAACTAAAAAAACTATTAATTAGATAGCAAAGTTAATCAAATTAATCTATTTTATTTCTCTCTTTTTCTCTGCCAAATAAAAAAATAATTTTCAAAATCGGTCCACAATGGACGAAAATATCGACGAAAATACAAAAAAAAAAAAAAAAAACTTACAGGCGAACATGAAACTCCTTCTTTTTTTGAAGTCGGTTAAAACAATTTGTCAATCTTATTTCTCAGACCCTACTAATTACAAACAAAACAAAAGAAGCACAAAATTAGCAGTTTGAGAACGTAACAAATATTTTTTTAAAGCTTGCAACATCAGGTTTTAAAACAAATACAACAGGAACAAAATAACAATAATGACTAAGTACCTATATAATTCAATTAAGCAATAAAATAAAAAACTAATAAAACATTCCTCCTAGCAGACGGACCCCTAAAAACATATGCGATTATCTCGCGTCTGGCGGAAACTCACCACACCAGTCAACGGCTGTAATTTGCCGCGCGCGGACGCCATCACGCGTTTATCTTATCTTTGGTGCAAGGTGACGGAAGCAGTGTTTTTTTTTAAATTCGTTTTTTAAATCCGAACTGACATTCTCGGTGTGTTCTTATTTTTTTGAAAATAGTGAAGTAATTTTTTGAAGTGAAAAATTATTTGTGTTTATAAACAGTTTTTTTACGTGTTACGTGTGCGTGTTGGCGCGCATCTTTGCGACCAGTGCTTTCACTGCATACATTGGATCAGTGCAGTGCACCTGCTAATTTCTTTTTCGGATGCTTTTGGCCAATTTCTTTTTTTTATGACAGATGCGTGATAGTGATGTGTTGATGAATATTTCATCGATAAGTAAAAAGTTTTAGAAAGTGAAACGAAATTTAAAGACGCAAATGCGTAGCTAAAATTTTAAAAATTTGATGTTTAATACAATTTAAAACTTGAAACAGCGAGCAAGGACGATCGAATAACATAATTAAAGCTACGTATATAACTAATTACATCATCTTCAGAAATAACAACGTATTCGTTACCTACCTAGATTTTTTCCTTAGCACAGCAAAACTTACTTCGGCATTCCGAATATAGTTAAATAAAAACCTTACGTTCATTCGACGTCATCTATTAACGTATTCTCGTTGAAAAAAATACATATTATACAAAAAATTAAAATAGTAGTGAAGTTAAAACTGTACGTTGAATAATTTTACTTTATTTATAATTTCTACGAGGTGTGGGAACGATTCTAATGTCGAAAATATAGTTTTTTTGGATTTTTGTCCGTTTGTCTGGATGTATGTTCCGGATTGGCGCAAAAACGGCAGAACGGATTAAGATGAAATTTGGCACTCTATAACCCATAGGGTACCTACTTTTAATCCCGGTAGTACGTTCCCGTGGGATTTATTCCGACATCCACGCGGGCGAAGCCGCGGGCTGGCAAAAGGTAGTAGTTAAATATTAACATGACGTCATCGTTTAACGTATTTTCGTCGATAAAATAAAAAATAATTGGACAAAAGGTCGAATGATAAGGTCATACTGTGCTGACTTGAATAAATGACTCAAGTTTTACATAATCTTATCACTAGCTTATTCACCCAACGCTCAAAAGATAGGCACAGGTATTTTACAATGAGCAGCCTCTATTGTCAAAATACAAAGAATGATATGAATCCGTTCACCGCGCCTCAAAACTCAGAAAAAAATAATCTCTTGTCCTTAACCCAATTTATTAATTGTTTGTGGTCGACGCAATTATGTCTTTTCTATTAGTCGTCATCTCGCTAGCCACCCCCTTTCTATTAATATCATCTTTCACATAGTCCATCCATCGTTTCTTTGGTCTTCCCCTACTCTAATAATAATAAAATAAAAAAAATACGTAGAAAAAAAAAATTGACAGTTGGCTGTTCTTAATTTGAAACGGAGTTTGTTCTGATTAGCGCGTCTGTACATACAAAAGTCGTTGCCTTTAAATTCAAGGCCAATGTTAAATTACATACGGTCACATAACTGTGGCAGATGTTGTTCCGCAGTCGGTTTATCACACCATCTGTAATTTCCTTATTTAATCACAATTAATATTATAATTAAGGAGGTAACATTTTTGAGTTGGTATGTATGGGGAAATCTTTAGAACAGTAGTTCTAATCCCATTCTGAAAATTCTTTCACTGTGAAGCCACAGTATTTCCAAGTGTCTGATATATTTTAAGGGCGGACTTTAGTATCCAGTGGCAGAATTTAGTATTATGGTTAAAATAGGTCGAATCTGTCCCAAAATCGAATCGGGGCACTCCGACTCCACCTAGTCCTTTGGGCTGCACCCTAGTGTATTTAAAAATCCGGAGGCGCGGAGGGTGGGCAGCTCCCGCCCGCTGTAACTTCGGCTCACCTTCGCAGCTTCGGCTTGGTGGCGGCTCGCCCGGGTGCCTATCCTATGTTACGTAAGGGCGAAGGGGCTGCACTTCCCCCAGCGCCGGAGACGTGCAGAAGGACCTTGTTTTTTTTTTTTAATGGTGCGACCTCCTTTCATGGGAGTGGTACCAGGGAGGTGGGGTACCCCCCCTCCCCCTCCCCATTACACTCGTATTCGTGCCACCGGATACTAAATTTTAACCGCGAAACATATTTAGATCAACATACAACGTGACACTGACCTGCAAATTGCAAAAAACTTAAGACAATTTGAATTTCGAAGGCTACCCTGACACTATGAAGGACTATAAGTTCTCCCAAGTTTTATGATTATAAACATGGACTTTTTTCTCACGATCAAATACGCAATTCTTTTTTTAACATCCACGCCTTACTTGGCGAACCTTTTTTTCCCTCGAAAATTCCATCAGACAGACCTTACTGACTGTCCCTATAAAAAATCATCCAGATACCCGTAAAAGTAGAAAAAACATATTGGCAAAAACAAAAAGGATACAGTCCCTTGTTACTACAAGCCGTCGAAAAGACAGGATCGAGGCGTCAGTCAGTAGAGTTGCCAAATTTAGACTTAGCAGCTGTTTCAACAGGATTTGAATTTCGCCCCATTATTGCAAAGGAAACTGTTTTTGAGTATTCAAGATATTTTCCGTGTCCTGTTTGACATACTCGTAGAGGGAAGTGGAAACCATGGTTTAGTTTTACTTACTCTTCTAATGTTTTTAGGGTGCCTGTCTGTCAGCGGGCTTTATCTCATGAACCGTAATAGGTAGACAGTTGAAATTTTCACAGATTGTGTATTCCTATTGCCGCTATAACAACAAATAATAAAAATTAATAATGAAAGGGGTTTACCATACAAGAAACGTGTTTTTTTTCTGCGTTTTTTGAAACCGACTCGCATTTGCCGGTTTTTCATAGTCCTCCACTGTTCAAAATTCAAAAGTCATTTATTCAAACTAGGCTGAGAATCAGCACTTTTCGAACGTCAGAATTACATAAGTCAATCCCCCGGCACGCCCACCCTTCACCACTTCCTAGTGCTTTTGCTGGGAAGAAGAAGTGGCGCAACAAACTCCCCAGCAGCACAGTTGTCTGTTCAGTTAGAAAAAATAAAATAAAAACACTATACAATAATACGCAAGACAATTTACAATACGCAAAAAATAGCTATAATTAATAGCCATATGACAGCTAGCACACGCCAATATACCAACCAAAAGCATCGAGAACTATACTCAAGCAGAAATAAAAATAACTAAAAGTAAACAATATCTAAAAAAAGAAAATGTTTTTATATGGACTCATCTAGCTTCATTGTCTTTGCTCTTTTATGGTGGTCGCCTTGTAGATTCTACCCTATGTAGGGTTACCATCATCCATAAGGGAGGATGCCTCTCTAGGATGTACAAAATGCCTGACTAAAAAAACTGTAAGTCATAAATAATACTCAAAAGATAGTTTTAAAGACACTTATTCAAAATAAAAAGTAAACCACTTAACTAATTTAGACGATGTTAGTTTTTTTTATTCGTTTTTTTTTAATATCATTTTCATATGAAACGTTTTTAAAGTTTTCTTGGGTTACTAATAATACCGCTTTTACCGACTCGATTGTTAGGCGATTCCTTACTTTACTACGCTGTCCATTTGCTTGTGAGCGAATATAGAAAATACAAACTGAAATATTTTATAAATTCTTTGATGTCACCATTTCGTCCCTACTTTTCTCTCCTCCAAAATGTCTGTGTCAGATTTAAATGCCTGTCAAATGCGACAAATGCCTGTTACATGGTAACCTTAGCTCTATGGGGCTGTAGACCTGTAGTGTAGCGCGGACTCGGGACTTGCCCCAAAAATACAACTAGCCACATAACCGGCCTTCAAGGCCAACCTATAAAACAATTATTGAAGTTTTAATCACGTCCAACACGAGTCCTAATCATTACAGCTCTCATAATAAGCACAGCTCGAGTTTCAAGGGTGTCGGTTATCAAAACAAAACACTTCAGGCACGTTGCCCAAAGAGAAATGAAATTTTAAAACCGTTTATTATACAAAAAGTGGCAACGTCGCAAATAGCTGTCAAATATTTTATAGGTACAGAAAGTGGGCAACGTCGCAAATAGCTGTCATTATTTCGCTGTTTTGATTCATTTGGCGTTATTACTGTATGGAAATAATAAATATGGCTAAATAGTGAACTAAAATATTGATTATGAAATGCATTAATGAATATCGTAACATCGAATATTTAGTTTTAGATGTAAAAAAAAGTATTTAAAAAACTTTCTAATTTGGCGTGTTTTTTTGGAAATTTGGGAATTCCAGCGTCAAAAATTCGATAGGTTTTTATTAAGAGGGAACAGGGCCCGCGATTCTTCATACAAACGTATTCCCCGTTTTTCTTCCTGAATAATGCCTCTAGAGCTGTAGTTTCTGGGTCTCTATAGGCATGTCCCTGTCATTTCCTTTTTTTCAGCAATTAATAAGTAAGGAAACTATGACCCTCCAAAAATTACAAAAATGCCCCATTTTTACCGCCGTGATTAGAGGACTACCAGACTAATTCGGAAAAGTTTTTAGCATAAAAGAAAATAATAGGAACCTAGACATACTCTATCTTAAAATTTTAATGTAAAAAATTATTAAATCGGCTTAGTTTTCGAGGAGAAAAAAGGAGAATGCCAAACGTCGTTTTCGTCAAAATTTTCGTGATATAATCGGTCTGAGCTGCAGTTGTCCCTATCGCACTTAACTCGGTTTTTCGGGCGCAGCGCGACGGCAATAGTTTCATCAAATACCTATTTTTCAAATTCCTCGCAGCCCCTGTTCCCTCTTAAAGTACACTGGCTGCCAAAATATCTGACACAGTATAATTATCAAGTTATAAAAATTGTAGTGACGTGACTATTAATGTCGTCCGAAACGTAAACCTATATCGATAAAAGTTAGAGGTAACATTTGATCCCTCAAAACGCCGGGCGCCCTTCACCACTTCCTACTGCTTTAGCTGGGAAGAAGTAGCGGAACAAACTCCCCAGCAGAGTGACTGGAGGACATTTTGATTAGATTCTTTCATATAAAATTAAAACAACTTTTCTTCAAGTAGCATTATTAATTCAATTTTACGGTTTTTTACATCACATTTCAACACATGTAGCAAATTAAGTAGCTTTTATCTTGTAGATAAGAAATACCTTCACATAGATATGTTATCCAACTCACTGGGTGACGTCATGCACTTATCTAACTACTAAAAATAGGTGCTAATGTTCAACTGCTTACCAGGTATCACGTAGACAATTTGTCAATTAGGAGCAGAACAGTCAAACGGGTCGGTGGAAGGTTAAGCTAAGCTGGACGCAGTCGATTTGAGGATGGTTGACCATTATCCCAGGTCGACGACGACACGGCGCGTTGTGTTCCACGCGCGTCTCAAAGAGATATCAGCAACTGAAGGGGTCCGATGGGTCCGATGCCTGCCGGGGTTGCGGAAAAGTCCGAAAGGGATACCGTGGCCTCTGGCATTGCACAGGCAACAGAAGGAACACGGGTGGGTTTTAGTCAGTAAGAGTCTGACACGCCCTCCCGCTCCGCCCAGAGCGGGAGAAGTCATTTGATGATTTCACACCCAAAAAAAAGGCACCTCCACAACCCAGTCGATTTTTTTAAGTTATTGATAATTTCCCATTCAAAAAAAAAAACCGGCCAAGAGCGTGTCGGGCCACGCTCAGTGTAGGGTTCCGTAGTTTCCCGTCCGTCACAATAAGTGGCCTTAAGGCTTAACGTGCTTTCCGAGGCACGGAGGAGTCTCGGTATGTAAAGATGGTCACCCATCCACAGACCAACCCCGGCAAGCGTAGCTTAACCTGACGGATCGACCCGTGCGGCAGTTATTACTTAGCCACGAGCTCCTCCTGCTCGAGCTGCTCCAGCTGTTTTACATTATATGTACTATAGATTATTTATAGCATTCGTACGTTCTTGCTGAATCAAGATGTTTATACTCAACTTATTTTGAGCACCAGCTCTGAGTGTCTGTTTGATGTTTCGCTAAATGCATTCCATATTGAACTTGAAGTTAGTTTATTTAAAGCTGTCTTTGGTTGCATTTTCCTGTGTAATGTTTTGACAAAAAACATAACCTCACGCTTGTATTTCCCGAAGCGAAGATGTACGTATAGTACACCCACATTTCGCCAGTTATGTTTAAGTCTCATGTAATAGGGGGCGAGCCTATTGCCATCAACCGGGCACAAATCCAGACTGGGCTGCTAATTAGAAATTACAGAAACCCAATAACACTTTGTTAGACCCGGGAATTGAACGCAGGACCTCATGCTCAACAGTAGCGGTTACGACCACTAGACCAACGAGGCGGTATAATCTTTTGGTGACTCCTAATCTTAAAAAAATTGGTTTTATTAAACAATTACAATCAAATGGTTGTCGATTTTATTTGTGATTTCCAACTTGATAATCATCATATTATATTTAATCTTGCTGAAAATAAAATATATATTTTTATATGTCAAAATTAAATACATATATTTATATCAAAATTATTTAAAATACGTTATCTACTGCCGTTTCTACACTAACGCCCGTATTACAGAACCTCACTGAAGACTCAAGCATTACTTAAAACTAGTTTCAACCAATCAAAAGGCTTGATAAATAATACGAATAATACTTGTAGAGGTGGCCAACCCCTTCGACATTATTCAACAAGACATGTCCCCTTTACGACACCCTCTTGATAAGTTTCTTACGATCACCTGGCGTTCTACATGTGCCGTTTTAAAAACTTTGCATACTCCAATCACCTGGCTTAACCAAGTTAGGGTAGAGAAACTAGAACAACTCAGTTGGTATTATCCAAGTTCACATACATTTTTGGCCATGTACAGACGCCAGCACCTCAATTTACTACAATCTGTCAAATTAATAGATTTTCAACTTTATCACTAAAGCATAAGGTTCAAAGTTGATTGGGGCAATTTGACAGTTTCGGTTAGGTTGACGTGCTTGCCTCTGTACCCAGATCGAGATTAGGCAAAAAACTTTGCTTAAGATTTCTTACGTTAAAATAAAACAGCATACTGATTACTGCGTCTGAATTTAAAAATTCTCATAACTTAACTTCCAACAAAGGATGAACAAACAAATAGAATTCTCAGGCTAATGACTCTTTAAGGACATTTGAAGGTGTCAAGGTCTTTACAAACTTATTAGGTTAAGACAGTGGTCGGCAAACTCATTAGTCTGTAATAGAGCCAAATATCAATAATATAACGACCTAAGATTTCTTATGAGAGCCAATCCTTTATGTGTGTTCAAACTGTCGCAATACACTTTTCTTAATCCTTACAACTGCCATCCTCTTTCACTCCACAACGGTTCCTAAAATTAACTTGCTAAGAAGTAGGATGCCTTCATCATCATCATTATAATTTAGATGCATAAAAATGATGTATTAGGTATGTTGAAACTGTTGGTACTCCCCGTCACTTGTCCATAGGGGTTCATTAGAAAACCAGCGTCAGACAGCATTTGTCGGGCATTAATGCTGAAAAGAACCTTTTTGGCGCAGCCGTGAGGCACACACTATTATTGCTTTATGATTATTTTACCTTTTTATTTTGTTATTGTGGTTCACGAACTGTGTCCAAATAAATATTATTCTTTCTTTCTTTTTCTTTCATCATATCAGCTGATAATAATATGATGAAGGCATCTTAACCTTGGAAAACTGAAAGGTTAAGGGATTCTTTTTGGTGAAAATACTTCGGAAATAAATATTTCGGAATATTTTTTTATATAGATTCTCTTCTTTTATATTTTGTGAATGTGAGAACGTTGTAGGCTTAACCGACTTGTAGATCTGTCGATCATTTTCTATCTTGCTAAGTACCTGGTACTGGTTGATAGACCTACAGTGTCCTCTCATACCTATAAACACTGTAACTTGAAAAGATTGTAATTACCATTTACTTTTAAAAGAGTAACCGTGGGAGTTTCTTGCCGGCTCTTCTCCATAGGAAACGACCAATTGGAACCGTGCACCTAGCTTCTGACGTTTCATAAGTGCCCCATGTAGGTTTATGTGAAATAAAATATTTTGAATTTTGAGTAAGCAAATCGTCTAGTATCTCGGTCAGCTACACTACACATTGCATGCATGCATAAGCATTTTTTGCTTAACTTCATGATCGCTGCGTAAGTATGTGTATACGCCATTTTAAGACCATTAGCCATATTCTATGGCTTCCACCTGTCTGCAGTCTGTTCGCGAGGCGTAAGTACCTCATTTTGATTCTAGGTCGGGAAATGTGGCATTTTGAATTTTCTTTTCTACAAGGTACAGTCGATAATAAGACTTCTTATATTTATGAGCGTTTTCTTAAAGTCGGCAACGTCGCAAATAGATATCAAATATTTCGCTGTTTTGATTAACTTAACAATATTATAGGTACTGTATGGAAATAAGAAATGTGGCTAACTAGTGAACTAGAATATTGATTATGAAATGCAATAATTATTAACGTAACACATAACACCCAATACTTATTTAAGTTTTAGATGTAAGTAAAAAAAGTATTTGGAAATTTAAAAAAAAATGCCGTTTTTACACCTAAAACGGTTACAACATCAAATTCAGTGTTATAATTGCAATTCATTATTAATATTCTAGTTCGCTAGTTAGTCACATTTCTTAATTCCATACAGTAAAATTGACAAATTAATCAAAACAGGTAAATTTTTGACAGCTATTTGCGACGTTGCCAACTTTTAGGATAAATGCATGGAACTAGTATGTACTACGTACGTAGTAAGTACATACTAGTTCCATGGATAATGCTCTTAGGCCCATATTACAGAACCTCACTCAAAACTCAAGCATTACTTAAAACTCGTTTAAAGCATTTTGATTGGTTGAAACTAGTTTTATGTAATGCTTGAGGCTTAAGTGAGGTTCTGTAATACGGGCCTTAGTGACGTTCCCAGTCCCTAATTCTCAACACGTAGGTAATATTTTTTTTTATTTTCCATACAAAAAGTGAAAAATTCCATTTAAAACACGTCGAGGCTGCCCCCACTGCGCGCCTCCGGCTCTAAAAAGTATGTACCACGTGGAGTCGCAATTGTCAAATTCGATTTAGTTGTGTCAAAATATTTTTTTAATTTAGAGACTTTTTACTACAGAATAGCGTTTAAGATTCTCATAGCCAAAAGTAAGGAATTTTAGTGATAGTTTAGTTAGTTTAGTCCGGTGTACAAGAGAATCGGCACCACTTTCGCATTTATAATATTAGTTGGATGGATGACGTCTTCACATATTAGTAGATTTTTGAAAAAAAAAACTTTTTTTGTTGTTTGTGCATTACATTATTATTTCGACATAATAATATGACTAAGCATGGTTTAGTCACATGTTTGTTTACAATTTACAACAGACTACATAATCATCACTATGTTCGTAACAAATATGCATCGTTTAATGCGTACTGATTATATTTTTTGTAACCTTTTGAATCGTTCGTAATTTCATGTTTATCGATCTTTCCATTGGCATCACTACGATTTGCAAAATTTTGGCTTGTCAATCAAGACTCATTGTACGCGAAAAATAATATAGGTTTTCCCCTTTCCCAATACCTACGTAGGTAATTCTAAGAGTCTTAGAGGTTGATAACATTGTCGAATGTCGACATTACATTACACAGTTGACTAAACGCTGAGGCACTCTAGATTGTTTTCAAACAAATCACGTAGGCCATGGTACTTTGTTTTTAGTATTTATTTGCTTCATTTGCGATTTTATGTCATTGTCTTAAAACAAAAAAGCATTGACAGAAAGGCTACCTACCTAAATATGGCAAAAATAATAATATTTACTGCTACCGAAATAAATGATTCAACACTACGCTTATTAGTCTGTACTCCGAAGTGACCTATTAAATCAATTGGAGTTAACTATCGTGGGAAAAATCGACTGTTATCGCAAGTTCGCAACACTATAAAGTTCTTGATTCCCAGATTATAAATTTAAAAAAACAGCAATGTTTTGTCTACGGTTAGACCGAGTTCCCGCCATTAAGTGGCGTTGTATTGTTTATACAAAATGTTCTGTTTTTGAATTTATAGGCCAGTCATTAACATCTTAGGTTGCAAAAAAATTAACTTCACTTATTTTTTTAGATGTTTTTAGGAAATTATACTTACCCATAGTGAAAAACCAAGTTAAGAGTTTACGCAACACATTTTCGTAAACGATTACGACAAATCTGTTTCATTTTGACAGTTCAACAATATTCATTGCGTTATTTACGTTGTTGAGCAGTTTTTGTTTTGAACTTATGAAACAATGGATTAGCAATTTGTTTGTTAAGTGTTAGGTACTGTGCTTACTGCGTGGTGCGCGAATAACCTCAAAATTTCCGGATCTCTATTATGTTTTGGCTTGTAAATTTGTAATATAACTTCAACAAAAAGGTGTATCTATCCTACGGAAAAGTCACCCTATATAAATTTTTAGGGCATACAAAGTTAGCACCACGCAGTTAGCACAGGTCTATTTTTTTCTTTAATTTATTTCAAACTTAAACTCAAAGCATTTATTTCAAATAAACCATTTACAGGCACTTTTGAATTGTCAAAGAGTCAGTCAGTTAGTCAGAAAGTTGAAGCTAGTTGCCCATTCCAAAACGTAGATATTTTTTAAAGGCAACAGAAATAGGTAGGGAGGTAATTAAGATATGTAGGTTAAGCAGGGATAAGTAGGCGACAGGCTGACCCGTAAGCAAAACTCGAAAGTCAACCTTCATATGACATGTGGTCACGAATAGAATTTTACGATCTGTTTTAGTGACGGCATCCCCAAAAATAACCTTCGACAATTTCGCAAATTGAATACAAATGCTTGACAAAGGCAAATAAATGAATATTTTATCGCTCTTCATCTTTACATGGTAATAATATTTCGTCTACAACTTATTCCCAGCATGCAAATATTTAAAAAAAACAGACCATAAAAACGAGTTTATAGCTACGAGTCCGCCATTTTTAAAACACCGGCTGTCTAACGACAATGGAGTTACCATAAACAATATGGCAGTAGATCAAGTCTTCAACTCTCAATATCGTTCTCACTTGACACTTTTTCTGATAAAAAAATTCATGAATATATTTTTTAGTGTCGCCTTTACACGTAAAATGGGATGTTTTTTTTTCCGTCTGTCCCATAATGTGGGGTGCCATTGGAAAGGTCGTTAAAAATATTGTGAATGTGTGAAAACCATTTTTGGATTCAGGGATCCGTTTGCGAAATATTATGCTTTAAAGTGCAAATTTTTGTTAGAATCAAATGCCCCTGCCAGCTAAATGGTTGATTTAGGTGGTGGTAGGTTTTTATGTGAAAAAATTAACGGCAGTAGTATAAAGTGTGTTTGGTATTGCCTAAAAATCTTCATTGATAATTTGTTAACTGTTTACTATTTCCATTCGAATAAAGTACTTAACAAATATTTGTATAACCTACAAGTAGTTGTTCCGGGTCTGGCTGTTTGTGTATGTGAGTTTAAATGTTTGTAAACGCACCCACACACGTTTAAAAAAAAAAAGAACAAGACATTTAATTTCAAATTTCAATAACTATAAAATCAAACAAACCTTCTGCAATTATCTTACAATATGGCGTTGAATTTAAAATCCGAACACGGCGTGACCTTGGAACATAATCGTAGCTATTGTAAGCCATTCTTGGAACTATTGTAACCTAATTTGAAGTTATTATTAAATATTTTACGGTTAAACGACTTTGAGAAAGGGAAGGGTGGGTGGCTGCCACCCTAGAATTTGAAGAATTGAGTTACGGAGTCGCGCTTGACAAAGGTCAGGGCGTTTTACTCTGTGGCCGATCGATATAAAGCCATCAAGGTTCTACTGATTCCATGGTTTTACTGTATCGTACATACTAATTCCATGACAGCCATAGTGTGAAAAAAAAGGAAAAGTTTTGTGGACCGACCAAAGATGGAAACCGACAACCAAATTTTAGTAATAGTACTTTTTCATTCATAAAAATATGTTTGAAATCCTTATATTTTCTTTATTAAAATAACCCGAATCTGACGCATCGTTTTAGTCAATCGGTAAATTATACTTTCTGGCGCCAAGTAATAACAATACAAAAGAATGTAGCCGGAAGTGTCTTATCATTTTTGCGCGCCCAAAAAAGATAAATTTTCTCCGTATTTACGTAATACCGATAAATTAACTCCTCTTTATCATTTTGAGTGCCGGAAGATAATCCCCAGAGGAGATATGCGAATATTATACCAAATAATATCTCATCACTACACCAAGTAATTTAAAAAACGCCCCAAGCGGTAATCATTGGCTATTAGAAAAAAAAAAAGTTTAAATGGCAAATAACTGCTGAGTTCACGTATGTCTATCGGAAATAAAAATGTTAAAATAACTGAATAATATGATTATTTTTATTATCTAAGGTTCTCTCTGTCATAATTGTGAGCCAAAAGTCCAATAGGACATAATACGTAAGTACAGTTCGATTCAAACATAATGGCGACTCGGAAGTTAGCTACTAGCTGCGCAGTACTCTACCCCAACTCCCGCTGACCCATGGATTCGTTACTGCGCAGCGACTCGCCTCATGTTCCGAGCCGCCATTAAGTTTGAATCGGGCTGGAGGATCCTTTGGCGCCAGAATAACATTCACAAGGGGCGCATTGTTAGTAAACATTTGTAAAATTGTCGCAGAATGAATATTGAAAAAACAAGATGGCGGCGTTCATTCCGATTTTGACCACGTGCCAAAAAATCCTTGTAGATAGGAATCGTCTTGAAAATACATATTATTCGAATTCCAAAAGTTAGGCGTCATCTGTAATGTCAAGCGATTTAAACCATGTGCTGCGCAATCATTACTGACTTGGCAAACGGTTACTATTTTATATATTTTATGGGCCCTGAATTTGTCAATCGTTGACATCTCCCCGTTACAAGGACGGGCCTCCATGACAGGAATAGATAAACACGTCGCTCTATGAGTATCTGCTAGCAACGAAATAACGATAGCCTATCAACTATTCAAACTACGGAACTCCAAACGGATACAACGTAGGTACCTAAAACGGCGCTCATTGAGCACTGACCTTTGATATGATGACGTAACCAACATAATGGAGTGATGACTAAAAGAAATAACACAAATTATTCGTCATGTTGTTAGTTTTACGCAGAATTTACTACGCAAACAGTTCTAGACTCATGACGCGGCTTCGCCCGCGTGGTGGTCAGAAATTATCCTACGGGAATGTAGTACTAGCTAGAGTAAAAATATCCTATGTCCTAAATGGTAGGTCATGGTATATGTGTGAAAAAAAGGTAACAGAGAGACATACCGACCGCCAGACTTTCGTATTTACTTATAATAATGTGGGTGTGGGTACTTTAGGCACCTCTGCCCAACCCTTCGGGAAAACAAGGCGTGAGGTTATGTTATGTGTTATATATAGGGTGATTGGAAGATGGGTGCAAAGCTTTAAGGCGAAGATAGTACAGACAATTTAGAACCATTTAAGCCATGGGTATCTTAGACGAAGTCTTACTATTTTTTTTTAAGGTTATAAGGTTTACAAAAAGTATTTATGAATTTTAAGTTTTTTTTGTGAACTTAAAATGTCTGTAAATAAAATGTCTAACGACAAAGAAGCCTAAAACTTGTTTTGCTAGATTGCTTACTAATTACTTTAATTAAAATTAATTCATTTATCATTTAATTTGGCCAATAACAAGCAGTTTAGTTAAAATTTTGGGAATATTCGAAAAAAAAACATAATAATTAGGTTTAAAAAAAAATGGTAAAACTTCGTCTGAGACAACCATGGCATAAATGGTTCTAAATTGTCTGTACTATCTTCGCCTTAAAGCTTTGCACCCAGATTCCAATCACCCTGTATAACTTGAATCCTTTTCGTCATTTCTGCGTGATAGTCCGGTTAAGCAGCTACGACCCTCATTCTGAGGTCAAGTGCTAGATTCCAAAGTAAAAAAAAAAAAAAAAACATTTCTGCGCGACAGCTCAATATATTTTTACATACATAAACTCATGCCTTCTTTCCATGACAGGTACGCAGACACTGTAGAACGTTACCTGCTATAGTTCGATTCAAACTTAATGGCGTCTCGGAAGTTAGCTGCTCGCTGCGCAGTACCGCACCCCTCACCCCCGCTGACCCATGAATTCGTTACTGCGCAAGGCCTCGCCTCATGTTCCGAGCCGCCATTAAGTTTGAATCAGCCCGATTCACCGGTACCAGGGGCGTGAAACGGTACTCAAAATAACGTTAGGTACGCGTAGTTCTAGTAACGATAATTTGTACCGTTCCACCAGGATCGTAACAATAGTTATTTATCCAACATGTGAGGAAAGTTCGTTTTTCCTATGAGTTTTGATTTTGAGTCTTGAGCGAACGAAGGATTGAAAAATAGAATCACGAGCGCAGCGAGTGATTATAAATTTCAATCCTGAGTAAGCGAAAGACTCAACAAAACGAATAGCAAATGAACTTGCTCACATGTTGCATACAAAACTTTTCACCACGACCAGCAAGAAAGTATTCAGTCATCATAGGTAAATAAATTAAATAGACACAAAGCAAATCAAAATAATTCTTTATTTTTTAAAATATCTGTGAAACTTAACATAAAACAATCAGGCAAGGTTAGTTTCTGAACGGGATCATTACTTTCCTCACTGTTCAAACAGTGAGGAAAAACCAACTTTCCTCACTGTTTTCGTAGAGGAAAGACACTTCTTTCGTGCGGGAGTGGTGAAAAATTAATTCCCTGACTAAAAAATACTAACAAACGGAACGAAGTCTCTTTCTCGACGATGGACCAATGCTCAGCGGGAAAAGTACTTAAAACTGACGTTAGAAAATGAATTTGTAACGTGCAACAAGCGGATTTATCCATAATGTAGGTATCTGATACCTATAACGTAACTTAAGTCGCAGGGTTCCGATTTGCCTCTGTCTCTGTCTTTTTCTTTACGTGTAAAGAGTAAAGAAAATAACCACACTTTTGTACTTTTTCAATGTTTTTCGTTGTTTTTTTCATCACATTGCTCATCATAATCCATCACTGAATGCAGGTAGACATTAGACATTTTATGGTATATTTTTAATTATAATTATAATTGTTAGTGAAGGTATAAACTGCTTTTAAAGACAATTAAGAGGTGTGTTTGAAGATTTTTTTGAAGCATTAATGTATGTTTAATTATGATTTGAGTTCCATCACTGTATTAAAATAAGACTTGAAAATATCATTCTTTTTTTGGTCAAAATTATTTACGGTTTAAGAGATACACTGCTTTAAAAAAACCTGCGCCTTAAAATATTGTTCTACAAAAATTATATTCAATAGCGTTTTGTTTTTTTGTTCTAGTATCATATCGTTACAAACTTTGGAACGTTTTAAGATAACATTTAGTGTAACGGAACGAAATTCATTTCGTTTTCAAGCCTGCTCGATCCTTACTACTACTACAACATACCTACTCCTTTTGCCTCGGTTACGTTCATACATCTGGTCATACACGCACGCCGGTTGCGAGTACTACGCACCTGCTAGTTTCACGATGAGCATCCTACTAAAAGCACAGGACTAAAATTATAAAATGGTTACTTCGAACAGTTTGCCCAAAAAGGGCAAAGTTGGGTGAAGACCGTGAAGATGACGCTATTGTCCTAATTTCAGAAAACTTCGACTCATCGCAATGACGAAATCTATTCGTACAACCAACGCCATACGGATAGCACATGTTTCTCAAACAAAAAAAAAAAAAAACGTGACACCATAGACAAGAAAAAAGTCCCGCCAAAAAAACGATTTTTTTAATTACATATAAAAATGTGTTCTTAGTCCAATGCCAGGCCTTGATTAGCATTAAACTTATTTAAAACGAACGATGCTTTACGTATTTAGTGAATGCCTCTTTGGTCTAGTCGCAAGCCAAGGCTTCGTAAGACATTATACAATATCTTTTCTTTATTTTTTTACGTGTCAAAGCACAATTTTTTTCGTCAGACATCATTGAAAACAGTATATTCAAATACTTTATTTTAGTTGAACAATGGTGCCGATTCTCTTGTACACCGGACTAAACTAACTAAACTATCACTAAAATTCCTTACTTTTGGCTATGAGAATCTTAACGCTATTCTGTAGTAAAAAGTCTCTAAATTAAAAAAAAATATTTTGACGCAACTAAATCGAATTTGACAATTGCGACTCCACGTGGTACATACTTGTTTGCCCTACCCCGTAAAAATTTTTAGAGCCGGAGGCGCGCAGTGGGGCCAGCCTCGACGTGTTTTATAAGAAATAAAAATAGAAAATAAAAAAAAATATTACCTACGTGTTGAATATTAGGGGTATAAGGGTTTTATAAAGGGGGTCGAAATTTTCATTATTTTTGCGATAGGACATACCATTTTCGAGATATAAGCAAAAGAAAAGAAAAAAATCCAGTACAGTACTGTTTTTGCACTCGAAGTCGAGATGTTCGTGTGAATTTTAGTTCATGACATTACTAATAATATTCCACACCATTTTCAGTGGCGATTAAAAATGATCAGGATTAGTTAGAAAATTAAAATTTTAGGTGAAAAACGTCAAATTCAGAATAGCAAAATTGTCATTTTCACTAAATTAAAATCTCAGTACAATCTTAGTGCTGTCAAACTAAAATATAGTTAAGTTGTGCCACTTTAGTCTATTTCAGAATAGGAAATCATCGTTTGACAGGAGTAAACTAAATTTTGGTGATTTTTAGTCTAGTTTAGACGCATTTGTGACAAGAGAATCGGCACCAGTAAACAGTAATTTAGAGTGAAAAACAGTCCCTAAAACACTGTTTTTAACTATGTGTTTAGCAACCTTATTTGCTGTGCAAGTGCGAACAAAACCGCCAGTCAGTTGACAATTTAACAATATCACAATGCAGTTCTCGGATACATTCACATAACTTTCTCTGCCTTTACATAAATACACGTATTGCTAACGTATTCTAACAACGTAGGACTTTTACAAGTCTATTTCAACTTTCCTACGCTTACTAAGTGTTCGGCGCTAGTGGCATTAGCAATGTAGTGTTAATTTTGCACTAGGTGGCGAAAATAGTAAGTAGATTTGCAATAGAAACCGAGAATTTAGAACATAACATCACGAATGTATTCGCCGAAGAGCTAGACAGAGGTGTACATCTCATATTTATAGTACACCCCCATTTCGCCAGTTATGTTCAAGTCCCATGTAATAGGGGGCGAGCCTATTGCCATAAACCGGGCACAAATTCAGACTTCGAGCTGGTACTTTTCTCTGAAATTATTTTGTCTTTAGAGTTTGAAGTGGGAGGGCGGTGGCGTTCAGTTTAGACCTTGAACCATTTTACCTAATAAGCAGACTAAAGAGAAGTGACTAAGCAGATTTTATTTTGTGAATGGTCATCTCGCTGGTCAACCTAGGAGATTCAAAATTCAAAAGTCATTTATTCAAACTAGGCTGAGAATCAGAGAATCGAACATCAAAGTTACTTTTAAGACAGTCCCCAACACGCCCAACCTTCACCACTTCCTAGTAGTGCTTTAGCTGGGAAGAAGAAGTGGCGCAACAAACTCCCCAGTAAAGGGTGGAGGAGGTGGTTGGGGCTCTCCTGTGGTTTAACAAATAAGGGCTCCAGCCAGGGCATAAAACGTATAAACGAAGCGACTACACGCTAAGGGCACGTCTTGTGTTGTAACCTATAGGTAGGGCATCACTTGGGAAGGGCAACAAGGGACAAGCAGGATCGAATCAAGCAGTTACAATACAATAGCCCTTTTATCCTGAATCTCCTTTCTTGTGCTAGTTGAATTGCTGTTATTTTCTTTCCTGAATTACATTATATCTCGGAGTTCAGTGTGCCTCTTGGCAAAGTCCTCCTCTAACAATTTCCATTGCTTTGTCTTTTGCAACTCTGCTCCAGTTTGGTCCTGCTGCGGATTGAGTTCGTCCTCCAATCTTTTCCGTTGTCGACCTCTATTTTGTTTACCATCGTCAGAATTTTACTCCATTTATCCTGGGGGCTCCGTAACATGTGAACCGCCCATCTACATTTCATTTGATCTATGTTAGTGAGGAATTTCTGTCAGTCCAATCCGGATCAAGCAAATGAAATGAAATGAAATTGTTTATTCTGTAAATAGGATACTGCAATCACTTTTACACGTCTTAAAAATAAAAAATGCTAGATGAGTTCGGCATTTCCTATCTGACTACTCTGAGAGGAAAGACCGAAACAAACTCAGAGGTCACAGTCTCTTTTAAAGTCCAGACATAATCTTGGTCAGGCCATATGAGGACCATGTAGATTAGTCTGAAATGGTCTTTTGAGGAAAGAACCGCACAGATTTGAGTGGACCTGTCCTGTCAGTGCAAGCATTTGTCAGTAATCGGGGAGCTCAACTATAGTAGCAGTAAATATAAATTAAATTTTCCTTATAAACCTCATCAACGAGGAAAGTATTCAACTCAAGAAACACTCCGAGGTACAAACCCATTCAATAAGTGTGCTATGTATGTTTACCAAAGGTATCGCTCGAGGAGCGGCCGCCATTCCTTATCATTATATTTACTTGAAACTGATAAGAATGTGGAATACTTCACTAATATTGTTCATGGGAAAAGGGAAAGAAGAACTCTATTCAAAGTATTGAAACAAATTCAAATTAACTCAGTACCTTACGTAATGCAAGATCAATCAGAATTTGAATCGTTTCATAAGTTCGACAAAAAATTAACGTTAATAACGCAATGAATGTTATTGAACTGTCAAAATAAAACAAATTTGTCGCAATCGTTTACGAAAATGTGTTGTGTAAGTAGATAGCTGATCTGCACCCTCTAATTGTCTAACACACGATCAATAATCACTATCTGTTTCATTATGACAGTTCAACAACATTCATTGCGTTATTTACGTTGTTGAGCAGAATATTTTTTCGAACTTATGTAGCAATGGATTAGCAATCTCTTTCAAAATTAATCGTGTATTTCGCAATTAGAGTGCTGTTTCTCTATGAATGATCAAAAGAAAACCTAAAGTACCAGGAAAATTCTGAGCTCGCTTCGCTCCGCTCGGTCTTGCATTCTACGTTCCCCTTATATTTAGAGTTGCACAACGCACAATTATTAAACAAAAATATAAATGTTCGGTAAAAAGTACAAAAAATGCTGTTCTAACAGAGTTAAAAAAGGAGGAGGTATCTCAATTCGACTGTATTTTTTTTTGTACGCGATTGCTCCGCCAATTATGAATTGATTTTAATGATTCTTTTTTTGTTTGGTAGGTCATAGGTACTTCAGGGATGGTCCCGTATATTTTTTATTAAATTTGCTTGAGTAGTTTTTGAGTTAGCTTCAATAATACGTGTTTTCCCACTTAGCCTATATGATGATCAAAACTTTGAAAAAAAAAACACGACTTCAAAAAATAACACTACTTACAAAGTGAAAAATATCTTTTATTTCGTAAGTCGGTGGCAAAACACTAACAATTCAAAACCAAAGACACCGACTTCCGAAATTAAAGAAATTTTGTAGTGTTTTTTTTGTTTTCTATCATACTTCTCAACACTACGACTTACGAGATCATCTTTAACCCTGGAACCCTCAGATCATGCTTGGATTTATTCTTTTCCACAAATTACACGGCAAATATCACAATCTCAATAATGTATGGCCTTTAAACGCTTGTAAACTTCAAATCATTGTATTCCACTGATGCAAAAAAAACTGCATTATCACGACATAACAATATCGGCAGGTCGTCCGTTCCACATAATTTATATTTGCTGACAATGCGGCCATTGACCTGGTACTCCGATAACGCAACTATTGCAAGTTGTAAATGTAATAAAATATATTGTGAGAGCACTGGCGGACTGAGGGGGGGCGACAGGGCCCCCTGATCCTGGGGGGCCCCTCAAAATCTTGAGAAATACTTTTTATTAAGTCCTAAAATAGTAATAGAGTAATTTATTTTACAAACTTCAGTAAGTACACGTTACATCAATGGGGTCTCCGACCCGTGAACTAGGACATCCTGTATGACAGGGGTCGTGGTTTCTCCAGTTACATGGATCATCATGAGAAGGCTTATTCTAAATACAACTTACAGTGAATTAAAAAAAAATATATTAAAAGAAAATGGAAATAAAAATGTTCAGTAAGATTAAGAAGCAATTATAACAGAATTTTTCGAGCTCGCTCTAAAATAAGTACATCTTCCATTCTCTCATTCAGAAATTCAAATGTTTTTGCTCAATAATAAACAGTACATAATCATACATTTCTAGATGTCAAGTGAATGCGCAGTCATGAATAATTATTATTAAAATTATAAGCACCATTTAAAGTGATACTATTTCATAAATTCACATACATTAAGTATTTACTTACTCTTTTTTTTGCATAAATAAGTTGACAAAATAACTATTTCCGTATGAATGTTCAAAAGAGGAGGCCTCCCTTATCTTGTTTTACCACTCGGGGCCCTAGGCTTAGTTCGCCTCTGTATTATAGATTGATAACCGTAAAGTATCGTTTATTTGCATGTTGCGTATAAAAAATGCCGTTTTGCTGTGTAAGTGGAATAGATTAGAACTGTTCGCGGGCTTTTTTGAATTTGGAAACTTTAGCGCTTATTTTATATAGTGTGGCCAGTTTTTTTTTTAAAGTAGTGACAAATTATTGATCTTAAAAAATAAAAAAGAACAAAATATTAAGTTTTAATTAAACCTGCGCGTACGCACACACTGATAATCTGTCTGCGTGTGTATCTGTTTTGTAGTGTTTCATTTATGTTTGTTATGATTTTTCTGGTGTCAAACTCAAACTCAAAGCATTTATTTCAATTAAACCATTAACATGTAGGTACAATAAACTATGAATAAATAATAATGTAAGACCAAAACTAATCCAGTTTTTATTTTTTGTTAAATTCTTGTATGCCTACAAAACATTTATGACTTAATGTTATGTGTGTGTTACGTGAAGCGGGTTAGTATTTTCACAGAATTTCCACAAAATTCTCGGGTATGATTTTGACTGCGTTTCCGACTCAGAAAATGAAAATCAGACTGAAAAAGTCTAAATTCATGAGAACTAAAACTTACTGTAGGTAAAGTTGAAGATAGAAAAAAAAAACTTATTTAACATAAACCTACACGGGCCCTTAAGCAACGCTAGAAGCTAGGTGCACGGTTCCAATTGGTAGTTTCCTATGGAGAAGAACCGGCAAGAAACTCCACGGAAACGAACAACAGCAAAGCAAAAAATAACAAAATTTCTCGCGATAAAGTTTGCACTCATAAAACTAAACGTATTCATACATAACAGGCGAGCCGTATCGCGTGAGCACTGACCATGCGACCGACAACGAACCGTGGCCGCGCGTGCCGTGTGATATCCAAATTAAAAGAAAAACTACTTCATACGGTATTCAACAAGGCTGTGCTTGATATTTTTAGCTCGCTCATGCAAACTATTTAAACCATAAAGTTATAAAATTGTCTTTGGTCAGTGATCGAAAGCGCTGCCGAAGAGATGAGCTGGGTTAGATTCCTTGAGGGACTTCTTAGATCAAACTGGCGAATCGTGGGTGTACTTAGCATGCAATACCGCAATACCGCTACCGCAAATTTTGCGAAATACGCGCCATTTTTCAATACCGCAAAGCGAAATTCGCGGTAGTGAAAACGAGCCCCGAGACGGGATATCCCCGACTAGAGACGTTGAGTTGGGCACACGGGATGTATTTATTTAGCATGGCAACTCACGCACGGTGCGTTTTTGCTTTGGGGGAATTCCACAGCGAACAAATGCATGTTTGTATGTTTACAGTAATGACAGTCGTATGTCTCTCGCATTTTTGATTCCGCTGCAGTAGTGAACGGACAAATAGTTTTAAACGTGTAATTTACTAATAAATCAAGTAAATAAAGTTAAGAAAGAAACATTTCAACAATTCAACGTCTAAGTTAGATATGATACTTTATATGAAACTGGAGGATCAAGGGGTAAATATCTGGAAACCTTATATAATCAGTTATATAATTACCTATTCCACCAACAAGCGTAGAAGCTGAAATAAAATTACCTATTCAATAAACCAAAATATTTATAATTAGATAATTTACTAACTAGCTGAATTATTGCAGACAACTCTAAACATCTACTCTGTTAATAATTATATTTCAGATCGCCATGAAATAAAATTGGGAATCAAACGAGCTTACCTGTTAAGCGAAGTCTTGATTTTAATTTTATGAATGGTGATCTGAAATATAATTACCCACCCGCCACTAGCTAACAGCCCCAAAGCTGAAATAATTAGTCTACCTAATTCACTTATCCTTTCAGGAAAACCTAGTGAATGTAAGTATGCGGAACTACTCTGTACAGAAAACAGAGCCTGTTCCTTATCTTAAAAGGATCTCTAAAATAAGTGACATTTCATGTGTTGCCATCGAAGGGGATAATTCTATTTAAAAAAAAATATCTGCAATATTTTATCTCTAAAAAAACGCGATGTTAGACGGTGTGTATATTAGGAATACTAATTTTCAGTTTTACATTTTTGTAATAAAGTAGGAAGTTCTCTAACTAAACGATGATACAATTATTGACATAATTATGCTTTTTACGTAAATATTTTCAATTAAAAAGTAAAGATCGACATTGGTATTTGTAATCTAACTTACATTGTTTTATTTTTAACTACCATTAATGATTTATCTTAAATTATGGCTTGTAGTCAATGTAAGTTGTGAATTTCGCAATTTTGCCAATTTCGCGGTATTACAAGTTCCCATACCTTTTGGTTCTAAGACAAGCCGGTTTCCTCACGATGTTTTCCTTCACCGTTTTGAGAGCAGTGGTGATGAAATAATTGACACAAAATAAAGTGTCTGCTTGGGTTCGGAAGCATGAACTACAACTCGGTAATTCGTGGCCGTAGCGTTACCAATGGCCCAGTACCACCCCACGGCGTTGATCAGTACCATATTTCACTGTATAATTTTGGAGTGGTTTCATACTGCATTTATTATAACCGCATGAACTGGGATGATGACATGTGATCGTTGTGTGAAGTTTTAGGAGCATGAGGAACAGGGTGTAAAGTTCACTCATCCACCATAGAAAAGGGAGGATCCTCCAACCAGACGGGTGTTGTGTCTGGCGGGCCAACTGCCCGACTGTTGATGTCGGATAGTCTTATATATGTCGTTCGCGCGGTAAACTATAATTGCGCGATGCAGGATTTGCGTGACGTCATGTCTTTGATGCGTAGTTTGTATGTGGCGGTGTAACCGCTACAGAGTCTTACCAATACGTATCATGTTACCCAGTAACTAGTTTGTGGAGGTCCTATAGGCAGTTGCTCCATGTAAAAGGTCCTGGTATTCACCTGCATCCGGTTAGACTGGAAGCTGACCCTAAAAGGTAGGCTGGTGACACCAGCGTTGTGTGTGAATAAGGCTCGCTATATTAAAACTAATCTTACGTCTTTCATTGACTTGATGTGAGATCTGAGAGTATGTCATGCTCACGCTAATGTCTCGCTGGTGGTGGCGTGATCAGAAAGATTTAGATACCTATATATTTCATACTATTGTATAGAATAGAATGTTAAGTTCCCTTCAAAATGGTTGAGCTAAACGGTGCTGATCCACGCGTCATGTTCGTGAACGGGCGCCGTCAGTAGGGACTCGTCGTCTCTTAGCTGTCACGGCAATTGTTTTTTTCTTTTTATTAAGGGCGCTTTTTACGTGCACGTGTTTCTAAATTGTTCTCACGTTTATAATTTCAAAATTAATTATGTTATATTTTGTAAGAATATTATGATTTAAAAGAGTGTTCGTGGAGTTTCTTGCCCGTTCTTCTCCATAGGAACCTACGCTTTGGAATGGGCAACTAGCTTCATATTTCTGACTGACTGACTCCTTGACAATTCAAAAGTGTACAGTACAGTGTACCTGTAAATGGTTTAGTTGAAATAAATGCTTTGAGTTTGAGTTTGAAGTGGTGAACCCTATGAAAACCATTTCCTGAATTATTCTACCAGGTATTTTACCTCTGATGAGTACCTATGTGATAATTAGCGTAATGTTATGTGATGTAGTGGTCAATGGCACGCGACCTGCACCGTTACAGTAGTTCACGGTCATGCGCTCGCGCACAACACTGTGCAGGGCTACCGCGGAGCTATTGTTTCGTTTGACCAGCATTTGCAGCAATGAGATAAAATGATCTCATGTTGCTGACCAAATCTGCTGACAGACAACGTACTGCCTAAATGGCTGGATCAAGAAGTGTTGTACTTGTAAAAAAGTACCTTACTACATAACATAACGAAACTCAGCACACCAAAAAAGGATCTTTAAAAATTCGTTCCTTATAAGGGAATTACATAGGGAATGTAAGTTGGTATGGAAGTGGTGATGCTCAAGATGGTAAAGGAAAACATCGTGAGTAGACCTACATGTCCTAGCAGTGAAAATTCGAAGACATTGACATCCTCTCCAACCCGCACTGTGGCCGCATTCCGGACTGCGGCCCACTCCCCCTATCACAGAGACGAAACCTGGGTTCCAAGCAGTTCAAAATTGATATGCTGATTATGCTTATAGAATAGAATAGAATCGCTTTATTTCGGACACACAAATATCCATATGGTGTTAGTAACATACAAAAAATAACTTATTGCCTAGTGATAATAACGATCAACCTCCGCACAAACTGCTGTACAGCAGTGATAGCCTAGTGGTGTGACCGTCAGACTGACAAGTCATAGGTCTCGAGTTCGAACCCAAGGCACGCACCTCTGACTTTTCGGATTCATGTGCGTATTATATAATTATCACTTGCTCAAAAAACGGTGAAGGAAAACATCGTGAGGAAACCGGCCATACCTGAGAGATATTTCTCGACGGCATGTGAAGCCAAGTCAGAGGACCGTGGGCGGCTTTAAAACTCTGACACCAGGTTAGTTTACTAACCACACGAAAAGAAGAAGCTGTACAATCGGAGAGCCGAAACTCTCGGCTACAAACTAAAACTCAAAGCATTTATTTCAATTATACCATTTACAGGCACTTTTGAATTGTCAAGGGGTCACTCAGTTAGAAATATGAAGCTAGTTGCCCATTCCAAAGCGTAGGTTCCTATGGAGAAGAACGGGCAAGAAACTCCACGGACACTATTTTAATCATAATATTGTTACAAAATATTGGTTACATCATTCATGTTGAAATTTATACATGTGAGAACAATGTAGAAAGATGTGCACGTACAAAGTGTCCGTAATAAAAAGATTACAAACAATTCAAAAATTAAAATAATCCGAGGCAGATAAGAGACGATCAGTCCCTACTGACGGCGCCCGTACACGAACATGACGCATGGATCAGCACCGTTTAGCTCAACCATTTTGAAGGGAACTCAACGATCCAACACACACGCCACCGCCAGCGAGACATTTGAGTGAGCATGACATACTCTCAACCGCCAGGGCACATCAAGTCAATGAAAGAGGTACCCAGTAAATGGTAGCTTTATAGTAGGTACTATCGAAGAACTTCATATCTAAGCAGTTTGAAAACAAAATCCCGTGAACACGATGACCACATCTGTTACCGCCCCGGTTCTGTAGCGGCCGAGCGCTGTAAGCAGAAATAGTCCTTACGGTGTATAGATATGAACTTCTTCGATGGTACATGGTCACAGTGCTCACACATTTGCTGTACAGTTTTCAGGATGCTGTTTTGACTGCCCCTCATGCAATGCTAGTCTTCTTCAGCTGTTACCGCAGTAGTAACCCTCTTTCTAGCTCGGAAACCGGTAAATCATCCAAACCGGTTTTGGTCTTTGACCTCGAACCAGAAACTATTGCGGTTTGGGTTTCGGATACCGGTATTTTATCCGGTTAATGAGAGAAAACGTTTTTTTTTAAATACCGATTCTGTTGAGCGAAATTAACTGGTAATTTGAGTTTCGACGAGTTCTATCTACCAAGGCAAGGAACCGGTTTAAAAAATACCGGTTTATTTCGGATTTACTCCGAACTTTTCTGAACTTTTTAAGAACCTTATTTTAACCTAAATAAACCGGTTTATTAGACAAGCGACATGCCAGTAAACGCGTTGCAACTTGTGACTACTTGTAAGGATGCCGCAGATAGCGGCGTGCTACGTAGACGTTCCGATTAACCGGTTGTTATTGCTCTAAACCGTTTAATCTGAAAAACCTTTATGTAAACGCTCTTTCAAACACCGGTTTAAAAAAAACGGTTTATGCGAACAAAACCGAATGTAAAGGTACAAAATAACAGTTTGAAAATTTAACCGGTATCCGAGCCTGGCTATCTACTACACCATCTCTCTTACACCTACAATAATAAAGCTCTCGCTCTACGCCAACGAATACGCAAATGAATGTGACAAACGGCGGTGGCGGGCGTGCGTCTGAGTAAAACCGGTTCATTCAGGTTATAACCGGTAACCAATATTATTTAGGCTTAATAGAAACCTTCACCATTTTAAAGATAATTTAACTATTGATATTTTAAAACGTGTTGTATTAAAATACCTTTTGTTTTATGTATAATAAATTAATAATGCGTCTAATTTGGGACAGCGCTCCTTGATGGGCGAGTCCTGTTACTGGCTGGACGTACGACGCGTTACGTGAGCTCAGCACAGACCACGCAAGCTCACCACTCAAGGTCACTGGAATATATCTGCGTCTTAAGCTTCGTTCAGACTAGCGCGACGCAACAGCGCGACGCGACGGCTGCTATTGTTATACCGTGAAGTTTTCTTAGAAATTGTATTGTTCGAGTCACGTCGCGTCGTCGCGTCGCGCTGGTCTGCACGAACCTTTAATCCTTACAACTCCCATCTTCTTTCACTCCACAACGCTTCCTAAAATTAACTTGCTAAGAAGTAGGATGCCTTCATCATCATCACCAAATAGGCTGCTAATAATATGATGAAGGCTTACTAACAAGAAACTTATTAGCAAGTTAACCTTGGAAAACTTTGGAAGGCAGTAAAATGATAAATTTTCGATAGTTAGATACCTAGTTTGAATTTGGAATAAAACTTGATGCTTAATGATCGAAACCCGACCCCCGCGCGCATCTACGCTCGCACTTATCGATATTTTGTACAGAGCCACTACAGGCACTCTATCGCCGCGGTTTGCCGACCACTGAGCTAAGCTAAACTAAGTCAGCTTAGCTTTTAGTCTACAACTGACATTATCCCTAATTTAGGCACTGCACATCTCGTGCAAATGACGTTGTCCTTGTCAAGCATTTCTTAGCCAGGAGTTAACTAGTAAGGTGACGCTAGCGCACAGTCGTCATAATGCAGTAACTCCGACATCCTTAACTTGAGCGTTGCGTTCGTGAGCGGAAATCAATGGTTATGTCAATTAACGTTCTATTAATGACTGTGGTGACTAGCGATATTTCTGTTTTGAGTTGCATTTGTACTTTTAATGAGGGGACGGACAGAATTATGCATATTTAGAGAACAGAAAAAAAATGCATTGTATTTCGCTTTAAAAACAAAAATGACGGAAGCAGTGTCTGCTGCATTCATCAACATAAATCTAGAAACTGAAATTTCAATTAATTAAAAAAACACTACAAAGTCAAAAATAACTTTAATTTCGGAAGTCGGTGTCTTTGGTTTTGAATTTTCGTTTTTTGTCACAGACTTCCGAAATTAAAGGTGGTCGTATTTTTTTTTTAAGTTTTATTTTTAAAAAATTTGTTGTTTTAGCCCACACAAAATCGAATACCACTAAATTTTATAACAGTGACAGGAAATGATTAGAACATCATCCACATAGACTCAATTAGTAAAATACGTAATATTGAAGCTTACACAAAAACTACCCAAGCAAAGTTAATAAAATTTATATTGAACGACCGCTTCCTCTACCAAACGATAAACGAATTTTCAAAATCGGACCACAAAAAAAAAAACATAGACGAACATGAACCTGCTCCTTTTTGGAAGTCGCTTAAAAATAGCATAATGACCACTAATCGGCATAACTTGTATGTAACTTAAAAATCTACGATGACCCGAAATAGCTTTAACTTTGTAGGATTTTTTAATTTGCAAAAGCATTAATCACGAATCTGCCAAAAGTATCCAATTATTTATCCAAAATAATTAACAAAAACAAATCTATCCCAGGTTGAGCACCATTAGAAAAAGATACAAAAAGTGTAAAGTGTAGTTAATCTGTGGCGAACAGTGTTGTCAACCTAATGAGAACTGTGTGCTGAGTGGCGCCGCATCAAAAAAATGCAGCGGCAACTGAGTAACGTCAGTGTTTATTCCTACCAGGATTATCAGCCTTCTAGAAAATATGGTAAGCGTTATTAACCTCGAACCGAAGACATATCACATAGCGCTGCGAACAATACTGTGAAGCATGCCAAAACTACACCTCCGCTCTGTGCATACATGCTCACACGCACACATTTACAACCATTTGTAATCAAACTACATCTCATTAAGGCGCAGGGTTCCGATTTGCCTTTCTCTGTCTTTTTCTTTACGTGTAAAGAGTAAAGAAAATAACCTCACTTTTGTACTTTTTCAATGTTTTTCGTTGTTTTTTTCATCATAATGCTCTTATTACTCATCATAATTCCTCACTGAATGCAGGTTGACATTAGACATTTTATGGTATATTTTTAATTATAATTATAATTGTTAGTGAAGGTATAAACTGCTTTTAAAGTCAATTAAGAGGTGTGTTTGAAGATTTTTTTGAAGCATTAATGTATGTTTAATTATGATTTGAGTTCCATCACTGTATTAAAATAAGACTTGACAAAATCATTCTTTTTTTTTTTGGTCAAAATTATTTACGGTTTTTGAGATACTCTGCTTTAAAAAACCCCGTTTTCGGAACCCTGTGCCTTAATTGCACACATGCTTACGAAACCGGCCTCACGTTACTACAGTTGGCAGCGCGGTCTTGGTTTTTAATTGATGTGAATTGGTGAATAAAAATCTTAATTATGTCCATATCAATTCTTAGTACTTACAAACATTTAGAGCCGTTCTAAAATGTTTGGCCGTTTGGGCAGACTGTCAGAACAAGAAAGAAGTTATACTCCAGAGAATAACGCACAATAGGGATGTCACTTCTAAAATCTCCTTTTCGTCTTAAAAATGAGGTAAGGCCCTGCCCTGGCCTGCCCCAAGATTACAGATTATGAAAGCTTTTCAAAATCGGCACCGGACAGGCACTGTATTTCTAGACCATGCCATAAAATATTCCCTTCGTCTTTATAACTGCATTAAATGCACAACATACCATTGGGGCTTTTTCAATAGAAGCTTTTCAACCTCCGACCCGAAATAAGATCAATTTCAAGCTCCTGTGGTCCTCAGGTCCAGAAATTCTCTCTCAAACATAACTAACCATTACATTTCTCCTACCAGGGCAACAGTATGAGCCGGGAGGCTACGCCACGGCAGTGCAGCAGCGAACGAACATGACCCAGCGAGAAGACGCCCTGAAGTTCGAGCAGGGCCGCATCAAGGCGCTGCAGGAGGAACGTCTGCACATCCAGAAGAAGACCTTCACGAAATGGGTCAACTCGTTCTTGCAGAAGGTATGAGAAATAGTTTTTTTTTTTTTATGACAGTCCCATCGTACCCTAAACACACTACTACGGATCACATTTGAGCCATGAAACCGAACAGACTCTTCGCATCATCACCGTTTGGTTGAGACAGTATGTTATGGAATGTGCCCATATCAAGTTGGTTCAACTTCAAGACCCCAAACAGATCCCTTCTATGAGAGTCATATCGAATACTTACATTCCATCAATAAGTGATGTAAGTCCTCCACAACTCCACACTCCAAACAATTAGGCGAGTTAGTTTTCTTCATCAAAAAGGCAAACTTATTACATGGAATGTGTCCCGATCTAAGTCTGAAATAGTTTTTAAATTACAAATTGCGAAGAGCCGGTCCTGGCTTAGATTCCTAGATCGGGCAGTGTTACTGGGGATTTCCATTAAGAATTTCTCAGTAGCAGCCCGGAGTCTGGATTTGTACCCGGTTGATGGCAATAGGCTCGCTCCCTATTACATGGGACTTAAACATAACTGGCGAAATGTGGGTGTACTATAGGTACACCTCTGCCTAATCCTTCGTGGAAAACAGGCGTGATGTTATGTTATATTACGTGTTTATAATTATAAAATCCAGGATGAAAAGTAGCCTAACTCCTTCTCCAGGTCCCAGGCTAGGGTTGCCAACTTTTTATATCAACTATAGTATTATCGAAGCCATTGCCTTCGCTCCCGTGGTCTTTCCCGCGGGACCCGTTATTTTTCCCGGGATAAAAAGTAGCCTATGTTACTCCCTGAAAACCAAGCTTTCTAATGGTAAAAGATTTTTTCAAATCGGTCCTGTAGTTTCGGAGCTTATTCAATACAAACAAACAATCAAATCTTTCCTCTTTATAATATTAGTATATTATGGCCATGTATGTTTCAAAAACAGATGCAGATTTTTTGCTCCTATGAACCTTTATTAACAGGTTTTTTTAAATGTCTCATAATCTATTTTTCCACTCTCAAATAAAGTTACAAAATATTGTTAATTCAGCTTTTATGAGAATTAATACTGGACCTATGGCGAACATCTCACCATTTTGTATTAAAAAAAGTAATTTCGCCTACTTATATTTTTTCTTTATAAATATAGTATTTATATGGTGAGAGTGATGAATATAAATGTTGAGGGATGGAGAGGGAGAGGAAGACCAAAGAAAGGATGGATGGATTGTGTGAAGAGTGATATGAAGGAAAAAGGTGTAGATGATTGCGTGACGGTTGACAGGGGAGAATGGAAGAAGAAAACGTGTTGCGCCGACCCCAAGTAACATGGGCTAAGGGCAGGAAGATGATGACTATATTATAATGGTTGGCATCCCTATCCCAGGTTACCGATCTTTTAAATTTCATAACAATCGGTACAGTAGTTTAGAAGTGAAAAGGTTACAGACAGACAGACAAGTTACTTTCACATCACTACATATATTATTGTCTGTCTGTCAGTCTGAACGCGATAAACTCAAAAACTACCGAACGGATATAAATACGGTTTTCACCAATTGGCAGAGTGATCCACGGGGATGGTTTAGAAGTTAGACATGCCATCGCGGACTTTTTTGTTGAACTTTTTTAGATGAACCACCATTCTGTAGAAAATCATCTGTATGTATCTTTTACGGTTTAAGCTTCGTTCAGACAAGCGCGACGCGACAGCGTGACGCGACACCGGCTATTGTTATACCGTGAAGTTTTCTTAGAAATTGTATTGTACGAGTCGCGTCGCGCCGTCGCGTCGCGCTGGTCTGCACGAGCCTTTACGCTGCGCACGGCCAGTAAAGCTCCGAGTCGGCATGATTTTTGCCGACATCTTTAACAATAGGAATGATGACTAAAAAAATGTTTTTTGTCCATCATGAAGACTGAAAAAATAACGTACCTACACGTATTTTTTCTTTTTTTACTTTATCAAAAGATGACAGCCATGACGTCACGAGTATGACGATTTTATACATACTTGTGACGTATCAACCCCCACTCACCAACTTTAATGCGTTGTATCTAAGTCATTTTTTATTAATATGATAAAGCAATAAAATCTTTTTCACAAAAAATAAAACCGACTTCCAAAAAAAACACTACAAAGTGAAAAATAACTTTGATTTCGGAAGTCGGTGTCTTTGGGGTTTCATTTTCGTTTTTTTGCCACCGACTACCGAAATCAAAGTTATTTTTCATTTTGTAGTGTTTTTTTGGAAGTCGGATTTATTTTTAACCGACTTCAAAAAATGGAGGAGGTTCTCAATTCGACGGTATGTTTTTTTTTTTTTTTTTTTGTATGTTTGTTACGCGATTACTCCGCCAATTATGAATTGATTTTGATGATTCTTTTTTTGTTTGGTAGTGCATACTTCAGAAGTGGTCCCATATAAATTTGGTCAAGATCTGATGAAGGGTTTTTGAGTTAGCTTCAATAATACATATTTTTCCCACCTAGCATATGTGGATGATATTCTAATAGTTCCTGTCACTGTAATTTACTTGGTATTCAAATTTTTGTGGGGGTTTTGTGTAGGTACCACAACTAAAAAGTGAAAAATAACTTTGATTTCGGTAGTCGGTGGCAAAAAAACGAAAAAGTTTTTTGTGAAAAACATTTTATTTTTCATTTTTTAGTTGTGGTACCTACACAAAACCCCCACAAAAATTTGAATATCCATTACCTGCTATGTAAATTACAGTGACAGGAACTATTAGAATATCGTCCACATATGCTAGATGGGAAAAATACGTATTATTGAAGCTAACTCAAAAACCCCTCATCAGATCTTGACCAAATTTATATGGGACCACTTCTGAAGTATGCCCTACCAAACAAAAAAAGAATCATCAAAATCAATTCATAATTGGCGGAGTAATCGCGTAACAAACATACAAAAAAAAAAAACTTACAGCCGAATTGAGAACCTCCTCCTTTTTGAAGTCGGTTGAAAATACACGTGTCTAATATTTTTTTATTATCTGACTGACGGACTAAATAGAATTTCTTTTTTTTGACCCATTCATCATCCCTTATATCGACATATTTCACAAAACTTTAATGAATTATACACCAAAACTCCGTTTATTGGTGAAAACCCGTTCGGTAGTTTTTGAGTTTATCGCGTTTAGACAGACAGACGCGGCGGAAGACTTTAATTTTGTAAGGAAATAGGATTTTAATGACTAAAAATATAAATCACTGTAAGGCTACAAATTACGAGTACAAGACATTGTAGGTTTGAAGGATATAATATGCACTTACATAAAATAAAGTACCTACTTATCTTCTTTACAAAAACGTGACTGAATATGAGTACATGTATAATATGTACATACTAAATAATAATGAACATAACACAATAAGATGTACAGACGCCAGCACGTCAACCTCAAATTAACACGAAACACGAAACTGTCAAATTTTCCCAATCAAATTTGAACCTTATACTGTAGTAATAAAGTTAAAAATCTATTAAAGAAATTTGACAGATTGTAATAGGTTGATGTGCAGGCGTCTGTACTATCGAAGAAGTTCATATCTATAAACCGTAAGGACTATTTCTGCTTGCAGCGCTATAGAACCGGGGCGGTAACAGATGTAGTCATCGTGTTCACGAGATTTTGTTTTCAAACTACTTAGATATGAAGTTCTTCGATAGTACATGGATGACACAATATTCTATTATAAGCGAATGTGTCAATGATTCGTCATTTGTGGTTGCGTTATTTTCTCAATAAATGACACGTGTTATTTACAATTTAATTTATTGTTATTGGTGATAATGCAATTATGTTATTGTGCGCCCACGAAATGTCCTATTTACTTATTATCGAGGTCTGACTGTGTAAATGGAATCTTCTATACATCATAACATAATGCCTGTATTCCCTCAAAAGGTTAGGTAGAGGTGTTATAATACATCCACATTTCGCCAGTTATGCTTAACACGTTCAGTGCCGGGAGCCTTCCTGGAGGGTTCACCTAGTCGCATATGGGATGCCGGGAACCCCCGCGGGGGGCTCATTTTAAATACCTATAGGTTTTTCTTAGCGAATACAGCATTATAAACCGTGAAAATAAAATATGATGTATATTTTAACAAGATTTATTAGTGTATGCGTTGGTTTTAAAAGCCAAGCAATTTTGTTTTAATTTTTTATTCATGGTTACTAAAAATTCGCAAAAAAAAATTAAGGTTGGAAACTACGTAGGTATAGCGACAAGACTAGAGAGAGAGACGTCTTTTACTTCGTTTTACAGTGTTTTATAACACGGTTCTAAAGTCTAGACCTAATGCCGTTGGTCGTCCGCGACGTTAACTTTAGCGCGGTAACCCTCCCGGAGGGTTCACTTCCAATTTGTATGGCGGCATGACGTAAGAGATCTATGAAAAGTGGGTGGAGTGGAAACTGTTAAGCCCCATGTAATAGGGGGCGATCTTATTGCCATCAACCGGTTACGACCGGGTATGGAATCGTCTGTAGTACCTACGTATAAAATAGTTACGCGACCCAACGCACAGCCTATACCAATGAAATAAGGAAGTAGGACGACATGACTACATGAGATGGTGAAGGAAAACATCGTGAGGAAATCGGCATGCCTGAGAGATATTTCTCGACGGCAAGTGAAGCCAAGTCAGAGGCCCGTGGGCGACATAAAAACTCTGACACCAGGTTAGTCACTAACACAAGAAAAAGAAAGAAGGGTAGATAATGATTCTAATGTCTACTAAAAACTAAAACCCAAAGCGGGTCTAACGAGGTGTTGTATGTGAATAAAGAAAATACAAAGTGCATTTTGTCATTGATTGTAGACCCTAACGAAGTTCACAAAACCTTGATTCGTGACGATAAAAAGTTACGCATAGAATAGTTAAAAGCTATGCGTCATTTAGTTACACGCGAAACAAGAAAAAGATTTGTGTAATATACAAAAACTGCGCGCAGAAAAAGTTATTCTAAAATTAAGAAAAAGTTACGCTCAAAATAACTAAAAGTTACGCCCAAGAAAATAATAAGCTCGCTCGAAATATACTAAAAGGTGCGCCCAAAATACACAAGGTTACGCCCAAAATAAGAAAAGTGACGCTCAAAATAACAAAAGGGAATACGCGAAACAAAAAAAAAAAAAAAAAGAAGCTAAACATAGTAAAGAGTTACGCAATAAATAGACGCATGAAGCACAATAAAATTGTAAAATATTGTAATTACTTCACTCCTCTGTCACTGTTTTGATTAATTCTCTGTTATGTACAATTGGCATGAGATCATTCTTGTCGATCAACGTGAAACACAATAACAAAATAAAAAGGTAAAATAATCATAAAGCAATAATATTGTGTGCCTCACGGCTGCGCCAAAAAGGTTCATTTCAGCATGAATGCCCCACAAATGCTGTCTGACGCTGGTTTTCTTTCTAATGAACCCCTATGGACAAGTGACGGGGAGTACCAACAGTTTCAACATACCTAATACATATTTATTATACATCTAAATAAATAAGTAAACTACATAAGGTCTATTTAATTAAGAGTAATCTCAATTATTTTTAAACACAAATAATCCGACAAGTTGATCCTAATTATGTTCTAGTAATTACTGTAATTATTGTGATACTAAAAGTATTGTATGTTGGCTTTTTACGCGGTTTCACTGATTGATATGGGTATTAGTCGTAGCATAATCAACACAGGCCTCCTCACAGTGAGAGGGAGTGGGCCGTAATCCACCACGCGGGCCCAGTGCGGGTTGGTAGATGTCACATGTCTTCGAATTTTTGGTTCTAGGACATGCCGGTTTCCTCACGATGTTTTCCTTCACCGTTTGGAGAGCAGTGGTGATGAAATAATTTACACAAAGTGAAGAGCTTGTCAGGGTTCCAACTTACGCCGACAACTCGTAATCCGCGGCCATTACCATTTGGCCACCACTGGGCTACCATGCACTGCTCCATGGGTATTAGTAGTGTAGTACCTATTGTATTACGGGTTAGTGGCTAAACAGCCGCACGGGTTGATCTTCAAGGTTTAGCAACGCTAGCCGAGGTCGGTCCGTAGATGGGTAACTATCCATTAAATCTCCGTGCCTCGGAAAGCACGTTAAGCCGTTGGTCCCGGCTGTCATTCGTGGATCTTTGACAGTCGTTACGGGTCGTCAGAAACACAGAAGTCTGCCTACCAGTCTTACCAAGAGCTATCGTGTTACACAGTAACTATTGTGGAGGTCAGATAGGCAGTCACTCCATGTAAAATACTGGATTCAGCTGTAGCCGGAACCAAGATAAAAACCGCCCCAAGATACTTGGGAAAAGGTAGTCCGGTGATGACCACAGAAAAGATCAAATTATTTTATTAGTCAAATATCATGCACAACATACAATGATATCATTCCAGTGTGAGATGTCGAAGGTTAAAACTATTATTTATTTGTTTTATCTCAATAGACGCCGATACAATTGATTTATTTGATTATAATGTCCATGCCCTTGTCTTTGACGTTGGTCTATAAATGGAGCGCTCTTTACATGATTAACTTAGCATTTTATCTAAGTCTAGTGTAAAATTTTAAATTTTTTCTAGCGGCCGCTACTGCTAAGTATGAATCCTGGGTTCAATTCCCGGGTCGGGCGAAGTGTTATTGGCTTTTTCCATCTGGAATTTCTCAGTAGCAGCCCGTAGACTGGGGTTGTTTTCGCTGATGGCAATAGGCTCGCCCCCTATTACATAGGAGTTGAACATAACTGGCGAAATGGGACACATCACAACCGTAATGTTATGTGTGATGTGTCCCATTAATTCCTTTTCTTAATTATTAAAAGAATCTAATCCTCTAAGACTTCTTGTCACAGTCATGACGTACAGCTGCCGAATATTTCTGTTATGTTTATATGTTTTCACTTCTCATGCTCTGAAAGTGCTTATTTGTGCAGGATATAAGCTGCACAAAATCGAATTTTGTGCACAAGTGCATTAACGTATCTACTCATAAATGTATCTATATTAAGGCAAAGAAAATGAGCCATACAGCCAAACACAATAAGAAGTTCATAGATTGAATTCGTTATTTTATAATATTTAGTTTAATTTATTTGCCTTATGTGTTTTTTAAGATACTCGTATAAAAACAATTTCCTTTAGTATTCAAAACTGTACTAATTTTAGTTTGAAATTTAATTAAAGAAATGTTATGTTTTATAACATTTCTTTAATTAAAATTCAAAGTATATATATTTTACCGCTGCTCTATATATATTTTATATCGAGCAGCGGTGGCCCAGTGGTGGCGGCCCCGACTTACGAACAGTAAGTCGTGGGTTCGAACCCAGACTGGCGCATTACTTTGTTTATTTCATCACCACTGCTCTCAAAACGGTGAAGGAAAACATCGTGAGGAAACCGGCATGACCTAGAACCAAAAATTCGAAGACATGACATCTACCAATCCGAACTGGGCACGCGGGGTGGATTATAGCCCACTCCCTCTCATTGAGAGGAGGCCGTGTCCCTGCAGTGGGAACGTTATAGGCTGATGATGATGATGATGTTTTATACTACTGTTTTATTTCCTCGCAATCGAAGTGAAAAGCAGAGTTTATAACTCGTCCACAAAACCATTTTATCCTCGACATTACTATCAGCCCTCGCCTACGTCTCGGGCTGCTGAAAGTCTCGAATAAAAATGGTTCGTTTTGTGCACTTGTCGTAAAATCGACTATTATATTGTTGTGTTTATGTATGCACGTGTTTCGGTGACAAATAAACCTATTTTTCTTTCGTTCTAATCTTTTTGTCTTTCTTTCCAGGCGCGAATGGAGGTCGAGGACCTGTTCGTGGACCTCGCAGACGGACGGAGGCTGCTCAAACTGCTGGAGATCATCAGTGGGGAGCGGCTCCCTCGGGCCAACAATGGTCGCATGAGGGTGCACAAGATTGAGAACGTTAATAAGAGTTTGAGCTTCTTGCATACTAAGGTAAGTTTCTTGTAAGTTGAGGAAAAAAACGTACAAGTTTACGAAGGGCAAGCACGCCTCTGCCGTTGGCGCCTGCCGCTTGTGCATATGAGCACCTAGGAACGTGGGAGGTAGTTCTGAGACTTCTGTTTCTTAGTAAAAGTTAGTTGTACTTCATATCTATACATCGTAAGGACTATTTCTGCTTGCAGCGCTCGGCGGCTATACAACCGGGGCGGTAACAGATGTGGTCATCGTGTTCACGGGATTTTGTTTTCAAACTGTTTAGATATGAAGTTCTTCGATAGTACAGACGCCAGGACATCAACCTACTACAAACTATCATTTTTTTTAAATTGTTTTTCAACTTTATCACTAAAGTATAAGGTTCAAAGTTGATTGGGAAAATGTGATAGTTTCGGGTAGGTTGACCTGCTGGCGTCTGTACATATCATTATTTTTTGTTCTCATCTTACCGGGCACACGGGTTTGTTCCTATTGTACAGTGTGTTAACTAACTAAGGGCGTTCCCGCTAAACACAATAGTATAGAGTCCAGACATGCTAAAAATAATAAGTGATCAAACGAACTTACCTGTTGTGAAGTTCGATCATTATTATACGAAGGGCTTCGTTCGAAGATATAACATTTACAATGCAGCTTCGTCACGTAGTCGACAACCATACGCATATTTAGAGCTGAAAGCAAAAACTAAACGCACAAGTATAGCTACTACACACTATATGTCATCTGTCATTATTTTAGAGTAAGAAGAGAATCTCAATTTTTCTGGGGTAGGGTAGGGAGGGTTCCTTATATCTTCGAACGAAGCCCTTCGTATAATAATGATCGAACTTCACAACAGGTAAGTTCGTTTGATCACTTATTATACTTCAGGCTTCGTTCTCGATATAACATTTACAATGCAGATGTTAAGAGATTATGAGGAAAATTGAGATTTCCAATAAGAAATAAATCGTATTTCAATAACATATTAAATCTTTTTGTTTTTTGGATACAAATGACATAATAAAAAATAATAGATAGTCTCATTCATCTTAATAACGGACTTATTATCCAACTTATAAACAAGTTTTAATCAAATATCTATATATAAACAATATACCATTATAGATAAATAATCAAATTATTCATCCTATTATTGAACTTGTCAAATTTTGTTTTATACTTTTTTAATAAGATACCAATATAAGTAGATAAACAATCAAATTATTCATCTTAATATTGAACTTCTGGTCTAATTTAGATTTATACTTTTTAAGGTACGTTATAATGATTATTCGCATTCATAATACTCAAGTATTTTGTTCAGTATTAAGCACAGCATGAGTAAATTCGTTTGAATTATTGACAATTGCTCTATTAAAGTCTACCGAAAGGTGAAAGAGCTATTTGTCTAGCCTGACGTTTGCCATTATTACATCGAATGACGCTCCCTTAGCGTTAGTACCTACTCGTAGTGGATGTCGAGGTATGTCTAGTACTATGCCCTGAAAAAACACTAATATCTATGATGCAAACAGAGAGTTGGTATATTACCTATATTATAGAAACCAAATGATAGAGGTGGTGGTGAGAGAATGGTAGAGGCAGAAACTGGTTTGTGGGGGCTTATACAATGAAGGTATTAAGTGAGTATTATTTCCTTCTAATGCCCTGAGTACCTACCTATAGTTAATGTAATCACATAATGTACTAGCTAGACTTTCGGACTTTTCAAAGAAAGGTAATAAAAAAGGTTCAGTTGGCTGTGACCAGGACCCAGGACCAGACCTGCATGATTTACTGTGCAGTTAGGTATTTTTATAATTATTTTTTAAAATCAAAGTTTATTTTTAAAACATTTAAGACTTAACTTGGGGTCCCAGCTAGTTTCATACTTGGCCCCATAGAAACCTTTAAGTAGGTAGCCTCTTGATGCGGTCATAACCCCCATGTTTGAGTCTACTGCGATAGCAAGAGCTGACTTAAGTTAATTTAAAGACCCCATACAAGGACCTTATCTTGAATTGCTTGGTTAAAAAAAAAAATATTATTTTGATTTAGATTGGTACCTATAGATGTTGTAAATGGTAAGTACTTTGTTTTTCTTTGTTGACAAATGGCCCACCATAATTTATAGGTAAAATTGTATTGTTCCATGGTATTATTTGAAAGAGAACTTAAATTAACTACAAAAAAAATTACTTAGATAGCTAGTCTTAGCCCTGCCTTCCGGATAATATCCCGGTGGAGATGTAGAGGGTGATTCTGTCAGGCTTATGACGGCTAGTATGCCATAACCATAATGCCTGTCAATTTTCCATTCTTAATTTTTTGTTAATATCTTAATAACTGGCAAAATGGGCACAAAAACGCGTAGTAAAAATGTAGTTTGACCAAGACATGGTAATAGCATAGACTACAGTCGATGCATCAGGGCCGGTTTTCAGGATATGTAAGATTGACGTTTTTGCATTAATTCTTGAAGTAAAAGTCAATACCTATCAGGTTGACCAAACTGATTAAATGAGTCACAAATTGTACTGGAATGTGGAGGTATTTATTTTCTACTTTATGTCAGTATTGGCTGTATTTAAGAAGCAAATAGCCAAGTTGCTTCATGTAAGAAGCAAATAGCCAAAGTTTATCTTCACACCATCGCTAAATAGGCTTCTGGCAAAGTTATTTAAATGTAGGTACTGAATACCTCCCATTTGGTTAATATGGCACTTATTATCAACATGTAACAATATATGTGAATATTGTATATTTTTAACACTCATTTTTAAGGTAAAAATATGACAAGTTGTTCTAGATGATTTATGTGATAAGTACTTATAATTTTTTAGTCTCTTTCCAGAATCCATGAACCATATTATCATTACAAATGGCCCCCCACCCACTTCTTGACCTGTAAATATTTCCGAATCATATATTGAGTATGCAATACTTTTTATGTGTAAACTATTGATATTATCAGCCCACTGCTGTAGATCTAGTTTAATATCTGGGTGAATGATAATCTTTTTATCAGCCTTTACTTTATAGTAAACCATGATATTTATGATTATTATGGTGTAATAGTTTTGTGGTCTAAGTCTGTGTAATCTCTGTTAAGCCAAACATATGTACTTGCCAGGTATCAGGCATGTGGCAGTCAATGTTCCTATTAACTGAGTACCTATGGTCTAATTTTTTTTTTTTTTTTTTCAAATCTGGAATTTTGGAAATTGCAATTGTTTCATTAACATTTTTCCAAACATGTTTTATAATCAGAATCAATGCACAAGAGGTCATCAAAGTCTTGTACTGATTTTTAAATTGTTTAACCACAGTTCTCATAATCTTAGAGAACACATAAGGTGCAGAACACAAGACATATGGGGATGCATTAAATCTGTATAATTTATCATGCTCAAAGCATCAATACTTCCGGTGAACTGGATTACTATTTACCATTAGATAGCATTCTTTTAAATCAATAGTCTCCTGTAGAAATTACACAGCATTATTATTACTGCAGTTACAAATTTGTTAGCAGGCTTAAGGTTTATAATAAATCTTTTGCTACCCTTCAGTTTTTGGAAACAAAACACATAAGGTGCAAGGAGAAATTGCACCTAATGCCAGCAGATTATTAATGGCGGTATGCTTATCAGGATCATTTATAATATCATTTTATAATGACTGTTGAGATTGTGACTTATAAGGTGTGTCAATAAAAGGTATTGAGTATCCATTGACATGTTTCAATATTGAAACATCATCAGATGCTTTGCCAACAAGGTAAAAAATATTTAATCTTCCAGCATGACTAACTCTAGTATCGAGCACGAGTCTTGTCCTGTGGGGCTTTGGGCTTTGTCACAGCATGCGGTGGCTGGTACTGGTAATATTGTTCTTTGATATTTCCTTGCTTGATATGAGAACTGTGGTTTCTTGAGTCCCAGCCTCAAATTTGTCCTCTGTTGGTTGTATGTGTGTAACCAAGTGAACCACTTAAGTTTCCCTGACGGGTTGTGGTAAAAGTAGTTGGCTTGTTTATAGATTGGCCTGTTCTTTGGTAAGCTTGTAGGACTTTTTATCTTTTGAAATAGGCTGTTACCATGAAGGTAAGATTACAATAAAGGTGATTATCTGTTTCTAATTATTTGACGATATCTAAGCATTTTTGGTCAGGACGGGGAAAATAAGGTTTTTTCCACGGTTTTGATTGAGTGAAGTGTAATTCTGTTAACATCCTTCTAGCGTCACTGAGCTGGTTGATCTCTATCATTATTATTGTTGTTGATTAACATAGATAATGCAACACCTAAAATGGTGAGTCCCTTCTTCAAAATTGTATTTCAAATATAGGTTAAGTCGTTGTTTAATGCTCATTTGTATGCATATTAATGCATCAAATCCCATAATGCTTGCAGCACGTCCAGGGATAAAACATTAGTAGGTGCAGTCTAGCACAGGTGCTCGGTCAGGCTCAGGTAGAGCGTCAATTACAGTCATAGCTGTATTAGAGTTATCCGGATTTGTGTCAAATAAAACTGGTGGTTCGACACAGTCATCAAGTACCTAGATATCTGCAAAAAAATAGATTTGACCCCGACAATGTACCATAATATACATACCTAAGCGTAGCCTCTCGAACTACACTATTAAAATAGGTAAATGATAAAACTCGTGCGTTTATCTCGTAAATGCCCCGAATTATTTGTTCTCGTCAATGCATCTCGTACATTACCCGCGAGGTACAATAAATATCGTATACAAACCATGTAAGATACTTAGGTTTTACTGTATAAAACTTCTACAATGAAAAAAACTCGTGCGTTTATCTCGTAAACGCCCCGAATTATTTGTTCGCGTCAATGCATCTCGTACATTACCCGCGAGGTACAATAAATATCGTATACAAGCCATGTAAGATACTTACGTTTTACTGTATAAAACTTTTAAGACAATGATAAAACTCGTGCGTTTATCTCGTAAACGCCCCGAGTTATTTGTTCGCGTCAATGCATCTCGTACATTACCCGCGAGGTACAATAAATATCGTTTATAAGCCATGTAAGATACTTACGTTTTTACTGTATAAAACTTTTAAGACAATGATATAACTCGTCCGTTTATCTCGTAAACGCCCCGAATTATTTGTTCGCGTCAATGCATCTCGTACATTACCCGCGTGTTACATTGTTTTATCTTGTGAAGAAAAACTGATGAATCGGTGTTGTACCGGTGTCGTTTCATGTAGTCTTCGGATTTTTTGAAGATAATATTCTTTTCCTTTTGTTTTCGTTTCGGCATGATAACTTATGCCAACTTTAAACACACTTTAAACTAGTTTTAAACACTATAATTAATATTCTTTGGGAATTACAACGTATTGGTTGCCGCGCAAACGTAAAGAATGACAGATGACATATAGTGTGTAGTAGCTATACTTGTGCGTTTAGTTTTTGCTTTCAGCTCTAAATATGCGTATGGTTGTCGACTACGTGACGAAGCTGCATTGTAAATGTTATATCGAGAACGAAGCCTGAAGTATAATACCACCATAGAAAAAAAAAATTGTTAAGTACTTAAAAGAAACACTGTACACGAGCACTTGTCGCACTTGTCTTTCCACTTTGAAAGACAAGTGCACGTGTACAAAATGTTTCTTTTACGTATCAACTTAATATTTTTTGTGAATAATTCACTTATTTTTTTCACAAATTTTTATTATTGACCATTAGTACCTATTATAAAAAAAATATTGGACAGTAAGTGTACTATTGTGGGTCAACGGGAACGCCCTTCATACTGTTAGTTAACATACTGTATTTAAATAAATTAGTTGCAAAAGACAATGTATTACATAGTTTATCAATAGAAATATCGCACAACTATCTTATCAAAAAAGATAAATATTGTGACAATGTCGATGTATTGCTACTTATATTCACGGACAGGGAATTTTATATTCATGAATCAGCTGTTAACTGCAAAAAGAGTTAAGTTATTGTTGCTTGCCTCGTTGGTCTAGTGCAGCGGTTGGCAACAGGTTAACACGTTCAGTGCCGGGAGCCCGTCAAAATTTACAAAAAAATAAAATAAATAATTGATTCTAGTCACCCCTGCTAAAAGGTAGTTTTCGTATGGAGAAGAATGGACAAGAAACTCAACCGTTACTCTTTTAAATATCTTGTGTACCTACATTAATTATATAATTATATGTGAATACGATGCACCTAGAATAAGATTACTATACCACGACAGGTAAAAAGAATGAAAAATGAAGCAATGACAGATAAATTAATTATGTGATAGATGCATGGTGCTCTCATATTTACACCTAGTCGCATATAGGATGCCGGGAGCCCTCGCGGAGGGCTCATTTTAAATGTAGGTTGTTCTTAGCGAATACAGTATTATAAACCGTGAAAATAAAATATGATGAATATTTTAACAAGATTTATTGCCTAGTATACAATAAGCGTTGGTTTAAAAAATCCAAACATTTTTATTTAAAAAATATTTTTCGGTCACGGATTCCAATATTCACAAAAAAAATAAAAGGTTGAAAACTACGTATAGCGACCATACCTCCTGAAAATACTATTTTACTTCGTGTTACAGCGTTTTATAACACGGTTTTAAACCTAATGGCCTCGACCGTCCGCGATGGTTAACTTTCGTAATGCCGGTGACCCTCCCAGAGGGTTCAATTCCAATATGTATGGCGGCAAGGCGTATCAGTTCTATGAAAAGTGGGTGGAGTCGAAAGTGTTAAATTACTTACCTACTATTAAATTAAAATAATATTTTTAAATAATTGCCAAGTAGAATCTAATTTGATTATTTATCTTAGCTTTAGTGGGTAGACGCAGCTGCAGTTATTTGCTAAGCTGTGCTGTGTGGCTCAAGAGAGAGCGTTTGAGTACAGGGGTTCGGGTGCAAATATAGTAAAAACTGCTTATAATAATTATCTCAAGAAAAAAAAAGAAAAAGAAAGTAATATATTTATTCTGCACAAACAAAACGCACATTTAAAGAAAAAATATAAAATACACAAATAAAAAAGAAGCAAAAAGCCTCGTATTCAAGTTATTCAACCAACAAATAAACATTTGAAAATGTTGTTCATTGCTTGATGACAAGGCCTCGGACCAAAGACAATACACTTCTGCCTAACTCATCGAGGAAACAAGGCGCGATGTTATGTTATGTGATATAAAAAGTTATTTATCAATTAATTAAAATTTATGTAACATAAAAGACATGAGAAAAAGAAATATTTTTTCGTGTTAGACAACGCAAAATATTACATTTATGTATGTACCTTTCCTGTACATTGTGTGATTGCATAATCTTCGAAGCCCGCGTAAAACACGGTACTTGTTAGACTTCCTTACACACATAAACATGCTAGCTTATGTCATGTTATAAAATATAAAATTATGATTTGGAAGTGGACGCGAATTTTTATTACGTTTATTGCAATTTGCAGGTCTGTGTCAAGTTCGGCACGGTTGGCGCAGTAGTTAAGCGATTGACTGCTGCGCTGCGTGTCGCGGTTTCGATTCCCGCACGGAACAAATATTTGTATGACCTACAATTAGTTGTTCTGGGTCTGGCTGTATGTGTATATATGAGGTTATTCCGGGTCTGGTGCGTTTACAAACATTTAAACTCTTAAATGTTTGTAAACGCACCCACAATACAGGAGAAATTATTCATAGTGTGAGCTTCATGTTGGAACTTACTTATAACAACTAAATGTACACATGAATGCAATAAAAATTGTTTTTTTTTGAATTTTTTGAACGTTTAAAAAAGAAAAAACTTCACGCAAGGGGGTTCAGAATCATGTACTGAATGCATGGTATCAGTTTTCGCGTCGATGTCCCTTCTACCCTGTATATTTCTACATATTATTATTTTAAGACTGTTAGATTTTTAAATTATGTAAATTTTATATTAACTTGGAAATTTAATAAAGGAGAATGCCAAGTTGTTCTTCAAGACTCGGCCAGAACCGACAAAGATGAACTATATATCATTAAAAAGGAAAATAATTATAGAATTTGATTGTATATTTAGTTATTTAAAAGAAGTACACCAAAAAAAGTTATAATAAAGTTGTCCACTTAATACTTCTAATTTTAACGATAACAACAAATAACCTATTAAATTATGAATTAAATAATGATTTTTGGCACATAATATTATCCTCGAAAAAAATATTTTTTTTTCATATTTAATATACCTACATAATTATAACATACTTACATTATTTTAGAATGTAGGTATGGAAAAATAACATACTTTTTAACAATTTATTATTCATAAGAATCTCTTCAGTCTCAGTTTCTAACGAGTATCGTCGCATTCGAAAGGCATTTACTCCACAATTAATGCAACGAATCATGGTTAGTAGACTAAAGGTCCGTCCGTGTGAGAAAAGCCAGGTCAACAAGTAGGCAGGTTCAGATGTTCGGTTGGGCGAGCCGGGTCAACGAGTAATACAGGTTCAGGTTCAGTTTCAACAGCCAAGGTAGTCGTAAGTGGTAGAAAAATCGGAGTCCAGAAACACAGCAATATACAACACAAAACTCAAAAACACGTAATCACTTCGACGCTCATGATAAAACGCGCAGGAGATTCAGGAGAAGTAGTAAAACTTTTTAACAATCATCAATGACAACTACAAAAACAAGATCAAGTGTTGCCAGCACTATAATAATTAATATTCTAAATTGTATCGAAAATCGAATTAACTTATTTTAAATTGTTATAAAATATATTCAAAATATATCTAAATACTATTTATTATATTAAAAATTTCGAGTTACGACTTATATATGTAGTAAATTCACTTAAGTAGTTTCATAATGATATTAATGCAATCGATTTGCAAGTGCAATTTCGTATCGATATTATTTTATTTTGGTATTGGCAACAGCAGATAGGAAACGTGTTGAAAAATTGAATAACTATTTAAAACTACTTTTAAACGGTGTACTTCTACAGATTTTATTTATACTCTATAATTCTTACTGTTTTATATTATAAATTATCATAAATATTAAAAGTCTGTCGGACGCTAAATGATTCGAGCCGATTCTTGTCATTGTCCTTTGAAATTTAAATAAAAAGTATAGATAGTGCAATCCACTGAGACGCGCCCCACTCCGCTCCGTACTAAAGTACAGTCATCGCGGAGTGGGGCGCGTCGTCGTGGATTGCACTATAAGTACAACAAATTAAATTATTATACTAACTACATTTTTATCTCTTCGCAGGTGCGCCTGGAGTCAATAGGTGCAGAAGACATAGTGGACGGTAACCCTCGTCTGATCCTGGGTCTCATCTGGACCATCATCTTGAGGTTCCAGATCCAGGAGATTGAAATTGATGTTGTGAGTACCTACCAAAATTATATCACCATATTTTTTCGTTATAAAACTAATTTTATTACACTGGTTATTAATTTCATGGTGTTTCAAATTTTATGGGGGTAGAAATAAAATTATCTTTTATGCGTAACTCATATTTACAACAAAAAACGATGCCTTAAACTTAAATAAAACTTACTAACTGTAGTTTTATGTCGCCAAACTATAGGATAAATAAGAGGATGAAATCTCACAAACTATTTGCTAGTTTTCTATTAATTATTTTGTAATTAAAACGTTTATAAGTTATATATTTGCAAGATGTCTTCAATGGTTAATATTAAATTTTTGCAATTTGTATTAATTTCAGTCAGTAGCAATTTTGGGTTCAAAATTATCAGGTTGCAAATAAGCAAATCCAAAAGTGCTAATATTCTCTATCTCTCTCTCTCTTTCCCAGGACGAAGAAAACGAATCATCAGAGAAGAAATCCGCTAAAGACGCCTTGCTCCTGTGGTGTCAACGAAAGACTTCTGGTTATCATGGCGTACATATACACAACTTTACCGACTCCTGGAGGTCTGGTCTCGGGTTCAATGCTCTCATACACGCGCATAGGTAAGTCTACCCATCCTAATCTAGACCTCAGCAATTTTGCTTAACTTCAAACTCTGTGTTAGCTCTTCAAAATTCTCGAAGGTAAATAAAGACCTTAAAGAAGACTATTGGGTTAACCCATCCAAATATCGCCTTCAGCAACGTTGCTTAACCTCACTCTACAGTGGCCTACGAAATATCAGTAAGATTAAGTCTTATGAACGGGACCACCCTTCAAAATCTAAGCCATAGCAACTATACGATAACTTGTCAAAATGCCAAAAAAGCAAGGATGTATTCATCTGACACCGACCACCCATCGAATTATTTAACTCGGTAACGTTGCTTAACCTTGGTATACCTAAGGAGTACGTATATCAAGGTTTTGTTTAATATCGAAACTCATCACGTCTGTTCAGTTTCGCTAAGTAATTTAACTTGACCCCGTAGATAGTGCTGAGCCCTTAGAATTAGAATTTTATTTTATTTGTAGGAATGTAGTTTTACTTAGTATGGTGTAAAAATATTTTTGTTAGTTCTATACATTCTACCACAAAGTATAATTATGGTGTACAAATATTCAATGGTAATTCTTAACTAAGTACAATATTAATTTTAAGTTGAATCCTTGACTACATCTAAATGGACTAAGGACAGTAACAAGAAGATAGACAGAACTGTTTGACTAATTAACATTTTACTTCTAGACCAGACCTATTCCGCTGGTCAGAGCTGCCGGTGACCGAGCACTTGGAGACCCTCAACCATGCCTTCGATGTGGCGGAGAAGCACCTCGGCATACCGCGACTGCTTGATGCTGAAGGTAAGGACATTTTGATAGATTATATTGCATCCCCACCTATGAAATCAGCGTTTTGTATGGAGAATTTTAAAGAAGTTGAATTTTTAATACTAACATTTTCTTAATTTATTTCACAACCATGAGCACTAATGTTTTAAAACTTTTATGAACTAATGTTTAAATACTAAGATAACGTATGCCACTTGGATTAAGCGACAAAAATAAGTTTTGGCTTAATAAAACAAATAGGGGTCATTTCTGCTAACAAAAAGAGGAGTCATTATTAAGGTATTTTTTATGTTTAGAAAACTATACGTAGTAAGGTTTTTTTAGTATTGGTAGTTGTCTATGATGGTCATTATTCGATTAAATCATCGAAATGACGAGGTTCTCGAGGACCCAATATTAAAAAAAAAACGATCTGCCTAGCCCAGTGGTCGGCAAACTCATTAGTCAATAGAGCCAAATGTCAATACTGTAACAACTAAGATTATTTATGAGAGCCAATCCTTTCTGTGTGCCCAAACTGTGTCAATACACTTTTCTGAATCCTTACAACTGCCGTCCTCTTTCACTCCACAACGGTTCCTAAAATGAACTTACTAAGAAGTAGGATGCCTTCACCATCATCATCACATCGGCTGCTAATAATGTGATGAAAGCATCTTACTTATTAACATATTATTTTTTGGTGAAAATACTTTGGTAATAAATCTTCTACGCTCGCTCGCAGTCATCGACATTTGTTCAGAGCCGCATTCTCTAGGCCAAAGAGCCGCGGTTTGCCGACCACTGGCCTAGCCTTTAGGGGCATGAGGAACAGGGTGTAAAGTTCACTCATCCACCATAGAAAAGGGAGGATCCTCCGACCAGACGGGTGTTGTGTCTGGCGGGCCGACTGCCCGACTGTTGATGTCGGATAGTCTTAGATGTGTCGTTCGCGCGGTAAACTCTAATTGCGCGATGCAGGATTTGTGTGTCGTCATGTCTTTTGATGTGTAGTTCGTATGTGGCGGTGTAACCGCTACAAGCCTTTTCCCAGTCGTTACGGGTCGTCAGAAACCCGAAAGACTAACAACCAGTTTTACCAAGGGGTATCGTATTACCCAGTTACTGGGTTGTGGAGATCAGAGAGGAAGTCGCTCCATGTAAAATGCAGCTGCATCCGGTTAGACTGGAAGCCGACCCCAACATAGTTGGAAGAAGGCTAGGCAGATTGATTGAAGCAACTTTTGGTAGGCAATCAAAGATTTTCCTATCTATGAATAAATAACTCCATTTATCCTCCAGATGTGGACACCAGCCGCCCTGATGAGAAGTCGGTGATGACGTACGTGGCGTCCTATTACCATACCTTTGCGAGAATGAAGAACGAACAGAAGAGTGGGCGCAGAATCGCTAACGTGAGTATAAGAATTGAACTTTCATCGTAGATTCATCTTAAAAACTGTATATTATAGTTGCGACGAATATCCGGCCTATGCGGCCAGTATCCGGCCATTTTTTTACTATCCTGCGCTGGCCGGATTGTCATCTTGTGCCGGATATTCGGCTAGCCGGATTCTTTGCCTTATTTTCGTAATAAAATATAAATAATACTACTAATTTAGAAAACCAATCTGTTTATTTAAAAAATATATACATTTTTGGTCTGTAAGCACTTATGGTAGCTAATTCTAATCAATATTTGAAATCTACTAAAGGCAAATTGTGATGTATGAAATCATTTTTTCGCCTTTTAAAGATAATAAGCGATTTCGTTGACGTTCGCTTCGACCGGATATTCGGCTATCCGGCTTCGGCAGTCGTCGGTTATCCAGTATCCGGCCAAAATACTATCCGTTGCAACTCTACTGTATATGAATACATACAGAGTGTTTTGTATAGGACCTCAAAGTGAACTGTGAGTGGAGCAGTGGTGTCCAAGTGATACTGGCCGCGGCTTACGAGTTTGTAGGTCGAGACTTCGGACACTTTACTTTTTTGAAGAAGACCAATACTAACAATTCCGCCCTTTCTCAGATTATCGGCCAGATGATGGACTGCGACGACCGCAAAGGAGAATACAGCAAACTGTTCAGCGTACTCCTTGAATGGATACTCCTCAAGATCCAGGAGTTGAACGGCAGAGAGTTCCCCAACTCATTAGATGGCATACAACGGTTACTGCTGTCTTTCAAACAGTATAGAACAGTGGAGAAACCGCCCAAGTAAGTGATGTTGTTTGATAGTACGGGATATGGTGTGATAGTTAGGGATGTAGTGTGATAGTTAGATGTAGTGTGATAGTTAAAGATGTAGTGTGATTGTTAAGGATGTAGTGCGATAGTTAAAGATGTTGTGTGATAGTCTGATGTAGTCTGATAATAAGAACTGTGATAGTTAGACGATGAAGTTTGATAGTTCAGTTGTGACGTGATATTTTGGGTAAGTCTGTTAAATGTACTCTCCAAATGGATAGTCCTTAAGATCCAGGAGATGAACGGTAGAGAGATCCCCAACTCTTTAGATGGCTTACAACGATTGTTGCTGTCTTTCAAATAGTATAGAACTGTGGAGAAACCGCCGAAGTAAGTGATGTTGTTTGATAGTACAGGATATAGTATGATAATAAGAGATTTAGTGTTATACTAGGATGTGATGTGATATTCAGAGTATGATAGTTTTTCACAAACGATTGGATAGTCAAGATATTTTTATATTAGATAGTTGTTCGATTTTGGGGCAAAGATTTTAATTAGAGTAGAATAGAATGATTTTACATAGTTTAGTTTTTTTTCATGATTTTACGTAGTTTGTTTATAATGTGATATCTGGATTTTGTGCTACGGTCACATAGGTTTTAATTGTTTTTTTTAAACAAATAAAACAAATAAATTTTATATTTTATCTCACATTTTTTTCACTCCTCTCTAGATACAAGGAGCGTTCAGAGATCGAAGCGCTGTACTTCCACATCAACACCATGCAGAAGAGCCTGACAGGCGAAGCGTGGGTACCGCTTGAAGGTCAGCTGCCGCAGGACCTGGAGAGGGCATGGCAGCAGCTGGAACAGGTGAGATTAATGCCCGAAGGGTTAGGTAGAGGTGTACTTATAGTACCCCGGACCCCCACATTTCGCCAGTTATGTTTATGTCCCATGTAATAGGAGGATTTGGTACTTACTACCATGTAATTTTATTTTTATTTAAGGGTCGACGGCTCGAACTCGTTGGTGGCGAGACTAATATGCATGCTAATTAGTGTATTTATTTGTTTAGTTTTATTTCTTCAGTAGGTATCTATTTATTTATTAATTAATTTTGTTAAATAGACGATGATTTATAACGAAAACGAGCGCGTAAAATTTCATGAACAGACTTTTGGGCGTAGAGATATTATGCAAAAACTATTGGATGTATTTACTCAAAATAAAAACTGAATAAATTATCTCTTTAAGGTTTTTAATTTTTTATTTTGCCATTTTCTTACTACATAAGTTATTTATTGACGCCCAAAGACGAGTTAAAATTAGTGTTGAAATATGGAAGTTTCGACGCTCATAACTTCAAAACTATTTTTTTTTTCTAATTCTGCTTCCATACTGGACTAGATTATGACAAGACAAGATTATCGAAGATCTTCATATCTAAGCAGTTTGAAAACAAAATCCCGTGAACACGATGACCACATCTGTTACCGCCCCGGTTCTTTAGTGGCCGAGCGCTGCACGCAGAAATAGTCCTTACAGTACCTAATAGTCGGTATAAAGATATGAACTTCTTCGATGGTACATCTCTCAACATACTACGTTTGTATGGAAGAATGACCGACTAGCGTACCCTTAAGATTTATGTTTTATTTATTATGTATTTCTTGTTAACAGGCGGAGCATGCGCGTGAGATCGCGTTGAGGACAGAATTGTTGAGACAGCAGAGACTAGAACAACTCAACTACAAATTTAATACTAAGGTAAATGTTTTTATTTGTACACAAGGCTACATATCAAGCTAACTTATACTGGAAATGTTTAGCTTGATATGTAACCGTTTGTACCGTGATTACTGAGAAAATAATTGGAAAAAGGAAATACAAAAAATGTTATAATTAACTTCAAAAGAAGTATAGTAGAATTACTTTAACTTTAACTGGTTTTTTAACTCAACTTTAATGAATAAATAAGTAAGTGATTCTTTCGGGTTTAATATCGTCAATTTATACCAAAAAAACTGGCATCGTTCGAAGTGGTTTAGCTTATAGGATATTTTTTTATTTATCATCAACAAACATACATAACATCACGCCTGTAATCCCCGAAGGATTTGGCAGAGGTGAACCTATAGTACACCCACATTTCGCCAGTTATGTTTAAGTCCCATGTAATAGGGGGCGGGCCTATTGCCATCAACCAGGCAAAAATCCAGACTCCGGGCTGCTATTGAGAAATTCCAGAAAAAAACCCAATGACACTGCCCGACCCGGGAATCGAACCCAGGACCTCATGTTCAGCAGTAGCGCTTCCGACCACTAGACCAACGAGGCAGTTTATATCTCTAATAAACTCATTTTCTATTCTTTCTTCTTTCCACAGTCTGTCCTCCGTAAAGGTTACTTGAAGGAGATGATCCAGGTGCTCTCAGACCCTCGCTACGGATCCAACCTGGCACAGGTAGACGCCACAGTGAAGAAACACGAAGCAATTTCCGCTGATATTCTAGCCAGGTAAGATTGTAGTCCACTGCTGAACATAAGAGATGATGATGAGAATCTTCAATGGTTGGGTCCAGAGTGGCTGGCAGGCTGGTTGGTCGGACCGAGGTGCCAAATCAATCTGCCTAGCCTTTTCCCAACTATATCGGGGGGGTCGGCTTCCAGTCTAACCAGATGCAGCTGAATACCAGTATATGACATGTAGCGACTGCCTATCTGACCTCCACAACCCGTACCCCTTGGTAAGACTGGTGGTCAGACTTTCGGGCTTCTGACGACCCGTAACGACTGTCAAAGATCTACGAATGACAGCCGGGACCAACGGCTTAACGTGCTTTCCGAGGCACGGAGGAGTCTCGGTTTGTTAAGATGGTCACCCATCCACAGACCAACCCCGGCAAGCGTATCTTAGCCTGATGGATCGACCCGTGCGGCTGTTATTACTTAGCCACCAGTAAATTGAATCTATGTTATACTATTTAATCTACTTTATATTATTCCCAGAATGCTTGTTTGCATCCGCACAGATTAATACAGGTTCACTCCGCAAAATTATTTAAATAAAAAGCAACTCTTGCTACGGCACAATAAAGTGCAATTCAGGTCGCACAGCGCTAATCACCTACAGTTATATTCACCTAGAACTCTTATATCTTCTGAATACGTTACACTCACTGAATTGGCCCGACAAGACGGGCCCGCCACGTACCTACTTGTAGCTTCATACCTAAAATGCGGAGTGAACCATCTGTATTATTCTGTGCCGGATGATGAATTTTATCTTTCAACTAATGTTATAAAGAGATGAAATTGAAAGAAAAATAGGTTTATTTGTCACAGAAACACGTGCATACAAAAAACAACAATATGTATAAACATAACAAATAGTCGGCAGCTGCACGCACGACTGTGACAAGAAGGCTTCCACTCAGCATAATGCTGTGCTATGGGGACCCACAGCACAGCGCTGATTTTCAGTGGTCACCCTTTAGGGGCATGAGGAACAGGGTGTAAATTTCACTCATCCACCATAGAAAAGGGAGGATCCTGTTGTGTCTGGCGGGCCGACTGCCCGACTGTTGATTTCGGATAGTCTTATCTATGTCGTTCGCGCGGTAAACTATAATTGCGCGATGCAGGATTTGTGTGACGTCATGTCTTTGATGCGTAGTTCGTATGTGGCGGTGTAACCGCTACAACCCGAAAAACACGTACGAAAATCAAGCCAGTAAATAAATATTAATATATCCAGTGTGTATATGTTAATAAATACATAAGTAATAAAATAATGTAATATAATATTGGGTAAAGCTCGATTCAAACTTAGTGGCGGCTCGGAACATGAGGCGAGTCGCTGCGCAGTAACGTGTTTATGGGTCAGCGGGGGTGAGGGGTACGGTACTGCGCAGCGAGTAACTAACTTCCGAGCCGCCATTAAGTTTGAATCGAACTATAATTGTATTGAGTTGTTGTTCTGTCTCGCTCCCACCCTCACCGTCGCGCCAGCTGCGCGCGTTCTTGCTATTAAAATTGTTTACCTGGAAGTATTGATCCGATTAATTTTTCTACTGATGTAAAGTAACACTATTGCCGAGTGTCGCTTGATATGTTTTATGTAACCGCCTCTGTGGTCTCGTGGTTACACCACCTGTCTCAGACCCAGAGGTCCCAGGTTCGATTCCCAGTGGGGACAAAATTTTCTGCTCGGTTTGGTTGGTGGTAGAGCTTGTTCTAAGTCCGCCTGGCTAGCTACCACCATCTTATCTAAGTCTGTCGCCATAACAACAATGTTAACAGCATTGTTATGTTTCGGTAGTTAGAGGTAAGATAGCCAGTTCCTCTGTGGTTGAGGATTCCGGGTGAAGCTCGCTTCCACCTTCGGCCTGATCATCACTTACCATCAGGTGAGATACAGGCCAAGACCTTACACGGAATGGTAACAACAAAAAAAAAAAAAGTGATACTTCACCCATGCGAAGTTGCGGGCGGAAGAAGGTTTTTAGGGTTCCGTACCCCGAGGGTGAAACGGGACCCTATTACTCAGACTCCGCTGTATACATGTCTGACACCAGGCTGTATCTCATGAACCGTGATAGTTAGACAGTTGAAATTTTCACAGATGATGTATTTCTGTTGCCGCTATAACAACAAATACTAAAACCAGAATAAAATAAATATTTAAGGGGGGCTCCCATACAACAGACATGATTTTATTGCCATTTTTATAAATAATGGTACGGAACCCTTCGTGCGCGAGTCCGACTAGCACTTGGCCGGTTTTTTTGTTGTTTTCACTACACCCATTCATTCTAAAGTCCAATAAAAATACACCATTATTTTCAGTTCTAATTTAACCTTCTTTTTCAGAACCGAACGCTTCGAAGACCTATCAGCTATGGCAGCTGAACTAGTCCGCGAGAAGTACCACGGGGCGGAAGCTGTGTCCCGCACGGAGCAAGCTGTGCTGACGCGCTGGAACGAGCTGCTTGAGCTGCTGGAGAGGCACAGGAGCTCGCTCGGCAAGCTGGCGCATCTGATGGCTCTGCTGAGGGAAGCTGACACTGTGGGGCACACGTTGACTGAGATGAAGGTAGGTTCAACGGACAGACACTTCCCTATGTTTATTATTCTAGCGTTAAGTGGCATGAGGAACAGGGTGTAAAGTTCACTCATCCCATAACCATAGAAAAGGGAGGATCCTCCGACCAGACGGGTGTTGTGTCTGGCGGGCAACTTTACCTTTTTGTGGTTATGGTCTTGGTCGTCTAAAACAAAACACTTCAATTACGAGACCAAATCTTTGCTGATTCATACGTAAATGCAACCCAATCGGAATATAAACAATATGGTTGGGCCCAAAGTGAAAGTGGTTTATGTATTATTCATCAGTATTTTCAGTCCCTGAAAGACAGAAGAAAAATGCGTTTTTTAGGTTTCCGTAAATGAAAAGAAAAAAAACGGAACCCCTATAGGATATATTATAGTGATGTTGACCTTTCGAATGCAAACGAACCAACATTTCATGAAATGGATGAAGTTTACGACGAAAAGCCAGTGATAGTGAAATTGAATAGCAGACTATTCGTTTTTTTTCCAATTATTTACACGTACTCTGTTTATTTTGTATCAACCGAGATATTAAGCATAGGTCGGACGAGGCTAGAACTCTGTACAAAATATATGACAATCATATATAATAATGCAAGATTCAAAATTTGGCTATGATGGACCGACATAGACAGTATTGTGACATAAAGAAAAAAAATGAGATATTGATTAGATTACGTAAAGTGCATTACTGTTCAATTAATATTAATAAGCAATTTTTTTTCCCTTTGATAGTTATGATTGTATTTTTCAAACGAATTACATGTATATGTGTATGTAGTTGACGGCACGGTTGGCGCAGTGGTTAAAGCAATTGACTGCTGCACTGCGTGTTGCGGGTTCGATTCTCCCACGGAACAAATATTTGTATGACCTACAAGTAGTTGTTCCGGGTCTGGCTGTTTGTGTATGTGAGTTTAAATGTTTGTAAGCGCACCCACGATACAGGATAAATTCCTGGTGTAGGGCAAAGTTAAAAAAAAAAAAAAAAAAAATAGTAAAGATAAAAAGTTTCGAAAAAAAAACGAAATGTATCTTTCACAATTTTCAACGCTACGGGCAAAGTGTTATTGAGTTTTTCCATTAGGAATTTCTCAGTAACAGCCCTTAGTGTGGCAGTAGTCGGTGCCCCCTGCGCCTGCGCCGGCCCCGCCCGTGTGGGCGCCCCGGAGCACTACGAGAGTGCAGCTGTGTCTACAGACGCCTGTATTATAATATCTCCCGCGCCAAAGGCTAGTCTCCGTTGAGATTGGCCGGCATGGCCGAAAATCCCGAAAGACCGTATTTCAGCCATGACGGTACGGTACCCACCAAAAGCACATACAAGCACAACTGTTTCAGTTTAAAACAACAGAACAACAATTCTTGAATTCCAAGAGAACCAAACCACCACTATTTCTAACTTCCCCTTCTTTCCAACAGGCCCAATTTCAATCCGAAGAGGTAGGACGCCATCTTGTAGACGTAGAACGCCTGCTCCAAGCCCACGCCCTCCAGGAGTTGCAGCTTGGAGCCCTGGACGAGAGCATCCGAAGACTGGTGCGGCATGGAGCCAGCGCCGAGGGGGGGGA